>JAJKFL010000001.1:810000-2137500 GCA_021186555.1 Reticulitermes speratus
AAAAGCTGCAACTTGGTGTTCATGAAAAGCTGCAATTTGGTGTTCATAAAAAGCTGCAATTCGGTGTTCATGAAAAGCTGCAATTTGGTGTTCATGAAAAGCTACAATTTGGTGTTCATGAAAAGCTGCAATTTGGTGTTCATGAAAAGCTGCAATTTGGTGTTTATGAAAAGCTGCAATTTTGTCACTAGCTGAGGAAATGTGAGGCCCTGAAGACGGACTGAGCCGCAAGGAGTTAGTTTCCTTTTGTACTTTGTTAACATGGTGATAAAGCAAAGGTTGTGTTCCTTTAGAATGGCCAAAAGCAAATCAAATGAACGAAAATGAGTGGACAATACATGTAGCATGAATGTAGAGACGGAATTATGTACGTACAAGGTTTTGCTCTTATAAAGGTTTACAATTAATTACATTTTATAAAATTATAGCGTCTGATTATTAAATGACATTTTACAGCTATCGAGTGCAGAAGAATTTGAAATAATTATAGATGAGGTGGTCGTGGCCTGTTATAAACTGCATATTATAGGGGCACTGGTGCAGAGGAGGTAATGACAGCAAAAAAACACTTCAGTTAGGACAGTTGGTATTCCTGTCGCGATCTGAACTCAGCACTTACCGAACAAAAGCCAGAAGTGTTACAACGTGACGCTTGAATGGCCACCTCGCAAGGTCTGTGACACCCCTGCAGCTAACTACACGGGTGTCACAGACCAACATTCCGTTACATACGTCACAACCTGCTTCTGCTGAATTGCAATGAAATAATAATAATAATTATCAACATCACCAAACTTAATTTTCTTCCTCTGCATGCCATGAAGGTGGGTGGTGAGCTTCAGGCCTCAGCCGCTTTACCCCCGGAGAAAGAACGCAGCGCCCATTCAGTACGAGGCTGTGTTGGCATCAGAGTCGGTTTGGAAGTTTTGTAAAACACAAAACATTTTCTTCCCCCTCGGGAATGGATCGCCAGTTTGTCCTGCCCACATCTTAGTCACTATAACATTTCCATTGTTACTACTACTGCTGCTACTACTACTACTACTACTACTACTACTACTACTACTACTAATTCCAAACGTATACATGCTATTTCCCAACTTCTGTGTCAGAATTTTAGTACAGATTTATTTTGCAGATGGACCAGAGCCTTGTGCCACTCTTGGTCGTTGTGTCAGAGGCTGAGGTAATCTCGATCACTGGGCGTGTCTTGCACGGCGCGGAGTTTCAAGTGGGATCTGCACAAGGGAGTATAAAGCGCGATCGTCTGCGTGTGCTGTCAGTTTGTACTTTGCATTGAACTAAGAACAGCGATATCGTCTCACCATGAAGGTCCTGGTAAGTGCCACTTGGAGTGATGGAAAAGTGGCCCTGTCTTCATAACTAGCGGCTAAAGGATTGACTTTCTAATTAATATTCCTTAGATGGCCCAGTGGTCACTATATGTACCACCAGGTTTAACATTCAACAATTCTACGTTCTACCCACACAGTGTATTTATGTGTTTTGTGTGGATCTCAGAACAAACAGCGATTATTTCACTGTACAACATTAACTGACTGGTTTGTATAACTGAGACGTAGTGTGTTTACTGCGCGGTACGGACTGTATTTATGTGTTTTGTGTGGATCTCAGAACAAACAGCGATTATTTCACTGTACAGCATTAACTGACTGGTTTGTATAACTGAGACGTAGTGTGTTTACTGCGCGGTACGGACTGTATTTATGTGTTTTGTGTGGATCTCAGAACAAACAGCGATTATTTCACTGTACAACATTAACTGACTGGTTTGTATAACTGAGACGGAGTGTGTTTACTGCGCGGTACGGACTGTATTTATGTGTTTTGTGTGGATCTCAGAACAAACAGCGATTATTTCACTGTACAGCATTAACTGACTGGTTTGTATAACTGAGACGTAGTGTGTTTACTGCGCGGTACGGACTGTATTTATGTGTTTTGTGTGGATCTCAGAACAAACAGCGATTATTTCACTGTACAGCATTAACTGACTGGTTTGTATAACTGAGACGGAGTGTGTTTACTGCGCGGTACGGACTGTATTTATGTGTTTTGTGTGGATCTCAGAACAAACAGCGATTATTTCACTGTACAGCATTAACTGACTGGTTTGTATAACTGAGACGGAGTGTGTTTACTGCGCGGTACGGACTGTATTTATGTGTTTTGTGTGGATCTCAGAACAAACAGCGATTATTTCACTGTACAACATTAACTGACTGGTTTGTATAACTGAGACGGAGTGTGTTTACTGCGCGGTACGGACTGTATTTATGTGTTTTGTGTGGATCTCAGAACAAACAGCGATTATTTCACTGTACAACATTAACTGACTGGTTTGTATAACTGAGACGGAGTGTGTTTACTGCGCGGTACGGACTGTATTTATGTGTTTTGTGTGGATCTCAGAACAAACAGCGATTATTTCACTGTACAACATTAACTGACTGGTTTGTATAACTGAGACGGAGTGTGTTTACTGCGCGGTACGGACTGTATTTATGTGTTTTGTGTGGATCTCAGAACAAACAGCGATTATTTCACTGTACAACATTAACTGACTGGTTTGTATAACTGAGACGGAGTGTGTTTACTGCGCGGTACGGACTGTATTTATGTGTTTTGTGTGGATCTCAGAACAAACAGCGATTATTTCACTGTACAACATTAACTGACTGGTTTGTATAACTGAGACGGAGTGTGTTTACTGCGCGGTACGGACTGTATTTATGTGTTTTGTGTGGATCTCAGAACAAACAGCGATTATTTCACTGTACAACATTAACTGACTGGTTTGTATAACTGAGACGGAGTGTGTTTACTGCACGGTACGGACTGTATTTATGTGTTTTGTGTGGATCTCAGAACAAACAGCGATTATTTCACTGTACAACATTAACTGACTGGTTTGTATAACTGAGACGGAGTGTGTTTACTGCGCGGTACGGACTGTATTTATGTGTTTTGTGTGGATCTCAGAACAAACAGCGATTATTTCACTGTACAACATTAACTGACTGGTTTGTATAACTGAGACGGAGTGTGTTTACTGCGCGGTACGGACTAAGTGTTTAAACACAATTCACTTTAATCTAGCTCTTTTAAAACGTTAATACTCCATTAGCACTAACTTTCTCTAATACGAAAATTTGTAAAACTTCGGGTCAAGAAGCGAACTAGTAGACCCAGATGAAGATGGAAACATAATAAGCTATATATTTTTTTCGCACTCCCGTCGATAAGGCGACGTTCGTTTGTGAAACTAGATCAAAACGTGAGACATAATTTCGTTCAAGAGAATTCTGCCTAAGAAACGTCCTGTATAATGTACAGTAAAGAAATAGGACACGGACTGGATTATTGAGTTGGTCCAGCGTAGGATCCAGTGAGGCAGCAACGGACCCACAGGTTCCAAATAAGGCAGGAGAATTTTTGACTTGCTGTGCAACTATTAGGTTTCCTCAAAGAAAACTCTGCTTTATGGTGTTAGTAGCAGTAGTAACAGTAGTGGTAGCAGTAATGGTAGTAATAGAGGCAGTACTTTACCTTCTCCCAGAGCACAGTAGGTTCCACGAAACACTGTCGTATAGGAAGCTCCAACCAATGCAATGTGTACAGTCCCATCTTCAACTTATTTCCTGAAACACGGTTTCTCAAACTGTGGTACGCGTGCCATTGCTGGTAAGCCAAGAATCGTTTACTGGTACGCGACATTAATAAAGAATCGAAATATAAAAAAGGTTAAAATTTTTAAAGAGGAAATAAATCATTTCTGCAATCATTACACAAGTCATCTCGTCTATCAGCCAGCGTTTCCAGGTTCAGCTTTCTTATTTTAATACAAGAAATATTGGCGGTAAACTGAAATTGTTAAAATTCGTGTAACGGTAAGCTGGCGATAAAGTTCGAGAACATCTTTCCTGGTAGATTGTCCGACCTTTAACTTCAAAGCGAGCCTCGAAAATTCTGACAATATCTGTCGACACGCTAATACTGCCCCATTGTTTCTTGTGAACACATGCACACTGCGACGTGTTGCGCACACACAGCACACCACACTGCGACGTGTAGCGCACACACAGCACACCACACTGCGACGTGTTGCGCACAACACAGACACACCACACTGCGACGTGTTGCGCACACACAGCACACTGCGACGTGTTGCGCACACACAGCACACTGCGACGTGTTGCGCACACACAGCACACCACACTGCGACGTGTAGCGCACACACAGCACACCACACTGCGACGTGTAGCGCACACACAGCACACCACACTGCGACGTGTAGCGCACACACAGCACACCACACTGCGACGTGTAGCGCACACACAGCACACCACACTGTGACGTGTAGCGCACACACAGCACACCACACTGTGACGTGTAGCGCACACACAGCACACCACACTGCGACGTGTAGCGCACACACAGCACACCACACTGCGACGTGTAGCGCACACACAGCACACCACACTGTGACGTGTAGCGCCACACACAGCACACCACACTGCTACGTGTAGCGCACACACAGCACATCACACTACGACGTGTTGCGCACACACAGCACACCACACTACGACGTGTAGCGCACACACAGCACACCACACTGCGACGTGTAGCGCACACACAGCACACCACACTACGACGTGTAGCGCACACACAGCACACACACTACGACGTGTAGCGCACACACAGCACACCACACTACGACGTGTAGCCACACAACACACACCAACACGACGTGTAGCGCACACACCACACACACTACGACGTGTACGCACAACACACACCCACTACGACGGTACCACACAAGCACACCACACTACGGTGCGCACACACAGCACACCACACGACGTTAGCGCACACACGCACACCACACTACGACGTGTGCGCACACACAGCACACCACACTACGACGTGTAGCGCACACACACAACACCACACTAACGTGTACGCACACACACACACCACACTCGACTGTAGCGCACACACAGCACACCACACTCGACGTGTACGCACACACAGCACACCACACACACGACGCACCACACAACCACACTGGATGTAGCGCACACACACACACCACACAGCCACACGACGTGTAGCGCACACCACACCCCACTGACGTGTAGCGCACACACAGCCCCCACTGCGACGTGTAGCGCACACACAGCACACCACACTGCGACGTGTAGCGCACACACAGCACAACACACTGCGACGTGTAGCGCACACACAGCACACCACACTCGACGTGTAGCGCACACACAGCACACCACACTGCGACGTGTAGCGCACACACAGCACACCACACTGGACGTGTAGCGCACACACAGCACACCACACTGCGACGTGTAGCGCACACACAGCACACCACACTGGACGTGTAGCGCACACACAGCACACCACACTCGACGTGTAGCGCACACACAGCACACCACACTGGACGTGTAGCGCACACACAGCACACCACACTGCACGTGTAGCGCACACACAGCACACACACTACGACGTGTAGCGCACACACAGCACACCACACTACGACGTGTAGCGCACACACACACACACCACACTGCGACGTGTAGCGCACACACAGCACACCCACACTCGACGTGTAGCGCACACACAGCACACACACTCGACGTGTAGCGCACACACAGCACACCACACTACGACGTGTAGCGCACACACAGCACACCACACTGCGACGTGTAGCGCACACACAGCACACCACACTCGACGTGTAGCGCACACACAGCACACCACACTACGACGTGTAGCGCACACACAGCACACCACACTACGACGTGTGCGCACACACAGCACACCACACTACGACGTGTAGCGCACACACACACACCACACTGCGACGTGTAGCGCACACACAGCACACCACACTACGACGTGTAGCGCACACACAGCACACACACTCGACGTGTAGCGCACACACAGCACACACACTACGACGTGTAGCGCACACACAGCACACCACACTACGACGTGTAGCGCACACACAGCACACCACACTACGACGTGTAGCGCACACACAGCACACCACACTGCGACGTGTAGCGCACACACAGCACACCACACTGCGACGTGTAGCGCACACACAGCACACCACACTACGACGTGTAGCGCACACACAGCACACCACACTGACGTGTAGCGCACACACAGCACACCACACTGCGACGTGTAGCGCACACACAGCACACCACACTCGACGTGTAGCGCACACACAGCACACCACACTGCGACGTGTAGCGCACACACAGCACACCACACTGCGACGTGTAGCGCACACACAGCACACCACACTGGACGTGTAGCGCACACACAGCACACCACACTGCGACGTGTAGCGCACACACAGCACACCACACTGCGACGTGTAGCGCACACACAGCACACCACACTGCGACGTGTAGCGCACACACAGCACACCACACTGACGTGTAGCGCACACACAGCACACCACACTGCGACGGTAGCGCACACACAGCACACCACACTACGACGTGTAGCGCACACACAGCACACCACACTACGACGTGTAGCGCACACACAGCACACCACACTTGACGTGTAGCGCACACACAGCACACCACACTACGACGTGTAGCGCACACACAGCACACCACACTACGACGTGTAGCGCACACAACAGCACACCACACTACGACGTGTAGCCACACACACACACCACACTACGACGTGTAGCGCACACACAGCACACCACACTACGACGTGTAGCGCACACACAGCACACCACACTACGACGTGTAGCGCACACACAGCACACCACACTGACGTGTAGCGCACACACAGCACACCACACCACACGTGTAGCGCACACACAGCACACCACACTACGACGTTGTAGCGCACACACAGCACACCACACTACGACGTGTAGCGCACACACACAACACCACACTGACGTGTAGCGCACACACAGCACACCACACTAGACGTGTAGCGCACACACACACCCACTACGACGTGTAGCGCACACACAGCACACCACACTACGACGTGTAGCGCACACACAGCACACCACACACGACGTGTAGCGCACACACAGCACACCACACTGACGACGTGTAGCGCACAACAGACAGCACACCACACTGTGACGTGTAGCGCACACACAGCACACCACACTCGACGTGTCGCACACACACAGCACACCACACTCGACGTGTAGCGCACACACAGCACACCACACTACGACGGGAGCGCACACACGCACACCACACTACGACGTGTAGCGCACACACAGCACCACACTAGACGTGTAGCGCACACACAGCACACCACACTGACGTGTAGCGCACACACAGCACACCACACTACGACGTGTAGCGCACACACACAGCACACACACATACGACGTGTAGCGCACACACAGCACACCACACTACGACGTGTAGCGCACAACAGCACACCACACTACGACGTGTAGCGCACACACAGCACACCAACACTACGACGTGTAGCGCACACACAGCACACCACACTACGACGTGTAGCGCACACACAGCACACCACACTACGACGTGTAGCGCACACACAGCACACCACACACGACGTGTAGCGCACACACAGCACACCACACTACGACGTGTAGCGCACACACAGCACACCACACTACGACGTGTAGCGCACACACAGCACACCCACTACGACGTGTAGCGCACACACAGCACACCACACTCGACGGTAGCGCACACACAGCACACCACCTCGACTGTAGCGCACACACAGCACACCCACTCGACGTGTAGCGCACACACAGCACACCACACTACGACGTGTAGCGCACACACAGCACACCACACTCGACGTGTAGCGCACACACAGCACACCACACTGCGACGTGTAGCGCACACACAGCACACCACACTGGACGTGTAGCGCACACACAGCACACCACACTGCGACGTGTAGCGCACACACAGCACACCACACTGCGACGTGTAGCGCACACACAGCACACAACACTGCGACGTGTAGCGCACACACAGCACACCACACTACGACGTGTAGCGCACACAAAGCACACCACACTACGACGGTAGCGCACACACAGCACACCACACTGACGTGTAGCGCACACACAGCACACCACACTACGACGTGTAGCGCACACAACCCCAGCACACCACACTACGACGTGTAGCGCACACACAGCACACCACACTGCGACGTGTAGCGCACACACACAGCACACCACACTACGACGTGTAGCGCACACACAGCACACCACACTCGACGTGTAGCGCACACACAGCACACCACACTACGACGTGTAGCGCAACACACAGCACACCACACTACGACGTGTAGCGCACACACAGAACACTTAGACACACACACACGCTACGAGTGTAGCGCACACACAGCACACCACACTACGACGTGTAGCGCAACACACACACAGCTACAACACCACACTACGACGTGTAGCGCACACACAGCACACCACACTACGACGTGTAGCGCACACACAGCACACCACACTACGACGTGTAGCGCACACACAGCACACCACACTACGACGTGTAGCGCACACACAGCACACCACACTACGACGTGTAGCGCACACACAGCACACACACACTACGACGTGTAGCGCACACACAGCACACCACACTAGGACGTGTAGCGCACACACAGCACACCACACTACGACGTGTAGCGCACACACAGCACACCACACTACGACGTGTAGCGCACACACAGCACACACACACTCGACGTGTAGCGCACACACAGCACACCACACTGACGTGTAGCGCACACACAGCACACCACACTGTGACGTGTAGCGCACACACAGCACACCCACACTGTGACGTGTAGCGCACACACAGCACACCACACTGCGACGTGTAGCGCACACACACCACACCACACTGTGACGTGTAGCGCACACACAGCACACCACACTCGACGTGTAGCGCACACACAGCACACCACACTGTGACGTGTAGCGCACACACAGCACACCACACTGGACGTGTAGCGCACACACAGCACACCACACTGTGACGTGTAGCGCACACACAGCACACCACACTGTGACGTGTAGCGCACACACACAGCACAAGTACACCACAACACACTGTACGTGTAGCGCACACACAGCACACCACACTAGACGTGTAGCGCACACACAGCACACCACACTACGACGTGTAGCGCACACACAGCACACCAATTTCACAATTGCCCTGTGCACTTTCGTCAAACTAATATTTTTAGCACTTTAACTTACCAGCCCAATGTAAACAATGCCTCACGCTAGACGAATGCAACTTCCAGTGCTTTATAATTGTAAAAAAAAGATAATTTTTTTTAAAACGTTTTCTAAAACCTGTATAGTGTTGTTTGTCTCGTCCTTCTTTACTACGGATATTTTCACGAAATTTTAGCGACAATCTTCCCATGACAGACACGTGGTACAGCAACTGAACACTGTTTGTTCAAATGGTAACACTGGACAAATGTGCTCAGACCTTATGACTTCAGCGTTAGCCGAAACCTCCGGAGCCAGGTCCAGCGGCAACGTCGCGGCCGTAGTTTCGGCCACAGTGCTCATCTGGTCCAATTCTTATTTTTATGCCTCGAAGACAAGATAAATATAGCTCTGAAAATTTTGTGGCGAAATTTAGATCATCTACCCCAAAATTAGGCGCATATCGAAACTGGTTAGGTTTTTAGTTACTGCATTTCGATTGTGCCCACGAGAAAAGGTAAAGGTAAAGGTAAAGGTTCCCGCCTTCATCCAATTCATTTATGGCTAGGCAGATTTTTTCATGCCTCAAAGAATGCCGTTGAGGTTACGGACCGCTATACAGCGCATTTCTGCACGGCATCTCGTCTACGTACTGACATAAGTCGTTATGTTCGACGTTTCAGGCACTGCGCAATTTCTGTAACTCGTCTCCATCTTTCAGGCTGTCTTTGTCCTGGCTTTGGCGTTGGTCGTCTGCGCCGAGGAGAAGAAAAAAGACGAGCAGACAGCGGAGAAGAAGCAGGAGAAGCGGGGTGTCCTCGGTTTGGGATACGGTGCCGCCCCCGCCCTTAGCTACGCAGCCCCCGCCCTAGCCGCCCCCGCTGTTGGCTACGCTGCCCCCGCTGTTAGCTACGCTGCCCCCGCTGTTAACTACGCCGCCCCCGCCCTTAGTTACGCATCTCCAGCCCTAGCAGCCCCCGCTGTTCGCTACGCTGCCCCCGCCCTTAGCTACGCCGCCCCCGCCCTTAGCTACGCCTCTCCAGCCCTAGCAGCTCCCGCCCTTAGCTACGCCTCTCCAGCCCTAGCAGCCCCCGCCCTTAGCTACGCCTCTCCAGCCCTAGCAGCCCCCGCCCTTAGCTACGCCGCCCCCGCTCTTGCCGCCCCCGCCTATGCTCACGGCCCTGCCGCTGTAAGTACTCATCACCTGTTACTTCGCATTTCACTGTGCAGTTTGTTCAGCTGTCAACAGCAGAGCTGAACTTGGGTCTCACTGTCAATGCAATTACGCACTCTAATTACACGCACACTAAACTGTGTTGACCGTTACACATTTTATGACTGGCGTGAATATTGATTGCGTTTATACATCTGACATTAGTTTTGTTAATTACAAATTCTAGTTAAGTGGTCACGGATTGCATAATCACGAGTTCGTGTAAATTAGTCAGGTCTTCATTGTGACAACCGTCTTTGTCACTGCGCGGCGGTACGTCGAGCTTGTGCGACGTTGCGTCGTTCTGCGGTCGAACTGCGTCGTGCTGCCGTTTGAGTTACTAGACCTGTGCGTGTGTTGCACAGCGAAGGCGCGTGTCGTAGTTACATGCAGCCTGCGTCTCTCTTTACACATTTTGTCCTTTTGTTTATATGCACACTTACCTTTAGTATACCATTATGTATTGCTTTATTGTTTATCTTCCCTTGCTGCAAACAAACCAAGGCGTCACACAAATCAAGGCGCCACACAAACCAAGGCGTCACACAAACCAAACCAACACAACCAGACGCCACACAAACCAAGGCGCCACACAAACCAAGGCGCCACACAAACCAAGGCGCACACATCAACGCCACACAAACCAAGGCGCACAAATCAACGCCACAGAACCAAGGCGTACACATCAGCCACACAACCAAGGCGCCACACAAATCAAGCCAAAAACCAAGGCGCACACCACGCCACACAATCAAGGCGCCACACAAATCAAGGCGTCACACAAATCAAGGCGCACACAACAAGCCACACAAACAAGCGTCACACAAACAAGCCACACAAACCAAGCGTCTACAATCAAGCCACACAAACCAAGGCGCCACACAAACCAAGGCGTCACACAAACAAGGCGCCACACAAACCAAGGCGTCACACAAATCAAGGCGCCACACAAACCAAGGCGTCACACAAATCAAGGCGCCACACAAACCAAGGCGCCACACAAACCAAGCCACACACAGGCGTCACACAAACAAGGCGCCACACAAACCAAGGCGCCACACAAACCAAGCGTCACACAAACAAGGCGCCACACAACAAGCTCATACAAATCAGGCGCCAACAAACAAGCTCACCAACAGGTCACACAACCAGGCGCACACAACCAAGTGGCACACAACCGAGACACCTTCACTGTCTGTACTTCTCGACTCACATTCAGAAACACTCCGTCACGTTACCAAACACACGCCGTTACACAGTACATTGTTCAGACCGCACTGTGCGTACCGACAGTGTCTAGCTTCGTACTAAATGTGTTGTATAGAGAGTGCTGTACGTGGCAGTTTTGTTGCAATTGATTACAACTCATTGAAGTGGTATATGTCTATCCTATTTGTGCTTACGTCACGTGTACATGTCCAAACATAACCAGCTGCAAGCGCCCAACACTTCAGTCATAGTTCCTCTCTATCGCCGGACACGCAACACAACGTCGCCCCAGTTTTCGTACAACTTTCGTACGCTTCTGCTGACACTTGCTGCCGGTGACCTTTGTCTACCGTGACGTCATGCCGTCGTGACGTCATGACGTCTGTGAAGCAGATCGCAGCGTTACTACTATAAACGAGCCGACAGAAGGGACAATCGATAGTTGTCAGATAAAATAATGACCTATGTAGCTCAGGATTGTAAATACTAACAGTCATTTGTCTTTTGTTCAGATTGGTTACACTGCGCCTGCGCTCAGTTACCATCCGGCTCCTGTAGCTAGGGTTGCCTATGCTGCTCCTGCCGTGACCAAGGTAAGACTTTGTTAGCAGACTGGAAGACGTAAATTGTGTCTTTACCGTCATTAAAGCACAGTGGTTACTATATGTACCACCAGTTTAACATTCAACAATTCTACGTTCTGCCCACACAGTGTATTTATGTGTTTTGTGTGGATCTCAGAACAAACAGCGATTATTTCACTGTACAGCTTTAAATGACTGGTTTGTATAACTGAGACGGAGTGTGTTTACTGCGCGGTACGGACTGTATTTATGTGTTTTGTGTGGATCTCAGAACAAACAGCGATTATTTCACTGTACAGCATTAACTGACTGGTTTGTATAACTGAGACGGAGTGTGTTTACTGCGCGGTACGGACTGTATTTATGTGTTTTGTGTGGATCTCAGAACAAACAGCGATTATTTCACTGTACAACATTAACTGACTGGTTTGTATAACTGAGACGGAGTGTGTTTACTGCGCGGTACGGACTGTATTTATGTGTTTTGTGTGGATCTCAGAACAAACAGCGATTATTTCACTGTACACATTAACTGACTGGTTTGTATAACTGAGACGGAGTGTTTTACTGCCGGTCATGCGATAGTTTTGTTTCATATGACAAAGCGATTGATTCACTGTACCATTCTGAATGGCTATGTTATACCAGACGGTGGTTAACGGCGGTACCTGTATTTATGTGTTTTGTGTGGATCTCAGAACAAACAGCGATTATTTCACTGTACAGCATTAACTGACTGGTTTGTATAACTGAGACGGAGAGTTTAAATTGACTACGTGTCATGCGATAGTTTGAACTTTCATATGCAAAGATGTGAGTGACGTGGTCTTCGGAATGTTGCTAAGTTTATACCAGACTTAACGGCGTCAAATCATGTTAGAAGAATATTATGGCAAGCTGTTTGAGAATAAAAGAAATTCTAATACAGGCATACCCGAATTTCTTTTTCTTCGAATTAGTGTACCTACAATACGGTACTTAGTGTACCTACAATACGGTACTTAGTGTACCTACATTACGGTACTTAGTGTACCTACAATACGGTACTTAGTTTACCTACATTACGGTACTTAGTGTACCTACAATACGGTACTTAGTGTACCTACAATACTGTACTTAGTGTACCTACAATACGGTACATAGTGTACCTACATTACGATACTTAGTGTACCTACATAGGTACTTAGAGTACATACATTACGGTACTTAGTTACTAAATAAGATTTTAGTGCTACCCGAATCTTCGATTAGTGTACCTACAATACGGTACTTAGTGTGCCTACAATACGGTACTTAGTGTCCTACATTACGGTACTTAGAGTGCCTTAAATACGGTATTAGTGTGCCTACAATACGGTACTTAGTGTGCCTAAATACGGTATTTAGAGTGTCCTACAATACGGATATTAGTGTGCCTACAATACGGTACTTATTGTGCCTACAATACGGTACTTAGTGTGCCTACATTACGGTATTTAGAGTGCCTAAAATACGGTATTAGTGTGCCTACAATGCGGTACTTATGTGCCTACAATACGGTACTTAGAGTGCCTAAATACGGTACTTAGTGTGCCTAAAATACGGTACTTGGTGTACCTAAAATACGGTACTTACTGTACCTACAATACGGTACTTAGCGTGCCTAAAATACAGTACTTAGTGTACCTACAATACGGTGTGTTTTCACAGGTTGCCGCCCCACTGGCCTACGCCGCCCCCGCTGTGACTAAGGTGGCCGCCCCTGCTCTCAGTTACACTGCTGCCTATGGTTCATACGGACTTGGCGGACTGAGCTACTTGCACTGATCCATCGCTCAGGTAATGTCGTGACGTCACAAAAAGAAGCAACACTGCTAGACATGGAACATGGTTAAATTATAGAGAGTTCTTATTTTGAAATAAATTGTAATAGGTTCTGACGATAGTGTGTAACACTGAGAACTAATTGGTTCCTGGACTTTGTACATCGTCCGGGAATCTAAAGAACTAGATAACACGACGTTTCGGAAACTGGATCTGCTTCCGTCCTCAGATGAAGGGAGAGGGAGACATTTACTGTGTTGGGTCCCTTACATAGAGCTAGAGATAGGTCCAGTGATTGAGGTTAGCTGTATCTAAGGGACCCAACAGAAGGTCCAGTGATTGAGGTTAGCTGTATCTAAGGGACCCAACAGAAGGTCCAGTGATTGAGGTTAGCTGTATCTAAGGGACCCAACAGAAGGTCCAGTGATTGAGGTTAGCTCTATCTAAGGGACCAACAGAAGGTCCAGTGAATTGAGGTTAGCTGTATCTAAGGGACCCAACAAGGTCCAGTGATGAGGTTAGCTCTATCTAAGGGACCAACAGAAGTCCAGTGATTGAGGTTAGCTGTATC
Source organism: Reticulitermes speratus (assembly GCA_021186555.1). Lineage (NCBI taxonomy): Eukaryota > Metazoa > Arthropoda > Insecta > Blattodea > Rhinotermitidae > Reticulitermes > Reticulitermes speratus. The sequence goes on from JAJKFL010000001.1 coordinate 824,655, forward strand.
TAAGGGACCCAACAGAAGGTCCAGTGATTGAGGTTAGCTGTATCTAAGGGACCCAACAGAAGGTCCAGTGATTGAGGTTAGCTCTATCTAAGGGACCCAACAGAAGGTCCAGTGATTGAGGTTAGCTGTATCTAAGGGACCCAACAGAAGGTCCAGTGATTGAGGTTAGCTTATCTAAGGGACCCAACAGAAGGTCCAGTGAGTGAGGTTAGCTGTATCTAAGGGACCCAACAGAAGGTCCAGTGATTGAGGTTAGCTGTATCTAAGGGACCCTACAGAAGGTCCAGTGATTGAGGTTAGCTGTATCTAAGGGACCCAACAGAAGGTCCAGTGATTGAGGTTAGCTCTATCTAAGGGACCTAACAGAAGGTCCAGTGATTGAGGTTAGCTTATCTAAGGGACCCAACAGAAGGTCAAGTGATTGAGGTTAGCTTATCTAAGGGACCTAACAGAAGGTCCAGTGATTGAGGTTAGCTGTATCTAAGGGACCCAACAGAAGGTCCAGTGATTGAGGTTAGCTCTATGTAAGGGACCCAACAGAAGGTCCAGTGATTGAGGTTAGCTCTATGTAAGGGACCCAACAGAAGGTCCAGTGATTGAGGTTAGCTCTATGTAAGGGACCCAACAGAAGGTCCAGTGATTGAGGTTAGCTCTATGTAAGGGACCAACAGAAAGTCCAGTGATTGAGGTTAGCTCTATGTAAGGGACCCAACACAGTAAATGTCTCCCTCTCCCTTCACCTGAGGACGGAAGCAGATCCAGTTTCCGAAACGTCGTGTTATCTAGTTACTTTAGATTTCCGGACGATGTACAAAGTCCAACCCATTAGTTCTCAGTCCTTATTTTATCTGACAAGTACAGTTTCTTTCTTCCCGCTTCTAATTCGCCGCTCGTGCAGGCGGACGGTGCGTGAGCTACGTTAATGCGATCGATCGGTGCGTGAGCTACGTTAATGCGAACGATCGGTGCGTGGGCTACGTTAATGCGATCGATCGGTGCGTGAGCTACGTTAATGCGATCGATCCGACAAGAAAGCACAACCAGCAGTTGTCAGATAAAATAATGACTTTATATTCCGGCAGTAACAATTAACACTGCAGCAAGTGCACCAAGGCTCGTTCTAAGACTAACACATTTGAAACTTTTTCCGTGTCTTTGTACTTTTATTACCACACAAGGTTTCGGACGTTAGTTATGCTTCCAAATAGCGTGACGATAGCGCGTTTTTACGCCGAAACATGTAGCTACAATAATACAAAAATAATTTGTTCCATTAATAATTCTGTATAGGCCGTGCCATGGCTCAGGCTGTTAGTCGCCGGCCTTTCACCGCGGCGGACCGGGCTCGATTCCGGGTTAGACCATGTGGGATTTGTGGAGGACAAAGTGGCACTGTGACAGGTTTTTCGCCCGAGTACTTCGGTTTTCCCCTGTAAATTTCATTCCACCAATGCTCCATTACACGGAAAAATGAAAATAAAAGTAATCATCTTTATCACAGTGTATCACAATAAGCCTTAAGGCTGCGGTGCGTCCGTAGCTTCTGCTGCGGGGCCCTTCACAAAAAATTGTGTCGTATTGAATTGCCTTCACATTTGCCCGTATCCAGACAATTCGTGTCACTGACTGTACCTCTGCTGCTCGTACTAGCCACGCAATGCTACACGTTTCGCTGTTGAAATACGAGCATTACCTTATTACACAGGCATGAATTGCGACAGATCATAATTCAGCAGCAGCAAAGTTCAGATTGGAAGAAGAACTATAACAATAAATCCAAGTCTAAAACTTCTTTGAAGTTTCTGTTTTGAACACCGACTTTGCAGAATTTGTCCCTTGAGAAGTCATTGTGAATTCTTTCATTGTCTTTCACTGAACTTAAAGAGCTTGAAAGATGTGATTTGAAGACATCTTGTGCTGTGAGTTAGAAAAAGATACCTTTCTTTTTTATTGTGTAATCAAAAGATCGGTGTTTTAACAGTCTATAATAAATAAGGAATACGAATGAAGTCCAACTTACCATACATATTACACTTGTTAACCCCTTAAAGCCCAGTGGTTACTATATGTACCGCCAGGTTTAACATTCAACAATTCTACGTTCTGCCCACACAGTGTATTTATGTGTTTTGTGTGGATCTCAGAACAAACAGCGATTATTTCACTGTACTAACATTAACTGACTGGTTTGTATAACTGAGACGGAGTGTGTTTACTGCGCGGTACGAGCTGTATTTATGTGTTTTGTGTGGATCTCAGAACAAACAGCGATTATTTCACTGTACAACATTAACTGACTGGTTTGTATAACTGAGACGGAGTGTGTTTACTGCGCGGTACGAGCTGATGTGTTTAGTAACCTCAGGGTTATGTTAGTCGTGTACAAGTTTGTGCCATGGCTGAGGCGGTTAGTCGCCGGCCTGACACCGCTCGAGTCTCGGGAACGATCCTATGTCAGTCCATGTGAGATTTGTGGTGGACAAAGTGGCACTGGCAGGTTTCTCTCCCAGTACTTCAGTTTCCCCTGTCATTATCATTCCACCAATGCTCCATACTCTTCAGACATTGTACCGACGCTGTAAATGTTTTTCCCCAGTTACTTCAGTTTTCCCTGTCAGTATATTCCACCAATGCTCATACTCATTCATACATCTACCACCGGCGCTGGTAATGTTTCTCTCCCAGTACTTCAGTTTCCCCTGTCAGTATCATTCCACCAATGCGCCATACTCATTCATACATCTACCACCGACGCTGTATAATGTTTCTCTCCCTGTACTTCAGTTTCCCCTGTCAGTATCATTCCACCAATGCTCCATACTCATTCATACATCTACCACCAACGCTGTATAATTTTCTCTCCCAGTACTTCAGTTTCCCCTGTCAGTATCATTCCACCAATGCTCCATACTCATTCATACATCTACCACCGACGCTGTATAATGTTTCTCTCCCAGTACTTCAGTTTCCCCTGTCAGTATCATTCCACCAATGCCCATACTCATTCATACATCTACCACCACGCTGTATAATATTTCTCTCCCAGTACTTCAGTTTCCCCTGTCAGTATCATTCCACCAATGCTCCACACTCATTCATACATCTACCACCAACGCTGTATAATATTTCTCTCCCAGTACTTCAGTTTCCCCTGTCAGTATCATTCCACCAATGCTCCATACTCATTCATACATCTACACCAACGCTGTATAATATTTCTCTCCCAGTACTTCAGTTTCCCCTGTCAGTATCATTCCACCAATGCTCCATACTCATTCATACATCTACCACCAACGCTGTATAATATTTCTCTCCCAGTACTTCAGTTTCCCCTGTCAGTATCATTCCACCAATGCTCCATACTCATTCATACATCTACCACCAACGCTGTATAATATTTCTCTCCCAGTACTTCAGTTTCCCCTGTCAGTATCATTCCACCAATGCTCCATACTCATTCATACATCTACCACCAACGCTGTATAATATTTCTCTCCCAGTACTTCAGTTTCCCCTGTCAGTATCATTCCACCAATGCTCCATACTCATTCATACATCTATCCACCAACGCTGTATAATATTTCTCTCCCAGTACTTCAGTTTCCCCTGTCAGTATCATTCCACCAATGCTCCATACTCATTCATACATCTACCACCAACGCTGTATAATGTTTCTCTCCAGTACTTCAGTTTCCCTGTCAGTATCTTTCCACCAATGCTCCATACTCATTCATACATCTACCACCAACGCTGTATAATATTTCTCTCCCAGTACTTCAGTTTCCCCTGTCAGTATCATTCCACCAATGCTCCATACTCATTCATACATCTACCACCAACGCTGTATAATGTTTTCTCCCAGTACTTCAGTTTCCCCTGTCAGTATCTTTCCACCAATGCTCCATACTCATTCATACATCTACCACCAACGCTGTATAATGTTTCTCTCCCAGTACTTCAGTTTCCCCTGTCAGTATCTTTCCACCAATGCTCCATACTCATTCATACATCTACCACCAACGCTGTATAATATTTCTCTCCCAGTACTTCAGTTTCCCCTGTCAGTATCTTTCCACCAATGCTCCATACTCATTCATACATCTACCACCAACGCTGTATAATATTTCTCTCCCAATACTTCAGTTTCCCCTGTCAGTATCATTCCACCAATGCTCCATACTCATTCATACATCTACCACCAACGCTGTATAATGTTTCTCTCCCAGTACTTCAGTTTCCCCTGTCAGTATCTTCCACCAATGCTCCATACTCATTCATACATCTACCACCAACGCTGTATAATGTTTCTCTCCCAGTACTTCAGTTTCCCCTGTCAGTATCTTTCCACCAATGCTCCATACTCATTCATACATCTACCACCAACGCTGTATAATATTTCTCTCCCAGTACTTCAGTTTCCCCTGTCAGTATCTTTCCACCAATGCTCCATACTCATTCATACATCTACCACCAACGCTGTATAATGTTTCTCTCCCAGTACTTCAGTTTTCCCCTGTCAGTATCATTCCACCAATTGTTCATACTCATTCATACATCTACCACCAACGCTGTATAATGTTTCTCTCCCAGTACTTCAGTTTCCCCTGTCAGTATCATTCCACCAATGCTCCATACTCATTCATACATCTACCACCAACGCTGTATAATATTTCTCTCCCAGTACTTCAGTTTCCCCTGTCAGTATCATTCCACCAACGCTCCATACTCATTCATACATCTACCACCAACGCTGTATAATGTTTCTCTCCCAGTACTTCAGTTTTCCCCTGTCAGTATCATTCCACCAACGCTCCATACTCATTCATACATCTACCACCACGCTGTATAATGTTTCTCTCCCAGTACTTCAGTTTCCCCTGTCAGTATCAATCCACCAATGCTCCATACTCATTCATACATCTACCACCAACGCTGTATAATGTTTCTCTCCCAGTACTTCAGTTTCCCCTGTCAGTATCATTCCACCAACGCTCCATACTCATTCATACATCTACCACCAACGCTGTATAATGTTTCTCTCCCAGTACTTCAGTTTTCCCCTGTCAGTATCATTCCACCAACGCTCCATACTCATTCATACATCTACCACCAACGCTGTATAATGTTTCTCTCCCAGTACTTCAGTTTCCCCTGTCAGTATCAATCCACCAATGCTCCATACTCATTCATACATCTACCACCAACGCTGTATAATGTTTCTTCCCAGTACTTCAGTTTCCCCTGTCAGTATCATTCCACCAACGCTCCATACTCATTCATACATCTACCACCAACGCTGTATAATGTTTCTCTCCCAGTACTTCAGTTTACCCTGTCAGTATCAATCCACCAATGCTCCATACTCATTCATACATCTACAACCAATGCTGTATAATGTTTCTCTCCCAGTACTTCAGTTTCCCCTGTCAGTATCATTCCACCAATGCTCCATACTCATTCATACATCTACCACCAACGCTGTATAATGTTTCTCTCCCAGTACTTCAGTTTCCCCTGTCAGTATCATTCCACCAATGCTCCATACTCATTCATCCATATACATTGACTGATAAGTATATTCGTATTTCCTTTAAAGGTTAATATTCAATACTATTTTATCTATCTTCTACAGATACTTCGCTTTGATCAACGCGGCTCATTGGTCAGCTGACGTCATGACACTCTGCTCGACGGTCCAGTCATCTCGTCCAAGTCTCGTTCTACGTCTTAGAAGCAAATTTTCAACTCGCTTACTTATTTATTTGCCTTCCCCATAATCATTCACATTTATTGCTGCATGTAATGTGCTGTAATGCAATTAATTGGCAAACATGTGTTAATTATTATCTGTCTTTCAAATTCACAAATCGAACATTTATGTACAACCTGTTTCCTTCCTTCTGTATATCGTACAATAAATTACACTTCAAACACATTTCTTTCCTGAATGTGCTACACGACAGTGAGACTTCTAGTCTCCTGACTGCTGTACCTTCAGCGTTCTCGCAGCTCTGTAGTTGACAGCTGGACACCAAGCACTGAGCAAGATTGTGGACAGTGAATGCAGCTCACATCGGCGTTCTTTACAGTTCTTACAGCGTCCTTCCGACTGTTTAAAAAGGCATAACACAAAAATAAGTTTTTTTTACAAATGAAGCTCGTAATTAAACAGCAGAATGGCCTGCGAGACGACATTCAAAATTAACGACACCCAAAATTAACGACACCCAAAAGTAACGGCATCCAAAAGTAACGACACCAAAATTAACGGCATCCAAAGTAACTACAATAAAAAGTAACGACATCCAAAAGTAACTAGATCAAAAAGTAACGACACCCAAACTAACGACACTCAAAAGTGACGGCATCCAAAAGTAACGACGCCCAAAATAACGGCATCCAAAAGTAACGACACCCAAAAGTAACGACACCCAAAAGTAACGGCATCCAAACGTAACGACACCCAAAAGTAACGACACCCAAAAGTAACGACACCCAAAAGTAACGGCATCCAAAAGTAACGGCATCCAAAAGTAACGGCATCCAAAAGTAATGACACTAAAAAGTAACGACACCCGAAAGTAACTACACCCAAAAGCAACGGCACCCAAAAGTAACGACGTCAAAAATTAACGATACCACAACGTAACGAACCCAAAAGTAATGGCATCCAAAGGTAACGACACCCAAAAGTAACGACTCCCAAAATTAACGACACCAGAAGTAACGACACCCAAAATTAACGACAACCAAAAGTAACGGCATCTAAAAGTATCGACACCCAAAAGTAACGACACCAAAATTAACGGCATACAAAGTAACTATATCAAAAAGTAAAGACACCCAAAATAACGACACCCAAAATAACGGCATCCAAAAGTAAAGACACCCAAAATTAACTACACCCAAAAGTAAATACACCCAAAAGTAATGACACCCAAAAGTAACGGCATCCAAATGTAACGACACCCAAAAGTAACGACACGCAAAAGTAACGACACCCAAAAGTAACGGCATCCAAAAGTAACTACACCCAAAAGTAACGACACACAAAAGTAACGACACCCAAAAGTAACGACACCCAAAAGTAACGACATCCAAAAGTAACCGCCACATTAGACAGTTGTTAGGAAGTCCGCGCGATGCACTGCCTGACGCAGTACTCACAATTCACCTAAGCTTATGATCTGTAATTTCATTGTGCCATTCGTCTTCACGGTACACACGTAGACACTAAATGTACCTTCATTGTGCCGTTCGTCTTAACGGTACACACGTAGTCACTAAATGTACCTTCATTGTGCCATTCGTCTTCACGGTACAAACGTAGACACTAAATGTACCTTCATTGTGCCATTCGTCTTCACGGTACACACGTAGACACTAAATGTACCTTCATTGTGCCATGCGTCGTCACGGTACACACGTAGTCACTAAATGTACCTTCACTGTGCCATGCGTCTTCACGGTACACACGTAGTCACTAAATGTACCTTCATTGTGCCATTCGTCTTCACGGTACACACGTAGTCACTAAATGTACCTTCATTGTGCCATTCGTCTTCACGGTACACACGTAGACACTAAATGTACCTTCATTGTGCCATTCGTCTTCACGGTACACACGTAGACACTAAATGTACCTTCATTGTGCCATTCGTCTTCACGGTACACACGTAGGCACTAAATATACCTTCATTGTGCCATTCGTCTTCACGGTACACACATAGGCGCTAAATGTACCTTCATTGTGCCATTCGTCTTCACGGTACACACGTAAACACTAAATGTACCTTCATGTGCCATTCGTCTTCACGGTACACACGCAGGCACTAAATGTACCTTCATTGTGCCATTCGTCTTCACGGTACACACATAGACACTAAATGTACCTTCATTGTGCCATTCGTCTTCACGGTACACACATAGGCACTAAATGTACCTTCATTGTGCCATTCGTCTTCACGGTACACACGTAGACACTAAATGTACCTTCATGTGCCATTCGTCTTCACGGTACACACGCAGGCACTAAATGTACCTTCATTGTGCCATTCGTCTTCACGGTACACACATAGACACTAAATGTACCTTCATTGTGCCATTCGTCTTCACGGTACACACGTAGACACTAAATGTACCTTCATGTGCCATTCGTCTTCACGGTACACACGCAGGCACTAAATGTACCTTCATTGTGCCATTCGTCTTCACGGTACACACATAGACACTAAATGTACCTTCATTGTGCCATTCGTCTTCACGGTACACACGTAGTCACTAAATGTACCTTCATTGTGCCATTCGTCTTCACGGTACACACGTAGACACTAAATGTACCTTCATGTGCCATTCGTCTTCACGGTACACACGCAGGCACTAAATGTACCTTCATTGTGCCATTCGTCTTCACGGTACACACATAGACACTAAATGTACCTTCATTGTGCCATTCGTCTTCACGGTACACACGTAGTCACTAAATGTACCTTCATTGTGCCATTCGTCTTCACGGTACACACATAGACACTAAATGTACCTTCATTGTGCCATTCGTCTTCACGGTACACACATAGGCACTAAATGTACCTTCATTGTGCCATTCGTCTTCACGGTACACACGTAGACACTAAATGTACCTTCATGTGCCATTCGTCTTCACGGTACACACGCAGGCACTAAATGTACCTTCATTGTGCCATTCGTCTTCACGGTACACACATAGGCACTAAATGTACCTTCATTGTGCCATTCGTCTTCACGGTACACACGTAGTCACTAAATGTACCTTCATTGTGCCATTCGTCTTCACGGTACACACATAGGCACTAAATGTACCTTCATTGTGCCATTCGTCTTCACGGTACACACGTAGTCACTAAATGTACCTTCATTGTGCCATTCGTCTTCACGGTACACACGTAGACACTAAATGTACCTTCATGTGCCATTCGTCTTCACGGTACACACGCAGGCACTAAATGTACCTTCATGTGCCATTCGTCTTCACGGTACACACATAAGCACTAAATGTACCTTCATTGTGCCATTCGTCTTCACGGTACACACGTAGTCACTAAATGTACCTTCATGTGCCATTCATCTTCACGGTACACACGTAGGCACTAAATGTACCTTCATTGTGCCATTCGTCTTCACGGTACACACGTAGGCACTAAATGTACCTTCATTGTGCCATTCGTCTTCACGGTACACACGTAGTCACTAAATGTACCTTCATGTGCCATTCATCTTCACGGTACACACGTAGGCACTAAATGTACCTTCATTGTGCCATTCGTCTTCACGGTACACACGTAGGCACTAAATGTACCTTCATTGTGCCATTCGTCTTCACGGTACACACGTAGTCACTAAATGTACCTTCATTTTCGCGTATAACAAAATTACTGCCTTACTCTGTGCCGGTTGTTACGAAACTGAAAATGATAACAGCGTCAGGTGCAGACCTGATCTACCGAGTTTAGTCAGATCGGGCAATAAATGTGGAAAGTACGGGTAAAAATCAATTTGCATCCAGACGAATAGTATAGCTCTCTTTATGCCTATTTTCACGAAACTTCTAATTACTCATGAAATATTTGTGGACATGACTGTACTGAATTTTATCCAACTCGTAAGACAATATACAGAGAGGGTAACGTCTCCTTTGCTCCCCTAAACATACCTTTTTCTTGCATCGATTTTCATGAAGCACGCCAACATTCAGTGCTGTCATATGACGTCATATATCAGCTGTGCGTTTATGCCGTTAAATACGTTATGCTTGTCACTGATCCAATTTTCACGAAATTCCCACTCATTGGACAGATATTTGTAAATAACTCTCCTGCAAATTTTCATGAAAATCTGAACAAACGAAGTAGTCACTCATTCCTAGTCACCAACGGACAGACAGATGTCGCGTCCGTATAATAATTCTCGTTCTTAAAGTCCTTTATTAACTTTGTCATCATTTGTTAGACTTGTAGCGTCGTTATGTTTAAGTTTAAGGGTTGAAAGTCGCCGACAGTTCCTGTGGTATATGGTGATATATGGTGTTATATGTGGTGATGTTATATGTGGTAATGTTATATGTGGTGATGTGACATGTGGTGATGTTATATGTGGTGATGTTATGTGTGGTGATGTTATATGTGGTGATGTTATATGTGGTGATGTTATATGTGGTGATATATGGTGTTATATGTGGTGATGTTATATGTGGTAATGTTATATGTGGTGAGTACATGTGTGATGTATAGTGGTGATGTTATGTGTGGTGATGTTATATGTGGTGATGTTATATGTGGTGATGTTATATGTGTATGTGACATGTGGTGATGTTATATGGTGAGTTATGTGTGTGATGTTATATGTGGTGATTTATATGTGTGATGTTATATGTGGTGATATATGGTGTTATATGTGTGATGTTATATTTGGTGATGTATATGTGGTAATGTTATATGTGGTGATGTTATGTGTGGTGATGTTATATGTGGTGATGTTATATGTGGTAATGTTATATGTGGTAATGTTATATGTGGTGATGTTATATGTGGTGATATATGGTGTTATATGTGGTAATGTTATATGTGTTGATGTGATATGTGGTAATGTTATATGTGGTGATGTGATATGTGGTGATGTTATTGTGGTGATGTTATATGTGGTGATATATGGTGTTATATGTGGTAATGTTATATTTGATGTGATAGTGGTAATGTTATATGTGGTGATTGATATGGTGGATGTTATGTGTGGTGATGTTATATGTGGTGATGTTATATGTGGTGATTTATATGTGGTGATATATGGTGTTATATGTGGTGATGTTATATTGGTGATGTTAATGTGGTGATATATGGTGTTATATGTGGTGTGTTATTTTTGTGATTATATTTTGTGATGTTATATGTGGTGATATATGGTGTTATATGTGGTAATGTTATATGTGGTGATGTTGTATGTGGTGTAATGGTGTTATATGTGGTGATGTTATATTGGTGTTATATGTGGTGAATGGTGTTATAATGGTGATGTTTGTGAGTATTTTTGTGATTATATGTGGTGATATGGTGTTATATTGGTATGTTATATGTGGTGATATATGGTGTTATATGTGGTGATGTTATATTTGGTGGTTATATGTGGTGATATATGGTGTTATATGTGGTGATGTTATATTTGGTGGTTATATGTGGTGAAATATGGTGTTAGTATGTGGTGATGTTATATTTGGTGGTTATATGTAGTGATATATGGTGTTATATGTGGTAATGTTATATTTGGTGGTTATATGTAGTGATATATGGTGTTATATGTGATGATGTTATATGGTGATGTTATATTTTGTGATGTATATGTGGTGATAATTGAAGTGCTCGGCTCCGAAGTTGAAGGCTGTAAGGTCCGTAGAACTGTCGGTGAGCTCTAGCAGTCAAAACAGTTATAATGTCGGTAGACGTCGTGAGACTTTACTGTCTAGCAAGAGGCACGTTCAAAGTACAAATTCCTCTTCGCAATATTTTGTAATCACAATCGCAGATGTGAGGAGTTACACAACATTTCGGTTCGAAAATGGAAATGTAGCAAAGGACCACTTGGAAGACCAAAATGTAGATGCGAGAGTGATAATAAAAAATCGAAGAGGAAACTATGTGATTGGATTTATCTGATCGGATTACGTCCAACGGCGGATGAAATGTAGTCGCGTGGAGGTTTGAGATGTAGTAATGCGCACGAATTTTCTTGATTATCTGAGCGGTATCAGCAAGCAGAATCTTAGTGTATGAGAGCGGGATTTAGAAACGTCCCGACTTGACGAGGTTAAATTCAAGAAAGCTGAAGGCACTTAATATTGAATTAAGTAGCAGATCTTGCAAGCCTCAGCCATCAGGTGTCACGACGTAATTGTTACAGCAGTTACAGGCTCTGTCACTCTCTTAATTACATTTTTCCCTCTCTTTCTCGTCAGATCTCATAATTTTTAATTACTGCGCGGTGAAACTGTTAAATGCCAAGTTACGATCATTTCGGAGAATTCAGGATTTGAATATGTAGCGCATTCCGCTCGAAATGACAACTTTTACACATTCTCTGCTTTCGTAAGTTTCCGCTCGCAGACCGAAAAATCGGAGTTCGATTTTGTCCGAGACAAGAAATTGTCTTCTCCATATCCCCCCCTACATTCCAGACAAGATATGGGACATACCCGACCCTCTTACGACAAGAATCGTGATTTTCCGTGACGGTAATAAAGCAGCTGGGGCTTGTGGTTTATCATTGCTCAATCTGTTGTCAGGGTTAAGAATGCATGGAGCTATGCGTGCACGCCTCCATACTCTTCTCGGCGTGACAATTAATTAATTACAAGGACAAAGTTAGTTTTATCTTACCTGTCAAATTTCAAAACTTACAAAAACACTTTGACAGCAGTTTTTTCCTCCCGGAAGAACCTGATTCCCCGTTACAAAAAGCAGTGGCTAGTTATGTTTAGAGCAACAGTTGCTGTTTGCTCCCAGAAACGCACAAACCTCTCGAATAATTTCTACCGATGAAATATTCTCACACTCAACGTTACAACACTATTATACATTCACGTATATACACGCAGGTATTCCACTGCTGACGACTCTTCCCGTTTCATGTACATTAAACGGTTTTATATACAGCGTGTTTCATAAGTCCATCCGGGATTTAGAGGCTTGGCCGTGCAGTAGCAAACCCACATATAAGAGATAAAAGCATGCCAACGGATAGAGGAAATGTAAAAGTGTTTTTGTAACAGATGCGATGGCGTAGTTACCCGTTTCTCCGCTAGGAGGCAGTGGTGTGCAAACATGGCGTTTTAAGGTGAACAGAAAGCTTTTTGTGTCCTGCAATTTGCTAAAGCCCAGTCAATTGTAACAGTGCAACGTGGTTTTCGAACCAAGTATCGTACAGAACCACCAACGGACAAAACAGTAAGATGCTGGTATAGAAAATTCGAGGAAACTGGCTGTTTGTGTGTCGCAAAACGAACAGGTAGGCCGGGACCATCGCCTGGGACTGTGGACCTCGTACGAGCTAGATTACAGGATTGACGTCTGTCGAGTCACCAAAGGGGGACATATTGAACATCTGTAAGGTAGGTTCAAAACTTGGATATGTACTCTTTTCACTGACATGCTCTCATCCGCAGTGTGTGATTTGGCTCCTGAGCTACAGACCTCCGAAATCCCGGAGGGATTTATGAAACACTCGGTATTTATAATATATCTTAACATGAAGGGCACATCTCCACCTTAATGCAGTGTATCATTTTACCTGTATCGACTTTTATATAAGGCCTGATGATGTCTCGCAATTACAGCCGAAATGTGTAGCCGTGAATTAATTGAAAAAACTGTGATTATGTGTGACTTATTTGATACATACATGTATATCTGTGATTTGTTACCACCGACGTGGTGTCTCATCTTACCGGTATGGCTGACAAACTGAACACAAAACAAAATCGGTGCTTGTGTACTTAAAGTAAAGGAAAATTGCCGTGTATGGGGCGTGGAAGTATAGTTCCGTTCATTCTTAACCTCGACGTTAGATGGAGTGGTCAGCTTCTCTCGCCGGTCGCATTACCGCTGTAAAAACATGCGGAAGCCACTGGCTAGGGGCCTAGTGGGGCCCCAGTCCCAGTATGCACGTTTGGGCAAGCAATAAATCCTTTGTGCCTGACTGTAAATAAGCCCCATTTCGGCCAGTTCGTAGCCTAGTTACTATTCCAACTGAGCTACCAATAATTACAATAGCAACATCAGCACCACGTGTTACGCAGCCGATAGCAGCCAGCTCTGTGGCGCTTACCGAGGGGCGTGGAGAGACACTCCACATGGCGCAAGGCGCGGAAGTTTGCTTCGCGTTGTCACACTCCATTCTGAGGGCAGATCACAAGATAGCTGATGACGTTCCGTCCGGCTTTAGAGAGGTAGAATGGAACGAAAATTGAGGCCAGAAATTTAATGACAAATGGCTCTGCGTATAAATATTTATCGAAAGGTTAGGAACAAGAGTCGATCTCAGTACCGCGCGGTCTAAGGCGTGGGTCTGCGGCCGCTCGCTTGCTGGGATTGCGGGTTCGAATCCCACCGGGGCATGGATGTCTGTCTGTTGTGAGTGTTGTGTGTTGTCAGGTAGAGGTCTCTGCGATGAGCTGATCACTCGTCCAGAGGATTCCTACCGAGGGTGGTTTGTCTAATGTGTGTGATCGTGAAGCGTCAATAATGAGGCGGCCTAGGCCCCCAAGGGGCTGTCGAGGCATGGGGGAAAAAATGGAAAAAGAAAAAATTGAAAATATGTACCCTATTTTGAATATTTTCTGTATTTCTTTAGAAAAAGTTGCTTGCAGGACAAGTTAGACCACATTATGAAAATTTTTAAATTACATATATATATATATATATATATATATAAAAGCAAGTAGAATTACCTCACAAAAACTGGCTTTTGCAAATGCTAAAAAAAATTTTGAGAAAATTAGTAAAAATAAAAAATTTAGCTTTGTGATTTGTCCTATTGACGCACGCGCAGAAGTACTCTGAGCTGAAGATGCTGACTGTACTTAATTAGACGACGTAACTAATTAGTTGACATTTTGGGACAATTTTAATTATTATAGAAATAAATTAAAAATAGCAAAATTAATTTTACAGAGAAATTAAAGACAGATTCAATAAGTGAAGTTTATTGGTCTTCAGGCTACCAAAGCGGATTTTGCTCAATGATTGTATTTTGTTTGTTCCGATGTTTCGGAGGAAGGTACTGTTTCCATCTTCAGGATGAATTAATTAGTGTCACGTGGGCGCTGAATTGGCTGGGGCTAAGAAATGGGTATATGGTATAGGAGGGTTGCATGGATCGTGACCAATCAGAAGGAAGAACTGTAACATTAAGAGTACAGCCAGGTACAATAAAAGTACATCTGACTTACTAACCCACATAATGCACTAGCAACAAAGTGAAAATCAGAAAAGCTGAAACACCGACTGCCTGCGTTACGTTGTAATAACGTGGCAATACGAAAGACCGCATATAACAAAGATTGTAATTTAGAAGCAAAATGTGTCATAGCTTAATTTCCCGTGATAATTACTGCAATGGAAACAGATTGCTGTTTGACGGTGTATCAGCATGTCGACTGAGGTCTATAACGGGTAAAGGTAAAGGTCACCTATAACAGGCCATGAAGGCCCAGAGGGGGAGTAGACGTATAGCTCTACTCTTTCTTTAACCCTGGCACTAGATGAGGTGGGTGATCAACGCCACGCCTCGGCCGCTTTACCACCGGGAAAGAGACCCGGTGCCCATTGTACAGGAGGCTGGGTGGGCCCCAGGGCCGGTCTGGACGGGTGCTGAAAATCTCGCCGCCACCGGGATTCGATCCCCGGACTGTCCAGCTCGTAGCGAGTCGCTGTACCGACTGAACTATCGCGGCCTATCTACAACGGGTCTAAATTTAATATAAAAAATTCACGATATTCTCAGAACCAATTACCATTACATACTTTAAGCATTACAAAAATTTACCACAACATTTTCGTAAAATAAATTCCTTTCCATACACACAAATAATCGCAGATCTTAATGACAGTAACATATAGCATATACCTTTGGCAACACACGCACGACACAAAGCCAAAGACAGCACTAACTGTGACGTTTATGTGAAATAGTTCCCTGACGATGGCCGAGCGCAGGTAGAAACGTTTCGGAAATGACAGACAGAATGAGAGACTTCACTGAATTGTTTAGTGTAGACAGCGGACGTTTGTTAATGTTAGTTGACTGGTTTTTACATGCGATCGTTACATTGCTCACATCGTGCGGTTTTAGCAACTGAATTTAATTATTCGTTTATTAAGCAGAGCTATCTTTATCACAATGTGTCACGAGTTCAGTAATGTGATATAGGTGTTCGGTATTTCATGAACGAATACGTACATCCGGTTTATAACACACAGGCTGTGTTCAAAGTGCGTCAAGATGAATCGTTGAATAACAGCATATTTCAGGCGAGTTTTAGACATTAAAGTTTTAGTTTTGGGAAAAAGTGTAAAGCAGTAAACACACTCCGTCTCAGTTATACAAATCAGTCAGTTAATGTTGTACAGTGAAATAATCGCTGTTTGTTCTGAGATCCACACAAAACACATAAATACAGTCCGTACCGCGCAGTAAACACACTCCGTCTCAGTTATACAAACCAGTCAGTTAATGTTGTACAGTGAAATAATCGCTGTTTGTTCTGAGATCCACACAAAACACATAAATACAGTCCGTACCGCGCAGTAAACACACTCCGTCTCAGTTATACAAACCAGTCAGTTAATGTTGTACAGTGAAATAATCGCTGTTTGTTCTGAGATCCACACAAAACACATAAATACAGTCCGTACCGCGCAGTAAACACACTCCGTCTCAGTTATACAAACCAGTCAGTTAATGTTGTACAGTGAAATAATCGCTGTTTGTTCTGAGATCCACACAAAACACATAAATACAGTCCGTACCGCGCAGTAAACACACTCCGTCTCAGTTATACAAACCAGTCACTTAATGTTGTACAGTGAAATAATCGCTGTTTGTTCTGAGATCCACACAAAACACATAAATACAGTCCGTACCGCGCAGTAAACACACTCCGTCTCAGTTATACAAACCAGTCAGTTAATGTTGTACAGTGAAATAATCGCTGTTTGTTCTGAGATCCACACAAAACACATAAATACAGTCCGTACCGCGCAGTAAACACACTCCGTCTCAGTTATACAAACCAGTCAGTTAATGTTGTACAGTGAAATAATCGCTGTTTGTTCTGAGATCCACACAAAACACATAAATACAGTCCGTACCGCGCAGTAAACACACTCCGTCTCAGTTATACAAACCAGTCAGTTAAAGTTGTACAGTGAAATAATCGCTGTTTGTTCTGAGATCCACATAAAACACATAAATACAGTCCGTACCGCGCAGTAAACACACTCCGTCTCAGTTATACAAACCAGTCAGTTAATGTTGTACAGTGAAGTAATCGCTGTTTGTTCTGAGATCCACATAAAACACATAAATACACTGTGTGGGCAGAACGTAGAATTGTTGAATGTTAAACATGGTGGTACACATAGTGACCACTGGGCTTTAAAGGACTAATCAGAAAATGGTGGATGGCACAATCACAGGTTGCATTATATCTCTCGATCTCCACAATCCAGATTTCTGTCACATTGTGCTCTTTTATCTGTGTAGTTTAATTGAAAATGGATATAAATTTCATGTCAAGAATTCTGTTAATTTTGTTGTGAATTTCAATAAAACGTTTTGATACAGTTTACGCTTTTGTGGATCTGGAATTAAACGTGAATGAATACGGCGTAGTTATAATTAAATTCGCACTCAGCGCGCATTTTGTTTTTAAGGACACAAATTAGAACAAATATTGTGTTGAAAAATATTCATCTTATGAAAATCAATCAACAATTAAAGTGCTGTACAAGCTCTGTCAAAAGTAACACAGCACAGCCATTACACTATTAAAAGTAACACAGCACAGCTATTACACTATTAAAAGTAACACAGCACAGCTATTACACTATTAAAAGTAACACAGCACAGCTATTACACTATTAAAAGTAACACAGCACAGCCATTACACTATTAAAAGTAACACAGCACAGCTATTACACTATTAAAAGTAACACAGCACAGCTATTACACTATTAAAAGTAACACAGCACAGCTATTACACTATTAAAAGTAACATAGCACAGCTATTACACTATTAAAAGTAACACAGCACAGCTATTACACTATTAAAAGTAACACAGCACAGCTATTACACTATTAAAAGTAACACAGCACAGCTATTACACTATTAAAAGTAACACAGCACAGCTATTACACTATTAAAAGTAACACAGCACAGCTATTACACTATTAAAAGTAACACAGCACAGCCATTACACTATTAAAAGTAACACAGCACAGCTATTACACTATTAAAAGTAACACAGCACAGCTATTACACTATTAAAAGTAACACAGCACAGCCATTACACTATTAAAAGTAACACAGCACAGCTATTACACTATTAAAAGTAACACAGCACAGCTATTACACTATTAAAAGTAACACAGCACAGCCATTACACTATTAAAAGTAACAAAGCACAGCTATTACACTATTAAAAGTAACACAGCACAGCTATTACACTATTAAAAGTAACACAGTACAGCTATTACACTATTAAAAGTAACACAGCACAGCTATTACACTATTAAAAGTAACACAGCACAGCCATTACACTTGTGTGGATGGTGCAGGATTCTTATACAAGAAATACGCAGTATTTCCACGCAGCTTATTTATTAACTTTCCAGTAATATATACAAGATCTCGAGAGATCGTTAAGTTGCCGCACGTGCAAGTGCGCTTGTATGTGGAGCCTCGTAGCGGGAGCGGAGAGAAGCTCGCAGATGGTGCGCTGGTCGGCTGCGGTCGTAGCGGCCAGAGATGGTCCGCCCGTGTGGTGAAGTTATAGCGTCGGTCGGCCGCAGGCTTGGTGTATCCACCGCTCTACTCCCTTGCTGTCAGGTGACGGTCTACTCCTTTGTCGACTAGCTCACTCCTTTGATGAGGCCTGTGTGGCGACCGATCGTTGGATGAAGTTTGGGTGTTTCTGGCCCTATATTTATACCGGTCAGAGTTGAGCTGCCTGCGTTGTGATTGGCTGCTCGCTGCAGGTTGGTTCCGCCCAGTTGCGGGCGGATTTTCCCAGTAGAAGCGAGGGCCATTTAGTGTGTGGTCCTCCTGTGATTTCGCGGGAAGCCGAGAGACAAGTGCACCGCGACCGTGCTGCTGCGGGCAGTGGAGAAACTGGTGCATGAAGCGAAGAGTGCACCGTGCTCTCTTGTGGGAATCGGCGAGTTCCCACATCACCCCCCCGCGGAGATGGCTGCTCACGGCTCGTAGCGAGACGGGAAACGGACGCGGCGACCAGAGCGTGTGGTCTTCTCTGCTGGCGGCGGTGGTGCGCTCGGTTCGACCGCTGGCTGGGTCGCTCGTGCTGGCGGAGGGCTGGCGGTGCTGGGTTCGTGTTTTGCCTCATCCATCATGTAGGCCGGCTTGAGTCTGTCGGCCGACACGGTTATGGATTTGCCGTGCATCGCTATTTTGAAGGTTTTGTCCGTACGCCCAAGAACCTTGTACGGGCCGCTGTATGGGGGCTCCAAGGCGCGGCGTAGGGCGTCCTGCCGCAGAAATACGTGCGTGGAGTCCATAAGGTCCTTGTGGACGAATGTAGTAGGGGAGGCGTGTCGTGCTGCCGGAGCCGGGCGGAGCTGATCCAGGAATCGGCGGAGCTGCTTTATGAGCTCTGTGGGCTCCATGTTGTCGGTAGATGGAGTTAGCAACTCGCCGGGAATCCGCAGTGGCTCGCCGTAGACGAGCTCAGCTACGGAAGCTTGCAGGTCCTCCTTGAATGCTGTGCGCACTCCGAGTAGAACCAGTGGTAGAGCAGCAGTCCACTGCTCGTCTGCTCGGCACATGATAGCTGCTTTCAGTGTTCTGTGGAACCGTTCCACTAGGCCATTGGCGGCAGGATGATGGGCCGTTGTCCGGGACAACTGGATGCCACACAGCTTCGCCAGGGAGCGGAAGAGGTGTGACTCGAATTGGCGCCCCTGGTCCGTTGTGATTGTTTGTGGGCAACCGAAGCGTGCTATCCAGCCGGACAGCAATGCGTGCGCCACGGTGTCCGCCGTGATGTCCTGTATAGGGATGGCTTCCGGCCAGCGCGTGAAACGATCCACTGCTGTCAGGCAGTACTTGAAGCCTGCTGATGTCGGCAAGGGACCCACGAGATCGATGTGGATATGCAGGAACCGGGCTGCCGGAAGCGTAAAGTTGCCCAAGGGTGTGACCGTATGCCTCGTGATCTTGGAGCGCTGACAGGACTGGCAGGCTCGTGCCCAAGTGCGGCAGTCTTTCTGCATTGCAGGCCACACGAAACGCTGTGACACAAGTTTGGCAGTTGCTTTGATCCCGGGATGACCAAGGCCGTGCAGGGAGTCGAACACCTGGCGTCGAAGTGGTGCCGGAACGTACGGTCGCGGCTTGCCGGCGGAGGTGTCACAGTACAGCGTGACGGTGGTGCCGGGGACGTGCGTTCTCTCGAGCCGGAGAGCTGTATCCCTTTCGAGGAGGGTGCGCAGCTCTTCGTCTTTCTCCTGCGACGTGGCCAGTACATCAGGAGTTACAGGCGTGGTGATGGCTTCTACACGGGAAAGGGCGTCAGCGACGACGTTGTCCTTGCCGGATATGTGCCTTATGTCTGTTGTGAACTGGGAGATGTAGTCTAAGTGGTTGAACTGCCTTGGCGAGCACTTATCCCTCTTTTGATTAAATGCGTATACGAGGGGTTTGTGATCTGTGAAGATGATGAAGTGCCGAGCTTCCAACATGTGGCGGAAGTGTTTCACGGCCTCATATATCGCCAGCAGCTCCCTGTCGTAAGCGCTATACTTTTGCTGCGCCGGACTTAGTTTTCTGGAGAAAAATGCGAGAGGTTGCCAGGCATTCAGCACGCGTTGTTGCAGCACGGCACCCATGGCGGTGGTAGAGGCGTCTGTAACCAACGCGAGTGTTGCTGTGGAGTCTGGGTGTGCCAACATGGCGGCGCGTGACAGACTCGCCTTGCACTCGTCGAAAGCTGTCTTGAGCTCTGGTGTCCAACTAATGGGATGCGAACCCTTGACCCGAGGGCCCGCGAGGACGTCGTGTAGCGGTGCCTGGGTAGTTGCGGCGTGCGGTAGGAAGCGCCGGTAGAAATTTAACATCCCCAAGAATCTGCGGAGTTCACGGACTGTCTTGGGGGGCGGACAAGCTTGCAGATCCGCGGCTCGTTCTTCCAGTGGGCGAGAACCTTCGCCGGAGACTTTGTAACCTAGGAAGGTTACTTCAGCAGCTCGGAAGACGCATTTAGCGGGGTTGACTAGGATCCCGTAAGCCGTGAGCTGTTGGAAGAGCTTCCGAAGGTGGTGGTCGTGTTCCTCCGGTGTGTTGGAGTACACGAGAATATCGTCAAGGTACGCAAAGCAGAAGTTGAAGTCCCGCAAGATGTCGTCCATGAAGCGCTGGAATGTCTGGGCAGCGTTGCGGAGGCCAAACGACATGAACGGAAACTCGAATAAGCCAAATGGCGTGATGATTGCAGTCTTCTCAATGTCGTCAGGGTGCACGGGAATTTGGTGATATGCCCGTACCAGGTCGATCTTCGAGAAGATTGTACAGCCCGCCAGGTGGTGTGCGTAGTCGTGAATGTGCCTGACGGGGTAGCAGTCAGGGATAGTCCGGGCGTTGAGGGCTCGGTAATCCCCGCAAGGTCTCCAACCGTTGTCTTTCTTGGGAACCAGGTGGAGCGCTGAAGACCAGGACCCTTCGGAGCGGCGTGCGGTGCCGTCCCGCAACATGGCGTCGAATTCTGTTTTGGCGACGGTTAGCCTATCAGGCGCCAGGCGACGTGGTCGACTAGTAACCGGGGGGCCTGGTGTAGTCCTGATGTGGTGGACAGTGTTGTGTCGTACCTCGCGATGGATTCCAGTGGGGCGTGTGAGCGCAGGGAATTGGGCGAGGAGGTCGTTCAGTGGTGCACTGCTGCCTATCGTTTTTACGCTCGGGATGGATGTAGGAGCGGCGTGGCCGGGTGTGGATAGGGACGTGGTTCCGTCGAGGAGGCGGCTATTGCGGCAGTCGACTAGGAGACCAAAATGGGCGAGGAGATCCGCACCGATGATGGGTATCTGGACGTCAGCCACCACGAAGCGCCAGGTGAAGTCTCGGCGTAACCCCAAATTGAGGCTGAGGGAGATCCATCCGTAGGTGGGGATGGTGGTTCCGTTGGCCGCAAAGAGGTCGTAGTTGACTCTCTCTTTGCGCCCCGGAAGGAGCTTGCGTGGGAACACGCAGAGGTCCGAGCCGGTGTCGACCAGGAATGACTGCTTCGTGGCGCGATCTAAGACGAATAGGCGGCCGGTACTGTTGTTGCAGACGTTTGCCACCCTCAACGGCTGCTGGTGCAGTTTTCCTGCTGCGGGCGGAAAGAGCATGGCGGTGTACATTTTTGCGCCTTATCTCCGAATTTCCGGTGGTACCAGCACTGCCCATTCTCTGTGGGATCCCGGCCCCTAGTTGGTAGGTTGCCGGTGTCACGCCGGTGCCTGGAGTGTGAGCGGCGACGAGTGCGGTCCATTGTAAGGGCCGCTACCTGGCGTGAGAGCTCCTCCAGTCGCTGGAGTAAGCTGGCATCGGTTGGCGAGGAGACGGAGGCAGTGGTGGGTCGTGGCGCAACCTCGCATATGCGATCTGCGAGTTGCGAAGCTGAATCCAAACTGCCCTCGGACTGGCCGGCGAGTATCACCT
Source organism: Reticulitermes speratus (assembly GCA_021186555.1). NCBI lineage: Eukaryota > Metazoa > Arthropoda > Insecta > Blattodea > Rhinotermitidae > Reticulitermes > Reticulitermes speratus. The sequence goes on from JAJKFL010000001.1 coordinate 847,111, forward strand.
GGATGTGTGGTGGAAGGCGGTTGGTCCAGATGCTTCGTAAGAAATCATCTGGCACCTCCGGTGCGAGGCTCTTTAGGTGCCGTAGAAACTGGGATGGTTTGCGGTCTCCCATCTCTTCGTGCATGAGGAGTTGGCGGACGCGTTGTTCGCGTGATGTTGACAGACGTTGTACCAACTCTGTCTTTAGTTTCTGGTAGGGCTGGTCCGCCGGCGGTGATGTGAGGACGTCTTCCACCTCCGCAGCATGTCTGTGGTCGAGCTGGGAGATTATGTAGTTGAACTTCGTCCGCTCGCTTGTGACGGCTGCGAGTTCAAATTGTGCCTCTGCTTGTGCGAACCAGAGTGCGGGTCGGTCAGGCCAGAATGGTGGCAGCCGTACAGCTGTTCTGTATAATGGTGCTCCGGAACTGTCGGGAGATTCCTGCATATTACTGGTTTTCTTCGTACGTTGTCTTCGTCGGGGTCACCAATGTGGTGGATGGTGCAGGATTCTTATACAAGAAATACGCAGTATTTCCACGCAGCTTATTTATTAACTTTCCAGTAATATATACAAGATCTCGAGAGATCGTTAAGTTGCCGCACGTGCAAGTGCGCTTGTATGTGGAGCCTCGTAGCGGGAGCGGAGAGAAGCTCGCAGATGGTGCGCTGGTCGGCTGCGGTCGTAGCGGCCAGAGATGGTCCGCCCGTGTGGTGAAGTTATAGCGTCGGTCGGCCGCAGGCTTGGTGTATCCACCGCTCTACTCCCTTGCTGTCAGGTGACGGTCTACTCCTTTGTCGACTAGCTCACTCCTTTGATGAGGCCTGTGTGGCGACCGATCGTTGGATGAAGTTTGGGTGTTTCTGGCCCTATATTTATACCGGTCAGAGTTGAGCTGCCTGCGTTGTGATTGGCTGCTCGCTGCAGGTTGGTCCCGCCCAGTTGCGGGCGGATTTTCCCAGTAGAAGCGAGGGCCATTTAGTGTGTGGTCCTCCTGTGATTTCGCGGGAAGCCGAGAGACAAGTGCACCGCGACCGTGCTGCTGCGGGCAGTGGAGAAACTGGTGCATGAAGCGAAGAGTGCACCGTGCTCTCTTGTGGGAATCGGCGAGTTCCACACACACTATTAAAAGTAACACAGCACAGCTATTACACTATTAAAAGTAACACAGCACAGCTATTTACACTATTAAAAGTAACACAGCACAGCTATTACACTATTAAAAGTAACACAGCACAGCTATTACACTATTAAAAGTAACACAGCACAGCTATTACACTATTAAAAGTAACATAGCACAGCTATTACACTATTAAAAGTAACACAGCACAGCTATTACACTATTAAAAGTAACATAGCACAGCTATTATACTATTAAAAGTAACACAGCACAGCTATTACACTATTAAAAGTAACACAGCACAGCTATTACACTATTAAAATTAACACAGCACAGCTATTACACTATTAAAAGTAACACAGCACAGCTATTACACTATTAAAAGTAACACAGCACAGCTATTACACTATTAAAAGTAACACAGCACAGCTATTACACTATTAAAAGTAACACAGCACAGCTATTACACTATTAAAAGTAACACAGCACAGCCATTACACTATTAAAAGTAACACAGCACAGCCATTACACTATTAAAAGTAACACAGCACAGCCATTACACTATTAAAAGTAACACAGCACAGCTAATACACTATTAAAAGTAACACAGCACAGCTATTACACTATTAAAAGTAACACAGCACAGCTATTACACTATTAAAAGTAACACAGCACAGCTATTACACTATTAAAAGTAACACAGCACAGCTATTACACTATTAAAAGTAACACAGCACAGCTAATACACTATTAAAAGTAACACAGCACAGCTATTACACTATTAAAAGTAACACAGCACAGCTATTACACTATTAAAAGTAACACAGCACAGCTATTACACTATTAAAAGTAACACAGCACAGCTATTACACTATTAAAAGTAACACAGCACAGCTATTACACTATTAAAAGTAACACAGCACAGCCATTACACTATTAAAAGTAACACAGCACAGCCATTACACTATTAAAAGTAACACAGCACAGCCATTACACTATTAAAAGTAACACAGCACAGCTAATACACTATTAAAAGTAACACAGCACAGCTATTACACTATTAAAAGTAACACAGCACAGCTATTACACTATTAAAAGTAACACAGCACAGCTATTACACTATTAAAAGTAACACAGCACAGCTATTACACTATTAAAAGTAACACAGCACAGCTATTACACTATTAAAAGTAACACAGCACAGCTATTACACTATTAAAAGTAACACAGCACAGCCATTACACTATTAAAAGTAACACAGCACAGCTATTACACTATTAAAAGTAACACAGCACAGTCATTACACTATTAAAAGTAACACAGCACAGCTATTACACTATTAAAAGTAACACAGCACAGCTATTACACTATTAAAAGTAACACAGCACAGCTATTACACTATTAAAAGTAACACAGCACAGCTATTACACTATTAAAAGTAACACAGCACAGTCATTACACTATTAAAAGTAACACAGCACAGCCATTACACTATTAAAAGTAACACAGCACAGCTATTACACTATTAAAAGTAACACAGCACAGCCATTACACTATTAAAAGTAACACAGCACAGCTATTACACTATTAAAAGTAACACAGCACAGCTATTACACTATTAAAAGTAACACAGTACAGCTATTACACTATTAAAAGTAACACAGCACAGCTATTACACTATTAAAAGTAACACAGCACAGCCATTACACTATTAAAAGTAACACAGCACAGCTATTACACTATTAAAAGTAACACAGCACAGTCATTACACTATTAAAAGTAACACAGCACAGCTATTACACTATTAAAAGTAACACAGCACAGCTATTACACTATTAAAAGTAACACAGCACAGCTATTACACTATTAAAAGTAACACAGCACAGCTATTACACTATTAAAAGTAACACAGCACAGCCATTACACTATTAAAAGTAACACAGCACAGCTATTACACTATTAAGAGTAACACAGCACAGCTATTACACTATTAAAATTAACACAGCACAGCTATTACACTATTAAGAGTAACACAGCACAGCCATTACACTATTAAAAGTAACACAGCACAGCTATTACACTATTAAAAGTAACACAGCACAGCTATTACACTATTAAAAGTAACACAGCACAGCCATTACACTATTAAAAGTAACACAGCACAGCCATTACACTATTAAAAGTAACACAGCACAGCTATTACACTATTAAAAGTAACACAGCACAGCCATTACACTATTAAAAGTAACACAGCACAGCTTTACACTATTAAAAGTAACACAGCACAGCATTACACTATTAAAAGTAACACAGCACAGCATTACACTATTAAAAGTAACACAGCCAGCTATTACACTATTAAAAGTAACACAGCACAGCTATTACACTATTAAAAGTAACAGCAACAGCATTACATATTAAAAGTACACACAGCACAGCTATTACACTATAAAAGTAACACAGCAAGCTATTACACTATTAAAATTAACAACAACAGCCATTACACTATTAAAAGTACACAGCACAGCTATTACACTATTAAAGTAACACAGCACAGCTATTACACTATTAAAAGTAACACAGCACAGCTATTACACTATTAAAAGTAACACAGCACAGCTATTACACTATTAAAAGTAACACAGCAGCTATACACTATTAAAGTAACAAGCACAGCCATTACACATTAAAGTAACACAGCACAGCTATTAACTATAAAAGTAACACAGCACAGCCATTACACTATTAAAAGTAACACAGCACAGCTATTACACTATTAAAAGTAAACACAAGCACAGCCATACACTATTAAAATACACAGCACAGCTATTACACATAAAATAACACACACAAAAGAACAGCACACATACACATAAATAACCCACAGCATTCCTATAAAGTACACCACATATTAACTATTAAAAGTAACACACCAGCATTACCTTAAAATACCAGCCACTATCTTTAAAAGTAAACAGCACAGCATTACACTATTAAAAGTAACACAGCACAGCATTACAATTAAATAAACAGCACAGCTATACACTATTAAATAACACAGCACAGCTATACACTATTAAAAGTAACAAGCACAGCATACATATTAAAGTAACACAGCACAGCCTTACACATTAAAAGTAACACAGCACAGCATTACACTATTAAAGTACACAGCACAGCCATTACACTATTAAAGTACACAGCACAGCATTACACTATTAAAAGTAACACAGCACAGCATTACATATTAATAACACAGCCAGCTTTACACTATTAAAAGTAACACAGCACAGCTACACTATTAAAGTAACACAGCACAGCATTACACTATTAAGTAACACAGCACAGCATTACATATTAAAAGAACACAGCACAGCATACACTATTAAAGTAACACAGCACAGCTATTACACTATTAAAAGTAACACAGCACGCTATTACAATTAAAAGTAACACAGCACAGCATTACATATAAAAGAACACAGCACAGCATTACACTATTAAAAGTAACACAGCACACATTACACTATAAAGTAACACAGCACACTATTACACATTAAAGTAACACGCACAGCTATTACACTATTAAAAGTAACACAGCACAGCTATTACACTATTAAAAGTAACACAGCACAGCTATTCACTATTAAAAGACACAGCACAGCTATTACACTATTAAAAGTAACACAGCACAGCTATACACTATTAAAAGTAACACAGCACAGCTATTACACTATTAAAGTACACAGCACAGCATACACTATTAAGTAACAGCACAGCTTTACACTATAAAGAACACAGCACAGCTATACAATTAAAAGTAACACAGCAAGCTTTACACTATTAAAAGTAACACAGCACAGTTCACTATAAAAGTAACACACACAGCTATTCACTATTAAAATAACACAGCACAGCCATTACACTATTAAAAGACACAGCACAGCCATTACACTATTAAAAGTAACACAGCACAGCAAACATTAAAGTACACAGCACAGCTATTACACTATTAAAAGTAAACACAGCACCATACACTATAAAAGTAACACAGCACAGCTATTACACTAAAGTAACACAGCACAGCATACACTATTAAAAGTAACACAGCACGCATACATATTAAAATAACAAGCCAGCCATTACACTATTAAAAGTAACACACACAGCATTACCATAAAAGAACACAGCCAGCATAACATTAAAGTAACCAGCACGCCATTACACTATTAAAAGTAACAAGCCAGCATTACACTTAAAAGTAACACAGCCAGCTATACACATTAAAAGAACACAGCACAGCATTACACTATAAAAGTAACACAGCACAGCCATTACACTATTAAAGTAACACAGCACAGCATTACACATTAAAAGAACACAGCACACATTACACTATTAAAAGTAACACAGCACAGCATTACACTATTAAAAGTAACACAGCACAGCATTACACTATTAAAAGTAACACAGCACAGCATTACACTATTAAAAGTAACACAGCACAGCCATTACACTATAAAAGTAACAAGCACAGCATTACACTATAAATAACACAGCACACTTACCATTAAAAACACAGACAGATACACTATTAAAGTAAACAGCACAGCATTACACTATTAAAAGTAACAAGCCAGCATACACTATTAAAAGTACACAGCACAGCCATTACACTATTAAAAGTAAACAGCACAGCATTACAATTAAAAGAACACAGCACAGCATTACACTATTAAAAGTAACACAGCACAGCATACACTATTAAAAGTACACAGCACAGCATTACACTATTAAAAGTAACACAGACAGCATTACACTATTAAAAGTAACACAGCACAGCTATTACACATTAAAAGTACACAGCACAGCTCACTATAAAAGTAACACAGCACAGCTTACACTATTAAAAGTAACACAGCACAGCATTACACTATAAGTAAACAGCACAGCATACACTATTAAAAGTACACGCAACATTACACTTTAAGTAAACACAGCATAACACAGCATACACTATAAAAGTAACACAGCAGCATTACACTATAAGTAACACAGCACAGCATTACACTATAAAAGTAACAGCACAACTTAAAGTACACAGCCAGCTATTACATATTAAAAGTAACACAGCACAGCTATTACACTATAAAGTAACAAGCACGCATACACATTAAAAGTAACACAGCACAGCATTACACTATTAAAAGTACACAGCACAGCATACACTATTAAAAGTAACACAGACAAGCTATTAACACTATTAAAAGTAACACAGCACAGCTATTACACTATTAAAAGTAACACAGCACAGCTATTACACTATTAAAAGTAACACAGCACAGCATTACACTATTAAAAGTAACACAGCACAGCCATTACACTATTAAAAGTAACACAGCACAGCTATTACACTATTAAAAGTAACACAGCACAGCTTACACTATTAAAGTAACACAGCACAGCTATTACACTATTAAAAGTAACACAGCACAGCTATTACACTATTAAAAGTAACACAGCACAGCTATTACACTATTAAAAGTAACACAGCACAGCTATTACACTATTAAAAGTAACACAGCACAGCCATTACACTATTAAAAGTAACACAGCACAGCTATTACACTATTAAAAGTAACACAGCACAGCTATTACACTATTAAAAGTAACACAGCACAGCTATTACACTATTAAAAGTAACACAGCACAGCTATTACACTATTAAAAGTAACACAGCACAGCATTACACTATTAAAAGTAACACAGCACAGCCATTACACTATTAAAAGTAACACAGCACAGCATTACACTATTAAAAGTAACACAGCACAAGCTATTACACTATTAAAAGTAACACAGCACAGCTATTACACTATTAAAAGTAACACAGCACAGCTATTACACTATTAAAAGTAACACAGCACAGCTATTACACTATTAAAAGTAACACAGCACAGCTATTACACTATTAAAAGTAACACAGCACAGCTATTACACTATTAAAAGTAACACAGCACAGCATTACACTATTAAAAGTAACACAGCACAGCTATTACACTATTAAAAGTAACACAGCACAGCTATTACACTATTAAAAGTAACACAGCACAGCCTATTACACTATTAAAAGTAACACAGCACAGCATTACACTATTAAAAGTAACACAGCACAGCTATTACACTATTAAAAGTAACACAGCACAGCTATTACACTATTAAAAGTAACACAGCACAGCTATTACACTATTAAAAGTAACACAGCACAGCCATTACACTATTAAAAGTAACACAGCACAGCATTACACTATTAAAAGTAACACAGCACAGCTATTACACTATTAAAAGTAACACAGCACAGCATTACACTATTAAAAGTAACACAGCATTCTAATAAAACAAGCATTACACTATTAAAAGTAACACAGCACAGCTATTACACTATTAAAAGTAACACAGCACAGCTATTACACTATTAAAAGTAACACAGCACAGCTTCATTAAATACGATATCTAAAAAGTAACACAGCACAGCATTACACTATTAAAAGTAACACACACAGCATTACACTTTAGTTCACAAGCTATTAACTATTAAGTAACACAGCACAGCCATTACACTATTAAAAGTAACACACAATAGACAGCACAGCTATTACACTATTAAAGTAACACAGCACAGCTATTACACTATTAAAAGTACACAGCACAGCTATTACACTATTAAAGTAACACAGCACAGCTATTACACTATTAAAAGTAACACAGCACAGCATTACACTATTAAAAGTAACACAGCACAGCCATTACACTATTAAAAGTAACACAGCACAGCTATACACTATTAAAAGTAAACAACAGCACACTATTACACTATTAAAAGTAACACAGCACAGCCTATTACACTATTTAAAAGTAACACAGCACAGCATTACACTATTAAAAGTAACACAGCACAGCTATTACACTATTAAAAGTAACACAGCACAGCTATTACACTATTAAAAGTAACACAGCACAGCTATTACACTATTAAAAGTAACACAGCACAGCTATTTACACTATTAAAAGTAACACAGCACAGCCTATTACACTATTAAAAGTAACACAGCACAGCCTATTACACTATTAAAAGTAACACAGCACAGCTATTACACTATTAAAAGTAACACAGCACAGCTATTACACTATTAAAAGTAACACAGCACAGCCATTACACTATTAAAAGTAACACAGCACAGCTATTACACTATTAAAAGTAACACAGCACAGCTATTACACTATTAAAAGTAACACAGCACAGCTATTACACTATTAAAAGTAACACAGCACAGCTATTACACTATTAAAAGTAACACAGCACAGCTATTACACTATTAAAAGTAACACAGCACAGCAATTACACTATTAAAAGTAACACAGCACAGCCATTACACTATTAAAAGTAACACAGCACAGCTATTACACTATTAAAAGTAACACAGCACAGCCATTACACTATTAAAAGTAACACAGCACAGCTATTACACTATTAAAAGTAACACAGCACAGCCATTACACTATTAAAAGTAACACAGCACAGCTATTACACTATTAAAAGTAACACAGCACAGCCATTACACTATTAAAAGTAACACAGCACAGCTATTACACTATTATTCCTCGTAAAACTTAAATGCTAATAATTCTTTATTTCCCAATATTTGAAAATATTTTTATTTTTGTGATGCAATGTTTCAATGTCAATATGTGTAATGTAGCGCTGTACTGGGGAGTTGTGTAGCTTCTGATTTGTTATTTAATTACCGGTAAGCCTAAACACATTAGGACATTCATAATTATTTTTACCAGCATTTTACTTCGAATATCGAAAAATTACTGTTTGAAGAACTCTATGGAAAAAGACCTGTGGGAAGACCATGACTGAGATGTGAACACATCATGTACGACTGCTCGTTACTTCTGATTATAAGGATGGAGGACAGGCGCCAGGATGTCTGCAGGCGAAATTTTGAAGAGAGTGTCTGTCACTGTCATTGACATTGAACCGAGGACGGAATTGGTCGACACCTAAGACCCCTTTTTACTCCGTAAAACACGCCTGAAGAAGGAACAGTGTCGTTTAACTAGGTCAAATAACAGTTCACATTTATCTCCTGAAGTCACAGCATTATGTGAAATAATTGATTTACTTGTGACGTGTTCATCTTTTTCTCTTTGTTATGCTTCGTTGGTGCCTACAATTAAAAGTTCTTTCGTCTTTCGTCTCGCTACGTTCCGCCATTAGTAAGACACTCAGTACTTTCCGTAAACTTAACCTTTTAAAGCCTAATAGCTACTCGATGCATCAACAGTTGTAAACATTCACAAATTCTACATTCTGCCCACACTGTATTTATGTGTATTGTATTTATATTACAGCAAACAGCGACTTTTGCCTTATATAACATAAATTGATTTGTTTTTGTAACCGAGATGAAAAGTGTTTACTGCGCGGTACGAACTGGGTTTTTAAGTGAAACTGTTTACATTTCGTCTTTAAACGGTTAAGTGTAGCTGTTTACAGTTATTTAATTTCACGCATATTACAACTTTCGTCGTTGTATACGTGAACATAAATACAAGCGTATTACGTAATTATTATTCTGAGACTCAATCAAGAGGACTGAGATGGTTTGAGAATGTGAGAAGTGTGGGGAGAAGATAAAAGCACACAGCGTTATGGCAGGGGAAACCTTGGAGGAGGATCACCAACTGGAGTACCTAGGAGTACGTGAAGTGATGATATTAAAATTGATTGTAAAAGGAAGCACGAGAGATCGTGGGCTGGATTGGAGTAGTTCATGTTGGTCCTCTTACGTAGACAGAGAAATGTTCTTTTAGCAACGCTGTGAAGTGGTAAGTTTGTACAGCGTTGGACATAGATACAGGAATGAGTATGGAGCATTGGTGGAATGACAGTGACAGAGGAAAACCTAGGTACTGGGAGAGAAACATTATACAGTGTTGGACATAGATAAAGGAATGAGTATGGAGCATTGGTGGAATGACAGTGACAGAGGAAAACCTAGGTACTGGGAGAGAAACATTATACAGTGTTGGACATAGATAAGGAATGAGTATGGAGCATTGGTGGAATGATACTGACAGGGGAAAACCTAGGTACTGGGAGAGAAACATTATACAGTGTTGGACATAGATAAGGAATGAGTATGGAGCATTGGTGGAATGACAGTGACAGAGGAAAACCTAGGTACTGGGAGAGAAACATTATACAGTGTTGGACATAGATAAAGGAATGAGTATGGAGCATTGGTGGAATGACAGTGACAGAGGAAAACCTAGGTACTGGGAGAGAAACATCCCCCAGGGCCACTCTCTGCGACACAAATCGCACAGGGACTGAGCTGGGATTGAACCCGGGCTTCTGTGGTGAGGGGCAGGCTACTAATGGCCCGTAGCTAACGTGCAGTGTGTGTAGGTACGTACGTGCGTGCTATAATTGCACTGTCATTACCACGCAGTGCGTGATGCTGTGTGCTCAGGGCAGACTTACACTGCAGTGTACAGCGTGGGCCGCACAGCTGAATTATTCTTAATTTGAAACGTTATTTAGGAAGTAAATATAGAAGGTCTTACACGGGCTCCTTGTCCGTCTGTCCGTCTGTGACCTGGCACCAGCGGCGAAGAACGTCTTGGATTAACACTAAATTCGACATAAGACATCTTCACGCTGAGTTGTCGGACAGATATGAGTGTCATGAGAATCGGCGTAGTCACAACAATACTTTATTTAAGGGCGTAAATGAATTTCAGCACATCCTTGGTGTGACGTCAATCAGATGACTTCCTTAAATTAAATTAAGTTAAATTAAATTCATTGTGTTGTGCTTGGGTTAAGTGTTACTTTAACGTTTAATAATTAGTGATATGTACCGCCATGTTTAACATTCAACAATTCTACGTTCTGCCCACACAGTGTATTTATGTGTTTTGTGTGGATCTCAGAACAAACAGCGATTATTTCACTGTACAGCATTAACTGACTGGTTTGTGTAACTGAGACGGAGTGTGTTTACTGCGCGGTACGGACTGTATTTATGTGTTTTGTGTGGATCTCAGAACAAACAGCGATTATTTCACTGTACAACATTAACTGACTGGTTTGTATAACTGAGACGGAGTGTGTTTACTGCGCGGTACGGACTGTATTTATGTGTTTTGTGTGGATCTCAGAACAAACAGCGATTATTTCACTGTACAACATTAACTGACTGTTTGTATAACTGAGACGGAGTGTGTTTACTGCGCGGTACGGACTGTATTTATGTGTTTTGTGTGGATCTCAGAACAAACAGCGATTATTTCACTGTACAACATTAACTGACTGTTTGTATAACTGAGACGGAGTGTGTTTACTGCGCGGTACGGACTGCATTTATGTGTTTTGTGTGGATCTCAGAACAAACAGCGATTATTTCACTGTACAGCATTAACTGACTGTTTGTATAACTGAGACGGAGTGTGTTTACTGCGCGGTACGGACTGTATTTATGTGTTTTGTGTGGATCTCAGAACAAACAGCGATTATTTCACTGTACAACATTAACTGACTGGTTTGTGTAACTGAGACGGTGTGTGTTTACTGCGCGGTACGGACTGTATTTATGTGTTTTGTGTGGATCTCAGAACAAACAGCGATTATTTCACTGTACAACATTAACTGACTGGTTTGTATAACTGAGACGGAGTGTGTTTACTGCGCGGTACGGACTGTATTTGTGTGTTTTGTGTGGATCTCAGAACAAACAGCGATTATTTCACTGTACAGCATTAACTGACTGGTTTGTATAACTGAGACGGAGTGTGTTTACTGCGCGGTACGGACTGTATTTATGTGTTTTGTGTGGATCTCAGAACAAACAGCGATTATTTCACTGTACAGCATTAACTGACTGGTTTGTATAACTGAGAAGGAGTGTGTTTACTGCGCGGTACGGACTGTATTTATGTGTTTTGTGTGGATCTCAGAACAAACAGCGATTATTTCACTGTACAACATTAACTGACTGGTTTGTATAACTGAGACGGAGTGTGTTTACTGCGCGGTACGGACTGTATTTATGTGTTTTGTGTGGATCTCAGAACAAACAGCGATTATTTCGCTGTACAACATTAACTGACTGGTTTGTATAACTGAGACGGAGTGTGTTTACTGCGCAGTACGGACTGTATTTATGTGTTTTGTGTGGATCTCAGAACAAACAGCGATTATTTCACTGTACAGCTTTAACTGACTGGTTTGTATAACTGAGACGGAGTGTGTTTACTGCGCGGTACGAAGCTTCTACAGGTCGGGACACACTCAAGTCACACACGGCAACATCCTTATATCAGGTTTGCTGGAAATTAAGTAAGCATAGACCCACACATCCCCATTTTGCGTTTATTTTATTCTAACTCGCTCTCATGTAAGTGTGTCTCTGTCGGCAGCCGAGGATCACCCAGCATTGGACGTGCAGATTTTAACCAAGCCCGAGCAAGTGTGGGTTAGCAAATCCGCCGCACTTGAGAGGTTGCCTTAATCTAACGCCAGGTGGCAGCACTGTATTTTATTACGGTATTCATTCGTATCCAGCTCGCTTTTGATCCGTCCCAAGGGTGAGAAATGAAACGTCACGTGAAAGGAAAAAGGAATAATGGACGGAGCATGACTGTGGCTCCACACTGCACCAAAACTGAATTTATTAGGTATTTTTAGCTTATTTCCTCCCTTCAAAGTAACAAGGTACAAAATGTCCACAGAGCCAACCAGTTCCTTCCCGATCTCCTAAAGGTAGCAACCACAGAATTATGGATACCTGTTAGTTGTGTTGGATTGTAGTTGAGAACTAACTGTCTTCTGGACTTTGTCGGTGGTCAGGGTAAAATGTAAAAATATAAAATCACGACGTTTCGGAAGATGGTTCTTCTTCCGTCTTCAGGTGATGAGAGGGGAGACACCTACTGAGATGGATCCTTTAGACTTAGCTAATCTAAAAGAAAGGTCCAGTGATTGAGATTAGCTCGGTCTACAGGACCCATCTCAGTAGGTGTCTCCCCTCTCATCACCTGAAGACGGAAGAAGAACCAGCTTCCGAAACGTCGTGATTTTATATTATATATTTTGATATTTTATCCGGACGATGCACAAAGTCCACAAGACAAATAGTTCTCAATGGTATATACCGTCGTCAGAGCATTTACAATTTATTTGTAATTTAATTGTCTCTGTTTTCACGTTGCCAGCTGCTACAACAGCACAACAGCTACAACAGCTACAACAGCACAACAGCTACAACAGCACAACAGCTACAACAGCTACAACAGCACAACAGCTCCAACAGCTACAACAGCACAACAGCTACAACAGCTACAACAGCACAACAGCTACAACAGCTACAACAGCTACAACAGCACAACAGCTACAACAGCACAACAGCTACAACAGCTACAACAGCACAACAGCACAACAGCTACAACAGCACAACAGCTACAACAGCACAACAGCTCCAACAGCTACAACAGCACAACAGCTACAACAGCTACAACAGCTACAGCAGCTACAACAGCACAACAGCTCCAACAGCTACAACAGCTACAACAGCTCCAACAGCTACAAAAGCTACAACAGCACAACAGCTACAACAGCTACAACAGCACAACAGCTACAACAGCACAACAGCTCCAACAGCTACAACAGCTACAACAGCTACAACAGCTACAACAGCACAACAGCTCCAACAGCTACAACAGCACAACAGCTACAACAGCTACAACAGCACAACAGCTACAACAGCACAACAGCTACAACAGCACAACAGCTACAACAGCTACAACAGCACAACAGCTACAACAGCTACAACAGCACAACAGCTACAACAGCACAACAGCTACAACAGCTACAACAGCACAACAGCTACAACAGCACAACAGCTACAACAGCTACAACAGCTACAACAGCTACAACAGCACAACAGCTCCAACAGCTACAACAGCACAACAGCTCCAACAGCTACAACAGCACAACAGCTCCAACAGCTACAAAAGCACAACAGCTACAACAGCTACAACAGCACAACAGCACAACAGCTACAACAGCACAACAGCTACAACAGCACAACAGCTCCAACAGCTACAACAGCTACAACAGCTACAACAGCACAACACATACACACATACGCCGTGCCATGGCTCAGGCGGTTAGTCGCCGGCCTCTCACCGCGGAGGCCCGGGTTCGATCTCACGTCAGTCCATGTGGGATTTGTGGTGGACAAAGTGGCAAAAGGGACAGGTTTTTCCCCCCCGAGTACTTCGGTTTTCCCATGTCAATTTCATTCCACCGTTGCTCCATTACAAGGAAAAACGAAAAAACTGATCATCTTCATCACAGGGTTGCACAATAAGCCTTAAGGCTGCGGTGCGTCTGTAGCATCTGCTGCGGGGCCTTTCACCACAAAAAACACATATACACATATACATGTACATAACACATATGCATGTACATAACACATATACATATACATAACACAATTACATGTACATAACACATATACATGTACATAAGACATATACATGTACATAAGACATATACATGTACATAACACATATACATGTACATAACACATGTACATCTACATAAACACATGTACATGTACATAACACATATACATGTACATAACACATGTACATGTACATAACACATATACATGTATATAACACATGTACATGTACATAACACATATACATGTACATAACACATGTACATGTACATAACACATGTACATGTACATAACACATGTACATGTACATAACACATGTACATAACACATGTACATGTACATAAACAATGTACATGTACATAACACATGTACATGTACATAACACATGTACATCACCATAACACCATTACATGTACATAACACATATACATGTACATAACACATATACATGTACATAACACATATACATGTACATAACACAGGTACATCTACATAACACATGTACATGTACATATACAACATATACATGTACAATAACACATTACATGTACATAACACATGTACATGTACATAACACATGTACATATAACACATATACATGTACATAACACATGTACATTACATAACACATGTACATGTACATAACACATATACATGTACATAACACATATACATGTACATAACACATATACATGTACATAACACATGTACATGTACATAACACATGTACATGTACATAACACATATACATGTACATAACACATGTATATGTACATAACACATTTACATGTACATAACACATGTACATGTACATAACACATGTACATAACACATATACATTTACATAACACATGTACATCTACATAACACATGTACATGTACATAACACATATACATGTACATAACACATATACATGTACATAACACATATACATGTACATAACACATGTACATGTACATAACACATGTACATGTACATAACACATGTACATGTACATAACACATGTACATGTACATAATACATGTACATAACACATATACATGTACATAACACATATACATGTACATAACACATATACATGTACATAACACATATACATGTACATAACACATTACATGTACATAACACATGTACATGTACATAACACATGTACATGTACATAACACATGTACATGTACATAACACATGTACATGTACATAACACATGTACATGTACATAACACATGTACATGTACATAACACATGTACATGTACATAACACATGTACATGTACATAACACATGTACATGTACATAACACATGTACATGTACATAACACATGTACATGTACATAACACATATACATGTACATAACACATATACATGTACATACAAAATTTACATGTACATAACACATGTACATGTACATAACACATGTACATGTACATAACACATGTACATGTACATAACACATGTACATGTACATAACACATGTACATGTACATAACACATGTACATGTACATAACACATGTACATGTACATAACACATGTACATGTACATAACAACATAATACACATGTACATAAACACATATACATGTACATAACAACATAATACATGTACATGACAACACATATACATGTACATAACACATGTACATGTACATAACACATATACATGTACATAACACATATACATGTACATAACACATGTACATGTACATAACACATGTTACATGTACATAACACATGTACATGTACATAACACATGTACATGTACATAACACATGTACATGTACATAACACATGTACATGTACATAACACATGTACATGTACATAACACATGTACATGTACATAACACATAATGTAACAATGTACATACAACACATGTACATGTACATAACACATGTACATATACCATTAACACATAAACATGTACATAACACATATACATGTACATAACACATGTACATGTACATAACACATGTACATGTACATAACACATTACATGTACATAACACATATAATGTACATAACACATTAACATGTACATATAACACATATACATGTACATAACACATATACAATGTACATAACACATATACATGTACATAACAACATTACATAACATAAACATCATATACATGATACATATAAACACATATACATGTACATAACACATATACATGTACATACAAAAAACACATATACATGTACATAACACATATACATGTACATAACACATACATTAAAACAATATGTACATAACACATATACATGTACATAACACATGTACATGTACATAACACATATACATGTACATAACACATATACACATGTACATAACACATATACATGTACATAACACATATACATGTGACATAACACATATACATGTACATAACACATATACATGTACATAACACATATACATGTACATAACACATATACATGTACATAACACATTACATGTACATAACACATATACATGTACATAACACATATATATGTACATAACACATATACATGTACAACACCAGCAGCCAAACTTCTCTCATAAAACAGGATATCAAATCAACACAGACTGTTCAACTTTTGTACAACTTTTAGCGTTTTAACCAATATAAAACAATTTTCACTTTTTATTAGTTTTGAACAATGTACATACACAGAGGTAAAGAGTTCATGTAAACAGTTGTACCAGTTGATGTGAATAGTGTGTAGTGAGTCCCCGAAGATGAACCCAAATTAAGGGTTCGAAACATGTAGGACAGTGGAATTGCACAATTAATGTGATTGAATTGTACATTTTGTCGGACTGTGAATATAAAGTAAAAAATTTATGTACACGACTATACTTTTATCTATATAAATTTCATGCTCCTAACTTAGTACTGATTTTGATAAGAGCACCAATTTCGAGCACCAATTTCGAGCACCAATTTCGAGCACCAATTCCCCCCCCCCCCACAGAAATGGAACGGGCATTGTACTGTCAGTGCAAATAAAAAGTATAACTCACTCTCGCGCGACGCCCTGCATCTCGAAACATAAATTGTTACACCGTCAGCTAACTTCAATCAAATTCTCTTACGCTTCTCATGTAAGAAGCTTGACAAAGCACAAAGCTGCCTTGTGCTGACACCTCCTACGTCACTGAAGACGTCGTCGTCTTCCAGTCACGTCGACTCTTAAGATGGATGACGCGCTGCATCTTGCACTCAGGATTTCGACGCAGCATGACTCGTCAAAAGTGGATCCAACCGCACAAATATACATATATATAGGCGAAAACTGATTTAAGGCAAAATGACGGTGTTCGAGGTTATTTAATCTGCTGTGCGCGTGTCGAGATTTAAAGTCACAGAAGTCGCAACGTGCCGAGAACTAAATGCTGACGGTCTGACACGTCGCTCGTGACTACGAGGTAAGACACAAACACAAATCGACGTATATAATACATCTTTTGAAAATCTGTCAATTTTAAAATATTTGGGAACGACACTAACAAACGACACTAACAAACGACACTAACAAACGACACTAACAAACGACACAAACAAACGACACTAACAAACGCCACTAACAAACGCCACTAACAAACGACACTAACAAACGACACAAACGACACTAACAAACGACACTAACAAACGACACTAACATATTAAAATTTGAAATCTGTGGTCTTCTGGGTAATTACACGGCGTAGTGTGGTTATTATTTACCGACGTTTCGGGACAACGTATCGATCCCATCTTCCCGAAACGTCGGTAAATAATTACCACACGGCGTCGTGTGGTAATTACCCAGAAGACAACAGATCTCATCAACATCGCGGCGAAAGCCTGAAATCAAAATTAAAATTTAATGCATGAAGAAATTAAAGACAGCTTAAAATGCTGTCGAAGCATATAAAGATCAGGATTACATAGCTTCTTTTAAGCGATGTTTTGTATGGGTGTGAAACTTGGTCTGTCACACTGAGGGAGGAACATAGGCTGAGGGTGTTCGAGAATAGGGTGCAGAGGGGGATATTTGGGCCTAAGAGGGACGGGGTAACAGGGGAGTGGAGAAGACTACATAACGAGGATCTTTAGCTTTTTCCACAAATAATACTAGAGTAATCAAATAAAGAAGGACAAGATGGGTGGGACATGTAGGACGCATGGGAAGAATATAAATTCATACAGGGTTGTGAAAACAAAATCTTAACTTAGGAGACAAATGTAAGATCTAGAATTACATGGGAAGGTAATATTGAAGTGTTAAAGTAGAATGTTGAAATGTGAGTTTTATATGTTTGCTGTGTGTTTATGAGGGATTGTAGTAGCCGTGGGAATATCTCGTACTGATTTGAACTGGCTGGGAGACTTTTAGTGTTGCGTGACAAAGATCGGTGTACACAGTTGAAATATTCGCTTGTTACTAGTAATACATTTCGCGACTGCTGAAGGGAAATATTTCTTTGTTCGCTTGACAGTGTCATATGTCATTGTGCGTGACAGATGTGGACAGAGCAGCAAGGGTTGTGTCTTAGTGACCGGCGAACAGAGGACGATCGGTCATAAGCAGAGACAAATGTCAGTGACGTGTGAAAAGTTTTTGAGTTTACACATTAAAGGCTAAGGATGACCTGGATTATATTTAAATACAGTCCGTACCGCACAGCAAACACATTCCGTCTCAGTTACACAAACCATTCAGTTAATGTTGTACAGTGAAATAATCGCTGTTTGTTCTGAGATCCACACAAAACACATAAATACAGTCCGTACCGCGCAGTAAACACACTCCGTCTCAGTTATACAAACCAGTCAGTTAATGCTGTACAGTGAAATAATCGCTGTTTGTTCTGAGATCCACACAAAACACATAAATACAGTCCGTACCGCGCAGTAAACACATTCCGTCTCAGTTACACAAACCAGCCAGTTAATGTTGTACAGTGAAATAATCGCTGTTTGTTCTGAGATCCACACAAAACACATAAATACAGTCCGTACCGCGCAGTAAACACACTCCGTCTCAGTTATACAAACCAGTCAGTTAATGTTGTACAGTGAAATAACCGCTGTTTGTTCTGAGATCCACACAAAACACATAAATACAGTCCGTACCGCGCAGTAAACACACTCCGTCTCAGTTATACAAACCAGTCAGTTAATGTTGTACAGTGAAATAATCGCTGTTTGTTCTGAGATCCACACAAAACACATAAATACAGTCCGTACCGCGCAGTAAACACACTCCGTCTCAGTTATACAAACCAGTCAGTTAATGTTGTGCAGTGAAATAATCGCTGGTTGTTCTGAGATCCACACAAAACACATAAGTACAGTCCGTACCGCGCAGTAAACACACTCCGTCTCAGTTATACAAACCAGTCAGTTAATGTTGTACAGTGAAATAATCGCTGTTTGTTCTGAGATCCACACAAAACACATAAATACAGTCCGTACCGCGCAGTAAACACACTCCGTCTCAGTTATACAAACCAGTCAGTTAATGTTGTACAGTGAAATAATCGCTGTTTGTTCTGAGATCCACACAAAACACATAAATACAGTCCGTACCGCGCAGTAAACACACTCCGTCTCAGTTATACAAACCAGTCAGTTAATGTTGTACAGTGAAATAATCGCTGTTTGTTCTGAGATCCACACAAAACACATAAATACAGTCCGTACCGCGCAGTAAACACACTCCGTCTCAGTTATACAAACCAGTCAGTTAATGTTGTACAGTGAAATAATCGCTGTTTGTTCTGAGATCCACACAAAACACATAAATACAGTCCGTACCGCGCAGTAAACACACTCCGTCTCAGTTATACAAACCAGTCAGTTAATGCTGTACAGTGAAATAATCGCTGTTTGTTCTGAGATCCACACAAAACACATAAGTACAGTCCGTACCGCGGAGTAAACACACTCCGTCTCAGTTATACAAACCAGTCAGTTAATGCTGTACAGTGAAATAATCGCTGTTTGTTCTGAGATCCACACAAAACACATAAGTACAGTCCGTACCGCGCAGTAAACACACTCCGTCTCAGTTATACAAACCAGTCAGTTAATGTTGTGCAGTGAAATAATCGCTGGTTGTTCTGAGATCCACACAAAACACATAAGTACAGTCCGTACCGCGCAGTAAACACACTCCTTCTCAGTTATACAAACCAGTCAGTTAATGTTGTACAGTGAAATAATCGCTGTTTGTTCTGAGATCCACACAAAACACATAAATACAGTCCGTACCGCGCAGTAAACACACTCCGTCTCAGTTATACAAACCAGTCAGTTAATGTTGTACAGTGAAATAATCGCTGTTTGTTCTGAGATCCACACAAAACACATAAATACAGTCCGTACCGCGCAGTAAACACACTCCGTCTCAGTTATAACAAACCAGTCAGTTAATGTTGTACAGTGAAATAATCGCTGTTTGTTCTGAGATCCACACAAAACACATAAATACAGTCCGTACCGCGCAGTAAACACACTCCGTCTCAGTTATACAAACCAGTCAGTTAATGTTGTACAGTGAAATAATCGCTGTTTGTTCTGAGATCCACACAAAACACATAAATACAGTCCGTACCGCGCAGTAAACACACTCCGTCTCAGTTATACAAACCAGTCAGTTAATGTTGTACAGTGAAATAATCGCTGTTTGTTCTGAGATCCACACAAAACACATAAATACAGTCCGTACCGCGCAGTAAACACACTCCGTCTCAGTTATACAAACCAGTCAGTTAATGTTGTGCAGTGAAATAATCGCTGGTTGTTCTGAGATCCACACAAAACACATAAGTACAGTCCGTACCGCGCAGTAAACACACTCCTTCTCAGTTATACAAACCAGTCAGTTAATGTTGTACAGTGAAATAATCGCTGTTTGTTCTGAGATCCACACAAAACACATAAATACAGTCCGTACCGCGCAGTAAACACACTCCGTCTCAGTTATACAAACCAGTCAGTTAATGTTGTACAGTGAAATAATCGCTGTTTGTTCTGAGATCCACACAAAACACATAAATACAGTCCGTACCGCGCAGTAAACACACTCCGTCTCAGTTATACAAACCAGTCAGTTAATGTTGTACAGTGAAATAATCGCTGTTTGTTCTGAGATCCACACAAAACACATAAATACAGTCCGTACCGCGCAGTAAACACACTCCGTCTCAGTTATACAAACCAGTCAGTTAATGTTGTACAGTGAAATAATCGCTGTTTGTTGTGAGATCCACACAAAACACATAAATACACTTCGTACCGCGCAGTAAACACACTCCGTCTCAGTTATACAAACCAGTCAGTTAATGTTGTACAGTGAAATAATCGCTGTTTGTTCTGAGATCCACACAAAACACATAAATACAGTTCGTACCGCGCAGTAAACACACTCCGTCTCAGTTATACAAACCAGTCAGTTAATGTTGTACAGTGAAATAATCGCTGTTTGTTCTGAGATCCACACAAAACACATAAATACAGTTCGTACCGCGCAGTAAACACACTCCGTCTCAGTTATACAAACCAGTCAGTTAATGCTGTACAGTGAAATAATCGCTGTTTGTTCTGAGATCCACACAAAACACATAAGTACAGTCCGTACCGCGGAGTAAACACACTCCGTCTCAGTTATACAAACCAGTCAGTTAATGCTGTACAGTGAAATAATCGCTGTTTGTTCTGAGATCCACACAAAACACATAAGTACAGTCCGTACCGCGCAGTAAACACACTCCGTCTCAGTTATACAAACCAGTCAGTTAATGCTGTACAGTGAAATAATCGCTGTTTGTTCTGAGATCCACACAAAACACATAAGTACAGTCCGTACCGCGCAGTAAACACACTCCGTCTCAGTTATACAAACCAGTCAGTTAATGTTGTACAGTGAAATAATCGCTGTTTGTTCTGAGATCCACACAAAACACATAAATACAGTCCGTACCGCGCAGTAAACACACTCCGTCTCAGTTATACAAACCAGTCAGTTAATGTTGTACAGTGAAATAATCGCTGTTTGTTCTGAGATCCACACAAAACACATAAATACAGTCCGTACCGCGCAGTAAACACACTCCGTCTCAGTTATACAAACCAGTCAGTTAATGTTGTACAGTGAAATAATCGCTGTTTGTTCTGAGATCCACACAAAACACATAAACACAGTCCGTACCGCGCAGTAAACACACTCCGTCTCAGTTATACAAACCAGTCAGTTAATGTTGTACAGTGAAATAATCGCTGTTTGTTCTGAGATCCACACAAAACACATAAATACAGTCCGTACCGCGCAGTAAACACACTCCGTCTCAGTTATACAAACCAGTCAGTTAATGTTGTACAGTGAAATAACCGCTGTTTGTTCTGAGATCCACACAAAACACATAAATACAGTCCGTACCGCGCAGTAAACACACTCCGTCTCAGTTATACAAACCAGTCAGTTAATGTTGTACAGTGAAATAATCGCTGTTTGTTGTGAGATCCACACAAAACACATAAATACACTTCGTACCGCGCAGTAAACACACTCCGTCTCAGTTATACAAACCAGTCAGTTAATGTTGTACAGTGAAATAATCGCTGTTTGTTCTGAGATCCACACAAAACACATAAATACACTTCGTACCGCGCAGTAAACACACTCCGTCTCAGTTATACAAACCAGTCAGTTAATGTTGTACAGTGAAATAATCGCTGTTTGTTCTGAGATCCACACAAAACACATAAATACAGTCCGTACCGCGCAGTAAACACACTCCGTCTCAGTTATACAAACCAGTCAGTTAATGTTGTACAGTGAAATAATCGCTGTTTGTTGTGAGATCCACACAAAACACATAAATACACTTCGTACCGCGCAGTAAACACACTCCGTCTCAGTTATACAAACCAGTCAGTTAATGTTGTACAGTGAAATAATCGCTGTTTGTTGTGAGATCCACACAAAACACATAAATACACTTCGTACCGCGCAGTAAACACACTCCGTCTCAGTTATACAAACCAGTCAGTTAATGTTGTACAGTGAAATAATCGCTGTTTGTTCTGAGATCCACACAAAACACATAAATACAGTCCGTACCGCGCAGTAAACACACTCCGTCTCAGTTATACAAACCAGTCAGTTAATGTTGTACAGTGAAATAATCGCTGTTTGTTCTGAGATCCACACAAAACACATAAATACACTTCGTACCGCGCAGTAAACACACTCCGTCTCAGTTATACAAACCAGTCAGTTAATGTTGTACAGTGAAATAATCGCTGTTTGTTCTGAGATCCACACAAAACACATAAATACAGTTCGTACCGCGCAGTAAACACACTCCGTCTCAGTTATACAAACCAGTCAGTTAATGTTGTACAGTGAAATAATCGCTGTTTGTTCTGAGATCCACACAAAACACATAAATACAGTCCGTACCGCGCAGTAAACACACTCCGTCTCAGTTATACAAACCAGTCAGTTAATGCTGTACAGTGAAATAATCGCTGTTTGTTCTGAGATCCACACAAAACACATAAGTACAGTCCGTACCGCGGAGTAAACACACTCCGTCTCAGTTATACAAACCAGTCAGTTAATGCTGTACAGTGAAATAATCGCTGTTTGTTCTGAGATCCACACAAAACACATAAGTACAGTCCGTACCGCGCAGTAAACACACTCCGTCTCAGTTATACAAACCAGTCAGTTAATGCTGTACAGTGAAATAATCGCTGTTTGTTCTGAGATCCACACAAAACACATAAGTACAGTCCGTACCGCGCAGTAAACACACTCCGTCTCAGTTATACAAACCAGTCAGTTAATGCTGTACAGTGAAATAATCGCTGTTTGTTCTGAGATCCACACAAAACACATAAGTACAGTCCGTACCGCGCAGTAAACACACTCCGTCTCAGTTATACAAACCAGTCAGTTAATGCTGTACAGTGAAATAATCGCTGTTTGTTCTGAGATCCACACAAAACACATAAGTACAGTCCGTACCGCGCAGTAAACACACTCCGTCTCAGTTATACAAACCAGTCAGTTAATGCTGTACAGTGAAATAATCGCTGTTTGTTCTGAGATCCACACAAAACACATAAGTACAGTCCGTACCGCGCAGTAAACACACTCCGTCTCAGTTATACAAACCAGTCAGTTAATGCTGTACAGTGAAATAATCGCTGTTTGTTCTGAGATCCACACAAAACACATAAATACAGTCCGTACCGCGCAGTAAACACACTCCGTCTCAGTTATACAAACCAGTCAGTTAATGTTGTAAAGTGAAATAATCGCTGTTTGTTCTGAGATCCACACAAAACACATAAATACAGTCCGTACCGCGCAGTAAACACACTCCGTCTCAGTTATACAAACCAGTCAGTTAATGCTGTACAGTGAAATAATCGCTGTTTGTTCTGAGATCCACACAAAACACATAAATACAGTCCGTACCGCGCAGTAAACACACTCCGTCTCAGTTATACAAACCAGTCAGTTAATGCTGTACAGTGAAATAATCGCTGTTTGTTCTGAGATCCACACATAACACATAAATACAGTCCGTACCGCGCAGTAAACACACTCCGTCTCAGTTATACAAACCAGTCAGTTAATGTTGTACAGTAAAATAATCGCTGTTTGTTCTGAGATCCACACAAAACACATAAATACTCTGTGTGGGCAGAACGTAGAATTGTTGAATGTTAAACTTGGTGGTATATATAGTGACCACTGCGTTTAAAGGTTTAACATCCTGTACCGCTCTAGCCGGTACAGTGACTGGTCTACCGATTGGACGAAAAATTGAGTTGGGTTTTGATCCCCGCCAAGGTCACAGTTTCTTCTCTTAACCACTGTTTTGAAACCATTTGTGTTTCAAAATATATATATATATATTATTTATTACTGCAAGTGTGTTTATACCCGGTGGCAGTGGTACTACTATGACACACAACACACAAAACAATACACAACACACAAACTTTCAAAAACAATAAAACACATAAAACAAAAACAAACAGTAGCTAAGCCTAACAAAAAAAAATGAAAACCTAACGTAAATGAAACAGAGTTAAAAATAATTTTGTATACCAAGCAATGAGTCAACCATACTATACAAAAATAAAATTCCATGTTTTGAAAAAGTGATGCACACACATTTCAACAGAACCTTCACTTCACTTCACTCGACTTCACTACGCTTATATACACATCACGGCACCCCCCGTTTTGCCTCCCTTCACTTCACTTCACTTCAAATGAGCCGTCTATATAATGTGTAAAGATGGCCTTTACAACGAAGCTTTAGGCTGGCCATTTATTGTTTAAATTCCATGTGCCAAATTTCTAGTTAATTTTAATATTATATGTTGCATATAAAGCTAACATATTTGTGTTTTGCCATCTTTCGTGTACCTTCTCATTTCTTTCAACAAATACCCCCAGCATGCTCTGGGGCGCCTTAACATTAAATCTTGACGTGCTTGCGAAATCCACAAGTTTGCTAATTATAGCCAAGGGGCTGGCAGCGTCCTGTTTCCCCTGCCCTCTAACAACAGCTGTTTAAACTACAAACCTACCATAAAGGAAATGAGAGCCACACACAAACAAAGCTCCACCTTTAACAGACGCTTGTAACTGCTAACAGACGTAAGACGGACCCAAGAACTCGGGATTAAGACGTTTTGCGATGTGACGCAGTATGTTTTGGTCGATGGAAATTAAATTTTTGGTGGTAATTTGAGCCTTTTTTTTAGCGTGGAAGAGAAGCGTAAGCTGCCCTTAAATTTTGGGTTTTAGCTACCAATAATAATGATAATCATAATCATAATGACAATAATAATTCATTTCTCTACTGTCATGTACCGGAACAACAGCTATAAAGCGAATTACAGAGATGACGCAGGAAATTGAGAAAAATACACAAATAAAAAAAACAAACGAAAACACATAGACAAGAGATAATCAGAATTTAATCTAAACACAGCTTTAATAATATTATAATTGTTAAATTAATTATAGTAATAATAATTCTTAATCTTTGAGACAAACGTGTGTGTCCAGTTTTACGCCTCTGCAGTTTTATTCTGGGGATGGAGCCCTCAAGGGTAAGTGGGCCCCAGAAGCGGTCTGGACGTTCTGGAAAAGAGACGTATTCCTTTGCTCTTGCCGGGACTCGAACCACGATTTCCGCGTCGTGCAGTTCAGTACGAGCGCCTTATAAAAGTCAAAACAAAGTGTTATAGCCTTGTCAGTTTGCTGCTTACGTCAGACGTGTGACGTCAAGGTTTGACTTTTGTGCAGCATTCGTACAAACGTCACTGCTGCTCTAACAACTACAGTTTTAATAATTTCGACGTAAATATATTTCTGCTTTCTTTTCCTTTGACTAGTCAAGCTACTTTATACCAGTTATCATGGTTACACGCGAATGATATCGTCGTCTATGATGAATAAATATTTACGTAAAGCGTGTTAATACTGATAAATGACAGCTAATATTAATTAGAAAGCATCTAATAAGAAATATGAATACAATTTTTTCTGAACTATGTTTCGCTTACGAGGACATTTAATTCTTCGTGTTGCATACAACGTGCTTTAACATGCAGTAAATCACACAGTTGTTACTTCCGTATGTATGTTATAGTGTGTTTACTGCGCGGTACGACCCCAAACTTTAAATGTAGTTCAGTTGAATTTAGTTTTCATTCATTCTGCAGTCTGTCTTACGACGGTCCGTAGCCTCTTGTACAGCGAGTTCTGCACAGAGTGCGATCTAGTGCTTCCTCTTTCAATTTACAGTATCTTCTCTTTTCCTTAAGGTCATCCAGTAGCTGCTTACGTCTTCTCCCTCGTCTTCCCGTCATTTCTATCCTTCCCTCTAACTTTCCTTCAATCACCTGTTTCAGAAGGCAGTTTCTACGCAAGATGTGACCAATCCAGTTAGCCTTTCTTCTTTTTATTGTATGTACGATATTCCTCTCCTCCTTCACTCTATGTCATACTTCTTCATTTCTCACACGATCGGTCCAACTGATCTTCTCCATTCTTCTCCAGCACCACACATCAAAACTTTCCAGATACTTCCGATCCACTTTCCCAAGTGTCCACGTTTCAGCACCACACAAAGCTACGCTCCAAATGTAGCACTTTACTAGTTTCTTACTTAAATTTAAGTCCAGTTTGCTGGTGAAAAGTCTTCTTGTTGAATGCTGCTTTAGCCATAACAATTCTGTATTCAATTTCACGTGTACAGCTTGCATCATTTGTTATCGTGCTACATAAATAATTGCAATGTTTTACAGCATTAACATTTTCACGCTATCCCAGTGGCATTGTTCATATATGATATGCTAACATGTGATGGCGAATGGACGTTTCAGAAGCCGAGATCCACTAATTCACAGCCCTTTGTAATAAACTATAAAAGCATTCCTCACACGTAGTGTGCACCAGAGATAGTGTCGAGCATGGCTGCATGGCTGCAAGGAGCATTACACCATGTAAAGTATAATTAATTTCGACTAATCTTTGCTGACTCACTGTTTACATAAGTCAGCGCACTTGCTGCTCCAGCCACATCCCTGATATGTCCGCGCACAAAATTACAGGATTGTCCGTCATTCAATAAGTTTCAAATTAAAAATGCTCGTGTCTTAATCAAACATCACGATACGAAAGTGTGTGGGGGGATGTTAAAGCATAACTCCATGTATTTTCAAGCCCGGCAGTAGATGGAGAAAAGTTTTAGTGCTAACCTGGACAGCCTTAATTTTGGAGAAGCAGAATGCCACTTTGTTCGATCTGCCGACAGCTGGTCTTGACGCTGCAGGGAGAGAAAATATGTTTCCACTTTAGGAATCAAAAGAAGGTACATGAGAGAAGCATATCTAGAAACACTCAGGATTAGCCGCATAGTCCTGTAGTAACACACCCAGTATTAGCCGCATAGTCCTGTAGTAACACACCCAGTATTAGCCGCATAGTCCTGTAGTAACACAGACCCAGTATTAGCCGCATAGTCCTGTAGTAACACAGACCCAGTATTAGCCGCATAGTCCTGTAATAACACACCCAGTATTAGCCGCATAGTCCTGTAGTAACACACCCAGTATTAGCCGCATAGTCATGTAGTAACAGACTCATTATTAGCCGCATAGTCCTGTAGTAACAGGCCCAGTATTAGCCGCATAGTACTGTAGTAACAGACCCAGTATTAGCCGCATAGTACTGTAGTAACAGACCCAGTATTAGCCGCATAGTCCTGTAGTAACACACCCAGTATTAGCCGCATAGTCCTGTAGTAACACAGACCCAGTATTAGCCGCATAGTCCTGTAGTAACACAGACCCAGTATTAGCCGCATAGTCCTGTAATAACACACCCAGTATTAGCCGCATAGTCCTGTAGTAACACACCCAGTATTAGCCGCATAGTCCTGTAGTAACAGACTCATTATTAGCCGCATAGTCCTGTAGTAACAGACTCATTATTAGCCGCATAGTCCTGTAGTAACAGACTCATTATTAGCCGCATAGTCCTGTAGTAACAGACTCATTATTAGCCGCATAGTCCTGTAGTAACAGGCTCATTATTAGCCGCATAGTCCTGTAGTAACAGACTCATTATTAGCCGCATAGTCCTGTAGTAACAGACTCATTATTAGCCGCATAGTCCTGTAGTAACAGACTCATTATTAGCAGCATAGTCCTGTAGTAACACACCCAGTATTAGCCGCATAGTCCTGTAGTAACAGACTCATTATTAGCCGCATATTCCTGTAATAACACACCCAGTATTAGCCGCATAGTCCTGTAGTAACACACCCAGTATTAGCCGCATAGTCCTGTAGTAACAGACTCATTATTAGCCGCATAGTCCTGTAGTAACAGGCCCAGTATTAGCCGCATAGTACTGTAGTAACAGACCAAGTATTAGCCGCATAGTACTGTAGTAACAGACCCAGTATTAGCCGCATAGTCCTGTAGTAACAGACCCAGTATTAGCCGCATAGTCCTGTAGTAACAGACCCAGTATTAGCCGCATAGTCCTGTAGTAACAGACCAAGTATTAGCCGCATAGTCCTGTAGTAACAGACCCAGTATTAGCCGCATAGTCCTGTAGTAACACAGACCCAGTATTATCCGCATAGTCCTGTAGTAACAGACCCAGTATTAGCCGCATAGTACTGTAATAACAAACCCAGTATTAGCCGCATAGTCCTGTAGTAACAGACCCAATATTA
Organism: Reticulitermes speratus; assembly: GCA_021186555.1. Taxonomy (NCBI): domain Eukaryota; kingdom Metazoa; phylum Arthropoda; class Insecta; order Blattodea; family Rhinotermitidae; genus Reticulitermes; species Reticulitermes speratus. The sequence continues at coordinate 877,005 of JAJKFL010000001.1, forward strand.
GCCGCATAGTACTGTAGTAAGAGACCCAGTATTAGCCGCGTATTCCTGTAGTAACAGGCCCAGTATTAGCCTTATAGTACTGTAGTAACATATCCAGTATTAGCCGCATAGTACTGTAGTAACAGACCCAGTATTAGCCGCATAGTACTGTAGTAACATATCCAGTATTAGCCGCATATTACTGTAGTAACAGACCCAGTATTAGCCGCATAGTCCTGTAGTAACACAGACCCAGTATTAGCCGCATAGTACTGTAGTAACAGACCCAGTATTAGCCGCATAGTCCTGTAGTAACAGACCCAGTATTAGCTACATAGTCCTATAGTAACACAGACCCAATATTAGCCACATAGTCCTATAGTAACACAGACCCAGTATTAGCCGCATAGTCCTGTAGTAGCACAGACCCAGTAGTAGCCGCATAGTCCTGTAGGAACACAGACCCAGTATTAGCCACATAGTCCTGTAGTAACACAGACCCAGTATTAGCCGCATAGTCCTGTAGTAGCACAGACCCAGTATTAGCCGCATAGTCCTGTAGTAACAGACCCAGTAGTAGCCGCATAGTCCTGTAGTAACACAGACCCAGTATTAGCCGCATAGTCCTGTAGTAACACAGACCCAGTATTAGCCACATAGTCCTGTAGTAACACAGACCCAGTATTAGCCACATAGTCCTGTAGTAACACAGACCCAGTATTAGCCACATAGTCCTGTAGTAACACAGACCCAGTATTAGCCACATAGTCCTGTAGTAACACAGACCCAGTATTAGCCACATAGTCCTGTAGTAACACAGACCCAGTATTAGCCACATAGTCCTGTAGTAACACAGACCCAGTATTAGCCACATAGTCCTGTAGTAACACAGACCCAGTATTAGCCACATAGTCCTGTAGTAACACAGACCCAGTATTAGCCACATAGTCCTGTAGTAACACAGACCCAGTATTAGCCGCATAGTCCTGTAGTAACACAGACCCAGTATTAGCCGCATAGTCCTGTAGTAACACACCCAGTATTAGCCACATAGTCCTGTAGTAACACAGACCCAGTATTAGCCGCATAGTCCTGTAGTAACACAGACCCAGTATTAGCCACATAGTCCTGTAGTAACACAGACCCAGTATTAGCCGCATAGTCCTGTAGTAACACAGACCCAGTATTAGCCACATAGTCCTGTAGTAACACAGACCCAGTATTAGCCGCATAGTCCTGTAGTAACACAGACCCAGTATTAGCCACATAGTCCTGTAGTAACACAGACCCAGTATTAGCCGCATAGTCCTGTAGTAACACAGACCCAGTATTAGCCACATAGTCCTGTAGTAACACAGACCCAGTATTAGCCACATAGTCCTGTAGTAACACAGACCCAGTATTAGCCGCATAGTCCTGTAGTAACACAGACCCAGTATTAGCCACATAGTCCTGTAGTAACACAGACACAGTATTAGCCACATAGTCCTGTAGTAACACACCCAGTATTAGCCACATAGTCCTGTAGTAATACAGACACAGTAGTAGCCGCATAGTCCTGTAGTAACACACCCAGTATTAGCCACATAGTCCTGTAGTAACACAGACCCAGTATTAGCCACATAGTCCTGTAGTAACACAGACCCAGTAGTAGCCGCATAGTCCTGTAGTAGCACAGACCCAGTATTAGCCACATAGTCCTGTAGTAACAGACCCAGTAGTAGCCGCATAGTCCTGTAGTAACACATACCCAGTATTAGCCGCATAGTCCTGTAGTAACACATACCCAGTATTAGCCGCATAGTCCTGTAGTAACACAGACACAGTATTAGCCACATAGTCCTGTAGTAACAGACCCAGTAGTAGCCGCATAGTCCTGTAGTAACACATACCCAGTATTAGCCGCATAGTCCTGTAGTAACACATACCCAGTATTAGCCACATAGTCCTGTAGTAACAGACCCAGTAGTAGCCGCATAGTCCTGTAGTAACACATACCCAGTATTAGCCACATAGTCCTGTAGTAACAGACCCAATATTAGCCGCATAGTCCTGTAGTAACACAGACCCAGTATTAGCCGCATAGTCCTGTAGTAACAGTCAATAAAAAACCAACTTTCTCAAATAATAAAATTGCCTACTTCAACTGTTTATTACTTCATATATTTTTCGGCTTCTGAACGTTCTTCTGCAGGCACTACCAAAAACAGTACCGCAGAATGCTGCTATATATATTGAAATATGTACGTGTAATGAACTGCGACGTATCAAACTGTATGTGTTGCAATTAGAGCAAATTCCCCCTAAAAAGATCAGGTTTATTGAATTTTTAAAAATTTTACATTTTTACTTTAGTGTTAAAACTTGTCACTTACATGTATGTAGTTTTAATTGTGTTGTCTTTAGGATGTGTCATAATTTCACAAATGTGTGTAATTTTTTACTCCATGGTGCAACAGCCCCTAGGGGGCCTAGGCCTCCTCATTATCGACGCTTCACCATCACACTCAGACACACCACACTCGGTAGGACTCCTCTGGACGAGTGATCAGCCTGTCGCAAAGACCTCTACCTGACAACACACAACACCCACAAGAAAGACATCCATGCCCTAGGCGGGATTCGAACCCGCAATCCCAGTAAGCGATCGGCAGCAGATCAGTGCCTTAGACAGCGCGGCCACTGGGATCGGCTATGTCTGTAATACACGTAGTATAAACAGCTCTGCTAACTGGGATAGTTTTCGTCGAAGGTACATTTTCAGGCCCAAAACGCACCAAAACGTTAACAAACACAGCAACTGTGACTTGTGTGTAGCGATGGATTTCACAGACGTTGATATGCAGTAAGTCTATATACAGGGCATACACAAAAGAATGGTGCGGTTTCAATAGGAATCACTATTGAAACCGCACCATTATTTTGTGTACGCCCTGTAGATATTGGTAAACATCTACAGGGCATACACAAAAGAATGGTGCGGTTTCAATAGGAATCACTATTGAAACCGCACCATTAGTTTGTGTATACCCTGTAGATATTGGTAAACAGCTACCGGAGTTCACAGGTTTGCTATGAAGTACTGGCCTTCATGAAGATTAGGAAAACTAAAATTGTCCTTGACCATGTCATAGCGGAAGTAGAGGTATTGATCCACTCATTCTTAATCTCGGCACTAGATAGATGTGAGTGGTTAACTTCACATCCCGGTCGCTTTGGCTCCGGGATGGAACCCGGTACCCATTGTACAGGAGGCTGGGTGGGCCCCAGGGCCGGTCTAAACACTGTGGGAAAGACAAAAAAATGTCGTAACTGCCGGGATACAAACCCGGTTCGTCCAGCCCCACTTGTATCTAAGTTATTAAGTAACTAAGTAATACCACGGAACACAGTCCTTGAAATGCCTCTAGTTCGTAGGTAGTCAAGAAATGTTTTGCATTTGATGTAGACCGAAGGTTCATCGCCTTATTCACAACAGCCAACAACTTGTACCTACTTCGAGACAAATGAATCAAGTCAAAGCTCTACCATCTCACTTCCTTAACATTATTTTTATTATTATCCTCCCATCTACGCCTAGATATTCCAGGTGGCCTCTTTCCAAATCCCCCTGTCCATTTCTCGTCTTCTCCATACGTGCCACATGGCCAGCCCATCTCATCTTTTTTAAGTTAATCACCCGAAATATTTGGAAAGCAGTAAAAATCATGAAGCTCCTAATTATGCAATTTTCTCCAGTCTCATGTTACCTCCTCCCCCTTAGGCCCCAACATATTCCTCAGCACCCTACGCTCTAGACCCTCAGCACCCTACGCTCTAGCACCCTCAGCACCCTACGCTCTAGCACCCTCAGCGACCTACGCTCTAGCACCCTCAGCGACCTACGCTCTAGCACCCTCAGCGACCTACGCTCTAGCACCCTCAGCGACCTACGCTCTAGCACCCTCAGCGACCTACGCTCTAGCACCCTCAGCGACCTACGCTCTAGCACCCTCAGCGACCTACGCTCTAGCACCCTCAGCGACCTACGCTCTAGCACCCTCAGCACCCTACGCTCTAGCACCCTCAGCGACCTACGCTCTAGCACCCTCAGCGACCTACGCTCTAGCACCCTCAGCGACCTACGCTCTAGCACCCTCAGCGACCTACGCTCTAGCACCCTCAGCGACCTACGCTCTAGCACCCTCAGCACCCTACGCTCTAGCACCCTCAGCCTACGTTCTTCCCCCCAGTCTGACAAAGGCTACGTCCTTATAAAAGACGCGTAGTCTTTAGTTCTGTGAATTTCAGTTTTCAGGTTTCGCACAGCAACCGACAGATGGCTCTGCTGGCACTGCTAGTAGTAACTTCACGCATCTAACTATGATTTGTTGGCATTATTCTTAAGTACCTGAAATTTACCACAATTACAAAAGTTTGTTAATTACCTTCTGTTACCTGATACTTTAGTTAACAAATTTAATTTTATTTCTTTTGTTACACGAGTTCCGCTCCAGAAGTGCCCCATATTGTTACTAAACTAATTACACAACTTGATTGGTCTTCATGAAAATTAATATTCTGCCAATTATTTATTCTTAACTTCTCGATATTTCCACATGAAAGAAAAAAAATGTGTTTTCAAAATAAGCACCCTCTGTTCTGTACAGCAGGGCGCCAACTTCATAAAGCTAAACTCCCAGCATTTCGTCACGAAAACCCTCCAAACTTACGACAAATTGTCCTTCAGAATCAAATCAAATGCCGAAACAATCTCTTTCTTGAACACCCTGTATGTTACAGTAAAATCTTCTCACAGTGCTAACATGAAGACAGTGGAACTGTACAAGCCAAAACAAGAAGTGACTTATGCAGTACTGAACAGCTGACCTTGCAAGGTCAAACCACAGAACAATCTCGACAGCTCGGACACCAGTCGAACTGTGACAAGATCTCAGATTCACCGCTGCGAAAGCCTAAATTATGTAGCTTCTATTTTAATTACTTATTTTTCTCTAATGAATATTTCTTAGCTTGTTTGACGTCACACAGAGAATGTGTTTACTGCGCGGTACGAACTGTATTTATGTGTTTTGTGTGGATCTCAGAACAAACAGCAATTATTTCACTGTACAACATTAACTGACTGGTTTGTATAACTGAGACGGAGTGTGTTTACTGCGCGGTACGGACTGTCTTTAAATATAAAGCCCAGTGGTTACTATATGTACCACCATGTTCAAAATTCAACAATTCTACGTTCTGCCCACACAATGTACTGTATTTATGTGTTTTGTGTGGATCTGAGAACAAACAGCGATTATTTCACTGTACAACATTAACTGACTGGTTTGTATAACTGAGACGGAGTGTGTTTACTGCGCGGTACGGACTGTATTTATGTGTTTTGTGTGGATCTCAGAACAAACAGCAATTATTTCACTGTACAACATTAACTGACTGGTTTGTATAACTGAGACGGAGTGTGTTTACTGCGCGGTACGGACTGTCTTTAAATATAAAGCCCAGTGGTTACTATATGTACCACCATGTTCAAAATTCAACAATTCTACGTTCTGCCCACACAATGTACTGTATTTATGTGTTTTGTGTGGATCTGAGAACAAACAGCGATTATTTCACTGTACAACATTAACTGACTGGTTTGTATAACTGAGACGGAGTGTGTTTACTGCGCGGTACGGTCTGTATTTATGTGTTTTGTGTGGATCTGAGAACAAACAGCGATTATTTCACTGTACAACATTAACTGACTGGTTTGTATAACTGAGACGGAGTGTGTTTACTGCGCGGTACGGTCTGTATTTATGTGTTTTGTGTGGATCTCAGAACAAACAGCGATTATTTCACTGTACATTAACTGACTGGTTTGTATAACTGAGACGGAGTGTGTTTACTGCGCGGTACGGTCTGTATTTATGTGTTTTGTGTGGATCTCAGAACAAACAGCGATTATTTCACTGTACAACATTAACTGACTGGTTTGTATAACTGAGACGGAGTGTGTTTACTGCGCGGTACGGACTGTATTTATGTGTTTTGTGTGGATCTCAGAACAAACAGCGATTATTTCACTGTCCAACATTAACTGACTGGTTTGTATAACTGAGACGGAGTGTGTTTACTGCGCGGTACGGACTGTATTTATGTGTTTTGTGTGGATCTCAGAACAAACAGCGATTATTTCACTGTACAACATTAACTGACTGGTTTGTATAACTGAGACGGAGTGTGTTTACTGCGCGGTACGGACTGTATTTATGTGTTTTGTGTGGATCTCAGAACAAACAGCGATTATTTCACTGTCCAACATTAACTGACTGGTTTGTATAACTGAGACGGAGTGTGTTTACTGCGCGGTACGGACTGTATTTATGTGTTTTGTGTGGATCTCAGAACAAACAGCGATTATTTCACTGTCCAACATTAACTGACTGGTTTGTATAACTGAGACGGAGTGTGTTTACTGCGCGGTACGGACTGTATTTATGTGTTTTGTGTGGATCTCAGAACAAACAGCGATTATTTCACTGTACAACATTAACTGACTGGTTTGTATAACTGAGACGGAGTGTGTTTACTGCGCGGTACGGACTGGATCTGTAAGCAATATTATAATTGACCTTAGCCTTTAAGTGGTCAGTTTGCTCTGTTGTGTGGTAACTGATTATTTGCTTGCCGATAAGAAGTTTTTGTAATGGACTGTCCCTTAATCTTGAAGCCTAACTTGAACATGCGTTGTAGCTCAGTCAGTCAGTGTGTGTGACAGACAACTAACTATCTAGATGGCTACGTCCAACTTTGGTAGATTTATGGGCAACCAATAATTATATGCATACGTTGTTTTTATGTGACGTTGGAGCATTTTCCGTAAAGATCAAGTTATTTCTGTACACGTCTTGACGGCAGGTGGAGGTAGTGGAGGTACAGCACCACTCATTCATACCATCGGCATTAGATGGAAGTGACTGACTGTGCCTTGTATAAACGTAAATTTGGACATTTCAAGAGTTTGGCTTTAATGAAACATAAACACTTGTTCCAGTTTTTCGCACTTTTTTATCTTTTAAAACCTAACCTCAATTTTCAGCCCCAAGACCTGAAGAATTGTCCGCAGTTTTCCCCAGTTTCTCTAGGAAATGTCCGGCAGACGAACATAGTCACTGCGCGAACTGTTCTTTGCAAGTGTTATTAAATGAATTACACATGACACAACTCATTACGAACCGCTGACGGCGTCGTTAAATAAACACTATATAAGTAATGATAAATGTGCACATAAATCAGTCTGATATAAATAAAGCAGCAGCTTTGGGCCTGTGCAGTATTTCAGTTTGTGGTTCCATCTGTTTGCTTATTCGAGCCAGAGGGGCTTTTCGGGGGGGGGGGGTGATAGTGCGTTGAGGGCGTGTCCCTGTCCCGCGCAGGGTCAGTGGGCCCTCTCATCGCCAGTTGAAGCAGTTCAGTGCCGGTTGAGGGTGACGTCGGACGCTTCGACACGTCCAAATACGGCGTCGTTCTTGAAATCACGATTGTACGTCGCGACGCCAGCTGAATTCAATCATCAGCAGTATACAAGTTGTGTAAGTCGCGAGTTTCTGTAGCTGAGAGGCTTGTCTTAACCTGACTGTACGCGACTGTGCTTTGCGCTGCAGGACGTTTGGCGACGAACCGCGTCTGAACATGTTTTAATTGCAAGAGACTTTCCTGACAGCGATTGCTAACAAAGCTATGTGTGCTGCGTGTGTGTGTATTACGCACAGTTCCTAGAAGAAAACCCCGCGTGTTTTAGCTCCCTTCTGTAAAGACTTAAACACGTAAATATTTTAAATTACACAAATTTGGTGTTGTTAAAAAATTCTGGACTTCGTAGAAGACACAATAAACCTCTTACCAAAATCAGCTTTTAACTCTTTGTAGAGAATTATGTAGTGTATTGTACGTTACGAAGTATGTAGTACGTTATGTAGTGTATTGTACGTTACGAAGTATGTAGTACGTTATGTAGTGTATTGTACGTTACGAAGTATGTAGTACGTTATGTAGTGTACTGTACGTTACGACGTGTTAAATAACACAATCAAAGTAACACGATCTCTTAAGTTTTGTCTTCATTCAGTTTTAAATCCCTTTAACACAAAAAATTTTTCAACTTATAAAGGATGCCCCATTTAACTCCATATTTGTAGAAGACCCTGTACATTGTCAGTATCTGTGATAATACTACGACAGACATTTGCTAGTTTGCAGAGCGCTGCTACAAATTTGTTTATTTGTGTGTGTGTGTATAAATGCACTTGTTAGTTATGTAAACAGACTCGGTGTGTTTTCTGTGCTCAGTGCGTCAGTGTCAGATGTTTCTCTGGTCCTGTCGTCAACAAGTTTCAAGTTCCGTGTACCGGTGCAACGTAAGTCTGTACAGTGCACATGTTGTGACAGCTGACCGCCGACAGACTTGTGCGTTTGGAAATGTTACGATGTTGTGGCTTGTGAGACGTGGATAATGTTGGTAATGTTGGTAATGTTGGTAATGTTGGTAATGCTGAAGTTACTAAATGTTAGAACGATGTGGTAAAAATGTGAACAGTTTTACGGCTGTATTGATCCTGCCAGAAACATTTTGAGTGTGATGAAAGTATGACTCTTGGTTGTTAAATGACTGTTGAATATTGATTCTAATGTGACTTTAAACTGTAATATATATATATATATAACTGGACTACGAAACGAATTATCTATTTCAAAATATATTTTGCGTCTGTAAGGAACAAAAAAGAAATACAATATAATTATGATGAATTATGGATAGAACACTCTTCCATTTTACTAGTCTGTAGTCGGACATATTGCCAAATTTTCAATTTATCTTCATGGACTTAATAGTGTGTTAGTTTGCGTAGAGCTTCTGATCTGAATGATAGCAAAGTCTATAGATGTATCATTTTACTGTTGTGGATATAAATGTTTAATTTGTACAGGAAACATTTGGGCTGATATAAGTATTACGTGTTTGATATTCGTGAAAGAATAGCTTCAGTAGTTGAGTTAGAAATGAAATTATTTCAAATAGTCATTTTAACCATCCATCGGACAACTCAAGGCACTGTAAAGTTGTGACTTTCAGTATATGTTAATATATACTTGCAAAAAATTGGTTCTTTCTCAAATACATATGGAAGAGTCTGAAAATTATATTTCGAAATTAATTCCAAAATAAATTCCGAACATGACAGCAGAGTCAATCCGCTATTCTGCCAAAGATTTGCAGATTAGTGAAGTATTTTCAAAACACCCTGTAACGACCATATAGTAACATATATCAACATATTTTAAGTCAGAATTTGGTAGGGATTTGACAGGCGACACCACGTGAAAAAAAACAATGACATCGATTAACATAGATAAAACTAACTCCTTATCGCGAATTGTCACTAGCATTCATCAGGAGCAGTGCGTACATGCGAGTGCGTGAAACGGTACGCATGTGATCATCAGGAAGTGCAGCCCGAAAATTGTGCGACGGGAAATAATATCAAAAAACAAAAAAATTGGCCAAATGACCGCCACAAACACCGAAAAAAGCAAATTTCAGACGCCGAATATCACAAAATCATTACTATCTATGGTGACGTCATCAACATCGTCTTTAACACACGAAATGACAACATAAGCATTTTGTCCACTCAAATCGGCCACAGCCAAAATATTTTGAACACGGAATTTTTGATAAAAACGAAACAATCCACGACCTACAGTCAGCTGTCAACAGTTCAGATTATCATCAAATAATGACGAATGACAGTTCAAGTGCAGATGTACCTGGATTCTTCCAGAAAGCCTTCTACAACAACTCTCTAAACTCAACAAATTCTATCGTGTTTTTCCCTGAAGATGGTGACTATTTTCTGAACAGCAACACCGCCTTCAACAGTACGTTTGAACTGCAAAGTGTGATGGGTATTTATGACTTACCGTCCAACTGCAACGACTCTTGGCTTAACATTTCGTGCAACAACGGAACTGTGAGCGACGCAGCGTCTGAGTACAGCTACTGGGCCCTCATTTTGGTGCTCTTTCCGATCTTCACGCTTTTTGGGAACGTCCTGGTGATCATGGCCGTCGTCAGAGAGAGGACGCTGCAGACTGTGACTAACTACTTCATTGTCAGCCTGGCGCTGGCGGACTTGCTCGTCGCTGTCGTGGTCATGCCGTTCGCCGTCTACGTTCTGGTGAGTGAAACTCAGTCTTATACAAGGCCTTATTTTATCTGACAACTAACGTTTGTCACTTTCCACCGCTGCGCTGCACTAATAGATAGATGAAAAAAAGAACAAGAATGGCAACATCAAGTTGTCAGATAAAATGATGAAGGTAATCTCGAGGATTCCTTTCTTCTGGTATATGACGTAGCCTCTTATACCAGAAGAAAGGTAACTTTGACCAATACGTCAAAACTGGGCAGAAAATTTATATTATTAATATGATACGAAACCGCAGAAACTTCTACGCGCAAGTGTTGACGGAACACGCTCCGTCTGTCTTATTAATCATAACTTACGTTATAAATGGCAACACGTTTCGTTAAGTCGGAACTTGAACTTAGCATTTGGTGTTCGAGTAACTTGATTACAGTTTATAAAATAAATATTAACACATTCCGAATTTCGAGATCGGAGATTATCACAGCGGTGTTGCTGAAACGTCAGGTATTGTTGGATGTGACTTTTCGAAGTACTATAGTGTCTTCATCTTCAGGAAATTCTTGGACTGCTTAGCCCTGAAAGTGAAGGCAGTATGATCCTTCCAAGTGTCACGCCACAGGAGACTCGAAGCTTCACACTCCCGAGGTTTTCGTGCAACTCTTACGTCTTCATCACCACCAAAGACGCTGTTTGTTTCCATTTACAATTTCTGTCTGCCCAAACACTTTACTGCAAGACACGTACTGTGAAACGTCGCGTATTGATACATATTGCACCACAAATTACACACCAACAACATGCACTATATTTTCACTTTTATCCTTCAACCCCTACACACGTTTCAGCCCTTACAAGGCCATCTTCAGGGGGCTCGTAATGTACATTTAACGAACCTCATTTAAGGATTTTATATTCTGTGTTTTATGTATTTAAATACATAAATTGTAAATAACTGTAATATATAAATGATAATGAAACTTGACTACATGTGATATATACATAATAGCAGACATAAACAGTGGATGTAAAGTAAATGTACAGGGTATACACAAAAGAATGGTGCGGATTCAATAGTTTTCACTATTGAAACCGCACCATTCTTTTGTGTATACTCTGTACATTACGAGCCCCCTGAAGATGGCCTTGTAAGGGCTGAAACATATGTGGGGGTTGAAGAATAAAAAGTGAAAATATGGTGTATTTTGTTGGTGTGTAATTTGTGATTTGTTAAAAAATGCACGGTGAAGATAATATTACAAAACGTACTCCATAATTCACCGTTACAAGCCTCTTAAATAACAACAGCCATAAACAGCTGCTGTTGTACCTGCAAATTGTGAAGTCGAACTTTACACAGCAACAAAAATGTCTCGTTTGACTGCTTCATAAGGACAGGACTGTGAGGCATTTACTGCCATCTGGCGTACGGATAAACAACTATAAGATGGTCTTGCTGCGTAGGGACAGAATAACTACAGAACTTCCAAACTTTCGCTTCTACAGGCCTGTATAGAATAATGCGTTATTCTTACTGCACTTTAGAATACAATAGATTGTCACTTCTGTTGTGACAAAGTGTATTCTTCCGGGTGGATACCGACGTTTCGGAGTTATATGCTACCTTCTTTTCTATTCTATGGTCGAAAAGCGTACTGTAGGGAAGTAGGTTGAATGTGAAGTGGTAAATCAGATCAACAGAGGGGGAAGGGGGCGATAGTAACACTGCAGAGGAGAAACGCCCTGAAGATAAAGGCAAAATTGTTACCACCTACAAGACTACACGGAGTCACGGCGTAGAAGATCGCAACAGAGATAATTACTGTGTGATAACTTGGACATTTAACTTGTGTCTCTGGTGCCCCTTGCTTATCACATTTTACGAATTTTACAAATTTTTACAAATATTTACAAATTTTTACATATTCTCATCTCGTCTAATACACAGGTATACACAAAAGAATGATGCGGTTTCAATAGTTTTCACTATTGAAACCGCACCATTCTTTTGTGTATATTCTGTATAAAATGCTAACGCTGATACTTTTCTTATTATGTATGCTCGTGAGTACTTACGAAGAAGAACAGATGATGACAACGATAAACTGCAGTACTATAGGCGGTACAATCAGGTCTCTGCGTTGTCCGCTCGGTCTGACAGAGGTCAATAGCGACCCTGCTGAAAGCATCATCGCTGAGTGCGTATAAATATTCAATCAGTTTCAGTTCTGGGCATAAATATAGGGGAATTTCCAGAATTTTCTAGGCTATTTCGGCCATTTTTACAGAATATTTATTTATAGGTAAAATTTTTCGCTTACACAAAACTTCCCCCCAGCAGGTTCCACAGTCCGGACGAAACAACGATAGTGACAATACAGCAGACTTCGTTCGGATGCCACAAGGACTTACGACAACCTTACTACATAACGGTACTTAGTTTTGTGACATAAATTGTACATGCGCGGCTCAGTCTATTTGTGCCATTTGTTATACACTACAACACACACCTTTCGCTTTTCACTAAATTATCATCAGTGTCATCGAATAATTTTTTCCTCCAAAGTACACTCAGTCACCGTTACAAACTTCGACCTGTTCATGCTCATTAGCAAACAGCAGCTGTTTATTGTGAAGCTTACAACAAGACACGTAAATACACTGGGTGGCAAAATGTATAGACATTAATGTTAAACTGTATGGTACAGATAGCTACCACTAGACTTCAAAGGATGACAATCTGTCGTTCGGTGCTCTGTGTGTATGATTTTATGATTAGGGCCACGTTTCCCTAAGGACTGTATCGTTGAGCGTTAGTACCGGTCTAAGCCGATACATGGAGGTTGGCGCTGTACTGCGTGTGTATTTGGTGTTGAGGTCTGGCGTCTGTTTTGTGGCACCGCGTGGATGGCACATACAGACTGGCAGCGACTGGAATTGTCAGGTTTTTAACCCTTTAAAGCCCAGTGGTTACTATATGTACCACCAGTTTAACACTCAACAATTCTACGTTCTTCCCACACAGTGTATTTATGTGTTTTGTGTGGATCTGAGAACAAACAGCGATTATTTCACTGTACAACATTAACTGACTGGTTTGTATAACTGAGACGGAGTGTTTACTGCGCGGTACGGACTGTATTTATGTGTTTTGTGTGGATCTCAGAACAAACAGCGATTATTTCACTGTACAACATTAACTGACTGGTTTGTATAACTGAGACGGAGTGTGTTTACTGCGCGGTACGGACTGTATTTATGTGTTTTGTGTGGATCTCAGAACAAACAGCGATTATTTCACTGTACAACATTAACTGACTGGTTTGTATAACTGAGACGGAGTGTGTTTACTGCGCGGTACGGACTGTATTTATGTGTTTTGTGTGGATCTCAGAACAAACAGCGATTATTTCACTGTACAACATTAACTGACTGGTTTGTATAACTGAGACGGAGTGTGTTTACTGCGCGGTACGGACTGTATTTATGTGTTTTGTGTGGATCTCAGAACAAACAGCGATTATTTCACTGTACAACATTAACTGACTGGTTTGTATAACTGAGACGGAGTGTGTTTACTGCGCGGTACGGACTGTATTTATGTGTTTTGTGTGGATCTCAGAACAAACAGCGATTATTTCACTGTACAGCATTAACTGACTGGTTTGTATAACTGAGACGGAGTGTGTTTACTGCGCGGTACGGACTGTATTTATGTGTTTTGTGTGGATCTCAGAACAAAGAGCGATTATTTCATTATACGATATATGATGCTTGTATCAGTCACATGCCTGTATCAGTCACATGTCTGTATCAGTCACATGCCTGTATCAGTCACATGCCTGTATCAGTCACATGCCTGTATCAGTCACATGCCTGTATCTTGTAATATCAGAATGAGGACACATGTTAAGACTTAACTTTTACGATATGCAAGTCCCAGTATCAGATTTCACGGAATTCCTTCTAGTTGCATCCGCACTGACACATGCGGACAGACGGACAGACGGATGGAAATGACCAATAGGCTCTTTTTGCCGCCATGCGAAAGCGCCTAAAAATTTATAAACCATTTTGGTTGTTACGTTTTAAATTTTTGTGACATTAATGTTAAAAAAAGTGTTATGATTCTTCAGCTACGTTAGTTGCTGAAATATAGCTTATTTAGAAGCTAATATTAGGGCCAGGATCGTGACTTGCTGTGAGACAGTCTAGCTGTGCTGGTACTGAGGTAATAGGCCTAAGCTCTAATACAGACCTATTGGTAACTTTAACATCTACAGTTAAAAATAGAACAAGGCACTAAAGCACAGTCAGAAGTGAGCCCCCTGCTATAAGACCATGACCAAGACCATTCTAGCTACATTACCTAAAACCTTTATCCAAAATAAAATGACGTTAACTTTCATTATTATTCGTGTTTGATTTTATAAAAACTACACGAACAATGTCATAATTAAAGCTTATGTTCAAGGCTAATGACTATAAATTTTACTTGTAATCTCAGCAAGGTTTTCTACCCTATCGAGTAACCATCCTCATGGTTTCTTTCAGCCTATGCTTGCAAGTTCTGGAATACTAATTATAATTAGGCGACTGCCACGTCTTATCATGATACTCCAATTACATTAGGCTTACCATAAACATTCTTCAATACTTGATTCAATGCTGCAGTGACATTGCATCTAACAGACAGTCTTTACATAAGACGGTGCTGGTGATTGAACTTTACATTCTCCTTAACTGCTTTTAATTTTGCAATATGCATTACATTTCCGTCATAAATATATGTTACAACACCGGTCTAGCTCCAAACCACTGGACGTATATCACTTGCAATCTTCCAACTTGAAAAGTGACTTGTCTTTACGAAGTTTCTTCCTTATTCTTTGCTTTAGCATTCGCTTCATTACCGGAAATTGTCGAACCCCTTCCGATTGCATCCGATTAAGAAAAGATAGCAGTAGTGTTTCTTGGTGCCAGTGTGGAAACAGTTCATGTGTGTAGATTAATAGTGTTTTGACGGTGAATAATAATGAAACAGGTGTTAAAACGTGTGATAGTGTGTGTGTTCAATGTTTGTTGTTGTTAGTGAACGCAGAAAACTAACTGGAACACACTTTAATCATGTTACGTGTGTGGAATTAAGACGAAGCATCATGCTGTTTGGCGTCCTAACCACAGGTAATGGCGGTGACGCTGACCACGACCTTCAAATTTTGAAACACGTGCACGGTAAGAGCAATAACAGTAACAGTAGTAACTTTGCGAATGTATGACGAAGGGAAACACACTTCCGTTATGTATCGTTTTACATTGTTTGCGGTGTTATAATATTAGCAATAAAGGCAGTGTAGCTGCTATAACGTAGTGTTGTAACTGTATTGCCTTCGCGTAGCCATTTTGCAGTCAAAACAACAGTGAATTCTGAGTCCTTTGTTGTAGTTACATGTTTCTGTAAACTATATAATGTATTGAGTGTTGAACAGCGATACAACAATGCGAATTATACGTAACGGTTTTTGAAAGAAATTATATTCCAACTAATTTGCACTCTTTTCACACGTTACGTATAAACACTGCACTGAAACAAAATAATGTTCGTTTGCGCATGGCCTTCTTTAGACGTATAATCTGTAGTGACAGATAAGTCGGTGCGTAATTTTTCAGTTTTTGTAAGTTTTGCCTTTAAATATTTTGATAGATCAAACGGAATTAATCAGTTATGAATCAAGAAGTACTACGTATTAAGAGTGTGTGCCAGTAATCAGTTATCCATGAGACAAAAGGCATATTTCGTAAGGAGCGTAATATTATCATCTTTGGCCCGGCTAACTACTACGTTTCTTCACATTTTCTCATAAAGGACACGATGTTCCGAAAAAAATCATTGAACATAAAATGTGAGGTTTGACTTTTTCTACAAATTTTATTTCAAAGATTTCTCATTCGAAGAAGAATTCAGCGAGATATTATCATAAATGTACATAGGTCTTCATGTAAAGTACACATTATTATTGTCAGATTTTAATATAATTTGAAATTAATTGAAAGATTTAAAAAAAATCCTCAAATGTCAAATTTCGTGAAAATCCGTCCAGTGGGAGCCGAGTTGTTCCATGCGGAAGGACGGGCGGACAGACATGACGAAGCTAAGAGTCGGTTTTAGGAATTTTGCGAAAGATCCTGAAAAGCACTGCATAATAACGAAACGTTATATACAAGTATACGTTTTACTTTCACAGGTCTCCTATTTTAACCTGTCATTATACACACCTTCTGATTTTTATCAAAAAGCTCTTCTTTTGTCCACAGAGTGTATTTATATATTTTGTTTGATGATCTCCAGAACCATCGGCCATTTTCCTAAGCAGAATTAAGGGGCTGATCCTTATAACGGAGACCGCGTCGCTCTTTCAAATATATATATATTTTTTTCCCAATGGCTCGACAGCCCCTTGGGGGCCTAGACCGCCTCATTACCGAGGCTTCACAATCACACACTCAGACACACCACACTCGGTAGGACTCCTCTAGACGAGTGATCAGCCCGTCGCAGAGACCTCTACCTGACAACACTCACAACAGACATCCATCCATGCCCTCGGTGTGATTCGAACCCACAATCCCAGCAAGCGAGCGGACGCAGACCCACGCCTCAGACCGCGCGGTCACTGCGATCGGCCTATAAAATATTAGAAACTGAAAATTTAGATGTAATTTAGATATACAGGGCATACACAAAAGAATGGTGCGGTTTCAATAGTGAAAACTATTGAAACCGCACCATTCGTTTGTGTATACCTTGTATTTAAGTTTCTTAAACATCACATTCAAATCGAGTCATAAGTTTAGTCATAAACCAATGTAAGACACACAACAATTTTGTGTTTCTACATATATGTTATGTCATAGCCAGTTATAAATTGTTTCTGTACTTCCTAATGTCCTGCGGTAGCGCCTGTTTATACGTTCAATTGAATGATTCAAGGTAACTTGCCGCTCTGAGCGCTGTAAGTACACACCAAACAAAAGCCACATAGCGGTAAAACCCAACTCTTTAAGTAGAATCAATTATAGGGGAAATATTATCCACGTGACAGAGAACTGTACATGACGTCGGTAAACAGTACAGTACGGAGGTAAATACAGAAAACAGGCTGTGGGACGTAAACACAAGTTGGAATAAATTTAGCTTAGCATGTGGAATATTGAGAATGACGTCTGTATATATGTGGAAACGCTATATGTAACTGGTGATTGTTACAGTGTACAGTGTGTAAAGACAGCTGGAACTTGGAGCTCTTAATTGTGGGCGCATGGTTCAGGGTTAGCAAGCACAAATTTTGAGAAACTTTCACGCTCCACGCATAAACTTTGCAAGGATCGGTGGGTGAACGACTGAAGTGTGAAACTTATGTCAGTAATGCACACAAATGCAGTTTATACTTTACAGAAAACACACTGCTTCTCCATTACCACCAATAACTACTTCTGTTTATTGTGAGCTTCTCATATACTGCACACACTGTGCGTGCAAAACGCAGAGTGCGTTTGCTAGACAGCTTCACAGGGCTAATGACATTTAGGGAAGAAATTGTCGTTTATTTTTAGAACAAAACCGACGTTACACGTAAATTTCGCGGCCAAAATTCTGTGTTATTTGACCTTAAAATTAACGGTGCACGTAGTTACCACATCTGTAAGTGTAAAATTAGCGGTGCACGTAGTTACCACGTCTGTAAGTGTAAAGAGTTACGTAAGATGTACAAGTTTCTTCACAGTAAAGGCACTTACAGTGTTGTAGCACTACAAACTCCCGTCACGCGTTCCTGACCACAACATCACTTCCCTCACAAAGTAAAAAAGCTGAAAAACGCTGAAACATGTTACCAACATTAGCAGCAACATACACGCTCGGTTTGCCTTTCGGTAGGTATTTATCTCTATTACTTTCTGTCAGTTTTCATGAACACGTGATTCAGTCGGTTCACATCTGAGCAGCAGTGATTAATGTGAGACTTCTGTTTGCTTGTGCAGTTTTATGTCTGCAGACTTGAGCAGGGATCGGGAAGAAATCGACCGCTAACTTTGCTGAGTACGAGGTTAATTCTTCATATGAATATACAGGGTGTGGTTATTCGTGACTGTGGGCGACATCTTGCGATACTCTGACGTACTGACCGATTGACTGACTTACTGACTGATTGAGTTACTGACTGAGAGAGAGTGACTGACTTACTGATAGATTGACTGATTGAGTGACTGACTGAGAGACTGAGTGACTGACTTACTGACTGAGTGACTGACTGAGAGACTGAGTGACTTACTGACTG
Organism: Reticulitermes speratus; assembly: GCA_021186555.1. NCBI lineage: Eukaryota > Metazoa > Arthropoda > Insecta > Blattodea > Rhinotermitidae > Reticulitermes > Reticulitermes speratus. Next base: position 895,519 of record JAJKFL010000001.1, read on the forward strand.
ATAGACTGACTGATTGAGTGACTGCCTGAGAGATTGAGTGACTGACTTACTGACTGATAGATTGAGTGACTGACTGAGAGACTGAGTGACTGACTTACTGACTGATTGAGTGACTGACTTACTGACTGATAGACTGACTGATTGAGTGACTGACTGATAGATTGAGTGACTGACTTACTGACTGATAGACTGATTGATTGAGTGACTGACTGAGAGACTGAGTGACTGACTTACTGACTGATAGACTGACTGATTGAGTGACTGACTGAGAGACTGAGTGACTGACTTACTGACTGATAGACTGACTGATTCAGTGACTGACTGAGAGACTGAGTGACTTACTGACTGATAGACTGACTGATTGAGTGACTGACTGAGAGAGTGTGACTGAATAACTAACTAACTAACTGACTGACTGACTAAGGGTTCTTCTTGATAAGCTAGCAGTTCCTCAGCTACTCAAGAATTTCCACAGATTCCGTCCCGCGTTCACAAGATCCAATCACTTCCCCCTATCCTGAGCCAGATTAATCCAGTCCGCGTTTTCTCATCCTATTTCTTTAAGACTCATTTTAATATTATAACTTCATCTAAGTCTAGACCTTGCAAGTGGTCCCGTTCTATCAAGTTTCCCCACCAGAACTTTGTACGCAGTTCTCTTCTCCTTAAGTGCCACATGCCCCGCCCATTTCATCTTTTTCCAATGTATTTTGAGACCAAATATCTCCTTTGTAAAATTTCGTCTAAAGCATAATTGTTGAGGGAAATGTGACTTTAAAACTGCGGCAAGTTGCTCCTAGAGTGCGCTGTTCGCACCTCCGTTACGCCACTTTAAAACTGCGGCAAGTTGCTCCTAGAGTGCGCTGTTCGCACCTCCGTTACGCCACTTTAAAACTGCGGCAAGTTGCTCCTAGAGTGCGCTGTTCGCACCTCCGTTACGCCACTTTAAAACTGCGGCAAGTTGCTCCTAGAGTGCGCTGTTCGCACCTCCGTTACGCCACTTTTCGATTAACACCGAGGCGAAAATAACGCTGCTTAACTACCGTGCTGCGTATAAAATGCTAACTACTACTCGTAACGCACGGTCATATTGCGTCCAGTATTTATTGCGTTGTCCACGAAAATTGTGCGTCCGTCAAATGTTGCGTGGCGACGTTTAGATGGAGTAACTGCGTACAGGGCGACACCTGTGGACAGACTGCATGTGATTCCTTTCTTGTTTTATGTTATCAAGTACTGTTGTGCTTGGAAACCAAGAGCAGAAAGAGAGAGAGAGAGGAACTGGAGAGCTAAAACAAAGCTCAAGTTTGGTAGCTTTAAGTGGAAGCAAAATGTTTAATAAAATGTAACTTCTCTTCACTTTTCCTCCACAGTATCTTTAACAGAATGCTTATAGCCAGAGGGGAACGAATTTAAACCTCTTAGCTTGCTTGTAAAATGTTCTTATGACCTTTCACGTTAGTAACAGTGCATTAAACTTGACAACGTCGTAAGCCACAAGTCCACAATCTTAACATTACTGCGTATTTTAGAATTCAATATATAAAAGGGAGTGCTTTACATTGCCGTAACAAAACTTGTCATTGTTCCTTCAGTTTTCTCGGCTAAAATTTTTTAGACATTTCTTATGTCACATGCGTTATGCACGTCTCATCCATTTTATTTTCCAAACTTTTATCTGCTTAACAACTACAATAATTACGACTGTGATAGTAATAATAATAATAATAAAATAGGTCACGGCCACTTCCTTCCATGTAGTTTTATAGTTAGTATGACACTTTGTGATCCTACATATTGCAAATGTCGTTACATAAAAGTGACACATGTAACATTTGTTAAGAGTACAACCTTTAGTACTCAAATAACATATCACGTATATCCGGTTGGTTCTCAAATAACCGTTTGACTTCTGGATTTTTGGCTGGATTAGTTAGTTATATTTACTGAAAATTTATTTAGCGCAGACCAGTAAAGTTGAATTATTACATGCTATGGGCTGAGAAGAACTGGCGGTTCTGATACTGCTCAGTGCTGGAGTGGCTGAGAAACGCCATGAGAACGCCACAGAATGTGGCCGAATTCAGGCTAAGAGCTATCATTTTTAGCCAAGGTCCATTCTTTGCATGGAGTCAGTCAGCTACGTAATGTTTGAATTGTACTGGATGGGTTTCATACCGCCATGTTTAACATTCAACAATTCTACGTTCTGCCCACACAGTGTATTTATGTGTTTTGTGTGGATCTCAGAACAAACAGCGATTATTTCACTGTACAACATTAACTGACTGGTTTGTATAACTGAGACGGAGTGTGTTTACTGCGCGGTACGGACTGTATTTATGTGTTTTGTGTGGATCTCAGAACAAACAGCGATTATTTCACTGTACAACATTAACTGACTGGTTTGTATAACTGAGACGGAGTGTGTTTACTGCGCGGTACGGACTGTATTTATGTGTTTTGTGTGGATCTGAGAACAAACAGCGATTATTTCACTGTACAGCATTAACTGACTGGTTTGTATAACTGAGACGGAGTGTGTTTACTGCGCGGTACGGACTGTATTTATGTGTTTTGTGTGGATCTAGAACAAACAGCGATTATTTCACTGTACAACATTAACTGACTGGTTTGTATAACTAAGACGGAGTGTGTTTACTGCGCGGTACGAGCTGAGTCTTTAAACACACTTGAGGTTACTCTTAGTATTTAAAGGGTTATTTAAATTATCTTGCTACAATAAATTTATCCCAGTTTGTCACTTAGTTTGTTTACGTGTTCAAGTATGTACGGCTCTGCCTGCACTTGTGTCAAGTGGCAAAGACAAGAGTGACGTATAAACCTTTAACTTTCTTGGCAAAGTTCCAAGTAAAGTTTTTCCTGTGGTGACAGACGTGCTCAGTACCCACGGGTCATTAGATCTCGAACGAACGTTAATTGCGATTTAGCGTCAGCCATATTGGGTTTCACACGTCATCGTGTAGCGTCATGTGAATGGGTAGGAATAGCCGGCCGGACGTTGAGCCTGTCTCACTGCCTATCACACGCTGATCGTGCTGACAGGCAACACCTGCTCGCAGTGACTGCTAGTGCAGTCTATTGCGGTTTGTCGTCGTGACTCATACCGCCCCTGTCCTCCGTCGGTCAAATATACAGACGCACTGTTTTGCGTCTTGTTGTGTGCGTCTACCTTGACCACTTCCAGCACATCTCGTGTGTTCCCTTTCGCTACTTACAAGTATAAAGATCAAAATATGCAGAATTATAATTTCACCTATTGTTTTGTATGGGAGTAAAACTTGGTCTTTCACATTAAGGGAACATCAGAGGCTGAGAGTGCTGAGAAATATATTTGGGATTAAGTGGGAGGAAGTAACAGGAGACTGGAGAAAACTACACAATGAGGAGCTTATGATTTGTACTGCTCTCGAAACATCATTAGGATTAACATAGCAAGGAGAATGAGATGGGCGGTGCATGTGGCACGCTAGGAGGAGAACAGATATACATACAGGAAAATTGTAGAGAAATATAACGGGAAGAGTCCACTTGGAAGATTTAGGTATAGATGGAAGATAATATTCAAAAGGATCTTAAAGGAATGGGATTTATCAGGCTTAGGATAGCCACAAATGGTGGGCTGTTGTGAATACGGTAATGAAGCTTCGAGTTCTAAAAAAAAATGAGGAAATTATTGGATAGCTGAGCGACTGATGGCTTCTCATGACCTCAGATTTTTCAGGACATCAGCACTAATGACGTAATTATGTAGCCTGGAATACTGGCTGTAACGCAGTGTGGTAACTTACAGTGAGCGTGCAGTTTGTAGTATGTCTGTCTGTCGACTTAAAGCAAAGTGATGTGGTGGAATTATGTTACTTATGTCAGACAATATTGAATCCAAACAGATTACATGTCCTGCTATTGAAACACGCCATATTGGATATCGCATGAGGAGAATGGAAAGCGCAGACAAGCTATTTGTTATATCGCTACTGAATGTAACTTTAATGCAACAAAATGAAACTACAAGAAGCTGCTAACCGCAAGTGTGTTTGGAGGGGTGGGGAGAGAAGTATAATTTTCCTTCTTTACTGCTTAAAGTTTACCTCTTTATTTGTTCCTCATTCATCTATTTTGTTATTTCTTTATTAGTATTTTCGTCTTTGCTTCTCTCGTTTTATACACTTTTGGTTCCTTCACTTCGTTTTATAATCTTCGTCCAATTTACTTCTGTTTTCATGGTCTACCTCACTTCTTTCTTTCTCACTTTCTGACTTATCTTTCCTAAGTTCTTCCAACTTTCTTTCGTCTCCTCTTTGACTTCTTTCGCTTCTGTCTGTCCTTCCTCCGATCTGCTCTCCACACAGCCAACCCCTGACCCGCAGTACAAGTGATGTTCGTTGTACCGTATCCACAGGAAATTGTACCATAAGGCCAATTTCCGTCACCTCCAGTTAAACTCGCTCTCTGCATCACCAGAATTTACAAGCAAGGAGAGAATTTAGAAACCCTTCAATATCTCTGTTAACAAGATATACCACCAACAAGATATACCACCACTTTCCGTGTTAATGCTCACACTCGTCTAACATGGACGCTCAGCAAAACAAACAAGACATTTACACAAACAATAAATGAGCTTTAGAGAAAAATACAAAACAGCTGAAAATTACAAAGCACGTTTCTACCACAGGCTGTCCGTTAGATATTACTGTTCGTCGCAGAATTTCTTACGAGGTTTGCTGGCGGATAAACGTTTGCTATTCGATAAAGCTGCCGTGATCGCTGAGACGATAAATAAATACAGTTTATTTGGGAAAGGGTGTGGCAGATTTTAAGGCATATGTATGAGAGGCACGGTACAGTTAGTGCATTATGAGCCGTGCATAAAGTTGTGCGCTATATGACAGAAGTACGGTACAGTTAGTCATTATGAGCGTGCATAAAGTGTGCGCTATATGACAGAAGTACGGTACAGTTAGTGCATTATGAGCCGTGACAAATGTATTGCGCTATATGACAAATAGGTACAGTTAGTGCATTATAGCCGTGTAAAGTTGTGCCTATATGACGAAGTACGGTACAGTAGTGCATTATGAGCCTGACATAAAGTTGTGCGCTATATGACAGAAGTACGGGACAGTAGTGCATTATGACGGTACAAAGTTGTGCGCTATATGACAGAAGTAGGTACAGTTAGTGCATATGAGCCTGTACAAAGTTGTGCGCTATATGACAGAAGTACGGTACAGTTAGTGCATTATGAGCCGTGATAAAGTTGTGCGCTATATGACAGAAGTACGGTACAGTTAGTGCATTATGAGCCGTGCTAAAGTGTGCGCTATAGACAGAAGTACGGTACAGTTAGTGCATATGAGCCGTGCATACAAAGTTGTGCGCTATATGACAAATACGGTACAGTTAGTGCATTAGAGCCGGCAAAAGTTGGCGCTATATACAGAAGTACGGTACAGTTAGTGCATTATGAGCCGATAAAGTTTGCGCTATATGACAGAAGTACGGTACAGTTAGTGCATTATGAGCGTGCTAAAGTTGTGCGCTAAGACAGAAGAGGTACAGTTAGTGCATTATGAGCCGTGCAAAAGTTGTGCGCTATAGACAGAAGTAGGTACAGTAGTGCATTATGACCGTGCAAAGTTTGCGCTATATGACAGAAGTAGGTCAGTTAGTGCATTATGAGCCGTGCATAAAGTTGTGCGCTATATACAATAGGTACGTTATGATAGACGTTACAAATTGGCATTAATAGCTCATAAGTTTGCGCTAAGACAGAAGTACGGTACATTAGTGATTATACCGTATAAAGTTGCTATAGACAGAAGTACGGTACAGTAGTGCATTATACCGGTAAGTGTGCGCTATAGACAAAGTAGGTCAGATGCATTATGAGCCGTGAAAATTTCCTATATGACAGAAGTACGTACAGTAGTGCAAACGTGCAAGTTGGGCATAGCAAATAGACATTAGTGCATATGAGCCGTAAAATTTGCGCTAAGACAAAGAGTACAGTATGCATTATAGCGTCAAAGTGTGCGCTATAGACAGAAGTAGGTACAGTAGTGCTTATGACCTGAAAGTGTCGCAATGACAGAAGTAGTACAGTTATGCATATGAGCCGTCAAATTTGCCAATGACAATACGTACAGTTAGTCATTATAGCCGAAAATTGTGCCTATATGACAAAGAGGTAAGTAGGCATATAGCCGTGCAAAAGTTGGCGCATATGACAGAAGTAGGTACAGTTAGTGCATTAGAGCCTAAAAGTGTGCCAATGACAGAATACGGTACAGTTAGTGCATTATGAGCCGTGAAAAGTTGTGCGCTATATGACAGAATAGTACAGTTATGCATATGAGCCGTGTAAAGTTGTGCGCTAATGACAGAAGTACGGTACAGTAGTGCATATGAGCGTGCAAAGTGGCGCTATATACAGAAGTACGTACAGTATGCATTATGACCTGCAAAGTTGTGCGCATATGACGAGTACGGTACAGTAGTGCATTAACCGTGATAAAGTTGCGCAAACAAATACGGTACAGTTAGTGCATTAAGCCGAAAGTGTGCGCTAATGACAAAGTACGGTACATTAGTCATTATGAGCCGGCATAAAGTTGTGCGCTATATACAGAAGTACGGTACAGTTAGTGCATTATGACCGTGAAATTTGCGCATAACAGAATCGACAGTTGCATTAGAGCCGTGAAAGTTTGCGCATAAGAAGTACGTACAGTGTCATTATAGCCTGCATAAAGTGTGCGCTATATACGAAGTAGTACAGATGCATTATGAGCGTGTAAGTTGGCGCATAGACAAAGTAGTACAGTAGTGCATATGAGCGGCAAAAGTTGCGCTATGACAGAAGTAGACGTAGTCATAGAGCCTGAAAAGTGTCGCAAGACAAGACGTACAGTATGCATTATACTTAAAGTGGCGCTATATGACAGAAGTAGGTAAGTTAGTGCTTATGACCGTATAAATTGTGGCAATGACAGAATAGGTACAGTTGTGCATAGAGCGGCATAAAGTTGCGCTATATGACAGAAGTAGGTACGTTAGTCATATGACGTGCATAAAGTTGCCTAATGACAGAAGAGGTACAGTATGCATTATAGCGGAAAAGTTTGCCTAATGACAGAAGTACGGTACAGTTAGTGCATATGACCGTCATAAAGTGTGCGCATAGACAGAAGTAGGAAGTTAGTGCATTATGACCGTGCATAAAGTTGGCGCTATAGACAAAGTAGGTACAGTTAGTGCATTATGACCGTGCATAAAGTTGTGCCTATATGACAAAGTACGGTACAGTTAGTCTTATGCCGTGCATAAAGTGTGCGCTATATGACAGAAGTAGGTACAGTTAGTGCATATGAATATGACAGAAGTACGGTACAGTTAGTGCATATGAGCCGTGAAAATTGGCGCTATAGACAGAAGTAGGTACAGTTATCATATGAGCCGTGAAAATTGTGCGCTATATGACAGAAGTACGGTACAGTTAGTGCATTAGAGCGTGCAAAAGTTGTGCGCATATGACAGAAGTACGGTACAGTTAGTGCATATAGCCGTACAAAGTGTGCGCTATAACAGAAGTACGGTACAGTTATGCATTATAGCCTGCATAAAGTTGTGCGCAATGACAGAAGTACGGTACAGTTAGTGCATATGAGCCGTGAAAAGTTTGTGCGCTATATACAGAAGTACGGTACATTAGTGCATATGACCGTATAAAGTTGTGCGCTATATACAGAAGACGGTACAGTAGTGCATTATGAGCCGTGAAAAGTTTGCCTATATGACAGAAGTACGTACAGTTAGTGCATTATGACCGTGAAAAGTTGTGCGCTATAGACAGAAGTACGGTACAGTTAGTGCATTATAGCCGTAAAGTTGTGCGCTAATGACAGAAGTACGGTACAGTTAGTCATAGAGCGTGTAAGTTGTGCGCTATATGACAGAAGTAGGTACAGTTATGCATTTGACCGTGCATAAAGTTGTGCGCTATATGACAGAATACGGTACAGTTAGTGCATTATGAGCCGTGTAAAGTTGTGCGCTATAGACAAAGTAGGACAGTTAGTGCATTATGAGCCGTGTAAAGTTGTGCGCTATATGACAGAAGTACGGTACAGTAGCATTATGAGCCTGCATAAAGTTGTGCCTATATGACAGAAGTACGTACATTAGTGCATTATGAGCCGAAAAGTGTGCGCTATATGACAGAAGAGGACAGTTAGTGCATTATGACGTGAAATTGTGCGCTATATGACAAAGACGGTACGTTATGCATTAGAGCCGTGTAAAAGTTGTGCGCTATATACAGAAGACGGTACAGTTAGTGCATTATAGCGTTACAAGTTTGCGCTATAACAAAGTAGACAGTTAGTGCATATGAGCCGTAAAGTTGTGCGCTATATACAAAGTAGGACAGTTAGTGCATTATGACCGTAAAATTTGCGCTAATGACAGAAGACGTACAGTTAGCATTAGAGCGTGCAAAATGTCCTAATACAAGTAGTACAGTTATGCATATGAGCGTGCAAAAGTGTGCGCTAATACAGAAGTCGGTACAGTTATGCATATGAGCCGTGCATAAAGTTGCCTATATGACAGAAGTACGTACAGTTAGTGCATAATGAGCTGCAAGTTGTGCGCTATATACAGAATAGGTACAGTTATGCATATAGCCGTGAAAAGTTGTGCGCTAAGACAGAAGTAGGTACAGTTAGTCATTATAGCCTGCATAAATTGTGCCTAATGACAGAAGTAGGGTACAGTAGGCATTATGACGGAAAAGTTGTGCTATATGACAGAAGTAGGTACAGTTAGTGCATTATGAGCCGTGCTAAAGTTGTGCGCTATATGACAGAAGTACGGTACAGTTAGTGCATTATGAGCCGTCAAAAGTTGTGCGCTATATGACAGAAGTACGGTACAGTTAGTGCATTATGAGCCGTGCATAAAGTTGTGCGCTATATGACAGAAGTACGGTACAGTAGTGCATTATGAGCCGTGCATAAAGTTTGCGCTATATGACAGAAGACGGTACAGTTAGTGCATTATAGCCGTGCATAAAGTTGTGCGCTATATACAGAAGTACGTACAGTTAGTGCATTATAGCCGTGTAAAGTTGTGCGCTATATGACAGAAGTAGGTACAGTTAGTGCATTATGAGCCGTGATAAAGTTGTGCGCATAGACAGAAGTACGGTACAGTTAGTGCATTATGAGCCGTGATAAAGTTGTGCGCTATATGACAGAAGTAGGTACAGTTAGTGCATATGAGCCGTGCATAAAGTTGTGCGCTATATGACAGAAGTAGGTACAGTTAGTGCATTATAGCCGTGATAAAGTTGTGCGCTATATGACAGAAGTAGGTACAGTTAGTGCATATGAGCCGTGCATAAAGTTGTGCGCTAAATGACAGAAGTAGGTACAGTTAGTGCATATGAGCCGTGCAAAGTTGTGCGCTATATGACAGAAGTAGGTACAGTTAGTGCATTATGAGCCGTGCATAAAGTTGTGCGCTATATGACAGAAGTACGGTACATTAGTGCATTATGACCGTGCAAAGTTGTGCGCTATATGACAGAAGTACGGTACAGTTATGCATTAGAGCCGTGCATAAAGTTGTGCGCTAATGACAGAAGTACGGTACAGTTAGTGCATTATGAGCCGTGCATAAAGTTGTGCGCTAATGACAGAAGTACGGTACAGTTAGTGCATTATGAGCCGTGCATAAAGTTGTGCGCTATATGACAGAAGTACGGTACAGTTAGTGCATTATGAGCCGTGATAAAGTGTGCGCTAATGACAGAAGTACGGTACAGTTAGTGCATTATGACGTGTAAAGTTGTGCGCATATGACAGAAGTACGGTACAGTTAGTGCATTATAGCCGTGATAAAATTGTGCGCTATATGACAGAAGTACGGACAGTTAGTGCATTAGACCGTGTAAAGTTGTGCGCTATATGACAGAAGTACGGTACAGTTAGTGCATTATGAGCCGTGCAAAAGTTGTGCGCTATATGACAGAAGTACGGTACAGTTAGTGCATTATGACCGTGCATAAAGTTGTGCGCTATATGACAGAAGTACGGTACAGTTAGTGCATTATGAGCGTGCATAAAGTTGTGCGCTATATGACAGAAGTACGGTACAGTAGTGCATTATGAGCCGTGTAAGTTGTGCGCTATATGACAGAATACGGTACAGTTAGTGCATTATGAGCCGTGTAAAGTTGTGCGCTATATGACAGAATACGGTACAGTTAGTGCATTATGAGCCGTGCATAAAGTTGTGCGCTATATGACAAAGTACGGTACGTAGTGCATTCTGAGCATCAATAACAGTGTGCCTTATGCAGAAATACTCGTTAGTGCATATACATCTGAGCAGTCAATATTCCTGTGCAGCTATACTCTGAGAGTCATACTTTCTGATAGTGACGTACATAACTTCCTGTAGTGCGTCAATACTTCTGTAGTGCAGTTACTCCTGTATGAGTCATATTCTAATACGAAATTCCGTAGTGCAGTACATACGTGTGCAGTCATATTGAGAGTACTGTACAGTAGTAGCATTATAATCCGTAGGATCAAAGTTCTGCAGCAATGTCAAATCGCGTACAGTTAGTCATATGACCGTCAAATGTCCTTATGCAGAATATCATGTAGTGCATTATTCCGTGCATAATTGTGGCATCAATCTCGTAGTGCATTATGACTGTAAGTGTGCGCATACTTCGTAGGACAGTTAATCTTATGAGTGCATCAATTTCCTATATGCAGTAATAGTACAGTAGTCATCTTGAGGTGCATAAATTGTGCAGCAATACTCGTAGTGCAGTAACCGTGCATAAATTCCTATATGAGAAATACTAGTAGTGCATAATGATCTGATGCAGTTCTATATGCAGAAGTAGTCCTTAGTGCATATAGCCGTGCAGTCATATCATGTAGTCAGTACTTATGCCGTCAAATGTCCTATGCAGAATATCAGTAGTGCATTATGACCTGATGTGTCATAAAATACAGATGATGTCATAGTGCATTGATGAACGTGAGTAAATTGTGACGCTATTGACAGAAATAAGTAGCAAGACTTATACAAATTGTGATGAAGAAGTACGGTACAGTTAGTTGCTTGAGCCAGTGCTAGATGTGCTATTGAGAGTACTACAGTTCTTTCATCGCCGTATAAGTGGCGCTTGATCGCAGTGGGATCAGCGCTCTGTGGACATAGACAAATGGTACAGTTTGTGTTTAGTGCATAAGTGTGCGCTTTGTTACGTGCAGAGCAGGCACAAATTTGCGCTAACTGCAGAAAACTACAGTGATCTCGTCAGAAACTATCTTCATATGACTAGAACTACGGTAACAGAGTGACTACTATGAGACTGAGCTAGTGTAGGCTAGCGTATTTGTTCGAGTCACTAAGGACGATCACGACAACGCAGTCCGTATCTGTAGACGTCCAGATATGCGCACTGATCGTCAGCACAACAAAGGAAAGTTAGTGTTTTCGACGGGAAAATTTTGTCCCGAAATCACGGACCACGCTTCACTACTGTAGCCTGAAAGCCATTTTGGAGAATGTTTATTTGCTTGGGTTTTGTCAGTATCTACTTAGTAGTTTCGTTGGAAGTCGCCAATTTATTATAATTCAAACTCCGCATGGGAACAATACAAGTTTGCTGTACAATAATTCTCGCATGTACTGACATAGTTCCCAACTGATTCTGCTTCTTCAGACGTCAAGAATCTACTGAAACTATAGCCAACTCGACAACACTAAAGTCCCTGGATGTTAGTTCAAAGATGGAGATGGCTGAGTTTGAAAACTCCAATTAATTCTACTGATAATTATTTTTTACAGGGTCATGATTTATACATAAAGACTCAGCTCGTACCGCGCAGTAAACACACTCCATCTCAGTTATACAAACCAGTCAGTTAATGTTGTACAGTGAAATAATCGCTGTTTGTTCTGAGATCCACACAAAACACATAAATACAGTCCGTACCGCGCAGTAAACACACTCCGTCTCAGTTATACAAACCAGTCAGTTAATGTTGTACAGTGAAATAATCGCTGTTTGTTCTGAGATCCACACAAAACACATAAATACAGTCCGTACCGCGCAGTAAACACACTCCGTCTCAGTTATACAAACCAGTCAGTTAATGCTGTACAGTGAAATAATCGCTGTTTGTTCTGAGATCCACACAAAACACATAAATACAGTCCGTACCGCGCAGTAAACACACTCCGTCTCAGTTATACAAACCAGTCAGTTAATGTTGTACAGTGAAATAATCGCTGTTTGTTCTGAGATCCACACAAAACACATAAATACAGTCCGTACCGCGCAGTAAACACACTCCGTCTCAGTTATACAAACCAGTCAGTTAATGTTGTACAGTGAAATAATCGCTGTTTGTTCTGAGATCCACACAAAACACATAAATACAGTCCGTACCGCGCAGTAAACACACTCCGTCTCAGTTATACAAACCAGTCAGTTAATGCTGTACAGTGAAATAATCGCTGTTTGTCCTGAGATCCACACAAAACACATAAATACAGTCCGTACCGCGCAGTAAACACACTCCGTCTCAGTTATACAAACCAGTCAGTTAATGCTGTACAGTGAAATAATCGCTGTTTGTTCTGAGATCCACACAAAACACATAAATACACTGTGTGCGAACGTAAATGTGAATGTTAACGTGGGTACATATAAAACCCACTGGGTTTAAAGGGTTAATACATAAGGTAATAATATTTAACGCAACATAAATCGCATTGTTCTTTCCTTGCTGTAAGACACCAGTACGACATTCGACACATCTGAACATTATTGTGTTGTTACATGCGCCTTATGTTTATCATAACGTTACGTGATGCTTTATATCAGTGCGACCATTGGACTTTCACATTAAGGGAGAAATTATTATCATTATTATTATTACCATTATTTTGCTTAGCGACACTTGAACCAATTCTGCACAAACTACAGATTGTCACGTATGTCACTCATAATGTGAACTGCCTGTACTGACCGCAACATGACAGTAGGCTACACGTTCAACACGTCACACCGATTCACACAAACTGTACCAACGCTTACTAAATGCGTCAGAGCGCCAAATTATTTTACACGTTTTCTGTTCCGAGCTGCCAACCGTTGCAAGTAAAAACAACAATTACAACAGGGTCATTCGTATAATTTAATACACTTTGACAAGTTTAGGCTAAAATGAAGGCTAATGTCTTGCGGTGTGTGACGACGTGTACACTGGTGTGTATTCCCACTCATTTAGGAAGAACCTGCTGACTCTTTCTTCACGGTGGACAGTAATCTTTATAACTCCACGTAGCAGAGTCCTTCTTGAGAAGCTAGCAGGTCGTCAGCTAGTCAAGAAATTCCCCGCGTTTTATGGAACCCGAAGGTTCATTACCGCACTCACAAGAGCCCGCCACCTGTCCCTATCCTGAGCCATATCAATCCAGTCCATGTCCCCATCCCACTTCTTGAAGATCCATTTTAATATTATCCTCCCATCTACGTCTGGGTCTTCCAAGTGGCCTCCTTCCTTCAAGTCTCCCCACCAAAATCCTGTATGCACCTCTCCTCTCACCCATACGTGCTACATGCCCCGCCCATCTTATTCTGCACAGCAATCTTTATACACCTCGTGTATCATAAAGACATGCGTTTACACACGGACAGTTTCTAAGTGATAGTTGTAGCTCTGTCTGCGTTAAGATTGTCAGCTATAACCTCTAAGATTCGCATCATCGCCATGTTTGTTCTTGGCAACTTCCAAGCACTACCTTGTGCACGGTAGTTCCTCTATCGCCGTACCAAACTCCGTCGCTCCGTCAGTTATCCAGTCGCACTGCTAGCTCAACAGCAACGTTAGTCTCTACATATCGTCAGTTATATGCTTTGTACCACGCTTCACAATCCCAGAGCAAGTGTCACTATCGTCGCTCCTGTCAGCCATGTTGTTATTACAGTAGGCCTCGATTTAACGGACTCGATTTAACGGACAAAAAATTTCTGTCCTAAAGGAAAAATTTAGAACCCTTTTTTTTCATTTGCGAGTAAACAAAAAAGGCGGTGGAAACACTGCATTAGTTACATTGTACAGTGGCAACACTGCATTAGTTACATTGTACAGTGGCAACACTGCATTAGTTACATTGTACAGTGGCAACAATGCATTAGTTACATTGTACAGTGGCAACACTGCATTAGTTACATTGTACAGTGGCAACACTGCATTAGTTACATTGTACAGTGGCAACACTGCATTAGTTACATTGTACAGTGGCAACACTGCATTAGTTACATTGTACAGTGGCAACACTGCACTAGTTACATTGTACAGTGGCAACACTGCACTAGTTACATTGTACAGTGGCAACACTGCACTAGTTACATTGTACAGTGGCAACACTACACTAGTTACATTGTACAGTGGCAACACTGCACTAGTTACATTGTACAGTGGCAACACTGCACTAGTTACATTGTACAGTGGCAACACTGCATTAGTTACATTGTACAGTGGCAACACTGCATTAGTTACATTGTACAGTGGCAACACTGCATTAGTTACATTGTACAGTGGCAACACTGCATTAGTTACATTGTACAGTGGCAACACTGCATTAGTTACATTGTACAGTGGCAACACTGCATTAGTTACATTGTACAGTGGCAACACTACACTAGTTACATTGTACAGTGGCAACACTGCACTAGTTACATTGTACTGTGGCAACACTGCATTAGTTACATTGTGCAGTGGCAACACTGCATTAGTTACATTGTACAGTGGCAACACTGCATTAGTACATTGTACAGTGGCAACACTGCATTAGTTACATTGTACAGTGGCAACACTGCATTAGTTACATTGTACAGTGGCAACACTGCACTAGTTACATTGTACAGTGGCAACACTGCACTAGTTACATTGTACAGTGGCAACACTGCACTAGTTACATTGTACAGTGGCAACACTGCACTAGTTACATTGTACAGTGGCAACACTGCACTACTTACATTGTACAGTGGCAACACTACACTAGTTACATTGTACAGTGGCAACACTGCATTAGTTACATTGTACAGTGGCAACACTGCACTAGTTACATTGTACAGTGGCAACACTGCACTAGTTACATTGTACAGTGGCAACACTGCACTAGTTACATTGTACAGTGGCAACACTGCACTAGTTACATTTGTACAGTGGCAACACTACACTAGTTACATTGTACAGTGGCAACACTGCACTAGTTACATTGTACAGTGGCAACACTGCACTAGTTACATTGTACAGTGGCAACACTGCACTAGTTACATTGTACAGTGGCAACACTGCACTAGTTACACTGTACAGTGGCAACACTGCACTAGTTACATTGTACAGTGGCAACACTGCACTAGTTACATTGTACAGTGGCAACACTGCACTAGTTACATTGTACAGTGGCAACACTGCACTAGTTACATTGTACTGTGGCAACACTGCACTAGTTACGTTGTACAGTGGCAACACTGCACTAGTTACATTGTACTGTGGCAACACTCCACTAGTTACATTGTACAGTGGCAACACTCCACTAGTTACATTGTACAGTGGCAACACTCCACTAGTTACATTGTACAGTGGCAACACTGCACTAGTTACATTGTACAGTGGCAACACTCCACTAGTTACATTGTACAGTGGCAACACTCCACTAGTTACATTGTACTGTGGCAACACTCCACTAGTTACATTGTACAGTGGCAACACTCCACTAGTTACATTGTACAGTGGCAACACTCCACTAGTTACATTGTACTGTGGCAACACTGCACTAGTTACATTGTACAGTGGCAACACTGCACTAGTTACATTGTACTGTGGCAACACTGCACTAGTTACATTGTACAGTGGCAACACTGCACTAGTTACATTGTACAGTGGCAACACTGCACTAGTTACGTTGTACAGTGGCAACACTGCACTAGTTACATTGTACAGTTTTTGACGTGTTTAATCAAAATAAAGTTCGGTTCCTGTCGTAAATTTATTTCTATATTTTTGACAGTTGTTTTAGTGACGTGTATAAATTACTGAATGTACATTATAATAATATTTTGTTGATACTTATACATTATAATAACATTTTAATACACCCTGTACATTGTAAGTTCGTTATTAATATATGTTTTTAAAATACATTCGATTTAACGGACTTTTGGCAATAGCGGACACACCTTCCCCCTACTTAGTCCGTTAAATCGAGGGCCTACTGTACTTTTTAGCACAGTAAGAGTCTGGACATGTGTGAAGCTTGGTGTTGGGGATTTATATCTTTTGTAAGAACACAATTTAGCATCTTTGTTTCAATAGTTCGTGACTGGCGCTGACGAATCAAATTGAAACCACGTGACTGAAGAATCGGCTCCCCAGTCGCCTATGATCGCACAGATTGTCCTCAGCGCAGTCAGTTTGTGTGTCTCATTACGTAAGTCTGACTGATTGCTTGTTTTGTGTAATTAGAGAGAGCCTCAAACATGTGATACACTTTAAGTCTCAAGAAAAGAATATTATTAAAAATAGATTTTCACTCTCCTCACCTTTAATGACGTCATTGTTTAATTGTGTTAAGATATTTCAAAGATAATTGGAATGAAATAGGTGTTTTGCTTTGAAAATGGAGTTCAGTATTCGTGACGGTTTTATTGTTCCCTGTTAATGACGAAAAACGAGACCCTAATGCATTAAGTGCGACTTTGGAGTACTCTCCAGTAGCAGGAGTTCCGTACGAATTTCTGAGAACACCAGTCGAGTAGTTCAGAAATTGAAATCGGACATAAAACACGACGCTTTGACAATTCTGTTGCTTCCTGTAGAGGAGTTAGGTGGACAAAAGATGGTAGAACAACTGACATAGCTTTTGTTAGGTGGGCAAAAGATGGTAGAACAACTGACATAGCTTTTGTTAGGTGGCCAAAAGATGGTAGAACAACTGACATAGCTTTTGTTAGGTGGGCAAAAGATGGTAGAACAACTGACATAGCTTTTGTTAGATGGCCAAAAGATGGTAGAACAACTGACATAGCTTTTGTTAGATGGCCAAAAGATGGTAGAACAACTGACATAGCTTTTGTTAGGTGGGCAAAAGATGGTAGAACAACTGACATAGCTTTTGTTAGATGGCCAAAAGATGGTAGAACAACTGACATAGCTTTTGTTAGATGGCCAAAAGATGGTAGAACAACTGACATAGCTTTTGTTAGGTGGGCAAAAGATGGTAGAACAACTGACATAGCTTTTGTTAGATGGCCAAAAGATGGTAGAACAACTGACATAGCTTTTGTTAGGTGGGCAAAAGATGGTAGAACAAACGACATAGCTTTTGTTAGATGGCCAAAAGATGGTAGAACAACTGACATAGCTTTTGTTAGATGGCCAAAAGATGGTAGAACAACTGACATAGCTTTTGTTAGGTGGGCAAAAGATGGTAGAACAAGTGACATAGCTTTTGTTAGGTGGGCAAAAGATGGTAGAACAACTGACATAGCTTTTGTTAGATGGCCAAAAGATGGTAGAACAACTGACATAGCTTTTGTTAGGTGGGCAAAAGATGGTAGAACAACTGACATAGCTTTTGTTAGATGGCCAAAAGATGGTAGAACAACCGACATAGCTTTTGTTAGATGGCCAAAAGATGGTAGAACAACTGACATAGCTTTTGTTAGATGGCCAAAAGATGGTAGAACAACTGACATAGCTTTTGTTAGGTGGGCAAAAGATGGTAGAACAACTGACATAGCTTTTGTTAGATGGCCAAAAGATGGTAGAACAACCGACATAGCTTTTGTTAGATGGCCAAAAGATGGTAGAACAACTGACATAGCTTTTGTTAGGTGGGCAAAAGATGGTAGAACAACTGACGTAGCTTTTGTTAGGTGGGCAAAAGATGGTAGAACAACTGACATAGCTTTTGTTAGGTGGGCAAAAGATGGTAGAACAACTGACGTAGCTTTTGTTAGGTGGGCAAAAGATGGTAGAACAACTGACATAGCTTTTGTTAGGTGGCCAAAAGATGGTAGAACAACTGACATAGCTTTTGTTAGATGGCCAAAAGATGGTAGAACAACTGACATAGCTTTTGTTAGATGGCCAAAAGATGGTAGAACAACTGACGTAGCTTTTGTTAGGTGGCCAAAAGATGGTAGAACAACTGACATAGCTTTTGTTAGATGGCCAAAAGATGGTAGAACAACTGACATAGCTTTTGTTAGGTGGGCAAAAGATGGTAGAACAACTGACATAGCTTTTGTTAGATGGTCAAAAGATGGTACAACAACTGACATAGCTTTTGTTAGATGGCCAAAAGATGGTAGAACAACTGACATAACTTTTGTTAGATGGCCAAAAGATGGTAGAACAACTGACATAGCTTTTGTTAGATGGCCAAAAGATGGTAGAACAACTGACATAGCTTTTGTTAGATGGCCAAAAGATGGTAGAACAACTGACATAGCTTTTGTTAGGTGGGCAAAAGATGGTAGAACAACTGACATAGCTTTTGTTAGATGGCCAAAAGATGGTAGAACAACTGACATAGCTTTTGTTAGGTGGGCAAAAGATGGTAGAACAACTGACATAGCTTTTGTTAGATGGCCAAAAGATGGTAGAACAACTGACATAGCTTTTGTTAGATGGCCAAAAGATGGTAGAACAACTGACATAGCTTTTGTTAGATGGCCAAAAGATGGTAGAACAACTGACATAGCTTTTGTTAGGTGGGCAAAAGATGGTAGAACAACTGACATAGCTTTTGTTAGATGGCCAAAAGATGGTAGAACAACTGACATAGCTTTTGTTAGATGGCCAAAAGATGGTAGAACAACTGACATAGCTTTTGTTAGATGGCCAAAAGATGGTAGAACAACTGACATAGCTTTTGTTAGATGGCCTTGTCTGCTGTCCGCGTCTGCTCAGGATAGGGACAGGTGGCGGGCTGTTGTGAATGCGGCAATGAACCTTCGGGTTCCATAAAACGCGAGGAATTTCTTGACTAGCTGACGACCTGTTAGCTTCTCAAAAGGACTCTGCTCCTTGGAGTTCGTTGGTTAGTTAGTTAGTTAGTTAGTTAATATTAACGTAATCAGCCTTCGTACAGTCAGTTCATGTGCAACTGTAGTATCTGTTTGTTGTTCCTTTGTATGAGACGATAGAAAGGGGTAACAAGCGACAGATATTATGGGGGGGGGGGGGGGGTGGAGGATTGCGTATGGTGGTGCGTTAGTGTGTGGGTCCGATCTTACTGGCCTTGAGATGACATTTACAGCGCGATGTGACGGTAATCCCCGGACAATAGGCGGCACGGTTACATTTACATTCCGTAATATCATAATATCCCTTGTGGCACGGTACTTAACAACGCTGGCAGTTTGTAGCAACTGGAAGATACTGCCGTTTTTTACGTTTGTAAGCCAGTGCTTTGCAGCGCTGCATAAGCTGATTGATAAAACCAGATGTATGAAACAGCGTCATGACTCTGACGCCTTTTCTCACTTTGCGTGTCTACGCCATGACGTAGGGGGATAGTTCCACTCATTCTTAACCTCTAGAGTAGATCGAATTTAGTGGCTAACTTCACGCTCCGGCCACTTTACCTCAGGTAAAGAACGCCGGCGCCCAATAAATATGAGGCTGAGTGGGCCCCAGAGGCGGTAAGAGGTTTTTGTTTATCATATTCAAAACTTCATGCCTGCTGTGGGGCCCACTCAGCCTCCTAATCAATCGATACCGGGGGTTCTTAGCCTGGGGGTAAAGCGGCCGGAGCGTGAAATTGTCTACTCGCGTCCATCTAGTGTTTAGCATGAGAATGCTTTTAGCTACACGTGTCTTCATGGCGTGGACTCGCACAAGTGTACCGTTGTACGTTGAGTCGGTTTTAAGTGAAAGTGGAACAAGTCAGCAAACTTCAGTAAATCCCAGTAGTAGAAAATTTCGTAAGAAGTGTGTTTTACAAATTCTCAAGGTCACACGACATGCAGACCTGCAGACATGCTGAAGTATAAGCCGAGTTGTGACAGCTTGCGTGGATCGGAAAGGCACGGGAACGTCGTGACGCCGTGGACATGTGTGGTTGGTAGCGACACTAAAGTTCAGACTGTTCGTGCTTAACCCCTTAAACCGCAGTGGTTACTATACGTACCACCATGTTTAACATTCAACAATTCTACGTTCTGCCCACACAGTGTATTTATGTGTTTTGTGTGGATCTCAGAACAAACAGCGATTATTTCACTGTACAACATTAACTGACTGGTTTGTATAACTGAGACGGAGTGTGTTTACTGCGCGGTACGGACTGTATTTATGTGTTTTGTGTGGATCTCAGAACAAACAGCGATTATTTCACTGTACAACATTAACTGACTGGTTTGTATAACTGAGACGGAGTGTGTTTACTGCGCGGTACGGACTGTATTTATGTGTTTTGTGTGGATCTCAGAACAAACAGCGATTATTTCACTGTACAACATTAACTGACTGGTTTGTATAACTGAGACGGAGTGTGTTTACTGCGCGGTACGGACTGTATTTATGTGTTTTGTGTGGATCTCAGAACAAACAGCGATTATTTCACTGTACAACATTAACTGACTGGTTTGTATAACTGAGACGGAGTGTGTTTACTGCGCGGTACGGACTGTATTTATGTGTTTTGTGTGGATCTCAGAACAAACAGCGATTATTTCACTGTACACATTAACTGACTGGTTTGTATAACTGAGACGAGTGTGTTTACTGCGCGGTACGGACTGTATTATGTGTTTTGTGTGGATCTCGAACAAACGATTATTTCATTGTACAACATTAATGACGGTTTGTATAACTGAGACGGAGTGTGTTTTACTGCGCGTACGGACTGTATTTCATGTGTTTTGTGTGATCTCAGAACAAACAGCGATTATTCATGTACAATCATTACTGACTGTTTGTAAACTGAGACGGATGTGTGTTTACTGCGCGTACGGACTGTATTTATGTGTTTTGTGTGGATCTCAGAACAAACACGATATTTCACTGTACAACATTAACTGACATGTTTATAACTGAGACGGAGTATGTTTTACTGCGCGGTACGGACTATATTTATGTGTTTTGTGTGGATCATCGAACAAACAGCGATTATTTCACTGTACAACATTAACCCGACTGGTTGTATAACTGAGACGGAGTGTGTTTACTGCGCGTACGGACTGTAGTTATTTTCTGTGTGGATCTCAGAACAAACACGATTATTCACTGTACTAACATTAACTGACTGTTTGTATAACAACGGAGTTGTTTCTGCGCGGTACGGAGTATTATGTGTTTGTGTGTATCTCAGAACAAACGCGATTATTTCACTGTACAACCATAACTGGCTGGTTTGTATAACTGAGACGTAGTGTGTTTACTGCGCTGTACGGACTGAATCTTAATACATCTTAGGTTACTTGCTCATACTCATTCATCCATCTACCACCAACGCTGTATAATGTTTTCTCTCCCAGTACTTCAGGTTCCCCTGTCAGTATCATTCCACCAATGCTCCATACTCATTCATACATCTACCACCAACGCCGTATAATGTTTCTCTCCCAGTACTTCAGTTTCCCCTGTCAGTATCATTCCACCAATGCTCCATACTCATTCATACATCTACCACCAACGCCGTATAATGTTTTTCTCCCAGTACTTCAGTTTCCCCTGTCAGTATCATTCCACCAATGCTCCATACTCATTCATACATCTACCACCAACGCTGTATAATGTTTTCTCCCAGTACTTCAGTTTTCCCCTGTCAGTATCATTCCACAATGCTCCATACTCATTCACACATCTACCACCGACGCTGTATAATGTTTCTCTCCCAATACTTCAGTTTCCTCTGTCAGTATCATTCCACCAATGCTCCATACTCATTCATACATCTACCACCAACGCTGTATAATGTTTCTCTCCCATACTTCAGTTTCCCTGTCAGTAACATTCCACCAATGCTCCATACTCATTCATACATCTACCACCACGCTGTATAATGTTTCTCTCCCAATACTTCAGTTTCCCCTGTCAGTATCATTCCACCAATGCTCCATACTCATTCATACATCTACCACCGACGCTGTATAATGTTTCTCTCCCAGTACTTCAGTTTCCCCTGTCAGTATCATTCCACCAATGCTCCATACTCATTCATACATCTACCACCGACGCTGTATAATGTTTCTATCCCAGTACTTCAGTTTCCCCTGTCAGTATCATTCCACCAATGCTCCATACTCATTCATACATCTACCACCACGCTGTATAATGTTTCTATCCCAGTACTTCATTTCCCCTGTCAGTATCATTCCACCAATGCTCCATACTCATTCATACATCTACCACCGACGCTGTATAATGTTTCTCCCAGTACTTCAGTTTCCCCTGTCAGTATCATTCCACCAATGCTCCATACTCATTCATACATCTACCAACCAACGCTGTATAATGTTTCTACCCTCCCAGTACTTCAGTTTTCCCTGTCAGTATCATTCCACCAATGCTCCATACTCATTCATACATCTACCACCAACGCTGTATAATGTTTCTCTCCCAGTACTTCAGTTTTCCCCTGTCAGTATCATTCCACCAATGCTCCATACTCATTCATACATCTACCACCAACGCTGTATAATGTTTATCTCCCAGTACTTCAGTTTCCCCTGTCAGTATCATTCCACCAATGCTCCATACTCATTCATACATCTACCACCAACGCTGTATAATGTTTCTCTCCCAGTACTTCAGTTTCCCCTGTCAGTATCATTCCACCAATGCTCCGTACATTTCTCTTCACCTACAAGCTACTCGGATCAGACAAGCGGGCGAAGACTCAGAACTTTCAAACAAATCGATATTCTTTCGGAAATCAGTGACCGTTTGGCAGGACACTGTTCACATTTAGCCTTTACAATGTTGTACCAGTACCTGAAGGACTTTTTGCTCACGATACTGTAGCACAGCATTGTTCAGTTTAGCGACGCTTACTCTTTGGGCTTGGGCAAAGGGGAGAAGATACTTCTTTCCCCGCCATTACATAAGCACCTTACCGTGAAGCCTTGCGAGGGACTGGAAGTGTAGCTGTAAGCAATCTTTGTGGTGACGTCAGATGCAGGCGAGTTGTCAGTCACCACACCGTCGCTCCTTTACCCCAGGGAGCAGGACCTACTGACGATCATTTTATAGGAAACCGAATTGAACTGGGGGCCGGTGTGGGTTCCGAGGAGAGGAGAAGGTTCTGTTGCCTCTGTCGGGAACCGGTGCGAGTTTCACATAGTTTTTGTTTGTAATTTAAAATAATCTTCGTTCCGAAAGCCCGAATGAATCGATTGTAATTCCGGTTCTGCAACTCCAATACACGTAGGTGAAACAATGTGAAAATTTTCAGTTCAAATATTTGTTCACGGCGCCGCTGCTTCATAAGCCACGAACCGTTCGAATTGTACAGTTCCGGCTAAGAGAAAGTAAACTCCGCACTTAATTGTTACAAATAAGACTGCGGGCTGTACAATCGAGGACTTTCTCTTCGATTACTGGTAGGGGCAAACGACCAGGGCTGGGGCCCTTAAAGCCCTTTAGACATGGATCACCGGGGGGCTCTGTCTGCGCGGGTAAGCGGTGGAGGCGTGATGTGAACACACTCCTCCATCTAGTGCTGATGTCAAGAATGAGTGGAGCCCTACCTCTATTCTCCCTCTGTGCGGTCACGTCCTGAACATGGAGAGTTTTACGTCACTAAGCGGGGAATGAACTGCTGTGGATTCAGATCTTGAGGCTTGGTCGTTGGTTTAGATTTTTCGGTGTTTCGATAAAACGTAACGTCTTTGTCTTCGAATGCTGAGTGTTGTGTTTCACTGCTGTCTTCCTTATAAGAAGAAGAAAAGTGTTAGACGCAGGCTATCACAGTGGTATCAAGATTATGGTCTTCTGGGTTTTGACATCGTGTAATTTGGTAGATAGGAACGTTTCGGAGGAACCTTTTGACTGCCTACATCTACTAAACTACACGGCGTCACATGCCACAACAACGTAATCTTAATATTTTTTTAATATTATCTTCACCGTGCATTTTTTACAAATCACAAATTACACACCAACTAAATGCACCATATTTTCACTCTTTATTCTTCAACCCCTACACATGTTTCAGCCCTTACAAGGCCATCTTCAGGGGGCTCGTAATGTACATTTACTTTACATCCACAGTGGATGCGAAGTGACTGTAGTTTACGAGCCCCCTGAAGATGGCCTTGTAAGGGCTGAAACATATGTAGGGGTTGAAGGATAAAAAGTGAAAATATGGTGCATTTAGTTGGTGTGTAATTTGTGTGTTATCTTAATATTTGCAACATTTATTAATTTTTCTGCTTATAATTAGGCTGTGTGACGTGTGACACGGCGTGTGTCTGCTAACCGGCACACGTAGTACTCTGAGCTACACAGACAGCCACGTGTAATCAGCATCACCACTTTGTGCCCTTCTATTTTCTACGCACCCTTACACTATAATCGCCCCTTTATTGTAATATTCGCTCCGTTTCCCACCGTTTACCATATTTCTCCTTTCCGCTTTCTCTTTCTATTCCTCTTTCCATTACTCAGGCTAAGAGCCAAATTTTGTAAATTATTTTAGGCCTAACTCATTTAACTGGCTTATTTAGCCATAAAAGTTTTTGTTGCAGTAACATAACGCCTGGCTAAGCTACTGCTAGCGTCCGTGATTTCGGGCTTCCGCCGCGACGTTGATGTGATCTGCGTTCTTCTGGGATATTACGCAGCGTCGCCTGGTAAGGATTACCACTCGACGCTGCGTAATATCCCAGAAGAGCGCAGATCTCGTCTGCTGCGTCTCAGGACCACTCAGCTCCATGGCGTTAGATTTAAGGTTCAGTTGTTATGTGACGTGACGCTCTGTTTTCGGGCGTGCAGTTCAGTTGTTATGTGACGTGACGCTCTGTTTTCGGGCGTGCAGTTCAGTTGTTATGTGACGTGACGCTCTGTTTTCGGGCGTGCAGTTCAGTTGTTATGTGACGTGACGCTCTGTTTTCGGGCGTGTAGTTCAGTTGTTATGTGACGTGACGCTCTGTTTTCGGGCGTGTAGTTCAGTTGTTATGTGACGTGACGCTCTGTTTTCGGGCGTGTAGTTCAGTTGTTATGTGACGTGACGCTCTGTTTTCGGGCGTGTAGTTCAGTTGTTATGTGACGTGACGCTCTGTTTTCGGGCGTGTAGTTCAGTTGTTATGTGACGTGACGCTCTGTTTTCGGGCGTGTAGTTCAGTTGTTATGTGACGTGACGCTCTGTTTTCGGGCGTGTAGTTCAGTTGTTATGTGACGTGACGCTCTGTTTTCGGGCGTGTAGTTCAGTTGTTATGTGACGTGACGCTCTGTTTTCGGGCGTGTAGTTCAGTTGTTATGTGACGTGACGCTCTGTTTTCGGGCGTGCAGTTCAGTTGTTATGTGACGTGACGCTCTGTTTTCGGGCGTGCAGTTCAGTTGTTATGTGACGTGACGCTCTGTTTTCGGGCGTGTCAGTTCAGTTGTTTTGTGACGTGACGCTCTGTTTTCGGGCGTGCAGTTCAGTTGTTATGTGACGTGACGCTCTGTTTTCGGGCGTGCAGTTCAGTTGTTATGTGACGTGACGCTCTGTTTTCGGGCGTGCAGTTCAGTTGTTATGTGACGTGACGCTCTGTTTTCGGGCGTGCAGTTCAGTTGTTATGTGACGTGACGCTCTGTTTTCGGGCGTGCAGTTCAGTTGTTATGTGACGTGACGCTCTGTTTTCGGGCGTGTAGTTCAGTTGTTATGTGACGTGACGCTCTGTTTTCGGGCGTGTAGTTCAGTTGTTATGTGACGTGACGCTCTGTTTTCGGGCGTGTAGTTCAGTTGTTATGTGACGTGACGCTCTGTTTTCGGGCGTGCAGTTCAGTTGTTATGTGACGTGACGCTCTGTTTTCGGGCGTGAGTTGTTGTAGTGAGTCGTTCGTTATAGTTGACGTGACGCTCTGTTTTCGGGCGTGCAGTTCAGTTGTTATGTGACGTGACGCTCTGTTTTCGGGCGTGTAGTTCAGTTGTTATGTGACGTGACGCTCTGTTTTCGGGCGTGTAGTTCAGTTGTTATGTGACGTGACGCTCTGTTTTCGGGCGTGCAGTTCAGTTATGTGACGTGACGCTCTGTTTTCGGGCGTGTAGTTCAGTTGTTATGTGACGTGACGCTCTGTTTTCGGGCGTGCAGTTCAGTTGTTATGTGACGTGACGCTCTGTTTTCGGGCGTGTAGTTCCGAACGATCGAAAGAAGCAATCCGAGAAGCATTCTGTTCTGGCTGCTTGACCCTGAAGATGGAGGCAAGAAGGGATCCGCTCACTTGCCAAATAACACGGCGTCATAACCCAGAAGAATTATCTTAAGAACCACAAATAGCTCATTACTTGATATGATTTTCTAAAACAATTTTTAGCAGATCCACTGAAGGTTAATGAGGTAGGTTATTCGTGTAGCACGATTGCAAGAGATGAGAAATATAAACAAACAATGAGATATTGTTCATTCCGTGAATTATTCGTACAGTCACTCGCAGTCACCAACAGATGAACACAATAGGATTATAAACTGTACGTAAGTTTTAAATAATTCCTACACGTTTCGGCGCCAGGGCGCCTTTCTCAGTTAGTCTCAAATACAAAAGTACAAACACTTACACAGCAATGTGGGAAGTGCAGTGCCAAGTATTAAGACGTTTAGAAACATTAAAATGTATAAAATGATAAGTATAAAGTTACAGCATTATTGCCATAATGTCAATAAGGCGCCTTGGCGCTGAAACATGTAGCAGTTATTTAAAATGCATGCACAGTTTTTAATGGTGTTGTGCGCGAAAGTGTTTGGCGGAAAAAAATATTAGTCGGAAAAGGTTAGAGGAAAAAGACCACTTGAGATACGTAGGGCGAACGGGCGGGCGTATCGAAATGCGTTGTAAGGAAGCGCAATGTAGATTTTATTCATCTGACACGCTTGCATTATTTTTCAAGATTTCGAAATTTGAATAAGAATTCAAGACTTTCGTGATTTCAGACTTCCGCCGCGATGTAGATGCGATATGATATTACGCGGCAATTCTGTACCGACGTTTCGGGATAACTTATCGGTCCCATGTTAAAGAGTCAAGAAGTTCAAGAAGTCCCGAAACGTCGGCACAGAACTGCCACTCACCGCTGCGTAATATCCCAGAAGAGCGCAGATCTCAAGAATTTAATCTTTCCTGGACCTCAAAAACTATTGGCTGTAAGTTTTCAGCTGGGGTCAAACAATAGCACGCATTGAGTCTTGATGTGTGCTGCGGACATTGACAAGTGATCCTGGCGGTCGATCCCAGACTGCTAGCCCACGTCGCGGCGTGTGGAAAGAACCCCCTATAATCTCACTGTTTATGACGTCAATAGATTCCTCACTTATGGAGCGTTGTTAGGCCACTTCACAATCTCCACGAAGTGTGAAGTGTGAAGTGTGCATGTAAATTACATTCGTTTTGGCCAATACGTTGTGTTGCTTATGCACTGCGGGAAGCGAGAACATAGGCTGAGGGGTTGGGTGTGAGGTTTATTGAGTTAACAAGTTCACAGCTTCTGACTGTCTTCATCACGGCCCTCCACCCCTCTACATTATATCTGACAGTCCCATCCCCACCACATGAATTTCCACCCTTCTTCCCCCCCCCCCCCCAGTTTCGTCATTTTTCTTAGTTTCTATCATTTTTTCGTCTCAAAAGCCACACGGTTTTTCCTACTGACTCTTCATATCAGAAATAATTTTCCTCCCTTCTACAGGGAGAAATGTTTCGTAGTTTTACCGCAGAATTCTTTTCCATTCGAGGTATTTTGTCGGTGCCTTTGTGTCTGAGGTAACTTGCAAGTCGCGCTTTGTCCGCATAAAATAATTCTTTTTACGCGATTGAATACCGTCTTGTGCCTCAACGCTAAGCCACCTTAACTTTGAGCTGCTAATTTTCGTGAAAGGGCCGCGATAGCTCAGTCGGTATAGCGACTCTCTACGAGCTGGACGGTCCGGGGATCGAATACCGGTGGGAACGAGATTTTCAGCAGCCGTCCAGACCGGCCCTGGGGCCCACCGGCCTCCTGTACAATGGGTACCGGGTCATTCCAGGGGGTAAAGCGGCCGGGGCGTGGCGTTGACCACCCACCTCATATATCGCAGAGATTAAAGAAAGAGTAGAGCTATACGTCTACTCCCCTCTGGGCCTTCGTGGTCTGTTATAGGTTGACCTTTACCTTTACCTTTAATTTTCGTGAAAGGTATCACGAACTAAGTTCCACAAACTGACTGTCACTGGCATACGTAACTTATAGTATGTGGTGCTGACATGTGCGGTAGCGATATAGACAGACAGTATGTAGTGCTGACATGTGCGGTAGCGATATAGAGAGTCAGTTGGTATGTGCTGCTGACATGTACGGTAGCGATATAGACAGACAGTTAGTATGTGGTGCTGACATGTGCGGTAGCGATATAGACAGACAGTTAGTATGTAGTGCTGACATGTGCGGTAGCGATATACAGAGTCAGTTGGTATGTGCTGCTGACATGTACGGTAGCGATATAGACAGACAGTTAGTATGTGGTGCTGACATGTGCGGTAGCGATATAGACAGACAGTTAATATGTGGTGCTGACATGTGCGGTAGCGATATAGACAGACAGTTTGTATGTGCTGCTGACATGTACGGTAGCGATATAGACAGAGAGTTAGTATGTGGTGCTGACATGTACGGTAGCGATATAGACAGACAGTATGTGGTGCTGACATGTGCGGTAGCGATATAGACAGACAGTTAGTATGTGGTGCTGACATGTACGTTAGCGATATAGACAGACAGTTAATATGTGGTGCTGACATGTACGGTAGCGATATAGACAGACAGATAGTATGTGGTGCTGACATGTACGGTAGTGATATAGACAGACAGTTAGTATGTGGTGCTGACGTGCGGTAGCGATATAGACAGACAGTTAGTATGTGGTGCTGACATGTACGGTAGCGATATAGACAGACAGTTAATATGTGGTGCTGACATGTGCGGTAGCGATATAGGCAGACAGTATGTGGTGCTGACATGTGCGGTAGCGATATAGACAGACAGTATGTGGTGCTGACATGTGCGGTAGCGATATAGACAGACAGTTAATATGTGGTGCTGACATGTACGGTAGCGATATAGACAGAGAGTTAGTATGTGGTGCTGACATGTACGGTAGCGATATAGACAGACAGTTAATATGTGGTGTTGACATGTGCGGTAGCGATCTAGACAGACAGTATGTGGTGCTGACATGTGCGGTAGCGATATAGACAGACAGTTAATATGTGGTGCTAACATGTACGGTAGCGATATAGGCAGACAGTATGTGGTGCTGACATGTACGGTAGCGATATAGACAGACAGTATGTGGTGCTGACATGTGCGGTAGCGATATAGACAGACAGTTAGTATGTGGTGCTGACATGTGCGGTAGCGATATAGGCAGACAGTATGTGGTGCTGACATGTGCGGTAGCGATATAG
Source organism: Reticulitermes speratus (assembly GCA_021186555.1). Lineage (NCBI taxonomy): Eukaryota > Metazoa > Arthropoda > Insecta > Blattodea > Rhinotermitidae > Reticulitermes > Reticulitermes speratus. Next base: position 925,239 of record JAJKFL010000001.1, read on the forward strand.
ACAGACAGTATGTGGTGCTGACATGTGCGGTAGCGATATAGACAGACAGTTAATATGTGGTGCTGACATGTACGGTAGCGATATAGACAGACAGTTAGTATGTGGTGCCGACATGTACGGTAGCGATATAGACAGACAGTTAATATGTGATGTTGACATGTGCGGTAGCGATATAGACAGTATGTGGTGCTGACATGTGCGGTAGCGATATAGACAGACAGTTAATATGTGGTGCTGACATGTACGGTAGCGATATAGACAGAGAGTTAGTATGTGGTGCTGACATGTACGGTAGCGATATAGACAGACAGTATGTGGTGCTGACATGTACGGTAGCGATATAGACAGAGAGTTAGTATGTGGTGCTGACATGTCAGGTAGCGATATAGACAGACAGTATGTGGTGCTGACATGTGCGGTAGCGATATAGACAGACAGTTAATATGTGGTGCTGACATGTACGGTAGCGATATAGACAGACAGTTAATATGTGGTGCTGACATGTGCGGTAGCGATATAGACAGACAGTTAATATGTGGTGCTGACATATACGGTAGCGATATAAGCAGACAGTTAATATGTGGTGCTGACATGTACGGCAGCGATATAGACAGACAGTATGTGGTGCTGACATGAGCGGTAGCGATGTAGACAGACAGTATGTGGTGCTGACATGTGCGGTAGCTATATAGACAGACAGTATGTGGTGCTGACATGTGCGGTAGCGATATAGACAGACAGTATGTGTTGCAGACATGTGCGGTAGCGATATAGACAGAGAGTTAATATGTGGTGCTGACATGTGCGGTAGCGATATAGACAGACAGTTAATATGTGGTGCTGACTTGTACGGTAGCGATATAGACAGACAGTTAATATGTGGTGCTGACATGTACGGTAGCGATATAGACAGACAGTATGTGGTGCTGACATGTGCGGTAGCGATATAGACAGACAGTATGTGCTGCTGACATGTGTGGTAGCGATATAGACAGACAGTTAGTATGTGCTGCTGACATGTGCGGTAGCGATATAGACAGACAGTTAGTATGTGGTGCTGACATGTGCGGTAGCGATATAGACAGACAGTTAATATGTGGTGCTGACTTGTACGGTAGCGATATAGACAGACAGTTAATATGTGTGCTGACATGTCGGTAGCGATATAGACAGACAGTTAATATGTGGTGCTGACATGTGCGGTAGCGATATAGACAGACAGTATGTTGTGCTGACATGTACGGTAGCGATATAGACAGACAGTTAGTATGTGGTGCTGACATGTTCGGTAGCGATATAGACAGACAGTTAGTATGTGGTGCTGACATGTACGGTAGCGATATAGACAGACAGTATGTGTGCTGACATGTCGGGTAGCGATATAGACAGACAGTTAGTATGTGGTGCTGACATGTACGGTAGCGATATAGACAGACAGTTAGTATGTGGTGCTGACATGTACGGTAGCGATATAGACAGACAGTATGTGGTGCTGACATGTACGGTAGCGATATAGACAGACAGTTAGTATGTGGTGCTGACATGTACGGTAGCGATATATACAGACAGTTAGTATGTGGTGCTGACATGTACGGTAGCGATATAGACAGACAGTTAGTATGTGCTGCTGACATGTGCGGTAGCGATATAGACAGACAGTTAGTATGTGGTGCTGACATGTACGGTAGCGATATAGACAGACAGTTAGTATGTGCTGTTGACATTTACGGTAGCGATATAGACAGACAGTTAGTATGTGGTGCTGACATGTACGGTAGCGATATAGACAGACAGTTAGTATGTGCTGCTGACATGTGCGGTAGCGATATAGACAGACAGTTAATATGTGCTGCTGACATGTGCGGTAGCGATATAGACAGACAGTTAGTATGTGGTGCTGACATGTACGGTAGCGATATAGACAGACAGTATGTGCTGCTGACATGTACGGTAGCGATATAGACAGACAGTTAGTATGTGCTGCTGACATGTGCGGTAGCGATATAGACAGACAGTTATATATGTGGTGCTGACATGTACGGTAGCGATATAGACAGAGAGTTAGTATGTGGTGCTGACATGTACGGTAGCGATATAGACAGACAGTTAATATGTGGTGTTGGCATGTGCGGTAGCGATCTAGACAGACAGTATGTGGTGCTGACATGTGCGGTAGCGATATAGACAGACAGTTAATATGTGGTGCTAACATGTACGGTAGCGATATAGGCAGACAGTATGTGGTGCTGACATGTACGGTAGCGATATAGATAGACAGTATGTGTGTGCTGACATGTGCGGTAGCGATATAGACAGACAGTTAATATGTGATGTTGACATGTACGGTAGCGATATAGACAGACAGTTAATATGTGATGTTGACATGTGCGGTAGCGATATAGACAGACAGTATGTGGTGCTGACATGTGCGGTAGCGATATAGACAGACAGTTAATTTGTGGTGCTGACATGTACGGTAGCGATATAGACAGAGTGTTAGTATGTGGTGCTGACATGTACGGTAGCGATATAGACAGACAGTATGTGGTGCTGACATGTACGGTAGCGATATAGACAGATAGTTAGTATGTGGTGCTGACATTTAAGGTAGCGATATAGACAGACAGTATGTGGTGCTGACATGTGCGGTAGCGATATAGACAGAAAGTTAATATGTGGTGCTGACATGTACGGTAGCGATATAGACAGACAGTTAATATGTGGTGCTGACATGTGCGGTAGCGATATAGACAGACACTTAATATGTGGTGCTGACATGTACGGTAACGATATAAGCAGACAGTTAATATGTGATGCTGACATGTACGGCAGCGATATAGACAGACAGTATGTGGTGCTGACATGAGCGGTAGCGATGTAGACAGACAGTATGTGGTGCTGACATGTGCGGTAGCGATATAGACAGACAGTATGTGGTGCTGACATGTGCGGTAGCGATATAGACAGACAGTATGTGTTGCAGACATGTGCGGTAGCGATATAGACAGAGAGTTAACATGTGGTGCTGACATGTGCGGTAGCGATATAGACAGACAGTTAATATGTGGTGCTGACTTGTACGGTAGCGATATAGACAGACAGTTAATATGTGGTGCTGACATGTACGGTAGCGATATAGACAGACAGTTAATATGTGGTGCTGACATGTGCGGTAGCGATATAGACAGACAGTTAGTATGTGGTGCTGACATGTACGGTAGCGATATAGACAGACAGTTAGTATGTTGTGCTGACATGTACGGTAGCGATATAGACAGACAGTTAGTATGTGGTGCTGACATGTTCGGTAGCGATATAGACAGACAGTTAGTATGTGCTGCTGACATGTACGGTAGCGATATAGACAGACAGTATGTGCTGCTGACATGTGTGGTAGCGATATAGACAGACAGTTAGTATGTGCTGCTGACATGTGCGGTAGCGATATAGACAGACAGTTAGTATGTGGTGCTGACATGTACGGTAGCGATATATAGAGACAGTATGTGCTGCTGACATGTGCGGTAGCGATATAGACAGACAGTTAGTATGTGCTGCTGACATGTAAGGTAGCGATATAGACAGACAGTTAGTATGTGCTGCTGACATGTACGGTAGCGATATATACAGAGAGTTAGTACGTGGTGCTGACATGTGCGTAGCGATATAGACAGACAGTTAGTATGTGTGCTGACATGTACGGTAGCGATATAGACAGACAGTATATGTGTGCATGACATGTGCGGTAGCGATATAGACAGACGGTTAACATGTGGTGCTGACATGTCGGTAGCGATATAGACGACAGATAATATGTGGTGCTGACTTGTACGTAGCGATATAGACAGACAGAAAATATGTGGATTGACATGTACGGTAGCGATATAGACAGACAGTTATATGTGGTGCTGACATGTGCGGTAGCGATATAGACAGACCAGTTAGTATGTGGTGCTGACATGTACGGTAGCGATATAGACAGACAGTTAGTATGTGTGCTGACATGTACGGTAGCGATATAGACAGACAGTTAGTATGTGGTGCTGACATGTACGGTAGCGATATAGACTGACAGTTAGTATGTGCTGCTGACATGTACGGTAGCGATATAGACAGACAGTTAGTATGTGGTGCTGACATGTACGGTAGCGATATAGACAGGACAGTTAGTATGTGGTGCTGACATGTACGTAGCGATATAGAGAGACAGTATGTGCTGCTGACATGTGCGGTAGCGATATAGACAGACAGTTAGTATGTGCTGCTGACATGTAAGGTAGCGATATAGACAGACAGTTAGTATGTGCTGCTGACATGTACGGTAGCGATATAGTACAGAGAGTTAGTACGTGGTGCTGACATGTACGGTAGCGATATAGACAAGAGTTAGTATGTGCTGCTGACATGTCGGTAGCGATATAGACAGACAGTTGTACTGGCTGCTGACATGTGCGGTAGCGATATAGACAGACAGTTAGTATGTGCTGCTGACATGTGCGGTAGCGATATAGACAGACAGTTAGTATGTGGTGCTGACATGTACGGTAGCGATATAGACAGAGAGTTAGATGTGTGCTGACATGTACGGTAGCGATATAGACAGACAGTATGTGGTGCTGACATGTGCGGTAGCGATATAGACAGACAGTTAGTATGTGGTGCTGACATGTACGTTAGCGATATAGACAGACAGTTAATATGTGGTGCTGACATGTACGGTAGCGATATAGACAGACAGATAGTATGTGGTGCTGACATGTACGGTAGTGATATAGACAGACAGTAGTATGTGGTGCTGACTGCGGTAGCGATATAGACAGACAGTTAGTAGTGGTGCTGACATGTACGGTAGCGATATAGACAGACAGTTAGTATGTGGTGCTGACATGTACGGTAGCGATATAGACAGACAGTTAGTATGTGGTGCTGACATGTACGTAGCGATATAGACAGACAGTTAGTATGTGGTGCTGACATGTACGGTAGCGATATAGACAGACAGTTAGTATGTGGTGCTGACATGTACGTAGCGATATAGACAGACGTTAGTATGTGTGCTGACATGTGCGGTAGCGATATAGACAGACGTAGTGCTGCTGACATGTGCGGTAGCGATATAGACAGACAGTTAGTATGTGTTGCTGACATTAAGGTAGCGATATAGACAGACAGTATGTGCTGCGACATGTGCGAAGTTAGTACGGTTTTGAAATTTATATTTTAACAAATGTAAAGGAACGAATAATTATAATATTTGACATGTACGGTAGCGATATAGACAGACAGTTAGTATGTGCTGTGACATGTACGGTAGCGATATAGACAGACATTAGTATATGCTGCTGACATGTGCGGTTAGCGATATAGACAGACAGTTTATATGTGGTGCTGACATGTACGGTAGCGATATAGACAGACAGTATGTGGTGCTGACATGTCGGTAGCGATATAGACAGAAGTTAATATGTGTGCTGACATGTACGGTAGCGATATAGACAGACAGTTAATATGTGGTGCTGACATGTGCGGTAGCGATATAGACAGACACTTATATGTGTGCTGACAGTACGGTAGACGATATAGCAGACAGTTAATATGTGATGCTGACATGTACGGCTAGCGATATAGACAGACAGTATGTGGTGCTGACATGAGCGGTAGCGATGTAGACAGACAGTATTTTGGTGCTGAATGTGCAGGTAGCGATATAGACAGACAGTATGTGGTGCTGACATGTGCGGTAGCGATATAGACAGACAGTATGTGTTGCAGACATGTGCGGTAGCGATATAGACAGAGAGTTAACATGTGGTGCTGACATGTGCGGTAGCGATATAGACAGACAGTTAATATGTGGTGCTGACTTGTACGGTAGCGATATAGACAGACAGTTAATATGTGGTGCTGACATGTACGGTAGCGATATAGACAGACAGTTAATATGTGGTGCTGACATGTGCGGTAGCGATATAGACAGACAGTTAGTATGTGGTGCTGACATGTACGGTAGCGATATAGACAGACAGTTAGTATGTGTGCTGACATGTACGGTAGCGATATAGACAGACAGTTAGTATGTGGTGCTGGACATGTTCGGTAGCGATATAGACAGACAGTTAGTATGTGCTGCTGACATGTACGGTTATGCGATATAGACAGACAGTATGTGTGCTGACATGTGTGGTAGCGATATAGACAGACAGTTAGTATGTGTGCTGACATGTGCGGTAGCGATATAGACAGACAGTTAGTATGTGGTGCTGACATGTACGGTAGCGATATATAGAGACAGTATGTGCTGCTGACATGTGCGGTAGCGATATAGACAGACAGTTAGTAGTGCTGCTGACATGTAAGGTAGCGATATAGACAGACAGTTAGTATGTGCTGCTGACATGTACGGTGCGATATATACAGAGAGTTAGTACGTGGTGCTGACATGTACGGTAGCGATATAGACAGAGAGTTAGTATGTGCTGCTGACATGTACGGTAGCGATATAGACAGACAGTTAGTATGTGCTGCTGACATGTGCGGTAGCGATATAGACAGACAGTTAGTATGTGCTGCTGACATGTGCGGTAGCGATATAGACAGCAGTTTAGTATGTGGTGCTGACATGTACGGTAGCGATATAGACAGACAGTTAGTATGTGCTGCTGACATGTACGGTAGCGATATAGACAGACAGTTAGTATATGCTGCTGACATGTGCGGTAGCGATATAGACAGACAGTTAATATGTGGTGCTGACATGTACGGTAGCGATATAGACAGACAGTATGTGCTGCTGACATGTACGGTAGCGATATAGACAGACAGTTAGTATGTGCTGCTGACATGTGCGGTAGCGATATAGACAGACAGTTAGTATGTGGTGCTGACATGTACGGTAGCGATTTTAGACAGACAGTTAGTATGTGGTGCTGACATGTACAGTAGCGATATAGACAGACAGTTAGTATGTGGTGCTGACATGTACGGTAGCGATATAGACAGACAGTATGTGTTGCAGACATGTGCGGTAGCGATATAGACAGACGGTTAACATGTGGTGCTGACATGTGCGGTAGCGATATAGACAGACAGATAATATGTGGTGCTGACTTGTACGGTAGCGATATAGACAGACAGAAAATATGTGGGATTGACATGTACGGTAGCGATATAGACAGACAGTTAATATGTGGTGCTGACATGTGCGGTAGCGATATAGACAGACAGTTAGTATGTGGTGCTGACATGTACGGTAGCGATATAGACAGACAGTTAGTATGTTGTGCTGACATGTACGGTAGCGATATAGACAGACAGTTAGTATGTGGTGCTGACATGTACGGTAGCGATATAGACTGACAGTTAGTATGTGCTGCTGACATGTACGGTAGCGATATAGACAGACAGTTAGTATGTGGTGCTGACATGTACGGTAGCGATATAGACAGACAGTTAGTATGTGGTGCTGACATGTACGGTAGCGATATAGAGAGACAGTATGTGCTGCTGACATGTGCGGTAGCGATATAGACAGACAGTTAGTATGTGCTGCTGACATGTAAGGTAGCGATATAGACAGACAGTTAGTATGTGCTGCTGACATGTACGGTAGCGATATATACAGAGAGTTAGTACGTGGTGCTGACATGTACGGTAGCGATATAGACAGAGAGTTAGTATGTGGTGCTGACATGTACGGTAGCGATATAGACAGACAGTTAGTATGTGGTGCTGACATGTCGGTAGCGATATAGACAGACAGTTAATATGTGGTGCTGACATGTACGGTAGCGATATAGACAGACAGTTAGTATGTGGTGCTGACATGTACGGTAGCGATATAGACAGACAGTTAGTATGTGCTGCTGACATGTGCGAAGTTATGTGACGGTTTTTGAAATTTATATTTTAATAAAATGTAAAGGAACGAATAATTATAACTATTTAATGAACCACTGGAAATCTGATAGAGAGGCAGATGGCACACCTGTCGGAAGAAGAGGAACATTATTTTATCTGACAAATGTCTGTTGCACTAGATTAGCGTACTTAAGTAAGCCACTCTCCCGAATGTAAACAGCGACAGACTACGGCGGGGATTGACAAACGACGGTTGTCAGATAAAATGAGAGTTGTGTGCAAGTCAGCAACTAGGACGCGACTTTCGACGTTTTGCAATTAATATTCGACGCTGTCAGTCTGCATTGTACAAGGTAACATTATTACTGCATGAAGGCGTCCGGAGGGGTGGAGGTAGACTCCAGCTCACACTCAACCTCGGGACTAAATGGAAACACGTGGTCAGTTTCACACACCTCCGGGGGATGACGCAGTACCCATTAAATAGGAGACTGTTTGGGTCCGAGTGTTTGTTTGGAAGTTGTGGCAAGGTAAAGGTAAAGCTCGCAGTATAACCTGACATGAAGGCACAGAGGGAAAATACAGGCGTAGCTCTACTCTTTCTTTAACCTCGGCGTTAGATGAGGGTGGGTGGTCAACTACACGCCCCGGCCGCTTCACCCCCGGGAAAGAGACCCGGTACCCATTATATAGGACGCTGTGTGGGACCCCAGGGCCGGTTTGCACGAGAGCCGAAAATGCCACCCCCACCGGGATCTGATCCCCGGACCGTCCAGTCCGTAGCGAGTCGCTGTACCGACTGAGCTATCGCGGCCCACTTGGCAGTTGGTTGTGTAGAAGAGAAAAATTCCTTGACAGGGATCTGTACTGCAGTCACGTGACTAGTTGTCCACAGCGGTGCAGTAAGACTGTAGCGTGCTCCGAGTTCTTCCTTTGGTCCTCCCACCAGATGCTGAAACAGGGGCGTCTTGACGGCAGGCTTGGTTGCGTAATGCAATTATCACATAGTGTTCTGCCATCTGGCGGCCTGAACATTAATTTGCGTTGTCTTTGCACTAAGGCGTCGTGCAGACTCGATGTCAGGCTTCAGTGGCGTGCAGGCATATTAGTACATGTAGCACGTACAGTGCAGTTGTTAATTGTATTAAGCGTTCTTTAAAAAGTGAAAAAGAACGCCTTGTATGGAGAACACGTCAGTCCTTCCGACCTTCCGTCTGTAACCTGGTCAGGTATCAGCCACTAAACCTTTTGTAGCATTTTCATGAAATTCCGTGTAGGAGTTCTTTATAAAAAAAAAAAAGATGGCGAGCAAAGGTGAGTTTCGTGAAAATCGCAACACTGAAACTCCATTTACTTACGACAGTGTACACATTTCTACCGGTCCTTTTCATGCTTGATTTTCTAGACAAAATTCGGTATAAGAAGTCTGCGTATTGCTGTTAGACATTTGTGAGGTTGTGAAAAGCGGTGTTGGAAAGGCCGCGCTTTTCGTAAGGTCGTAAATGAAATTACGTTAACTCACGTACCGTTAAAACTTACGACATTTAGGAAGTAAACAACGCCTTGCGACAGTCTGTGTTCTACGCCACTGAGCACGCAGTTTGCAATGTTGTCACTTCACTGCTTCAGTTAAAGACGCATGTGGAGTGCCAGTGGCGGATCCAAGAGGATTCAGTGGCGTGCAGCCAATTGTTTATGTAAAAACTCATCCGTGTTTTAATTTAATGGCGGATATTTCTTTGATACTCTGTGATATCATGAGAGACATCAGCAACTTTTGTTATCTGACAAAGTCCGCTGCACAAAGCCCTTCTTTAAAAGCTCAGTTCACAAATTTCCTGTAGTTGTAGGAGCCAGTGTTCCTCCCATCCTCAGTGACACAGATCCTCCCCACAACCTCCGTCAAGACCTCTTTCACTAGCAGTCTCCTCTCTACGCCCACGCTATATAAACTGTCTCTAAGTCCTGTAAGCATGTCACATAACCTCCCCACAACCTCCGTCAAAACCTCTTTCACTAGCGGTCTCCTCTCTACACCCACGCTCTATAAACTGTCTCTAAGTCCTGTAAGCATGTCACATAACCTCCCCACAACCTCCGTCAAAACCTCTTTCACTAGCAGTCTCCTCTCTACGCCCACGCTCTATAAACTGTCTCTAAGTCCTGTAAGCATGTCACATAACCTCCCCACAACCTCCGTCAAAACCTCTTTCACTAGCAGTCTCCTCTCTACACCCACGCTCTATAAACTGTCTCTAAGTCCTGTAAGCATGTCACATAACCTCCCCACAACCTCCGTCAAGACCTCTTTCACTAGCAGTCTCCTCTCTACGCCCACGCTCTATAAACTGTCTCTAAGTCCTGTAAGCATGTCACATAACCTCCCCACAACCTCCGTCAAGACCTCTTTCACTAGCAGTCTCCTCTCTACACCACGCTCTATAAACTGTCTCTAAGTCCTGTAAGCATGTCACATAACCTCCCCACAACCTCCGTCAAGACCTCTTTCACTAGCAGTCTCCTCTCTACGCCCACGCTCTATAAACTGTCTCTAAGTCCTGTAAGCATGTCACATAACCTCCCCACAACCTCCGTCAAGACTCTTTCACTAGCAGTCTCCTCTCTACGCCCACGCTCTATAAACTGTCTCTAAGTCTGTAAGCATGTCACATAACCTCCCCACAACCTCCGTTAAGACCTCTTTGACTAGCAGTCTCCTCTCTACACCCACGCTCTATAAACTGTCTGTCTGTAAGTCCTGTAAGCATGTCACATAACCTCCCCACAACCTCTGTTAAGACCTCTTTCGCTAGCAGTCTCCTCTCCACCCAGCCTATAAACTGTCTGTAAGTCCTGTAAGCATGTCACATAACCTCCCCACAACCTCCGTTAAGACCTCTTTCGCTAGCAGTCTCCTCTCTACGCCCAGCTCTATAAACTGTCTCTAAGTCCTGTAAGCATGTCACATAACCTCCCCACAACCTCCGTCAAGACCTCTTTCACTAGCAGTCTCCTCTCTACGCCCACGCTCTATAAACTGTCTGTCTGTAAGTCCTGTAAGCATGTCACATAACCTCCCCAAACCTCCGTTAAGACCTCTTTGCTAGCAGTCTCCTCTCTACGCCAAGCTCTATAAACTGTCTCTAAGTCCTGTAAGCATGTCACATAACCTCCCCACAACCTCCGTCAAGACCTCTTTCACTAGCAGTCTCCTCTTACGCCCACGCTCTATAAACTGTCTGTCTGTAAGTCCTGTAAGCATGTCACATAACCTCCCCACAACCTCCGTTAAGACCTCTTTCGCTAGCAGTCTCCTCTCTACGCCCACGCTCTATAAACTGTCTGTCTGTAAGTCCTGTAAGCATGTCACATAACCTCCCCACAACCTCCGTTAAGACCTCTTTCGCTAGCAGTCTCCTCTCTACGCCCAAGCTCTATAAACTGTCTGTAAGTCCTGTAAGCATGTCACATAACCTCCCACAACCTCCGTTAAGACCTCTTTCGCTAGCAGTCTCCTCTCTACGCCAAGCTCTATAAACTGTCTCTAAGTCCTGTAGCATGTCACATAACCTCCCCACAACCTCCGTCAAGACCTCTTTCACTAGCAGTCTCCTCTCTACGCCACGCTCTATAAACTGTCTCTAAGTCCTGTAAGATGTCACATAACCTCCCCACAACCTCCGTAAAACCTCTTTCACTAGCAGTCTCCTCTCTACACCCAGCTCTATAAACTGTCTTAAGTCCTGTAAGCATGTCACATAACCTCCCCACAACCTCCGTCAAGACCTCTTCACTAGCAGTCTCCTCTCTACGCCCAGCTCTAAAACTGTCTCTAAGTCCTGTAAGCATGTCACATAACCTCCCCACAACCTCCGTAAGACCTCTTTCCTAGCAGTCTCCTCTCTACGCCCACGCTCTATAAACTGTCTGTAAGTCCTGTAAGCATGTCACATAACCTCCCCACAACCTCCGTCAAGACCTCTTTCACTAGCAGTCTCCTCTCTACGCCCACGCTCTATAAACTGTCTCTAAGTCCTGTAAGCATGTCACATAACCTCCCCACAACCTCCGTAAACCTCTTTCACTAGCAGTCTCCTCTCTACACCCACGCTCTATAAACTGTCTGTAAGTCCTGTAAGCATGTCACATAACCTCCCCACAACCTCCGTCAAGACCTCTTTCACTAGCAGTCTCCTCTCTACGCCCAGCTCTATAAACTGTCTCTAAGTCCTGTAAGCATGTCACATAACCTCCCCACAAACTCCGTCAACCTCTTTCACTGCAGTCTCCTCTCTACCCCACGCTCTATAACTGTCTCTAAGTCCTGTAAGCATGTCACAAACCTCCCCACAACCTCCGTCAAGACCTCTTTCACTAGCAGTCTCCTCTCTACGCCCACGCTCTATAAACTGTCTCTAAGTCCTGTAAGCATGTCACATAACCTCCCACAACCTCCGTCAAGACCTCTTTCCTAGCAGTCTCCTCTCTACGCCCACGCTCTATAAACTGTCTCTAAGTCCTGTAGCATGTCACATAACCTCCCACAACCTCCGTTAAGACCTCTTTGACTAGCAGTCTCCTCTCTACACCCACGCTCTATAAACTGTCTTCTGTAAGTCCTGTAAGCATGTCACATAACCTCCCCACAACCTCTGTTAAGACCTCTTTCGCTGCAGTCTCCTCTCACGCCCAAGCTCTATAAACTGTCTGTAAGTCCTGTAAGCATGTCACATAACCTCCCCACAACCTCCGTCAAGACCTCTTTCACTAGCAGTCTCCTCTCTACGCCCACGCTCTATAAACTGTCTCTAAGTCCTGTAAGCATGTCACATAACCTCCCCACAACCTCCGTCAAGACCTCTTTCACTAGCAGTCTCCTCTCTACGCCCACGCTCTATAAACTGTCTGTAAGTCCTGTAAGCATGTCACATAACCTCCCCACAACCTCCGTCAAGACCTCTTTCACTAGCAGTCTCCTCCTCTACGCCCACGCTCTATAAACTGTCTCTAAGTCCTGTAAGCATGTCACATAACCTCCCCACAACCTCCGTCAAGACCTCTTTCACTAGCAGTCTCCTCTCTACGCCCACGCTCTATAAATTCTGTCTGTAAGTCCTGTAAGCATGTCACATAACCTCCCACAACCTCCGTCAAGACCTCTTTCACTAGCAGTCTCCTCTCTACGCCCACGCTCTATAAACTGTCTGCTAAGTCCTGTAAGCATGTCACATAACCTCCCCACAATCTCCGTCTAAGACCTCTTTCGTAGCAGTCTCCTCTCTACGCCCAGCTCTATAAACTGTCTCTAAGTCCTGTAAGCATGTCACATAACCTCCCCACAACCTCCGTCAAGACCTCTTTCCTAGCAGTCTCCTCTCTACGCCCAGCTCTATAAACTGTCTCTAAGTCCTGTAAGCATGTCACATAACCTCCCCACAACCTCCGTCAAGACCTCTTTCACTAGCAGTCTCCTCTCTACGCCCACGCTCTATAAACTGTCTCTAAGTCCTGTAAGCATGTCACATAACCTCCCCACAACCTCCGTTAAGACCTCTTTGACTAGCAGTCTCCTCTCTACACCCACGCTCTATAAACTGTCTGTCGTAAGTCCTGTAAGCATGTCACATAACCTCCCCACAACCTCCGTTAAGACCTCTTTCGCTAGCAGTCTCCTCTCTACGCCCAAGCTCTAAAAACTGTCTGTAAGTCCTGTAAGCATGTCACATAACCTCCCCACAACCTCCGTTAAGACCTCTTTCGCTAGCAGTCTCCTCTCTACGCCCAAGCTCTATAAACTGTCTCTAAGTCCTGTAAGCATGTCACATAACCTCCCCACAACCTCCGTCAAGACCTCTTTCACTAGCAGTCTCCTCTCTACGCCCACGCTCTATAAACTGTCTCTAAGTCCTGTAAGCATGTCACATAACCTCCTCACAACCTCCGTTAAGACCTCTTTGACTAGCAGTCTCCTCTCTACACCCACGCTCTATAAACTGTCTGTCTGTAAGTCCTGTAAGCATGTCACATAACCTCCCCACAACCTCCGTTAAGACCTCTTTCGCTAGCAGTCTCCTCTCTACGCCCAAGCTCTAAAAACTGTCTGTAAGTCCTGTAAGCATGTCACATAACCTCCCCACAACCTCCGTTAAGACCTCTTTCGCTAGCAGTCTCCTCTCTACGCCCAAGCTCTATAAACTGTCTCTAAGTCCTGTAAGCATGTCACATAACCTCCCCACAACCTCCGTCAAGACCTCTTTCACTAGCAGTCTCCTCTCTACACCCACGCTCTATAAACTGTCTCTAAGTCCTGTAAGCATGTCACATAACCTCCCCACAACCTCCGTTAAGACCTCTTTCACTAGCAGTCTCCTCTCTACACCCACGCTCTATAAACTGTCTCTAAGTCCTGTAAGCATGTCACATAACCTCCCCACAACCTCCGTCAAGACCTCTTTCACTAGCAGTCTCCTCTCTACACCCACGCTCTATAAACTGTCTCTAAGTCCTGTAAGCATGTCACATAACCTCCCCACAACCTCCGTCAAGACCTCTTTCACTAGCAGTCTCCTCTCTACCCCACGCTCTATAAACTGTCTCTAAGTCCTGTAAGCATGTCACATAACCTCCCCACAACCTCCGTCAAGACCTCTTTCACTAGCAGTCTCCTCTCTACCCCACGCTCTATAAACTGTCTCTAAGTCCTGTAAGCATGTCACATAACCTCCCCACAACCTCCGTTCAAGACCTCTTTCACTAGCAGTCTCCTCTCTACTCCCACGCTCTATAAACTGTCTCTAAGTCCTGTAAGCATGTCACATAACCTCCCCACAACCTCCGTCAAGACCTCTTTCACTAGCAGTCTCCTCTCTACGCCCACGCTCTATAAACTGTCTCTAAGTCCTGTAAGCATGTCACATAACCTCCCCACAACCTCCGTCAAGACCTCTTTCACTAGCAGTCTCCTCTCTACGCCCACGCTCTATAAACTGTCTGTAAGTCCTGTAAGCATGTCACATAACCTCCCCACAACCTCCGTCAAGACCTCTTTCACTAGCAGTCTCCTCTCTACGCCCACGCTCTATAAACTGTCTGTAAGTCCTGTAAGCATGTCACATAACCTCCCCACAACCTCCGTCAAGACCTCTTTCACTAGCAGTCTCCTCTCTACGCCCACGCTCTATAAACTGTCTGTAAGTCCTGTAAGCATGTCACATAACCTCCCCACAACCTCCGTCAAGACCTCTTTCACTAGCAGTCTCCTCTCTACGCCCACGCTCTATAAACTGTCTGTAAGTCCTGTAAGCATGTCACATAACCTCCCCACAACCTCCGTCAAGACCTCTTTCACTAGCAGTCTCCTCTCTACCCCACGCTCTATAAACTGTCTGTAAGTCCTGTAAGCATGTCACATAACCTCCCCACAACCTCCGTCAAGACCTCTTTTACTAGCAGTCTCCTCTCTACACCCACGCTCTATAAACTGTCTGTAAGTCCTGTAAGCATGTCACATAACCTCCCCACAACCTCCGTCAAGACCTCTTTCACTAGCAGTCTCCTCTCTACGCCCACGCTCTATAAACTGTCTCTAAGTCCTGTAAGCATGTCACATAACCTCCCCACAACCTCCGTCAAGACCTCTTTCACTAGCAGTCTCCTCTCTACGCCCACGCTCTATAAACTGTCTCTAAGTCCTGTAAGCATGTCACATAACCTCCCCACAACCTCCGTCAAGACCTCTTTCACTAGCAGTCTCCTCTCTACGCCCACGCTCTATAAACTGTCTCTAAGTCCTGTAAGCATGTCACATAACCTCCCCACAACCTCCGTCAAGACCTCTTTCACTAGCAGTCTCCTCTCTACGCCCACGCTCTATAAACTGTCTGTAAGTCCTGTAAGCATGTCACATAACCTCCCCACAACCTCCGTCAAGACCTCTTTCACTAGCAGTCTCCTCTCTATATAACCTGCACACTTCGTCCTCCTTCTTTGGATCACTGTAAAATATTTGATGAGCAGTATACATCATGAAGCTCCTAATTATGTAGTTGTCTCCAGTCTCTTGTCACTTTCTCCCTCTCAAACCCAAATGTCTCCCACAAGACCCTACTCTCAAACCCCCTCAGCCCATGTTCTTTTCTCAATATGTTAGACCAAGTTTCGCACTCGTATAAAATTAGATGAGGTTTATATTGTATCCTTATTAGATATATAATATATATATATGTATTTTATCAAACGCCACGACAGCACATATAACGCTGCGCATATCATTTGTTTATTGTATTTCCAGCATGTTTACTGTATCTCTAGCATGTTTACTGTATCTCCAGCATGTTTACTGTATCTCCAGCATGTGTACTGTATCTGCAGCATGTTTACTGTTTATTCAGCATGTTTACTGTGTCTCCAGCATGTTTAACGTATCTCCAGCATGTTTACTGTGTCTCCAGCATGTTTACTGTATCTCCAGCATGTTTACTGTATCTGCAGCATGTTTACTGTTTATTCAGCATGTTTACTGTATCTGCAGCATGTTTACTGTTTATTCAGCATGTTTACTGTATCTCCAGCATGTTTACTGTATCTCCAGCACGTTTACTGTATCTCCAGAATGTTTACTGTATCTCCAGCATGTGTACTGTATCTGCAGCATGTTTACTGTTTATTCAGCATGTTTACTGTATCTCCAGCATGTTTACTGTATCTCCAGCATGTTTACTGTGTCTCCAGCATGTTTACCTATCTCCAGCATGTTTACTGTCTCTCCAGCATGTTTACTGTATATCCAGCATGTTTACTGTATCTGCAGCATGTTTACTGTTTATTCAGCATGTTTACTGTATCTCCAGAATGTTACTGTGTCTCCAGCATGTTTACTGTATCTCCAGCATGTTTACTGTATCTGCAGCATGTTTACTGTTTATTCAGCATGTTTACTGTATCTCCAGAATGTTACTGTATTTCCAGCATGTTTACTGTATCTCCAGCATGTTTACTGTGTCTCCAGCATGTTTACCGTATATCCAGCATGTTTACTGTTTATTCAGCATGTTTACTGTATCTCCAGCATGTTTACTGTTTATTCAACATGTTTACTGTATCTCCAGCATGTTTACCGTATCTCCAGCATGTTACTGTATCTCCAGCATGTTTACTGTTTATTCAACATGTTTACTGTATCTCCAGCATGTTTACTGTATCTCCAGCATGTTTATCGTATGTCCAGCATGTTACTGTATCTCCAGCATGTTTACTGTATCTCCAACATGTTTACTGTATCTCCAGCATGTTTACCGTATCTCCAGCATGTTACTGTATCTCCAGCATGTTTACTGTATCTCCAACATGTTTACTGTATCTCCAGCATGTTTACTGTATCTCCAACATGTTTACTGTATCTCCGAACGTTTGTTGCGTTTCCGATGTCTTCTGTATTTCCAATATGTTTGTTGTGTCTCGGAAATGTTTCGGTCACGATCGAACTGTGGGCGATCTCTTAGTCATTATGTTACAAATTCAATCAATTATAGATACAAACAATTTTTATTAACATTAATAATTACTATTTAAGACACAAATTTAGTTTTTGTGTTTAGAACAGAATGAAGCAACACAACAAACATACAAACTAAAAATTGTTTCTAACGAGTGGATTTCTTTTGTGGTGAAGGGCACCGCAGCAGAAGCTACGGACGCACCGCAGCCTTGAGGCTTCTTGTGCAACTCTGTGATAAATATGATTAGTTTTTTTCAATTTTCCATGTAATGGAGAACCGGTGGAATGAAATTGACAAGGGAAAACCGAAGTACTCGGGGAAAAACCTGTCCCAGTGCCACTTTGTCCACCACAAATCCCACATGGACAGACCCGGGATCGAACCCGGGCCTCCGCGGTTGAGAGGCCGGCGACTAACCGCCTGAAGTCATGGCACGGCCTGAACGAGTGGTTTAATAAAGGATTTATTACACTTTGTGTTAGCGATTTAACACGTATCGACTTGAGAAATATTTCTTCTTTCATCAGTGTATATTTATTGTCTGCCAAAAGATGGCGAACGCTACCGCTGTGCGTCGCCTATGTCAACTGTGATGAATGTTGAATGTAGAACGTAGCGACAATGTGAGCTGCGTCGCAGTGTGACGTAATTCTGCATTGTGCGGCAGAGTGAAAGCGAATGTAGACAAATTTAAGAGGTTCTTGTGTTGTCATGAAGCTGAATAAATTGATGTGCTTCTGACAAGCGGGTAATCGGTTTGTGCTGAACAGTGTTCTGAACGGATCGGTCTGTGCTGAACAGTGTTCTGAACGGATCGGTCTGTGCTGAACAGTGTTCTGAACGGATCGATTTGTGCTGAACAGTGTTCTGAGCGGATCGGTTTGTGCTGAACAGTGTTCTGAGCGGATCGGTTTGTGCTGAACAGTGTTCTGAACGGATCGGTCTGTGCTGAACAGTGTTCTGAACGGATCGATTTGTGCTGAACAGTGTTCTGAACGGATCGGTTTGTGCTGAACAGTGTTCTGAACGGATCGATTTGTGCTGAACAGTGTTCTGAGCGGATCGGTTTGTGCTGAACAGTGTTCTGAACGGATCGATTTGTGCTGAACAGTGTTCTGAGCGGATCGGTTTGTGCTGAACAGTGTTCTGAACGGATCGGTTTGTGCTGAACAGTGTTCTGAACGGATCGATTTGTGCTGAACAGTGTTCTGAGCGGGTCGGTTTGTGCTGAACAGTGTCTGAACGGATCGGTTTGTGCTGAACAGTGTTCTGAACGGATCGGTTTGTGCTGAACAGTGTTCTGAGCGGATCGGTTTGTGCTGAACAGTGTTCTGAACGGATCGATTTGTGCTGAACAGTGTTCTGAACGGATCGGTTTGTGCTGAACAGTGTTCTGAACGGATCGGTTGTGCTGAACTGTGTTCTGAACGGATCGGTTTGTGCTGAACAGTGTTCTGAACGGATCGATTTGTGCTGAACAGTGTTCTGAACGGATCGGTCTGTGCTGAACAGTGTTCTGAACGGATCGGTTTGTGCTGAACAGTGTTCTGAACGGATCGATTTGTGCTGAACAGTGTTCTGAACGGATCGGTTTGTGTGCTGAACAGTGTTCTGAACGGATCGGTTTGTGCTGAACAGTGTTCTGAGCGGATCGGTTTGTGCTGAACAGTGTTCTGAACGGATCGATTTGTGCTGAACAGTGTTCTGAACGGATCGGTTTGTGCTGAACAGTGTTCTGAACGGATCGGCTGAACTACCGACAGACTCGCTGAAAACCTACTTCTTCCAATTGACCTTTTCCACGTCTATGACAAATCTATCTTTGTTTGCTTCTAACTGATGCTGCCTTCTGGTGCCGGGGATTGAGGACTGTGGTTACCCCACAGCCATTATTTCTCACCCAACCTATCGCGTTACAAATTGGACATTTTTCCTGAGGAGGGAATTAAAAGCTATTGTGTGTTAAATACTTTCCCGGGGGAATAAACATTGGAGAGCGGTTGGAAAATGTGGAAAATGTGTGGGATTTGAATGCAGAGACTGGAGATTAGCAGAATTACTGCTAGCTTATGGTGACCTAGAACAGCGGTATTCAACCTTTTTTGTTCGCGTACCCCCACATATAATTTCTCTTCAACTTTGTACCCCCAAAGTTGTTGGTGCACAATTCAAGTTATACACAGTCTATAATCTACATCTAAAATAAGTTAAATAAATTACATCCAAAATAATGTATTAAATAATAAGTTTTAAATGAGAAAAAGGAGAGTCAAGCTATTAAATAACAAATATATTATTGTCTATCGTATAAAAATTAATAAAGGAACAAATATATTTTAGCAAAGCAAAATTATATGCACTGTGTGGAATAAAATGAAACTAGCCGCCCTGATAAGAATAGCATAAAGGAGAGAGAGAGAGAGAGAGAGAGAGAGAGAGAGAGAGAAATGGCGCTCCCAAATCGCATGTCCTTACGTCCGGTCTCTTGTGGCTAACCCTAAATATGGCCCTGATTATTCAGTGTTTATCATGAAATAATATATTTATTTTTTTAATTTTACGTACCCCCTAAGATGTCTTCGCTTACCCCCGGGGGTACGCGTACCCCAAGTTGAATACCACTGCTCTAAATCGTGTGAGGATTTGATTTCGACAGTGCAAGACAGTTTTATGTATCTGATTACACGAAGTTTGTACAACACATAACTTGATATTCATAATTATGTATTATGCTGTAGCATTTTCATAATATATTTTAGTCACTTAATGCTTTAACATCTAAATATACATTTGTCCTTGTGCTATATATAGCTTATTGTATGTATATAATGCGTTATAACAGGATACATAAGGTCTAATTAGGCCGTGCCATGGCTCAGGCGGTTAGTCGCCGGCCTCCCACCGCGGAGGCCCGGGTTCGATCCCTGGTCAGGCCACGTGGGATTTGTGGTGGACAAAGTGGCACTGGGACAGGTTTTTCCCCGAATAATTCGGTTTTTCCCTGTCAATTTCATTCCACCTTTGCTCCATTACTTGGAAAAATGAAAATAAAACTAATCATCTTCATCACAGCGTTGCACAACAAGCCTCAAGGCTGCGGTGCGTCCGTAGCATCTGCTGCGGGGCCCTTCATAACAAAATTATAATTCTTATCTAACTACCCCCATAGAGCAGAATCCTTCACACGCTATTAGCTACACAACACATTGCCCATATCGTGAGAACCCGAAAGTTCATTACCCTATTAACAACAGCTCGCTGTTTGTTCCAATCCCGAGACAAATTAATCCAGTCCACAGTTTCCATTCCCATTTCTTTAAAATCTGTGTTATTATTACTCTCCCATCTATATTTAGTTCTTCCGAGTGTTCTCTTACAGGCGTAATTTCCTGCAGAAGGAAACGCAGATATTTCTGTTGCACCCTGAATTTTTAAAAATTAAATCTTGAAAACGTAAGGTGTAATTTGAGATTATCACAGCGGTGTTGCTAAAGATTCAAGTCTTCTGGTATCTGACGCCGTGTCGTTGGGTATGTGATTACCGACGTTTCGATAGAAGGGCGAATACTCAAAACTGTTCTATTTGTATATTCCTGCCTTGTGTTCACGTTGAAGGTTAACTCAACATCAGTCCTTTAAAAGCCACATTTAGCATTCATAAAATGTTCACATTTTTCTAAGAGTCACATTTCATTTTCACGAACTATTTTCTGTCGCTCAACCGCCCCATTTTATAGCGACAATTCTGAAAGTTTACGAGTGTTTCTCTGTCTTATTTACCACTGAATTACGTCATGGTATGCTGTCGTCGTGAGAGCTAAAAGCCTACACGTATAAAAACTAGTAGCAATTTATTTCACTGACCTCAGAACTGCAACATATTCAGCCAAGAATGATTACGGTTTTAAGGGACGTATCAGGTGACAGGTTGGTCATGTAGCAGGCGACAGGTTGGTCGTAACTTACAGGCCTCGTTCTGTGGAATGTAGCTTATTATTGTGCTGTTAATATTTTTACTGAAAGTCAGAATATCATGTTGATGGATGCCACAGGGACGAGTCAGGGGTTATGAAACTTGCACACAGATGGTCATGACACCTTTATGATGAATTGCTTTAAGTTGAAAGTTGAATTACAACAGTTTATGCTTGCTTTGTGTGGCCCAATAAACAAATGTGAATAAATGACAGTGCAGGATTTATTTATTGCTACAGCAGTAAATTATGGGTTTGATATTAACAGAGCCGAGAGTGTTCACACAGTATTTATGACTAGGGTACGGGGGTACGGGGGTACGGGCAGGACAAGCGGGAAATTGGGGGTTCGCAACCTGGCGGATGCAGAGGATTGCATGTGTGACATCGTAACATACTGCGTCGTCTTGTTTAGCGGGTTGCAGATGAAGATGAAGCGACAGGGGCGTAAGGACCAGCACTCACCTGCATCTAGTGCTGAGAGTAGCCGCTTAAACACCAGTGGTTACTATATATACCACCACGTTTAACATTCACAAATTCTACGTTCTGCCCACACAGTGTATTTATGTGTTTTATATGGATCTCAGAACAAACGGCGATTATTTCACTGTACAGCATTAACTGACTGGTTTGTATAACTGAGACGGAGTGTGTTTACTGCGCGGTACGGACTGTATTTATGTGTTTTGTGTGGATCTCAGAACAAACAGCGATTATTTCACTGTACAACATTAACTGAGTGGTTTGTATAACTGAGACGGAGTGTGTTTACTGCGCGGTACGGACTGTATTTATGTGTTTTGTGTGGATCTCAGAACAAACAGCGATTATTTCACTGTACAACATTAACTGAGTGGTTTGTATAACTGAGACGGAGTGTGTTTACTGCGCGGTACGGACTGTATTTATGTGTTTTGTGTGGATCTCAGAACAAACAGCGATTATTTCACTGTACAACATTAACTGAGTGGTTTGTATAACTGAGACGGAGTGTGTTTACTGCGCGGTACGGACTGTATTTATGTGTTTTGTGTGGATCTCAGAACAAACAGCGATTATTTCACTGTACAACATTAACTGAGTGGTTTGTATAACTGAGACGGAGTGTGTTTACTGCGCGGTACGGACTGTATTTATGTGTTTTGTGTGGATCTCAGAACAAACAGCGATTATTTCACTGTACAACATTAACTGACTGGTTTGTATAACTGAGACGGAGTGTGTTTACTGCGCGGTACGGACTGTATTTATGTGTTTTGTGTGGATCTCAGAACAAACAGCGATTATTTCACTGTACAACATTAACTGAGTGGTTTGTATAACTGAGACGGAGTGTGTTTACTGCGCGGTACGGACTGTATTTATGTGTTTTGTGTGGATCTCAGAACAAACAGCGATTATTTCACTGTACAACATTAACTGAGTGGTTTGTATAACTGAGACGGAGTGTGTTTACTGCGCGGTACGGACTGTATTTATGTGTTTTGTGGCGATCTCAGAACATACAGCGATTATTTCACTGTACAACATTAACTGACTGGTTTGTATAACTGAGACGGAGTGTGTTTACTGCGCGGTACGGACTGTATTTATGTGTTTTGTGTGGATCTCAGAACAAACAGCGATTATTTCACTGAACAACATTAACTGACTGGTTTGTATAACTGAGACGGAGTGTGTTTACTGCGCGGTACGGACTGTATTTATGTGTTTTGTGTGGTTCTCAGAACAAACAGCGATTATTTCACTGTACAACATTAACTGACTGGTTTGTATAACTGAGACGGAGTGTGTTTACTGCGCGGTACGAACTGTATTTATGTGTTTTGTGCGGATCTCAGAACAAACAGCGATTATTTCACTGAACAACATTAACTGACTGGTTTGTATAACTGAGACGGAGTGTGTTTACTGCGCGGTACGGACTGTATTTATGTGTTTTGTGCGGATCTCAGAACAAACAGCGATTATTTCACTGTACAACATTAACTGACTGGTTTGTATAACTGAGACGGAGTGTGTTTACTGCGCGGTACGGACTGTATTTATGTGTTTTGTGTGGATCTCAGAACAAACAGCGATTATTTCACTGAACAACATTAACTGACTGGTTTGTATAACTGAGACGGAGTGTGTTTACTGCGCGGTACGGACTGGGTCGTTAAATATAATTCAGGAGTTTTTTGGTAAATCTGTTTCCCCATATATCTTGTTGCGATGCTGATTTACGGAATGGATAACTTTATCTTTCTCTTAAAAAATTATTTATTTAAATGTATTGCAGTACTTTGGTATATTTATTTATCCATTTATTTATATTTCATAAACAATGATTTGGCCTTCTCGTGTCCCGCGCTCCGTGAGGCACTTGCGGTAGACAGTAGTGCTAGCAGACAGAACACTGTCACAGCAGCACTAACTGGCTGGCACTTGCTGGTTTGTCAGTAAGGCAGTTAAGTTCAAGAAGATTCAGTAAGCTATTTAGTACAGTCTAGGAGAATAAAACACACATCTAATAAGGTAGACAATGTACACAGATCGAAACACTCGCGACGTTTAGGCGTAACCATAACATCCACAGGAAGAGTAGGAAAATTGTTAATCATAGCAACCATGGGAAGAATAGGAAACTTGGTAACTGTCAAATAATGTCAAATTGCAGAGGTAAGGCTGTCTCAGTGATACATCGTGTAACACAAACTCCTGTGATCGGAGTTGGGCCAACGCGTTTAGTTTTCCCTGCTAAGCACTAATCCTCAGTTGCCCCATTGACATATAGGCTTGCCCGCCGAGCACACTACCGCATCTTCCGTGTTTAAGCCAGGGGCTTGGTCATACACAGTGTCTTTAGGACGCAGAATATGATGGCAGTCTGTCTTACGACGGTCCGTAGCCTCTTGTACAGCGAGTTCTCCACAGTGCGATCTAGTGCTTCCTCTTTCAATTTCCAGTATCTTCTCTTTTCCTTAAGGTCATCCAGTAGCTGCTTACGTCTTCTCCCTCGTCTTCCCGTCATTTCTATCCTTCCTCTAACTTTCCTTCAATCACATGTTTCAGAAGGCAGTTTCTACGCAAGATGTGACCAATCAGTTAGCCTTTCTTCTTTTTATTGTATGTACGATATTCCTCTCCTCCTTCACTCTGTGTAATACTTCTTCATTTATAAAGTCTTATTGCGACAAATGTACACTTTATGATGTCCTATTTAATACATATTTATGTCAATAAGTAGTCAACATGTTTCGAACTGTATCAGTTCATCTTCAGGACTGTTTATCATTACACCAGCTATAACAGGCCTGAAGATGAACTGAAATACAGTTCGAAACATGTTGACTATATATTGACATAAACATGTATTAAATAGAAGATAATAAACTGTACATAAGACTTCATACAATAAAACTGTACGATCCAGATAACAAAATTCTTCATTTCTCACACGATCGGTCCGATTGATCTTCTCCAGTCTTCTCCAGCACCAGTTAATCGGTAACCACTTGGACAGAACGTGACAAGTACCGGTGGTGGCATATTCTGAGCCATTACCTATATGAACTGAGGAAAACTACGCAAAGTTTGAGCCAGGACAGCCTCGAACGCAGTGCCTACGTACCAGCAAGATCTGCAACGTGCAGCACAGTACAGCAGGTGGTACAGCGATAAGCGATATACAGCAGTAATTAGTCTTTTTTTTTGTCAATCTGTGATTCCCCGAGGGCAGTACGCTATACGTCGGTGACGTCATTGTTGTCCGGAGCTGTGTGTCCGAAGTTACAGGCCTACACTGAGTGATCGGCCTGCGGGGAGTCGAGAGAGCGGTTGTGACGTTTGTGTGCCGATAATGCCTCATTGCTAGCTTCATTTGTGTTTTGATGTCATCCATATTGCTCTCATAAATACATACGTCCGGCATATTCGTAAATGAACACAGAGCGATGGATCGCAGTAAATGGCAAACTGTCTGTCTGGCCGTCCGAAGGGAACAACTTGAGAATTATTGAAGTGATTGTCATGAACATTCTTCACGCCGACAGACTTCAGTTATCAAACGTTGGACGAAATGTGCTGAGACTCGGGCTGAACATTGTGTTTGCTGGCATCTGGCGGGACATTTGTGCTTTAATGGCTTGTGCAGTAAATGCTGTTCTGCTTTGTGTCGGTCTACTTTGCGATTTTGAGGGCCTAACTGTAATGTCAGACTGCGACAGACTGTACTGAATACGTAAACAGGGGTTGAGAGTGTCCTGTTGATACATATATTGATATGAGTGTAATGTTTATGTGAGTTGTGTGTGCTTGGTCTAGTAGTACATAACACTTTAACACCTGAAACTAATCTAATTTATACATAAAGATACAGCTCGTACCGCGAAGTAAACACACTCCGTCTCAGTTATACAAACCAGTCAGTTAATGCTGTACAGTGAAATAATCGCTGTTTGTTCTGAGATCCACACAAAACACATAAATACAGTCCGTACCGCGCAGTAAACACACTCCGTCTCAGTTATACAAACCAGTCAGTTAATGTTGTACAGTGAAATAATAGCTGTTTGTTCTGAGATCCACACAAAACACATAAATACAGTCCGTACCGCGCAGTAAACACACTCCGTCTCAGTTATACAAACCAGTCAGTTAATGTTGTACAGTGAAATAATCGCTGTTTGTTGTGAGATCCACACAAAACA
Organism: Reticulitermes speratus; assembly: GCA_021186555.1. Taxonomy (NCBI): domain Eukaryota; kingdom Metazoa; phylum Arthropoda; class Insecta; order Blattodea; family Rhinotermitidae; genus Reticulitermes; species Reticulitermes speratus. Next base: position 951,264 of record JAJKFL010000001.1, read on the forward strand.
CATAAATACAGTCCGTACCGCGCAGTAAACACACTCCGTCTCAGTTATACAAACCAGTCAGTTAATGTTGTACAGTGAAATAATCGCTGTTTGTTGTGAGATCCACACAAAACACATAAATACAGTCCGTACCGCGCAGTAAACACACTCCGTCTCAGTTATACAAACCAGTCAGTTAATGTTGTACAGTGAAATAATCGCTGTTTGTTCTGAGATCCACACAAAACACATAAATACAGTCCGTACCGCGCAGTAAACACACTCCGTCTCAGTTATACAAACCAGTCAGTTAATGTTGTACAGTGAAATAATCGCTGTTTGTTGTGAGATCCACACAAAACACATAAATACAGTCCGTACCGCGCAGTAAACACACTCCGTGTCAGTTATACAAACCAGTCAGTTAATGTTGTACATTGAAATAATAGCTGTTTGTTCTGAGATCCACACAAAACACATAAATACACTGTGTGGGCAGAACGTAGAATTGTTGAATGTAAAACATGGTGGTACATATAGTAACCACTGGGCTTTATATTTAAAGACTCAGTCCGTACCGCGCAGTAAACACACTCCGTCTCAGTTATACAAACCAGTCAGTTAATGCTGTACAGTCAAATAATCGCTGTTTGTTCTGAGATCCACACAAAACACATAAATACAGTCCGTACCGCGCAGTAAACACACTCCGTCTCAGTTATACAAACCAGTCAGTTAATGTTGTACAGTGAAATAATCGCCGTTTGTTCTGAGATCCACACAAAACAATAATACAGTCCGTACCGCGCAGTAAACACACTCCGTCTCAGTTATACAAACCAGTCAGTTAATGTTGTACAGTGAAATAATCGCTGTTTGTTGTGAGATCCACACAAAACACATAAATACAGTCCGTACCGCGCAGTAAACACACTCCGTCTCAGTTATACAAACCAGTCAGTTAATGTTGTACAGTGAAATAATCGCTGTTTGTTGTGAGATCCACACAAAACACATAAATACAGTCCGTACCGCGCAGTAAACACACTCCGTCTCAGTTATACAAACATCAGTTAATGTTGTACAGTGAAATAATCGCTGTTTGTTCTGAGATCCACACAAAACACATAAATACAGTCCGTACCGCGCAGTAAACACACTCCGTGTCAGTTATACAAACCAGTCAGTTAATGTTGTACATTGAAATAATAGCTGTTTGTTCTGAGATCCACACAAAACACATAAATACACTGTGTCGGCAGAACGTAGAATTGTTGAATGTAAAACATGGTGGTACATATAGTAACCACTGGGCTTTATATTTAAAGACTCAGTCCGTACCGCGCAGTAAACACACTCCGTCTCAGTTATACAAACCAGTCAGTTAATGCTGTACAGTCAAATAATCGCTGTTTGTTCTGAGATCCACACAAAACACATAAATACAGTACGTACCGCGCAGTAAACACACTCCGTCTCAGTTATACAAACCAGTCAGTTAATGTTGTACAGTGAAATAATCGCCGTTTGTTCTGAGATCCACACAAAACACATAAATACAGTCCGTACCGCGCAGTAAACACACTCCGTCTCAGTTATACAAACCAGTCAGTTAATGTTGTACAGTGAAATAATCGCTGTTTGTTCTGAGATCCACACAAAACACATAAAATACAGTCCGTACCGCGCAGTAAACACACTCCGTCTCAGTTATACAAACCAGTCAGTTAATGCTGTACAGTGAAATAATCGCTGTTTGTTCTGAGATCCACACAAAACACATAAATACAGTCCGTACCGCGCAGTAAACACACTCCGTCTCAGTTATACAAACCAGTCAGTTAATGTTGTACAGTGAAATAATCGCCGTTTGTTCTGAGATCCACATAAAACACATAAATACAGTCCGTACCGCGCAGTAAACACACTCCGTCTCAGTTATACAAACCAGTCAGTTAATGTTGTACAGTGAAATAATCGCTGTTTGTTCTGAGATCCACACAAAACACATAAATACACTGTGTGGGCAGAACGTAGAATTGTTGAATGTTAAACCTGGTGGTACATAAAGTAACCACTGCGACTTAAACGGTCAAATGTGTTCTGATTTTTAGAATTTCCAAAATTTCTGGTCTTTTCTTTGGTCTGAGAGAAAATCGAATATGCGGAAAGTCTTCCAATATTTATCGGAATTGCAAAGATAACACTTATCGGTTTCCAATATTCCGTCTTTGATCATTCATTTTTCATTTTGCAATAGGGAATGTGAAATGTGTGTTCATTGCCTTAAGAATTTAAATGTTGCACAGTATTTAAACGATTTTAATGACGTCAGTTTGCTGAATATGTAAAGGTACAGACTTTACTGACAGTGCTTATGATTAGACTCACAAGTACTGTACAATTTGTAGAGATGACAAGCAGAAGGAGAATTTGAACTGCCATTCATTTCGCTCTCATTTTTCGTCCCATTACCTTTGACTTACTTTATTCCGCATTTCATATGTAATTGTATTGCATTCCGTTCTAGTTGTCCTAGTTCCTCTCATTACCGTCTTTATTCTTCTATTTCATTCAATTCCTATTTCCTTCCCTGCTTTGTGTCATGTCAGTTTATCTTTCACCTCCCTCCAATTGCGACTCAGGCCAACCCACTACATAAATTCTAATCGATCTGTGAAGTAAGGTCGGTTAGAGTGGCAGTGAATCCTCAAGTTAAATTGAGTTACAGCCCTCCTTTACCCTAGCAGCTCTTGACGTAAGCGTGACTATGAATCTGTCCGGCCTATCGCTGCGCTTAACTGCTTGTACACGAGATTTAAAGCTGTATGCCTGCGGATCATTGCGAATTCAAGGGGGAATACAGGGTGGGAATTTTTGACTTTTAAAATGGGCCTTGAAGCATGGATTGCAGTATAGTGACGGGTAAATTTGCGTGTATAATTGGGTAAATACTGTAGTTCTTATTTCTTGTTGTAAAAGACCGGAAAAGCGCAAACATACGACATTGTTATACAGGGTGTCGGAGAGAGCGTACCTGATATCTGGTCTAGAAATTCTTCTTTTTTTTTCAGCCCGAAAGAAGCACATTTCATAGACGTGTGAAAAACATATTCGATATCTAATAAATAAGCTTTTCCTTTAAGTGTTCGGGATAATTAGGGGTCACGCTGTGGCGTAATTGGATGAGTTACTGCGCTACAAGCCGGAAGGTCGCGGGTTCGATTTCCGATGGTGTCATTGGAATTTTTCATTGACATAATCCTTTCGGTCGCCCTATGACCCTGGGGTCGACTCAGCCTCTAACATAAATGAGTTCTAGGAATATTTCCTGGGGGGTAAAGGCGGCCGGTGCGTAGGGTTGACAACCTGACCACCTTCTTGTGCCGATTGTCTATAAATCTGGGAGCCTCAACCTTCTGGAACCCTAAGGGCCTGTCCAGACCTGTAATGGGATTGCTCTACCTTTCGGGGTCATTAAGGACAAATACGCGAAGTCACTAGCGTCATTAAGGCGTCCAAGCAGTACGGCGGATGGTTCAGTTTTCAGTCAAAGGACGGTCAACGAATCTTCGTCTGCGAGTGCTGTGTGTGGGGCTGCCTTGTGCTGAACGATCGGTTGGTTGGGCTGTTGAAGCAGCTCTTGGGAGATCGCCGATTGCAGAGTGATGAGGAAGTGGAAATGGCTATTCGTGAAACTTGCGGATTAAAGAGCGAGACATCTACCGCGTCGGAATATGTAAAGGGCGCCAGCTTGAAAGAAATGAACCAGCGTACTTTGAGATGGGCTAAAAATCAACCATAATTTAGCGGAGTAAATGACGGAAGCTGATCTCAGTGGCCGCGCGGTGTAAGGCGTGGGTCTGCGGCCGCTCGCTTACTGGGATTGAGGGTTCGAATCCCGTCTAGGGCATGGATGTCTGTCTGTTGTGAGTGTTGTGTGTTGTCACGTAGAGGTCTCTGCGACGGGCTGATCACTTGTCCAGAGGAGTCCTACCGAGTGTGGTGTGTCTAAAGTGTGATAGTGAAGCCTCGAAAAATGAGGCGGCCTAGGCCCCCAAGGGGTTGTCGAGCCATTGGAAAAAAAATATAACGTAAATTTAATTTTGTACTCGTAATTTCACTTTCGTGGTCCAGGGAAAAGCTCTAACATAATTATGTCGTATATTTTAACTACACGACACAAAAGTGCCACAAGACGGACGTATCCGCTTACTGGCAAATTGTTGCAAGGACGTCAAATCGGCCGTTCTGATTAAGTTCAAAGTTGCTAAGACACTGTAGCGACGTCACGACTGGATGACGTCAGTGTATCTTAGGATAGCTGCGTGTAAGTGCTGGCGCACTTCAATTGCACTAGGGCACACTTCGTGTAGAGGCAGAAGGTTCTGTCAGTCTGTTTACCACAGCGCTTGCTAGAGGTTCCGTCAAGAGTTTGGGAAAGAACCGTTTATAACGTAATAAATAACGTAACATATTTACAATTACAAGAAAATTCTCGATTAATATATTACATTCATTTAATATTTCTAGACTTTTGACTGTGAACGCAGATTGTGAAGTGCTTACGTCAAGAGGAAAGTAGACATGTTATTAGGCATGTTATTAGGCATGTTATTAGGCATGTTATTAGGCGTGTTATTAGGCGTGTTCTTAGGCGTGTTATTAGGCGTGTTATTAGGCATGTTATTAGGCATGTTATTAGGCGTGTTATTAGGCGTGTTCTTAGGCGTGTTATTAGGCGTGTTATTAGGCGTGTTATTAGGCATGTTCTTAGGCATGTTCTTAGGCATGTTATTAGGCGTGTTATTAGGCATGTTATTAGGCGTGTTCTTAGGCGTGTTATTAGGCGTGTTATTAGGCATGTTATTAGGCGTGTTATTAGGCATGTTATTAGGCGTGTTCTTAGGCGTGTTCTTAGGCGTGTTCTTAGGCATGTTATTAGGCATGTTATTAGGCATGTTATTAGGCATGTTATTAGGCATGTTATTAGGCATGTTAATTTTTTAATTATTTATTGAAGATTACAATTTACAATATTTACAGTATACAGGAAAAAAGTTACAAAATTGTTCCGATAACCAATTTAACCAAAATCAGTACCGAAAGGTATAAATAGGGGAAAATAAAAATAATGTTAGTGAAAAATACTAAAAAAGCACTATTGATGGTGAGCTGGTTTACAGTACTACATGTTTCGGTAAGCATGTTATTATGTTTACAGTACTACATGTTTCGGTAAGCATGTTATTATGTTTACAGTACTACATGTTTCGGTAAGCATGTTATTATGTTTACAGTACTACATGTTTCGGTAAGCATGTTATTATGTTTACAGTACTACATGTTTCGGTAAGCATGTTATTATGTTTACAGTACTACATGTTTCGATAAGCATGTTATTATGTTTACAGTACTACATGTTTCGATAAGCATGTTATTTCCGAGTGTTGAACGGCCAGGAAGTCTTCTTGCACTTCTTGACACTTGAATATGGGACCAATAGTTTGTCCCGAAACGTCGGTACAGAAGTACCACTTAATGCTGCGTAGTATCCCAGAAGAGCGCAGATCTTATCTACATCGCGGCGGAAGCCTGAAATCACGTACAGTACACTTGGAAGATCTGGACGTAGATGGAAAGATAATATTAATATGGATTTTAAGAAATGTGATGGAAAGTCGTGGACTGGATTTTTGTGGCTCAGAACAGGGTAAAGTGGTGGGGTTTTGTGAACATGGTAATGATCTTTGGGTTCTGTAAAGTGTGGGAAATTTCTTGACTAGCTGAGAAACTAACAGCTTTTCAAGAAGACTGTCCTCAATGGAGATAGCTAACGTAATGCTTCTTCTGACATAGCTAACGTAATGCTTCTTCTGACATAGCTACTGGCTTGCAGAAATCTCGAGTCAGAAGAAACAAAATGACATAATATGAACTGTCCAGCTAACGTCTCCTGCATTTGGAAAGCGTCAGACTCTCAGGACATTTCAGCTTCATATCTGTGTGTGTTAGGTAAGCCCAGTGAGGGGAGGGGAGGGGAGGCACGTCCAAAGTCCTCTGCAGGGAGAGACAGTCATTTGAGTGAAGCCTTGTCTTTATTTTTCTGTTCTCTTTGTCTTTGAAGCCTGCACTGTTGTGACCTCTTGCTAAGCTTTCCGCTTTTGTGACCTCAAGGGCACTGAGGGTTTGATATAAGGCAGGACTCCTCAACCCGTAGCTCGCGATCAACCTGTTGCCCGCGACACAGCAATATGTTGCCCTGACACAGCATTATGTTGCCCTGACACAGCATTATGTTGCCCTGACACAGTGTTATGTTGCCCTGACACAGCATTATGTTGCCCTGACACAGTGTTATGTTGCCCTGACACAGTGTTATGTTGCCCGTGACACAGTGTTATGTTGCCCTGACACAGTGTTATGTTGCCCGTGACACAGAGTTATGTTGCCCGTGACACAGAGTTATGTTGCCCTGACACAGTATTATGTTGCCCGTGACACAGAGTTATGTTGCCCGTGACACAGAGTTATGTTGCCCTGACACAGAGTTATGTTGCCCGTGACACAGATGTTATGTTGCCCGTGACACAGGTTATGTTTCCCGTGACACAGAGTTATGTTGCCCTGACACAGTGTTATGTTGCCCGTGACACAGTGTTATGTTGCTCGTGACACAGTGTTATGTTGCCCGTGACACAGGTTATGTTGCCTGACACAGTCTTATGTTGCCCGTGACACAGAGTTATGTTGCCCGTGACACAGTTATGTTGCCCGTGACACAGGTTATGTTGCCCGTGACACAGGTTATGTTGCTCGTGACACAGTGTTATGTTGCCGTGACACAGATGTATGTTGCCCGTGACACAAGTTTATGTTGCCCGTGACACAGGTTATGTTGCCCGTGACACAGAGTTATGTTGCTCTGACACAGTTTATGTTGCCCGTGATACAGAGTTATGTTGCCCGTGACACAGAGTTATGTTGCCCGTGACACAGAGTTATGTTGCCCTGACACAGTTATGTTGCCCGTGACACAGAGTTATGTTGCCCGTGACACAGAGTTATGTTGCCCGTGACACAGATTATGTTGCCCGTGATACAGAATTATGTTGCCCGTGACACAGTGTTATGTTGCTCGTGACACAGGTTATGTTGCCCGTGACACAGATTTATGTTGCCCTGACACAGTGTTATGTTGCTCGTGACACAGAGTTATGTTGCCCGTGACACAGAGTTATGTTGCCCTGACACAGTGTTATGTTGCTCTGACACAGTTTATGTTGCCCGTGACACAGATTATGTTGCCCGTGACACAGAGTTATGTTGCCCGTGACACAGAGTTATGTTGCCCGTGATACAGAATTATGTTGCCCTGATACAGATTATGTTGCCCGTGACACAGAGTTATGTTGCCCGTGACACAGTGTTATGTTGCCCTGACACAGTGTTATGTTGCCCGTGACACAGGTTATGTTGCTCGTGACACAGTGTTATGTTGCCCGTGACACAGAGTTATGTTGCCCGTGACACAGAGTTATGTTCCCGTGATACAGAATTATGTTGCCCGTGACACAGAGTTATGTTGCCCTGACACAGATTTATGTTGCCCGTGACACAGTGTTAGTTGCCCGTGACACAGAGTTATGTTGCCCGTGACACAGAGTTATGTTGCCCTGACACAGTGTTATGTTGCCCTGACACAGTGTTATGTTGCCCGTGACACAGTGTTATGTTCCCGTGACACAGTGTTATGTTGCCCTGACACAGTGTTATGTTGCCCGTGACACAGTGTTATATTGCCCGTGACACAGTGTTATGTTGCCCGTGACACAGTGTTATGTTGCCCGTGACACAGTGTTATGTTGCCCGTGATACAGTGTTATGTTGCCCGTGATACAGTGTTATGTTGCCCTGACACAGTGTTATGTTGCCCGTGAACAGTGTTATGTTGCCCTGACACAGTGTTATGTTGCCCGTGATACAGAATTATGTTGCCCGTGACACAGTGTTATGTTGCCCGTGACACAGTGTTATGTTGCCCGTGATACAGTGTTATGTTGCCGTATACAGTGTTATGTTGCCCTGACACGTGTTATGTTGCCCGTGATACAGTGTTATGTTGCCCTGACACAGTGTTATGTTGCCAGTGATACAGATTATGTTGCCCGTGACACAGTGTTATGTTGCCCGTGACACAGTGTTATGTTGCCCGTGACACAGTGTTATGTTGCCCGTGATACAGGTTATGTTGCCCTGACACAGTGTTATGTTGCCCTGATACAGAATTATGTTGCCCGTGACACAGTGTTATGTTGCCCGTGACACAGTGTTATGTTGCCCGTGACACAGTGTTATGTTGCACGCGGAGTGACAATTGAAATGAGAAAACGTCTTTAACTTTCCCACTGAGAAAGCCGAGATAGAACGCAGAAAGTTTTGAAACATTATAAGCTGTTTATGGCGACGTACACTGCTAATTTAAAATTATACGTCTCGCCACTAAGCATTTACGTAAAAATCCCGCAACTCCTATCCGAAGTCGTTACAGTAACGTCGTCTCGATTTACGTTGTTCCGCACTTACGTCGTTTGTTCTCTGCCTCAATGCGTTAAGCCAAGTGCTCAAATACACTAGGCATATACACAACCAACATACAGTAATTCCCTGACTTACGTCGACCCGATTTACGTCGTTCCTCACTTACGCCATTTGTTCTCAGCCTCAGTGCGTTAAGCCAAGTGCTCAAATTCTGAAGTACGACGCTGTAGATGTGTTACAGTAGTGCAATGCCAAGATCAGGACAGGACTGACGACCGCCTTGCTGAAATTCTGACACAAAGCGCTCAGAAGAAGACGAGGAGCCTGAGCCTGAGCAGAGGACCGTGACGGGTTGAAGTTGACTGAGGGGCTTGGACTGCCTGAAGCTGGCATCAAGGTGTTTGAGGACTGACTGGAACGGGCAGTTGTGAGGATGTTTGCTTGTTGTGAGGAGATTGTGCAGGGGAAGAAGGCGTCTTTGTGTCGCCAGACGTCAGTGCTTGATGCCTGCAGGTCACTTCCAGGGATTGGCGTATCGTCACCTGCAGTGTTGGACAATGGAGATGATGACCTTATGACCTGCCTGCAGATAAAGAGGAAGTGCCTTCACCTTAAACTGTCATTTGTTTGATAGATATCACATTTCGTGTAAAGTTTTCTTAAGTACAAATATATCCTTGTTTCTTGGCCAAAACAAACTTTTCTGGAACAATCCTCCTTATTTTAAAACTGGGTTTACTGGAATATCGGTCTCGGCTTACGTCATCTCGACTAACGTCGCCGGTCATGATTCCAACTACGACGTAACTTCGGTGGATGGCTGTACTTCTACTGCTGTCAGAAGGACGACCTGGCCAAACGTTCGATCCTTCTATCAAGATATCATCCTTCTGCCTGCAAAATTGTCTGTCTTTCGCTTTCTCGTGACTTTTCGTTTCCACCCACTCTTACACTGTTCTTTCTCTCTCTCTCTCTCTCTCTCTGTATCTCTCTTGATGCTTCTCAGCGTTCATTAAAAAAGTTCTCTCAGTTTTATCGATATCTCTAAAAAATAAAATGGAACGATATCGGGTCACATCCATCATAAAGATGTGATGGTGTACTTAAGTCGCTGTCGGTCTGTCAGCACTAATGCAGATGGCAGTGGAACTGCGAAGGTTCTGGAACTCAGCGGCCTTCGTCAGCCCGAGGAACTGTTCTGGCATGAAGCACCTCATTCGCGCTCACGTGTGCTGGCACTCCGTGACACGTGCACTTTTGTGTCTCAAATTTACTGAACCTGCTGGGTAATTGTAAAGGGCCTTCATTGTGCAGAAGTGACATATGTCCACCTATCTTTTGTTGCTAGGCAACCGCCTAATTAATAAGGCAATGAGTGTTGGACGTGGCGATAAGTTACAGATGACGTAGTGATGTGATATATATATATACATATGTGTGTGTGTAACTTTGTTCACAGCACTCACAACAGCCCGCCAGCTGTCCCTATCCTGAGCCATATCAATCCAGTCCATGCCCCCCCATCCCACTTCTTGAACTCCATTTTAATATTATCCTCCCATCTACACCTGGGTCTTCCAAGAGTCTCCTTCCCTCAGGTCTCCCCACCAAAATCCTGTATGCACCTCTCCCCTCACCCATAAGTGCTACATGCCCCGCCCACCTCATTCTTCTTAATTTGATCACCCGAATAATATTTGGTGATCAGTACAGATCATTAAGTTCCTCGTTATGTAGTCTTCTCCACTCCCCTGTTACCCCGTCCCTCTTAGACCCAAATATCCCCCTCAGCACCCTATTCTCGAACACCCTCAGCCTATGTTCCTCCCTCATGTGACAGACCAAGTTTCACACCCATACAAAACAACAACAAAATTACAGTTCTGTACAGGGCATACACAAAAGAATGGTGCGTTTAATAGTGTTCACTATTCAAACCGTACATTCTTTTGTGTACTTCTGTATATCTTAACATTGTATCATTGTACAGCAAACTGTAAGACACAAGATCCTGCACGACTGATAACAAGCATTACGTGACTTAAATCTGCTCTTAATTTCTTCCTCAATGTAATTTCGATCGTTACGGCTGTTCCCAGATATTTGAACTGTTCCACCCTTTCAAACAATTTATTATCTATCTTCATGTTGTCATTTTGTCCTGCATTCCGATCTCCAGACATGACCATGTACTTAGTTCTGCTGTCCTGCATTCCGATCTCCAGACATGACCATGTACTTAGTTCTGCTGTCCTGCATTCCGACCTCCAGACATGACCATGTACTTAGTTCTGCTGTCCTGCATTCCGATCTCCAGACATGACCATGTACTTAGTTCTGCTGTCCTGCATTCCGACCTCCAGACATGACCATGTACTTAGTTCTGCTGTCCTGCATTCCGATCTCCAGACATGACCATGTACTTAGTTCTGCTGTCCTGCATTCCGATCTCCAGACATGACCATGTACTTAGTTCTGCTGTCCTGCATTCCGACCTCCAGACATGACCATGTACTTAGTTCTGCTGTCCTGCATTCCGATCTCCAGACATGACCATGTACTTAGTTCTGCTGTCCTGCATTCCGACCTCCAGACATGACCATGTACTTAGTTCTGCTGTCCTGCATTCCGATCTCCAGACATGACCATGTACTTAGTTCTGCTGTCCCGCATTCCGATCTCCAGACATGACCATGTACTTAGTTCTGCTGTCCTGCATTCCGATCTCCAGACATGACCATGTACTTAGTTCTGCTGTCCTGCATTCCGATCTCCAGACATGACCATGTATTTAGTTCTGCTGTCCTGCATTCCGACCTCCAGACATGACCATGTACTTAGTTCTGCTGTCCTGCATTCCGATCTCCAGACATGACCATGTACTTAGTTCTGCTGTCCCGCATTCCGATCTCCAGACATGACCATGTACTTAGTTCTGCTGTCCTGCATTCTGATCTCCAGACATGACCATGTACTTAGTTCTGCTGTCCTGCATTCCGATCTCCAGACATGACCATGTACTTAGTTCTGCTGTCCTGCATTCCGATCTCCAGACATGACCATGTACTTAGTTCTGCTGTCCCACATTTGATCTCCAGACATGACCGATGTACTTAGTTCTGCTGTCCTGCATTCCGATCTCCAGACATGACCATGTACTTAGTTCTGCTGTCCCGCATTCCGACCTCCAGACATGACCATGTACTTAGTTCTGCTGTCCCGCATTCCGACCTCCAGACATGACCATGTACTTAGTTCTGCTGTCCCGCATTCCGATCTCCAGACATGACATGTACTTAGTTTCTGCTGTCCTGCATTCCGATCTCCAGACATGACCATGTACTTAGTTCTGCTGTCCTGCATTCCGATCTCCAGACATGACCATGTACTTAGTTCTGCTGTCCCGCATTCCGATCTCCAGACATGACCATGTACTTAGTTCTGCTGTCCTGCATTCCGATCTCCAGACATGACCATGTACTTAGTTCTGCTGTCCTGCATTCCGATCTCCAGACATGACCATGTACTTAGTTCTGCTGTCCCGCATTCCGATCTCCAGACATGACCATGTACTTAGTTCTGCTGTCCTGCATTCCGATCTCCAGACATGACCATGTACTTAGTTCTGCTGTCCTGCATTCCGATCTCCAGACATGACCATGTACTTGTTCTGCTGTCCCGCATTCCGATCTCCAGACATGACCATGTACTTAGTTCTGCTGTCCTGCATTCCGATCTCCAGACATGACCATGTACTTTAGTTCTGCTGTCCTGCATTCCGATCTCCAGACATGACCATGTACTTAGTTCTGCTGTCCCGCATTCCGATCTCCAGACATGACCATGTACTTAGTTCTGCTGTCCCACATTCCGATCTCCAGACATGACCATGTACTTAGTTCTGCTGTCCCGCATTCCGACCTCCAGACATGACCATGTAACTAGTTCTGCTGTCCCGCATTCCGACCTCCAGACATGACCATGTACTTAGTTCTGCTGTCCCGCATTCCGATCTCCAGACATGACCATGTACTAGTTCTGCTGTCCCGCATTCCGATCTCCAGACATGACCATGTACTTAGTTCTGCTGTCCCACATTCCGATCTCCAGACATGACCATGTACTTAGTTCTGCTGTCCCACATTCCGATCTCCAGACATGACCATGTACTTAGTTCTGCTGTCCCGCATTCGATCTCCAGACATGACCATTACTTAGTTCTGCTGTCCCGCATTCCGACCTCCAGACATGACCATGTACTTGGTTCTGCTGTCCTGCATTCCGATCTCCAGACATGACCATGTACTTAGTTCTGCTGTCCCGCATTCCGACCTCCAGACATGACCATGTACTTAGTTCTGCTGTCCCACATTCCGATCTCCAGACATGACCATGTACTTAGTTCTGCTGTCCCACATTTCGATCTCCAGACATGACCACGTACTTAGTTTTCTCAGCATATACTTCTAGACCAATCTCCTTAACTAGCGACTGCTAAAGCTAGATATTCAAATGGACCGCATTAACTTGGTTATCACGCGAAAAGACGGCGAGTTCTTCTGACTCCATAAAAGGAAATAAATGTCGTGACAAGCAGAGCAACTGTTAGCTTCTCAAGAACTACGCTATTTAAAGAAAAACCAAAAGAAAGGCTGGTACTGTTGGTACCTGCCCTTTGCCAATTTCAAATGCATTCAGACAGACGGAGCTGTTTGTACTTCAAATCGTTAAGATGCGTGTCGTTTTGCGATTCTCCTTAAAGGCTTTGAAAGGCGCCTCATTTATCAGATTTTACGCCTGACAGCAACGTGGCAGAAAAATCATGATTTAGTGACGGTGGGATTTATATTTATGAATAGGTGGAGATGTGGAAAGATTTTTCTAGACTTGGGCGAGGAATTGGCAGAATTGATAGCCTGGCATTGATTTTGTGTTTAGTTTTATCTCTAAGACTCCACTTTGAGACTGAAATTTTAGCGAGATGTCAGTCAGACTGGAAATAAATTGGTCCTTCTGACTGACGGGATTTTCTCAGTCGTCATGCAGTAATCATTGTTTATAATTTTTTCCTTATCTGCTAAATTTGTTGACAAAAGTGATACACCTCGATAATTACTGCAGTCTGTTTTATCACCCTTCTTATACAGGGCATACACAAAAGAATGGTGCGGTTTTAATAGTGTTCACTATTAAAACTGCACCATTCTTTTGTGTATGCCCTGTATATAGGTACAATAACTGACTCCTTCCACTGCTCAGACAATTCCTCTTTATTCCAAGCAGAACTAATAAGTTTATGGATCTCAGAACGAATTGTCCTGCCTCCTGCTTTAATCAGTTCTGCTGGAATTTGATCAATACCGGTGATTTGTGCCTTTTTAGCTTTTCAATAGCCATCTCAAACTCAGAGTCACTGGGCTCAGGCACCAGTGGCTCTGCTGTCTGTATTGCAGTCTGCCTAACATCATTAACACCATGTACATTGAATAGCTGACAGAAATGATTCCTGCACCTAGCCAAGATACTGTGGAGTCTGCAACCATATCAACCTTCTCATCCTTTACTATAGTATTTCTAGGCTGGTAACCCTTCTTAAAGTCATAGACTTTCCTATAGGCTGCAAAGGTCTATTATTCTCGTCCTGGCGGTTTGTTTCAAGTTCGTTAATTTTGGTTCTTAAATATTTCCTTTTTGTTCCTGCAATATCTGCTGTTGTCAGTTTTATATTCTCAATATTATCTTCATTACTTTGAGTTCGATCCTGTAACCATGCAAATTTATCGTGTTTCTTTTGGTCTACAATTTTGGGCTGGAGAGGAGAAAGGATTGGTTTGATCTGGCTGAGGATAGGGAAAGATCGCGTGCACTTGTGATTGCGGTAATGAAAATCTTCGGGTTTCATAAAATGCTACAGATTTCTTGACTAGCTGAAAAACTGTTAGCTTTTCACGAAGCACTGTCTTCTATAGAATTTGTTGTTTATCTACTAAATGTGTTTTGGAGGAATTGGATACAGACGCCTGCAGTCCGCTTGGTGCGACGCTGTGAGATATAAGACGGCCACAGGTCTACACAGAAGTAAGTCCAGCACGTTCGCACGGTTTCCTTTAATTATCCTGAAAACTAAGACGAAAGGAAAACTTGTATGGAGTATAAAGTGCGTGACGTATCTTACTGAGCTACTTGCGGGCAGATCCCAGTCTTTGCTCCCACAGAACTAGGCGACATCCCCACATCTCAGGGGTTACCAAAGACTGGTTAAAGTCAGTCTTGCCATGACTCATGCTGTTAGTCGCCGGCTTCTGCTCGCGGAGGCCAGGGTTTGATCCCAAACCAGTTCATTTTGGATTTGTTGTGGACGAAGTGGCAAAGACGCGTTTTTCCTACGGCTATAATTGACCCTATATACTATATATTGTATTTGGTTTTATTGTTTTTGTGTGTTGTGTGTTGTTTTGAGTGTTGTGTGTTATTTTTTGTGATGTATGTTATTGTGTGTTATGTGTCATTGTAGTAACACTGTCACCGGGTATAAACACACTTGCAGTAGTAAATAATACATATATATCAAATAATAAAACCAACAAATGCACTATATTGACCACTTTTATTATGGCCTATTTCCCCTCACCCTACACGTGTTTCGGAACTTTAAAGTTCCATCTTCAGGGGTTGTCGTGTGTTACCAATTATTCACATATTAAAACAAATACACAATATGTACAATAGTCTGTTATAGTATTAAAACCATAGGTAAATGAAGTTCAAAACTCTTTTAAAATTGTACGATATGTGCTGTAGTCTATTAGAATCTTAAAATCTCGCGTAAATGTATATTTAAAACCTGTTTTAAAAATGTATTTAAAAAAGTTTTTGTGGACTATTCGTAATATTCACTTTTTTACGTAACTACTGGCGTAGTTTTATACAACTCCGTATTCCATTTCTTGTGTGTTGTGATGCTTCTGTGCTGTGTTTTCAAGGCTGTGTGTGTAGGGGAACAGTTCCCCTACACACACAGCACTACACTACCTATGGTTTTAATACTTTAACAGACTATTGTACATATTGTGTATTTGTTTTAATATGTGAATAATTGGTAACACACGACAACCCCTGAAGATGGAACTTTAAAGTTCCGAAACACGTGTAGGGTGAGGGGAGATAGGCCATAATAAAAGTGGTCAAAATAGTGCATTTCGTTGGTTTTATTATTTGATTAAAAAATGCACGGTGGTAATACTGTGAAATATATATATATATATATATATATATATAGGATATACACAAAATAATGGTGCGGATTCCCTTTATTCACCATTGAAACCGCACCATTCTTTTGTGTATACCCTGTATATACATAACAACTTGCAGAATGTTTTAGGACACACTTCAAGTCGGACATAAAAAATTATTCCAATGTCGAAATTTACCGTCGAGATATCGTGAGCGATCAGGAGCCGCACCGTGACGTCAAGTCACAGTGAACAACAAAACGTGACAAACATATAAAGGCAAATTGTTCTGTAGGTCAAGACGAGTATAAGCACAACGCATGCGTGAGAATTCCTACACATACTGTCCCTACAAATTCCTACACATACTGTCCCTACAAATTCCTACACATACTGTCCCTACAAATTCCTACACATACTGTCCCTACAAATTCCTGCACATACTGTCCCTACAAATTCCTGCACATACTGTCCCTACAAATTCCTGCACATACTGTCCCTACAAATTACCTGCAACAACATACTGTCCCTAACAAATTCCTACACATACTGTCCTCTACAAATTCCTACACATACTGTTCCCAACAAATTCCTACTACATACATGTCCCAACAAATTTCTACACATACGTCCCTAACAAATTCCTACACATACTGTCCCTACAAATTCTCACTACACAATTCCTACCGTCCCTAACACAATTTCCTACACATACCGTCCCTACAAATTCCTACACATACCGTCCCTACAAATTTCCATACACAATAACCGTCCCTACAAATTCCTACACAATTACCGTCCCTACAAATTCCTACACATACCGTCCCTACAAATTCTCCTACAACATACCGTCCCTACAAATTCCCCACACATACCGTCCCTACAAATTCCTACACATACCGTCCCTACAAATTCCTACACATACTGTCCCTACAAATTCCTACACATACCGTCCCTACAAATTCCTACACATACCGTGATCCCTACACAATTCCTACACATACCGTCCTACAAATTCCTACACATACCGTCCCTACAAATTCCTAAACACTAAAATGACAATACGTTCAAAACTAAATAATGTTACGAGTGCTTATTTAAGCACCACTGCACGATTAAGTATGGGGGGCGTGTAGATAGATGAGCGTAATCTTAGCTTCAGTTCTGGGTAGAAGTACATTGTCACCATCAATCCACATCCGGTATAACCTCGGGGAAGAGCTTCATGAAACGTCAAGTAAGAATTTGAGTGGGCCTCATAGACGGGCTGGACGTTTCGGAGAGGAGACATAATTCTACCTGCCGGGAAATGAACCCATTTTGTTACGTCGTCCTTCCGGTAACTTAGTCACTTTTGTCTCTCTTCCAGTATGCAGAACTGCCAACAGTTAACGGACAAAATTTTTAGTTTTTGACGAGTTTAATTAAAATAAAGTTTGGTTCCTGTCGTAAATTTATTTTTATATTTGTAACAGATGTTTTAGTGACGTGTCTAAATTACTGAATGTACATTATAATAATATTTTATTCATACTTATACATTATAATAACATTTTAATACACCCTGTACATTGTGAGTTCGTTATTAATATATGTTTTTAAAATACATTCGATTTAACGGACTTTCGGCAATAGCGGACAGCCCTTCCGTTACATCGAGGTCCTACTGTACTCAAGAAATGCGCGATCTTAAGCAGCTACAAACACAACACTGCCATATCGACAGTCAGACGCTCCACTCCACAACTTCCAAGCACATCATCACCAATTTTAATATTATCCAACATTTAAACTTACGTTTTCATGGAGGTACCTTCGCCTCACGCTCTGCTATTAAGACGCTATATTAATTTGTCATTAATTTCCTTCGTACTACATGTCCGGCCTGTCTCACCCCTCTTTATCCGGTCAAATCATTGTGTGTTTGTAAGAAAGTACAAATCACGAAGCTCTTCATTATGTAATTCTCTGCATTCTCCTGTCACTTACTCCCTCTTTGATCCTCATATTTTTCTCTGCAGTTTTTTTTAAAAACACGCTCAGTCTGTCTTCACAATGAGAGATGAAATTTCATCAACACAAAAACAGGCAACTTTATTACAGACTTTAGATTCTCGTAACAGTCAGTGCTGCTGTCTCGTAATTCTGGCGTGTGATTGCTTGTAGTGTGTACCGTGATAGCGGCAACAGTGAGTGCTTAAGAAACTTTGGTAACTGTGTACCAGATTAGACGGCGTCAGATCTGTCGTCCTTAGTCTTCATACTTACCATCTCGAGGATCTCAAGTCTGAAGCCGCAATAAGACAGACATTGCAGTGTTATGGACAGTGCATATGGAGCCGTAATGGGACAGACATTGCAGTGTTATGGACAGTGCATATGGAGCCGTAATGGGACAGACATTGCAGTGTTATGGACAGTGCATATGGAGCCGTAATGGGACAGACATTGCAGTGTTATGGACAGTGCATATGGAGCCGTAATGGGACAGACATTGCAGTGTTATGGACAGTGCATATGGAGCTGTAATGGGACAGACATTGCAGTGTTATGGACAGTGCATATGGAGCTGTAATGGGACAGACATTGCAGTGTTATGGACAGTGCATATGGAGCTGTAATGGGACAGACATTGCAGTGTTATGGACAGTGCATATGGAGCCGTAATGGGACAGACATTGCAGTGTTATGGACAGTGCATATGGAGCCGTAATGGGACAGACATTGCAGTGTTATGGACAGTGCATATGGAGCCGTAATGGGACAGACATTGCAGTGTTATGGACAGTGCATATGGAGCCGTAATGGGACAGACATTGCAGTGTTATGGACAGTGCATATGGAGCCGTAATGGGACAGACATTGCAGTGTTATGGACAGTGCATATGGAGCCGTAATGGGACAGACATTGCAGTGTTATGGACAGTGCATATGGAGCCGTATTAAGACAGACATTGCAGTGTTATGGACAGTGCATATGGAGCCGTAATGGGACAGACATTGCAGTGTTATCGACAGTGCATATGGAAGTCACGTTGATATGAAAATATGTTTGCTAAGGCAAAATAAAGTGAAATTTAGTCCATCAAGTTAAGTGGGAGACTCACGCAGTGCGTAGTATTAGGTTGGTATAAAATTTAACTGAGGGCGATCCACTTAAAATGTAATCACAATCCACTCTGTCTGAGTGCACCTGGTAAATAACACACAGAAGGCTGCAGCTGTGGGCTTTTATATCATAGCTTTATTAAACTGAAAAATTCGACATGCCTGAATGTATGTGGAGACATCTAGGAATGTTATTTGAAATTGTTTGTGGACAACGTAATTTTTGTGTCGAATTTAGTGCGTCGGACTTTGAAATAAGTTGAGGTTTTCCTGTGACACAGAGAGAATTTGAAAATGCAATTAAAATATTGCGACAAAATAAATATTTTTGGGTGTGTGGCGAAATTCTCTCGCGCAGATTCTCGTTTTCACTTTCTTTAAATACATTTTCCATTCCCAGTTTTGTACTGAACTATGCTAATAGAATTTTTACGGGTTAGTAGGGAAATGATGCATACTGGTCCATTATGGCGACATTGAACTGAGCTCAACATTTTTTTTAAAAAATTCCTTCACGTCATTTGACTAAAATAGCAAATAAGTCCTCATAATGAAATTTGCCCTCTGACGCTCTTATGAAATGACAACAGCCAAGAAGTCTTACCAACGCAGGGCGCCACCCCCCCTCCGCCCCCTTTCCATTCAGTTCATCCCCAACAGCAGTGTCTGTCGGCGTTATTTGCTAGCACTGCAATAAATTAAATTTAACAAACGTAAAAGTTTGTTAAATTTATACTGTTGTTACGCCATTCCTCACCAGTTCTGACGACACACGTGGCAGGTCTCCATGTTGCCAGCTGAAACCACGCAAGTGCTGCCGTCTTGCGGTTAATTGCTCATTCATAGTCCTTTCTGTTTCAAACTGAAAGTACAAGGCAAATATTTTAATTAAATAAAGCCTTAATTAGATTATCGTTCGCAGATGCACTTGCTGTCGCCAACGTCTTGAAGGAATAATCCTTAAATAAACACTTTCAAAGCAGAGTTAATGGTGTTTATTTAACGATTACTTACTTACCAAGTGCGTTGTATTATGTAAATCGTGGAAGAGACTGATGTTACTGCTACCCAGAAGGTCGGCACTCCCCCCTGTTAAACGTGGCGGCAGACTACCAGACAGTACGACGTTAGCTCAGATGCCACAGTGTATATTGACACCTCTGGGGACAAACGTCATGTAATTTACACATTTGTTTTCGGTGGTTGATTTAAACGTTTGTATGTGTATAAATGTGACAGACCTCACACATGTGATGTACAGGTAGCCCTCGACTTACGGCGGGGATGCGTTCCTGGACGAAACGGCGTAAATCGGAATCGGCGTAAATTGAAACGATTTTATAATGTAAATCAATGGGTAGTCATTGACATGCGTTCCTGGACGAAACGGCGTAAATCGGAATCGGCGTAAATTGAAACGATTTTTATAATGTAAATCAATGGGCAGTCAGTGACATGCGTTCCTGGACGAAACGGCGTAAATCGGAATCGGCGTAAATTGAAAAGATTTTATAATGTAAATCAATGGGCAGTCATTGACATGCGTTCCTGGACGAAACGGCGTAAATCGGAATCGGCGTAAATTGAAACGATTTTTATAATATAAATCAATGGGCAGTCAGTGACATGCGTTCCTGGACGAAACGGCGTAAATCGGAATCGGCGTAAATTGAAACGATTTTTATAATGTAAATCAATGGGCAGTCAGTGACATGCGTTCCTGGACGAAACGGCGTAAATCGGAATCGGCGTAAATTGAAAAGATTTTATAATGTAAATCAATGGGCAGTCAGTGACATGCGTTCCTGGACGAAACGGCGTAAATCGGAATCGGCATAAATTGAAACGATTTTTATAATGTAAATCAATGGGCAGTCAGTGACATGCGTTCCTGGACGAAACGGCGTAAATCGGAATCGGCGTAAATTGAAACGATGTTCTAATGTAAATCAATGGCCCGTCAGTGACATGCGTTCCTGGACGAAACGGCGTAAATCGGAATCGGCGTAAATTGAAACGATGTTATAATGTAAATCAATGGGCCGTCAGTGACATGCGTTCCTGGACGAAACGGCGTATATCGGAATCGGCGTAAATTGAAACGATTTTTATAATGTAAATCAATGGGCAGTCAGTGACATGCGTTCCTGGACGAAACGGCGTATATCGGAATCGGCGTAAATTGAAACGATTTTTATAATGTAAATCAATGGGCAGTCAGTGACATGCGTTCCTGGACGAAACGGCGTATATCGGAATCGGCGTAAATTGAAACGATTTTTATAATGTAAATCAATGGGCAGTCAGTGACATGCGTTCCTGGACGAAACGGCGTATATCGGAATCGGCGTAAATTGAAACGATTTTTATAATGTAAATCAATGGGCAGTCAGTGACATGCGTTCCTGGACGAAACGGCGTATATCGGAATCGGCGTAAATTGAAACGATTTTTATAATGTAAATCAATGGGCAGTCAGTGACATGCGTTCCTGGACGAAACGGCGTAAATCGGAATCGGCGTAAATTGAAAAGATTTTATAATGTAAATCAATGGGCAGTCATTGACATGCGTTCCTGGACGAAACGGCGTAAATCGGATCGGCGTAAATTGAAACGATTTTTATAATATAAATCAATGGGCAGTCAGTGACATGCGTTCCTGGACGAAACGGCGTAAATCGGAATCGGCGTAAATTGAAACGATTTTTATAATGTAAATCAATGGGCAGTCAGTGACATGCGTTCCTGGACGAAACGGCGTAAATCGGAATCGGCGTAAATTGAAAAGATTTTATAATGTAAATCAATGGGCAGTCAGTGACATGCGTTCCTGGACGAAACGGCGTAAATCGGAATCGGCATAAATTGAAACGATTTTTATAATGTAAATCAATGGGCAGTCAGTGACATGCGTTCCTGGACGAAACGGCGTAAATCGGAATCGGCGTAAATTGAAACGATGTTCTAATGTAAATCAATGGCCCGTCAGTGACATGCGTTCCTGGACGAAACGGCGTAAATCGGAATCGGCGTAAATTGAAACGATGTTATAATGTAAATCAATGGGCCGTCAGTGACATGCGTTCCTGGACGAAACGGCGTATATCGGAATCGGCGTAAATTGAAACGATTTTTATAATGTAAATCAATGGGCAGTCAGTGACATGCGTTCCTGGACGAAACGGCGTATATCGGAATCGGCGTAAATTGAAACGATTTTTATAATGTAAATCAATGGGCAGTCAGTGACATGCGTTCCTGGACGAAACGGCGTATATCGGAATCGGCGTAAATTGAAACGATTTTTATAATGTAAATCAATGGGCAGTCAGTGACATGCGTTCCTGGACGAAACGGCGTATATCGGAATCGGCGTAAATTAAAACGATTTTTATAATGTAAATCAATGGGCAGTCAGTGACATGCGTTCCTGGACGAAACGGCGTATATCGGAATCGGCGTAAATTGAAACGATTTTTATAATGTAAATCAATGGGCAGTCAGTGACATGCGTTCCTGGACGAAACGGCGTATATCGGAATCGGCGTAAATTGAAACGATTTTTATAATGTAAATCAATGGGCAGTCAGTGACATGCGTTCCTGGACGAAACGGCGTATATCGGAATCGGCGTAAATTGAAACGATTTTTATAATATAAATCAATGGGCAGTCAGTGACATGCGTTCCTGGACGAAACGGCGTATATCGGAATCGGCGTAAATTGAAACGATTTTTATAATGTAAATCAATGGGCAGTCAGTGACATGCGTTCCTGGACGAAACGGCGTATATCGGAATCGGCGTAAATTGAAACGATTTTTATAATATAAATCAATGGGCAGTCAGTGACATGCGTTCCTGGCACCCAAACATCGACCAGTAATATAATGACGTTGCATCTAAAGCTCTGAAATAACGTAAATATAATAAAGGGAATTTAAACAATATATTTTGTACACTTACAGCCGGCAATGGCGTAATGAAGCAGCGTTAGTTCTGTAACAAAGTCACTGGTTGAGGATCGTCACGTTTTTAAAGAAAGCGTGCAGTGTGGACTGTCGTGATTTCTTGTTTCTTTCTATCCAAATGTCACGATAAAAATAACCCCGGGACCTCCGCAGATATTAAATTTGTCCTTTGATAGGTTAAAGCGCCGGGAATGAAATCGCATAACAGCAAACTGCAATATGCAGAAGTTTACATTTTGCAAGCAGCTTTTATCGATTAATCGATCTCTTTAGAGCAAATTCGCGTTAACGAAACATACGTAATTGCAGAGATGACTGTATTTATAATTTTTATTCAAAATCAGCGCTGTAAGAATTACGATTTAGTGTAAGAAGCAGTGCGAGAAAAATTGTAAAACGTTATAAATAGTAGTTAAATATATATATTTTTTCACTTTTTGACCTCCTGGTTTCAAAATCGGGCGTTATTCTGAATCGGCGCAAATTGGACCGGCGCAAATCGAGGGCTACCTGTACAGTGTACTGGTGTGAACATACATAAATACAGGGCATACACAAAAGAATGGTGCGGTTTCAAAAGTGAATAAAAAATTTATTTCTCACCTTACACGGGCACAACATACACCGTCAGCGGCGGCAACTGTCCAAGTTTCTCATTTGGTAATTACAATCCTTCAATGTGTGCACCCTGGGTCACACGACACACATCCACACGGTAATCAAACTCATCCCAGACCCGGTGTAGCATGTCCGCTGTAATGGCCTGCAGTGCATGCGTTATCCGATCACGAATTTCATGGATGGACGTGGGCAATGGTGGTACATAAACGCTGTCTTTAACGAACCCACAAAGAAAGAAATCGCACGGTGTAAGATCTGGCGAACGGGGTGGCCAAGGGAGAAGGTTCTTGTCTCCATTTGCAGCAGCACGTCTTCTCCTTCTCCAGCTGCAACGCCATCTTTGAAACTGGCCCCGCGGCCACGCAGTAAGCATGAGAACGAACTGCTGGTAGCGCATGAGAAACTTGGACAGTTGCCGCCGCTGACGGTGTATGTTGTGCCCGTGTAATGTGAGACATAAAGTTTTTATTCACTTTTGAAACCGCACCATTCTTTTGTGTATGCCCTGTACATACACACACATATATACGTATACACAGACATACCAATATATGCATTTTATGAAACTAATTTTTCGTTCACACAAATATTTATTGCACTATCAGCCTTAAGGGAACCTGTTTCGGTCTCAAATCTTCAAGCTATGATCAGGTCTCGTTTTATACGAAAGTAAAATTTTAGAAGAATTAAAGGCTACACGTTTGTATTTGCAAGAAATTCGATTTTTAGGCCTTATTTCTTCTGGGATGTTGCTCTGCGTAACATCCGAGAAGAGCGAAGGTTTCATCTACACCGCTGCGGAAGTCTGAAATCTCGCGCAATATGTCTTCCTTATTGTACAAATTTTGGCTTTTGAAGACGTGTTGCGATGTGGCGTGTAGCTAAAGGGTTGGGAACTATTTTGTGTTGGCGTACAGCGCCGGTGTGTTACAACGTGTACATTAGCTTTACGTTACGTGCAGGTTGGTCGTTACTGGACAGGTAGAGGTGCTGTGCTTTATGGCTGAAGTGTGCAAGGTCACTTGTGCATCTTCAGGAAGCTGCAGGTTAGCACATACAGTAACACGTGCATGCTTACACACGTGTACATATACATATTGCGGAAATAATTAATTTTAGATGATCTCTGTACCTCGGATTGTGCAGACGAGGAACGAACAAATGGCAAGATCTTGCGAAACGTCGCGGCGGATTTCGGTGTTGGCATGTCAACGGATTGAGATAGGGTAACATCGAAATCGAAACTCGAAGAACATTCGTATAAAATGCCGAATGGAGGCACATTGCAGCCAAAAAACTTTGGGGGAAAGAAAGTTCAAACCAAAATATCATATTTTTGTTCGTATAAATTTGTAGTGTTGTATTGTATTGTAAATATCGTACACTTTGTTGTGCCATAAATTGTATTAACATAAGACGTGTTTGTGAATAAATGTTATTTTTATTGCAGCTTATCACGTCAAGCCGAATTTCCGAATTATCCGAAATTTTGTTTATCCGAAATCGGGTCCGCCCCCTTTATTTCTGATAATCGAGGTTCTACTGTAGTTTTATGTTCTACAAAACGTACAGACCGGCCCTAGGGTCCACACAGCTCCCTACTGAACGACCACAGGGGTAAAGCGACGGGCGTGAAACGTTGACGATTCACTTCCACCTGGCGTCGAAATTAAGAATAACTGGAGCTATACACCATCGTGACGTGAACACGGACAACCTAACCTTCTGAGCTATGTCCTGCTGCACAAGCTGATTTTCTGCCACGCCATTTAGTATAAAAAGCTGACATAAAGCAGACAACAAACGGACATCTTTGGTGTTCCACGTACTGTAGGTGTGTCACTGTCTTGACATGTCTAGTGATAGAGATGGCAGTCTGCATGATGGATGTTGGTGAGGTTCTGTTGTGACGAAATGTGGCAGGTTATGACGTCAGAGTAGGTGGTGCTGTGACAGCTGAGTATTTTAACCCTTTAAAGCCCAGTGGTTACTATATGTACCACCATGTTTAACATTCAACAATTCTACGTTCTGCCCACACAGTGTATTTATGTGTTTTGTGTGGATCTCAGAACAAACAGCGATTATTTCACTGTACAACATTAACTGACTGGTTTGTATAACTGAGACGGAGTGTGTTTACTCGCGCGTACGGACATGTATGTTATGTGTTTTGTGTGGATCTCAGAACAAACAGCGATTATTTCACTGTACAACATCAACTGACTGGTTTGTATAACTGAGACGGAGTGTGTTTACTGCGCGGTATACGGACTGTATTTATGTGTTTTTGTGTGGATCTCAGAACAAACAGCGATTGTTTCACTGTACAACATTAACTGACTGGTTTGTATAACTGAGACGGAGTGTGTTTACTGCGCGGTACGGACTGTATTTATGTGTTTTGTGTGGATCTGAGAACAAACAGCGATTATTTCACTGTAACTGACTGGTTTGTATAACTGAGACGGAGTGTGTTTACTGCGCGGTACGGACTGTATTTATGTGTTTTGTGTGGATCTCAGAACAAACAGCGATTATTTCACTGTACAGCATTAACTGACTGGTTTGTATAACTGAGACGAAATGTGTTTACTGAGCGGTACGAGCTAAGTGTGTAAATAAAATTCAAGTTAGATGCAGCGTTAAGGATCTAACTCATATAAACTCGACATGCTGTTACAGTCCCGGTGCCAGGAAATGCCGCAGCATGCACGATACTTCATAAGTGGCGTTATAAACAAACCGTAGCAAGTGAAGACAGGTGAACTTGCAGGCCATACAACTGAACATAACTCAGACAACACCTTAAGTAAGAAACGTGTCTATAATCAGGCTGTTGAAAACTGATTAATAAGCTAAAGCAGGAGGAGGGAGGGGAAATCTGTGTAACAGTTTGTACTGTCAGCGTAATATATTGTTTGGATGATAAGATGATGGGCGACCGTTTTAGCACGCATGGTATAGGTGAGAATTGCACCCATGTTATTAGCCCGAAGGCATGAAAAACAGAAAGATTGGGAGAGGCAGAAATATGTGAGATAATATTAAAATGTATGATAAAGAAGTAGTTTGTGCTCATGCGGAATAAATCTAACTGCCTTAGTATAGAGATGAGAGACTCGCACTTGTGAACACGATAGCGGACCTTTGAATCTATTTCTTTGCTAGATGGCGTACTGTCAGATTCTCAAAAAGTTTTCTGATCCACAGATTGACACGTAATCACCCGACCTGAATCCAGACACTGTCGCTTACAGTTTTATGAACCGCCCTGTTGGGGATCGTATTTGGAGTCAGTGTGTGTCGGTGTGTAAGTTATCGGCTTACGATCTGTCGCATGATCGATACAGGTATTGGCCGGGGTCACAAGTGTTAGCAGCTATTAACACACAGGTATATTGCAACACCCCCTTGCCGCACTTTCATTGTACAAAGGAAGTTTCCCTATTTTGTCTATTTCCATATATTACACAACTCGCTGTACCACGCGATCAGACTTTGTCAGTAGGCCAGTGGTTGTCATCGTGTGGCCCGCGGTTCCGTAAATGTTCGTGTGGCCTGACCAGGGGATTCACAAGCTTATGTTTGTTTTGTTATTGTAAGTTAGAACAAGAACATGATGCATTGTTATGTTAATGTTATACAGAATTTGGTTATCGGGATTGATGGCGTAACATAGTGTAGACTGCTCAGTGTACGGTCTACTCATTGTAGACTTTACTGTAGACTTTTTCACTGTAGACTTTGCTCAGTGTAGACTCTGCTGAATGTACAGTCTGCTCATTGCAGACTTTTAGTGTAGACTGTTCAGTGTGCGGTACTCATTGTAGACTTTAGTGTAGACTCTACTCAGTGTACAGTCTTCTCATTGCAGACTGTTTAGTGTAGACTCTACTCAGTGTGCAATCTTTTCAGTATGCAGTGCTTATTGCAGACTTTAGTGTAGACTTTTTCACTGTAAACTTTGTTCAATGTAGACTCCGCTCAAAATAGTCTCCTCATTGCAGACTGTTTAGTTTATACTTTGTTTAGTGTAGACTGTTCAGTGTGCGGTGCTCATTGTAGACTTTAGTGTAGACGTTTTCACTGTAGGCTCCGCTCAATGCACATTCTGCTCATTGCAGACTGTTTAGTGTAGACTATGTTTAGTGTACACTCTGTTTATTGTAGACTCTGTTTAGTGTAGACTATTCAGTGTGCAGTGCTCATTGTAGACTTTAGTGTAGAGTCTGCTCAGTGTACTGTCTGCTCATTGCAGACTGTTTAGTGTAGACTCCGTTTAGTGTAGACTTTGTCCAGTGTACAGCCTGCTCATTGCAGACTGTTTAGTGTAGACTCCGTTTAGTGTAGGCTTCGCCCAGTGCACAGTCTGCTCATTGCAGACTGTTTAGTGTAGACTCCGTTTAGTGTAGACTTTGCCCAGTGTATATTCTGCTCATTGCAGACTGTTTAGTGTAGACTCCGTTTAGTGTAGAATCCGTTTAGTGTAGACTTTGCCCAGTGAACAGTCTGCTCATTGCAGACTGTTTAATGTAGACTCCGTTTAGTGTAGACTTTGCCCAGTGTAGTCTGCTCATTGTAGACTCCGTTTAGTGTAGACTCCGTTTAGTGTAGACTTTGCCCAGTGTATGCTCTGCGCAGTAAAATCATAAACTGCTGTTTTAAGCTACTGTTAATCTCAGTTTCAGTGCCATCGCAGTATGTAAGGACCTTCACATAGACTTAATACATTTGTCAGTTAGTGAGTTTCATAATTGTTCCGCGGTACCAGGAAACTGACAAGTATTGCTCTAAATCTCTGTGGTTAACTTCTGCCCGAGGATTGTTTCCAGACGATTTCATGACACGAAATTTGAAAATCTTGCAGTCTGTTGTGTTTGAATCTCTGATTGGCTTCCTACGTGGTCAGCTTTATGGCTGCATGGGTTATTGTATACATTTGTGGGACTTAAATAAGAAGGCTGCGGATGGTGGACGCCGTGACGTACTACACAGACGTCATCGAGGTCTTCTTTACTTTCTAAATATCACAAGGCGTCACGGTGCACCGGTAAATGTAATTTTTTTTCTTGGCTATATGCAGACCTCTTATACCGAATTTCAGGCAAACCGTTCAGCACGCGGTGGCGCAGTTGGTTGAGGCACTGCTCTACAAGCCGGAAGGTCGCGGGTTCGATTCCCGATGGTATCATTGGCATTTTTCATTGACATAATCCTTTCGGCCGCACTATGGCCCTGGGGTCGACTAAGCCTCTAACAGAAATGAGTACCAGGAATATTTCCTGGGGGTAAAGGCGGCCGGTGCGTAGGGCTGACAACCTTACCACCTTCATGTGCCGATTGTCTAGAAATCTGGAAGCCTCAACCTCCTGGAGCCCTAAGGGCCTGTCCAGGTCTGTAATGGGGTTGCTTTACCGTTCGTTAAATGTGGGACGGACGGACAGTCCTTTCCGCCCGCAACTACAGTGTTACTGCACCGGGCTGTGCTCAGTCAATACAGTGTTACTGCACCGGGCTGTGCTCAGTCACTACAGTGTTACTGCACCGGGCTGTGCTCAGTCACTACAGTGTTACTGCACCAGGCTGTGCTCAGTCACTACAGTGTTACTGCACCGGGCTGTGCTCAGTCACTACAGTGTTACTGCACCGGGCTGTGCTCAGTCACTACAGTGTTACTGCACCGGGCTGTGCTCAGTCACTACAGTGTTACTGCACCGGGCTGTGCTCAGTCACTACAGTGTTACTGCACCGGGCTGTGCTCAGTCACTACAGTGTTACTGCACCGGGCTGTGCTCAGTCACTACAGTGTTACTGCACCGGGCTGTGCTCAGTCACTACAGTGTTACTGCACGGGCTGTGCTCAGTCACTACAGTGTTACTGCACCGGGCTGTGCTCAGTCACTACAGTATTACTGCACCGGGCTGTGCTCAGTCACTACAGTGTTACTGCACCGGGCTGTGCTCAGTCACTACAGTGTTACTGCACCGGGCTGTGCTCAGTCACTACAGTGTTACTGCACCGGGCTGTGCTCAGTCACTACAGTGTTACTGCACAGGGCTGTGCTCAGTCACTACAGTGTTACTGCACCGGGCTGTGCTCAGTCAGTACAGTGTTACTGCACAGGGCTGTGCTCAGTCACTACAGTGTTACTGCACCGGGCTGTGCTCAGTCACTACAGTGTTACTGCACAGGGCTGTGCTCAGTCACTACAGTGTTACTGCACAGGGCTGTGCTCAGTCACTACAGTGTTACTGCACCGGGCTGTGCTCAGTCACTACAGTGTTACTGCACCGGGCTGTGCTCAGTCACTACAGTGTTACTGCACCGGGCTGTGCTCAGTCACTACAGTGTTACTGCACCGGGCTGTGCTCAGTCACTACAGTGTTACTGCACCGGACTGTGCTCAGTCACTACAGTGTTACTGCACCGGGCTGTGCTCAGTCACTACAGTGTTACTGCACCGGGCTGTGCTCAGTCACTACAGTGTTACTGCACCGGGCTGTGCTCAGTCACTACAGTGTTACTGCACCGGGCTGTGCTCAGTCACTACAGTGTTACTGCACCGGGCTGTGCTCAGTCACTACAGTGTTACTGCACCGGGCTGTGCTCAGTCACTACAGTGTTACTGCACCGGGCTGTGCTCAGTTACTACAGTGTTACTGCACCGGGCTGTGCTCAGTCACTACAGTGTTACTGCACCGGGCTGTGCTCAGTCACTACAGTGTTACTGCACCGGGCTGTGCTCAGTCACTACAGTGTTACTGCACCGGGCTGTGCTCAGTCACTACAGTGTTACTGCACCGGGCTGTGCTCAGTCACTACAGTGTTACTGCACCGGGCTGTGCTCAGTCACTACAGTGTTACTGCACCGGGCTGTGCTCAGTCACTACAGTGTTACTGCACCGGGCTGTGCTCAGTCACTACAGTGTTACTGCACCGGGCTGTGCTCAGTCACTGCAGTGTTACTGCACCGGGCTGTGCTCAGTCACTACAGTGTTACTGCACCGGGCTGTGCTCAGTCACTACAGTGTTACTGCACCGGGCTGTGCTCAGTCACTACAGTGTTACTGCACCGGGCTGTGCTGTCACTACAGTGTTACTGCACCGGGCTGTGCTCAGTCACTACAGTGTTACTGCACCGGACTGTGCTCAGTCACTACAGTGTTACTGCACCGGGCTGTGCTCAGTCACTCCCACTCAGTCACTCCCACTCAGTCACTCCCACTCAGTCACTCGCACTCAGTCACTCCCACTCAGTCACTCCCACTCAGTCACTCGCACTCAGTCACTCCCACTCAGTCACTCCCACTCAGTCACTCCCACTCAGTCACTCAGAAGACATTTGTGGACAGTTTCCGTACTTAAGTTTATTAAATAAAACACAAATATAGAAAATGTTGGCAGAAACTGAAGGGACGTGGAATTGCTTTAACTACACGGATTTTCGCGAAACTCATAATTGTGAAAGGCAGCACGAGGCGACATTCTGCAGTTCTCACACCTTCAGCCCACGTAACAAAGCGGTCCAACAACCAGTAAATAAGCTACTTTTCCAATCACGTGTTAAACTTCATGAAGCAGGAATATAATGTAAGAAATATGTACAAGCCATTCTACACCTCATAGCAAACACTCAAATTTTCCTTTACAAACACCAAGGATTTTTGCTGGGTCGAAACAATAATAGCTTCTAGTATAAGAATCTTTAGATATAATCTGTGGTCGAAATGCAGGCATCCTTATTGTTCAAAAGGTTGGCATCTGCAGTCGCCATTGTGCTTTAGAGGGTTAAATCTATTTTGTTGTGTGTCAGGGTGCAATTTCCACTGTAGTGCGGGTGGTTGCTGGAGGGTTAAGGGTGTGATGTCAGCTGCACCCTGCCTGGTCTTTCCTCCCCCACAGATTTGAACAGCTCTATTACATGACAAGTGTTGCGTGACGTCACCAGGAACTCTCCAATCGCTGTGCACTGAAGCATGTCCTTTCGAATTTGTATGTGTCGGTAAGTCTGCTTTGCTAAGTCTGCTTTGCTAAGTCTGGCTTTAGGTGCGAGTACAACATTAAGAAGAATTTTTCGGACATAACAGAAGAAGTAATGGCTTTTAAAGAAGGATCATTTATTATGGATTTATTTATTTATTTATTTATGTAGTCACGGCTTACCCCATTCGCTGCCGATCCCAGTGGCCGCGCGGTCTAAGGCGTGGGTCTTCGGCCACTCGCTTGCTGGGATTGAGGATTCGAATCCCGCCGGGGGCATGGATGTCTGTCTGTTGTGAGTGTTGTGTGTTGTCAGGTAGAGGTCTCTGCGACGAGCTGATCACTCGTCCAGAGGAGTCCTACCGAGTGTGGTGTGTCTGAGTGTGATCGTTTGTGATGGTTTGTGTAACTGAGACGGAGTGTGTTTACTGCGCGGTACGGACTGTATTTATGTGTTTTGTGTGGATCTCAGAACAAACAGCGATTATTTCACTGTACAACATTAACTGACTGGTTTGTATAACTGAGATGGAGTGTGTTTACTGCGCGGTACGGACTGTATTTATGTGTTTTGTGTGGATCTCAGAACAAACAGCGATTATTTCACTGTACAGCATTAACTGACTGGTTTGTATAACTGAGACGGAGTGTGTTTACTGCGCGGTACGGACTGTATTTATGTGTTTTGTGTGGATCTCAGAACAAACAGCGATTATTTCACTGTACAGCATTAACTGACTGGTTTGTATAACTGAGACGGAGTGTGTTTACTGCGCGGTACGGACTGTATTTATGTGTTTTGTGTGGATCTCAGAACAAACAGCGATTATTTCACTGTACAACATTAACTGACTGGTTTGTATAACTGAGACGGAGTGTGTTTACTGCGCGGTACGGTCTGTATTTATGTGTTTTGTGTGGATCTCAGAACAAACAGCGATTATTTCACTGTACAACATTAACTGACTGGTTTGTGTAACTGAGACGGAGTGTGTTTACTGCGCGGTACGGACTGTATTTATGTGTTTTGTGTGGATCTCAGAACAAACAGCGATTATTTCACTGTACAACATTAACTGACTGGTTTGTATAACTGAGACGGAGTGTGTTTACTGCGCGGTACGGTCTGTATTTATGTGTTTTGTGTGGATCTCAGAACAAACAGCGATTATTTCACTGTACAACATTAACTGACTGGTTTGTATAACTGAGACGGAGTGTGTTTACTGCGCGGTACGGTCTGTATTTATGTGTTTTGTGTGGATCTCAGAACAAACAGCGATTATTTCACTGTACAACATTAACTGACTGGTTTGTGTAACTGAGACGGAGTGTGTTTACTGCGCGGTACGGTCTGTATTTATGTGTTTTGTGTGGATCTCAGAACAAACAGCGATTATTTCACTGTACAACATTAACTGACTGGTTTGTATAACTGAGACGGAGTGTGTTTACTGCGCGGTACGGACTGTATTTATGTGTTTTGTGTGGATCTCAGAACAAACAGCCATTATTTCCCTATTTCCTTCGCAGCACAAAACACTTTTCGCCTAGACAAAGCACAGACACTCAAACTATATAACTATATAGATAAGAACGTCTTTCTGGGAAGCTAGTAGTTCCTGAGCTCGTAAATAGGCTTCTCGCAATTTATGGAAGCCGAAATTTTATTAAAATGTACACTAGGGCCTCTACCTGTTCTTGACCTCAGCCAGGTCCTTTCGAAAACCTGTCCAAATGCTTAGACGTGTGAAGCTTTGTTACCGTGCTAATTTCTTGATTTCGGGATTTGTTAGCCTCTTGTATAACTCCAAGCAGGAGGACCACCGCTTTTTCTACTGCCTGCGATTGTTTATTCATATATTCCCAATTTCCCTGCATGTCTGCATGCCAACCAGTGACAGGGACCAACGTAACACTGACAAACTTAAAAATGTGTGCTAAAGTAAACTGGCGAATTGTGGTGAGAATGAAGTGTGATAGAATGCGTCAGAGGATGAGCTAACTTATTGGTTCTCTAAACGGTCCGTTTTGACTTAGACCAACAGCAACATCTTAGATATCTAGATACTCTAACACATGATGATGATGATCATCATCATCATGCTTTACAATGACTTAGCCCAAATGCCCGTTCCCCTCTCAATATAACACTATATGTCTCTTTAATGGACTGCTGTGTTCCCTTTTACTGCCGTTGATATTTCGTAACAGTCTGTGTCTGTCTATTGTACTATCGTGTTGTATCTGTCTATTGTACTAACGTGTTGTAGCTGTCTATTGTACTATCGTGTTGTATCTGTCTATTGTACTAACGGTTGTAGCTGTCTGTCTATTGTACTATCGTGTTGTATCTGTCTTTTGTACTAACGTGTTGTATCTGTCTATTGTACTATCGTGTTGTGTCTGTCTATTGTACTAACGTGTTGTGTCTGTCTATTGTACTAACGTGTTGTATCTGTCTATTGTACTAACGTGTTGTATCTGTCTATTGTACTAACGTGTTGTAGCTGTCTATTGTACTATCGTGTTGTATCTGTCTTTTGTACTAACGTGTTGTATCTGTCTATTGTACTATCGTGTTGTGTCTGTCTATTGTACTAACGTGTTGTGTCTGTCTATTGTACTAACGTGTTGTATCTGTCTATTGTACTAACGTGTTGTATCTGTCTATTGTACTAACGTGTTGTATCTGTCTATTGTACTAACGTGTTGTATCTGTCTATTGTACTAACGTGTTGTGTCTGTGTATTGTACTAACGTGTTGTATCTGTCTATTGTACTAACGTGTTGTATCTGTCTATTGTACTAACGTGTTGTGTCTGTGTATTGTACTAACGTATTGTATCTGTCTATTGTACTAACGTGTTGTATCTGTCTATTGTTATAGTTGTTGTTTCGTACCAAAACTGCTTGTGTTTAAGTTCTTTCAGAATGTCTTGATTTGTTTTGAGGCCAAACAATAACTGACACTTTTTTGGACAGCCCTTGTGCTCTGTTGATTACCTTAGCACATGCACAAAATTTATTTCATTCATCACTGCAACTTTCGTCCACCTTAGCGAAAGCAGAGATCTCGAATCCGGCGGACAAGTAACAGACTGTCCGCCATGTCCCGCACTCTTGCGGGAAATACGTGGAAGACTAAATTCTAAATGGTTCTGACGACGGGTACAACGTTGAGAACTAATTGTCTTGTGGACTTTGTCCATCGTCCGGATAACATATAAAAATATAAAATCACGACGTTTCGGAAGCTGGTTCTTCTTCCGGAAGATGGACAAAGTCCAGAAGATAATTAGTTCTCAACGTGGAAGACAAATTTTCCAGCAATTGAACCAAGTTTTCATGGATATATATCACACATATGGTTTCAGCTGGCACTTATATTTACGACAACTCCTGAATAACATTGGTATGGTCACGTCATTGTGGTAGCAAAAACCAAAAACGTAGCCCAAAATCTTTACGCTATGTGTATATATTACACTTTCAAACACGTATATCTGCACACAGTTAGAATTCCTCTGGTGTGTGTAATTTGCATATTGAGAGGCTTAGACGTGGTCTCAGGAGGCGAGCAGCAATGAGCAACGTGTAGTATTTCACTGAAAGGTCACACTAGTTGTGCAGACATAAATGTTGCTTTTGAGGCAGAGACACGGCAACATAGAAGACAGAGCACACAGCCTTATTTGACGTGACAGGTCAGGCGTAAGCTTAGACTGGACAGAAGAAGAAAGTACTGTCAGCGTGCGTGGATTTCAATTGCAAGTTCTATTTAATAAAAATAATTATAACATTATATAGACAAAATTGCATCAGGATATTTGAGTCTGTGTAATACACAGAATTACACACAGTGAAGGAGGAGAGGAATATCGTACATACAATAAAAAGAAGAAAGGCTAACTGGATTGGTCACATCTTGCGTAGAAACTGCCTTCTGAAACATGTGATTGAAGGAAAGTTAGAGGGAAGGATAGAAATGACGGGAAGACGAGGGAGAAGATGTAAGCAGCTACTGGATGACCTTAAGGAAAAGAGAGGATACTGGAAATTGAAAGAGGAAGCACTAGATCGCACCCTGTGGAGAACTCGCTTTGGAAGAGGCTACGGACCGTCGTAAGACAGACTGCAGAGTGAATGAATGAATGAATGAATTTGGGTCAGCCCTTAAACTTACCTCTCCTTGTTGTCTTCGCGTGTTTCTGTTATTTATATAATTGTGTTGCTTGTTTATTGCTTGTGTGTTTTGTATTGTGTTTGTTTTGTAATTGTGTGTGTGCTCTTAAGCCTGCGCTTAGATAAGCAACAACTGAATGTGCTTGACTCATTTCATTTCGCACTTTAACAAAGCACCACTAACAACTACGGACTCTCTCTTCTCTAAATAAGTCACAAGGAACGTCAAGGGTTTCGCATCGTCGCCATATTTGTTACTGCCGGCTCCCAAACAATATTTCTGTTGGTATGATCTGCATACTGTGGGCCGCGATAGCTCAGTCGGTTATAGCGACTCGCTACGGGCTGGACGGTCCGGGGATCGAATCCCGGTGGAGGCGAGATTTTCCGCACCCGTCCAGACCGGCCCTGGGGACTACCCACCCTCCTATACAATGGGTATCGGGTCATTCCCGGGGGTAAAGCGGCCGGGGCGTGGATTTGACCACCTACCCTCATCTAGTGCTAGGGTTAAAGATAGAGTAGAGCTGTACCTCTACTCCCCCTCTGGGCCTTCATGGCCTGTTCTAGGGAGACCTTTACCTTTACCTTTACCTTTTTATGATCTCCATACCAATTTCACCCGCCTATCGCTATATTTCTTGACTTATTTCTGTTAAACGAAATCCGAATAAATTTTCGCATCTCTGATAGCATTGTACATTTGCAAACAAAATTCCACTTACGATAGTCGCACATTTTATGGAGATTTATTTCTGTCACGTTTTATAAGCATAAATCAGCGGTCCTAGTGCGCTACAATACCCGCCATGTTGTTGATATCGATTCTGGGAGGGTAAAGTGTTGATAGTTACTTCGCCTTCAGTGTAATAAAGTTAGTGTCAAGATGCGTGAAATTGCGCCAACTACTTCAACAGTTGATAGTGCAAATTGCGCGCGCCTGCTCGCACAGACGCTCCCACATAAGGACGCAATTTATTTTTTTGTCCGCTTTCTTGAAATGAGAGAGGAGAGAAAGTTGACAGGAGTTAAAAGAGAGAGAGTCAAGTTTGTGTGTACACTGCATAGCGGAGTTTGTTAGACCTGGCGATCACACAGCGGTGAGGTTCAGGATTCGGGGGTCTTCTGGGATGTTACACCGTGTCGTTGAGTAAACAATTCTATTTACTAGCACTAAAGCTGTTTACACGAAGATATAGCGTCACGTCGCAGAAATTTAAACTTTCAGGCGTCGACTAACAGACGGTTTTGAGAAGACAAAAAGGAAGCATAAATTAAAATATCTACGTTGAAAATATGAATCAACTAACACCATAGAAAAGAGTTTTCCTTGATAAGCTGACAGTAGATTAGCTAGGGAATAAATTTAACAAATTTTATTTGAGCCTAATGTTCATTAACGTGTTCGCAAAAGCCCACAAGCAGTCCCTATGCCTATACAGATACACTGTAATCGCAGTCTCATATTTTCCATCTATGTCGTGATTTATAACGCTGTCTTTTCCTTACACATTTTCCAGTGTC
Source organism: Reticulitermes speratus (assembly GCA_021186555.1). Lineage (NCBI taxonomy): Eukaryota > Metazoa > Arthropoda > Insecta > Blattodea > Rhinotermitidae > Reticulitermes > Reticulitermes speratus. The sequence continues at coordinate 988,413 of JAJKFL010000001.1, forward strand.
TCTCCTTTTCCTGTCTGAAATTAATCCCAATAAAATCCGAATTTCATTTTAGGAGATATTCAAGGACAGGCGTGACGTCTTTCCAAGTTGTTATGGGGGGAGCGGAGGAATATACCCACACATTCTTAACTTCGTTATAAGATAGAGATGAGTGGTCAGCTTTAGAGTCCGGCTGCTACACACCAAAGATATTCTTCGTAGAAAGGGCGAGGTCGCTGGAGTCTTCCTGGAAGCTGTAGAGAAAGGAAAACTTCTGCTCATTGGGGAATAGAAGCGCAGTTGTTGGTTATATGAACCTGAGGTTGGTCACTGTAATGACTGAGCTACAATCCATCAGTACAGAACCTAGCAACGCGTTATTTTAGGAAGCTGTAATTTGGTAATATGACATAGTTTTGGTGATAGACGAACAGTGGAATGGTACTGACAGGACAAACCGACGTACTGCCAATTTGTCCACAACAAATCCCACATTAACTGCCGTGGGATCCGAATTCTCTCTCTGGGATTACAGCGGGCGATAACCCGCCTGAGCCGTGACTCTGCCTGTGTGTTCTAGTTACTTTATGGACAGCCCTGAACTGACGTGGGCTTCTCTCGCAAAGGACGAGAGGCTGTTGCCATGGCAACTCGTCATTGTTAGTCCCTCTCGTATCGCCCGCACGAAGTCCTCAAGCGTCAGAAATTAGCGCTATTATTGTTATCGTGGGAAATAGAAGTTCCTAGTAAAACGACCTTAATGCATGCATAATTGGTATATGGATCTGATATGAAACTTTGCACTCAACTTGACACTTGATCTCAGAGTGAGGGTTCACATTACACCCTTTGAAGTTTTCAAGCACGGTGGTTACTAGTTATACCAAAAGATTTAACATAAAAAATTCTATGCTCTGCCCACACAGTGTATTTATGTGTTTTGTGTGGATCTGAGAACAAACAGCGATTTTTTCACTGTACAACATTAACTGACTGGTTTGTATAACTGAGACGGAGTGTGTTTACTGCGCGGTACGGACTGTATTTATGTGTTTTGTGTGGATCTCAGAACAAACAGCGATTATTTCACTGTGCAGCATTAACTGACTGGTTTGTATAACTGAGACGGAGTGTGTTTACTGCGCGGTACAGACTGTATTTATGTGTTTTGTGTGGATCTCAGAACAAACAGCGATTATTTCACTGTACAACATTAACTGACTGGTTTGTATAACTGAGACGGAGTGTGTTTACTGCGCGGTACGGACTGTATTTATGTGTTTTGTGTGGATCTCAGAACAAACAGCGATTATTTCACTGTACAGCATTAACTGACTGGTTTGTATAACTGAGACGGAGTGTTTACTGCGCGGTACGGACTGTATTTATGTGTTTTGTGTGGATCTCAGAACAAACAGCGATTATTTCACTGTACAGCATTAACTGACTGGTTTGTGTAACTGAGACGGAGTGTGTTTACTGCGCGGTACGGACTGTATTTATGTGTTTTGTGTGGATCTCAGAACAAACAGCGATTATTTCACTGTACAGCATTAACTGACTGGTTTGTATAACTGAGACGGAGTGTTTACTGCGCGGTACGGACTGTATTTATGTGTTTTGTGTGGATCTCAGAACAAACAGCGATTATTTCACTGTACAGCATTAACTGACTGGTTTGTATAACTGAGACGGAGTGTTTACTGTGCGGTACGGACTGTATTTATGTGTTTTGTGTGGATCTCAGAACAAACAGCGATTATTTCACTGTACAGCATTAACTGACTGGTTTGTATAACTGAGACGGAGTGTTTACTGCGCGGTACGGACTGTATTTATGTGTTTTGTGTGGATCTCAGAACAAACAGCGATTATTTCACTGTACAGCATTAACTGACTGGTTTGTATAACTGAGACGGAGTGTTTACTGCGCGGTACGGACTGTATTTATGTGTTTTGTGTGGATCTCAGAACAAACAGCGATTATTTCACTGTACAGCATTAACTGACTGGTTTGTGTAACTGAGACGGAGTGTTTACTGCGCGGTACGGACTGTATTTATGTGTTTTGTGTGGATCTCAGAACAAACAGCGATTATTTCACTGTACAGCATTAACTGACTGGTTTGTATAACTGAGACGGAGTGTTTACTGCGCGGTACGGACTGTATTTATGTGTTTTGTGTGGATCTCAGAACAAACAGCGATTATTTCACTGTAACAGCATTAACTGACTGGTTTGTATAACTGAGACGGAGTGTTTACTGCGCGGTACGGACTGTATTTATGTGTTTTGTGTGGATCTCAGAACAAACAGCGATTATTTCACTGTACAGCATTAACTGACTGGTTTGTATAACTGAGACGGAGTGTGTTTACTGCGCGGTACGGACTGTATTTATGTGTTTTGTGTGGATCTCAGAACAAACAGCGATTATTTCACAGTACAGCATTAACTGACTGGTTTGTATAACTGAGACGGAGTGTTTACTGCGCGGTACGGACTGTATTTATGTGTTTTGTGTGGATCTCAGAACAAACAGCGATTATTTCACTGTACAGCATTAACTGACTGGTTTGTGTAACTGAGACGGAGTGTGTTTACTGCGCGGTACGGACTGTATTTATGTGTTTTGTGTGGATCTCAGAACAAACAGCGATTATTTCACTGTACAGCATTAACTGACTGGTTTGTGTAACTGAGACGGAGTGTGTTTACTGCGCGGTACGGACTGTATTTATGTGTTTTGTGTGGATCTCAGAACAAACAGCGATTATTTCACTGTACAGCATTAACTGACTGGTTTGAGTAACTGAGACGGAGTGTGTTTACTGCGCGGTACGGATTGGATCTTTATATATAATTGAGCTTAATCTTCATCTTTAAATCCAGGTCAGTCCATGTGAAATTTGTGGTGAAAATGCTGTATAATGTTTATCTCCCAATACTTCAGTTTCCCCTGTCAGTATCTTTCCACCAATGCTCCATACTCATTCATTCATCTACCACCAACGTTGTATAATGTTTCTCTCCCAGTACTTCAGTTTCCCCTGTGAGTATCATTCCACCAATGCTCCTTACTCATTCATACATCTATCACCAACGCTGTATAATGTGTTTCTCCCAGTACTTCAGTTTCCACTGTGAGTATCATTCCACCAATGCTCCATACTCATTCATACATCTACCACCAACACTGTATAATGTTTCTCTCTCAGTACTTCAGTTTCCTCTGTCAGTATCATTCCACCAATGCTCCATACTCATTCATACATCTACCACCAACACTGTATAATGTTTCTCTCCCAGTACTTCAGTTTCCCCTGTCAGTATCATTCTACCAATGCTCCATACTCATTCATACATCTACCACCAACACTGTATAATGTTTCTCTCCCAGTACTTCAGTTTCCCCTGTCACTATCATTCCACCAATGCTCCATACTCATTCATTCATTCATCTACCACCAACGCTGTATAATGTTTCTCTCCCAGTACTTCAGTTTTCCCCTGTCAGTATCATTCCACCATTGCTCCATACTCATTCATACATCTACCACCAACGCTGTATAATGTTTCTCTCCCAGTACTTCAGTTTCCCCTGTCAGTATCATTCCACCAATGCTCCATACTCATTCATACATCTACCACCAACGCTGTATAATGTTTCTCTCCCAGTACTTCAGTTTTCCCCTGTCAGTGTCATTCCACCAACGCTCCATACTCATTCATACATCTACCACCAACGCTGTATAATGTTTCTCTCCCAGTACTTCAGTTTCCCCTGTCAATATCATTCCACCAATGCTCCATACTCATTCATATATCTACCACCAACGCTGTATAATGTTTCTCTCCCAGTACTTCAGTTTCCCCTGTCAGTATCATTCCACCAATGCTTCATACTCATTCATATATCTACCACCAACGCTGTATAATGTTTCTCTCCCAGTACTTCAGTTTCCCCTGTCAGTATCATTCCACCAATGCTCCATACTCATTCATACATCTACCACCAACGCTGTATAATGTTTCTCTCCCAGTACTTCAGTTTCCCCTGTCAGTAACATTCCACCAATGCTCCATACTCATTCATACATCTACCACCGACGCTGTAAAATGTTTCTCTCCCAATACTTCAGTTTCCCCTGTCAGTATCATTCCACCAATGCTCCATACTCATTCATACATCTACCACCAACGCTGTATAATGTTTCTCTCCCAATACTTCAGTTTCCCCTGTCAGTATCATTCCACCATTGCTCCATACTCATTCATCCATCTACCACCAACGCTTTATAATGTTTCTCTCCCAATACTTCAGTTTCCCCTATCAGTATCATTCCACCAATGCTCCATACTCATTCATACATCTACCACCAACGCTGTATAATGTTTCTCTCCCAGTACTTCAGTTTCCCCTGTCAGTATCATTCCACCAATGCTCCATACTCATTCATACATCTACCACCAACGCTGTATAATGTTTCTCTCCCAGTACTTCAGTTTCCCCTGTCAGTAACATTCCACCAATGCTCCATACTCATTCATACATTTACCACCAACGCTGTATAATGTTTCTCTCCCAATACTTCAGTTTCCCCTGTCAGTAACATTCCACCAATGCTCCATACTCATTCATACATCTACCACCAACGCTGTATAATGTTTCTCTCCCAGTACTTCAGTTTCCCCTGTCAGTAACATTCCACCAATGCTCCATACTCATTCATACATCTACCACCAACGCTGTATAATGTTTCTCTCCCAGTACTTCAGTTTCCCCTGTCAATATCATTCCACCAATGCTCCATACTCATTCATACATCTACCACCAACGCTGTATAATGTTTCTCTTCCAGTACTTCAGTTTCCCCTGTCAGTAACATTCCACCAATACTCCATACTCATTCATACATCTACCACCAACGCTGTATAATGTTTCTCTCCCAGTACTTCAGTTTCCCCTGTCAATATCATTCCACCAATGCTCCATACTCATTCATACATTTACCACCAACGCTGTATAATGTTTCTCTTCCAGTACTTCAGTTTCCCCTGTCAGTAACATTCCACCAATGCTCCATACTCATTCATACATCTACCACCAACGCTGTATAATGTTTCTCTCCCAGTACTTCAGTTTCCCCTGTCAATATCATTCCACCAATGCTCCATACTCATTCATACATTTACCACCAACGCTGTATAATGTTTCTCTCCCAGTACTTCAGTTTCCCCTGTCAGTAACATTCCACCAATGCTCCATACTCATTCATACATCTACCACCAACGCTGTATAATGTTTCTCTCCCAGTACTTCAGTTTCCCCTGTCAGTAACATTCCACCAATGCTCCATACTCATTCATACATCTACCACCAACGCTGTATAATGTTTCTCTCCCAGTACTTCAGTTTCCCCTGTCAGTATCATTCCACCAATGCTCCGTACTCATTTATCTGTCACCCACCTTATAGAATCTTAACAACAAATAACGCACTTAAAATATTTGTAGGTCGGATAGCTCAGTGGGTATAGTGACTATTCTAAAAGCTGTGAGATCCGAGGATAGAATTTGATTTCTGTCAAGTGGCAGAAACCTTTTTCTCCAGGTAACTTAGACTTTTTGGTCCAACCAGCCTCGCCTCCAGTGTGTACCGCGGTTAGTTCTCTGGTTTTAACTCGGCCGTAGCCTGAAGGTAATCATTCACTTGCATTTAACGGCGAAGATTAAGATAAAGAGGAGCTATACCCCCACTCCACCTTACGTCGTTGCTGCCGTGATACGTAACAAGTCTCAGGGCGCCTGTATCATCACGATAGTTGCCACCGTACAGTCAACGTACTGCGTCTCGTTTACAAAGAGCAACTTTACTGGGAAAAAGGCGCAGTGTATTGTGGGAATCACAAACACGCTGTGGGGCAAAACGTGGAGATTTGGTATTAAAGGAGGTTATACACATATATAGCGAAGCCTTTAAATCTACCATCATGGATCAGAGGATTGAAAACTGTGACGTCACAAGGCCATGGACGTGTGTATCTGTACAGAGGCTAGCCTGTGTCACAGGAGGCTCCACGTGAAGGACTCTGCACCTGCGGATCCACGTGTCACACCAACCAGTCGATTGCTACTTTTTCCCTCTTGTTCTGTGAAAAATTGCTCCGTGATTTACGCTATTCGTGCTTCTGACTGGTTTTTTGTGTCAGACCCTCTGCCTGTCCCCATTTATCCACCGCACCTCGCATTCAATTTTCTTACTGGTTGCCCTCCTATTTCTCTATCTCCTGTTCGTACTTCCTACTATCTACTGCAGTAGAGTCCTTATTGAGAAGCTGATACTTCCTCAACTAATTGAGAAATTGGCATTAATTTGAGCTACCTGTCAGTTTATTACCGTGTTTAAAATCAGACCGCCACTTTTCTTGTCTTGAGCCAGCCGAATCCAGTCCGAGATGTTTCATCCTCCTTCCCTAAAATGCATTTCAATATTATCTTGACACGTGCATCTAGACCTCCCAAGTACTCTTTTTCTTTCAGGTTCTTCCGACCTATATTCTTTTCCCGTTTCTGCTCCCTGCGTGCCACTATCCCTGCCCATCCCATCCTCCTAGATGTGATCACCCTAATAATGTTGGGTGCGCAACACAGATCATGCAGTTCTCTGTCTGCACTTCCTCTCTGCTTCAACCGATATGGCACTGTCGTCACAGTAAATACAAATGACGATGTAAATATTGTGCGATGTAATGCTGTGTTTGGGTGGCGCCTGTATCTTTAGGGTAAGAGGGCGCTCTTAGTGGACGGCTTAACCCTGAAGAAAAAGAGCCTGTGAAACGTGGAGACCAATCAGACATCAGAACAGCCTAACATGGAGACCACTGACACATCAAAACAGCCTCACATGGAGACCACTGACACATCAAAACAGCCTCACATGGAGACCACTGACACATCAAAACAGCCTCACATGGAGACCACTGACACATCAAAACAGCCTCACATGGAGACCACTGACACATCAAAACAGCCTCACATGGAGACCACTGACACATCAAAACAGCCTCACATGGAGACCACTGACCCATCAAAACAGTCTCACATGGAGACCACTGACACATCAAAACAGCCTCACATGGAGACCACTGACACATCAAAACAGCCTCACATGGAGACCACTCACACATCAAAACAGCCTCACATGGAGACCACTCACACATCAAAACAGCCTAACATGGAGACCACTGACACATCAAAACAGCCTAACATGGAGACCACTCACACATCAAAACAGCCTAACATGGAGACCACTGACACATCAAAACAGCCTAACATGGAGACCACTCACACATCAAAACAGCCTACATGGAGACCACTGACACATCAAAACAGCCTCACATGGAGACCACTGACACATCAAAACAGCCTCACATGGAGACTACTGACACATCAAAACAGCCTCACATGGAGACCACTGACCCATCAAAACAGCCTCACATGGAGACCACTCACACATCAAAACAGCCTAACATGTAGACCACTGACACATCAAAACAGCCTACATGGAGACCACTGACACATCAAAACAGCCTCACATGGAGACCACTGACACATCAAAACAGCCTCACATGGAGACCACTGACACATCAAAACAGCCTCACATGGAGACCACTAACCCATCAAAACAGCCTCACATGGAGACCAATGACACATCAAAACAGCCTCACATGGAAACCACTGACCCATCAAAACAGCCTCACATGGAGACCACTCACACATCAAAACAGCCTCACATGGAGACCACTCACACATCAAAACAGCCTAACATGGAGACCACTGACACATCAAAACAGCCTAACATGGAGACCACTCACACATCAAAACAGCCTAACATGGAGACCACTGACACATCAAAACAGCCTAACATGGAGACCACTCACACATCAAAACAGCCTCACATGGAGACCACTGACACATCAAAACAGCCTCACATGGAGACCACTGACCCATCAAAACAGCCTCACATGGAGACTACTGACACATCAAAACAGCCTCACATGGAGACCACTGACCCATCAAAACAGCCTCACATGGAGACCACTCACACATCAAAACAGCCTAACATGGAGACCACTGACACATCAAAACAGCCTATATGGAGACCACTGACACATCAAAACAGCCTCACATGGAGACCACTGACACATCAAAACAGCCTCACATGGAGACCAATGACACATCAAAACAGCCTCACATGGAGACCACTGACACATCAAAACAGGTTCACATGGAGACCAATGACACATCAAAACAGCCTCACATGGAGACCAATGACACATCAAAACAGCCTCACATGGAGACCACTGACACATCAAAACAGCCTCACATGGAGACCACTGACACATCAAAACAGCCTCACATGGAGACCACTGACACATCAACACAGCCTCACATGGAGACCACTGACACATCAAAACAGCCTCACATGGAGACCAATGACACATCAAAACAGCCTCACATGCAGACCACTGACACATCAAAACAGCCTCACATGGAGACCACTGACACATCAAAACAGCCTCACATGGAGACCAATCACACATCAAAACAGCCTCACATGGAGACCAATGACACATCAAAACAGCCTCACATGGAGACCAATGACACATCAAAACAGCCTCACATGGAGACCTTTCACACACCAAACAACCTCACGTACCAGATGACTCAATATTTAGCAATTCGTCTGTCGTAACCTCAGATATCTCATTAAGTGTGCCTGCTTATCTCCAGATATACTTTGAAATTAATTAATATCATGACTGTGCAGAAAGCACGCTGACTGTTTTAACAGAACACCTGAATGTGAGGCAAAGAAAATGATTGTTGGCTTTTGTGCTGCTAGACTGCGAATGAACACAGATTGCTTGATGCATGATGTTAATTGTACATATTATGTCTTCCAGTAAAATTAATGTCTTTTACTTTAAGCACACAAATTGTCTCGTGTTTGTGTAAATAAACACAGTTTGTTTGCCAGAAGCTGAAGTCTGTATCAACAGTTGACAGGAATAAGCAAAAACTTTAAATGCTCGAAATTTGTAAAAATAAGCAGGCGTGTTTGAGGTGCTTGCAAAGTGTTCCGAAATAAATGCAAAAGGACGTAATATTAACTCGAGTGCAATGTATCTTTCAAAGTTATTTTTTTCCCAAAACATTAATTTCGAGTGTTTCTGCATAAATTATTCTCCAGTATAATGCATATAGACGTAACAACTGAAGAAATTGGCGTCAGTCTCTTTGAGACTTTCATTTCCCCAGAAGCAACTTTCCTTTATTAATTTCAACAAATTTCAATTCCACGTGACCAAAATAGTATCCTTCCTTAATTTTTCTCTTTATTTGACAGGAAAAATGTTCCCCTTAAGGGATATTCCATTCTAAGATATTGGTAACTTCGCTGGGAAAGAGATGAGTGTACAAACAAATAGGGGAGACAATTACCAGCTCCAGATTTTTTGCTTTTATTTTTGCCCCCAAACAATTTTCCATTTATCTAACGTTACTTCGGTCTAATAAAGAATACATTTTTAATTTTTTAAATTTCCTTATTTGTTTGTTTGCTACGCCTAACTTTTGACACTGCAGACTTACAGACGGACTGCATTTTGTAAATATATGTACACGATTTGTTATGGTGTTAAAGTATCTCGGCTTTAGTATTTGTTATGGTGTTAAAGTATCTCGGCTTTAGTATTTTTTATGGTGTTAAAGTATCTCGGCTTTAGTATTTGTTATGGTGTTAAAGTATCTCGGCTTTAGTATTTGTTATGGTGTTAAAGTATCTCGGCTTTAGTATTTGTTATGGTGTTAAAGTATCTCGGCTTTAGTATTTGTTATGGTGTTAAAGTATCTCGGCTTTAGTATTTGTTATGGTGTTAAAGTATCTCGGCTTTAGTATTTGTTATGGTGTTAAAGTATCTCGGCTTTAGTATTTTTTATGGTGTTAAATATCTCGGCTTTAGTATTTGTATGTTAGAGTAATCTCGGCTTTAGTATATTGTTATGGTGTTAAAGTATCTCGGCTTTAGTATTTGTTATGGTGTTAAAGTATCTCGGCTTTAGTATTTGTTATGGTGTTAAAGTATCTCGGCTTTAGTATTTGTTATGGTGTTAAAGCATCTCGGCTTTAGTATTTGTTATGGTGTTAAAGCATCTCGGCTTTAGTATTTGTTATGGTGTTAAAGTATCTCGGCTTTAGTATTTGTTATGGTGTTAAAGTATCTCGGCTTTAGTATTTGTTATGGTGTTAAAGTATCTCGGCTTTAGTATTTGTTTATGGTGTTAAAGCATCTCGGCTTTAGTACTTGATACACTTTTGCCTACAAGCATAATTCTCCTACTCGACATTCGACTCACAATATTTTTTCTCATTGTCTGTTATCTGAAAGTGTAAAGGTAAAGATAAATTTGTCTTGTGACGTCATGAAGGGAGGTGGGGAAGTAGAAGTAAAGATCCACTTCTTCTTAGCCTTGGCGCTAGTTTAGGTGAGTGTTTAGAAACATGAACAGTAAGTATACACAAACGTAATTTTATCGTTTTTTTGTGGGTGTGAACGTTACGTTAAGGGAGAAACATAGGCTGAGTGTCTTCTTAGAGTAGGGTGCTGAGGGGGATATTTGGGCCTAAGAGGGAGGAAGTGACACGGGAAAACTGCAAAATGTGAAGCTTCGTAATTTGTAACAGTCACCAAATATTATTAATACTGTCATATTAGGGAGGATGGGATGGGCGAACCATGCAGCACGTTGGAAGGCGAAAAGCAAAACTGCCACAAAGTTTTGTGGGGATAACTTAAATCAAAGGGACCACTTGGAACATACAGACGTAGAATGGGTGATGATATTAAAATGTACCTTAAAGAAACAGGATGAAAGGTCGTGGATTGCGTTGTTCTGGCGTAGAATATAAAAAAAAGAGCCAGGATTTTGTGAACACGGTGATGAACATTCAAATTCCATAAAACGCGGGGAAGTTCTTCTCTAGCTGAGAAACTCTTAGCTTGTCTAGGGGACTTTGCTCAAAGGAGTTGCTGATGAATGCATGTCGTTTTTGTGTTGTCAGGTTACATATTGTTGTGTTGTCAGGTTACATATTGTTGTGTTGTCAGGTTACATATTGTTGTGTTGTCAGGTTACATATTGTTGTGTTGTCAGGTTACATATTGTTGTGTTGTCAGGTTACATATTGTTGTGTTGTCAGGTTACATATTGTTGTGTTGTCAGGTTACATATTGTTGTGTTGTCAGGTTACATATTGTTGTGTTGTCAGGTTACATATTGTTGTGTTGTCAGGTTACATATTGTTGTGTTGTCAGGTTACATATTGTTGTGTTGTCAGGTTACATATTGTTGTGTTGTCAGGTTACATATTGTTGTGTTGTCAGGTTACATATTGTTGTGTTGTCAGGTTACATATTGTTGTGTTGTCAGGTTACATATTGCATGTAGTTGTTGTTACGTTACGTTACGTTACGTTACATACTCAAACACACTTAATTTTAAAGTACCTCGGATAACAAAAGTCACCCGTTTTATAAGAAACGTGTAAATATATGCTGTGGAAAAAATACAGAGGTTTTTGTCGCATTTGTATTCCTGCACAGCGCCTGTCGAAACGTCTGTAGGCATGAACGAACTTGGAAAAGACGCGACAATTATCACGAGACACGATAAATTCATGATGGGCACTTTACATGAAGAATTACGTGACTGGCTGTGCGCATGCGCATTGACATAAACCTAACCATCATCCCACGTGAAAAACAAAAGAGGCCCTTCCTGCATGCAGAGTTTATTGAAAAGGAATTTGTGCTAACCTTCTAATTTAGTGCTGTATTAAGTACAGCGCCGATCGCAGTGGCCGCGCGGTCTAAGGCCAGGGTCTACGGCCGCTCGCTTACTGGGATTGCGGGTTCGAATCCCGCCTAGGGCATGGATGTCTGTCTCTTGTGAGTGTTGTGTGTTGTCAGGTAGAGATCTCTGCGTCGGGATGATCACTTGTCCAGAGGAGTCATACCGAAAGTGGTGTGTCTGAGTGTGATCGTGAAGCCTCGAACAATGAGGTGGCCTAGGCCCCATAGGGGCTGTCGAGCCATTGGAAAAAAGAATTAAGCACAGCTTCGAAGGTTGAGTTTGTGCTGTTATTACAAACACACTTTAGGTTTTCTTGGTATCCTATTAAGAGTGCTACAATCGAGCGTTATCAATTGCAACTCTGGATGAACATTGGAGGATTTGGGGTTCTCAGAGCCGTTTTGCTGAGGATTGAAGTCTTGTGAGAGGTCACGCTGTGTTAATACGCGCGTTGTTGGCGACTCCGCTGCACTTGACCGCCGAAAGTGAAGACACCAGGATCTATCGAAACGTCAGGAAAGAGTCACCCTACGACACAAACTTACAACCCAGAAGACTTGACAATTTTGGATCCTTGGCGCAAGGATATGTTTCAAGACAAAAGTATATGTCAGTTGCTGCCTGACACCCTCGCTCGACTTTATGCAATTTGTAACACAGTGTCAGATGTCAGCTGTCAGCTGTCATAAAATGCAACTGTCGAGAACGAGCCATACACGTTACGCCGTCCACACGTTGTGCACCCTGTTCAGTTGTACAGCAGATGTTGTGTATTGTGATGGCTGCGCGTTGAAAGATTAATCACTGTAAAATCGGGTGGAGCGCAAAACACGAATCTGCTTGTCACTTCAATATTTGTAAGTCACGAAGGACATACGAGCTGCACAGCGACCATAGAGATATAATATGTTGCACTAGTGAGACCAAAAACAGCTTTATGGTATTTGTACCGTACATTTATGTTATTTGTACCATACATTTTCTTGATTATATAAAATCATTGAGTACGATACGTCTATAGCTGGTGTAATAAATAATTGAGTCCCTGAAGATGAACTAATATAGTTCGAAACATATCGGACTATTTTAATATAAACTGTCTTAAATAACAGATAATAAAGGGTGTACATTTGTCGGAACACGATTTTATATAACCAAAAACAGAGTAAGCAAATATGCACATCCGAAAGTTGGCATTTACCCTAGGGAGTGTCACAAGTAAACCCACGCTCCGTTTGGTAGCCCCATTGATGCGGTAAGAAGAGCAGTAGCCTACTTTCTGGGCCATTACAGATATTGCGGGTCAAGTTCTCTAGAGAGACTTTAGGTTCATTGAATTCCAATCTGCTTTATTGAGTTGTTTGAATTTTGTACTTGAGAAGTGGAGTTCAACAGGGTATTGTGCGGGTCACCGTAACTTAAATTCAGGCTTGCCAGTCTAATGACGCGAAGGCAAGTTTGGTATTGCACGCTGTAATGAGGAAATAAATGAGCCACTGGAGGAAGGGGCTCCAGTTATGGATAAGTACCGTCATTGAATACGAACTGACGAGCCATCCAGCAGTCCAGTGTTACCGCGGACTATTTAACGTTTAATGAAGGAGATTTACCTCAATTTTATTGAAAAAGATTCAGCTCGTACCGCGCAGTAAACTCTTCTCAACTCGGTCATTTAAATTTCTACGTGGAAGTAATTGCTATTCGTTTGGAGAAATGTAAGAAACACGAAAGTTTAATGTTAAACCTAGTGGTACATATAGTAACCACTAGACTTAAAGTTGTCAAATGAAAATTTGATAAGTAAAATTTCTAATTAGATATAGGTACTGAAATAAATATTTAAGTGTAATAAACATGTAAATAGAAGTCTATTTATGAATTGAAATTGAAAGCGTACAAACAGTGAACTGCATTACATTTAAATGACCCGAGTCATGACAATTGAACCTTAGTAACAGTGAAAGTGACATTGATTCACGATGAAGTGTCTTAAACTGACTTAGATTGGCGAAGTAGGACTTAGTGAAGAAAAAAAAACCAGAAATGTTCCTTTGTTAGAAACACAAAGCAGTACAACGTGACACAATTGTGCTGCATGTACGTCGTGTTCGTGCTGAGGGGAATTTGTTTATTGTGACATCTTGTTCCTTTCACCTCTCTAAAGAGGAAACAAGATAAGATATAGAGGTATAGCTAAGCAGTGTGTTGCTTCCTGGACTTTCCTCGAAGGCCATGCTATTTAATACACTATGGTCCAACTGTATGTTGCAGTTCGACACTTAGATACATTGTAAAATGTGTTGTACGAGTTTGTTACAATTGAATACTTTCTGTTATTCTTTTATATGCTTCAGTGTGGGAATCAGATCGTAGTAGATGGACTGAGGTCAGGAGAACAGGTAGGTTGTTGTAACGCTTCCCACTCCCAGCGCAGCAGTGTGTTCCATATCCACTCTGCACACCAGACTAGAACAACTAAACCGTAATTTAAAACACACGTGGCCGCCTTGCCTGCGACCAGTTGCTCCTCTAAGTATGCAACCATCAGATGGCAACATTTAATAAGTACATGTCACGTACTGTCAACGTGCATACGTCACTTCCTGCACTGCCACATTTTGACAAAAACGGTATAAAGGTAAAGGTAAAGGTAAACTTCACCCTATAACAGGCCACGAAGGCCCAGAGGGGGAGTAGAGGTATAGCTATACTCTTTTTTTAACCTCGGAGCTAGTTGGGGTGGGTGGTCAGCGCCAAGCCCCGGCCGCTTTACCCCCGGGAATGACCCGGTATCCATTGTATAGGAGGCTGGTTGGGCCCCAGGGCCGGTCTGGACGGGTGCTGAAAATCTCGCCCCCACCGGGATTCGATTCCCGGACCGTCCAGCTCGTAGCGAGTAGCTATACCGACTGAGCTATCGCGGCCCACTTGACAAGAACAGTAGTAGCCATATATTATGGAGCGACTCACGTAACAGAATATTATCTGGTGATCTTTATTTGGTATCCTGAAAACGCCCAGACGTTAAGGTAAATATAAAAGGAAATATTGTGATTTGGGGAAGAGATGAGCAAAGTAAGCTTCTGAACATACGGCAGGTGATGTCGACGTCGCCTGTCACCTCACGTCTGTGATCCCAATTGTAGCCATGCAAAATACATTGGCACTATCAGCAACCCGCAACACGCACAGTGCATCTAGCAGCTATCATCAAACTCACTGACATGCTGCATACACAACCGCGACAAATGGCATAATGACTGCGCTCTTAGAGAAGTGTTGCTGACATTCAGAATATTTGGTTTTGGGAAACACAAAACAGTGGTTGTCAAAAGAACACCAACTCACTTCACCAACATGGCGACAGTTCTATGGTAGCAGAATTCAGTTCATCTCTTCTCTACAACACTGCAGTACTAGTATTGCCCCGAGCGAGGTGGTCGAAACTACTCGACCTATCCGAAGTACTCTCTCTTACTATAACATTTTTTTTTTAATGGCTCGACAGCCCCTTGGGGGCCTAGGCCGCCTCATTTTTCGAGGCTTCACGATCACACTTAAGACACACCACACTCTGTAGGACTCCTCTTGACGAGTGATCAGCTCGTCGCAGAGACCTCTACCTGACAACACACAACACTCACAACAGACAGACATCCATGCCCCCGGCAGGATTCGAACCCACAATCCCAGTAAGCGAGCGGCCGTAGACCCACGCCTTAGACCGCGCGGCCACTGGGATCGGCGTACCGTTATTAGGTTTTATAATTACATTTGTCTGAAGAGCCTACTATTTGTATCCTAGTCAAATTTTTTTTGTGTTAAATTTATCGGTCGTTAAAATCTCAAATCTTCACATTCTCTAAGAATGCTGTACCTGCTGTGTTAGTGTTCAGTGCACAGTCTGTTAGTGCTGTACCTGCTGTGTTATGTTCAGTGCACAGTCTCAGTGCTGTACTCTGTGTTAGTGTTCAGTGCACAGTCTGTCAGTGCTGTACCTGCTGTGTTAGTGTTCATGCACAGTCTGTCAGTGCTGTACCTGCTGTGTTAGTGTTCAGTGCACAGTCTGTCAGTGCTGTACCTGCTGTGTTAGTGTTCATGCACAGTCTGTCAGTGCTGTACCTGCTGTGTTAGTGTTCAGTGCACAGTCTGTCAGTGCTGTACCTGCTGTGTTAGTGTTCATGCACAGTCTGTCAGTGCTGTACCTGCTGTGTTAGTGTTCAGTGCACAGTCTGTCAGTGCTGTACCTGCTGTGTTAGTGTTCAGTGCACAGTCTGTCAGTGCTGTACCTGCTGTGTTAGTGTTCAGTGCACAGTCTGTCAGTGCTGTACCTGCTGTGTTAGTGTTCAGTGCACAGTCTGTCAGTGCTGTACCTGCTGTGTTAGTGTTCAGTGCACAGTCTGTCAGTGCTGTACCTGCTGTGTTAGTGTTCAGTGCACAGTCTGTCAGTGCTGTTTTCGCTGTACCTGCTGTGTTAGTGTTCAGTGCACAGTCTGTCAGTGCTGTACCTGCTGTGTTAGTGTTCAGTGCACAGTCTGTCAGTGCTGTACCTGCTGTGTTAGTGTTCAGTGCACAGTCTGTCAGTGCTGTACCTGCTGTGTTAGTGTTCAGTGCACAGTCTGTCAGTGCTGTACCTGCTGTGTTAGTGTTCAGTGCACAGTCTGTCAGTGCTGTACCTGCTGTGTTAGTGTTCAGTGCACAGTCTGTCAGTGCTGTACCTGCTGTGTTAGTGTTCAGTGCACAGTCTGTCAGTGCTGTACCTGCTGTGTTAGTGTCAGTGACAGCTGTCATGCTGTACCTGCTGTGTTAGTGTCAGTGCAGTCTGTCCTGCTGTGTTAGTGTCAGTGCACAGTCTGTCATGCTGTACTGCTGTGCACATCCAGTGCTGCTTATGTTTGCATATCTACTGCATATTCGACGACGTAACAAAAGCACTTTGACGTCTGCCAGTGTTGCGTTGCTTACCAAATGTTGGTTTATAAAACGATTGCTACAGGAACGTCGCCGTGCGAAATGACAGGTGTAGTGGTTTTCGGAGAATTTGATTGGTACTAATGCAACTGCAGTGACTCCAGTTCAAAATAAAATCCAGACTAATGGTAGGCGTAGCCGTCATTGCACGACACATGGCCTTCTGGAACGTGACGCCGTGTACTGTGATTGTCGTTGGAGCCAGCTGCCAAAATGTACGACGTCACATATCAGACTGCCAGGACACTATTTATATGCAGATTTATTCTTCACAAATTTTAATCACGTGATTAGAAGATATTAGCTTTGCTTTTGATAGCAAAGCATTTACATTTTCACAAATTACGCCTCCCGCATTCAGCCACCACCAGATGACACGCAATGATAATTAAAGATCGATGTTCTTAAACGGAGGCGGCGTCTGAATACAAGGAAGGGGCAGGACAGTTGCCTTGCGTGTCCACTCGCTTGGTGCGGAAAACCTTTTGGCGGTTACGAAGTCTAAACGAGAATTCAAATCTTATCTGGGAGCTGGGTTATCTCAGTGTGACTAGTGTAGTGACTAGGGTACGGGCTAGATTACCCGGGGTTCGAATACCGGAAGGAAAAATATATTTTTATCTTCTTTGGAGGTCCAGACTGGATTTTGGGAGCTCAGAGGGGTTTTTCCTTGGGGGTAAAGCGGCCGGGAAGTCCGCTGACCACCCTCTAGTGCCGGGGTCAAGGATGTAGTGATACTCAATCCGTTTCTCTCGAAGATCCGTTTTTAGTATTATTCCCCAGTGTACGCTGTCGTTTACAGGAATGGTCACTAAGCTATATAGGTTCATAACTGAAAGGCGTGAAACGCTGCGAGACATTTCCTGAGTTTCCTTCTTTCCCACCGGTGGAATTCTACCAAGAACACGGTAGGTACTGCAGCTGTGTGATAAAACATTCAGCAAGAGACGCCCGCACGAACACAGATACAGGACTACGTGGTCCATAAACGCCAATCCCGTGGAACAAGCACAATAAATAATAGAAAAGGCAGGCTAGTGTGTTGTGCGACTGCAGAGAGAAAACTGTTCTTGTTAAGCAGGAAAGAAATGTGAAAATGTGTTACGTGAACTGTACCGTGCTGCCATACAGCGGAAGGTTTGTGTATTAAGCAGAAAGGATGTCATTCATTGCCTCATAAATGTACACTGAAGACGGAGCGGAATTGCCACACGTTGCATGTTACGAACGGGACATGCACATTGTTGTCGGTGCAAATACACACACGTTGCATGTTACGAACGAGACATGCACATTGTTGTCGGTGCAAATACACACACGTTGCATGTTACGAACGAGACATGCACATTGTTGTCGGTGCAAATACACACACGTTGCATGTTACGAACGAGACATGCACATTGTTGTCGGTGCAAATACACACACGTTGCATGTTACGAACGAGACATGCACATTGTTGTCGGTGCAAATACACACACGTTGCATGTTACGAATGAGACATGCACATTGTTGTCGGTGCAAATGCACACACGTTGCATGTTACGAACGAGACATGCACATTGTTGTCGGTGCAAATACACACACGTTGCATGTTACGAACGAGACATGCACATTGTTGTCGGTGCAAATACACACACGTTGCATGTTACGAACGAGACATGCACATTGTTGTCGGTGCAAATACACACACGTTGCATGTTACGAACGAGACATGCACATTGTTGTCGGTGCAAATACACACGTTGCATGTTACGAACGAGACATGCACATTGTTGTCGGTGCAAATACACACACGTTGCATGTTACGAACGAGACATGCACATTGTTGTCGGTGCAAATACACACGTTGCATGTTACGAACGAGACATGCACATTGTTGTCGGTGCAAATACACACACGTTGCATGTTACGAACGAGACATGCACATTGTTGTCGGTGCAAATACACACACGTTGCATGTTACGAACGAGACATGCACATTGTTGTCGGTGCAAATACACACACGTTGCATGTTAGGAACGAGACATGCACATTGTTGTCGGTGCAAATACACACACGTTGCATGTTACGAACGAGACATGCACATTGTTATCGGTGCAAATACACACACGTTGCATGTTACGAAAGAGACATGCACATTGTTGTCGGTGCAAACACACACGTTGCATGTTACGAACGAGACATGCACATTGTTGTCGGTGCAAACACACACGTTGCATGTTAGGAACGAGACATGCACATTGTTGTCGGTGCAAACACACACGTTGCATGTTACGAACGAGACATGCACATTGTTGTCGGTGCAAACACACACGTTGCATGTTACGAACGAGACATGCACATTGTTGTCGGTGCAAATACACACACGTTGCATGTTACGAACGAGACATGCACATTGTTGTCGGTGCAAATACACACACGTTGCATGTTACGAACGAGACATGCACATTGTTGTCGGTGCAAATACACACACGTTGCATGTTACGAACGAGACATGCACATTGTTGTCGGTGCAAATACACACACGTTGCATGTTACGAAAGAGACATGCACATTGTTGTCGGTGCAAACACACACGTTGCATGTTACGAACGAGACATGCACATTGTTGTCGGTGCAAACACACACGTTGCATGTTAGGAACGAGACATGCACATTGTTGTCGGTGCAAATACACACATGTCTCTTGTTCTGTCTTTCGCAGATCATGCTACGTGTTTCGGCGACTTCACAATTGCATTACCGCAGACGCAGGACGAACTGTTTAAAATAAAACTGGACACAAAAGTTAAGGATCCGATAGTGTAAAGATCAGGACACGTGCTGGACTGAAGGCATACAGCAGTTCGATTCCCGACAGCAGGAGTTTCACACGCACACAAACAAACAAACTCATATTGCTGTATATTTTAATCTCGACATTTATATGTAGCGAAGTGGAAGATGGAAGATGCTGGGCCAAGTGTTAGCGGGCATTCCGTGAATTTAGATGGCGGTTGTTGTCCTTATGCATGCAGTTTCGATTTGTTGGTGTCATTCTGAAGTACAGTAGAACCTCGATTATCCGAAATAAAGGGAGCGGACCCGATTTCGGATAAGCAAAATTTCGGATAATTCGGAAATTCGGCTTGACGTGATAAGGTGCAATACAAATAACATATATTTATAAACACGTCTTATGTTAGTAACATTTACGCTCAACAAACTGTACGATATTTACAGGTACAGTCAGCACAGTCAACTTTACACAACAAACTGTACGATATTTACAGGTACAGTCAGAACACGTCAACTGTTGACAGCAAACTGACGGCGAGAGGCTCAGAGGTGTCTCGCGGTGGGCAGTTCTGGGAATCGCAGCACCTGACAGGCGTTTCGGTTAACCCGAATTTCGGTTAAGCGAAGTTCGGATAACCGAGATTCTACTGTAGTTGCAAACTGCAAATTTTCAAACCATTTATTACCAATCTTTTGCGTTGTGAAGTCTTTCTGCCGTCTGTTCTTGAGACACAAACACATTCAGGTTTCTCAAGGTTTTCTTCAGGACCACCTCGCTCACTAGCGCCACATAAAGCTGCTGTGATGTTCTTTACAGTACTTATATTTTCCCCCAATAATTTAAAACCGTGAACATGGAGCAAATTTAATTTTTTCCATTCAGTTTGAATCTCTCCTGCTTTTCTTGGAACTAACTGGTCTGAACGGCTGCTGTACTGCGATGTGGAAAGCAAATGGAAAAACTACCACATTATTACTTTTCCTGGATAGTCTCTTCCAGAAACAGAGACAAATGCCAAATGCGAGATGCTTCCTCTGGAGACAAAACATTCCGGAGGTAAACTACTCCCCCATTCGGATCTCCGGGGGGAGTGTTTCTAGGGGAGACACCACGCGGTAATGACTACAGACAAAAGCAGAAGACACAGAATGAACATAACAGCTTCAAGATAGGCACTTGGAACGTAAGGACCTTGAATCAAGGAGGAAAACTCGAAAATTTGAAGAAAGAGATGCAGAAGAACGCAGTGTCTGTGCTAGGTGTTAGTGAAGTGCGGTGGAAGGGTCAAGGTGAAATAAAAAGTAATGATTATACAGTGTATTATTGTGGGGGTGACAGTGCTGAAAGAGGCGTAGCTATAGTAGTGCATAAAAGCGTAGTGAAAAGTGTTGTTAAGAAGAGTGTGTATAGTGACAGAATCATTGCTATTAAATTGCAGGCAGAACCGGTAAGTATTTTGATAGTGCAAGTGTACATGCCAACATCGGACTATGAAGATGACAAAGTGGAAGAGTTGTATGATGTAATTGAAGAAATTCTTGAAGAGGATGGAAAGGGTGCGACAAACACGATTATAATGGGAGATTGGAACAGTGTGGTTGGAGATAAAGCACATCACAACACTGTTGGACCGTATGGACTGGGAAGGAGGAATCAGAGAGGTCAAATGCTTATTGACTTCTGTGAAAGAAATGGACTTGTTATAACAAACACATGGTTCAAAAAACCTAAAAGAAGATTGTACACGTGGAAATCACCAGGAGATAGGAATCGATATCAGCTGGACTATGTACTAGTGAAACAGCGATTCAGGAACAGTGTGAAGGATGTGCAGACACTGCCTGGAGCAGATATTGACTCTGACCACAATTTACTGGTTGCAAAGATCTGCACCAGATTGAAGAAGATCATAAGGTTCCACAAGAAAAAACCAAGATGGGATTTGGAGAAGCTATATGCTCAACGACAGGTAGTACACGATAGACTAGAAGAACAGCTTGGTGCAATCAAATGTGAAAGTGGGAATGTGGAAGTGCAGTGGAACAATATCAAGAAATGTGTGTTAGATACTATGAGTGGTTTGGTTGGAAAAGTCGAGAGGAGAGCAAGAAAGCCATGGATTACACAGGAGATGATCAGTAAAATGGATGAACGAAGGAAATGGAAGAATGTCAACAATGAAGAAGGAAGGAATAACTACAGAAGACTGAGGAACGAATTGAAAAGAGCCACGGACAACGCCAAGAAGGAATATCTGGAGAGCATATGCGACGAGATCATAGAATTTCAAAGAATAGGACGTTATGATTTAATGTACATGAAGACAAAGGAACTAGGTTGGAAAGAAAACCATGGGATTCAAAACATTGGCATCGAAGACTCTCAAGGCAATATAATAATAAATCAGAGACGAGTATTGCAAATTTGGGAGAATTATATCACAGAGCTCTACGATCGAGCTAATCGACCAGAACATCTAGACGTCGAACCTGAAGATGAAGTAGATGAAGACGAGAAAGGCCCTTATATTTTGCAAAGTGAAGTGGAAAAAGCTATCAAGGAGATGAGGGATAAGAAGGCTACAGGAGATGATGATATACCTGGGGATGTACTCAAATTGTTGGGAGAAGGTGGTCTAAGGCTAATGACACAGATGATCAACAGCATGTATGTAACTGGAGAATGGCCCAGAGATTTTATTGAAGTTACAATGATTGCCTTAAAGAAGAAGCCCAAAGCTACAAAATGCAGCGACCATCGCACAATCAGCATCATCGCTCATGCAGCAAAGATAGTAGCGAGGATACTTAGAAGAAGGATTGAGAGGAAAATTGAAAATGCACTTGGAGAAGATCAGTTTGGATTTAGAAGAGGAAAAGGAACTAGGGATGCAATTGGGATGCTGAGAATAATATCAGAACGAACCTTGGTCATAGATGAGGAATTGTGTGCTTGCTTCATAGACTGGCAGAAGGCATTTGACCGTGTCAACTGGACCAAATTAATGCAAATCCTAAAAGGAATTGGGATAGACTGGCGCGAAAGAAGATTGATCAGCAAATTGTACATGGAACAGAGTGTCAAAATACGACTGGACCAAGGGGAGACAAGAAGTGTGAAGATTGGAAGAGGAGTTAGACAAGGTTGCTCCTTGTCACCGATTCTGTTCAACTTATACAGCGAGTACCTTACCAAGGAAGCTCTTGAAGGGTTTGGAGACTTCAAAATAGGAGGACAAGTAATTCGCACTGTGAAATATGCAGATGACCTTGTGCTACTGGCTAGAGAAGAAAAGGTGCTACAGGGCATGATTGATAGACTAATTGAAATTGGAAGACGCTATGGAATGGAAATGAATGTGGGAAAAACTAAAGTAATGAAAATCTGAAGGCAACCATCCCCAATGAAAATTATGATAGATCAAAAACAATTGGAGAATGTGGAATATTTCAATTATTTGGGTAGCATGATAACAAGTGATGCAAGGTGTACACGTGAAATTAAATCCAGAATTGCCATGGCAAAAACAGCATTCAACAAGAAGAAAAATCTTTTCACCAGCAAACTGGACTTAAATTTAAGGAAGAAACTAGTAAAGTGCTACATTTGGAGCATAGCTTTGTATGGTGCTGAAACGTGGACACTTCGGAAAGTAGATCAGAAGTATCTGGAAAGTTTTGAAATGTGGTGCTGGAGAAGAATGGAGAAGATCAGATGGACCGATCGTGTGAGAAATGAAGAAGTATTACACAGAGTCAAGGAGGAGAGGAATATCGTACATACAATAAAAAGAAGAAAGGCTAACTGGATTGGTCACATCTTGCGTAGAAACTGCCTTCTGAAACACGTGATTGAAGGAAAGTTAGAAGGAAGGATAGAAATGACGGGACGACGAGGGAGAAGACGTAAGCAGCTACTGGATGACCTTAAGGAAAAGAAAAGATACTGGAAATTGAAAGAGGAAGCACTAGATCGCACTGTGTGGAGAACTTGCTTTGGAAGAGGCTACGGACCGTCGTAAGACAGACTGCAGAATGAATGAATGAACTAATCGTGCATTTTCCAAAACATCACTTTATTGGTACATAGAGATAGAGCTACACCTCGCAGATAACACACCGTCCCTCATCTACAAAAACAAACCTATAAAAATGTTGTGTAACATTTAATACACTGTGTGTGTGTGTGTGTGTGTGTGTGTGTGCAAAATGGAAATTTTGGATGTTAAAAGCAAGCGAAAGTTAGTGAAACAAGATATGTTTGTAGAAACGTTTCTGTGAATACTTCCTCTACCTGTTTACAGTTCTGTTCGTTTCATGTTTCATATAAACCAAAGTTAAGTCTGAGTTTTGATAAATGTTTTTATTGTTTAAAGTACGTAATTGCAGTAGGCTCTGAGAAGTACCTGGATAGCTCAGTCTGGGTGTTTAATTAGCATTACTATGTTTGTGCATGCTGAAGCGACTGTAAGTGCGGTTCACACGAACTTACAAAATACCCCATTGTGAACATATGGATCACACAAAGGTAAAGTTAGCAGCAATTGTCAGTGTTCTATACCAGTAGTGTTCAACCTGGGGTATGCTTACCCCCGGGGGTACGCGAAAACATCTTAGGGGTACGTAAAATGAAAAAAATAAATATATTATTTCACGATAAACACTGAATTATCAGGGCCAGATTTACGGTTAGCCACAAGAGACCGGACGTAAGGACATGCGATTTGGGAGCGCCATTTCTCTCTCTCTCTCTCTCTCTCTCTCTCCTTTATGCTATTCTTATCTGGCGGCTAGTTTCATTTTATTCCACACAGTGCATATAATTTTGCTTTGCTAAAATACCTTTGTTCCTTTATTAATTTTTATACGATAGGCAATAATATATTTGTTATTTAATAGCTTGACTCTCCTTTTTCTCATTTAAAACTTATTATTTAATACATTATTTTGGATGTAATTTATTTAACTTATTTTAGATGTAGATTATAGACTGTGTATAACTTGAATTGTGCACCAACAGCTTTGGGGGTACAAAGTTGAAGATAAATTATATGTGGGGGTACGCGAACAAAAAAGGTTGAATACCGCTGTTCTATACGAATAATTTCCCTGCTGATGGCAGAGCACAGGTCGAAGCCTGTTGCAAATAACATTCTAAACAATAAAGAAATTTGTAATGAAATGTGCAGATGTGGAGGTTTGTTAATCATTAGACAGCTGTTACGCGGTATATACCGACAAACAAAGTCACGTGCTGCACCCAGTAACCAGGCGCTACACACAAAGCTCCAGTCATATCAGAACCGACAACCCGCTGGAAGCATTACTGCCGTCCCACTGTTCCAGTCTTATCGACAGTTTCCAGCTGAGGGCCCAATGAAGAGGACATTGAAGGGTTCTACTTTATAGAGTGAATGTGCGCTGTGCAATGGCGGTCGGCGGACCTGAAGAGATACAAACCTGTTACTGGCTAAAAGGTGACATTTCGGCTTATCACAGCAGTGTACCTAAGGTCCGAGTCTTGTGGAGGGTGACGCCGTGTCGGTAGGAGTGTAGTTCTGGACGTGTTAAAGTGTTGTCATGTCTTCGTCTTGATTCTCCGCGGATTGCTTCACAGTGCAGTTGAAGACACTAAGAACCTTCGTAACAGCGGGAAATATACAAAGACACGGCGTCACATTCCGTATGAATGCCAGACTAACAATTAAAAGGTAAAGGTAAAGGTCTCCCTAGCACAGGCCATGAAGGCCCAGAGGGGGAGTAGAGGTATAGCTTTACTCTTTCTTTAACTATGGTACTAGATGGGAATGGGTAGTCAACTCCATGTCCCGGCCGCTTTACCCCCGGGAAAGAGACCCGGTACCCATCGTACATGAGGCTGGGTGGGCCCCAGGGCCGGTCTGGACGGGTACGAAAAATCTCGCCCCACCGGGATTCGATCCCCCCAACTAAATAACTGGTTAACTAACTAACTAACTAACTAACTCCATGCAGCAGGTTTCTTCTTGATAAGCTTATAGTTCCTTAGCTAGTCAAGAAACTACCCACATTTCATGTAACTCTAATGTCAAGTACATTCTTCAAAACAGACTGACACTTGTACGTATTCTGTGCCAGATCAATCCACTCCACGCCCTCACATCGTCTTTCTGCAAGATTATTTTCATATTATATACTTATATATGAGGGCCGCGATAGCTCAGTCGGTATAGTGACTCTCTACGGGCTGGACGGTCCGGGAATCGAATCCCGGTGTGGGCGAGATTTTCAGCACCCGTCCAGACCGGTCCTGGGGCCTACCCAGCCTCCTGTACGATGGGTACCGGGTCATTCCCGGGGGTAAAGCGGCCAGGGCGTGGCGTTTACCACCCACCCTTATCTAGCGCCGAGGTTAAAGAAAGAGTAAGCCCATACCTCTACTCCCTCTTTGTGCCTTCATGGCAGGTTATAGGGTGAAATTTACCATTACCGTTTATACTTATATCTACGCCTTGGTCTTCCAAGTGGTCTCTCTCCTGTCTGTGCACATATCTCTACTCAAACACGACTTTAGAATCTTGAATTTTAGAATTTCCCCTAATTACTCGAAATTAAAAATTCTATCATTTTTTAGATTAATCTAGAACTGTAACTGCGAAAAATTTATGATAGGAAAATAAGTTCTTTGGGCACAAAGCTTTACCGCAGCCCAAATTCATAATATCATTTGTGTTTAGAGCACCATCATTACTTGAGCTATATAATTCCTACGACATCAATTTGGCCCCATTAATTAAACAATTGTTTTGGAGTGTTTTTAAGTGCCCTACAGCATTTGCGTGTTGTCTGTCTGTCGTGCATGCGTGTTGAAAGCGTTTTCACTGCCCATCGGCCAATCAAAATGCGCCTGATGTGAATAATTAAGTCTGGTTATCCAGTTACAGAGCTGCCAACCCTACAAGTCCTTCATTATCGATAACTTCAGAGGCATTAACTGAGCTGTACATTTCTTCACTATTCTTCCTAGCGCTGTATTGATAGCTGTTTGTAAATACAGGATTTCGTAAAAGCACAGCCTTTTTTTTTCTAGTTTACTCGAGTCGGGGGGGGGGGGGGGGGGAGGGTGGGGAAGGGAGATAGGCTAACAATTTGTCTCGTGTAACTTAAGCCATTGTTTCTGAAGCTATTCCACTCGCGTTCAAATTATTCTAGAAAATGCGTTGAGTGTTGTCGGTTTGTCGTCGTTTCAATGGAAAAGAGATAAATATTGCTGTTACTTACTACCAGCTGTCAACAATAAATGGCAGTTGGTTATGTGGTGTTAGTATGCTGACCATTGCCAGAGATAATTGTCCTATTTATTACATTGTAACACTGCTTAATCTATGACGGTGTCTGGATACTGTTCTAAGAAGGGGTGTTTCTGCCTCATTAAATTTTACTGTTCGTGTTGAGGGCAAAATGAAATTAAGGTAGAGAATGTACGTACGTCACATTGTGGCGCGTTCGCATAACATTGTTGTCACGAAAAAGCAATAATACGATCTCTTTTATTGCTGTCGGCCTAGATGTATTATTATTATTGTTGTTATTACTGGATTTTTCAAATTCACACCATACATTTTCAGGGATGTCTGTGATATGGAGCTATAATATACAACGATAAATTAAAGGAAGACTTATCTGTGCAAATGTGGCTAGAGTCAGAACAGTCAGTTTTCCTGTTTGAATTTTAAGAAGCATTCCACCACAGTTTACACAAACCAGATGGAAAGGGGCACCTTGAAATTACAGACAGGTCAATGCTGTTGTTGCGATACTGTGCTAAATGTCAGCAGTGTCTATGTCTGTCTGTCTGTTTGTCTGTCCAGTCACGCAACCTGCAGATTTTACACAACCCTCACGACTAAACCCAATTATTCTGTTACCTCACGGGAGGCTAACATCGCCTTCAGAACTTAAACACTTAATTTGTACGAGTGTTGCTGTCAGTTTAACGAATGCTGTATGTTACATTTAGATCATTCGAAATGTAGAAATGTGTTTATATCCAAAATACCGCATATCGGGAAGAATATTGCTTTTGTGACCATTTCCAGGCTTCGCTCGTTTGTCCTTCTGATAAGAGTAGTATTGAGATGTATGAATGAGTACGGAGCATTGGTGGAATGATACTGACAGGGGAAACTGAAGTACTGGGAGAGAAACATTATACAGCGTTGGTGGTAGATGTATGAATGAGTATGGAGCATTGGTGGAATGATAGTGACAGGGGAAACTGAAGTATTGGGAGAGAAACATTATACAGCGTTGGTGGTAGATGTATGAATGAGTATGGAGCATTGGTGGAACGATACTGACAGGGGAAACTGAAGTACTGGGAGAGAAACATTATACAGCGTTGGTGGTAGATGTATGAATGAGTACGGTGCATTGGTGGAATGATACTGACAGGGGAAACTGAAGTACTGGGAGAGAAACATTATACAGCGTTGGTGGTAGATGTATGAATGAGTATGGAGCATTGGTGGAATGATACTGACAGGGGAAACTGAAGTACTGGGAGAGAAACATTATACAGCGTTGGTGGTAGATGTATGAATGAGTATGGAGCATTGGTGGAATGATACTGACAGGGGAAACTGAAGTACTGGGAGAGAAACATTATACAGCGTTGGTGGTAGATGTATGAATGAGTATGGAGCATTGGTGGAATGATACTGACAGGGGAAACTGAAGTACTGGGAGAGAAACATTATACAGCGTTGGTGGTAGATGTATGAATGAGTATGGTGCATTGGTGGAATGATACTGACAGGGGAAACTGAAGTACTGGGAGAGAAACATTATACAGCGTTGGTGGTAGATGTATGAATGAGTATGGTGCATTGGTGGAATGATACTGACAGGGGAAACTGAAGTACTGGGAGAGAAACATTATACAGCGTTGGTGGTAGATGTATGAATGAGTATGGTGCATTGGTGGAATGATACTGACAGGGGAAACTGAAGTACTGGGAGAGAAACATTATACAGCGTCGGTGGTAGATGTATGAATGAGTATGGAGCATTGGTGGAATGATACTGACAGGGGAAACTGAAGTACTGGGAGAGAAACATTATACAGCGTTGGTGGTAGATGTATGAATGAGTATGGTGCATTGGTGGAATGATACTGACAGGGAAAACTGAAGTACTGGGAGAGAAAGATTATACAGCGTCGGTGGTAGATGTATGAATGAGTATGGAGCATTGGTGGAATGATACTGACAGGGGAAACTGAAGTACTGGGAGAGAAACATTATACAGCGTTGGTGGTAGATGAATGAGTGAGTATGGAGCATTGGTGGAATGATACTGACAGGGGAAACTGAAGTACTGGGAGAGAAACATTATACGTCGTTGGTGGTAGATGAATTAATGAGTATGGAGCATTGGTGGAATGATACTGACAGGGGAAACTGAAGTACTGGGAGAGAAACATTGTACAGCGTTGGTGGTAGATGAATGAGTGAGTATGGAGCATTGGTGGAATGATACTGACAGGGGAAACTGAAGTACTGGGAGAGAAACATTATACAGCGTTGGTGATAGATGAATGAGTGAGTATGGAGCATTGGTGGAATGATACTGACAGGGGAAACTGAAGTACTGGGAGAGAAACATTATACGTCGTTGGTGGTAGATGAATTAATGAGTATGGAGCATTGGTGGAATGATACTGACAGGGGAAACTGAAGTACTGGGAGAGAAACATTGTACAGCGTTGGTGGTAGATGAATAAGTGAGTATGGAGCATTGGTGGAGTGATACTGACAGGGGAAACTGAAGTACTGGGAGAGAAACATTATACGGCGTTGGTGGTAGATGAATGAATTAGTATGGAGCGTTGGTGGAATGATACTGATAGGGGAAACTGAAGTACTGGGAGAGAAACATTATGCGGCGTTGGTGGTAGATGAATGAATTAGTATGGAGCGTTGGTGGAATGATACTGACAGGGGAAACTGAAGTACTGGGAGAGAAACATTATACAGCGTTGGTGGTAGATGAATGAATTAGTATGGAACGTTGGTGGAATGATACTGACAGGGGAAACTGAAGTACTGGGAGAGAAACATTATACGGCGTTGGTGGTAGATGAATGAATGAGTATGGAGCATTGGTGGAATGATACTGACAGGGGAAAACTGAAGTACTGGGAGAAAACTCCAACCCAGTGCCACTTTGTCCACAAAAATCGAATACAGTCTGCCGTGAGAGACTGGTGACCAAGTGCCTAATTTTTCAAAATCTACAGGTACTTATAAAGACCATTATAAGGTTGATGATGAATGTTTTTTCTCCGATCTCTGGTAAACCTGGGAGGAGCCCTTACAAGATACTACCCTTCTAGCCTCATATAGGGGGTGGATGACCTAAATATGATCTTCAGATTTACTCATATTTTTTAAATACTATTATATCAAGATACCACATTTTCGGTTTTGCATTCTATGAAAGGTTTTGTAAATAATATTTTGATGTAATTCAAATTAATGTTGTCTACATGTTAAGAACATGTTTCTGACTTGTAACTGAAATAAGTAATTTTATTTATTAACTTATAAAATATTATGTTTGCCCGTTTAATTTCCACCACATACCTCCATACACCTCCACACACCTCCACACACAATCCACACTAGTACGAGGGAAGACAGTAATTGGCAATTTTACAGACGGGATGTCGTTAATGCCATGTTTCACTATAATCGTTCAAAATAAACTTTATTACCCCGAAGATGGAAGCGGAACTTTTTTGTCCAAAAATTGGCGTCTCAATAGCGTGCCGAGATGCAAGACGTCACATGGCGGGAGGAAGAGACTCTCAATACCTGCCTTACAGTTACTCTGTATGATACAACTGTGAAGATAGAGGAAGCATGCCCCTCCGAA
The DNA here is from genome assembly GCA_021186555.1 of Reticulitermes speratus. Classification (NCBI taxonomy): domain Eukaryota; kingdom Metazoa; phylum Arthropoda; class Insecta; order Blattodea; family Rhinotermitidae; genus Reticulitermes; species Reticulitermes speratus. The sequence continues at coordinate 1,018,978 of JAJKFL010000001.1, forward strand.
ACGTCGTTTTCCACCTACCAAACTACACGGTATTCCAACAAAGATGGCACAACATGAACAATTACCGCCTTAAACTCTAAAATATATGTTATGTAAGTTTCCAAGCGTTACATCGGTGTAGAATTGTTACGCAAGGAGGTAGTGTTACGTTACAGTTACGTTACAGCAAGCAGTGTCTGAACACCGACCCAATATCGAGCTATAGCAACATTACTTACATAAGTGTCTAGGAACATTTTGTGTGGATCATGCAGTGTTACGTTACAGTTACGTTACAGCAAGCAGTGTCTGAACACCGACCCAATATCGAGCTATAGCAACATTACTTACATAAGTGTCTAGGAACATTTTGTGTGGATCATGCAGTGTTACGTTACAGTTACGTTACAGCACGCAGTGTCTGAACACCGACCCAATATCGAGCTATAGCAACATTACTTACATAAGTGTCTAGGAACATTTTGTGTGGATCATGCAGTGTTACGTTACAGTTACGTTACAGCACGCAGTGTCTGAACACCGACCCAATATCGAGCTATAGCAACATTACTTACATAAGTGTCTAGGAACATTTTGTGTGGATCATGCAGTGTTACGTTACAGTTACGTTACAGCAAGCAGTGTCTGAACACCGACCCAATATCGAGCTATAGCAACATTACTTACATAAGTGTCTAGGAACATTTTGTGTGGATCATGCAGTGTTACGTTACAGTTACGTTACAGCAAGCAGTGTCTGAACACCGACCCAATATCGAGCTATAGCAACATTACTTACATAAGTGTCTAGGAACATTTTGTGTGGATCATGCAGTGTGACGTTACAGTTACGTTACAGCAAGCAGTGTCTGAACACCGACCCAATATCGAGCTATAGCAACATTACTTACATAAGTGTCTAGGAACATTTTGTGTGGATCATGCAGTGTTACATTACAGTTACGTTACAGCAAGCAGTGTCTGAACACCGACCCAATATCGAGCTATAGCAACATTACTTACATAAGTGTCTAGGAACATTTTGTGTGGATCATGCAGTGTTACGTTACAGTTACGTTACAGCACGCAGTGTCTGAACACCGACCCAATATCGAGCTATAGCAACATTACTTACATAAGTGTCTAGCAACATTTTGTGCACGCGCTTGGACATTACATTTTGTAGCACGGACGCCCATAAGACAACAGACGCAAGTATTGTCCATTAAATTTAAGTGCCCGTATTGCATGCAGCTCGTACCGCACTGACTCTCAGCCAAACACAGCTCGCCGTGTTTCTTCCTGATTTCCTTTCACTTATTACATCGTTATTTTTATTGAACTCTGTCTTATATCGTCTTCGTTCCCCTCATCTTTATTTGGTATTTTTTTCTGATATTTTTCTCCTTACTCCTTACTTTCGTTTATCGCTCTGTGTCTTTACACGCTGCTTTCTCTTGCACCTCTGTTCCTGTCACGTAGTCATATCGCTCACTCTGTAATACGACTTGCTACAAATTGTAGCCGACTTATTTTCATGATTGTTTTGGCTCACTGCGTACGGTGTTGCGAGGTATCAAGGACGATGAGACGGCCGTAGCCTGTAGCAGTCTGACGGAGAAGAGAAATGCATACAGGGTGCTGGTGAGGACATCTGATTGGGGGAACCGCTGGTGGATAATATTAATAGGGATCTTAAACCAATAGGATGGTAAAGGTAAAGGTAAAGTCCACCCTAGAACAGGCCATGAAGGCCCAGAGGGGGAGTAGAGGTATAGCTGTACTCTTTCTTTAACCTCGGCACTAGATGGTGGTGGGTGGTCAACGCCACGCCCTGGCAGCTTTACCTCCAGGAAAGAGACCCGGTACCCATTGTACAGGAGGCTGGGTAGGCCCCAGGGTCGGTCTGGACGGGTGCTGAAAATCTCGCCTCCACCGGGATTCGATCCCCGGACCGTCCAGCCCGTAGCGAGTCGCTATACCGACTGAGCTATCCCGGCCCACAGGATGGTACGGATTGGATGCGTGTGGCTCAGGATAAATACTAGTGACCGGATGTTGTGAATACGGCAATGGAATTGCAGATTCCTTGAAAGGCGGCGAGTTATGTTACCAGCAGGGTGTGACGACTTCTCAGACAGACGTCTGCGCCATGTAGGTAGTTACGTTCTACACACATGTGACGCTGTTTGGTTTGGTGGCGCTCTCCACCGCTCCATAAAATTTGTTCTTCCAAGACTTCGGTTTATGCCAGACTACACGGCGTCTCGTCCAGAAGTCTGCAACCCAAAATCTCATGCCAATTCCTTAATCCTTGCATTCCTGCACAATAGCACTGCTGTCACGAGCTCTGTGTGTCTTCTGATACAAAATGCTTGCGGTCTGGCATTAATATTGAGTTTCGTATTGCCACAGGTTCACATAAAACAGTCGTTCTGCATGCCTGACTAATTAAACCGCTTTGCAGTCACAAAGCCTTGAGCCTTACAGAGAAACACAGCTAATTTATACAGTGTGGTCATTTGTCTCTGACTAATTAAATGTTATATTGCAAGTCCAGTTTCACTTACTGTAACATCTACTGCTTATGATAGTGCTCGTGTGTGCTAAATGGTAAATGGTAAATGGTAAATGGTGCAGACGACGGTGTATAGCATTGAGAACCAATTGTCTTGTGGACTTTGTCCATTGTCCAGATAAAATACAAAAATATAATATAAAAATCACGACGTTTCGGAGGCTGGTTCGTCTTCCGTCTTCAGGTGATGGGAGTGGAGACCTGAAGACGGAAGACGAACCAGCCTCCGAAACGTCGTGATTTTTATATTATATTTTTGTATTTTATCTGGACAATGGACAAAGTTCACAAGACAATTGGTTCTCTTGTAGGCTGTTTGTCTGTGCATCAGAACAACAATACTGCGAAGGAAGGGTAAAGACGTTCCTATCCCCACCATGAAGGAGTATGTGGAAGTAGAGGTATTACTCCACTCTTGCTTAACCTCGGCACTATATGAAAGTGAATATCCAGCATTAGGCCCTGGCCGCTTTACCACGGGGCAGAACATCGATACACACAGAATAGGGGGCTGGGTGGACACTTTTGGGGAACAGAAACACCCCTTGTCTCCCCACCTGTCAATAAATAAGGGCTAATTGACCTCCATAAAACGAACGTCTTCCGGACAAAACAACGGCGTCTCTGCTGATATTGTCTGTCTTTTTGAATGACAACTATCAGGAATGATTACTGATTTGTTAAACCAACATACGTAAATATAATGTGCGTAAGACTACATGTTTCGGCGGAACTGCGTCATCTTCAGGGAGTCTATACAGTCAGGTCACAATGCACACAAAAATGACGTTAAAATCGGACCGATGTGTATTTGTGTGGCCGGCAATATCACTTGACGTCATTCTTGTCTTAAGGGCTGGCAGCTAGTCAAGAAACATCTCGCAATTTATAAAACCCGAATGTTCATCACCATTTCAACACCAGCCCGCCACTTACCCTAACCTGAGCTACATTATTGCAGTCCAAGTCTGACGTCCTATCTCCTGAACATCCATTTCATTAATATCATACCTTCTACACTGAGGTCTCCTAAGTGGCCTCTTTCCTACAGTCCTGTGCACCAGACTCCTTTGTGTATTTGTTTAATCCCCCCATACGTGCCACAAGCCCAACCCATCTCATTCTTCTAGATTTTCCATCCCCAATAATATCTGGCGAGGAGCATCACAGATAAACCCCGTTGTCACGCGGTCCCCTGTTACTCCCCACTTCTGTCACAGATATCTACCCCATATCTACCCCAATACCGAACCCTTCAACGCCATCAGCCTGTATTCTCCCCTAAGGCACTCGGAAATCCGACTTAAGTCAAACATGTCTGTAGCACTGCGACGTGTCACAGTTTCATTCACAGCAGTAGGTTACACTCACGTCATTCTGTTCAGAATAGTGTCTAAAGAGTATTCGTACTGTCGTCGAGCGGGTTAGGATACCGTAGAGTCTGGTACGTGGCTACTAACGTCTCGTGGTAACATACTGAAGCCATCTTCAGGCTGAACAAAGAGACAGCAGGTAACCGTCTGGGGAAATTTATTGAGAGGTGAACATATGTGCGGGTAGGGTGCTGAAGAATGTACTTGGGCTTGAAAGGGCGATGTAACAGGAAACTGGAGAGAACTACTTAATGAGGGGCTTCATATTTTGTACTGATCACCAAATATTATTCGGCTGATCGAAAAAAAAAAGAAGTTTGAGATGGGCGGGGCATGTAGCACGTATGGTGGACAGAAGAATTGCGGAAGGAAGTGTACTACTTAGAAGACCTAGTTCTAGGTGTGAGGATTATATTTAAGTAGATCTTAAGGAAATAGAACAGGAGGCGTGGACTGGGATTTGTTTGGTTCAGGAAAAGAAAATTTGCTGGCTGTCGTGAACTGGTCGGACTGTCGGTGATATGGCGAACTGGTCGGGCTGCCGGTGATATGGCGAACTGGTCGGACTGCCGGTGATATGGCGAACTGGTCGGACTGCCGGTGATATGGCGAACTGGTCGGGCTGCCGGTGATATGGCGAACTGGTCGGACTGCCGGTGATATGGCGAACTGGTCGGACTGCCGGTGATATGGCGAACTGGTCGGACTGCCGGTGATATGGCGAACTGGTCGGGCTGCCGGTGATATGGCGAACTGGTCGGGCTGTCGGTGATATGGCGAATTGCTTGACTAGCTGAGAAAATATTTGCTTCTTAAGAAGGCTGCTGCTCCATAGAGACTCGCTACCAGCTGGACGGTCCGGGGATCGAATCCCGGTGAGGGCGAGATTTTCCGCACCCGTCCAGACCGGCCCTGGGGCCTACCCAGCCTCCTGTACAATGGGTACCGGGCCATTCCCGGGGGTAAAGTGGCCGTGGCGTGGCGTTGACCACCTACCCTCATCTAGTGCCGAGGTTAAAGAAAGAGTACAGCTATACCTCTACTCCCCCTCTGGGCCTTCATGGCCTGTTATAGGGTGATCTTTACCTTTACCTTTACCTTAATTTTTAAGATGTAAATAGATAAACCTGGAAGAGGTTACAGGACTGCCCCGTGAAAGAAGAAGAAGAGGAAAAGCACATTTAACAAGTCTATATGTGACACACCCACCACCCTAGTCCCCGCTTTTTTTCGAAGAGAGTCTATGTGGGATTTGTGGTAGACAAAGTGGCACTGGGAGAGGTTCTTCACCAAATGGTGCTGTTTTCCTTTGTCAGTATCATTCCACCGGCGCTCCACACTTATTCGTTTATCATCGACGCTATTTAATCTCAGCAACTGAGAGCGCTCCTATATAAGATACGAAAGCGATGCCTGTTCTGGTAGCTCCGATCGGCGAGCACCACCGTCGTGTGGCCGTCGGTTCAATATCTTGCACGTGGTCGCCATATTGGTGGGGCTGTGCCCTGTGGAAGCTGAGAGTGGAGGTGCGCTGTTCATTACGTCTAATGGCCAGCCACTCACAGCACTGACTTCAGTCTAAATTCAGCTTTAGAGACTTCACGTACCTCCTTACACCGCAGCAGTCGCTATTTGACGTCAGCACAGTTACGTTTTGTCTACACATTGCAGCTATTTGTGTGTTGCTATGACTCTCAGTCACTCTGCAGTCTGTCTTACGACAGGTCCGTAGCCTCTTCATTCTGTAGTCTGTCTTACTACAGGTTCGTAGCCTCTTCATTCTGCAGTCTGTCTTACGACGGTCCGTAGCCTCTTCATTCTGTAGTCTGTCTTACGACGGTCCGTAGCCTCTTCATTCTGCAGTCTGTCTTACGACGGTCCGTAGCCTCTTCATTCTGCAGTCTGTCTTACGACGGTCCGTAGCCTCTTCATTCTGCAGTCTGTCTTACGACGGTCCGTAGCCTCTTCATTCTGCAGTTCTGTCTTACGACAGGTCCGTAGCCTCTTCATTCTGTAGTCTGTCTTACGACGGTCCGTAGCCTCTTCATTCTGCAGTCTGTCTTACGACAGGTCCGTAGCCTCTTCATTCTGCAGTCTGTCTTACTACAGGTCCGTAGCCTTTTCCAAAGCGAGTTCTCCACACGGTGCGATCTAGTGCTTCCTCTTTCAATTTCCAGTATCTTCTATTTTCCTTAAGGTCATCCAGTAGCTGCTTACGTCTTCTCCCTCGTCTTCCCGTCACTTCTATCCTTCCCTCTAACTTTCCTTCAATCACATGTTTCAGAAGGCAGTTTCTACGCAAGATATGACCAATCAGTTAGCCTTTCATCTTTTTACCTATGACTCTCACACCAACACAAATGATGTCTCTGACTAATATTAACCGGTTGTCCTTCGTAATGCGGATACAGCGTGTTTTCTGTATGGTTAAAATTGTATTTATTTTTATAGGCCTGTTGATAGTTCTAGCGTCATAAAATGTATTTTATCAGTAAGGCACTTGTTAGGGACAATTTAGGGCATTTTTGTTCTTTGTTTGTGAGACTGCAGTCTAGAAGTCTGTATGCGTCCGGACGGTCCTGCGACCGGTCATCTCGACACAGGTTTTCTTAGCTTCCCCTTGTTTTCAAGCAAATGCTCAGACGGTTCCCAATTCCCAAGTCGCCACTGCATACTCAATGCAACACTCCGTCAAATTATTTCCTTCCTTTAACGGCTACCAAGTTATTCTCCCCAAACGGTGCACATTACTACTAAGCATAACTTAAAGTCCCGCAAGCCTCTCTTTACAGTCGCTGCCTTCACCTGACGTCTTGCTATTCAATCTACTCCTATCAGAAGAGCGAGACATTCGATGTTCACAGCGATAAATATCGGAACACGGAAGTGGAACTAAGCTAGCAGGCAGACGACGACCACGTCTGTTATTTACGTCACAAATTGCAGATATGACGACGGCGTCAAACTTTGATCACATGCACAAACTTATTCGCTTGTACAGAGTCTGTACTTCGACAATAATTTTTCACTTTTTTTTTTTTCCAATGGCTCGACAGCCCCTTGGGAGCCTAGGCCGCCTCATTTTTCGAGGTTTCACGATCACACTCAGACACACCACACTCGGTAGGACTCCTCTGGACGAGTGATCAGCTCGTCGCAGAGACCTCTACCTGACAGCACACAACACTCACAACAGACAGACATCCATGCCCTATGCGGGATTCGAACCCGCAATCCCAGCAAGCGAGCGGCCGTAGACCCACGCCTTAGACCGCGCGGCCACTGGGATCGGCATTTTTCACATACACAAAATAATAATTATCTAAAAGCGATATCTACGCAGCAGGGACAGATATTTGAGTTTTGCTTGGAGTGTCTTGTTATATGGATATTATCGAGGCGCATGAGGTGGGCTGGGTGTGTAGAAAGTGTAGAGTAGAACGTAAATGCATAGAGAATTTTGGGAAGAAATCGATGGGAAGAACATTTCAGATACTTATGAGTAGTCGGAAGGATAATATTAAAATCAATCTTATGGAAATAGGAGAGGACGGCGTGGACTGGATTTATCTGGCTCTGGATAGGGACACGTGTTGGGCTAATGTGAACATGGTAATAAAACTCTGGGTTCCGTAAAGTTTTGGATATTTCTTAAACAGCCGAGGAACTTTCAGCTTCACAAGATGGACTGTGTGTCACGCAGTTAGAATTTCAGTCTTGAGAGTGTTCAAATCCAGTTACCAAATGGCATCCATTGTGCGTTAAACGTCTGTTGCTCATTTGTGTAGCTATGTTCCTCTCTCGCCTAATTAATCTTCTTTCCCTCCCAGGGAGCAGTTTTCAGCTCATCCCATTATTAACACAAACATGAACAGATGTGTGGATTTGTTACAATAACTGTGCGAATAATGAGGTTCTGATGCACTAATTCAACTGCATTAGCATAGAACGTACGGCGCTAGAGTCGTGCCGTAACCGCTGATGAAATATACAGAACGTGCCGGAACTGTGGAACGTACGTTGTGTGTATAATGTTACAATGACATGCGATAAAGTTGGAAAACTTTAATTCAACTCAAAGGTTGTTTTTGGAAGGACCGGGATAGCTCAGTCGGTATAGCGACTCGCTACGGGCTGGACGGTCCGGGAATCGAATCCCGGTGTGGGCAAGATTTTTCGCAGCCGTCCAGACAGTATGTGTCTATATCGTTATACAGACATAATGACAACATGTACAGTATTTACGTCTATATCGTTATACAGACATAATGACAACATGTACAGTATTTACGTCTATATCGTTATACAGACATAATGACAACATGTACAGTATTTACGTCTATATCGTTATACAGACATAATGACAACATGTACAGTATTTACGTCTATATCATTATACAGACATAATGACAACATGTACAGTATTTACGTCTATATCGTTATACAGACATAACGACAACATGTACAGTATTTACGTCTATATCGTTATACAGACATAACGACAACATGTACAGTATTTACGTCTATATCGTTATACAGACATAATGACAACATGTACAGTATTTACGTCTATATCGTTATACAAACATAATGACAACATGTACAGTATTTACGTCTATATCGTTATACAGACATAACAACATGTACAGTATCTATGTCTATATCGTTATACAGACATAACAACATGTACAGTATTTACGTCTATATCGTTATACAGACATAATGACAACATGTACAGTATTTACGTCTATATCGTTATACAGACATAATGACAACATGTACAGTATTTACGTCTATATCGTTATACAAACATAATGACAACATGTACAGTATTTACGTCTATATCGTTATACAGACATAACAACATGTACAGTATCTAGGTCTATATCGTTATACAGACATAACAACATGTACAGTATTTACGTCTATATCGTTATACAGACATAACAACATGTACAGTATCTATGTCTATATCGTTATACAGACATAACAACATGTACAGTATTTACGTCTATATCGTTATACAGACATAACAACATGTACAGTATTTACGTCTATATCGTTATACAGACATAACAACATGTACAGTATCTGTGTCTATATCGTTATACAGACATAACAACATGTACATTATCTATGTCTATATCGTTATACAGACATAACAACATGTACAGTATTTACGTCTATATCGCTATACAGACATAACAACATGTACAGTATCTATGTCTATATCGTTATACAGACATAACAACATGTACAGTATCTGTGTCTATGTCGTTATACAGACGTTAGACAAATGTCCTGTGTTTGTCAGTTCCCTTGAATGTGTTTTCAAATTCTCGAGCCAAAAATTGCTACATCGAATCAAAAATCGTAAAAGCTTTGTAGAAGTATGAAATTTACATGACTTTAATACAAAAGACAGGTTTTTTAGAGTGCAATGCTGTTGATGGGCAGTCCTGAAATTAAAGTTCCTCTGTCCGCCTCTTAGCACACCTGCATAGCGGTTTTGAAGAGAAGATCAAAGTTGTATGTGCGACGGCAGGGAGCTCACAACTGTGGAGCAGTCGACGCACAACTAGGACACTGAAATGGGGTGGCTTTCTAAGGATGACGGGGAGAGAGAAAACCTGGAGAAAAGTGGATGGCTATGGCTTTTGAAAAGTATATAATTTGAAGGCAGAGTTAATGCGAAGGCCAAACCGCCGTGTGTAGTCTGCAGTTTGTGTTGACGTAATATCCATAGGAGAGCTTTAGAAGTGTGCAAACACAGGTGCTTTTGTTTGTTTGTTTGTTTGTTTGTATGTGTGTGTTTGCGAGACAGCAAAACAACTTTCCTTTCGACGTGAAAGGAATTCGTACAAATTACATGGTTACAATTTGCGAGGAAGTAGTTAGGCCCTTTTTACGATTATAACAAAACGGAAAATATGATTGGCCGAGCCACGTCATCATCATCATCATCATCATCATCATCATCATCATCATCATCATTAAGCAACCCAGTTCTTGCTTTTCTGTTTGCAGTGGCCGTGCGGTCTAAGGCGTGGGTCTACGGCCGCTCGCTTACTGGGATTGTGGGTTCGAATCCCGCCGGGGGCATGGATGTCTGTCTGTTGTGAGTGTTGTGTGTTGTCAGGTAGAGGTCTCTGCGACGGGCTGATCACTCGTCTAGAGGTGTCCTACAGAGTGTGGTGTGTCTAAAAAGTGTGTGATCGTGAAGCCTCAATAATGAGGCCTAGGCCCCCAAGGGGCTGTCGAGCCATTGGAAAAAAAAAATTGAAAGAGGTTTGGGCGTGGGTTCTGAAGTTAATTAATGACATACCGATAATGTTGTAGATGCAATTTATAAAACATAAGTTGCAGTCAAATGCAATAAATCCAAAGTAAAGCTGATGTCTGGACTATAAACACGCACAGTGTGGCAGTTCTCTTGATTTGTAGCTTCAATACATCACGGCGATCAGCGTCAACGGTGTGCACACTAAAACGGCGATATTTTGGTTATCTGAGCGGCCGGCACTAAACTGTCAACGTTCTGTGATACATCAGTGGACACGTCAGTTGATATTGGAAGAGCACAGTTCAGAGTTCATGCACAATGTAATTAACCTCAGAAAGGTCAAATAGATGTGACCTTTGTATGGCCTAGAGCCGATTTTTGACGGTTTTGAACACAGTGACTTTAACAAACGTGGGCAGCTTGCTGGAATGTCTTCGTCTGGAACTACGCTGGACATAAGGAAAAGTGTATTTGGCGTAAAATGTCCATTTAAGTTTCCATTTAAGTGGACCACGTGCCTACACAGAAGTGGACCACGTGCCTACACAGAAGTGGACCACGTGCCTACACAGAAGTGGACCACGTGCCTACACAGAAGTGGACCACGTGCCTACACAGAAGTGGACCACGTGCCTACACAGAAGTGGACCACGTGCCTACACAGAAGTGGACCACGTGCCTACACAGAAGTGGACCACGTGCCTACACAGAAGTGATAAGAAAGCTATAATGAAGCATTACAGAGATAAGCACCGCTTTTGGCGTCACTTACCAAATGATAAAAGAATGTCTTGCGTGGGGATCAATGCAGACTGCGTGCGGAACGTGACACAAAGCATTATAACGTACAGCCTGTCAGTTGTGTGTACTGTCTTATGGAGTACAGCCTGTCAGCTGTGTGTGCTGTCTTATGGAGAACAGCCTGTCAGTTGTGTGTACTGTCTTATGGAGTACAGCCTGTCAGTTGTGTGTACTGTCTTATGGAGTACAGCCTGTCAGTTGTGTGTACTGTCTTATGGAGTACAGCCTGTCAGTTGTGTGTACTGTCTTATGGAGTACAGCCTGTCAGTTGTGTGTAATGTCTTATGGAGTACAGCCTGTCAGTTGTGTGTACTGTCTTATGGAGTACAGCCTGTCAGTTGTGTGTACTGTCTTATGGAGTACAGCCTGTCAGTTGTGTGTACTGTCTTATGGAGTACAGCCTGTCAGTTGTGTGTACTGTCTTATGGAGTACAGCCTGTCAGTTGTGTGTACTGTCTTATGGAGTACAGCCTGTCAGTTGTGTGTACTGTCTTATGGAGAACAGCCTGTCAGTTGTGTGTACTGTCTTATGGAGTACAGCCTGTCAGTTGTGTGTACTGTCTTGTGGAGTACAGCCTGTCAGTTGTGTGTACTGTCTTATGGAGAACAGCCTGTCAGTTGTGTGTACTGTCTTATGGAGTACAGCCTGTCAGTTGTGTGTGCTGTCTTATGGAGAACAGCCTGTCAGTTGTGTGTACTGTCTTATGGAGTACAGCCTGTCAGTTGTGTGTACTGTCTTATGGAGTACAGCCTGTCAGTTGTGTGTACTGTCTTATGGAGTACAGCCTGTGAGTTGTGTGTACTGTCTTATGGAGTACAGCCTGTCAGTTGTGTGTACTGTCTTATGGAGTACAGCCTGTCAGTTGTGTGTACTGTCTTATGGAGTACAGCCTGTCAGTTGTGTGTGCTGTCTTATGGAGAACAGCCTGTCAGTTGTGTGTACTGTCTTATGGAGTACAGCCTGTCAGTTGTGTGTACTGTCTTATGGAGTACAGCCTGTCAGTTGTGTGTACTGTCTTATGGAGTACAGCCTGTCAGTTGTGTGTACTGTCTTATGGAGTACAGCCTGTCAGTTGTGTGTACTGTCTTATGGAGTACAGCCTGTCAGTTGTGTGTACTGTCTTATGGAGTACAGCCTGTCAGTTGTGTGTACTGTCTTATGGAGTACAGCCTGTGAGTTGTGTGTACTGTCTTATGGAGTACAGCCTGTCAGTTGTGTGTACTGTCTTATGGAGTACAGCCTGTGAGTTGTGTGTACTGTCTTATGGAGTACAGCCTGTCAGTTGTGTGTACTGTCTTATGGAGTACAGCCTGTCAGTTGTGTGTACTGTCTTATGGAGTACAGCCTGTGAGTTGTGTGTACTGTCTTATGGAGTACAGCCTGTCAGTTGTGTGTACTGTCTTATGGAGTACAGCCTGCCAGTTTTGTTTACTGTCTTATGGAGTACAGCCTGTCAGTTGTGTGTACTGTCTTATGGAGTACAGCCTGTCAGTTGTGTGTACTGTCTTATGGAGTACAGCCTGTCAGTTGTGTGTACTGTCTTATGGAGTACACTCAGCATTGTTGTTATTACAACGCAATATTGCTCCTCGCTTGAAAGCAGAGGCAAAGAGAAGTGGAAATGAGTTCAGATTATTTACGAATTCCCCCCAGAAGTGCCATCAGGGCGGTTTATATCCTCTTCAAGACGGTTCGCGGTTGTGAGTATCAGACGGCGCTCCGTACGCCTGCACTGCCTTCTTTCGCTCTCATTCTCTTAAATTCCTCTCTCAGTTTCTCAATAACTCCGCAGAACAAGCATCTTCAATTAGAAGCACAAAAGCTCGCAGCACGATCAAAAGAGGAAATAGATTTATCATTTCCATTCAGAATGCTGAGGGCAGAAACTTGTGTTTTGTTCTAGCGGCCATTCGCTGAACTAGACCTGCCGTACCGCACTTCGCTCGGTAGCATTTAGTTCAGCATCTTTTGTTTCCCCAGAATCAACTAAGATTATATCTTGTTATATGCTTGATCATAGTCTTTAGGTTCATGTCAATTGTTTCGCTACTTTATATGGGTGTGGAACTTGGTCTGTCACATTAATGGAACAACACAGGCTATGAATTTTGGTTATTTTTGTTTGAAATAATGCAGACTGGCGAAAAGACCTTAGAGAGGAGCTTCATGATTTGTTCGGTTCACAGAGTATTATTAGGCTGATCGTATGGAGGGGAAAGAGATGGGCGGGGCATGTGGCACGTATGTGAAAGAACAGAAACACATACAAAAATTTGGTAAGAAATCCTGAAGGATAAAACTGCTTGGAAGTCATAGGCCTGCATGGGTAAAGTGATAGGTGGGGGTGGATTGATCTGGCTCAGGACAGGGACAAGTGGTGTACTTTTGTAGAAGCGGTAATGAACCTTCGCTTTCTACAAAATGCGGACACATGTGTGAATAAGCGAGGAAGCATAGGCTTCTTAAGACGCAATGACGCAATACAATAGTGTATTGTGTTTGTTGGTTGTGTTTTGTGTGTTACATTATTGTAACTTTTTTGGTTGTATTTTGTGTGTTATATTATTGTAACTTTGTTGGTTGTGTTTTGTGTGTTACATTATTGTAACTTTGTTGGTTGTGTTTTGTGTGTTACATTATTGTAACTTTGTTGTTTGTGTTTTGTGTGTTACATTATTGTAACTTTGTTGGTTGTGTTTTGTGTTACATTATTGTAACTTTGTTGGTTGTGTTTTGTGTGTTACATTATTGTAACTTTGTTGGTTGTGTTTTGTGTTACATTATTGTGACTTTGTTGGTTGTGTTTTGTGTGTTACATTATTGTCACTTTGTTGGTTGTGTTTTGTGTGTTACATTATTGTAACTTTGTTGGTTGTGTTTTGTGTGTTACATTATTGTGACTTTGTTGGTTGTGTTTTGTGTGTTACATTATTGTCACTTTGTTGGTTGTGTTTTGTGTGTTTCATTATTGTGACTTTGTTGGTTGTGTTTTGTGTGTTACATTATTGTCACTATGTTGGTTGTGTTTTGTGTGTTACATTATTGTGACTTTGTTGGTTGTGTTTTGTGTGTTACATTATTGTAACTTTGTTGGTTGTGTTTTGTGTGTTACATTATTGTGACTTTGTTGGTTGTGTTTTGTGTGTTACATTATTGTCACTTTGTTGGTTGTGTTTTGTGTGTTACATTATTGTAACTTTGTTGGTTGTGTTTTGTGTGTTACATTATTGTAACTTGGTTGGTTGTGTTTTGTGTGTTACATTATTGTAACTTTGTTGGTTGTGTTTTGTGTGTTACATTATTGTAACTTTGTGTTGTTTTGTGTTCATTATTGTAACTTGTTGTTGTTTTTGTGTGTTACATTATTGTAACTTTGTTGGTTGTGTTTTGTGTGTTACATTATTGTAACTTTGTTGGTTGTGTTTTGTGTTACATTATTGTAACTTTGTTGGTTGTGTTTTGTGTTACATTATTGTAACTTTGTTGGTTGTGTTTGTGTGTTACATTATTGTAACTTTTTGGTTGTGTTTTGTGTGTTACATTATTGTAACTTTGTTGGTTGTGTTTTGTGTGTTACATTATTTTAACTTTGTTGGTTGTGTTTTGTGTGTTACATTATTGTAACTTTGTTGGTTGTGTTTTGTGTGTTACAATTAAATTGTGTTGTGTTTGTTGTTTGTACTTGTTTTGTGTTTTTGTTACATTATTGTAACTTTGTTGGTTGTGTTTTGTGTGTTACATTATTGTAACTTTGTTGTTGTGTTTTGTGTGTTACATTATTGTAACTTTGTTGGTTGTGTTTTGTGTGTTACATTATTGTAACTTTGTGTGTTGTGTTTTGTGTGTTACATTATTGTAACTTTGTTGGTTGTGTTTTGTGTTACATTATTGTACTTTGTTGGTTGTGTTTTGTGTGTTACATTATTGTACTTTGTTGGTTGTGTTTTGTGTTACATTATTGTAACTTTGTTGGTTGTGTTTTGTGTGTTACATTATTGTAACTTTGTTGGTTGTGTTTTGTGTGTTACATTATTGTAACTTTGTTGGTTGTGTTTTGTGTGTTACATTATTGTGACTTTGTTGGTTGTGTTTTGTGTGTTACATTATTGTCACTTTGTTGGTTGTGTTTTGTGTTTACATTATTGTGACTTTGTTGGTTGTGTTTTGTGTGTTACATTATTGTACTTTGTTGGTTGTGTTTTGTGTGTTACATTATTGTAACTTTGTTGGTTGTGTTTTGTGTGTTACATTATTGTAACTTTGTTGGTTGTGTTTTGTGTGTTACATTATTGTAACTTTGTTGGTTGTGTTTTGTGTGTTACATTATTGTAACTTTGTTGGTTGTGTTTTGTGTGTTACATTATTGTAACTTTGTTGGTTGTGTTTTGTGTGTTACATTATTGTAACTTTGTTGTTTGTGTTTTGTGTGTTACATTATTGTAACTTTGTTGGTTGTGTTTTGTGTTACATTATTGTACTTTGTTGGTTGTGTTTTGTGTGTTACATTATTGTAACTTTGTTGGTTGTGTTTTGTGTGTTACATTATTGTGACTTTGTTGGTTGTGTTTTGTGTCTTACATTATTGTCACTTTGTTGGTTGTGTTTTGTGTGTTACATTATTGTAACTTTGTTGGTTGTGTTTTGTGTGTTACATTATTGTAACTTTGTTGGTTGTGTTTTGTGTGTTACATTATTGTAACTTTGTTGTTTTGTTTTGTGTTACATTATTGTGACTTTGTTGGTTGTGTTTTGTGTGTTACATTATTGTCACTTTGTTGGTTGTGTTTTGTGTATTACATTATTGTGACTTTGTTGGTTGTGTTTTGTGTGTTACATTATTGTAACTTTGTTGGTTGTGTTTTGTGTGTTACATTATTGTAACTTTGTTGGTTGTGTTTTGTGTGTTACATTATTGTAAACTTTGTTGGTTGTGTTTTGTGTGTTACATTATTGTAACTTTGTTGGTTGTGTTTTGTGTGTTACATTATTGTAAATTTGTTGGTTGTGTTTGTGTGTTACATTATTGTAACTTTGTTGGTTGTGTTTTGTGTGTTACATTATTGTAAACTTTGTTGGTTGTGTTTTGTGTGTTACATTATTGTAACTTTGTTGGTTGTGTTTTGTGTGTTACATTATTGTAATTTGTTGGTTGTGTTTTGTGTGTTACATTATTGTAACTTTGTTGGTTGTGTTTTGTGTGTTACATTATTGTAACTTTGTTGGTTGTGTTTTGTGTGTTACATTATTGTAACTTTGTTGGTGTGTGTTTTGTGTGTTACATTATTGTAAATTTGTTGGTTGTGTTTTGTGTGTTACATTATTGTAACTTTGTTGGTTGTGTTTTGTGTGTTACATTATTGTAACTTTGTTGGTTGTGTTTTGTGTGTTACATTATTGTAACTTTGTTGGTTGTGTTTTGTGTGTTACATTATTGTAACTTTGTTGGTTGTGTTTTGTGTGTTACATTATTGTAAATTTGTTGGTTGTGTTTTGTGTTACATTATTGTAACTTTGTTGGTTGTGTTTTGTGTGTTACATTATTGTAACTTTGTTGGTTGTGTTTTGTGTGTTACATTATTGTAACTTTGTTGGTTGTGTTTTGTGTGTTACATTATTATAACTTTGTTGGTTGTGTTTTGTGTGTTACATTATTGTAACTTTGTTGGTTGTGTTTTGTGTTACATTATTGTGACTTTGTTGGTTGTGTTTTGTGTCTTACATTATTGTCATTTGTTGGTTGTGTTTTGTGTGTTACATTATTGTAACTTTGTTGGTTGTGTTTTGTGTGTTACATTATTGTAACTTTGTTGGTTGTTTTTGTGTGTTACATTATTGTAACTTTGTTGTTTTGTTTTGTGTTACATTATTGTGACTTTGTTGGTTGTGTTTTGTGTGTTACATTATTGTCACTTTGTTGGTTGTGTTTTGTGTATTACATTATTGTGACTTTGTTGGTTGTGTTTTGTGTGTTACATTATTGTAACTTTGTTGGTTGTGTTTTGTGTGTTACATTATTGTAACTTTGTTGGTTGTGTTTTGTGTGTTACATTATTGTAACTTTGTTGGTTGTGTTTTGTGTGTTACATTATTGTAACTTTGTTGGTTGTGTTTTGTGTTTACATTATTGTAAATTTGTTGGTTGTGTTTTGTGTGTTACATTATTGTAACTTTGTTGGTTGTGTTTTGTGTGTTACATTATTGTAACTTTGTTGGTTGTGTTTTGTGTGTTACATTATTGTAACTTTGTTGGTTGTGTTTTGTGTGTTACATTATTGTAAATTTGTTGGTTGTGTTTTGTGTGTTACATTATTGTAACTTTGTTGGTTGTGTTTTGTGTGTTACATTATTGTAACTTTGTTGGTTGTGTTTTGTGTGTTACATTATTGTAACTTTGTTGGTTGTGTTTTGTGTGTTACATTATTGTAAATTTGTTGGTTGTGTTTTGTGTGTTACATTATTGTAACTTTGTTGGTTGTGTTTTGTGTGTTACATTATTGTAACTTTGTTGGTTGTGTTTTGTGTGTTACATTATTGTAACTTTGTTGGTTGTGTTTTGTGTGTTACATTATTGTAACTTTGTTGGTTGTGTTTGTGTGTTTACATTATTGTAAATTTGTTGGTTGTGTTTTGTGTTACATTATTGTAACTTTGTTGGTTGTGTTTTGTGTGTTACATTATTGTAATTTGTTGGTTGTGTTTTGTGTGTTACATTATTGTAACTTTGTTGGTTGTGTTTTGTGTGTTACATTATTATAACTTTGTTGGTTGTGTTTTGTGTGTTACATTATTGTAACTTTGTTGGTTGTGTTTTGTGTGTTACATTATTGTAACTTTGTTGGTTGTGTTTTGTGTGTTACATTATTGTAACTTTGTTGGTTGTGTTTTGTGTGTTACATTATTGTAACTTTGTTGGTCATTTTTGTTCTTGCTCTTCGAGGGAAGTATGGGGACGGAAATGGCCGTGGCCGAGTTTGAGATATTATCCACGGTTTTGTCTAAAGGAGTGAAGAAATATGGCAGCTGCTTTGTGGGCAGATGTTTGAACGGGACACAAAAATGGAGTTTTGCTGCCTTGACCGTGACATTCTATGCTGAGTCATGATACCTGAGTTATGCTTATCAGTCCTAGTGGTTACTATATGTACCGCCAGTTTAACATTCAACAATTCTACGTTCTGCCCACACAGTGTATTTATGTGTTTTGTGTGGATCTGAGAACAAACAGCGATTAGTTCACTGTACAACATTAACTGACTGGTTTGTATAACTGAGACGGAGTGTATTTACTGCGCGGTACGGACTGTATTTATGTGTTTTGTGTGGATCTCAGAACAAACAGCGATTATTTCACTGTACAACATTAACTGACTGGTTTGTATAACTGAGACGGAGTGTGTTTACTGCGCGGTACGGACTGTATTTATGTGTTTTGTGTGGATCTCAGAACGAACAGCGATTATTTCACTGTACAACATTAACTGACTGGTTTGTATAACTGAGACGGAGTGTGTTTACTGCGCGGTACGGACTGTATTTATGTGTTTTGTGTGGATCTCAGAACGAACAGCGATTATTTCACTGTACAACATTAACTGACTGGTTTGTATAACTGAGACGGAGTGTGTTTACTGCGCGGTACGGACTGTATTTATGTGTTTTGTGTGGATCTCAGAACAAACAGCGATTATTTCACTGTACAACATTAACTGACTGGTTTGTATAACTGAGACGGAGTGTGTTTACTGCGCGGTACGGACTGTATTTATGTGTTTTGTGTGGATCTCAGAACAAACAGCGATTATTTCACTGTACAACATTAACTGACTGGTTTGTATAACTGAGACGGAGTGTGTTTACTGCGCGGTACGGACTGTATTTATGTGTTTTGTGTGGATCTCAGAACGAACAGCGATTATTTCACTGTACAACATTAACTGACTGGTTTGTATAACTGAGACGGAGTGTGTTTACTGCGCGGTACGGACTGTATTTATGTGTTTTGTGTGGATCTCAGAACAAACAGCGATTATTTCACTGTACAACATTAACTGACTGGTTTGTATAACTGAGACGGAGTGTGTTTACTGCGCGGTACGGACTGTATTTATGTGTTTTGTGTGGATCTCAGAACGAACAGCGATTATTTCACTGTACAACATTAACTGACTGGTTTGTATAACTGAGACGGAGTGTGTTTACTGCGCGGTACGGACTGTATTTATGTGTTTTGTGTGGATCTCAGAACGAACAGCGATTATTTCACTGTACAACATTAACTGACTGGTTTGTATAACTGAGACGGAGTGTGTTTACTGCGCGGTACGAGCTGAGTACATATTAAATTGTAATTCGTGTTTATTTTCCTCTTTAAAGTGTGACGTACCGTAACATCTAGCACACACATACTAAGTGTGTAAATAGCATGGCATGCAATTCCTACGTTCGTCTATTTTTAAACAGTTGTGGGGATGATGTTGATTATGATGATAATTGTGGTGATGATTGAAATTTGTGTTTGCTCTAATACAAGTTTATGGAACTCTTTAAGAGTCAAGAGGAGGCTCTCCATCTCAAGTGGGCAATATAAGGTCTGAGGAGAGTGACGTGATGTCACACCGTCTGCCGGCTCACAGCGAATCTATCGGTAGCTGTCAGTACTATACATACAGACAGATCTTGTTCCCTGAGCAAGCTAGCGTGGCGGTACTGCGGACGTTTACCACACCCCCATCTAGCAACGAGGTTAAGCATAGACTACAGCTACCTCTACTCCCCCTTTGGCAGTTCATTGTCTGTTCTAGGATGAAATTTACTTTTGTTACTGGGATGTGTCCGGTTGGAACCACGATCGAAACACCGGCTAATATTAACTGAAGTTTCCACGCTTTTTCTCAGTCGCTCCAGACCAGTGCTGAACCCCGAATGCATTACGACCGCTTCCATCCATTTCCCATCCAGTTCATTGTTCCAAAATCAGCCTTGAATTTGACACTGGTTGAACCGACATTTTGAAAAACTTTGTTAAATGAACGAAAAATGAAAGTTCAAATGTCGCTAGTATTGTCATCTCTCATTTCACCATCAAGTGGCCACGTCTTTTACTGAATCCTGTAATAGACGGCTATTGTTTGAACATAATAGGTTATAAGAAGATGAATCAAATAGTAAAGTTAATTTGCCTGTAGAGGCTCTGAAATCGCGACTACGAAACCTAGCGGTTGTCCCAGTAACTACATACTGGGTATTGTCGCGACGAGTCAGTGTCAGGTTTAGTTTGCGTTGTGTTTGTTTACAAAGCTTCTTTAAAGATGGCGGAACCGCTTTCGAATTGCGCCCGTTGTGGAACAGCGAGCTGTGATCGGTTTCTTGTGATGGGAAAGCATTCAAATATCCGACGTTTATAGCAGAATGTTAGCACTTCGCAACAAGCGCAGAGGTTTAATGTCAAGGGGTATAATGCGCATGCGCATTACACAGCTGCCACCGCTGACCAATCAGACTTCTCACACACGCCTCAGACAGTCCGGACCTAGACCGTCGGGTTACCGCGCGTTTGGACCACTAGACCAGCGGTATTCAACCTTTTTGTTCGCGTACCCCCACATATAATTTCTCTTCAACTTTGTACCCCCAAAGTTGTTGGAGCATAATTCAAGTTATACACAGTCTATAATCTACATCTAAAATAAGTTAAATAAATTACATCCAAAATAATGTATTAAATAATAAGTTTTAGATGAGAAAAAGGACAGTCAAGCTATTAAATAACAAATATATTATTGTCTATCGTATAAAAATTAATAAAGGAACAAATGTATTTTAGCAAAGCAAAATTATATGCACTGTGTGGAATAAAATGAAACTAGCCGCCAGATAAGAATCGCATAAAGGAGAGAGAGAGAGAGAGAGAGAGAGAGAGAGAGAGAGAAATGGCGCTCCCAAATCGCATGTCCTTACGTCCGGTCTCTTGTGCTAACCGTAAATATGGCCCTGATTATTCAGTGTTTATCATGAAATAATATACTTTTTTAATTTTACGTACCCCCTAAGATGTCTTCACGTACCCCCGGGTGTACGCGTACCCCAGGTTGAATACCCCTGCTCTAAAAGAATCCTTGCGTTGACGACGATTTGACGGTGATGACGAAGTTAAAGACGCAGTACGTATGTGACTTCGACGACAACCGAGAACGTCCTTCGCAGATGTGATCAGAAGGCTTGTGAACGGATACACACTATGCGTTGAAAAAAGGGGTGATTATGTTGATAAATGACGCACTTTTCATTTGCTACAGATTGTTGCACGCGAAGTAATTAGTAAATCGACTTTAATTTTTGACACTGCTTCGTATATATTATTGTGTCCATGCGTGCTAGAAAACCGGGAAAAGTGAAAAGATTAATCTGGCTCGGGATATGAAAAAGTGGTGAGATGTATCGATAAGGATTATATATTTTCGGGTTTCATAAAATGCAGGCAAATTCGTGACTAGCTGAGGAACTGTTAGTTTCCAAAGAGATTTCTGCTGCATGGAGGTCCTTACTTGTTAATTGTACTTGTTAATTGTACTTGTTAATTGTACTTGTTAATTGTACTTGTGTCATTTGTGGGTTTTTGTGATGACGTCAGTGACCCAGACGACTGAACAAGTAATGGCACTATCCTGGCATTGATTGCAGGAACTGACGAAAACCACGAAGATACTCGGTCAGGATTTATGGTGTCCCATGTGATTTTTCGAGCCGGGCACCATTCCGACACAAATAAAAAACGTTACCGCTTGGCCAACTGGTTTGGTTAATTTATTAGCAAACAGACACAGGAATGAGACCATTCATCGCGGAGACCGGATTCGATCCCAGGTCAGTCCATGTGAGATTTGTGGTGGACAAAGTGGCACTGGGACAGGTTTTCCTCCCAGTACTTCAGTTTCCCCCTGTCAGTATCATTCCACCAACGCTCCATACTCATTCAGCTATATATATTGTTAGTGAATGATAGCGTCGTTAAACAGCACTTAAAAGCACGAGTGAGACAAACATAGCCTTTATCCTGTGCAGAATTAAAGCATAGAATGGAGCAGTTTCACCCATCGATCCGTACAGAACGGAAGCGACGCTAGAAGGCCAAAAAAAAAAAAAAAGAAGGGTGATCCTTTGGGACTGTATATTTCGCCACCTCGAGGTGCATGTAAATGCTGTAAGGCAAACCATTCTCTCATAACTTGCTAACAAGTAGTCACGTGTTACCTACGTGACACAAGTAGTGACACTAAGCTCGTCTCATTCTGTCCTCAGCCTGCATGCACTTAATTTGGAAGTGTGGTTAGTAAGATGTTGCGTGTGCAACCACGGATACTGTTGATATGTGCTTAGTGAGCACGCAGATAGTAAGATGTTGCGTGTGCAACCACGGATACTGTTGATATGTGCTTAGTGAGCACGCAGATAGTAAGATGTTGCGTGTGCAACCACGGATACTGTTGATATGTGCTTAGTGAGCACGCAGATAGTAAGATGTTGCGTGTGCAACCACGGATACTGTTGATATGTGCTTAGTGAGCACGCAGATAGTAAGATGTTGCGTGTGCAACCACGGATACTGTTGATATGTGCTTAGTGAGCACGCAGATAGTAAGATGTTGCGTGTGCAACCACGGATACTGTTGATATGTGCTTAGTGAGCACGCAGATAGTAAGATGTTGCGTGTGCAACCACGGATACTGTTGATATGTGCTTAGTGAGCACGCAGATAGTAAGATGTTGCGTGTGCAACCACGGATACTGTTGATATGTGCTTAGTGAGCACGCAGATAGTAAGATGTTGCGTGTGCAACCACGGATACTGTTGATATGTGCTTAGTGAGCACGCAGATAGTAAGATGTTGCGTGTGCAACCACGGATACTGTTGATATGTGCTTAGTGAGCACGCAGATAGTAAGATGTTGCGTGTGCAACCACGGATACTGTTGATATGTGCTTAGTGAGCACGCAGATAGTAAGATGTTGCGTGTGCAACCACGGATACTGTTGATATGTGCTTAGTGAGCACGCAGATAGTAAGATGTTGCGTGTGCAACCACGGATACTGTTGATATGTGCTTAGTGAGCACGCAGATAGTAAGATGTTGCGTGTGCAACCACGGATACTGTTGATATGTGCTTAGTGAGCACGCAGATAGTAAGATGTTGCGTGTGCAACCACGGATACTGTTGATATGTGCTTAGTGAGCACGCAGATAGTAAGATGTTGCGTGTGCAACCACGGATACTGTTGATATGTGCTTAGTGAGCACGCAGATAGTAAGATGTTGCGTGTGCAACCACGGATACTGTTGATATGTGCTTAGTGAGCACGCAGATAGTAAGATGTTGCGTGTGCAACCACGGATACTGTTGATATGTGCTTAGTGAGCACGCAGATAGTAAGATGTTGCGTGTGCAACCACGGATACTGTTGATATGTGCTTAGTGAGCACGCAGATAGTAAGATGTTGCGTGTGCAACCACGGATACTGTTGATATGTGCTTAGTGAGCACGCAGATAGTAAGATGTTGCGTGTGCAACCACGGATACTGTTGATATGTGCTTAGTGAGCACGCAGATAGTAAGATGTTGCGTGTGCAACCACAGATACTGTTGATATGTGCTTAGTGAGCACGCAGATAGTAAGATGTTGCGTGTGCAACCACAGATACTGTTGATATGTGCTTAGTGAGCACGCAGATAGTAAGATGTTGCGTGTGCAACCACAGATACTGTTGATATGTGCTTAGTGAGCACGCAGTTAGTAAGATGTTGCGTGTGCAACCACAGATACTGTTGATATGTGCTTAGTGAGCACGCAGTGAGTAAGATGTTGCGTGTGTAACCACAGATACTGTTGATATGTGCTTAGTGAGCACGCAGTTAGTAAGATGTTGCGTGTGCAACCACAGATACTGTTGATATGTGCTTAGTGAGCACGCAGATAGTAAGATGTTGCGTGTGCAACCACGGATACTGTTGATATGTGCTTAGTGAGCACGCAGATAGTAAAGATGTTGCGTGTGCAACCACGGATACTGTTGATATGTGCTTAGTGAGCACGCAGATAGTAAGATGTTGCGTGTGCAACCACGGATACTGTTGATATGTGCTTAGTGAGCACGCAGATAGTAAGATGTTGCGTGTGCAACCACGGATACTGTTGATATGTGCTTAGTGAGCACGCAGATAGTAAGATGTTGCGTGTGCAACCACGGATACTGTTGATATGTGCTTAGTGAGCACGCAGATAGTAAGATGTTGCGTGTGCAACCACAGATACTGTTGATATGTGCTTAGTGAGCACGCAGATAGTAAGATGTTGCGTGTGCAACCACAGATACTGTTGATATGTGCTTAGTGAGCACGCAGATAGTAAGATGTTGCGTGTGCAACCACAGATACTGTTGATATGTGCTTAGTGAGCACGCAGATAGTAAGATGTTGCGTGTGCAACCACGGATACTGTTGATATGTGCTTAGTGAGCACGCAGATAGTAAGATGTTGCGTGTGCAACCACAGATACTGTTGATATGTGCTTAGTGAGCACGCAGATAGTAAGATGTTGCGTGTGCAACCACAGATACTGTTGATATGTGCTTAGTGAGCACGCAGATAGTAAGATGTTGCGTGTGCAACCACAGATACTGTTGATATGTGCTTAGTGAGCACGCAGATAGTAAGATGTTGCGTGTGCAACCACAGATACTGTTGATATGTGCTTAGTGAGCACGCAGATAGTAAGATGTTGCGTGTGCAACCACAGATACTGTTGATATGTGCTTAGTGAGCACGCAGATAGTAAGATGTTGCGTGTGCAACCACGGATACTGTTGATATGTGCTTAGTGAGCACGCAGATAGTAAGATGTTGCGTGTGCAACCACAGATACTGTTGATATGTGCTTAGTGAGCACGCAGATAGTAAGATGTTGCGTGTGCAACCACAGATACTGTTGATATGTGCTTAGTGAGCACGCAGATAGTAAGATGTTGCGTGTGCAACCACAGATACTGTTGATATGTGCTTAGTGAGCACGCAGTGAGTAAGATGTTGCGTGTGTAACCACGGATACTGTTGATATGTGCTTAGTGAGCACGCAGATAGTAAGATGTTGCGTGTGCAACCACGGATACTGTTGATATGTGCTTAGTGAGCACGCAGCCCGTTAAACAAGATTATAACAAAACAGGAAGGAAGCTGCGCTGGAAATTTACAAAATAGGAATGCAAACATTGGCACTTGGAAAGGTAAACAGCGTGTACACGAAATGGGCGCATTGAAGGATTTGAGTGAATTTATACTTTCGAATGTATAGATGAAGTTACATCAATAGAAGTGATAAATATTGAAGGTAATTTGCAGTGTGTATTTTAATAGCACAAAAACTTTAGGTTCTAAAGTTCTGTTTTTAATGTGAATTCCTGCACGAAACTAACATACAAACACAATAGCGGCTACATTCACCTCTTGAAGAATCATATTTAAACATTCAGCTCGTACCGCGCAGTAAACACACTCCGTCTCAGTTATACAAACCAGTCAGTTAATGTTGTACAGTGAAATAATCGCTGTTTGTTCTGAGATCCACACAAAACACATAAATACAGTCCGTACCGCGCAGTAAACACACTCCGTCTCAGTTATACAAACCAGTCAGTTAATGTTGTACAGTGAAATAATCGCTGTTTGTTCTGAGATCCACACAAAACACATAAATACAGTCCGTACCGCGCAGTAAACACACTCCGTCTCAGTTATACAAACCAGTCAGTTAATGTTGTACAGTGAAATAATCGCTGTTTGTTCTGAGATCCACACAAAACACATAAATACAGTCCGTACCGCGCAGTAAACACACTCCGTCTCAGTTATACAAACCAGTAAGTCAATGCTGTACAGTGAAATAATCGCTGTTTGTTCTGAGATCCACACAAAACACGTAAATACAGTTCGTACCGCGCAGTAAACACTCCGTCTCAGTTATACAAACCAGTCAGTTAATGTTGTACAGTGAAATAATCGCTGTTTGTTCTGAGATCCACACAAAACACATAAATACAGTCCGTACCGCGCAGTAAACACACTCCGTCTCAGTTATACAAACCAGTCAGTTAATGTTGTACAGTGAAATAATCGCTGTTTGTTCTGAGATCCACACAAAACACATAAATACAGTCCGTACCGCGCAGTAAACACACTCCGTCTCAGTTATACAAACCAGTCAGTTAATGTTGTACAGTGAAATAATCGCTGTTTGTTCTGAGATCCACACAAAACACATAAATACAGTCCGTACCGCGCAGTAAACACACTCCGTCTCAGTTATACAAACCAGTAAGTCAATGCTGTACAGTGAAATAATCGCTGTTTGTTCTGAGATCCACACAAAACACGTAAATACAGTTCGTACCGCGCAGTAAACACTCCGTCTCAGTTATACAAACCAGTCAGTTAATGTTGTACAGTGAAATAATCGCTGTTTGTTCTGAGATCCACACAAAACACATAAATACACTGTGTGGGCAGAACGTAGAATTGTTGAATGTTAAACATGGTGGTACGTATAGTAACCACTGGGTTTGAAAGGCTAATCATATATCGAACTTCTATGGTTCTGTTTTAAAATTAAAGTTAATTCTCAGGTATTCGTGGTGTCTTTTTTCATAACTTCCAATTCTTGGAAATTCTTAAACATCATTTTTTTAAATTAGCCGTCCGAAGGACGATTACACTATATGAAAGTTTTCTTATGCCCCCTGGTGCTTCAAAGAGTATTGATGTGTTTCAAAGTTCCCAGTCTTCGCCAGCTTTTCCTTGCAGCAGTGGTGTGTAGATGAAGATGATTATGCACCAGTGGTGGAATGACACTCTCAGAGGAAGACCGAAATTGTCGGCCTGAAACCTCTGTCAGTGTCTGGAATCGAACCCGGAATCCCGCAGTGAGAGGTGGCGACTGACCGCCTAAACTATGGTGCAGCCTCTCTAAGCAGAAACACGTGCATTGCGAAGTAAAGTGTCATATTTCCCCCTCCATTCGCTGTAGTCAAGCACGAAAACTGAATTGAAAATCCCTCGATTTGTGAAATGCGAACTGCGATACGATTATTAAACGCTAAATTGTTCGTCTAGCGAAAATTCACAGGCAGATTGTTGAAGTTTATGCTGAATGGGCCATGAACGAAGGGAATGTGAGGAAATGGTGTCGGTTGTTCGAAGAAGGCAGTACTACTGTGCACGATGAGGAAGGAATTGTTCGCGTGGGCAGTTCAAGTGAGAAATTTTTCGAGCATCCTCCATGCTGTCCCGAACTTACGCCAAGTCATTATGACTTGTTCCTGCACCTCAAGAAATTTTTGGCCGGCCAAAGTTTCAGGTGTGGCCAAGAGACAGAAGACGTCGTCCAGGACTGGCTGAGAGGATTGGCGGCGACGTACTACGTCGAGGGCAGACAAAAGCTGGTCCCACGATGTGGCAAGTGCCTTAATTTACATGGCGACTATGTGGAGAAGTGGATCAACGTAGGCACCAACATGCCGCGGTAAAGATTATTTTCAAAAAGTCTTTAAACGCTGTTTACATCCAACAGGTTCTTTCTGGACTCGCCACGTACGTTCTGTCTCTATTACATGTACGTTCCTGTCTGTGGCACATGTATCATTGTGCAGACCCGCTGTCACACTTTTTAAACGTCGCTCGGCCACTTGTTGATACTGTCAGGCAGTTAATGCCAAGCTCCCGCTGACAGACAGACGGACGAACTGAACCACGCCACGAAATCTGAGCACGTCATGCGAGCCTGTTCTCGTGAAGAAGGCTACCGACTGCTGCGCCACTACAGGCCGTGAATCTGGCGACGACGATGACTTAGATGTGACGTCGTATGGTTTGGTAGAGAGGTGCCGTCCTTTTGGGATTACCTGATAACCACATATTGAAGGGTGCACACGGTGGCGCAGTTGGTTGATGCACTGCGCTTCAAGCCGGAAGGTCGCGGGTTCGATTCCCGATGGTGTTATTGGAATTTTTCATTGACATAATCCTTCCGGTCTCACTATGGCCCTGAGGTCGACTCAGCCTCTAATAGAAATGAGTACCGGGAGTATTTCCTGGCGGGTAAAGGCGGCCGGTGGATAGGACTGACAACCTTACCAACTTCATGTGCCGATTGTCTGGAAATCTGGGAGCCTCAACCTCCTGGAACCCTAAGCGCCTGTAATGGGATTGCTTTACCTTTGCCTTTACCTTTACCTTTACCTTTACCTTTACCTTTACCTTTACCTTTACCTTTACCCCATATTCTAGTAGCAGATTTTGGAGGAATGTACAATGCGATGCAAGTAGCAAGGCCATTTGAACGTTTCGTGAAGGACTGACTGACTGCCTAACTAACTAACTACCTACCTAACTAACTAACTAACTTACTGCATAAAGCAAAGCCCTCGTTGAGAAGCTGATACTTCCTCAGCTACTCAATAAATTATCCACATTTTACAGAATAAGTAGTTTCGTTACAGTGTCCACAACAGCCCGCCAATTGTCACTCTCCTGAGCCAGCTTAATCCAGTCCGCGTTCTTCAAGTGTATATTTTTGAAGATTAATTATAGCGCCATCTTATGATCTAGCTTTTCTAATTGATCTCTTTCCTTCCTGTTTCCCCACCAATACTCTGTATGCACTTCTCTTTTCCCCCATACGTGCCACATGCCCCGCCCATCCCGTCCTCCTTGATATGATAACCCTAACCATATCTGGTGAGCGGTACAAATCATGAAGATCCTCATAACCCAGTTTTCTGCAGTCTCCTGTCACTTACACCCTTAGGGCCCAATATCTCCCTCAGCCCCATGTTCTGGAACGCCCACAGCGCAGTTCTTCCCTTAACTTGACATCGGAAGTAGCACAAACATAACCAACATTGCGTATAGAACGAACGGCCCATGTGAAGACGTTGTTTGTCGACTGCGCAGAGGCACTGCGCGGTCAGTTGGTCGCTTGAAGTAATCAGTTCCCTCTTTGTGACGAGTTCCCAGCGGTCATTCCCGGAACAAACATGGCAAAGCTTACCAGGAAGCCGGTCTGACGTCAGATAATGCCTCCTGGGTTTCCATCGCAATCATCTGACAACAGCCTCCTCGTCCGGCGGCTGATTGCGTCTCTTTCTACACGTAAATAAATATGGACCTGTATATAATGCGCAGAATATTGAGGCTGATGAAAGGAGCACCAAGGAGGGTGCAGATATTGGCGCTGGAGGCGGTCAGACTTCTGCTTACGTTGTTTCTTTATTTGTAGTTTATTTAATGGGGTCAATAGGACGTGGGTCATATAGTGTAGAAACACTGGATAAAAGTGCCCCTTAAAGCCCAGTGGTCACTATATGTACCACTAAGTTTAACATTCAACAATTCTACGTTCTGCCCACACAGTGTATTTATGTGTTTTGTGTGGATCTCAGAACAAACAGCGATTATTTCACTGTACAACATTAACTGACTGGTTTGTATAACTGAGACGGAGTGTGTTTACTGCGCGGTACGGACTGTATTTATGTGTTTTGTGTGGATCTCAGAACAAACAGCGATTATTTCACTGTACAACATTAACTGACTGGTTTGTATAACTGAGACGGAGTGTGTTTACTGCGCGGTACGGACTGTAATTATGTGTTTTGTGTGGATCTCAGAACAAACAGCGATTATTTCACTGTACAACATTAACTGACTGGTTTGTATAACTGAGACGGAGTGTGTTTACTGCGCGGTACGGACTGTATTTATGTGTTTTGTGTGGATCTCAGAACAAACAGCGATTATTTCACTGTACAGCATTAACTGACTGGTTTGTATAACTGAGACGGAGTGTGTTTACTGCGCGGTACGGACTGGATCTTTAAATATAATTCAGGTAAGAATTACTTTTTGAAGCCTTAACCTATATGCCTAACATCGAAACTCGTTACAGACGTATAATTACGTTACAGACGTACAATTACGTTACAGACGTACAATTACGTTCGTATTACGTAGCGTAATCAGTTGTAAGAACGACGTTAAATGCAGCAATCTAAAATCAATTAAGGCAGTATATCGTAAAACGGCAAAGTTCTTAGTTTTTGATTTAAGCAATAAGTTATGAAGTCGCACTGGAGAGCAACAATACAGCCACTGTACGTATAACGTAACATTGAGGCGCGTTCACGTAACCATTGTTGCCGTATAAAAAGCAATAAGTATTACATATTGTGAGTGTGTGTCTGTAGCCTTAGTTATCCAGCATGCAAAGCGCATGCGCCGTATTATATTGTCATCTGTGGCCTGTCTGGCTGTACCATAATTTTCCACATTATCTCATAAACGGCACGATTTTTGGAAAACAATTATTGAACATAATTTTTTTTTATTTCCTCTACAACTTTTGTCTGAAACATTACTCATCCTAAGAAGAACTGAGAGAGGTACTAGCATAAACGTACGTAAATCTCCATGTGATGTACCATTGTTCTTGTTAGATGTTAATGAAAAATAAGGTTTCTCGACTGTTTTTCGAAAAATCCCGAAATATAAAATTTCACGAAAATTCCTTCAATGGGAGGCGAGTTGTTCCACGCGGACGGACAGACAGACGTGACGAAGCTAATAGTCGCTTTTCGCAATTTTTCAAACGCGCCTAAAAATTTAAGAATTATTACGTAAGAGTCAACGAGGAAAGGAACATCGTACATAAAGTGGAACGAAGAAAGGCTAACTGGTTGGTCACATCTTGCGTAGAAACTGCCTTCTGAAACACGTGATTGAAGGAAAGTTAGAGGGAAGGATAGAAGTGACGGGAAGACGAGGGAGAAGACGTAAGCAGCTACTGGATGACCTTAAGAAAAAGAGAAGATACTGGAAATTGAAAGAGGAAGCACTAGATCGCACACTGTGGAGAACTCGCTTTGGAAGAGGCTACGGACCTGTCGTAAGATAGACTACAAGGTAAAGATGACTAAGGAGTGGAGTTACAGCTCCGTCCATTCTTACCTTCACTGCTGGATGGGGTTAAATATTTATGTTTACGACTCGGCCACTCTGTTGTACACAAATGTTTCCCCGGTATCCACTGGCTTTGGAATCAGAATGTCACAGATTCGTGGTGAAGAGAAAAAGTTTGGACCTTCCGCAGATCGAGAACCGGTTGTCATTCGGCAGCAATACCGACTTACTGACTGCGCTGAAATTTTGCAAGGAACAAATGAATTACGTCCTGCTACCACAGAAAAGCTGCTGTGACCTGTCGCCATATTGGTGAAGACAGTTGTGTCCAGTGTAGAGCCACGTTTGTGTTTTAAAGAAAGCAAAGGTTTTACAGGCAAGCAGAACTTGTTTAACTACGCAGTTATTATTGCATCCGTCGCAGTTCTGTGTACTGCGTTAGAATTAGCTTGAGGTGAATCTTGTACAGCCTAACGGTCACTTGACGCATCAACAGTTGTAACATTCACAAATTCTACATTCTGCCCGCACTGTATTTATGTGTTTTGTATTTATATTACAACAAACAGCGACTTTGTCTTGTATAACATAAATTGATTTGTTTTTATAACCGAGATGAAAAGTGTTTACTGCGCGGTACGAACTGGGTCTTTAAATGAAACAGTTTACACTTCGTCTTTAAAGATGAAAATTGTTTACTGCGCGGTACGGACTGGATCTTTAAATGAAACAGTTTACGCTTCGTCTTTAAAGATGAAAATTGTTTACTGCGCGGTACGGACTGGGTCTTTAAATGAAACAGTTTACACTTCGTCTTTAAAGATGAAAATTGTTTACTGCGCGGTACGGACTGGGTCTTTAAATGAAACAGTTTACACTTCGTCTTTAAAGATGAAAATTGTTTACTGCGCGGTACGGACTGGGTCTTTAAATGAAACAGTTTACACTTCGTCTTTAAAGATGAAAATTGTTTACTGCGCGGTACGGACTGGATCTTTAAATGAAACAGTTTACGCTTCGTCTTTAAAGATGAAAATTGTTTACTGCGCGGTACGGACTGGGTCTTTAAATGAAACAGTTTACACTTCGTCTTTAAAGATGAAAATTGTTTACTGCGCGGTACGGACTGGGTCTTTAAATGAAACAGTTTACACTTCGTCTTTAAAGATGAAAATTGTTTACTGCGCGGTACGGACTGGGTCTTTAAATGAAACAGTTTACACTTCGTCTTTAAAGATGAAAATTGTTTACTGCGCGGTACGGACTGGGTCTTTAAATGAAACAGTTTACACTTCGTCTTTAAAGATGAAAATTGTTTACTGCGCGGTACGGACTGGGTCTTTAAATGAAACAGTTTACACTTCGTCTTTAAAGATGAAAATTGTTTACTGCGCGGTACGGACTGGGTCTTTAAATGAAACAGTTTACACTTCGTCTTTAAAGATGAAAATTGTTTACTGCGCGGTACGGACTGGGTCTTTAAATGAAACAGTTTACACTTCGTCTTTAAAGATGAAAATTGTTTACTGCGCGGTACGGACTGGGTCTTTAAATGAAACAGTTTACACTTCGTCTTTAAAGATGAAAATTGTTTACTGCGCGGTACGGACTGGATCTTTAAATGAAACAGTTTACGCTTCGTCTTTAAAGATGAAAATTGTTTACTGCGCGGTACGGACTGGGTCTTTAAATGAAACAGTTTACACTTCGTCTTTAAAGATGAAAATTGTTTACTGCGCGGTACGGACTGGATCTTTAAATGAAACAGTTTACGCTTCGTCTTTAAAGATGAAAATTGTTTACTGCGCGGTACGGACTGGGTCTTTAAATGAAACAGTTTACGTTTCGTCTTTAGAAGCTTAACCGTTAGCTGCACTGTGAGTGACATTGCTAGTGTCAATAGGCTTTGTGCAAGAACGATACAGATTGTGGACGTAAATGTCAGATAGCAGAGGGCGGTAATGTCTGACAGTATCTGACGTTATCTGCTACATGTCAGTTGGTCTTTCTTTTAGCATGTCAAAAGCGTTTTTTGAAATTCAGCACCTTAAGACTGCTTAAATAATTTCAGTAATGGATGGCTCGCTTGGTGTGGAAGGCATTACAACGGTAAACACTGCTATCTAGCGGTGTCTGGACGAACAACACATTGTTTGGAGTGTTGCGCTATGGTTCTGTTTTCAACATAAAGGAGGGCCGAAATGTACCGACAGAAATGTACCGACAGAAATGTACCGACAGAAGTGCACCGACAGAAGTTTACATTTTGATTCATATAAAATTCTCGACAGTTTCCCGTAAAAGTATTTACTGTAACAAATCTGACGCAATGTAAGTGCAGTATTTTTATTTACAAAATATTTAGTCTCGTTTATTATTCTGAGATGTTTATGAATCAGTTGTTAAAATAAAATTATGGCTCTCATGTTAACAATTAGTACATAAAACAATATACCCTGTCCGAAACCATAAATATTGTTTTGAAGTCACTCTAAGACTTATGAACTTTTAAACCGCATTTTTTTTTATAATTATGAGGCGCTAAAATATGATACTTTGTGTTATGTATGGAAATTAATACTCAAAAAGCATAAATGGAGGAAATTATTTTGCTGTTTAGAATGTTGGAAGTGCGCTATTTATTACTCTGGAAATCCATTACTAGATTGCTTGACACTGGCTGGCAGTATTTCATTGAGCGCCCTCCAGTGTTTCCCTGCTCTCTGTGTTACAGCTAAGCAAAGACAGATGGGATTATCAAAAGGCGGTCAGCACTTTATGCTCTGTTCATGTGACCGCACACCACAGCGCAGGCGAGCAACGGACGGTTTGTCACTGCCGAAACTCCGGTTCATTCCCAGGGCAGTCTATGTGGTATTTGCGGGACAGGCTTCGGTTCTCCGCTGTCACATCATTCCACCACTAGGCCATGCTCATACGTCATCAGAAACCAATTTGGGGTCACAGTACCAGGAGGACTTTGTGTCGTGTGACGTACCTTGAGCTTGACATACGTACGCTAATTTATTCTCTTTCACTAAATCTGTAAAGAAGAATATATCCTGACTTATATATAAAGATTCAGCTCGTACCGCGCAGTAAACACACTCCGTCTCAGTTATACAAACCAGTCAGTTAATGCTGTACAGTGAAATAATCGCTGTTTGTTCTGAGATCCACACAAAACACATAAATACAGCCCGTACCGCGCAGTAAACACACTCCGTCTCAGTTATACAAACCAGTCAGTTAATGTTGTACAGTGAAATAATCGCTGTTTGTTCTGAGATCCACACAAAACACATAAATACAGTCCGTACCGCGCAGTAAACACACTCCGTCTCAGTTATACAAACCAGTCAGTTAATGTTGTACAGTGAAATAATCGCTGTTTGTTCTGAGATCCACACAAAACACATAAATACAGCCCGTACCGCGCAGTAAACACACTCCGTCTCAGTTATACAAACCAGTCAGTTAATGTTGTACAGTGAAATAATCGCTGTTTGTTCTGAGATCCACACAAAACACATAAATACAGTCCGTACCGCGCAGTAAACACACTCCGTCTCAGTTATACAAACCAGTCAGTTAATGTTGTACAGTGAAATAATCGCTGTTTGTTCTGAGATCCACACAAAACACATAAATACAGTCCGTACCGCGCAGTAAACACACTCCGTCTCAGTTATACAAACCAGTCAGTTAATGTTGTACAGTGAAATAATCGCTGTTTGTTCTGAGATCCACACAAAACACATAAATACAGCCCGTACCGCGCAGTAAACACACTCCGTCTCAGTTATACAAACCAGTCAGTTAATGTTGTACAGTGAAATAATCGCTGTTTGTTCTGAGATCCACACAAAACACATAAATACAGTCCGTACCGCGCAGTAAACACACTCCGTCACAGTTATACAAACCAGTCAGTTAATGTTGTACAGTGAAATAATCGCTGTTTGTTCTGAGATCCACACAAAACACATAAATACAGTCCGTACCGCGCAGTAAACATACTCCGTCTCATTTACACAAACCAGTCAGTTAATGTTGTACAGTGAAATAATGGCTGTTTGTTCTTATATTTGGAGCATAGCTTTGTGTGGTGCTGAAACGTGGACACTTCGGAAAGTAGATCAGAAGTATCTGGAAAGTTTTGATATGTGGTGCTGGAGAAGAATGGAGAAGATCAGTTGGACCGATCGTGTGAGAAATGAAGAAGTATTACATAGAGTGAAGTAGGAGAGGAATATCGTACATACAATAAAAAGAAGAAAGGCTAACTGGATTGGTCACATCTTGCGTAGAAACTGCCTTCTGAAACACGTGATTGAAGGAAAGTTAGAGGGAAGGATAGAAATGACGGGAAGACGAGGGAAAAGACGTAAGCAGCTACTGGATGACCTTAAGGAAAATAGAAGATACTGTAAATTGAAAGAGGAAGCACTAGATCGCACCCTGTGGAGAACTCGCTGTACAAGAGGCTACGGACCGTCGTAAGACAGACTGCAGGATGAATGTATCTATAAAAGCACATAAATGCTCTCTGTGGGCAGAAAGTATAACCTTCGCATATAAAGATCGGTAGTGCTGTAAACAAAAGAACTACTGGGCATTCAGTAGTTCAAATACCAATTATAGATCCGTCCCATTAAATCAATATTTTATTTATATTCTTCATAAACGATTTCAGGAATTCAGTCTGCTATCAGTTCTCAGCAACGGTGTACATTTTACTTTAGCAATGACGTCACAAAAGCTATCAAGCAGCTCGCCTTCTAAGGTTAACGAAATTACAAAATTGTTACGGAGAGATAACAAACGTGTATTTACCGTAAAGCCAAATGAAGGAGTTAAGGTGTGAGAACTAGGCGTAGACATGAAGATAACATTCAGATGGATCTTAAGGATGTAGGATGTTGTGGTGTGAACTGGATTTATGTGGATTAAGATAGAAACGACTAGCGGACTCTTGTGAACACGATTGTAAACCATTGGTAATCTGCTGTGAACACGGTTATGGCGTTGCAGGTTAGGGAAGTGAAATGAAAGAATGAGGGAAAAAGAGAAAGGGAGAAAGGTTATGTATGAAAAGAAATGATAAATAGAAGGGACGAATAAACAAGTGAATTGATAAATGTGGATGACAGATCGAAAATAGGAGAGAGGAGTTTAATCGATTTATGGTACAGGCACAGTAATCCAGGAACTGCAAATGAAATGCAACTTAAGCACTACTAAAACGTGGCCCAAATCCGGCCCATTATATCCGTAAGGCCGCTGCCAGCGCCATAGCTCAGCTAAGTAGTCGGCTGAAAATGATACAGGAAATGTAGAAACTGCTGCTGGCAAAAGCGGACGTAAATTGAAAGCGACAGATATTGCGCTGAAAAGTGCAGTGTCAGCGATATTGCGCTGAAAATCACACATTGTCAGTGATATTGCGCTGAAAAGTAGAGTGTTAGCGCTATTGTGCTGAAAAGTACACAGTGTCAGCGATATTGCGCTGAAAATCACACATTGTCAGTGATATTGCGCTGAAAATCACACATTGTCAGTGATATTGCGCTGAAAAGTAGAGTGTTAGCGCTATTGTGCTGAAAAGTACACAGTGTCAGCGATATTGCGCTGAAAATCACACATTGTCAGTGATATTGCGCTGAAAAGTACACAGTGTCAGCGATATTGCTTTGAAAAGTACACAGTCAGCGACATTGCGCTGAAAATCACATATTGTCAGTGATATTGCGCTGAAAAGTAGAGAGTGTCAGCGATATTGCATTGAAAGGTACACAGTGTCAGTGATATTGCGCTGAAAATTACAGAGTATCAGGAGTATTGTGCTGAAAAGTACACAGTGTCAGCTATATTGCGCTGAAAATCACATATTGTCAGTGATATTGCGCTGAAAAGTAGGCAATGTCAGCGATATTGCGCTGAAAATCACACATTGTCAGTGATATTGCACTGAAAATTACACATTGTGAGCGATATTGCGCTGAAGATCACATATTGGCAGTGATATTGCGCTGAAAAGTACACAGTGTCAGCGATATTGCGTTGAAAAGTACACAGTCAGCGACATTGCTCTGAAAATTACATATTGTCAGTGATATTGCGCTGAAAACTAGAGAGTGTCAGCGATATTGCATTGAAAAGTACAAGGTCAGCGACATTGCGCTGAAAATCACAGTGTCAGTGATATTGCGCTGAAAATTACAGAGTGTCAGGAATATTGCGCTGAAAAGTACACAGTGTCAGCTATATTGCGCTGAAAATCACATATTGTTAGTGATATTGCGCTGAAAAGTACACACTTTCAGCAATATTGCGCTGAAAATCACACATTGTCAGTGATATTGCGCTGAAAATTACACATTTTGAGCGATATTGCGCTGAAAATCACATATTGGCAGTGATATTGCGCTGAAAAGTACACAGTGTCAGCGATATTGCGCTGAAAATCACACATTGTCAGTGATATTGCGCTGAAAAGTAGAGTGTTAGCTCTATTGTGCTGAAAAGTACACATTGTCAGCGATATTGCCCTGAAAAGTACAAAGTGTCACGAGTATTGCGCTGAAAAGTACACAGTGTCAGTGATATTGCGCTGAAAATCACACATTGTCGTGATATTGCGCTGAAAAGTACACAGTGTTAGCGATATTGCGCTGAAAACCACACACTGTCAGTGATATTGCGCTGAAAAGTACAGTGTCAGGAGTATTGCGCTTAAAAATACACAGTGTCAGCTGCTGCGCCGAAAAATACAATATGTCGCAAGTATTGCGGTGAAAAGTACAGAGTTTTGGAGACCTTTGCGCTAAAAATTCAGTATGTCAGAGATATTGCGCTGAAAAATGCGCTGTGTCAGAGACCATTGCACTGAAAAGCGCGTAGTGCGTAGTACTTCCAGACATTTCGAAGGATCGTAGTGGGCTCAACTTCAATGACTGAGGTGTCCAAAAGGCTGAGGAAACCTCAGACCTCGAAACTTACATATCTACTGTATGCTAGGAGTCTGACCAATTACTTGGCGCAGTCGCTACAAACCGGGGAAATCCATCGAATTTTGGAATATTATAATGTTACGATTATGCACACAGGATTTTGCTGGAACAACCTGAGGGAAGGAGACGACTTGGAAGACCTAAGCATAGATGGGAGGATAATATCAAAGTGGATCTTCAAGAAACAAAATGGGGATGTGGATTGATCTACCAAAGGATAGGGACAGGTGGCGTACCCTTGTGGACTTAATACTAAAACTTTTTTGCTTCTATAAAATGCTGGGAATTTCTTGACTAGCTGAGGAACTAGTAGCTTCTCAAGAAGGACTCTGCTACATGCAGTTAGTTAGTTAAGAGTTTGTAAATGTTATGACGTTCATAGGTACCAACGTTATGGTAGAAACGCCTGTGGACATGACTTCCAGTACGTTGGTACCCCCGTATGCCAAATTGCACGGCGTCACATTTTTTCACACCGCAATCAAATGTACATTCCGCTTCTCGTATTTGTTTGTTCTTCGTGCCTGAAAATTAAGAGAGTGCCTTTAGGTCAGTAAGCTCTTAAATACAGTGTGTTCGCTAATGACTGCAGTTTGACAGTGACCAGTGGTGACTGGTCATCACAGTGACCAGTGGTGACTGGTCATCACAGTGACCACACGTCTCTGAGGGTGGGGCAGCTACGATCGATATATATCGACGAGAATGGTGTATGACACAATGGGGGGAGAACTTGACATATATACGTCATAAGCGGAATGTTTCATTCATCGCAGAACGTCCTTTGTAAGGACTCACGTGTCACACTGCAGAAACCCACGTGCAATTGTTGATAGTCTGACGTAGACAAAAACTGTACAGTCAGCTTTATAGGTGTCTAAGCTCTCCCGCGACATGTTTCGGCAATTATACACCGCCAAATTCAGAAATACGTGTTATTGTACACTTTTGGATCCTGTTTGTACTTCTGTACGAATTGCCTAAAGATGGTCACATAAAAAAGCCGAAACCTGTAGCAGTGGAGATTAGATAAAATTAAATGTTATTTGCTGTGCAGACTGTATTGATCATTGTGTACATTATTTGTTGTGCAGACTGTATGACGAAGTACACTGCGTGACATCGCAGAATGTTTGCATCTTTGAAAGTACCTGTTCTTCGTCCGGAGTATTGTTGCTCTGCTACTCACTATCACAGTATATGACAGTATATGACAGTACGTATCACAAAATTGTAAATAACTCGGCCTAAAAGGTAAAGTTCTCCCTATAACAGGCTACGAAGGCCCAGAGGGGGACTAGAGGTATAGCTGTACTCTTTCTTTAACCTCGGCAATAGATGGGGTGTGTGGTCAACGCCACGCCCCGGCCGCTTTACCCCGGGAAAGAGACCCGGTACCCATTGTATAGGAGGCTAGGTGGGCCCCAGGGCCGGTCTGGACGGGTGCTGAAAATCTCGCCGCCACCGGGATTCGATTCCCGGACCGTCCAGCTCGTAGCGAGTAGCTATACCGACTGAGCTATCGCGGCCCACTAACTCGGCCTAATAATGTTATATCTGCATACCAGTCTGTCTGTCTGTCTATCTGTCTGTCTGTCTGCATATCAGTCTGTCTGTTTACCAGTCTGTCCGTATGTCTGTATACCAGTCTGTTTGTCTGTCTGTATACCAGTCTGTCTGTCTATCTGTCTGTCTGTCTGTATACCAGTCTGTCTGTCTATCTGTCTGTGTCTGTATACCAGTCTGTCTGTCTATCTGTCTGTATACCAGTCTGTCTGTCTATCTCTCTGTCTATCTGTCTGTCTGTATACCTGTCTGTCTGTCTATCTGTCTGTATACCAGTCTGTCTGTCTATCTGTCTGTCTGTATACCAGTCTGTCTGTCTATCTGTCTGTATACCAGTCTGTCTGTCTATCTCTCTGTATATCTGTCTGTCTGTATACCTGTCTGTCTGTCTATCTGTCTGTATACCAGTCTGTCTGTCTATCTGTCTGTCTGTATACCTGTATGTCTGTCTATCTGTCTGTATACCAGTCTGTCTGTCTATCTGTCTGTGTCTGTCTATCTCTCTGTCTGTCTATCTGTCTGTATACCAGTCTGTCTGTCTATCTCTCTGTCTATCTGTCTGTCTGTATACCTGTCTGTCTGTCTATCTGTCTGTATACCAGTCTGTCTGTCTATCTGTCTGTGTCTGTATACCAGTCTGTCTGTCTATCTGTCTGTATACCAGTCTGTCTGTCTATCTCTCTGTCTATCTGTCTGTCTGTATACCTGTCTGTCTGTCTATCTGTCTGTATACCAGTCTG
Organism: Reticulitermes speratus; assembly: GCA_021186555.1. NCBI lineage: Eukaryota > Metazoa > Arthropoda > Insecta > Blattodea > Rhinotermitidae > Reticulitermes > Reticulitermes speratus. Next base: position 1,059,317 of record JAJKFL010000001.1, read on the forward strand.
TCTGTCTATCTGTCTGTCTGTATACCTGTATGTCTGTCTGTCTATCTGTCTGTCTGTATACCAGTCTGTCTGTCTATCTGTGTCTGTATACCAGTCTGTCTGTCTATCTGTCTGTATACCAGTCTGTCTGTCTATCTGTCTGTCTGTATACCTGTATGTCTGTCTGTCTATCTGTCTGTCTGTATACCAGTCTGTCTGTCTATCTGTGTCTGTATACCAGTCTGTCTGTCTATCTCTCTGTCTATCTGTCTGTCTGTATACCTGTCTGTCTGTCTATCTGTCTGTATACCAGTCTGTCTGTCTCTCTGTCTGTGTCTGTATACCAGTCTGTCTGTCTATCTGTCTGTATACCAGTCTGTCTGTCTATCTCTCTGTCTATCTGTCTGTCTGTATACCTGTCTGTCTGTCTATCTGTCTGTATACCAGTCTGTCTGTCTATCTGTCTGTCTGTATACCTGTATGTCTGTCTGTCTATCTGTCTGTCTGTATACCAGTCTGTCTGTCTATCTGTGTCTGTATACCAGTCTGTCTGTCTATCTGTCTGTATACCAGTCTGTCTGTCTGTCTATCTGTCTGTCTATCTGTCTGTATACCTGTCTGTCTATCTGTCTGTCTGTATACCAGTCTGTCTGTCTGTCTATCTGTCTGTCTGTATACCAGTCTGTCTGTCTGTATACCAGTCTTCCCTCCGCTGCACACGCCAACAGTCCACTTAACATCACCTTACCTTATACACTTCCCAACTGTGTACCTTAAGCCGAAGGACGAACGGGCAGACAGTGCCTGGGAACCTTCAGAATTGTAACCTTTCTGATTCTCCCCGTAACAATAAGCATGCTGTCTCTCACTGCAGCACCAGCCACTCTATGCCTTATTTTGGGGCTGTGACGTGCCTAAACTATCCAGTCGTCTGCTCCTCAGTGCGAAGACGCTAGACGCTGATGTAACAGACGCAAGTGCGTGTTGCAGTTGTAGCGAAGAAACAGTGGCTCTTCTAGTACCTCGGTATTCCTCAGTCAGCTTCATTGTCTTTCAAACGGTGCTCCACGAACATTCATTCATCTATCACCGCCTTATACAGGGTGAGCAATTGACAGTGTTATTAGATGAAACATTTAGAAGTGTGAATACGTTTATTTTGAATTAATGTTTTAACGCTGAGGTCAGATGGCACAAACGAAGTTTTGAAAAACTTATGTTAAAATCTAAAATTAAGAACATATTGATGAATTTCTGCATTATAAAGTGTTTTGTTAACAGGAAACTTATTGGAAATAAATACATAAATACATAAAGATCCAGCTAGCCTACATTCCCGTGCAAAATGATGGCGTTTTTGACTGCCTTCACAAAAACAGTGTGCTGGTCAGCAGAACGTTTGCACATAGAGGGACGAAGAAAATGGAGAATAGAGAAAATTACATAATGAGGACCTCCATGATATGTAATCTTCACGTAGTATTTCTAGGTCGACAGAATCGAGGACGGTGGTTTTAAGGCGGCATGTAGCTCACATGACGCAGGTACAGAAATTCATACACAGCCGTCGTCGTGAAATATGCAGAAAGAGACCACTTGGGAAATCTGGGCGTAGATGGGTTGATAATATTATTTCGTCTTAGAGACGTAGCTAATGAGATCTTGGGCCGAATTAATTTGCTTCAAGACGGAACAATCGTGTGAGCGCGGTAATGAGATTTCGGGCTCCATAAACGACATGGAATTTCTGATGTAGCTGAGCGACTATAAACGTCTCCGTGCTGCTCATGTATGGAATTCTGCACTATAAACAGTAATCGTGTCCACTTATTGTGCTACCTGGACAGAAGCTCCACTCTCCACCCCCGACCCAGCCCGTCTCGTTTCCAGCAGCCACATGGACGGTGTTTCTCCAGACGCAATTCCCCTTCTACCCCGTAGTCAGCCCTTATTGCATTCCTGTCCTCTGCGAGTTCTAATCAAAACTGTCATGCAGCACCTCAGATACTGTGGCGCCTCTCTCCTGCGTCTCCTTCCACCACTGGTTAATAACTCTTCTAGTACCCACACCATTGCCAACAGTAGCACTTTGTGTGGATGTGAAACGTGGTCTGTTTTATCGAGGGAAGGGCGAAAATTACAGCTGTTAGAACACAAAGTGCTGAAGGAAATGCTGGGCTGAAGGAGATGAAAAACTGGGAAATGCTCGATAGCGCGATTAACAGTTAGGTGTTGCGTCATTTGTACAGATCTGGTGAGGTTAGGGCAGTGAAATGTGCGAGGGTACAGAGGGGTTGTCATTAACACGAAAGGCGTAGAGACGTTTGGTTGGGAGATTTCTTGAAACTATGGAAATGGTTTATAAAGTTGAAGTAAAGACGAAATTTACGTCAAATGGAGGTAGACAGGACTAGCACAGAGTCAAGCCGAATGACACAGTCCTTCTTTGTGTTTGGATTTAGCTGCAGGATTTGGCAAAGTTGTTTGAATACCCCTCCCCCCAATTTTTATTCGTTAAGACTTCGAAGACAAGTATTTACGTGCCACTACGTTTAACATTCAACAATTCTACGTTCTGCCCACACAGTGTATTTATGTGTTTTGTGTGGATCTCAGAACAAACAGCGATTATTTCACTGTACAGCATTAACTGACTGGTTTGTATAACTGAGACGGAGTGTGTTTACTGCGCGGTACGGACTGTATTTATGTGTTTTGTGTGGATCTCAGAACAAACAGCGATTATTTCACTGTACAACATTAACTGACTGGTTTGTATAACTGAGACGGAGTGTGTTTACTGCGCGGTACGGACTGTATTTATGTGTTTTGTGTGGATCTTAGAACAAACAGCGATTATTTCACTGTACAACATTAACTGACTGGTTTGTATAACTGAGACGGAGTGTGTTTACTGCGCGGTACGGACTGTATTTATGTGTTTTGTGTGGATCTCAGAACAAACAGCGATTATTTCACTGTACAACATTAACTGACTGGTTTGTATAACTGAGACGGAGTGTGTTTACTGCGCGGTACGGACTGTATTTATATATTTTGTGTGGATCTGAGAACAAACAGCTATTATTTCACTGTACAACATTAACTGATTGATTTGTATAACTGAGACGGAGTGTGTTTACTGCGCGGTACGGACTGTATTTATATATTTTGTGTGGATCTGAGAACAAACAGCTATTATTTCACTGTACAACATTAACTGACTGGTTTGTATAACTGAGACGGAGTGTGTTTACTGCGCGGTACGGACTGTATTTATGTGTTTTGTGTGGATCTCAGAACAAACAGCGATTATTTCACTGTACAGCATTAACTGACTGGTTTGTATAACTGAGACGGAGTGTGTTTACTGCGCGGTACGGACTGTATTTATGTGTTTTGTGTGGATCTTAGAACAAACAGCGATTATTTCACTGTACAACATTAACTGACTGGTTTGTATAACTGAGACGGAGTGTGTTTACTGCGCGCGGTACGGACTGTATTTATGTGTTTTGTGTGGATCTCAGAACAAACAGCGATTATTTCACTGTACAACATTAACTGACTGGTTTGTATAACTGAGACGGAGTGTGTTTACTGCGCGGTACGGACTGTATTTATATATTTTGTGTGGATCTGAGAACAAACAGCTATTATTTCACTGTACAACATTAACTGATTGATTTGTATAACTGAGACGGAGTGTGTTTACTGCGCGGTACGGACTGTATTTATATATTTTGTGTGGATCTGAGAACAAACAGCTATTATTTCACTGTACAACATTAACTGACTGGTTTGTATAACTGAGACGGAGTGTGTTTACTGCGCGGTACGGACTGTATTTATGTGTTTTGTGTGGATCTCAGAACAAACAGCGATTATTTCACTGTACAGCATTAACTGACTGGTTTGTATAACTGAGACGGAGTGTGTTTACTGCGCGGTACGGACTGTATTTATGTGTTTTGTGTGGATCTCAGAACAAACAGCGATTATTTCACTGTACAACATTAACTGATTGATTTGTATAACTGAGACGGAGTGTGTTTACTGCGCGGTACGGACTGTATTTATATGTTTTGTGTGGATCTGAGAACAAACAGCGATTATTTCACTGTACAACATTAACTGACTGGTTTGTATAACTGAGACGGAGTGTGTTTACTGCGCGGTACGGACTGAAATTACGTATAAAATTCATGTTATGTGTTTTATTTTATTTCTTAGTGCATTGTTCTCGACTTGTCAGCCTCCCTTGACCCATGGCTCAATAATACAGCTGAGGTCTTCATGAGAAAACACTATAACTAACTAACTAACTAACTAACTAACTCCATGTAGCACAGTCCTTCTTGGGAAGCTAACAGGTCGTCAGCTAGTCAAGAAAGTCCCCACGTTTTATGGAACCCGAAGGTTCATTACCGCACTCACAACAGCCCGCCACCTGTCATGTTAATTTCGTAGTGTGTTTAAAACAAAAGCAGCAAGACATATTGCACAATATAAAAACGCAAGCTGTGGATCTGCTTCTAGTCCAATCCAAAGGGTCATTACGTGTTAACAACAAATATTTGGAGAGAAGGCCATTAACACGGTTATTGTGTTTGCTTTGTTCAATTTTAATTGTTATGCAAATTAGATCGTTCTGCTTCCCTTCCAAACTGGTTCCATTTCGGTAGCTGTCTGTAACCAAACATAAATTCAACACAGTTCAGTCGCATTAAGGTTGGTTGCTGTAAAATTAGGCAATTGATATGAAGAAATGAAATAAACACACAGAACTGCGAAAGACATGGCATGTGAGTGTAACACAACTCCTGTCATGGATGTAAGGCGAGCAATATCTTGGTTAGATGTTTCGGCTTAAATTAGAAGCCGTTATCAGACCATTTATGATATACACGTATATGGGGGTTGGAACAAGAGCCTGCTGCATAAAGGAGGGTTTAATTGCCTCAAATCCCGTTACATCAGATACGTCGCTACGCAGCATGTAATGTGTTACAATTAATTTATTTTAATGTCGTAATATAATACGTCGTTAAAGATTGCTGCTTCTTGTATATACAAACGCAGGTTTTAATTGGAAGAGAATTTTTAGCCTTTTAAATTATATCTGTAATACGTTCTGTCACAAAGATAACATGCATAGCTGGTGCACAGTCAGTAAAAGTGGTTCGTATGGTTACCGTAATAAGCAGCTATTTTTTGTTGCAACAATATTGACGGATTGTTTTCTCTCCTGGGCGCGGGCTTTGTTTACTTTGCGGTACGGACTGTAATCATATACACAATTTAGATGACTATCAATATTTGATAGTCGCTGGCCTTCGACCGCTGAGGTCCAGGTTTTATCCCATGTCAGTCCATGTGGGACATGTGGTGGATAAAGTGGCATTGGGACAGGTATTTTACCGAGTACTTCAGTTTCCCCTGTCAGTATCATTCCACCAATGCTCCATACTCATTCATACATCTACCACCAACGCTGTATAATGTTTTTCTCCCAGTACTTCAGTTTCCCCCTGTCAGTATCATTTCACCAATGCTCCATACTCATTCATACATCTACCACCAACGCTGTATAATGTTTCTCTCCCAGTACTTCAGTTTCCCCTGTCAGTATCATTCCACCAATGCTCCATACTCATTCATCCATCTACCACCAACGCTGTATAATGTTTCTCTCCCAGTACTTCAGTTTCCCCTGTCAGTATCATTCCACCAATGCTCCATACTCATTAATCCATCTACCACCAACGCTGTATAATATTTCTCTCCCAGTACTTCAGTTTTCCCCTGTCAGTATCATTCCACCAATGCTCCATACTCATATATACATCTACCACCAACGCTGTATAATGTTTCTCTCCCAGTACTTCAGTTTCCCCTGTTAGTATCATTCCACCAATGCTCCATACTCATTAATCCATCTACCACCAACGCTGTATAATGTTTCTCTCACAGTACTTCAGTTTCCCCTGTCAGTATCATTCCACCAATGCTCCATACTCATTCATCCATCTACCACCAACGCTGTATAATGTTTTTCTCCCAGTACTTCAGTTTCCCCTGTCAGTATCATTCCACCAATGCTCCATACTCATTCATACATCTACCACCAACGCTGTATAATGTTTCTCTCCCAGTACTTCAGTTTTCCCCTGTCAGTATCACTCCACCAATGCTCCATACTCATTCATACATCTACCACCAACGCTGTATAATGTTTTTCTCCCAGTACTTCAGTTTCCCCTGTCAGTATCATTCCACCAATGCTCCATACTCATTCATACATCTACCACCAACGCTGTATAATGTTTCTCTCCCAGTACTTCAGTTTTCCCCTGTCAGTATCACTCCACCAATGCTCCATACTCATTCATACATCTACCACCAACGCTGTATAATGTTTTTCTCCCAGTACTTCAGTTTCCCCTGTCAGTATCATTCCACCAATGCTCCATACTCATTCATACATCTACCACCAACGCTGTATAATGTTTCTCTCCCAGTACTTCAGTTTTCCCCTGTCAGTATCACTCCACCAATGCTCCATACTCATTCATACATCTACCACCAACGCTGTATAATGTTTTTCTCCCAGTACTTCAGTTTCCCCTGTCAGTATCATTCCACCAATGCTCCATACTCATTCATACATCTACCACCAACGCTGTATAATGTTTCTCTCCCAGTACTTCAGTTTTCCCCTGTCAGTATCACTCCACCAATGCTCCATACTCATTCATACATCTACCACCAACGCTGTATAATGTTTTTCTCCCAGTACTTCAGTTTCCCTGTCAGTATCATTCCACCAATGCTCCATACTCATTCATACATCTACCACCAACGCTGTATAATGTTTCTCTCCCAGTACTTCAGTTTTCCCTGTCAGTATCACTCCACCAATGCTCCATACTCATTCATACATCTACCACCAACGCTGTATAATGTTTTTCTCCCAGTACTTCAGTTTCCCCTGTCAGTATCATTCCACCAATGCTCCATACTCATTCATACATCTACCACCAACGCTGTATAATGTTTCTCTCCCAGTACTTCAGTTTTCCCCTGTCAGTATCATTCCACCAATGCTCCATACTCATTCATACATCTACCACCAACGCTGTATAATGTTTCTCTCCCAGTACTTCAGTTTCCCCTGTCAGTATCATTCCACCAATGCTCCATACTCATTCATACATCTACCACCAACGCTGTATAATGTTTCTCTCCCAGTACTTCAGTTTCCCCTGTCAGTATCATTCCACCAATGCTCCATACTCATTCATACATCTACCACCAACGCTGTATAATGTTTCTCTCCCAGTACTTCAGTTTTCCCCTGTCAGTATCACTCCACCAATGCTCCATACTCATTCATACATCTACCACCAACGCTGTATAATGTTTTTCTCCCAGTACTTCAGTTTCCCCTGTCAGTATCATTCCACCAATGCTCCATACTCATTCATACATCTACCACCAACGCTGTATAATGTTTCTCTCCCAGTACTTCAGTTTCCCCTGTCAGTATCATTCCACCAATGCTCCATACTCGTCTTCATATACATGTTGCCCTTACCAGAAGGACAAACGGACGATGTCTGGAACCTTCCAGAAAGCAATGCTCTTTCGGAAAAATTGTTGTGCTGTGTGGAAAATTACTTTCACTTTTTAGTCTTCACAAAGTTAAGAGACAATATTTTTATACATCTGGAGGCGGAAAATACCCCATTCTTTTCGAGAAAACTCAGCAAGTATAAAGAATTCTATAGAATACGACAGAAACTTTTGAATAGTTAGAGAGGAATGTACAAATGAAGGAACTTGAAGAAGAATGAGTTTATAAACGTGCGAACGGGAGATGAGTATTGATTCGCGAATTTTGAGAATTCTTCGGTGCTGTGAAAAGCCTCTAGAAGAGTGTTTCCATTGAAATGTTTAACGGAATTAAATGTAGCTCATATAGTAAATCTAATTAAATTCGAGACGTGAATTGCCATCTGGATGAAACGACACACGTGTTTGAAAGCATCTCTCAGCGGAAATTGAAAAGGAAGAGGGGAGTGCCTTGAAGCAAATATGAAATTGGAAGGCAACAGGAAATCTAATTTCAAAATGTATTTAAAGCACGCATAAATTCGTTCATCACTACACAGTTATTGGTGGATTTCCATTTTCTGGATAAAAGGTAATGTAGTTTATTTTAAGACTCTGCGGTTTTATTGGCGAATGTGGAACAAATGTATTTCAAATTGCAAGCATCCAGCATACTTTTAACAGGACGTACTGTGAACATCCGGATGCAGAATAAGCCGTACAAGGGCTGTAGTATGAAGGTGGTAATGAATCTTACGTCTTTGTAGAAGGCAGGGAAATTATGTATTAGCTGGGCGATTATTAGCCACCCAAGCAAAAATCTGCTTTGTGAAGTTAGTTAGGACTTAAATCTGGCTACATGTTTCGCCTTTTATCAAGACACTGTCAGGCCACTATGAATTATATTATACGAAAGAATTATAGCAATTAAAATTCATTTATCATTAATTCTCCACGACATGTCCGTAGCCTCTTCCACAGCGAGTTCTCCACAGGGTGCGATCTAGTGCTTCCTCTTTCAATTTACAGTATCTTCTCTTTTCCTTAAAGTAATCCAGTAGCTGCTTACGTCTTCTCCGTCGTCTTCCCGTAATTTATATCCTTCCTTCTAATTTCTAACTTCTAACTTTCTTCAATCATGTGTTTTAGAGCAATTGAAATACCGTATTGACAAAAAAGTGGGCACATATATGCACTTATATGCACTTATATACACTTATATGCACTTATATGCACTTATATGCACTTATATACACTTATATGCACTTATATGCACTTATATGCACTTATATGCACTTATATGCACTTATATGCACTTATATGCACTTATATGCACTTATATGCACTTATATGCACATATATGCACTTATATGCACTTATATCAAACATTTGATAGAGTAAAATGCTTAAAACACTTTAAAGATATTTTAAGTGACCTTGTTACATTTTTTGTTAAACTTTCCTACAGCTGTGTACAAGACCGAAGTTGTGTTTATTCCTATAGACTAAGTTTTGTGTGAGGCCTATAGTTTACAAAAGCACCAAATGGTTTAAGGCGTAAATTTTGCACGCCTTTTTTGTCGTGTCCTTAGGAAGTCAAATTTCCCTGTGTCGTATTCAGGTATTGCACTTTTTCTGATGTCTGTTACCTGACAATTGCTTCACGTTCAGACAAACAAACAGTGTCCAGTTTTCCCCCTGCACGGTCCACAATCATGTCCGTTGCTCTGTTCGTCTCACACCGCTCTTTGCCATTTACGTGCTCCACAAATGTCGTTCTGTAGGAGCAGCAAAGAACGTTAGATCGTAACGTAATGTAAGTGCGTGTGGTGGCCGTCAGTGTTCGGCAGACGTTTCGATAAAAATGCCGATTTACACGACCCATTGCACATAGCGTCCCCTACCCTCTTAAAGCAATCCCATTACAGACCTGGACAGTCCCTTAGGGTTCCAGGACGTTGAGGCTCCCAGATTTCTAGACAATCGGCACATAAAGGTGGCAAGGTTTTCAGCCCTACGCACCGTCCGCCTTTATCCCCCTGAAAATACTCCTGGTACTCATTTCCGTTAGAGGCTGAGTCGTCCCCAGGGCCATAGTGTGGCCGAAAGGATTATGTCAATGAAAAATTCCAATTACACCATCGGGAATCGAACCCGCGACCTTCCGGCTTGTAGAGCAGTGCCTCTACCATAGATAAAGACGAGTGGGCTGGTAAGGTGTTGTGCATAGGTGTGAACACCCCAAAGTGAACTACAAGACATTAGAAATAAGCAGTATTGTCACCGAAACTGCGAAAGACTGTCCAAAGGTATTAGTGATGGATGTTGTGAAGGGAACTATAGAGTGGAATTGGTGAGGGCTATAGAGTGGAATTGGGGGGCTATAGAGTGGAATTGGGGGGCTATAGAGTGGAATTGGGGGACTATAGAGTGGAATTGGTGAGGGCTATAGAGTGGAATTGGGGGGCTATAGAGTGGAATTGGGGGGCTATAGAGTGGAATTGGGGGGCTATAGAGTGGAATTGGGGGGCTATATAGTGGAATTGGGGGGCTATAGAGTGGAATTGGGGGGCTATAGAGTGGAATTGGGGGGCTATAGAGTGGAATTGGGGGACTATAGAGTGGAATTGGTGAGGGCTATAGAGTGGAATTGGGGGGCTATAGAGTGGAATTGGGGGGCTATAGAGTGGAATTGGGGGGCTATAGAGTGGAATTGGGGGGCTATAGAGTGGAATTGGGGGGCTATAGAGTGGAATTGGGGGGCTATAGAGTGGAATTGGGGGGCTATAGAGTGGAATTGGGGGGCTATAGAGTGGAATTGGGGGACTATAGAGTGGAATTGGTGAGGGCTATAGATTTTGTAGATGGGGCTTGTCGGTGCAGGAGGAATGTTAGTTTGAATGGTGTGATGTCAGCTACAGACACTGGTACTTGTCAGTGCAGGAGGAATGTTAGTTTGAATGGTGTGATGTCAGCTACAGACACTGGTACTTGTCAGTGCAGGAGGAATGTTAGTTTGAATAGTGTGATGTCAGCTACAGACACTGGTACTTGTCAGTGCAGGAGGAATGTTAGTTTGAATGGTGTGATGTCAGCTACAGACACTGGTACTTGTCAGTGCAGGAGGAATGTTAGTATGAATGGTGTGATGTCAGCTACAGACATGGTACTTGTCAGTGCAGGAGGAATGTTAGTTTGAATGGTGTGATGTCAGCTACAGACACTGGTACTTGTCAGTGCAGGAGGAATGTTAGTATGAATGGTGTGATGTCAGCTACAGACACTGGTACTTGTCAGTGCAGGAGGAATGTTAGTTATGAATGGTGTGATGTCAGCTACAGACACTGGTATTGTCAGTGCAGGGGATGTAGTATGAATGGTGTGATGTCAGCTACAGACACTGTGTATTGTCAGTGCAGGAGGAATGTTAGTATGAATGGTTGTGATGTCAGTACAGACACTGGTACTTGTCAGTGCAGGAGGAATGTTAGTTGAATGGTGTGATGTCAGCTACAGACACTGGTACTTGTCAGTGCAGGAGGAATTGTTGTTGAATGGTGTGATGTCAGCTCAGACATGGTACTGTCAGTGCAGGAGGAATGTTAGTAAGATGGTGTGATGTCAGTACAGACACTGGTACTTGTCGTGCAGGAGGATGTTAGTTGAATGGTGTGATGTCAGCTACAGACTTGTACTTGTCAGGTGAGGAGGAATGTTAGTATGAATGGTGTGATGTCAGCTACAGACACTGGTACTTGTCAGTGCAGGAGGAATGTTAGTTTGAATGGTTGTATGTCAGCTACTAGACATGGTACTTGTCAGTTGCAGGGGATGTTAGTATGAATGGTGTGATGTCAGCTACAGACACTGGTACTTGTCAGTGCAGGAAGAATGTTAGTTGAATGGTGTGATGTCAGCTACAGACACTGGTCTTGTCAGGTGCAGGAGAATGTAGTTTGAATGGTGTGATGTCAGCTAAGACACTGGTACTTGTCAGTGCAGGAGGAATGTTAGTATTGAATGGTGTGAATGTCAGCTACAGACACTGGTACTTGTCAGTGCAGGAGGAATGTTAGTTTGAATGGTGTGATGTCAGCTACAGACACTGGTACTTGTCAGTGCAGGAGGAATGTTAGTTTGAATGGTGTGATGTCAGCTACAGACACTGGTACTTGTCAGTGCAGGAGGAATGTTAGTATGAATGGTGTGTGATGTCAGCTACAGACATGGACTTGTCAGTGCAGGAGAATGTCAGTATGAATGGTTGTCAGTGCAGCACGGAATGTATTGCAGTGGAGGAATGATTAGATTGAATGGTGTGATGTGCAGGACAGTGACTTGGTGTAGTCAGGAGAATGTTAGTTGAATGCAGGTGAATGTCAGTTAAGAATGTGGTATTGTCAGTACACTGGAGTTGTTAGTTTGGAGATGTTGTGAATGGTGTCAGTACAGAACACTGGTACTTGTCAGTGCAGGAGGAATGTTAGTTTGAATGGTGTGTAGTCAGCTTACTGCATGAGACGGAATTTGAGTGAGGAGGAATGTTAGTATGAATGGTTGTGATGTCAGCTACAGACATGGTACTTGTCAGTGAGGAGTGAATGATTAGTATTGAATGGTGTGATGTCAGCTACAGACACTGGTATTGTCAGTGCACAGGGAATTGTTAGTTGAATGGATGTGATGTCAGCTACAGACACTGGTACTTGTCAGTGCAGGAGGAATGTTAGTTTGAATGGTGTGATGTCAGCTACAGACACTGGTATTGTCAGTGCAGGAGGAATGTTAGTTTGAATGGTGTGATGTCAGCTACAGAACTATGGTATTGTCGTGCAGGAGGAATGTTGTATGAATGGTGTGATGTCAGCTACAGACACTGGTACTTGTCAGTGCAGGAGGAATGTTAGTTTGAATGGTGTGATGTCAGCTCAGACACTGGTACTTGTCAGTGCAGGAGGAATGTTAGTTTGAATGTGTGTGTGATGTCAGCTACAGACACTGGTACTTGTCAGTGCAGGAGGAATGTTAGTTGAATGGTAGTGATGTCAGCTACAGACACTGGTACTTGTCAGTGCAGGAGGAATGTTAGTTGAATGGTGTGATGTCAGTACAGACACTGGTACTTGTCAGTGCAGGAGGAATGTTAGTTTGAATGGTGTGATGTCAGCTACAGACACTGGTACTTGTCAGTGCAGGAGGAATGTTAGTTTGAATGGTGTGATGTCAGCTACAGACACTGGTACTTGTCAGTGCAGGAGGAATGTTAGTTTGAATGGTGTGATGTCAGCTACAGACACTGGTACTTGTCAGTGCAGGAGGAATGTTAGTTGAATGGTGTGATGTCAGCTACAGACACTGGTACTTGTCAGTGCAGGAGGAATGTTAGTTTGAATGGTGTGATGTCAGCTACAGACACTGGTACTTGTCAGTGCAGGAGGAATGTTAGTATGAATGGTGTGATGTCAGCTACAGACACTGGTACTTGTCAGTGCAGGAGGAATGTTAGTTTGAATGGTGTGATGTCAGCTACAGACACTGGTACTTGTCAGTGCAGGAGGAATGTTAGTTTGAATGGTGTGATGTCAGCTACAGACACTGGTACTTGTCAGTGCAGGAGGAATGTTGTTTGAATGGTGTGATGTCAGCTACAGACACTGGTACTTGTCAGTGCAGGAGGAATGTTAGTTGATGTGTGATGTCAGCTACAGACATGGTACTTGTCAGTGCGGAGGAATGTTAGTTGAATGGTGTGATGTCAGCTACAGACACTGGTACTTGTCAGTGCAGGAGGAATGTTGTTTGAATGGTGTGATGTCAGCTACGACATGGTACTTGTCAGTGCAGGAGGAATGTTGTTGATGGTGTGATGTCAGCTACAGACACTGGTACTGTCAGGCAGGAGGAATGTTAGTTGAATGGTGTGATGTCAGCTACAGACACTGGTATTGTCAGTGCAGGAGGAATGTTGTTTGAATGGTGTGATGTCAGCTACAGACACTGGTACTTGTCAGTGCAGGAGGAATGTTAGTTTGAATGGTGTGATGTCAGCTACAGACACTGGTACTTGTCAGTGCAGGAGGAATGTTGTTTGAATGGTGTGATGTCAGTACAGACACTGGTACTTGTCAGTGCAGGAGGAATGTTAGTTGAATGGTGTGATGTCAGCTACAGACACTGGTACTTGTCAGTGAGGAGGAATGTTAGTTGAATGGTGTGATGTCGCTACAGACATGGTACTTGTCAGTGCAGGAGGAATGTTGTTGAATGGTGTGATGTCAGTACAGACACTGTACTTGTCAGTGCAGGAGGAATGTTGTTGAATGGTGTGATGTCAGTAAGACACTGGTATTGTCAGTGCAGGAGGAAGTTGTTGATGGTGTGAGTCAGCTACAGACATGGTACTTGTCAGTGAGGGGAATGTTGTTTGAATGGTGGATGTCAGCTACGACATGGTACTTGTCAGTGAGGAGGAATGTTGTTGATGGTGTGATGTCAGCTACAGACACTGGTACTTGTCGTGCAGGAGGAATGTTGTTTGAATGGTGTGATGTCAGTCAGACACTGGTATTGTCGTGCAGGAGGAATGTTGTTTGATGGGTGTGTCAGTACAGACATGGTACTTGTCAGTGAGGAGGAATGTTGTTTGAATGGTGTGATGTCAGTACGACATGGTACTTGTCAGTGCAGGAGAATGTTAGTTGAATGGTGTGATGTCAGTACAGACACTGGTACTTGTCAGTGCAGGGGAATGTTGTTGAATGGTGTGATGTCAGTACAGCACTGGACTTGTCAGTGCAGGAGGAATGTTGTTGAATGGTGTGATGTCAGTACAGACACTGGTACTTGTCGTGCAGGAGGAATGTTTTGAATGGTGTGATGTCAGCTACAGACACTGGTACTTGTCAGTGCAGGGAATGTTAGTTGATGGTGTGATGTCAGCTACGACACTGGTACTTGTCAGTGCAGGAGGAATGTTGTTGAATGGTTGTGTCACTAGACATGGTCTGTCAGTGCGGAGTGAAGGGGCACTACAGACACTGTATTGTCAGTGCAGGAGGAATGTTGTGAATGGGTGATGTCAGCTACAGACACTGGTACTTGTCAGTGCAGGAGGAATGTTGTTTGAATGGTGTGATGTCAGCTACAGACACTGGTACTTGTCAGTGCAGGGAATGTTAGTTTGAATGGTGTGATGTCAGCTACAGACACTGGTACTTGTCAGTGCAGAGGAATGTTAGTTGAATGGTGTGATGTCAGCTACAGACACTGGTACTTGTCAGTGCAGGAGGAATGTTGTTTGAATGGTGTGATGTCAGCTACAGACACTGGTACTTGTCAGTGCAGGAGGAATGTTAGTTTGAATGGTGTGATGTCAGCTACAGACACTGGTACTTGTCAGTGCAGGAGGAATGTTGTTTGAATGGTGTGATGTCAGCTACAGACACTGGTACTTGTCAGTGCAGGAGGAATGTTGGTTTGAATGGTGTGATGTCAGCTACAGACACTGGTACTTGTCAGTGCAGGAGGAATGTTAGTTTGAATGGTGTGATGTCAGCTACAGACACTGGTACTTGTCAGTGCAGGAGGAATGTTGTTTGAATGGTGTGATGTCAGCTACAGACACTGGTACTTGTCAGTGCAGGAGGAATGTTGGTTTGAATGGTGTGATGTCAGCTACAGACACTGGTACTTGTCAGTGCAGGAGGAATGTTTGTTTGAATGGTGTGATGTCAGCTACAGACACTGGTACTTGTCAGTGCAGGAGGAATGTTAGTTTGAATGGTGTGATGTCAGCTACAGACACTGGTACTTGTCAGTGCAGGAGGAATGTTGTTTGAATGGTG
Organism: Reticulitermes speratus; assembly: GCA_021186555.1. Taxonomy (NCBI): domain Eukaryota; kingdom Metazoa; phylum Arthropoda; class Insecta; order Blattodea; family Rhinotermitidae; genus Reticulitermes; species Reticulitermes speratus. Next base: position 1,074,754 of record JAJKFL010000001.1, read on the forward strand.
TGATGTCAGCTACAGACACTGGTACTTGTCAGTGCAGGAGGAATGTTGTTTGAATGGTGTGATGTCAGCTACAGACACTGGTACTTGTCAGTGCAGGAGGAATGTTGGTTTGAATGGTGTGATGTCAGCTACAGACACTGGTACTTGTCAGTGCAGGAGGAATGTTAGTTTGAATGGTGTGATGTCAGCTACAGACACTGGTACTTGTCAGTGCAGGAGGAATGTTGGTTTGAATGGTGTGATGTCAGCTACAGACACTGGTACTTGTCAGTGCAGGAGGAATGTTAGTATTGAATGGTGTGATGTCAGCTACAGACACTGGTACTTGTCAGTGCAGGAGGAATGTTGTTTGAATGGTGTGATGTCAGCTACAGACACTGGTACTTGTCAGTGCAGGAGGAATGTTGGTTTGAATGGTGTGATGTCAGCTACAGACACTGTACTTGTCAGTGCAGGAGGAATGTTAGTTTGAATGGTGTGATGTCAGCTACAGACACTGGTACTTGTCAGTGCAGGAGGAATGTTAGGTTGAATGGTGTGATGTCAGCTACAGACACTGGTACTTGTCAGTGCAGGAGGAATGTTGGTTTGAATGGTGTGATGTCAGCTACAGACACTGGTACTTGTCAGTGCAGGAGGAATGTTAGTTTGAATGGTGTGATGTCAGCTACAGACACTGGTACTTGTCAGTGCAGGAGGAATGTTAGTTTGAATGGTGTGATGTCAGCTACAGACACTGGTACTTGTCAGTGCAGGAGGAATGTTAGGTTTGAATGGTGTGATGTCAGCTACAGACACTGGTACTTGTCAGTGCAGGAGGAATGTTGGTTTGAATGGTGTGATGTCAGCTACAGACACTGGTACTTGTCAGTGCAGGAGGAATGTTATGTTAGTATGAATGGTGTGATGTCAGCTATAGACACTGGTACTTGTCAGTGCAGGAGGTATGTTAGTATGAATGGTGTGATGTCAGCTATAGACACTGGTACTTGTCAGTGCAGGAGGTATGTTAGTATGAATGGTGTGATGTCAGCTACAGGCACTGGTACTTGTCAGTGCAGGAGGTATGTTAGTATGAATGGTGTGATGTCAGCTATAGACACTGGTACTTGTCAGTGCAGGAGGTATGTTAGTATGAATGGTGTGATGTCAGCTATAGACACTGGTACTTGTCAGTGCAGGAGGTATGTTAGTATGAATGGTGTGATGTCAGCTACAGACACGGTACTTGTCAGTGCAGGAGGTATGTTAGTATGAATGGTGTGATGTCAGCTACAGGCACTGGTACTTGTCGGTGCAGGAGGTATGTTAGTATGAATGGTGTGATGTCAGCTACAGACACGGTACTTGTCAGTGCAGGAGGTATGTTAGTATGAATGGTGTGATGTCAGCTATAGACACTGGTACTTGTCAGTGCAGGAGGTATGTTAGTATGAATGGTGTGATGTCAGCTATAGACACTGGTACTTGTCAGTGCAGGAGGTATGTTAGTATGAATGGTGTGATGTCAGCTATAGACACTGGTACTTGTCAGTGCAGGAGGTATGTTAGTATGAATGGTGTGATGTCAGCTATAGACACTGGTACTTGTCAGTGCAGGAGGTATGTTAGTATGAATGGTGTGATGTCAGCTATAGACACTGGTACTTGTCAGTGCAGGAGGTATGTTAGTATGAATGGTGTGATGTCAGCTACAGACACGGTACTTGTCAGTGCAGGAGGTATGTTAGTATGAATGGTGTGATGTCAGCTACAGACACGGTACTTGTCAGTGCAGGAGGTATGTTAGTATGAATGGTGTGATGTCAGCTATAGACACTGGTACTTGTCAGTGCAGGAGGTATGTTAGTATGAATGGTGTGATGTCAGCTATAGACACTGGTACTTGTCAGTGCAGGAGGTATGTTAGTATGAATGGTGTGATGTCAGCTATAGACACTGGTACTTGTCAGTGCAGGAGGTATGTTAGTATGAATGGTGTGATGTCAGCTATAGACACTGGTACTTGTCAGTGCAGGAGGTATGTTAGTATGAATGGTGTGATGTCAGCTATAGACACTGGTACTTGTCAGTGCAGGAGGTATGTTAGTATGAATGGTGTGATGTCAGCTACAGACACGGTACTTGTCAGTGCAGGAGGTATGTTAGTATGAATGGTGTGATGTCAGCTACAGACACGGTACTTGTCAGTGCAGGAGGTATGTTAGTATGAATGGTGTGATGTCAGCTATAGACACTGGTACTTGTCAGTGCAGGAGGTATGTTAGTATGAATGGTGTGATGTCAGCTACAGGCACTGGTACTTGTCAGTGCAGGAGGTATGTTAGTATGAATGGTGTGATGTCAGCTATAGACACGGTACTTGTCAGTGCAGGAGGTATGTTAGTATGAATGGTGTGATGTCAGCTATAGACACTGGTACTTGTCAGTGCAGGAGGTATGTTAGTATGAATGGTGTGATGTCAGCTACAGGCACTGGTACTTGTCAGTGCAGGAGGTATGTTAGTATGAATGGTGTGATGTCAGCTACAGACACTGGTACTTGTCAGTGCAGGAGGTATGTTAGTATGAATGGTGTGATGTCAGCTATAGACACTGGTACTTGTCAGTGCAGGAGGTATGTTAGTATGAATGGTGTGATGTCAGCTACAGGCACTGGTACTTGTCAGTGCAGGAGGTATGTTAGTATGAATGGTGTGATGTCAGCTATAGACACTGGTACTTGTCAGTGCAGGAGGAATGTTAGTATGAATGGTGTGATGTCAGCTACAGACACTGGTACTTGTCAGTGCAGGAGGTATGTTAGTATGAATGGTGTGATGTCAGCTATAGACACTGGTACTTGTCAGTGCAGGAGGAATGTTAGTATGAATGGTGTGATGTCAGCTACAGACACTGGTACTTGTCAGTGCAGGAGGTATGTTAGTATGAATGGTGTGATGTCAGCTATAGACACTGGTACTTGTCAGTGCAGGAGGAATGTTAGTATGAATGGTGTGATGTCAGCTACAGACACTGGTACTTGTCAGTGCAGGAGGTATGTTAGTATGAATGGTGTGATGTCAGCTACAGACACGGTACTTGAAAAAGTATGGAGGTTTTGGTGGTCACAAAAAAATAAGTTTTGCCAAATGTTTGCCAGTGCAAAGACTATCAACACTATATGAACAGCCAGACGATAGTGCATACAACACAAAATTTGAAGGTGTCAGTAGTTGTGACGTGAAGGCAGTAGTAGTAGTAGTAGTAGTAGTAGTAGTAGTAGTAGTAGTAGTAGTAGTAGCAGTAGTCGTGTTAGTGTATTAAGTTGATGTTAATGGGGTCATTAGAGTCCTAATTTGGGCTTCATAAATGTGGCAAAAACTAAGACTAATAAAATAGAATGCATGGGGAATGTTTAGAAAGGAATGGTGAGTTGTCTTTACGGGGAAGTGGAGAGGAAAGGGGCACAATGAGGATGTGGGTAATAACTTGCAGGCAAAGGGGGACTGAGCGATAAGGAAGTTGCCATTGTGTAGAATTATTACAGCAAAGAAAGCAGGATAAATATTGCAAGTGGGAGAGAAACGAAACACCATAACCGTGCATAACCATCCAGTCATTCTGCAGTCTGTCTTACGACGGTCCGTAGCCTCTTGTACAGCGAGTTCTCCACACGGTGCGATCTAGTGCTTCCTCTTTCAATTTCCAGTATCTTCTCTTTTCCTTAAGGTCATCCAGTAGCTGCTTACATCTTCTCCCTCGTCTTCCCGTCATTTCTATCCTTCCCTCTAACTTTCCTTCAATCACCTGTTTCAGAAGGCAGTTTCTACACAAGATGTGACCAACCAGTTAGCCTTTCTTGTTTTTATTGTATGTATGTATGTATGTAATTTCAAACTGTACCTTAAAGAAATGGTCTGGATTCATCTGGCTCAGCATAAGAAGCAGTCATGTATCTTGTGACCACGGGAATGAAATTTCGGGTTCCATATATAAAATGTGAAAAATTTTTTTACTCTCTGAGCAAGTAGCTGTTAGTTTCTGCAGGAAACTTGTCCATGGAGTTAGTAGTAACCGTGGCAGCAGCAGCAGCGGTAGTAGTAACAGCAGCAGCAGTAGTAGTAGTAGCAGTGGTAGTAGCGATGTCATCCTGGTTCGTATAAATTCGCTGCCATTTTTATAAAAATAAATTGCCCTTCATTCGTTTGTGATATGCAACACTGCAATACTGCAGATGGTTACAGATGACGTCACAGATTTCTTACTGACAGTAAAGCATGCAAAAGCGATACGCAGGAAGAAGGCAGGGCTAACGTCGTGACTATAAATTATTGGTGATATCGATGTCGTATATAGACGTATATAGACGTCATATATCACACATGCCAGAGCAGTTAGACCGACGTTTATTGCATTTCACCATAGAAATTGCTTCTTTTCACGTGTAAGACGGTGGGGAAAGTGGCAATAGCAGCGTCTTACGGTAAAGTGGCAATAGCAGCGTCTTACGGTAAAGTGGCAATAGCAGCGTCTTACGGTAAAGTGGCAATAGCAGCGTCTTACGGTAAAGTGGCAATAGCAGCGTCTTACGGTAAAGTGGCAATAGCAGCGTCTTACGGTAAAGTGGCAATAGCAGCGTCTTACGGTAAAGTGGCAATAGCAGCGTCTTACGGTAAAGTGGCAATAGCAGCGTCTTACGGTAAAGTGGCAATAGCAGCGTCTTAAGGTAAAGTGGCAATAGCAGCGTCTTACGGTAAAGTCGTTCGTACTGTTGACCGGTCGTACAGTGGAGGTACACAGTCACTGGTCTTGTCCCAGGAACAAGGTACACTTGTACGTAGGTCGTCACCAGTGCGTCATCACCAGTGTGTCATCACCAGTGTGTCATCACCAGTGTGTCATCACCAGTGTGTCCCGACGGGTATCAAGCGTGTTGCGTTTTGTGCAGGACGCACGTGAAGTTAAATACAGAATTGTTATGACAAAAGCAGCATTCAACAAGAAGACTTTTGACCAGCAAACTGGACTTAAATTTAAGTAAGAAACTAGTAAAGTGCTACATTTGGAGCGTAGCTTTGTGTGGTGCTGAAACGTGGACACTTCGGAAAGTGGATCGGAAGTATCTGGAAAGTTTTGATATGTGGTGCTGGAGAAGAATGGAGAAGATCAGTTGGACCGATCGTGTGAGAAATGAAGAAGTATTACATAGAGTGAAGGAGGAGAGGAATATCGTACATACAATAAAAAGAAGAAAGGCTAACTGGATTGGTCACATCTTGCGTAGAAACTGCCTTCTGAAACATGTGATTGAAGGAAAGTTAGAGGGAAGGATGGAAATGACGGGAAGACGAGGGAGAAGACGTAAGCAGCTGCTGGATGACCTTAAGGAAAAGAGAAGATACTGGAAATTGAAAGAGGAAGCACTAGATCGCACTCTGTGGAGAACTCGCTGTACAAGAGGCTACGGACCGTCGTAAGACAGACTGCGGAATGAATGACTGCAGGCTAGACGCAGTGCCTTTGCCAGAAATCGAATAGCGATACCATGTTCGCTCAGCCTGTAATTTAGTCACTAGACTTACTGAGCTATCCCTACTTTCGTTTGTAGGATTTCACACTTATATATCACTGAGCTGAACTCTGAAGCTCTACGCATCTCACGGCACACAGCAGCAGACGAATGTAATTTGGCGCATGCACTAATTGTCACCATATCTCGGGAGTCGATCCCCGGCATGTTCAGTTATTTAGTCATCTCCAGTGTCCAGGCAGGGTGCGCCTTACACAGCCTCTTATCTGATCCCTACACGCTGTATTCCCCTGGGTAAAGCGGCCGGAACATGAAACTGACACAAAATCCGTGCCGAGGATAAGAATGTATGGCGCTGTGCCTCCAGGTCCCCATACGTCTTCGTGCTGTGCTGCTTAACTGAGACCACACACACACACCATGGATAGTACGTAATTATTTTGTGTTATAGGCGGTGCGATGTCTGTCCGTCCATAGCCTACGTCTGTCCTTCTGTCTCTTTATCTACCTATTATAGCGACTTGCTACGGGCTGGACGGTCCGGGGATCGAATCCCGGTGGGGACGAGATTTTCAGCACCCGTCCAGACCGGCCCTGGGATTCACTCATCCTCCTATACAATTGTTACTGGGTATCTTTCCCGGGGGTAAATCAGCCGGGGCGTGGAGTTGACCACCAACCCTCATTTAGTGCCACGGTTAAAGAAAGAGTATAGCTATACCTCTACTCCCCTCTGGACCTTCATGGCATGTTGTAGGGAGAACGTAGCACATCCATGTACACAAACCACCGGCCAACCCCCTCTCTCTCCACCACCCACGTCTATTCAGCCAGTTCCCGTAACGTCTAGCCCATTTTATGGATCTGGGAGCTGTAATACCAAGAAATAAATAAAATTAGATTTCATATCAATAAATTTTTAAAAGCAGAAGCAGGATATTTGAGTTACATATCTTCAGTTCGTACAGTCTGTGAAAAATCTTACAACACTTACCCTAAGCCATTAAATTGCCGTGCATACCTTACACTGTTCTGCTGTGGTTTGCTCTCTCTGTTGTCTTTCTCTCCATAGTCCAAAGAATTCCTATAATCTAGAGACCAAAAGGAGCGTCAGAAACAAATAGAACTGTCCAACAGTACGGCGCGATACGACAAAACCATCTAACATCTCCGCGTAAATAAACTTTCTCTTCTCTTACGTTTGTGGCTTAGGTGAACAATGCTGTATCTCCAGAAATGTTAAGGCTCAAAATATCGCATATATTGTTCAGACATTGACCCTTAGTGTTAAGTCATGCCAGTACTTCACTTGCAGTACAAATGGCCTACCTGTTGCAACTTGGGTTTATTTGTGTGACAGTGGCCTACTGCTCTTGTTTTGAAAGTAACATTCTGTGTTATTTCTGCGGACGCAAACTGAAGCATTTCGCTCCTACCAAAAGAACATCTAAATTAGCCGCTGTATTTAAGCGCACGTGATTGCTGTTATGTGACCTGGCAGTAGATGGAGGGCGGGCAGCTTCACTCTTCGGCCGCTGTGAACTCCGGCGAGTGTGTATAAACGTGGCAGGCTGTATAGGAGGACCGTGGAACAGGACAGGAGAAAAATAAATATAGACGACTGAAAGTATCACGAATTGTATATAAAGATCCAATCCGTACCGCGCAGTAAACACACTCCGTCTCAGTTATACAAACCAGTCAGTTAATGTTGTACAGTGAAATAATCGCTGTTTGTTCTGAGATCCACACAAAACACATAAATACAGTCCGTACCGCGCAGTAAACACACTCCGTCTCAGTTATACAAACCAGTCAGTTAATGCTGTACAGTGAAATAATCGCTGTTTGTTCTGAGATCCACACAAAACACATAAATACAGTCCGTACCGCGCAGTAAACACACTCCTTCTCAGTTATACAAACCAGTCAGTTAATGTGTGTACAGTGAAATAATCGCTGTTTGTTCTGAGATCCACACAAAACACATAAATACAGTCCGTACCGCGCAGTAAACACACTCCGTCTCAGTTATACAAACCAGTCAGTTAATGTTGTACAGTGAAATAATCGCTGTTTCTTCTGAGATCCACACAAAACACATAAATACAGTCCGTACCGCGCAGTAAACACACTCCGTCTCAGTTATACAAACCAGTCAGTTAATGTTGTACAGTGAAATAATCGCTGTTTCTTCTGAGATCCACACAAAACACATAAATACAGTTCGTACCGCGCAGTAAACACACTCCGTCTCAGTTATACAAACCAGTCAGTTAATGTTGTACAGTGAAATAATCGCTGTTTCTTCTGAGATCCACACAAAACACATAAATTCAGTCCGTACCGCGCAGTAAACACACACCGTCTCAGTTATACAAACCAGTCAGTTAATGTTGTACAGTGAAATAATCGCTGTTTGTTCTGAGATCCACACAAAACACATAAATACACTGTGTGGACAGAACGTAGAATTGTTGAATGTTAAACGTGGTGGTACATATAGTAACCACTGGGCTTTAGAGGCTCTAATAGCGGTAGAAGTACCCGTTCTCCTGGCGGAATACGTTTGTTTTCCCTGTCAACATATCGATATATAAGAATTATAAATTTGAAGAAGCACAATTATGAGACTCACCATTTAAATTTTCCTAATATAACGTAAAAACAGTTCGTGTTGTAGTGTTGTAGTGTTGTAGTGTTGTAGTGACATCCGAAGACGCGACCTCAAGTTTTGTGCGTCGCTTTGACAGCTGTTGCTGCCGTACGGTAGGCAGTGCTGACAGGACTCAAGGCTTCTGGGGTATGATGCTGTGTCGTTGGGAGAGGTGTTACCGACGTTTCGAAAATTTAGTGTCTTTATCTTCACGGTCAAGCAATCAAAGAAGGACCAATAAGACAATTTTTAACTTGACACTGAAGATGAACGCATTACGAACCCTCGAAACGAAGACAAGAACAGCAAGTGTACGTGAGGCGTGCACAGGGTTGCATTCGCCCTGTTTACTTCAAGGATCTCTGCAGGACGGGGTTTTGTTTCCCCTGCATTGCGGTTTCTCACCTCTCCAGCAGGTGCCATGTCTTCACGCTCTGTTTCTTAGAGCAATTCGGTTGTCATGACATCACAGCAGTGTCCCCAATCCCCAGACCACAAACCGCAAGCCCTTATCCCTTATGCACCTGCCGGTTCCTGCAGTCAGAATTAATATGTAAATAAATAGGAAGTCATGGGGACTGAGGCTGTGTTGTTGCTACTACATGCTACTACATGCTACTACATGCTACTACCGCGAGTAGTGCGGGTACCTCTTTATCGTCAAAAGGTATCGCAAACATTTAGTTTAACTGTTTAAATATACATTTCCGCTACCAGTTGTGAATTATTGACCCTTTAAAGACGAAAATTAACGGGAATTATATTTAAAGATTCAGTTCGTACCGCGCAGGAAACACACTTTAAAGATGAAAATTAACGAGAATTATATTTAAAGATTCAGTTCGTACCGCGCAGTAAACACACAATAAAGATGAAAATTAACGAGAATTATATTCAAAGATTCAGTTCGTACCGCGCAGGAAACACACTTTAAAGATGAAAATTAACGAGAATTATATTTGAAGATTCAGTTCGTACCGCGCAGTAAACACACTTTAAAGATGGAAAAATTAACGAGGAATTATATTTAAAGATTCAAATTCGTACCGCGCAGTAAACACACTCCGTCTCAGTTATACAAACCAGTCAGTTAATGCTGTACAGTGAAATAATCGCTGTTTGTTCTGAGATCACAAAACTAATCATCCTACGCGCAGTAAACACACTCCGTCTCATATAAACAGTCTAATGCTGTACAAAATCGCTGTTTGTTCTGAGTCACAAAAACACTAAATCAGCTACCGCGCAGTAACCACTCGTCTCAGTATACAAACCAGTCAGTTAATGCTGTACAGTGAAATAATCGCTGTTTGTTCTGAGATCCACACAAAACACATAAATACAGTCCGTACCGCGCAGTAAACACACTCCGTCTCAGTTATACAAACCAGTCAGTTAATGTTGTACAGTGAAATAATCGCTGTTTGTTCTGAGATCCACACAAAACACATAAATACAGTCCGTACCGCGCAGTAAACACACTCCGTCTCAGTTAACAAACCAGTCAGTTAATGTTGTACAGTGAAATAATCGCTGTTTGTTCTGAGATCCACACAAAACACATAAATACAGTCGTACCGCGCAGTAAACACACTCCGTCTCAGTTATACAAACCAGTCAGTTAATGTTGTACAGTGAAATAATCGCTGTTGTTCTGAGATCCACACAAAACACATAAATACACTGTGTGGGCAGAACGTAGAATTGTTGAATGTTAACATGTTGGTACATATAGTGACCACTGGGATGTGAAGGGTTAACCATGAACTTCACTACTTCATAACTCGAATACTTTCAATTTGTCAGATCATTTCTGTAACACGTACACTGTCGCCATCTTTATAACTTGTAATAACACTATATACACATTGTAACTCCATACGAAATTTAACACAACGCGCTGTAATTACCAGCAGTAATAATTATTATCATACTTGTATAAGACCCTATAATCAAGTGAGCGACCTCTATCACCGGCCAGAGCGTAACGTTACGTCTAGCGAGCACTGAAATAACATGGCAGTAAATTGTACATGCCTTCAGGGCTTTGAGTTCCCGGCGCTCAAATATTTCTCCTTGTTTTATTCCTAAGTTTCACATTGAACGTGAAAGCGACATAAATTTGGCCTTTCTTGTTTTAATGAATTGGAATGAGTTTTCTCGCCACAGAATTGGAAATGGCTGCAGCGAATCACAATGTGTGAGTAAAGTTGTTATGTTAGAAGTACAGGGTGTCTCTAAAAGAAGTCGCCGAACTTACGAAGGCTCTTAATGGGGTGATTTTAAACAAACCCCTGTTGGAGCTGCATAAGGCGTTAATATTTAAAGCTGAGTACCTGACATTTCATGTGACGAAAAATTGTCAGCACACTCATGAAGGAGTGTCGTTGTTCGTGATTAATTGGAACGGACAGAACTGTCACGAACATCGGAATCACGAACGTCGAAGTCACGAATATCAAAATATGTTTTCAATCTAAAATGCCTATTTGGCCTCAAAAATTTACGAAATGCCAGCATTGAGAATATAAATTAATGTCAATACAGAAATCATCAAAGTTGATTTAGAGTCAAAAACAAACACTGTTTGTAAGCGTAAAGTGTGTGGATGATTGAATCAACTCTCATTTCAAAGATCACGAAACCCATCAACCTCACTTAATGGGAAGCAGTGTGTGGTTGAGCTGAGAGTGAACTGTGCATTAACGGGAGAGTGGGAGAAGCCGGCCACGCGGTCTCATCCCTATTCGTCGGAACCAGTCACGAAAGGTTGAAACAATGGTATTAAAATGTATGATCACGAAATTTCGAAATCCCGAACATCGAGTTTGACGAATATTAATACTCTGATTTACGTCAAGGTTATTGTGACCTGTCTAAAAAACGCCTGTTACTAGCTCCTGTGTAGGTCACAGCAAACAGCAACTGAACCTCTTAATACATAATTAACACCGATTTAAGCGATTAAACTTTATTCATGTAGTAAAGGTAGGTGTAGCGTGAAGGGCAAAATGTCTACCGCAGTATTTGCACGTCGCTTCTGTGGCTTCCGTACATATTGGTAAAATGTACAGCAATCCCATTACAGACCTGGACAGGCCCTTAGGATTCAGGTGGTTGAGGCTCCCAGATTTATAGACAATCTGCACATGAAGGTGGTAAGGTTGTCAGCCCTACGCACCGGCCGCCTTTACCCCCCAGAAAATACTCCTGGTACTCATTTCTGTTAGAGACTGAGTCGACCCCAGGGCCACAGTGCGACCGAAAGGATTATGTCAATGGAAAATTCCAATGACACCATCGGGAATCGAACCCGCGACCTTCCAGCTTGTAGCGCAGTGCCTCAACCAACTGCGCCACCGCGTGCCCCCACATATTCAGAATCTACCCTGAAGACGGATGCAGCATTACATTCAAAACGACGCATCACGTCCAAGCAGTGACCATTCGTAACTCGATGGCGTCTCATGCAGGATGATAAGGCTTGTGTGAAGAATTATGTTTGAACTCCGTATCTTGTGGTGTCTAATTAATATAGCCTGAAAGGCAGAACACACGAAGTTAATTACGCATAATTTAACATAAATTACCTTACGCCGTTACTACAGCCGTTACTACAGTCGTTACTACAGCCGTTACTACAGCCGTTACTCCTTTTCCCAGCAACTTGTGGAGATGGAATGAACCATGTCACAGAACCATGTCACAGAACCACTTGTGGAGATGGAATGAACCATGTCACAGAACCATGTCACAGAACCATGTCACAGAACCACTTGTGGAGATGGAATGAACCATGTCACAGAACCACTTGTGGAGATGGAATGAACCATGTCACAGAACCATGTCACAGAACCACTTGTGGAGATGGAATGAACCATGTCACAGAACCACTTGTAGAGATGGAATGAACCATGTCACAGAACCACTTGTGGAGATGGAATGAACCATGTCACAGAACCATGTCACAGAACCACTTGTGGAGATGGAATGAACCATGTCACAGAACCACTTGTGGAGATGGAATGAACCATGTCACAGAACCATGTCACAGAACCATGTCACAGAACCACTTGTGGAGATGGAATGAACCATGTCACAGAACCACTTGTGGAGATGGAATGAACCATGTCACAGAACCATGTCACAGAACATGTCACAGAACCACTTGTGGAGATGGAATGAACCATGTCACAGAACCACTTGTGGAGATGGAATGAACCATGTCACAGAACCATGTCACAGAACCACTTGTGGAGATGGAATGAACCATGTCACAGAACCACTTGTGGAGATGGAATGAACCATGTCACAGAACCACTGTGGAAGATGAATGAACCATGTCACAGAACCATGTCACAGAACCACTTGTGGAGATGGAATGAACCATGTCACAGAACCACTTGTGGAGATGGAATGAACCATGTCACAGAACCATGTCACAGAACCATGTCACAGAACCACTTGTGGAGATGGAATGAACCATGTCACAGAACCACTTGTGGAGATGGAATGAACCATGTCACAGAACCATGTCACAGAACCATGTCACAGAACCACTTGTGGAGATGGAATGAACCATGTCACAGAACCACTTGTGGAGATGGAATGAACCATGTCACAGAACCATGTCACAGAACCACTTGTGGAGATGGAATGAACCATGTCACAGAACCACTTGTGGAGATGGAATGAACCATGTCACAGAACCACTTGTGGAGATGGAATGAACCATGTCACAGAACCATGTCACAGAACCACTTCCACGAACTTGTCCAAGGATAGCCTTTCAACAAAGTTATTTTGTAACGTTATATCATATATATATATATATATACAGTGCATTTTAATAAATAATTAATTATTTCATTCCAACAAATGCGCTACATTATAAACAGCGATAGTGAATTTGTGTTGTGAAAGTGAATTAGAAGCATTTGAAAACTGTGAACTCTCGACGACAACCCTGAAGATGGCACTATAAGTGCCGAAACATATGTAGGGACAGCAAACACTAAAACAGTGTAGTGCATTTGTTGGAATGAAATAATTAATTAATTATTTGCTCACATTTGTAAGCTATCTGGCTCAAGTCCGCAACAGTCAGCACTTAACCTTGCGAGGAATTCTTTGTGGCTGCTGCAGCCGTTTCGACGTCACAACCACAACATTATCTTTCTGTGTTAGGTTACCTTAGTTCCTGTTTTGAGCGCTAGAGGCGCACCATCCTCAAACGTGATTAATTATAGCGGACTGCAGTGCTAAAGCCGTTTTTACTTCAACATTTTCTGATAGCTGGAATAAAAAAGAGAGAACAGCTTTTTTTGTGCTGAGGTTTCCGAAAACTTTTTTCTATATATAGAGAGAGTATTACAAGTGACCTGATTGTTGAATGACCAAAGTCCTGTGAGAGTTTTCGTTTCTGCGAGCTGATAAAGGCCCGACATATAGCTCGGAGTTTGGCGAGCCGAAAGACCAACGAGTTTACCTGACAGACAGACAGACAGACAGACCGTTCCGGCAGATTGATTTTCCGATAACTGAATACGCTTAGAAAATAACTGAGAGTACTAAATTGTAAGTAATTCATTTCTGATTTTAACTGTTTGCTTAACAGTCTGCAAACGACGATTGTTTGACGTACATTTCACGAGCGAGATCTCCTTTATGAAATTAAAATTAAAACCCTAAAGTTAGACTGCACGGCCACGCACAGAAAATTAACAAGAAAATCCAATAATTGTAATTTAAAGCAGACTCCCTCAGTCTGCATACATTTATTAATTTACCACTGACGAAGTCGATATAGTGACCAGGCTACGGGTTTGACGGTCCGGGGTTCGATTTCCGGTTGGACAAGACACTCTTGTCTTCTCCGAAACGTCCAGACCGGCTCTGGGGCCCGCTCATCGAGTACCGGTAATCTTGCCGAGGATTAATGTGACCGGAGTGTAAACTTTGCCACTAACCACCATCTAGTGCTGAGGTTAAAAAACATTTGCAATAAATGTAGGTGGACTGTACCTCTATTCCTCCATGCCTTCATGGCACGTACACTCACAAATATTATAATTTATCAGTGATGAATTTAACGAATGCTGTTCTTGTCCGTTACGAAAACTCACTAGTTCTGCTACGACGCAGTTAACACTCACAGTTAACACTACAGTTAACACTCCAGTAACACAATCTTTGTATGTATTATCAAAGGATAGCACGGCTACAATGTTTCGACCACTAGGTGGCATCTTCAGGCCTTTAAAGTACAAAATAGTAACAGTACATTTGCAAGTACATTTTTATGGGTAGACTGCAATCTCAATCTTGTTTTGGCATAACAGTATATATGGCAGTATACAGTATATATGGCAGTATACAGATATATGGCAGTATACAGTATATATGGCAGTATACAGTATATATGGCAGTATACAGTATATATGGCAGTATACAGTATATATGGCAGTATACAGTATATATGGCAGTATACAGCATTACAAGGTTATGATATGAATGTCAATATAAAATATTTTCCACAAAAAGTAATGCAATAGGGAAGCATTGTCGACGCAATCTTCAGGAAAGAAACCAAAAAACTGCACGTTTAGAAACTTACAGAGAGTGAAGGAGGAGAGGAATATCGTACATACAATAAAAAGAAGAAAGGCTAACTGGATTGGTCACATCTTGCGTAGAAACTGCCTTCTGAAACTGTGATTGAAGGAAAGTTAGAGGGAAGGATAGAAATGACGGGAAGACGAGGGAGAAGACGTAAGCAGCTACTGGATGACCTTAAGGAAAATAGAAGATACTGTAAATTGAAAGAGGAAGCACTAGATCGCACCCTGTGGAGAACTCGCTTTGGAAGAGGCTACGGACCGTCGTAAGACAGACTGCAGAATGAATGAAAATGTGCAAATGTTGCTGTTTCAGACCTGCGAAGTGTGAACCTTTATCAAAATATTCCTTGTCTCAGTTCACATGTGCCTTAGCTAGCTGCATGCACAAGTGTCAAGCTAGGCAGCAGCACTTGTCACGTTCATCGCACTATATTTAACCCAAATGTCATCACCATGTCCACCAGCCGTACAGCTCCTGTACTGACCTACATGCATTCAGTCCACGCCTTTTCCAATGTTTCAGTAAGCTCCACTTATCGCCCCATATACTGTTACGTGTGGGCCGCGATAGCTCAGTCGGTATAGCGACTCGCTACCAGCTGGACGGTCCGGGGATCGAATCCCGGTGGAGGCGAGATTTTCCGTACCGTCCAGACCGGCCCTGGGACCCACCCAGCCTCCTATACAATGGGTACCGGGTCATTCCCGGGGTAAAGCGGCCGGGGCGTGGTGCTGACCACCCACCCCCATCTAGCGCCGAGGTTAAAGAAAGAGTACAGCTATACCTCTACTCCCCTCTGGACCTTCATGGCCTGTTCTAGGGTGACCTTTACCTTACCTTTACCTTTACCTATATATACTGTTACTTAACACATTGGTCTCTTTCTTTGCCTACCAAAAACCATATATGCATTTATATTCTTACCGATGCGTGCCACATGTCGTGCTCATCTCATTTTATTCTGATAATATGTGGTAACGTGTGGAAACGTCCGTTCATAATTCTTCGTGGACTCTTGACCCCAGAAAATGTAAGCACTGCATTCCGTCGAAACGTCGTGAGCAACTCACCCACCGATAAAGCGTCATATCCTGAGGATCAAAGCTGTAATAGCCTCTTATCTCGCAGTCAGTTTGTCCCGTCTATGTCTAGCTCTTCCTAACGCTCACTTACCTTCATGTTTTCTGAACAGACTAGTTGTGACGTCATATTTTGTGTTTGCTGTGGCTGCAACACAGCTAAATGTCACAGACAACCGCAGAAGATCTCAAAACCAAGTTCGCTGTAATTGTTGATTGCTTGCACAAACAGATGTCGCGGCCTTCATGTAATTTAATTATCGCTCCCTTATGGCTGGTCAACTTGAATGTCGCCATGTTAGCAACATTTTGGTTCGTACTGAGTGTGAGAGATAACTGAGTTGGGCTAACACACTTCCTGCCACTTCTGTTCATTCTCTGCGTCGTATTCGTTAGTTTCCTCTTTGGTTTTCCTCCTTTATTTGTATCGTTTCTTCCTTTATTTAACATTTTACTTAGTGTTTGTCTGTGACTTTTTTGTTACTGTATATATCCCTTTCTTGGTGCTTGTTTCTAAACTTCTTACTTGGTATTGAGAACTAATTGTCTTGTGGACTTTGTCCATCGTCTTTATGGACTTCGTTTGATGCAAAGAATATTTATCTTCTATTCTATCTTGGTTCCACGTCTGTTCCTTTATACAACAATTTTTTATTGCTTATTTATCTGTTATCTTCCTCAGACATATTCTGGGCTCAGTTATTCTTATAGCTGTGTTTCTACCGGCGTAGGTTGTTCAGTGATTGAGACTAGTTCTGTCTAAGGGATTCAACAGAGTAGGTGTCTTCCTTCTCTTCAGTTGAAGACGGAAGAAGAACCAGCTTCCGAAATGTCGTGATATTATATTTTGTCCGGACGACGGACAAAGTCCAGAAGACACTTGGTTCTCAATGTTATATACCATCGTCAGAAGCTTTTAGAATTTATTCTTCCTTGTTATCTGCTTCCTTTATTTAGTCTTTCATTTCTCTCTCTTTCCACCTTTATTTTCATGTCCTTATACCTGGGGATGTACTCAAATTGTTGGGAGAAGATGGTCTAAGGCTAATGACACAGCTGATCGACAGCAATATGTAACTGGAGAATGGCACAGAGATTTTATTGAAGTTACAATGATTGCCTTAAAGAAGAAGCCCAAAGCTACAAAATGCAGCGACCATCGCACAATCAGCATCATCGCTCATGCAGCAAAGATAGTAGCGAGGATACTTAGAAGAAGGATTGAGAGGAAAATTGAAGATGCACTTGGAGAAGATCAGTTTGGATTTAAAAGAGGAAAAGGAACTAGGGATGCAATTGGGATGCTGAGAATAATATCAGAACGAACCTTGGTCATAGATGAGGAATTGTGTGCTTGCTTGATGGACTGGCAGAAGGCATTTGACCGTGTAAACTGGACCAAATTAATGCAAATCCTAAAAGGAATTGGGATAGACTGGCGCGAAAGAAGATTGATCGGCAAATTGTACATGGAACAGAGTGTCAAAATACGACTGGACCAAGGGGAGACGAGAAGTGTGAAGATTGGAAGAGGAGTTAGACAAGGTTGCTGCTTGTCACCGATTCTGTTCAACTTATACAGCGAGTACCTTACCAAGGAAGTTCTTGAAGGGTTTGGAGACTTCAAAATAGGAGGACAAGTAATTGGCAATGTGAAATATGCAGATGACCTTGTGCTACTGGCTAGGGAAGAAAAGGTGCTACAGGGCGTGGTTGGTAGACTGAGTGAAATTGGAAGACGTTATGGAATGGAAATGAATGTGGGAAAAACTAAAGTAATGAGAATCTCAAGGCAACTGTCCTTAATGGAAATTATGATAGATCAAAAACAATTGGAGAATGTGGAATATTTCAATTATTTGGGTAGCATGATAACAAGTGATGCAAGGTGTACACGTGACATTAAATCCAGAATTGCCATGGCAAAAACAGCATTCAACAAGAAGAAAAATCTTTTCACCAGCAAACTGGAATTAAATTTAAGGAAGAAACTAGTAAAGTGCTACATTTGGAGCATAGCTTTGTGTGGTGCTGAAACGTGGACACTTGGGAAAGTGGATCGGAAGTATCTGGAAAGTTTTGAAATGTGGTGCTGGAGAAGAATGGAGAAGATCAGTTGGACCGATCGTGTGAGAAATGAAGAAGTATTACACAGAGTGAAGGAGGAGAGGAATATCGTACATACAGTAAAAAGAAGAAAGGCTAACTGGATTGGTCACATCTTGCGTAGAAACTGCCTTCTGAAACATGTGATTGAAGGAAAGTTAGAAGGAAGGATAGAAATGACGGGACGACGAAGGAGAAGACGTAAGCAGCTACTGGATGACCTTAAGGAAAAGAAAAGATACTGGAAATTGAAAGAGGAAGCACTAGATCGCACCCTGTGGAGAACTCGCTTTGGAAGAGGCTACGGACCTGTCGTAAGACAGACTACAGAATGAATGAATCCCATGTTTTCGCTTTTAAGTCTGCATACTTACTATAGTTCATTTGTCAGTTTTTGGCCTATGAAGACCTTAAGAGAGCTGGCGGGCGGGCCTGCACATATCTTCCAAGTGTTCTCTTGTTGCAGCTTTTGTCCGTACTAAAACCATGCATGCATTCCAATGTTTTTACTTGCGTGCTACATGTCAGGCCTTCCTGATTTCTCATTACATGTTTGAGTATCCAGGCAGCATAATTATGCTTTCATATGAATGTTCTGTACATATATCGTGGCCGTACTTCGGTAGCGACGTTAATTCCATTGTGCTACTCGCTGAAGTCACTGGGCAGATCTAGCGCTGTTGTCTGGAGTAAAGACGACGACAGACAGAAGCCATTATGATTATATTTCCCGGTTTACTGCCGATATAATTTTCCCTACGAATCTGATACAACAGAAATGCAATTTGAAGCAGAATTCTTAGAGAGGAATTCATTTTATTACTCGTATTTCCGCCGTTATATCTTTCTTATTGCCAAAGAAATTTCGCGTTGTTTTGTTTGCTAAGCTGTCAGTCAGCGCGAGTTATTGTGCAGCGTCATAAATGCAGTTGAGCGGAGAAGACGCCAAATGTTCAATAGACGTTCTTTGTACAAAAGATTCCCAAAGGAATGTCTGTTTAAAATTATTGCAATGTGAGGACGAGTTATCGTGTAGGAGCAGTGTGGCCTCAGCTGACTTCACACCGGACAGTTGGCACGCCTGTTTCATATTATGTAGGTCCAGGCTTCAAAGCGGCACACGAACATCTTTGCCAGGCTCAGGTTTTCGTGGTTTTTCCGCAGTCCCTCCGGGCAGATTCCAGGATGACACCTCAAATAATGCCACACTTGCTTTTAATTTGTCTTTGTACTGTTTCACGACGCACAGTCTGAATTACTGACATCGACGACGAACAAAAAGTGAAAGAAGGTGCCTTTACTCTAGTAAGAACCATGCCACAAAGACGTATGGGGGAGTGGTGTTATTGCTCCATGCATTTTTTATGTCTTCTATAGACGAATGTCAGCCATTTAGGTTTACGGCACGGCGATTTTAACTTGGGGGAAGGAAACTCAAATTTTATTTGGCTGGGAGATTGGATGAGCTGTACCGCTGGTCTTGACTGCGCGGGTTACACTGTCTTAGTCACTGTACTGACAGAGCTACTCTGGCTTTATGAATATGCAAACAAATATGTAGAATACAATAAAGCCAACAAATGGCCCGTCAAGAAAACATATACTTAGATGTCAAAAAGCTACATGTTTCGACTGCTAAAGGTAGCCATCGTCACGCCGTACACAAAACAATAGAAAGCAGAACAGTTGCATGCAGCTGTCTGACATCTAGTATATTTGTTGCATTGTGTTAGATTGTGTTGTGTTGCATGTTGTGTTGTGTTGTATGTTGTATTGTGTTGTGTTCTGTTGTGTTGTATTGTGTTGATTGTGTTGCTTGTTTGTTGTTGTGTTGTGTGTGATGTGTTGTATGTGTTGTTGTTTGTTGTTTTTTTATTTTTGTATGTGTGTTGTGTTGTGTTGTTGTTCTGTTGCGTTGTGTTGTGTTGTAGTGTGTTGTGTTCTGTTGCGTTGTGTTGTATTGTGTTGCGTTGTGTTGTGTTGTATTGTGTTGCGTTGTGTTGTATTGTGTTGTGTTGCGTTGTGTTGTATTGTGTTGCGTTGTATTGTGTTGCGTTGTGTTGCGTTGCATTGTGTTATCGGGTCGTTTGGAGCTTTAGTTGTAATGCTGGAACACCGCGGGGAAGAATCGCCTTAAAATTATGTAAAATGGATTGTTGCTGTGTCACAGCGCGGTCCTAAACGTCGCTTTACTGAGATCAGAAGCAGACAAAAGAAACCTGTTCAAGCAATTGCGTGTCATGCTAGTAGATGTGAAATGCGCACTGAACATGATAGAAAGCGATTGAACATGATAGAAAGCGATCGAACATTACAGACAGCAATTTGAACATGACGCACAGCAATTTGAATATGACGCACAGCAATTCGAACATGACGCACAGCAATTCGAACATGACGCACATCAATTTGAACATGACGTACATCAATTTGAACATGACGCACAACAATTGAAAATGACGCACATCATTTGAACATGACGACATCAATTTGAACATGACGCACATGAATTTGAACATGACGCGCATCGATTTGAACATGACGCACATCAATTTGAACATGACGCACATCAATTTGAACATGACGCACATCAATTGAACATGACGCACATCAATTTGAACATGACGCACATCAATTTGAACATGACGCACATCAATTTGAACATGACGCACATCAATTTGAACATGACGTACATCAATTCGAACATGACGCACATCAATTTCAACATGACGCACAGCAATCGAACATACGCACAGCAATTGAACATGACGCACATCAATTTGAACATGACGCACATCAATTTGAACATGAAGCACGCAATTCGAACATGACGCAATCAATTTAAACATGACGCACAACAATTTGAACATGACGCACAGCAATTTGAACATGACGCACAGCAGTTTGAACATGACGCACAGCAATTTCAAAATGCGAGTTCTGAGGTTTTCGCAACGATGTAGCTGCAGCTTTAGTTTTTCTGGGATGTGGCGCTATGGCATGCGGTAAAAGGATCCCGACGTTTCGAGGCCTAAATATTGCCTCGAAACGTCGGGATCCGATTAGCCACTGACACCGCGCCATATCCTCAGTGACGCCACTGCGAAAGCCTCAGATCGCGTAATTAAGCTGTTGTCTGCGGACAGCAGCTGTTTGTCTTAATTACAAGCAGACGACGTCACAGTCTTGACGTGTTTAGCGTGTACTAACACAGTGACGTCAAGTGCATCAGTAAACATGCCGACACCGACAAGGGCGTCCTCACCAGGTGACACCATGTCTCATTATGCGAAGAGCGCATCTCACGGAATTTTGGGCGTTATTGTTTATGTAAATGGTACGGCGTCGTTAGCAGCAGACCGCGACACTGCGCGTCGGGTGAAGTAGCGTTGTTGCAGCCGACGTAACATCGCGTATTGCGGAAACCGGAGAACACAAGTAAAGTACTTGATCATTTGATATCTTATTCGACTCGCCGCAGCCGGACGGCAGATATGCGGAGAGGCTTGTAACTTGAGTCAACTGTGTTTGACTGAGGCGCCGTGATGCTGCTGCAATTGTCTCGACAGGTTCGTGTGGCGTGTTGTATACACGTGCAGGTCAGTTTATCGTACGATCATTTCTATGCAGATCAGCTAGATAACTAACTCATGCAGCACAGTCCTTCTTGAGAAGCTAACAGGTCGTCAGCTAGTCAAGAAATTCTCCGCGTTTTATGGAACCCCAAGGTTCATTACCGCACTCACAACAGCTCGCCACCTGTCCCTATCCTGAACCATATTAATCCAGTCCATGTCCTCCATCCCACTTCTTGAAGACCCATTTTAATATTATCCACCCATCTACGCCTGGGTCTTCCAAGTGGTCTCCTTCCCTCAGGTCTCCCCGCCAAATTCATGTATGCACCTCTCCCCTCACCAGTACGTGCTACATGCCCAGCCCACCTCATTCTTCTTGATTTGTTCACCCGAATAATATTTGGTGATGAGTACAGATCATTAAGTTCCTCTTATGTAGTCTTCTCCACCCCCCTGTTACCTCGTCCCTCTTAGGCCCAAATATCCTCCTCAGCACCCTATTCTCGAAAACCCTCAGCCTATGTTCCTCCCTCAGTGTGAAGACCAAGTTTCACACCCATACAAAACAACAACAAAATTACAGTTCTGTATATCTTAATCTTTGTATTTTTGGATAGCAAACTGGAAGACAGAAGTTGGTTGTATTCGATAAATAAAACCTGTATTTCGACTGAGTAAATCACACTTCTGGTTATCTTGTAAATCCAACGGGAATGAAGCACCTTAAGACGAAATACTGAGATTAACCCCGAATTATATATAAAGATCCAGCTCGTACAGCGCAGTAAACACACTCCGTCTCAGTTATACAAACCAGTCAGTTAATGTTGTACAGTGAAATAATCGCTGTTTGTTCTGAGATCCACACAAAACACATAAATACAGTCCGTACCGCGCAGTAAACACACTCCGTCTCAGTTATACAAACCAGTCAGTTAATGTTGTACAGTGAAATAATCGCTGTTTGTTCTGAGATCCACACAAAACACATAAATACAGTCCGTACCGCGCAGTAAACACACTCCGTCTCAGTTATACAAACCAGTCAGTTAATGTTGTACAGTGAAATAATCGCTGTTTGTTCTGAGATCCACACAAAACACATAAATACAGTCCGTACCGCGCAGTAAACACACTCCGTCTCAGTTATACAAACCAGTCAGTTAATGTTGTACAGTGAAATAATCGCTGTTTGTTCTGAGATCCACACAAAACACATAAATACAGTCCGTACCGCGCAGTAAACACACTCCGTCTCAGTTATACAAACCAGTCAGTTAATGTTGTACAGTGAAATAATCGCTGTTTGTTCTGAGATCCACACAAAACACATAAATACAGTCCGTACCGCGCAGTAAACATACTCCGTCTCAGTTATACAAACCAGTCAGTTAATGTTGTACAGTGAAATAATCGCTGTTTGTTCTGAGATCCACACAAAACACATAAATACACTGTGTGGGAAGAACGTAGAATTGTTGAATGTTAAACGTGGTGGTACATATAGTAACCACTGGGCTTTAGAGGGTCAAAGGAAGAGAACAATTTGTCAGGTGCTACTCTGCTTGTAACGAAGTTACTTCGGACTCAGAATTGAGTTTTCACCGCGAGCCACTCGTATTTTGGAGGGCAGAAGCCAGTAGCGGTGTGTCCACCTTACGGAGGTACCGCACTCTGTATACGACCCCAATTGAATTTCAAATGAGCATCAACATGATATATAGAATGTAAATTTTCATCGTTTTGTTTACTTTGAAGGGAATATATGAAAAGATCTTAAACGTGGTTCAGGAGAGACATTACAGTTTTGGCAGTAAAATTCAAATTTGTTGCCTCAAGGAAAGTTCCTGTCTCCTCCTTTCTTATTTCTTCCATTCACCGTTTGCTTTTAAATTGTAGAGTAATTTTCAATAACGATCATTGTTAGCAGAGGCGTTGTGACTGAACGCGACTGGTAAGATATTCAAAGGCGAAACTTACCATTCCTAAAATCAGATCAAATTATGTACACAGAAATTTTAAATTGGAATACATTTTGTTTGATATTCCATCCAATTCCTGCAGTCCTGTTTAACATCAACAACAAAATACACGTCACAAAGTCTACATTGTTGTGCATTGGGTTCGTTTTCAGAACTTTATATTATATCCCTGCGGTGTGTACGTGATTGAGTGAGTCCCAGCATGGTTGTCATGGCAGCCATTGTTACCAGGTTCTCTGTCTTCTTTGAGTTACGGGCCCCTACATTCCAGCATCGAGCGTATAATAAAACATATATGATACTACTACTATCAGAAGGACGAGCGGGCGAAACATGGGAACCTTCTAACAAGTGATGCTCTTTTTTCCGCTATATAGAAGTGTCTCTCACTACTCCCTTGCTCTTCACTCTCTTCTTTCTTCTTCTTCTTCTTGCTTGAAAACAAATTAGAAAAAATTTAAGAAAAAATAAAAAAATAGATACATGTCACGTGCTGAGGCTGAAGAAAGTGTTGCGCATTGAACACATAGTACAGTCTTTCTCAGCCAGATGGCAGCATTTCGATAGATGAAATTAAGGCTTGCGTTGATGTAGGAATAAACGACTGATGAAAGGGCCGTGCAGTAGCGCGTGAATATCATGTGACGTCACGTGAACAGTCTTCATGTATTTCGTATAAGCAGGAAATTGTTTGTTTATCGCTCGTTTGCACGGAAATCAAATGAGAATCTGATATTACGGTGTCACCGCCAGGTAGCAGCACAGGAGCGGTGTAAGGCGTGTCGTTTGTATGCTTGTTGTGGGCCTGAACACGGCGATGATAGGACTGCGGACGGAGTGCTCGGTCGGTCAAACAGCGTCGAATTATTTGTGACGTTTTCTTTCCTTAAATGGGAATTGCCAAATCTTCGCATTTAATCTTCAAAGTGCATGCCGGTAAGTACAGGTTGACCTTTGTGATACGGAATAAGTGTCTTACGTATCGGAATACTGACATTCTTCTCGTAATATTATATACAGTAGAACCTCGATTATCAGAAATAAAGGGGGCGGACCCAATTTCGGATAAGCAAAATTTCGGATAATCCGGAAATTCGGCTTACGTGATAAGGTGCAATAAAAATAACATTTATTCACAAACACGTTTTATGTTAATAAAATTTATGGCACAACAAAGTGTACGATATTTACAATACAATAAAACACTACAAATTTATACGAACAAAAATATGATATTTTGGTTTGAAGTTTTTTTCACAACGTTTTTTGACTGCAATGTCCGTCCATTCGGCATTTTATACGAATGTTCTTCGAGTTTCGATTTCGATGTTACCCTATCTCAATCCGTTGACATGCCAACACCGAAATTCACCGCGACGTTTCGCAAGATCTCGCCACTTTCAATTCGTCTCACAACCTCCAATTTCCGTTCAGTTGTCATCACAACACATTTCGCAACATCTCGCCACTTTCAATCCGTCTCACAACCTCCAATTTCCGTTCAGTTGTCATCACAACACATTTCGCAAGATCTCGCCACTTTCAATCCGTCTCACAACCTCCAATTTCCGTTCAGTTGTCATCACAACACATTTCGCAACATCTCGCCACTTTCAATCCGTCTCACAACCTCCAATTTCCGTTCAGTTGTCATCACAACACATTTCGCAAGATCTCGCCACTTTCAATCCGTCTCACAACCTCCAATTTCCGTTCAGTTGTCATCACAACACATTTCGCAACATCTCGCCACTTTCAATCCGTCTCACAACCTCCACTTTCCGTTCAGTTGTCATCACAACACATTTCGCAACATCTCGTCATTTTCAATTCGTCTCACAACCTCCAATTTCCGTTCAGTTGTCATCACAACACATTTCGCAACATCTCGCCACTTTCAATCCGTCTCACAACCTCCACTTTCCGTTCAGTTGTCATCACAACACATTTCGCAACATCTCGTCATTTTCAATTCGTCTCACAACCTCCAATTTCCGTTCAGTTGTCATCACAACACATTTCGCAGCATCTCGCCACTTTCAATTCATCTAACAGCCTCCAATTTCCGTTCAGTTGTCATTACAACACATTTCGCAACATCTCGTCATTTTCAATTCGTCTCACAATCTCCAGTTTCCGTTCAGTTGTCATCACAACACATTTCGCAACATCTCGTCATTTTCAATTCGTCTCACAACCTCCAATTTCCGTTCAGTTGTCATCACAACACATCTCGCAACATCTCGCCACTTTCAATCCGTCTCACAGCCTCCAATTTCCGTTCAGTTGTCATCACAACACATCTCGCAACATCTCGCCACTTTCAATTCGTCTCACAACCTCCAGTTTCCGTTCAGTTGTCATCACAACACATTTCGCAACATCTCGTCATTTTCAATTCGTCTCACAACCTCCAGTTTCCTTTCAGTTGTCATCACAACACATTTCGCAACATCTCGTTATTTTCAATTCGTCTCACAACCTCCAATTTCCGTTCAGTTGTCATCACAACACATTTCGCAAGATCTCGCCATTTTCAATTCGTCTCACAACCTCCAATTTCCGTTCAGTTGTCATCACAACACATCTCGCAACATCTCGCCACTTTCAATTCGTCTCACAACCTCCAATTTCCGTTCAGTTGTCATCACAACACATCTCGCAACATCTCGCCACTTTCAATTCGTCTCACAACCTCCAATTTCCGTTCAGTTGTCATCACAACACATCTCGCAACATCTCGCCACTTTCAATCCGTCTCACAACCTCCAATTTCCGTTCAGTTGTCATCACAACACATCTCGCAACATCTCGCCACTTTCAATCCGTCTCACAACCTCCAATTTCCGTTCAGTTGTCATCACAACACATCTCGCAACATCTCGCCACTTTCAATCCGTCTCACAACCTCCAATTTCCGTTCAGTTGTCATCACAACACATCTCGCAACATCTCGCCACTTTCAATCCGTCTCACAACCTCCAATTTCCGTTCAGTTGTCATCACAACACATTCGCAACATCTCGCCACGTTCAATTCGTCTCACAACCTCCAATTTCTGTTCAGTTGTCATCACAACACATTTCGCAACATCTCGCCACTTCAATTCGTCTCATAACCTCCAATTTCTGTTCAGTTGTCATCACAACACTTTCGCAAGATCTCGCCACTTCAATTCGTCTCACAACCTCCAATTTCCGTTCAGTTGTCATACAACACATTTCGCAAGATCTCGCCACGTTCAATTCGTCTCACAACCTCCAATTTCCGTTCAGTTGTCATCACAACACATCTCGCAACATCTCGCCACTTTCAATCCGTCTCACAACCTCCAATTTCCGTTCAGTTGTCATCACAAACATCTCGCACATCTCGCCACTTTCAATCCGTCTCACAACCTCCAATTTCCGTTCAGTTGTCATCACAACACTCTCGCAACATCTCGCCACTTTCAATCCGTCTCACAACCTCCAATTTCCGTTCAGTTGTCACACAACACGTTCCGTCCAGCCGACACTGTTTGCAATCACCGTCACACAAATGTTACAACTGCACTGTAAGCAGCCACACGTCAATTTGCCACACGTTAATTACACAGCAAACTGACGGCGAGAGGCTCAGAGGTGTCTCTCGGCGGGCAGTTCTGGGAATCGCAACTCCTGACAGTCGTTTCGATTAACACGAGTTTCGGTTAAGCGAAGTTCGGATAACCGAGGTTTACTGTACAAAATGTAATCAGCTGCTACATCGTAGAAGTACTTCTGTTGCCCCTTTGTACACGCAGTCATATTAATGCTGTACAATGCAGCAATAGCTGTTTGTGCTGAGGTCGGTACAGTGTACAGAGCACAGTGTTACAGCAAGTGACACATGTACCGATTAAAGGATTAAAAAACGTGTCTACGAAAATGGGTTACGTTAGTTAAACAGCAGTAATGTGTAATGTTATATATATACGTCTGGGCGTAGCATCACCACTCCAGCCTCCTTAACTTGTAAGGCTGTCAAGTATCTGTAAGCAATAACAACAATTTGTCATCTAATTCAAAGTTACATTGCAGCTGTTAACAAAATGTCCATCAGATATTCTTTGTCTATCCGTGGCGCCACGGATTACTTAACTTGAAACTCCCTGCCTGTATAGAAGAGCAGTTCCTTATCAGGGTTGCACAAACCTACCACCGCGGGCACACGAAGTCTCATAAAGGGGCCACACGTGGTGACTTTAATACGTCGACAAACATACATGGGTCACGGTTAGTACAACAAGTAGTGTTTCTTAAGGGTGAAAAGTGAATTTGTTTCTCTGTACGTCATGATAGACATAAGGGAGATTGGAGGTATAACTCCACTCATTCCTAACCTCTGCACTATGAGGAGGTAGTTGTCAGCTTCATGTCTTGGGGAAAGGTTTCACGGCGTCCATTGAGTACGACGCTGGATGGGCCCCAGAACGGTCTTCATGCTTCGGAAAAGTGAAGCGTGAAGTGGTCTGTGTCAGTCTGTCGAGAATGGCGCCACGATGTCGGTTGTCCGTCAGTAGCGTAGTCACTACACTGACTGAGCTACTCCGGAAATGGAAATGTTTTTGTCTTCTGTTTATAATGCGCGGTAACACGTGGTTTTTGTTCAGAGGTCAGGCGCCGTTTCAAAGGGCGCTTCTAATGTCATCCTGCGGTCGAGCGCGGCGTCTGACTCGGACCAAACAAGGACGCCGAAAGTTTTAGGTTCAGAAAGTGCGTAGCGTCCCTTGTGCCGTCTTTTTGTCTTTCTTTTTTTTTGTGTGAAGGGCCCCGCAGCAGGCGCTACAGACGCACCGCAGCCTTAAGGCTTATTATGCAACCTGTGATGAAGATGATCAGTTTTTTTCATTTTCCAAGTAACGTAGCACTGGTGGAATGAAATTTACAGGGAAAGACCGAAGTACTCGGGCGAAAAACCTGCCTCAGTGCCACTTTGTCCACCACAAATCCCACATGGACTGACTCGGGATCGAAGCCGGGCCCCCGCAGTGAGAGGCCGGCGACTAACAGCCTGAGCCATGGCACGGCCCTTGTGCCGCTCTTCCCCGCTTTACCTTGTTACCCGAGCCTCTGTTAATGCCTAATTCCTACAAATGTGAAGCTAATTACACAGCAATAAATATTAACACAGTCATTATGAAGCTGTCCCGTGTCAAAGAAGTCACTCATGTTAAAGCACTCACTAACAAGTTTCAGAGTGAAAGTTTCTTGATTTGTAATATAACGACATTAATAGCGAGCTTCAGGCAACAACGTGATGTTTGTCTACGTGCAACAGCGGCTTAAGGAACACTGCGCTACGTAATTAGCCTGAGGGATGCTACGGGCCTCCAAATTGTCACGATGGTTGTGCGTGAGGGTGTCAGAGTAAACAGTGCTGAGGGGTGTGTTTGGAGCTAAGGGGTAGGGGGGGCGAATAAGGAACGTCGGTATTTGTACTGCCCACCAAATATTAGTAGGATGATGATACGAGAATTTTGGAACGTCGCACTGTGTTGATTGGGGAATTACGTGCGGTGCTATAGACATCAATAGTATGTGGATATTGAAAATTTGCGAGTCACACGGCGTAATTAAAAGTACGCAGCATTGCTCTAACTTGAAGTCTCGCATTATAAGGATGATCAATGACAGATGGACGGAGCGGGAAACTGAAGAGCGGAAAACATGAAAGAAAGATTATGCTTGGAGACGTGGAAGTGACATAGAAGAATAATAGGGTAAAGTGAGTCTGAAATTATCTAGCACAAGTCAGTTATGAAAATATAAAAAACACGAAACATTAATCATTTAAAGCCAGTGGTTACTATATGTACCACCATGTTTTAACATTACACATATTTCTACGTTCTGCCCACACAGTGCATTTATGTGTTTTATGTGGATCTCAGAACAAACAGCGATTATTTCACTGTACAACATTAACTGACTGGTTTGTATAACTGAGACGGAGTGTGTTTACTGCGCGGTACGGACTGTATTTATGTGTTTTGTGTGGATCTCAGAACAAACAGCGATTATTTCACTGTACAACATTAACTGACTGGTTTGTATAACTGAGACGGAGTGTGTTTACTGCGCGGTACGGACTGTGTTTATGTGTTTTGTGTGGATCTCAGAACAAACAGCGATTATTTCACTGTACAACATTAACTGACTGGTTTGTATAACTGAGACGGAGTGTGTTTACTGCGCGGTACGGACTGTATTTATGTGTTTTGTGTGGATCTCAGAACAAACAGCGATTATTTCACTGTACAGCATTAACTGACTGGTTTGTATAACTGAGACGGAGTGTGTTTACTGCGCGGTACGGACTGTATTTATGTGTTTTGTGTGGATCTCAGAACAAACAGCGATTATTTCACTGTACAACATTAACTGATTGGTTTGTATAACTGAGACGGAGTGTGTTTACTGCGCGGTACGGACTGATTCTTTAAATATAACTGAAAGATAATCTTTCAAGTTTTTTTATTTCTTACAATATTTTCACCCCTCTCCTTCGTTATTTGTAATAGTTTTCGCGTTTATTGTATGTCAGGTCTCTCTTTCGTGTTTATTTATCTATAACCGCTGTCCTTGCCTATCTTGTGTTCGACATCTGTGCGCATGCGTTTCGCGGCGCACGTCGCAATAAATCTAATCCTTGCAATTCATCATTCGGTAATGACGTCGGTGGTCCTGTTCGATAAGCCAGTGGCGCCAACCATCACACGAAGACTTAAACTCTAATTAAACTTGCCCGGATTGATGGATGATTAACAGTGTCAAACGGTACAACTGACAGTAAAGATGGATCTCCTTATACATACTTGCCTGCAGTTTCGTTGTGTAGTCGCGGTTATTGGAACAAGACTGTGCAATTTGTGGGATTTATGGCGGCATAGGATCTTGGGCGGTAGTCACTACTGCATCTGGTGTTAAGGCGCTATGACTTTTGTCATCTGTCTCTTGCCGTCTGTCCCTGTGTCACTCCGCTGGCAACAGGGCTGCTCCCACTGGATGGATTTTCGTGAAATTTCGTATTTTAGACTTGTGCTAAAATTTATCGACACGTTACGATTTCGGTTAAAATTGGACATATGCAACAAAGTCTTTGTATGAAGGTAAAACGAAAAGGTAAAGGTAAAGGTAATGATAAGGTGAAGTTCAACCTAGAACAGGCCATGAAGGCCCAGAGGGGGAGTAAAGGTAAGCTTTACTCTTTCTTTTAAACCTCGGTGCTAGATGGAGTGGGTGGTCAACGCCACGCCCCGGCCGCTTTACCCCACGGAATGACCCGGTACCCACTGTA
The DNA here is from genome assembly GCA_021186555.1 of Reticulitermes speratus. Taxonomy (NCBI): domain Eukaryota; kingdom Metazoa; phylum Arthropoda; class Insecta; order Blattodea; family Rhinotermitidae; genus Reticulitermes; species Reticulitermes speratus. The sequence goes on from JAJKFL010000001.1 coordinate 1,105,608, forward strand.
CTGGAGGCTGGGTGGGCCCCAGGGCCGGTCTGAAGGTGCTGAATCTCGCCACCGGGATTCGATCCCTAACTAAATAACTGGTTAACTAACTAACTAACTAACCATGCAGCAGCTTTCTTTATAGTGATAGTCCTTAGCTAGTCAAGAACTACCACATTCATGCAATGGAATGTCAAGTACCTCTTCAAACAGACTAGACTCCCAGGGCCGTTCTGCACTTTACATAAAGACACGACATTTAGACGTCTATTGTGACTTGTCTTGTATGCAAACGATCCGTGTTCTCCGTGAGGTTTGGGCTCAGAACCAAGAAACAGTTCTATAATCGACAGACACCGTATTTAGTGTGCGGCACGGAAGTGCTAACGTCCAGCATCGAACACGATCTTCTGAAAATTCGAGTATCGATGTTTAAGTGGTATCGATTTTAAAACTCCCCGCATTCGATGTATCGATGATGGTGGAGTGTAAGTCTGTCACTTAGACACGTGACAGTCTGTGTCACAATGTTCAGTGTTTCTGTGGGAAGTATTTACGAATTTAACATCTGGGAAGAACAGAGCCAATGCAATACAAGTGTTACGTTCTGTGGACGTTTTATAAATTGTTTAGATAATGGCTGCTGCTTCCGTCTTCAGTGTCTGACCATTCCGAAGTTTGACTTTTGTTAGTGCATTATTTATTTCTTTTTGTAACAACACTAAAGTTTTTAAGCCCCAGTTCCAAAGGTCTGGTCACGTGTGCCAGCCAGTACTGTTCATGTGAGGAGAAACGAATAAGACAAGATGTGAAAACTGTTTGACTACTCGGCCATTTCCTTTTCGTGTCTTGCAAGACATTCCGTATGGACTGTCTTAATATCGCAGCAAGAAATGGAGATTTCCACCATCTTTATCTTTCTTTAAAATGACTGTAATACTTCCAACATCGTTACCTTTAATTAGGGATTAAATTTAAAAAACGTTAGTCACTTTTTGTGATTTATTTTTTATAAGGCAGAGGAGAGGAGCTGCTGCTAGGTCTTTGTGCTTTCTAAAGCGAGAACTTTTAAATTGCCATACAAATTCAGTAATTACTTTTCAGAACTTCGCAGAAAATTAGGTCTGTTGAACAGTGAGGTACGGTCCTAAGGAGCGTGAACACTCTGAAGACGAAAATTAGCACGAATTATATTCAAAGATACAGCTCGTACCGCGCAGTAAACACACTCCGTCTCAGTTATACAAACCAGTCAGTTAATGTTGTACAGTGAAATAATCGCTGTTTGTTCTCAGATCCACACAAAACACATAAATACAGTCCGTACCGCGCAGTAAACACACTCCGTCTCAGTTATACAAACCAGTCAGTTAATGTTGTACAGTGAAATAATCGCTGTTTGTTCTCAGATCCACACAAACACATAAATACAGTCCGTACCGCGCAGTAAACACACTCCGTCTCAGTTATACAAACCAGTCAGTTAATGTTGTACAGTGAAATAATCGCTGTTTGTTCTCAGATCCACACAAAACACACAAATACAGTCCGTACCGCGCAGTAAACACACTCCGTCTCAGTTATACAAACCAGTCAGTTAATGTTGTACAGTGAAATAATCGCTGTTTGTTCTGAGATCCACACAAAACACATAAATACAGTCCGTACCGCGCAGTAAACACACTCCGTCTCAGTTATACAAACCAGTCAGTTAATGTTGTACAGTGAAATAATCGCTGTTTGTTCTGAGATCCACACAAAACACACAAATACAGTCCGTACCGCGCAGTAAACACACTCCGTCTCAGTTATACAAACCAGTCAGTTAATGTTGTACAGTGAAATAATCGCTGTTTGTTCTGAGATCCACACAAAACACACAAATACAGTCCGTACCGCGCAGTAAACACACTCCGTCTCAGTTATACAAACCAGTCAGTTAATGTTGTACAGTGAAATAATCGCTGTTTGTTCTGAGATCCACACAAAACACATAAATACAGTCCGTACCGCGCAGTAAACACACTCCGTCTCAGTTATACAAACCAGTCAGTTAATGTTGTACAGTGAAATAATCGCTGTTTGTTCTGAGATCCACACAAAACACATAAATACAGTCCGTACCGCGCAGTAAACACACTCCGTCTCAGTTATACAAACCAGTCAGTTAATGTTGTACAGTGAAATAATCGCTGTTTGTTCTGAGATCCACACAAAACACATAAATACAGTCCGTACCGCGCAGTAAACACACTCCGTCTCAGTTATACAAACCAGTCAGTTAATGTTGTACAGTGAAATAATCGCTGTTTGTTCTGAGATCCACACAAAACACATAAATACAGTCCGTACCGCGCAGTAAACACACTCCGTCTCAGTTATACAAACCAGTCAGTTAATGTTGTACAGTGAAATAATCGCTGTTTGTTCTGAGATCCACACAAAACACAAAAATACACTGTGTGGGCAGAACGTAGAATTGTTGAATGTTATACCTGGTGGTACATATAGTAACCACTGGGCTTTAGAGAGGTAATTACTCGGCTCTTCTGAGTGTCAGGAGGTAAAGTGAGCCACCAAACTGCCATGGTGACCACAGCTTGTAAAAATATACAGAGGTGAATGTTAACGTAAAGTAGTCCCAGTACACGCCATAAAGATATGTAGACATGTAACTTCACTAAATCTTAATCTCGGCACAAAATAAAAATGAGTGTCTACGCTTACGCCCTGGCAACCATTAAAGAGGGAGGACAGGTGGGATGCGGAACAGCAGGTTGTCTCGAAACGTCGGACACCGATCACCCAGTAACGCGACGCAAACAGTCCGGGCAGAAGGAAAACACCAGACCGAAATATCTTTTTCAGAGTGGTCGAGATTTCGCTGTAATACCTGAAATTAGGTAAAAGATATTTTAGGTCTAAGATATGAGACTGCGTAACATCCCAGAAGAATGAAGACCTTATCTGCACCGCGACAGAAGTTGAGTAGTTTCTGACGTATTTTTTCTAATTCATTATTCACCAGTGACATCTGGCACCAGATAATCTGAACTACATACCATAAATAAATAAATTTTGTCTTCCAAAATTTCGTGTCTACACTTTCATCTTTCAGCCCCCGAGCTGTCTGTAAGCAGCTGTGTCCAACCCTTTGATGAACCTGAGTGATGAAGAGATAAATTATTGGTCTTTCGCTTGATATTTATTCTGATGTACAATTTTCTATTTTGTTTATTTTCCCTTCCTTCTCTTTTAAGGTAGACAAAGTTATTAATTCGAAGCTTGTTCCAGTATCTGACCTCTGACCTACTTTCGTTTGTGTCTTTTGGTCCTTAAATAAATATTTTAAATTAAGTCTAAAGATCTCATGGCGTCTTACGATCCACTGAAGTTTCATTTATGCAGTTAGTCTTAAGCTGACAGATGAATGGTGAAGACAGTGCAGTAGAAAGCGCGTGAAGACAAACGTGTCTTAAGAACAAGAAGATTTTGTTGAAGACTTAAGTTTTCTGGGATTATTTTGCTGCTTTCGAAACGTCGGTAATTGTTTACAGTCGACACGGCGTAACATCACAGAAGACCTGAATTTTCGTGCAAAAAAGAAAGCGATGTGTTCAGTGCGACACTAATCCCGATGTACTTCCACGGAACACAGCCTGACAGAGTCTGCTTAGCTAGTCAACAGACTGTCCGCAGTTGACACAATAGGACTGTCATTACCGTGCTGACAGTCCATTTAACACAATAGGACTGTCATTACTGTGCTGACAGTCCAGTTAACACAATAGGACTGTCATTACCGTGCTGACAGTCCAGTTAACACAATAGGACTGTCATTACCGTGCTGACAGTCCAGTTAACACAATAGGACTGTCATTACCGTGCTGACAGTCCATTTAACACAATAGGACTGTCATTACCATGCTGACAGTCCAGTTAACACAATAGGACTGTCATTACCGTGCTGACAGTCTAGTTAACACAATAGGACTGTCATTACCGTGCTGACAGTCCAGTTAACACAATAGGACTGTCATTACCGTGCTGACAGTCCAGTTAACACAATAGGACTGTCATTACCGTACTGACATAGGTCCGGGACTTAGAATTGCAAAGCCATATATAACATGCCAAATCCTGACGTCATTTTACGATGAGTTTTTATCCCCCTCGTCCAAATCTCAGTTTCTAATACCACCCCTTGTCGGCTGTCCGCAACTGCTTGTTTAATATAGTCGCAGCTGTTTGCCGTAACTACAGATCGCCTTCTCCACCCGCAACTTGAGAATGTCGCATGCCTTGGCGACAGAGATCCATTTAACTAGAATGTGATAATCACACAATTCAAATTTTCGATTTTTGCATTAAAATTACTGTCTATAGGCCTCCGTTTTGTAGAAGTAGCAATAAACAGACGTATGTGATGTCCATGCTGTCTGTGTCTATCTGTGTGCGTGTCCTGTCTCTGTGTCTATCTGTGTGCGTGTCCTGTCTCTGTGTCTATCTGTTTGTGTGTCCTGTCTCTGTGTCTATCTGTGTGTGTCTCCTGTCTCTGTGTCTCAACAACTTGGTCGATTCTGGCGAAATATTTTATTAAAATTATCTGGTTAGAATCTTCTGCAGCGTCCTAAATTTTATTTTCCTACAAGACGTAATACAACGACTAGTCGGTCCCTGTCACCACGATAAGTCGGTCCCTGTCACCACGATAAGTCGGTCCCTGTCACCACGATAAGTCGGTCCCTGTCACCACGATAAGTCGGTCCCTGTCACCACGATAAGTCGGTCCCTGTCACCACGATAAGTCGGTCCCTGTCACCACGACAAGTCAGTCCCTGTCACCACGATAAGTCGGTCCCTGTCACCACGACAAGTCGGTCCCTGTCACCACGATAAGTCGGTCCCTGTCACCACGATAAGTCGGTCCCTGTCACCACGATAAGTCGGTCCCTGTCACCACGATAAGTCGGTCCCTGTCACCACGATAAGTCGGTCCCTGTCACCACGATAAGTCGGTCCCTGTCACCGCGACAAGTCGGTCCCTGTCAGCACGACAAGTCGGTCCCTGTCACCACGACAAGTCGGTCCCTGTCACCACGATAAGTCGGTCCCTGTCACCACGATAAGTAGGTCCCTGTCACCACGATAAGTCGGTCCCTGTCACCACGACAAGTCGGTCCCTGTCACCACGATAAGTCGGTCCCTGTCACCACGATAAGTCGGTCCCTGTCACCACGATAAGTCGGTCCCTGTCACCACGATAAGTCGGTCCCTGTCACCACGATAAGTCGGTCCCTGTCACCACGATAAGTAGGTCCCTGTCACCACGACAAGTCGGTCCCTGTCAGCACGACAAGTCGGTCCCTGTCACCACGACAAGTCGGTCCCTGTCACCACGATAAGTCGGTCCCTGTCACCACGATAAGTAGGTCCCTGTCACCACGACAAGTCGGTCCCTGTCAGCACGACAAGTCGGTCCCTGTCACCACGACAAGTCGGTCCCTGTCACCACGACAAGTCGGTCCCTGTCACCACGATAAGTCGGTCCCTGTCACCACAGCATGGCGCGTCCTCAGGTTGCGGATGGAGGAACGGCCTGTGGATATGGAGGGTAGCTGCGAATACACTGAATAAGCAGTCACGGAGAGCCGACAAGGGGTGGTCCTCCAGCTTGGGAGTTGGGCGAGGTGCTAACAACTCCTCACCGTAAAAAATTACCAAGTTACGAAACATATCACAAATCCTCGGACCTGGACTGATTCTTTGGTACAACTTAAGCAACGGAAAAGGAATGAAGGAGACCACTTGGAAGACCCAGGCATAGATGGGAGACTAATATTAAAATGGATCTTCAAGAAGTGGGAATGATTGATGTGGCTCAGGATAGTGACAGGTGGCGGGCTCTTGTGAATGCGGTAATGAACCTTCGGGTTCCATAAAACGCGGGGAATTTCTTGACTAGCTGACGACCTGTTAGCTTCTCAAGAAGGACTGTGCTACATGGAGTTAGTTAGTTAGTTAATGCTTATAGCCACAAGTGGTATTCAGCTGGTTATACGTGTGTGACAACTTCTCTTTACGTCGGGTTCTCATATCCATTGAGGTTCCTATCCACGTCTTCCCCCTACTGATTGTGCGGTAGGTCGCTGTCAGTAGCTTGACATATATGACGTCAGATGAGTGGGTGGAAGTAAATAAGGAATTGGAAAGCGTTTGTACCGCAGCCGACATGTTGTGCAATATGCCCTGAAGACTGCGACCTTCCTCAGCGTGACAGACCATGTTTCACACCCACACCAGACGTGTTACGGCATGATTAGTGTTTGGAATGCAAATAAAAATAGACGTGTTCAGGAAAGTTAACTTTCAGTGTTGCCAAAGTAACTTCTGCCATCAATAAACTCCCTCTACGTTTTTAGTTTCCCTCGTACTTAGGTCTGATATGACGCGACAGACTTACTGCCAGCAATTTAGGTACTTCCACGGTCGTAGCAGACAGATTACAAATGCTAGTTCCGACGTATAATTACAGCGAGTGAGGCTGAAATACAGACAGGCATACAGACACGGTGACAGCAGGTTTCCTGCAGTGCACAGCGATCTGACATGTACACAGTTTGCTACTGACATGCAGTCTAATAGCTGCTATTCAGAAATTGGCTTCATTTAGCCAGTTTACATGTGTATGCGCTGCAACGTTAAACATTTCTGTAACTTACCCCAAATATCACATGATTAAATTCATGATCAGTAAAAAAGTAAAGCTAAATAGATTGTTGCTCAGGATAGGGACAGGTGGCGGGCTTTTGTGAGTGCGGTAATGAATCTTCGGGTTCCATAAAACACGGGGAATTTCTTGACTAGCTGACGACCTGTTAGCTTCTCAAGAAGGACTGTGCTACATGGAGTTAGTTAAATAATTGTCCCTCTTGTCAGTTTAACACACACGTCAGGAAGGCGTATGGGGTGGAAGTATAACTCCACGCACTCTTAAGCTCGAAAGAATATAGAGGTAATTGGTCAAGTTCATTGCCCGGCCGCTTTTATCCCAGAGATAGCACCCCGGTAAACATTTATAGGTGGCTTAGTTGGTCCCTGGAAGTTTTGGGAGAGACATTTTGATGCCCTGATGGGGATTAAATTTTGATTAGTGGGTCGCACAGCATGCGTTGTGTTCACTGTACCTACTGAGCTGTCAGGGACCTGTAAGACTTAGAGAGGTTAGCGTAATACTGTAATAAAGTTGATTGTGAAGCTCGAAGTGTCAACAAGTGATATTTACGTAACCAAGTGTCGGTTGCCGTACGATATTCTGATGACACTCATACAATATACTGTAACTAGCTACGTACGAGTGTTATACGAGTACTAGGTGATACCGATTTGTAGCAAGGGTTGCAAGACTACACTTATTTTGGTAAGAATGGTAAAGCTATCCCATTACAGGCCTGGACAGACCTTAGGGTTCCAGGAGGTTGAGGCTCCCGGATTTCTAGACATCGGCACATGAAGGTTGTAAGGTTGTCAGCCGTAATATCCGGCCGCCTTTACCCCCCAGGAAATATTCCAGGTACTCATTTCTGTTAGAGGCTTAGTCGACCTCAGGACCATAGTGAGACCGAAAGGATTATGTCAATAAAAAATTCCAATGACACCATCGAGAATCGAACCCGCGACCTTCCGGCTTGTAGCACAGTGCCTCAACCACAAGTATTTTGAACAACCCTGAATATTAAATGCAATCGACGTGTATTTTAGGTAGAGGGGTGGGTAAGTGCATCAAACAGAGGTATCGCACACGCATCCCCTCAAGGCAAGACCTGCAGTTTCAATTCAGTTTTATTTCCAACTGCCCACATAGCTTTCACTAAATCTTTTGTACCTCCCACTTCTATATTTATTTTATTATTGCCTCGCTTTTTTTTCTGGCCGTATTTAATTTTTCTCGTGCTGTATGAAATGCGGCTTTATGTTTACGAAATACGGGTGGCCCAGAGAAGCTGCGAGTTTCGTGTATAATCGTGGCAGCGCACAGTCTGTATAAGTACCGCTGTTGACCGGTGTTGCGTTGTTTACCGCACAGTGATCGCCTTATTGCTGCTGTCGTGCTGAGGGAAGTTGTAATTTGGCAACACTCGAATTACGTAACACTTGGTGGTGCGTGTTTTGCTTTTGTGTAATTTGTAGCGTGTGTTAGTTACGTTGTGTCGCGTTGTCACTATATTTGTAGCGTGTGTTAAGTTACGTTGTGTCGCGTTGTCACTATATTTGTAGCGTGTGTTAGTTACGTTGTGTCGCGTTGTCACTATATTTGTAGCGGTGTGTTAAGTTACGTTGTGTCGCGTTGTCACTATATTTGTAGCGTGTGTTAGTTACGTTGTGTCGCGTTGTCACTATATTTGTAGCGTGTGTTAAGTTACGTTGTGTCGCGTTGTCACTATATTTGTAGCGTGTGTTAGTTACGTTGTGTCGCGTTGTCACTATATTTGTAGCGTGGTTAGTTACGTTTGTCTGACATTGTATGGTTGTAGTTCGCGTTGTCACTATATTTGTAGCGTGGTGTTATTTACGTTTGTGTCGCGTTGTCACTATATTTGTAGCGTGTGTTAGTTACGTTGTGTCGCGTTGTCACTATATTTGTAGCGTGTGTTAAGTTACGTTGTGTCGCGTTGTCACTATATTTGTAGCGTGTGTTAAGTTACGTTGTGTCGCGTTGTCACTATATTTGTAGCGTGTGTTAGTTACGTTGTGTCGCGTTGTCACTATATTTGTAGCGTGTGTTAAGTTACGTTGTGTCGCGTTGTCACTATATTTGTAGCGTGTGTTAGTTACGTTGTGTCGCGTTGTCACTATATTTGTAGCGTGTGTTAGTTACGTTGTGTCGCGTTGTCACTATATTTGTAGCGTGTGTTAAGTTACGTTGTGTCGCGTTGTCACTATATTTGTAGCGTGTGTTAAGTTACGTTGTGTCGCGTTGTCACTATATTTGTAGCGTGTGTTAAGTTACGTTTGTGTCGCGTTGTCACTATATTTGTAGCGTGTGTTAAGTTACGTTGTGTCGCGTTGTCACTATATTTGTAGCGTGTGTTAAGTTACGTTGTGTCGCGTTGTCACTATATTTGTAGCGTGTGTTAAGTTACGTTGTGTCGCGTTGTCACTATATTTGTAGCGTGTGTTCGCTTTCATATATTTTACGGTGTTAGTTACGTTGTGTCGCGTTGTCACTATATTTGTAGCGTGTGTTAAGTTACGTTGTGTCGCGTTGTCACTATATTTGTAGCGTGTGTTAAGTTACGTTGTGTCGCGTTGTCACTATATTTGTAGCGTGTGTTAAGTTACGTTGTGTCGCGTTGTCACTATATTTGTAGCGTGTGTTAAGTTACGTTGTGTCGCGTTGTCACTATATTTGTAGCGTGTGTTAAGTTACGTTGTGTCGCGTTGTCACTATATTTGTAGCGTGTGTTAAGTTACGTTGTGTCGCGTTGTCACTATATTTGTAGCGTGTGTTAAGTTACGTTGTGTCGCGTTGTCACTATATTTGTAGCGTGTGTTAAGTTACGTTGTGTCGCGTTGTCACTATATTTGTAGCGTGTGTTAAGTTACGTTGTGTCGCGTTGTCACTATATTTGTAGCGTGTGTTAAGTTACGTTGTGTCGCGTTGTCACTATATTTGTAGCGTGTGTTAAGTTACGTTGTGTCGCGTTGTCACTATATTTGTAGCGTGTGTTAAGTTACGTTGTGTCGCGTTGTCACTATATTTGTAGCGTGTGTTAAGTTACGTTGTGTCGCGTTGTCACTATATTTGTAGCGTGTGTTAAGTTACGTTGTGTCGCGTTGTCACTATATTTGTAGCGTGTGTTAAGTTACGTTGTGTCGCGTTGTCACTATATTTGTAGCGTGTGTTAAGTTACGTTGTGTCGCGTTGTCACTATATTTGTAGCGTGTGTTAAGTTACGTTGTGTCGCGTTGTCACTATATTTGTAGCGTGTGTTAGTTACGTTGTGTCGCGTTGTCACTATATTTGTAGACGTTGTCAAAACAAAGTTACGGTTGTGTCGCGTTGTCACTAGATTTGTGCGTGTTTAGTTTACGTTTGTCGCGTTTCACTTATTTGTAATTTCAAAAACAAAACATGCATGGTGTTTGTTTGTATACAGGGCATACACAAAAGAATGTGCGTTATGCATATAAATACTTTTGATACCGCACCTTTCTTTTGTGTATGCCCTGTATATATATATATGATGTCAAGATTTCTGCCTTCTGGGACGTGACGCCGTGTAGCTTGGTACAAATTTACAGGCTTTCCAGATGACTCTGTTTCCTCCATAGTTAATGCAGTATATACTGAGTATGCAGCAGATACTGTATATACTGAGTATGCAGCAGATACTGTATATACTGAGTATGCAGCAGATACTGTATATACTGAGTATGCAGCAGATACTGTATATACTGAGTATGCAGCAGATACTGTATATACTGAGTATGCAGCAGATACTGTATATACTGAGTATGCAGCAGATACTGTATATACTGAGTATGCAGCAGATACTGTATATACTGAGTATGCTGCAGATACTGTATATACTGAGTATGCAGCAGATACTGTATATACTGAGTATGCAGCAGATACTGTATATACTGAGTATGCAGCAGATACTGTATATACTGAGTATGCAGCAGATACTGTATATACTGAGTATGCAGCAGATACTGTATATACTGAGTATGCAGCAGATACTGTATATACTGAGTATGCAGCAGATACTGTATATACTGAGTATGCAGCAGATACTGTATATACTGAGTATGCAGCAGATACTGTATATACTGAGTATGCAGCAGATACTGTATATACTGAGTATGCAGCAGATACTGTATATACTGAGTATGCTGCAGATACTGTATATACTGAGTATGCAGCAGATACTGTATATACTGAGTATGCAGCAGATACTGTATATACTGAGTATGCAGCAGATACTGTATATACTGAGTAGGCAGCAGATACTGTATATACTGAGTATGCAGCAGATACTGTATATACTGAGTATGCAGCAGATACTGTATATACTGAGTATGCAGCAGATACTGTATATACTGAGTATGCAGCAGATACTGTATATACTGAGTAGGCAGCAGATACTGTATATACTGAGTATGCAGCAGATACTGTATATACTGAGTATGCTGCAGATACTGTATATACTGAGTATGCAGCAGATACTGTATATACTGAGTATGCAGCAGATACTGTATATACTGAGTAGGCAGCAGATACTCTATATACTGAGTATGCAGCAGATACTGTATATACTGAGTATGCAGCAGATACTGTATATACTGAGTATGCAGCAGATACTGTATATACGGAGTATGCAGCAGATACTGTATGACGGACGGACGGAGCGATGTTAATAGGAGGTGTGCAGAGACGTGAAGACGCCAAAAATAATGCCACAGAATATAAAACGAATTACGTTTAAAAAGGCACACATTGCGTAAGAATTTTGATATATCAGCAGGCATCACTAGCTGTTGTAAAGACTGAGATATAAATATTGACCTTGCGGACTGAGGTGTACATCTGCCGCCACTGGATTGCTGGGATCGCGGGTTCGAATCCCGCTGAGATCAGTTAATGCTGTACAGTGAAATAATCGCTGTTTGTTCTGAGATCCACACAAAACACATAAATACACTGTGTGGGCAGAAAGTAGAATTTGTGAATGTTAAACATGGTGGTACATATAGTAACCACTGGGCTTTACAGGATTAATAGTCGCTTGTTTGAGCAACGTGTCAGTGTATGCACACGTGACACTGTGCATTCTGTTAGGTAATTCTGTCGACAGCTGAAGGATGTCTGCCTAAAGTTGATTGGACTCTAATTGCCTCACAGAACTACGTTAAATGGTGTGTCTCACCTCTCAACAGAACTGTCCGACACTTGATTTGAGCACTGCGGTAATTAGCAACTACTTCCTGCGTGCTGACGTCAGTACACGGTGTTGCACAACATATTCACCTATTTGTTTTGCGTAAAAGAATTCGGCGTGTCGCCACTTATGTGTACATGCACGTGTGTATGTATGCATGTATGTACATATGCATTAACATGTTCAGAAGGGGCCGAATCACATCTTCACACAAAATTTATTTAAAGTTAGGTTTAAACACATGGAGCACAACAGTAGCTATATTTACCACTGCTGTACCATCCACAATTTCTGCATCTGGCCCACATCGTCTTGTTTATGTCTCTCCTGTGATCAGCACTACGAACGCTGCCTACTTCCGTAAACAGCATTAGGCCTACCGTTTAACGTTTGTACAGGTTACGCCGCAGTGTTTTCTGTGAGGTGTAATGAGTTGTTCTGATTCGTTTTCTGTGAAATTCAGGAGCGATTATTTCACTGTACAACATTAACTGACTGGTTTGTATAACTGAGACCGAGTGTGTTTACTGCGCGGTACGGACTGTATTTATGTGTTTTGTGTGGATCTCAGAACAAACAGCGATTATTTCACTGTACAGCATTAACTGACTGGTTTGTATAACTGAGATGGAGTGTGTTTACTGCGCGGTACGGACTGTATTTATGTGTTTTGTGTGGATCTCAGAACAAACAGCGATTATTTCACTGTACAACATTAACTGACTGGTTTGTATAACTGAGACGGAGTGTGTTTACTGCGCGGTACGGACTGTATTTATGTGTTTTGTGTGGATCTCAGAACAAACAGCGATTATTTCACTGTACAACATTAACTGACTGGTTTGTATAACTGAGATGGAGTGTGTTTACTGCGCGGTACGGACTGTATTTATGTGTTTTGTGTGGATCTCAGAACAAACAGCGATTATTTCACTGTACAACATTAACTGACTGGTTTGTATAACTGAGATGGAGTGTGTTTACTGCGCGGTACGGACTGTATTTATGTGTTTTGTGTGGATCTCAGAACAAACAGCGATTATTTCACTTTACAGCATTAACTGACTGTTTGTATAACTGAGACGGAGTGTGTTTACTGCGCGGTACGGACTGTATTTATGTGTTTTGTGTGGATCTCAGAACAAACAGCGATTATTTCACTGTACAACATTAACTGACTGGTTTGTATAACTGAGACGGAGTGTGTTTACTGCGCGGTACGGACTGAGTCTTTAAATATAATTCAGGTTAATTTTTGTCTTTAAAAGATAAAGCAAGCTATGTACAGTGTCGCCTGTGTGCTGTGTTGTTAGCTTAACAAGTGACAGTGCAGCGCCATATGTTTGTATACGTAGTTCAACAAATTCGGATATTCCTATTATAGGTTGCCTTATGAATAATGATTTGGAGAGAATCTGAAAGGAAGTGTAAATTATTAAGTGCTGTCGTGGCATATGCTTTAAGTGGCTGAGAAAAACAACGAATAACCTCATGTAGCAAATTGAATATCTATCCGCACTTTACACATTTACTCTCCGATTTGGGCGAAAAATCTGCACGCAGTTTTGCTGATGTTTGGTGAGTGTCGTGGAAACAGCCAAAGGGAAAGAAAATCACAGGCTTGCTGTTCTTATGGGGCGTAAATGAATTTACATTGACGAGTGTAGGGTGAAATTGTACGACACTTTGACAGTGAAGAACGCCTCGCTAAAATCTGTGTAAATGTCACGGATTAAAAGATTTGCAGCTCATTTAAATGAATTAAGTTTCGTTGTACCTAAAGTACACAACAACTTAAATTGGTGCTAAATCTAATAATTGGTGTCTGTGTCTTTTTTCAGCCACTCTCTTTAAGCTCATTTTCCTGCAGCATGTAGCTGATAACGAATTTTATTCCCACTGCCTCTTTGTCCCTACATGACTCCACTGGTGCAGGTGTCCGCATCATCGATATACATCGATATACATCGATATACACGTTTTGTTTCGTGATTGGCTTCGCAACTACCAAGTATAATTCCATTACAGCCGGTCTGACTACAGTAAACTTGCAGTGAATAATCCCCCTTTGCTTTATTTAACGATTTACTGTAATACACAAGCACACGGTGATATTTTTATCGATTTAGGGAACTACCGTATGAACCAAAACTTCTCACACATCACACCTAGAATTTTAAAACTTCACGAAACTTCATACTTGTGTTGAAACGTGAAGAATCAGTACCATGTTCAGAATACCTCGTCACTGGACAATATGCTCAGCCAGTTGACACCAAATTACAATTTCACGCGGCATTTATTTAATATTGTTGCGTGCTGTGTGCTCACTTTACCTTAATTTGCTTTAAGTCATTACCCTAAATACCAAGGTTGAGCGAACGCAACCTGCACAGTACTGAGACCAACACATAACGCTGTAAAGACTACTGATAACGTGCATTATATATAAATATTCAGTCCTTACCGCGCAGTAAACACACTCCGTCTCAGTTATACAAACCAGTCAGTTAATGTTGTACAGTGAAATAATCGCTGTTTGTTCTGAGATCCACACAAAACACATAAATACAGTCCGTACCGCGCAGTAAACACACTCCGTCTCAGTTATACAAACCAGTCAGTTAATGTTGTACAGTGAAATAATCGCTGTTTGTTCTGAGATCCACACAAAACACATAAATACAGTCCGTACCGCGCAGTAAACACACTCCGTCTCAGTTATACAAACCAGTCAGTTAATGTTGTACAGTGAAATAATCGCTGTTTGTTCTGAGATCCACACAAAACACATAAATACAGTCCGTACCGCGCAGTAAACACACTCCGTCTCAGTTATACAAACCAGTCAGTTAATGTTGTACAGTGAAATAATCGCTGTTTGTTCTGAGATCCACACAAAACACATAAATACAGTCCGTACCGCGCAGTAAACACACTCCGTCTCAGTTATTCAAACCAGTCAGTTAATGTTGTACAGTGAAATAATCGCTGTTTGTTCTGAGATCCACACAAAACACATAAATACAGTCCGTACCGCGCAGTAAACACACTCCGTCTCAGTTATTCAAACCAGTCAGTTAATGTTGTACAGTGAAATAATCGCTGTTTGTTCCGAGATCCACACAAAACACATAAATCCAGTCCGTACCGCGCAGTAAACACACTCCGTCTCAGTTATACAAACCAGTCAGTTAATGCTGTACAGTGAAATAATCGCTGTTTGTTCTGAGATCCACACAAAACACATAAATACACTGTGTGGGCAGAACGTAGAATTGTTGAATGTTAAAGCTAATGGTACATATAGTGACCACTGGAATTTGGAGTAACTTCATCTTCGTCATGTTATTTCTTTTATAACTCTCCGATTTGCGCTCTGATCGCTAAATTTAATTACTGCACTCCCACTAATTAAGTGTTAATGATGTTACTTGTGGTGTTCAGACGGACACATTGTTTCTTAAGTACTATTAGCGCTAAATATTCGATTGTTCCTTGGTTCCAATCCCTCTCGTGACGCCTGGTTTCCCGAATTTAATTGTTCGTATGTACTCCAAATACTTCACATAAGTTCTGAGACGGTACGTCGGTTAAGCCGCGACCAGCTCCTTCCAGACACTATGCAATTTATCCTTCACGTTTCGTCCTACAGTGCACGCTCTGTATTGTGTGACACTGACAGAAGCACAAAGACGAATTTTTGTAAAACGTGTTTCGAAGGTCATGAAATTAGGCCCTCTAGTCTTCTTCACCTTATGCAACACCAACATGGCAGTTTAGCAAAGCTCTTTCCTTGGCCGTGCCATGTCTCAGGCGGTTAGTCGCCGGCCTCTCACTGCGGGGTCCCGGGTTCGATTCCGGGTCAATCCATGTGGAATTTGTGGTGGACGAAGTGGCACCGTGACAGGCTTTTCTCAGAGTACTTCGGTTTTCCCCTGTCAGTATCATTCCACCGGTGCTCCATTACACGGAAAAATGAGAAAAACTAATCATCTTAATTACAGAGTTACACAATAAGCCTCAAGGCTGTAAGGTAAAGCAATCCCATTACAGGCCTGGACAGGCCCTTAGGGCTCCAGGAGGTTGAGGCTCACAGGTTTCTAGACAATCGGCACATGAAGGTGGTAAGGTTGTCAGTCCTACGCACCGGCCGCCTTTACCACCAGGAAATACTCCTGGCACTCATTTCTGTCATCTGCTGCGGGGCCCTTCAAAAAAATCTCTTAGCTTGATATATTTTTGTCATTATTCCGTGTAGTATTTTGAAGTACTGCAGTACACGTGTGGAAATGTGTGCTGCTGTTATTGCACGTGGAATTGTATTAAATGTCCTGAAAGATCTTATAGTTGGGAGGCGAAACAAGCACAATTCCTCGTACAAATCTTTCCGTCCTCCTTTGCCCTGTTCTTTTAACACTTCGAAGTTTGAAATGCAGCAACTAGTGCATAATTGTCAAACTTTCGTTTCGTACCTCACAACAACACACAGCATCTACATTACAAACACCGACGGTTAATGCCGTCAGGACAATAACCGCAATTTATTGTAGGAATGACACCAGATATTAAAATGCGGTCTGTAGGTAAAGGTTAGGTATGTTTTACTATACAAAGTGGTAAATATATTTACCACTGTGTTTTAAAGAGTTTTGGATTTCGGACCTTTGCCGCAACCTGTATATAGTGAATTGTATATCCTGAAAAAGTTCTGAGGTATCAGCCGCGAACGGCTATCTGCTATTTGTGCTTTGCTTGCTGGCGAAGCAAGGTGTCCCGTTTAAGGCGGGCCCGCTCGCAGAATGCAAAAATTCACTTATAGAGTTTACATAAAGTATATGTATTATACAGGGTGTTTTTATATCGTGGGACTGCTCGTTGTAGAGCGCGTGACAACGTAGCTGTTTATCGATGGATGATGCTGCCCGTCACTGTACAACATTAACTGACTGGTTTGTATAACTGAGACGGAGTGTGTTTACTGCGCGGTACGGACTGTATTTATGTGTTTTGTGTGGATCTCAGAACAAACAGCGATTATTTCACTGTACAACATTAACTGACTGGTTTGTATAACTGAGACGGAGTGTGTTTACTGCGCGGTACGGACTGTATTTTATGTGTTTTGTGTGGATCTCAGAACAAACAGCGATTATTTCACTGTACAACATTAACTGACTGGTTTGTGTAACTGAGACGGAGTGTGTTTACTGCGCGGTACGAACTGTATTTATGTGTTTTGTGTGGATCTCAGAACAAACAGCGATTATTTCACTGTACAACATTAACTGACTGGTTTGTGTAACTGAGACGGAGTGTGTTTACTGCGCGGTACGGACTGTATTTATGTGTTTTGTGTGGATCTCAGAACAAACAGCGATTATTTCACTGTACAACATTAACTGACTGGTTTGTATAACTGAGACGGAGTGTGTTTACTGCGCGGTACGGACTGTATTTATGTGTTTTGTGTGGATCTCAGAACAAACAGCGATTATTTCACTGTACAACATTAACTGACTGGTTTGTATAACTGAGACGGAGTGTGTTTACTGCGCGGTACGGACTGTATTTATATGTTTTGTGTGGATCTCAGAACAAACAGCGATTATTTCACTGTACAGCATTAACTGACTGGTTTGTATAACTGAGACGGAGTGTGTTTACTGCGCGGTACGGACTGTATTTATGTGTTTTGTGTAGATCTCAGAACAAACAGCGATTATTTCACTGTACAACATTAACTGACTGGTTTGTATAACTGAGACGGAGTGTGTTTACTGCGCGGTACGGACTGTATTTATATGTTTTGTGTGGATCTCAGAACAAACAGCGATTATTTCACTGTACAACATTAACTGACTGGTTTGTGTAACTGAGACGGAGTGTGTTTACTGCGCGGTACGAGCTGAATCTATATATATATATATATCATTCACGTTAATTTTCGTCTCTAAAGGGTTAACGCAAGCCACTGTACCTGCAAGGACTTCAGTACCCGTTGAAGCATTGACAGCTATTTCCGACGGCTTCCAGCCAGCGTCTAACTTCCTGAACCACTGGTTTATAATTTGCAGTCTGCTGATGCTTTTTAAACAAGGTTTATTAATGGCTCTCCTGTCTGTGTGGTCACTAATGACATTGATTGGGGACGGCGCTAATCCTGCATCAGGTGACAGGGGTTTAGTACATGAGTGGCACATCTGCTGCATAGGCACTCAAAGAGGCTGCATTCAGTAAACGTTATAACGAATGCCTCTGCATCAGTGATATTGTTACACGTTGCTAAATATAGCTGCGATAGTAACCAATAGAAATGTCACCAATCATAGTATGCTAATTTGATATAAGTAGTAATGACAACAACGCCATAACTAGTAGGCGCACAGTAAAGTAATGATAGAAACCGCAGTAACAGTAATCTTAGGCCATAATAAGCACTGTGAACAGTAGTAACGGCAGTAACCAACAGCAACGTCACCAAACACTGTAACCAATGGAAAACACTGCAGACAATAGGAAGCCTAGTAACTATGAGTCAGTGGTAACCACAGTAACCAACAGTTTGCAGTCGCAATATTCTGTATTGCAATGGTTCGTTAGATTACAGGTTGTAATAGCGCTATGCATACAGGAGTTCAGAGGATGTGCTTGGTATGTCCATTCGTATGCTGCCATAGTACGCGAATTACTGGTTATCATATGTACCACCACGTTTAACATTCAACAATTCTACGTTCTGCCCACACAGTGTATTTATGTGTTTTGTTTGGATCTCAGAACAATCAGCGATTATTTCACTGTACAACATTAACTGACTGGTTTGTATAACTGAGACGGAGTGTGTTTACTGCGCGGTACGGACTGTATTTATGTGTTTTGTGTGGATCTCAAAACAAACAGCGATTATTTCACTGTACAACATTAACTGACTGGTTTGTATAACTGAGACGGAGTGTGTTTACTGCGCGGTACGGACTGTATTTATGTGTTTTGTGTGGATCTCAGAACAAACAGCGATTATTTCACTGTACAGCATTAACTGACTGGTTTGTATAACTGAGACGGAGTGTGTTTACTGCGCGGTACGGACTGTATTTATGTGTTTTGTGTGGATCTCAGAACAAACAGCGATTATTTCACTGTACAACATTAACTGACTGGTTTGTATAACTGAGACGGAGTGTGTTTACTGCGCGGTACGAGCTGAGTCTTTAAATATAATTCAGTGTAATTTCAGCCTGTATTAGTTAAATATCTTTGTGTGTGATGTTAATTGTATCTCAGTTGTTCGGTCGCAACCCAGGTTCAGACAGTATGACGTAAGGTGATCACGTGAGTTCATCTCGAGACTAGAAATCCCATCACTAGCGTGACGAACGCGCGAGCGTCTAAATGACGTCATGTCAACGTCAGTCATTTTCCCTTCATAACAATACCTCCAACACTGCAGCTTGTATTTTACAAATGAAATATTTCTTGTGACATCTGCCTCATGTTACTATGGAAATCAGACATCGAGTGTTCGGTACAGCGACACGGTGTTGGTTGATGAACAGGGTGTTCGTCAGGTTATGTAACATAGAGGACCATTCGAAGTTAATAGATTCGCGTATATGTTGCATTTTCAGCCTGGTTTTACTATTATTTTCAGCCTGAGTTTAGTGTCACAAAGTAAGGAACTTAAAACCCACAATGCACTGTTGGTTAGACAAGCATCTCCAGCACCCGGTGTCCGAAACGAAGGTCGATTAAAGCATGTGTTCTCGCCAGATTTGGAGCACTGCAGAAGTTCTGTGGGATGTCTGTAGCAGAATACAGAAGGTTTGCCTTCGAATTTGCGGAAACAAATAACCCGAAACAACCTTTCAACAAGGCGGAAAAGATGACTGGTCCAGACTGGCTCGAAACCTTCATGAAACTTCTAAGCCTTTCGCTGTGAACCGCAGAATCAACCAGTGTGGCCCGAACTGCAGGTTGCACTAGGCCGGAAGTTACGCGAATTTTTGACGTACGTAGAAACATCAGTTCGGAAAACACAACTGCGGAGGAAATAATATTAAATGTTGACGAAACAGGTGTTGTTACGGTTCGGACATCCAGGAAGGCATTAGCAAGGCGAGGAATGGAACAAGTCGGTAGACTAACTTAACTTCACCCGAGAGGGAGGAGAAATGTGCCTGCTGTGCGGGCTAAAAGCTTAGCGGGAACTTTTCATCGCTCCAGTGGTCATCTGTCGAGGTACTTGGTGACTGCCTGCTCAGATCCTTCTGGTTCGACGGATTGACATTTATTTTTACAATTTGTTAGACATTTCATCGGACGTGGGCGTCCAAAGAAAGAAGCACCTGTACTGTACGGACACACTAGCACCTGTACTGTACGGACACACTAGCACCTGTACTGTACGGACACACTAGCACCTGTTCTGTACGGACACACTAGCACCTGTACTGTACGGACACACTAGCACCTGTTCTGTACGGACACACTAGCACCTGTTCTGTACGGACACACTAGCACCTGTTCTGTACGGACACACTAGCACCTGTACTGTACGGACACACTAGCACCTGTACTGTACGGACACACTAGCACCTGTTCTGTACGGACACACTAGCACCTGTTCTGTACGGACACACTAGCACCTGTTCTGTACGGACACACTAGCACCTGTTCTGTACGGACACACTAGCACCTGTTCTGTACGGACACACTAGCACCTGTACTGTACGGACACACTAGCACCTGTTCTGTACGGACACACTAGCACCTGTTCTGTACGGACACACTAGCACCTGTTCTGTACGGACACACTAGCACCTGTTCTGTACGGACACACTAGCACCTGTTCTGTACGGACACACTAGCACCTGTTCTGTACGGACACACTAGCACCTGTTATGTACGGACACACTAGCACCTGTTCTGTATGGACACACTAGCACCTGTTCTGTACGGACACACTAGCACCTGTTCTGTACGGACACACTAGCACCTGTTCTGTACGGACACACTAGCACCTGTTCTGTACGGACACACTAGCACCTGTTCTGTACGGACACACTAGCACCTGTTCTGTACGGACACACTAGCCCCAAGCTATGAAGTGCACAGAGCTGTCAGTATATGCTGTGGTAATTGAATTCTTGTGGCAAGTCAGACGCCTCATAACAGGATCAGGCTGCAGCCTGTAGACCCCTTCAGATTGTACTTGTGCTGTGATCTACAGGAGCGGTATTCAACCTTTTATGTTCGCGTACCCCCACATATAATTTCTCTTCAACTTTGTACCCCCAAAGTTGTTGGTGCACAATTCAAGTTATACACAGTCTATAATCTACATCTAAAATAAGTTAAATAAATTACATCCAAAATAATGTATTAAATAATAAGTTTTAAATGAGAAAAAGGAGAGTCAAGCTATTAAATAACAAATATATTATTGTCTATCGTATAAAAATTAATAAAGGAACAAATGTATTTTAGCAAAGCAAAATTATATGCACTATGTGGAATAAAATGAAACTAGCCGCCCAGATAAGAATAGTATAAAGGAGAGAGAGAGAGGAGAGAGAGAGAAATGGCGCTCCCAAATCGCATGTCCTTACGTCCGGTCTGTTGTGGCTAACCCTAAATCTGGCCCTGATTATTCAGTGTTTATCATGAAATAATATATTTACTTTTTTTAATTTTACGTACCCCTAAGATGTCTTCGCGTACCCCCGGGGGTAATGTAAGTTATTTGAGTGTAAATCATATTTTAGTTTTTCAGTACTTTGCAGCATTTTCTGCGGAAGATGTGTTAGGGATAGGACATTGAATATTTTGTGTTTGTGTATTAATATATTTGTGTATATTAATATATTTGTGTGTATTAATATATTTGTGTTATTAATATATTTGTGTGTATTAATATATTTGTGTGTATTAATATATTTGTGTGTATTAATATATTTGTGTGTATTAATATATTTGTGTGTATTAATATATTTGTGTGTATTAATATATTTGTGTGTATTGATATATTTGTGTGTATTAATATATTTGTGTGTATTAATTATATTTTGTGTGTATTAATATATTTGTGTGTATTGATATATTTGTGTGTATTGATATATATTTGTGTGTATTAATATTTTTTTTATTTGTGTATATTAATATATTTGTGTGTATTAATATATTTGTGTGTATTAATATATTTGTGTGTTATTAATATATTTGTGTGTATTAATATATTTGTGTGTATTAATATATTTGTGTGTATTAATATATTTGTGTGTATTAATATATTTGTGTGTATTAATATATTTGTGTGTATTAATATATTTGTGTGTATTAATATATTTGTGTGTATTTAATATATTTGTGTGTATTAATATATTTGTGTGTATTAATATATTTGTGTGTATTATAATTTGTGTGTATTGATACATTTGTGTGTATTGATAATTTGTGTGTATTGATAATTTGTGTGTATTAATATATTTGTGTTATTAATATATTTGTGTGTATTAATATATTTGTGTGTATATTAATATATTTGTGTGTATTAATATATTTGTGTGTATTAATATATTTGTGTGTATTAATATATTTGGTGTATATATATTTGGTGTATTAATATATTTGTGTGTATTAATATATTTGTGTGTATTAATATATTTGTGTGTATTAATATATTTGTGTATATTAATATATTTGTGTGTATTAATTTTGTGTGTATTAATATATTTGTGTGTATTAATATATTTGTGTGTATTAATATATTTGTGTGTATTAATATATTTGTGTGTATTAATATATTTGTGTATTAATATATTTGTGTGTATTAATATATTTGTGTGTATTAATATTTTGTGTGTATTAATATATTTGTGTGTATTAATATATTTGTGTGTATTAATATATTTGTGTGTATTAATATTGTGATATTTTGTGTGTATTAATATATTTGTGTGTATTAATATATTTGTGTGTATTAATATGATATATTGTGTGTATTAATAATTGTGTGATTATATTGTGTGTATTATTTTTGTTATTAATATTATTTTGTGTGTATTAATATATTTGTGTGTATTAATATATTTGTGTGTATTAATATATTTGTGTGTATTATATATTTGTGTGTATTAATATATTTGTGTGTATTAATATATTTGTGTGTATTAATATATTTGTGTGTATTAATATATTTGTGTGTATTAATATATTTGTGTGTATTAATATATTTGTGTGTATTAATATATTTGTGTGTATTAATTTTTGTGTGTATTATATATTTGTGTGTATTAATATATTTGTGTGTATTAATATATTTGTGTGTATTAATATGTGTGATATATATTTGTGTGTATTATATATTTGTGTGTATTATATATTTGTGTGTATTAATATATTTGTGTGTATTAATATATTTGTGTGTATTAATACATTTGTGTGTATTACTATTTTGAGTGTATTAATATATTTGTGTGTATTAATATACTCGATTTGTGTGTTATTAGGTATAAATTTGTGTTTTAATATTGTTGGTTTTTGTATTTTATTATATTTGTGTGTATTAATATATTTGTGTGTATTAATAATTTGGTGTGTATTTATATTATATTTGTGTGTATTAATATACTCGTATTTGTGTGTATTAATATATTTGTGTGTTTTAATATATTTGTGTTTATTACTATTTTGAGTGTATTAATATATTTGTGTGTATTAATATACTCTATTGTGTGTATTAATATATTTGTGTGTTTTAATATATTTGTGTGTATTACTATTTGTGTTAATATATTTGTGTGTTAATATATTTTGTGTGTATTAATATATTTGTGTGTATTATATTTGTGTGTATTAATATATTTGTGTGTATTATATATTGAGTGGTTGTATTTGTGTTGTTGGTCCATCTTAATTGTGTGGTGAAAATTAAAAGGAATGTTCTGTTGCTGAATTTGCCCCTCTGTGTTTGATGAAAACCGAACTGTGTGGTCTCTTATATTACGTCACGGACAGACGGACGTGGTCTCCATTTAAGTCGTGTTTAGTTTGTAAAGAACGCCTGTAACTCAATATCCAAATTAACTGCCACAGCCATAAACATGTAAACTTCAAACTTGCCAAACTTCCATAGGGAATAAAATCGGAGTGCTAGATAAGGAAGGCAGACTGCAAAATGACGAACGTCGGATAACACGGGAGGTGACGTCACGTGTCGTAGTGGGACATGAGCGTAACTGACTGGCATTTGTACAGTGTGACAAGCTGATGGTAGCTAGAGTGGAGCGTGCGCACAGCGACTGTGCTGACATCGAGAGTGACGTTGTCACTGTCCGCTCATGAAGGCTCTTTGAGGAGCAGAGGTATAGCTTTGCTTGTTGTTACATGGAGGTGAAGATAGCGTGTAAGTCACTGAGCGTCGCTGGAATTGTTACAGATCGGACAGACAGAACAAATTAACACTTAGACAAATTTAACTCAAATTACACTTAATGATTCACCTCGTACCGCGCAGTAAACACACTCCGTCTCAGTTATACAAACCAGTCAGTTAATGTTGTACAGTGAAATAATCGCTGTTTGTTCTGAGATCCACACAAAACACATAAATACAGTCCGTACCGCACAGTAAACACACTCCGTCTCAGTTATACAAACCAGTCAGTTAATGCTGTACAGTGAAATAATCGCTGTTTGTTCTGAGATCCACACAAAACACATAAATACAGTCCGTACCGCGCAGTAAACACACTCCGTCTCAGATATACAAACCAGTCAGTTAATGTTGTACAGTGAAATAATCGCTGTTTGTTCTGAGATCCACACAAAACACATAAATACAGTCCGTACCGCACAGTAAACACACTCCGTCTCAGTTATACAAACCAGTCAGTTAATGCTGTACAGTGAAATAATCGCTGTTTGTTCTGAGATCCACACAAAACACATAAATACAGTCCGTACCGCACAGTAAACACACTCCGTCTCAGTTATACAAACCAGTCAGTTAATGCTGTACAGTGAAATAATCGCTGTTTGTTCTGAGATCCACACAAAACACATAAATACAGTCCGTACCGCGCAGTAAACACACTCCGTCTCAGATATACAAACCAGTCAGTTAATGTTGTACAGTGAAATAATCGCTGTTTGTTCTGAGATCCACACAAAACACATAAATACAGTCCGTACCGCACAGTAAACACACTCCGTCTCAGTTATACAAACCAGTCAGTTAATGCTGTACAGTGAAATAATCGCTGTTTGTTCTGAGATCCACACAAAACACATAAATACAGTCCGTACCGCGCAGTAAACACACTCCGTCTCAGTTATACAAACCAGTCAGTTAATGCTGTACAGTGAAATAATCGCTGTTTGTTCTGAGATCCACACAAAACACATAAATACAGTCCGTACCGCGCAGTAAACACACTCCGTCTCAGTTATACAAACCAGTCAGTTAATGTGTACAGTGAAATAATCGCTGTTTGTTCTGAGATCCACACAAAACACATAAATACAGTCCGTACCGCGCAGTAAACACACTCCGTCTCAGTTATACAAACCAGTCAGTTGATGTTGTACAGTGAAATAATCGCTGTTTGTTCTGAGATCCACACAAAACACATAAATACAGTCCGTACCGCGCAGTAAACACACTCCGTCTCAGTTATACAAACCAGTCAGTTAATGTTGTACAGTGAAATAATCGCTGTTTGTTCTGAGATCCACACAAAACACATAAATACAGTCCGTACCGCGCAGTAAACACACTCCGTCTCAGTTATACAAACCAGTCAGTTAATGCTGTACAGTGAAATAATCGCTGTTTGTTCTGAGATCCACACAAAACACATAAATACAGTCCGTACCGCACAGTAAACACACTCCGTCTCAGTTACACAAACCAGTCAGTTAATGTTGTACAGTGAAATAATCGCTGTTTGTTCTGAAATCCAAAACCTGTGCTGTTTGCAGTAACAGTTCTCTATAAAAGGTTAATGACCTGTGTTCTATCATGCGAAAGCGCCTCAAAACGAAGTGATAATTAAATACAAATTTCTCTTCTCATTTCAGGTAAGTTTGCACTTCGTCCTCACTTCACACCTCCAGTCGTAGTTGGACAGCTGCGACGTAAGTACGGACCTCATCAACTGAATATTTTCATGGTACAGGGTGCCTCCTGAGAAACTAGTGGCTGCTCTCACAATAACAACTGTCGCATCCCTTGATTGGTTCCGAAGGATCAAAAGCGTCCGATATTTTAATTTGCTACATCTGTTTTGTTTAGCATTCAGATTTTCTAGGATGTGACACTGTGTGGCTGGGTGAGTTGTACCTACGTTTCGATAAATCGTGATGCCTTCATCTTTAGGGTCACGCAGTCCAGGAAGACTGGAGTGTTCGTGAACTGTTTGACTCTGGAAATAATCGCATTACGATCGTTCGAAACGTCTGTAACTCTGCTCCGAGCCACACAGCCTCATTTTAGCAACGTGTCAGTCTCCGAAGAACTAGGTTGCTCGGAGAGACTATAGGAAGGGATTAGACGTCACAATGCGATCTAGATCTAGATCTAGAGAGTGCAGCAAAGGCCCGCAGAACGTAGCGCGATCGTACGTTGCGATTCTTTTATCGCTGTCTTGATTACCGGAGCTGTTCGTGGATGTCGCGGCGTACGAAGGCTTTCTGTGCGATAAAGAGACTGTCTATTTTAAGACAAGTGAGGGTGAAAATTAAAACTAAAGACACCCTGTATTAGAAACTAAGGACTGATATCAACGTAAAGAGGTTCGTTTCAACGCGGGACTGATTTTGAAGGCAGCTTCGTCCGTCGCGGTCTACGCGGTGGTGCAGTTGGTTGAGGCACTGCGCTACAAGCCGGAAGGTCGCGGGTTCGATTCCCGATGGTGTCATTGGAATTTTTCATTGACATAATCCTTTCGGTCGCACTATGACCCAGGGGTCGACTCAGCCTCTAACAGAAATGAGTACCAGGAGTATTTTGTGGGGGGTAAAGACGGCCGGTGCGTAGGGCTGACAACCTTACCACCTTTATGTGCCGATTGTGTAGAAATCTGAGAGCCTCAACCTCCTGGAACCCTCAGGGTCTGTCCAGGCCTGTAATGGGATTGCTTCATCGGTCGCTACACAACGCTATGTTCCCGCATTAAAAAAACACCCTGTATAATGCAGGGAAGGATATCGGGGAGTCAGCGGGGACAAGTGTCCTGTTGTGACACACAGGCCTGCAGGGATTTTGTAGTTTGTCAAAAACAGCGTGTCTGACATTACAGCTTAAATTGTTATGTGAGTGCAATTTGCATTGGAAGGAATTTCTGGGATTTTGTGCTCAGGGTTATGTTGTGGGCGTGACGTGAATATGTTAATGTGGATTGGTTTGTCACGTGGGTCTAAACGTGTCTTTGCAGTACACGTTCTGTTATGAATGTACTGCTATTCCACAGAGCTAATCTAATTTACATTCAAATCGTGTCGAAATTCTCTCTGTCAATTAAATAAAATACACTCTTGGTAAAAATCACATTTATTATTTCTTTTCGGGGTCATAAAATTTCGTTTATTCACGTGTGAAATAAGCAAGCAACCGACATGCCTTAACAAGTTAGGAAATGTCCGCAATGCATAACCCTGGTGGCGATATCTTTCTATTAATTTGATTATAAATTCTCTCCGTGTCATAGCAACAGACATAAAACCGATCATGTTCGATTGTTGTGTTTATATCGACAGGTGTTTATTTAGCATCAGTTCGTACCTCACAGAGAACACTGTCTTCATTATGAAGTCCAATCACGCCCCTTTTCTCTCTCTCTCTCTCTCTCTCTCTCTCTCGCGTCTTGTAGTTCTTTATGTAAAGTGTCTGTTGTCTTTGTCAGATTTTAACCAAGCTTGGTTTTTCTCTACGGGTTTTAGTAAAAGTTTCCGACACGAAATTTCACGAAAATCCATCCAACGGGAGCCGAATTGTGAAATACGGGCAGAGAGACAGACAGACAGATATGAGGAAGCTGATAGTCGCTTTTCGCCCTTGTTTTGCGACAGGTTATGCCATTGAGGGTGTAAAATTACACTCTGCACTGCTATACGTTTCTACAGTTATAGACTGCATCTGTTTTATGTTTTTGCCAGTTAATGTAGTTGCTGGTTGAAAGGCGATGCTCTTTTTGTTCACAGTCATTTGTTAAGTAAGACTGTTATTTCAGTACGGCATTCTTTACGCACCATTAATCTCTCTGTTCTTAATTTAGCAACCAACACGCAAAGTTTCTGTTCCAGTGTTTCACAGTTCCGACAGAGGCAGTTTGCTTCTTCACGAATTAGCTGTTGTCTATGAAATTCAGTGCTACTGTTTTTAATTCACTGTGCATTTGCATGCGAATTACCGGTGCTGTACTGACTGTCTGTTGTCAGTCTGTTACTGTCTGTTGTCAGTCTGTTACTGTCTGTTGTCAGTCTGTTACTGTCTGTTGTCAGTCTGTTACTGCTGTCGATGGTTGTGTGTGGACTGGCCTGGCGTTAAACGGCTAATGACATGATCGGCTAAAGTGCTGATTTGAATTACGAACCTTGAAATGTATATGTTATAGTGCTAACTCGAAATCCGTTAAAACCGATCTTACTAGGTAAAACTAGCTCCAACGAAGCCTAACGAAACGTAACGTAACGTAAAGTAACCTAGCCTAACGTAACGAAACGTAAGCTAACATAAACTACCCTAATCTAACCTAACTTAACCTGACCTAACCTAACCTGACCTAAACAAACCTAATCTAACCTAATCTACTCTAATCTAACCTAACATAACCTTACCTACCCTAACCTAACATAACTTAACCTAACCTAACATAATATAACATTAACTATCCTAACCTAATCTACCCTAACATACACTAACATAACCAAACCTATCCTAACCTAACCTACTTTAACCTAACATAACCTAACCTACCCTAACATAACCTAACCTACCCTAACCTAATATACCCTAACCTAACATAACCTAACCTAACATAACCTAACTATCCTAACCTAAACTACCCTAACCTTACCTAACCTAACCTTACATAACCTAACCTTAACTAACCTAACCTACCCCAACCTACCTTAACCTAAACTTCCCTAACCTAACTAAAATAACCTACCATAACCTAACCTAACCTACCCTAACCTAACCTAACATAACTTAACCTACCCTAACACAACCTACCCTAACCTAACCTAACCTATCCTAACCTTACATAACCTAACATTAAGTAACCTAACCTATCCCAACCTACCTTAACCTAAACTTCCCTAACCTAACTAAAATAACCTACCATAACCTAACCTACCCTAACCTAACCTAACATAACCTAACCTACACTAACACAACCTACCCTAACCTACCCTAAACTACCCTAACCTAACCTAACCTAACCTACCCTAAACTTACCTAACCTAACCTTACCTTACATAACCTAACATTAACTAACCTAACCTACCCCAACCTACCTTAACCTAAACTTCCCTAACCTAACTAAAATAACCTACCATAACCTAACCTACCCTAACCTAACCTAACATAACCTAACCTACACTAACACAACCTACCCTAACCTACCCTAACCTACCCTAACCTACCCTAACCTAACCTAACCTAACTTACATAACCTAACCTTAACTAACCTAACCTACCATAACCTACCTTAACCTAAACTTCCCTAACCTAACTACCCTAACCTACCACAACCTAACCTAACCTACCCTAACCTAACATAACATAACCTAACCTACCCTAACACAACCTACCCTAACCTAACATAACCTAACATAACTTAACCTGCCCTAAACTAACCTAACCTAACGTAACCTAACCTAATCTTAACTAACCTAACCTAAAATAACTTAACCTAACCTACCCTAACCTGACCTGCCCTAACCTAACCTAACCTACACTAACCTAACACTAACCTAACCTTAACTAACCTACCCTACCCTAACCTAACCTAACCTACACTAACCTAACCTTAACTAACTTAACCTACCCTAACCTACCTTACCTAAACTACCCTACCCTAACCTAACATACCTTAAACTAACCTACCCTAAACTAACATAACCTACCCTAACATAACCTACCCTAACCTAACCTAACATAACCTAAGTTACCCTAACCTAACTTAACCTACCCTAACCTAACCTACCCTAAACCAACCTAACGTAACCTAACCTAATCCTAACTAACCTAACCTAAAATAACTTAACCTAACCTACCCTAACCTAACCTAAAATAACCTAACCTTACCTAACCTAACCTAACCTAACCTAATCTACCATAACCTAAACTAACATGACCTAACGTAACCTAGCCTAGCCTAAACAAACCCAACCTAACCTAACGTAACCTGACCTAACCTACCCTAAACTAACCTAACCTAGCCTAACATAATGTAACCTAACCTAGCCTAGCCTAACCAAACCTAACCTAACCTAACCTAACGTAACCTGACCTAACCTACCCTAAACTAACCTAACCTAGCCTAACTTAAACTGACCTAACCTAACCTAACCTAACCTACCCTAAACTAACCTAACCTAGCCTAACTTAACCTGACCTAACCTAACCTAACCTAACATAAACTACCCTAAACTAACCTACCTAGCCTAACTTAACCTGACCTAAACTAACCTAACCTAACATAAACTACCCTAAACTAACCTAACCTAACATAACCTAACCTAACCTAGCGTAACCAAACCTAACCTAACCTAACGTAACGTAACCTAACCTACCCTTAAACTAACCTTACCTAGCCTAACTTAACCTGACCTAACCTAACTAACCTAACCTAACCTAACCTAACCTAACACTACCCTAAACTAACCTAACCTAGCCTAACCTAAACCTAACCTAACATAAACTACCCTAAACTAACCTAACCTAGCCTAACTTAACCTGACCTAACCTAACCATAACCTAACCTACCCTAAACTAACCTAACCTAGCCTAACCTAACCTAACCTAACATAAACTACCCTAAACTAACCGAACCTAGCCTAACTTAACCTGACCTAACCTACCCTAAACTAACCTAACCTAACCTACCTAAACTAACCTAACCTAGCCTAACCTAACCTAACCTAACATAAACTACCCTAAACTAACCTAACCTAGCCTAACTTAACCTGACCTAACCTAACCTAACTAACCTAACCTACCATAAACTAACCTAACCTAGCCTAACCTAACCTAACCTAACATAAACTACCCTAAACTAACCGAACCTAGCCTAACTTAACCTGACCTAACCTACCCTAAACTAACCTAACCTAACATAAACTACCCTAAACTAACTTAACCTAGCCTAACCTAACCTAACCTAACATAAACTACCCTAAACTAACCGAACCTAGCCTAACTTAACCTGACCTAACCTACCCTAAACTAACCTAACCTAACCTAACATAAACTACCCTAAACTAACCTTACCTAGCCTAACTTAACCTGACCTAACCTAACCTAACCTAACCTAACCTAACCTACCCTAAACTAACCTAACCTAGCCTAACCTAACCTAACCTAACATAAACTACCCTAAACTAACCTAACCTAGCCTAACTTAACCTGACCTAACCTAACCTAACCTAACCTAACCTAACCTACCCTAAACTAACCTAACCTATCCTAACCTAACCTAACCTAACATAAACTACCCTAAACTAACCTAACCTAGCCTAACTTAACCTGACCTAACCTAACCTAACCTAACCTAGCCTAACCTAACCTAACCTAACATAAACTACCCTAAACTAACCTAACCTAGCCTAACCTAACCTAACCTAACATAAACTACCCTAAACTAACCTAACCTAGCCTAACATAACCTAACCTAACCTAGCGTAACCAAACCTAACCTAACTTAACCTAACCTGATCTAACCTACCCTAAACTAACCTTACCTAGCCTAACTTAACCTGACCTAACCTGACCTAACCTAACCTAACCTAACCTAACCTAACCTACCCTAAACTAACCTAACCTAGCCTACCCTAAACTAACCTAACCTAGCCTAACATAACCTAACCTAACCTAGCCTAGCCTAACCAAACCTAAACTAACCTAACCTAACGTAACCTGACCTAACCTACCCTAAACTAACCTAACCTAGCCTAACATAACCTAACCTAACCTAGCCTAGCCTAACCAAACCTAAACTAACCTAACCTAACGTAACCTGACCTAACCTACCCTAAACTAACCTAACCTAGCCTAACTTAACCTGACCTAAATAACCTAACCTAACCTAACCTACCCTAAACTAACCTAGCCTAACCTAACCTAACCTAACATAAACTACCCTAAACTAACCGAACCTAGCCTAACTTAACCTGACCTAACCTACCCTAAACTAACCTAACCTAACCTAACATAAACTACCCTAAACTAACCGAACCTAGCCTAACTTAACCTGACCTAACCTACCCTAAACTAACCTAACCTAATATAAACTACCCTAAACTAACCGAACCTAGCCTAACTTAACCTGACCTAACCTACCCTAAACTAACCTAACCTAACCTAACCTAACATAAACTACCCTAAACAACCGAACCTAGCCTAACTTAACCTGACCTAACCTACCCTAAAATAACCTAACCTAACCTAACCTAACATAAACTACCCTAAACTAACCGAAACTAGCCTAACTTAACCTGACCTAACCTACCCTAAACTAACCTAACCTAACCTAACCTAACCTAACCTAGTAATAACCTCTCAGTTATTACTACATTTTACTAACAGTAGACAGTCAATTCTAGAAGTAACTACTTAATAGTATGGACCACAGCGCTTTGTTGGAACTAGTTGTACCTCGTGACTTGGGGTTTAACGGATGTCCGGTTCTAACTTTAACATATACACTAATAAGTAACACAATATCACGAGAGATTTGAGGATATTTATGAGGATTCCGGTCTTCTATGATGCGATGCTCTGTCGGTGGGGGGAGTGTTTTCCGACGTTTCGAATGAACGTGTTACCTTTATTTTCAAGGTTCAAGATATACCAGAAAACCTTCAAGAGTCAAGAAACATCAAAAGAATTCGTCTGTAACCACTTTACCCTTGAATATGAAGGACATACTCTCCTTCAAAACGTCGGAACTCACTGACCCAACACACGGCGTCATGTTCCAGAAGGTCATTTAATTTGGTTTAATATTTCAGTGTGTTTAAAACTGTATTGGATTGCACAAGCTCGGAGCTGCTCTTGCGGTTGCGAAGTGTGTGAACTAGCAACAGCTGTGTGCCGTGTCTAAGTGCCTGTAGAGGTGCTTGCATAAGGGAGACCTCCCACACTTAGGGCACGAAAATGGAATGAAATGGCTTTATCCATTCCATGAACTGTGGTGGTGAGTGTTACCCACATTTTTAGCAGAAGGAATTGTGTAAAATTAATTGCAATGCGTTAATTTTTGCTTTGATGTCCATTGTTGTCGTTTGAATACATTATTGTTGTTGTCATTAACAATCATAGCAGAGAACAACTGCATGTGTTTTGACAAGTTTAAAGGATAAATCATGCATATTTTAATCCTACAAATGTACAAATTTGTACATAATAAAGCTGTTTATTAATCCTGTAATTTGGTTTAGCCACAACTATTTTGGTTCTGATGTTTCATGTAAATTAATTATCTGTTTCACATTTTCAGTCACAATAGAACACGGGGAAGGCAAACTGACCGACTGTGAAATAATTTGAAGGCACAGTGTTAAAATTTATATCAAAGGATTGTTTAAACCAATGAGATTATATATATATATGTATATATAGAGTGTGCGTGTGCGTGTGTGTAGCGTCTGTATTGCGTATGGTTAATGTTAATGTACGAATCAGAATTACAGTTTGAAAATGACGTAACTTTAATTTAGTCACAAATACGTACCAATAAAACAAAACCCATAGCAAATTTTGGTTAGCTGTTAGTTGTCCCTGCCAGTGCCATGAAGGTATACGGGTGGAGTAGAGGTACAGCTCCATTCATTCATAACCTTGGAACTAGATGGAGGTGAGTGGTAAACTTCACGCCTCGGGTGCTTTACTCCCAGGGAAATAGCGCCCAGTACACCTTCAGTAGGAGACTGGGTGCGCCCCAAAACCGGTATGCACAAACATGGAGACAAAAATATCTTTCCCCTGCTGGGATTCGAACTGCAGTCACAGTACACATATTAGCCTTAAACACGTTCAATCACAGTACACACATTAGCCCTAAACACGTTCAGTCACAGTACACACATTAGCCCTAAACACGTTCAGTCACAGTACACACATTAGCCCTAAACACGTTCAGTCACAGTACACATATTAGCCCTAAACACGTTCAGTCACAGTACACATATTAGCCTTAAACACGTTCAGTCACAGTACACACATTAGCCCTAAACACGTTCAGTCACAGTACACATATTAGCCCTAAACACGTTCAGTCACAGTACACATATTAGCCTTAAACACGTTCAGTCACAGTACACACATTAGCCCTAAACACGTTCAGTCACAGTACACATATTAGCCTTAAACACGTTCAATCACAGTACACACATTAACCTTAGACACGTTCAGTCACAGTACACACATTAACCTTAGACACGTTCAGTCACAATACACACATTAACCTTAGACACGTTCAGTCACAGTACACACATTAGCCTTAAACACGTTCAGTCACAGTACACACATTAGCCTTAAACACGTTCAGTCACAGTACACACATTAGCCTTAAACACGTTCAGTCACAGTACACACATTAGCCTTAAACACGTTCAGTCACAGTACACATTAGCCTTAAACACGTTCAGTCACAGTACACACATTAGTCCTAAAACACGTTCAGTCACAGTACACACATTAGCCCTAAACACGTTCAGTAACAGTACACATATTAGCCTTAAACACGTTCAGTCACAGTACACACATTAGCCTTAAACACGTTTAGTAATAGTACACACATTAGCCCTAAACACGTTCAGTCACAGTACACACATTAGCCTTAAACACGTTCAGTCACAGTACACACATTAGCCTTAAACACGTTCGGTCACAGTACACACATTAGCCTTAAACACGTTCAGTCACAGTACACACATTAGCCTTAAAACACGTTCAGTCACAGTACACACATTAGCCTTAAACACGTTCAGTCACAGTACACACATTAGCCTTAAACACGTTCAGTCACAGTACACACATTAGCCTTAAACACGTTCAGTCACAGTACACACATTAGCCTTAAACACGTTCAGTAATAGTACACACATTAGCCCTAAACACGTTCAGTCACAGTACACATATTAGCCTTAAACACGTTCAGTCACAGTACACACATTAGCCTTAAACACGTTCAGTCACAGTAACACACATTAGCCTTAAACACGTTCAGTCACAGTACACACATTAGCCTTAAACACGTTCGGTCACAGTACACACATTAGCCTTAAACACGTTCAGTCACAGTACACACATTAGCCTTAAACACGTTCAGTCACAGTACACACATTATCCTTAAACACGTTCAGTCACAGTACACACATTAGCCTTAAACACGTTCAGTCACAGTACACACATTAGCCTTAAACACGTTCAGTCACAGTACACACATTAGCCTTAAACACGTTCAGTCACAGTACACACATTAGCTTTAAACACGTTCAGTCACAGTACACAACATTAGCTTTAAACACGTTCAGTCACAGTACACACATTAGCCTTAAACACGTTCAGTCACAGTACACACATTAGCCTTAAACACGTTCAGTCACATACACACATTAGCCTTAAACACGTTCAGTCACAGTACACACATTAGCCTTAAACACGTTGTCACAGTACACACATTAGCCTTAAACACGTTCAGTCACAGTACACACATTAGCCTTATACATGTTCAGTCACAGTACACACATTAGCCTTAAACACGTTCAGTCACGATACACACATTAGCCTTAAACACGTTCAGTCACAGTACACACATTAGCCTTAAACACGTTCAGTTACAGTACACACATTAGCCTTAAACACGTTCAGTCACAGTACACACATTAGCCTTAAACACGTTCAGTCACGGTACATACATTAGCCTTAAACACGTTCAGTCACAGTGCACACATTAGCCTTAAACACGTTCAGTCACAGTACACACATTAGCCTTAAACACGTTCAGTCACAGTACACACATTAGCCTTAAACACGTTCAGTCACGGTACACACATTAGCCTTAAACACGTTCAGTCACAGTACACACATTAGCCTTAAACACGTTCAGTCACAGTACACACATTAGCCTTAAACACGTTCAGTCACGGTACACACATTAGCCTTAAACACACGTTCAGTCACAGTACACACATTAGCCTTAAACACGTTCAGTCACAGTACACACATTAGCCTTAACACGTTCAGTCACAGTAACACATTAGCCTTAAACACGTTCAGTCACAGTACACACATGAGCCTTAAACACGTTCAGTCACAGTACACACATTAGCCTTAAACACGTTCAGTCACAGTACACACATTAGCCTTAAACACGTTCAGTCACAGTACACACATTAGCCTTAAACACGTTCAGTCACAGTACACACATTAGCCTTAAACACTTTCAGTCACAGTACACACATTAGCCTTAAACACGTTCAGTAACAGTACACACATTAGCCTTAAACACGTTCAGTCACAGTACACACATTAGCCTTAAACACGTTCAGTCACATTACACACATTAGCCTTAAACACGTTCAGTCACATTACACACAGCCTTAAACACGTTCAGTCACAGTACACACATTAGCCTTAAACACGTTCAGTAACAGTACACACATTAGCCTTAAACACGTTCAGTCACAGTACACACATTAGCCTTAAACACGTTCAGTAATAGTACACACATTAGCCCTAAACACGTTCAGTCACAGTACACATATTAGCCTTAAACACGTTCAGTCACAGTACACACATTAGCCTTAAACACGTTCAGTCACAGTACACACATTAGCCTTAAACACGTTCAGTCACAGTACACACATTAGCCTTAAACACGTTCGGTCACAGTACACACATTAGCCTTAAACACGTTCAGTCACAGTACACACATTAGCCTTAAACACGTTCAGTCACAGTACACACATTAGCCTTAAACACGTTCAGTCACAGTAACACACATTAGCCTTAAAACACGTTCAGTCACAGTACACACATTAGCCTTAAACACGTTCAGTCACAGTACACACATTAGCCTTAAACACGTTCAGTATAGTACACACATTAGCCCTTAAACACGTTCAGTCACAGTACACATATTAGCCTTAAACACGTTCAGTCACAGTACACACATTAGCCTTAAACACGTTCAGTCACAGTACACACATTAGCCTTAAACACGTTCAGTCACAGTACACACATTAGCCTTAAACACGTTCGGTCACAGTACACACATTAGCCTTAAACACGTTCAGTCACAGTACACACATTAGCCTTAAACACGTTCAGTCACAGTACACACATTATCCTTAAACACGTTCAGTCACAGTACACACATTAGCCTTAAACACGTTCAGTCACAGTACACACATTAGCCTTAAACACGTTCAGTCACAGTACACACATTAGCCTTAAACACGTTGTCACAGTACACAAAATTAGCCTTAAACACGTTCAGTCACAGTACACACATTAGCCTTAACAGTTCAGTCACAGTACACACATTAGCCTTAAACACGTTCAGTCACGATACACACATTAGCCTTAAACACGTTCAGTCACAGTACACACATTAGCCTTAAACACGTTCAGTTACAGTACACACATTAGCCTTAAACACGTTCAGTCACAGTACACACATTAGCCTTAAACACGTTCAGTCACGGTACATACATTAGCCTTAAACACGTTCAGTCACAGTGCACACATTAGCCTTAAACACGTTCAGTCACAGTACACACATTAGCCTTAAACACGTTCAGTCACAGTACACACATTAGCCTTAAACACGTTCAGTCACGTACACACATTAGCCTTAAACACGTTCAGTCACAGTACACACATTAGCCTTAAACACGTTCAGTCACAGTACACACATTAGCCTTAAACACGTTCAGTCACGGTACACACATTAGCCTTAAACACGTTCAGTCACAGTACACACATTAGCCTTAAACACGTTCAGTCACAGTACACACATTAGCCTTAGACACGTTCAGTCACAGTAGACACATTAGCCTTAAACACGTTCAGTCATAGTACACACATGAGCCTTAAACACGTTCAGTCACAGTACACACATTAGCCTTAAACACGTTCAGTCACAGTACACACATTAGCCTTAAACACGTTCAGTCACAGTACACACATT
The DNA here is from genome assembly GCA_021186555.1 of Reticulitermes speratus. NCBI lineage: Eukaryota > Metazoa > Arthropoda > Insecta > Blattodea > Rhinotermitidae > Reticulitermes > Reticulitermes speratus. The sequence goes on from JAJKFL010000001.1 coordinate 1,143,955, forward strand.
AGCCTTAAACACGTTCAGTCACAGTACACACATTAGCCTTAAACACGTTCAGTCACAGTACACACATTAGCCTTAAACACGTTCAGTAACAGTACACACATTAGCCTTAAACACGTTCAGTCACAGTACACACATTAGCCTTAAACACGTTCAGTCACATTACACACATTAGCCTTAAACACGTTCAGTCACATTACACACAGCCTTAAACACGTTCAGTCACAGTACACACATTAGCCTTAAACACGTTCAGTAACAGTACACACATTAGCCTTAAACACGTTCAGTCACAGTACACACATTAGCCTTAAACGTTCAGTCACATTACACACATTAGCCTTAAACACGTTCAGTCACAGTACACACATTAGCCTTAAACACGTTCAGTCACGGTACACACATTAGCCTTAAACACGTTCAGTCACGGTACACACATTAGCCTTAAACACGTTCAGTCACAGTACACACATTAGCCTTAAACACGTTCATGTCACAGTACACACATTAGCCTTAAAACACCGTTAGTAAATTTCCATCGAGGTTCGACCAATACAGACGTTTACGTGTGAGCCTTGGCAGTAGCACTTGTTGGTCAGCAAACGTCTGTACAGTGTACACTGTACACTGTACACTGTACACTCTACACTGTACAATGTACACTGTACACTGTACAATGTACACTGTACACTGTACACTGTACACTGTACACTGTAAACTGTACACTGTACACTGTACACTGTACACTGTACACTGTACACTGTACACGATCGCTATTCTTTGAAACGCGCTGGAGGTTTATGAAATGGTATTGCAAAACCAATATGTGTTCTGCAGTCGTGTTCATTAATTATAAGTGGTAGGAAACTTTCGGCACCTTTTCGATTGAACAAACATTTGTACACCCCTGATACACCGTCCATCTCTCCCAGTGGTTAAGGAAGACACGTGACCGGCGACCACTTCTAAGTTTACGCGACAAAAAGAGACAGAAAGTTGAACGTAGTTTGAGTTGGGTGCTGCTGTGGGAGAGAGACACGTGACTGTGCAGCGTGTGTAGGTTACTGGACAAGGGGCCTAAGATGGAGTCACTAATAGGATACTGGAGAAAACTGCATAATGAGCAGCTTCATGAATTGCAATCCTCCCAAATTTTTCGATGAGACGGGCGGGGCATGTTGCACGCATCGGGGGAAAGAGATATAGTTACAGGAGTTTGGTGGGAAAATTCGAAGCAAAGGGAGCACTTGGAAGACCGAGGTGTAGATGTGACCTGTGTTAATTAAACACTACCCTATGAAGATGTGAGACAGATTAAGTACATGCACGGGAGGGGTGTGACTGGTCAGCTTTTATCGCTTTTGTACGTATGGTAATGATCAAGACGAACAGACCGTAATGCTGTGGACGATTTTGTGTGTAATGCTGTCATATAGTGACGTCACTGTGTGTATTCTATAGCGGAGTGTCTTCAGTGTTTGAGTGGCGAGTTAATAGCGCGATAGAACGTACTGACGAGTGCGCGAATTTTACGGTTGTGATGGTTTGTGGTTTGCGGTGTGTTGATGTGTGTTAGTTTAATATCGTCGGATCACGAAGTCGTAAGAAATTTACTTCTGCATGACCACATTACATTCTGCATACTGTAAAGACAATACAATGACAGCCACATTTCTGCTGTCAACAACATTAACACTGTATTTCAGAAACAGGTGACATGTTTCGACCATTTTTGTCAAGCCACCTTCAGGTCGATATACTACGAACATTTGAAAAAATTTAAATATTGACATGACTTTGATTATAGTATGGAAGTAAAACTTACCTTTCCTTCGATAATAAAGTGAGAGGCATGTCAATATTCTGTAACGTGTTTTTTTGTATTGTGGTTTTGAAGTCGGTTACAGCGTAATTTGGAATGTAAATTATGTTTGTTTTACTGTGTAAGGCACACAAATTCTTTGGTCACCCGAAAAGGTTGAGGCTGCTGTCGCCGGTCTTCCTGCAAGGTTAGTTTCTTCGTTTCCTACTGTGTGTGTCATAAAAACAGAGGATATGTACTGGAGGAAAATATTATTTAGGAGAGGCATTCATTACTAAGACTTGCTAATTAGGTGTGCTGATCCTTGATATGAGGAAATCCGCACGATGTAAGGACAAAATGGAAAGGCGAAGTCTGACACGCCTTCTAATAATAATAATAATAATAATATAGTAGTAATATAATATAAATTAATATAATAATTTAATGCAATATGTTTTGCTCTATGGCGTAGCTAGATATTTTGCTCTATGGCTTAGCTAGATAATTTTGCTCTATGGCGTAAGCTAGATGTTTTGCTCTATGGCGTAGCTGGACGTTTTGCTTATGGCGTAGCTAGATATTTTGCTCTATGGCGTAGCTAGATGTTTTGCTCTACGGCTTAGCTAGATATTTTGCTCTATGGCTTAGCTAGATATTTGCTCTATGGCGAAGCTAGATGTTTTGCTCTATGGCGTAGCTGGACGTTTTGCTGTATGGCGTAGCTAGATATTTTGCTCTATGGCGTAGCTAGATGTTTTGCTCTACGGCTTAGCTAGATTTTTGCTCTATGGCTTAGCTAGATAATTTGCTCTATGGCGAAGCTAGATGTTTTGCTCTATGGCGTAGCTGGACGTTTTGCTGTATGGCGTAGCTAGATATTTTGCTCTATGGCGTAGCTAGATGTTTTGCTCTATGGCGTAGCTAGATGTTTTGCTCTATGGCTTAGCTAGATGTTTTGCTCTATGGCTTAGCTAGATGTTTTGCTCTATGGCTTAGCTAGATGTTTTGCTCTATGGCGTAGCTAGATGTTTTGCTCTATGGCTTACCTAGATTTTTGCTTTATGGCGTAGCTAGATGTTTTGCTCTATGGCGTAGCTAGATGTTTTGCTCTATGCGTAGCTAGATGTTTTGCTCTATGGCTTAGCTAGATTTGTTTTGCTCTATGGCGTAGCTAGATGTTTTGCTCTATGGCGTAGCTAGATGTTTTGCTCTATGGCGTAGCTAGATGTTTTGCTCTATGGCGTAGCTAGATGTTTTGCTCTATGGCGTAGCTAGATGTTTTTCTCTATGGCTTAGCTAGATGTTTTGCTCTATGGCTTAGCTAGATGTTTTGCTCTATGGCTTAGCTAGATGTTTTGTCTAGGCTAGCTAGATGTTTTGCTCTAGGCTACTAGATGTTTTGCTCTATGACGTAGCTAGATGTTTTGCTCTACGGCTTAGCTAGATGTTTTGCTCTATGGTAGCTAGATGTTTTGCTCTATGGCGTAGCTAGATGTTTTGCTCTAGGCTTAGCTAGATGTTTTGCTCTATGACGTAGCTAGATGTTTTGCTTAAAACTATGCCATCATCGGCCAATTCGCCTCAAATATCCAGAGGCGATTTTACAGCTTTGTAATGAACGTCTTCAGATGTCTGTCGTTTCAGATTTAGACTTAGTATTTACCGTATAAGCTACGAACCTCAAATTGCCTTGAATGTGTAACATATTGAATATGTTGAAGTTCTGCTAACTGGTGACTTCGCCTGACTTACCGGCTGTGCCTAGTGACTGTTCCCTCCGAGTGTGATAATCCAATTTTGCTGACACACCGACTGATGAAGTAATCTAAAAGTGTTCGAAATAGACTCAGGGGTGTGTTTAGGCACGTGTATTATTGCGAAGACTTTCAAACGGCACTAACACTGCGAATCGCCTTGTTGTTTGGCTTGTCCTGTAATTAGTTACTGTGATGAAACTTGGCAACATGGCAGACAGCAGATATTAATGTAAAACTGGAAGTGGACGGAAGGAAATTAAAAAACTTTGCGAGGGCAGTAGCAGACGTCTGCAGGCGACAAGTGGGTAGGTGTTACCAACGTGACACGAAGAAATATCCTTCGCACAGCAAATTACCGAGAGACGGAGCCACGACATGTTGCGCGCCGCTGTGGTGAGATCCCATTTTGCTCTTTAATCCCAGTAATGAAAAGTAAATTATCTTATGCTAGCTGAAAATTGCAATTCATAATCGCCAGCACGGAACAGGATATTGAAAACGGTGCTTTAAAATTGAACTGACGTCTTTAGCGTCGCGTCGCATGATATTAACGTCATTGAGAAAAGTAGCAAGGCGATACGAAACTGCGTAACATGACATAGCAAAGAAATGTTTTGACCTAAGACAGAAGAAGCAACAGATGAGTGGAGGAATTTTTATAATTAGGAGCTTTATGAGGATTCAGAAATTATGGGATATGACGCCGTGTTTTTGGACAGTTTACCGACGTTTCGAAATATCGTACCTTCAGGGTCTATCGATAGACTGCTTGACCCTGAACATGGAGGCACTAGGTTCCTTCGAAACGTCGGGAACTGCTCGCGCAATTACACGGTGTCACATCCCAGATGACTTGAAAGTTTGGCAACACCGCTGTGAGGCACTGACGTTTCGCGACTAACTTTGTGACTTGTGCTTGAGATAAGTCAGGGACAGTAAGATGGGCGGAACGTGCAGTACACATTGGAGACAAGAGAAATGCGCGTAGGTTTTGATCAAAAAACGTAAGAAGAGATCACTTGAAAGAACTAGATGGAGCTGACCTCCATGTAGTGCCCACTTTAAGAACATATCTTCATGGCGTGGCGTTGAATTCAGCACAGATAAAAATGTAGCTTTAACAGAAAAGTAAGCAAGCAAACAGACAAACTAACCGACTAACCACTAACTAACCAACTAACTAACTTAATGGAGCAGGTTTCTTCTTTTCTTCCTGAGCTAGGAAAATTTTCCCCGCATTTTAAAAAGCAAAGCAATCCCATTACAGACCCCAGGTTTTTAGACAATCGGCACATGAAGGTGGTAAGGTTATCAGTCCTACGCACCGGCCGCCTTTACCCCCCAGGAAATACTCCTGGTACTCATTTCTGTTAGAGGCTGAGTCGACCCCAGGGCCATAGTGCGACCGAAATGATTATGTCAATGAAAAATTCCAGTGACACCATCGGGAATCGAACCCGCGACCTTCCGGCTTGTAGCGCAGTGCCTCAACCAACTGCGCCACCGCGTGCCACCCCCCCCCCCCCCCCGCATTTTATGAAAACCGAAACTTCGTTAGAGGGTTTCCAAGAGCCAGTCACTTTTCCCTATCCTGAGCCAGACGAATTCAATCCTCATCTTCCCGTCCGATGTCTTTAACATATATCTTTATATCATCTTCCCCATATATTCCTAAGTCTTCTGAGTTTTCACTTTCTTTCAGTTTTCCCCCCTCCGAGAACCTGTAAGCACTTTGCAGTTTGCTAGTACCCCTCTTAATTCTAAGTACCCTCCTCACTGACCTCATTCCGAAGCCCTCAACCTATATCGTGCACACTAATGACACACCAAGTGTCACGCGCACAGACAACTGGTAAAGCTCTAGTTGTTCCGGCAAGCAACTGCGCGTGGGCGGCCAGGAGCTTCGGGCGTCGGTTTGTAACGTGAAACTAAATGAAACGTCTGAGTACTGGAGACGTGTTTAAACTGTCCGCGAGTTTCGCTCGAAGCATGGACGTTCAGATTTTTACAGTGGATACACGTGAGGAAAAGATAGGCGTGGTTCGGGCGTTTCGGTGTGCGGAAATTACGAAACTGTCCGCACTGTCAATAACGAGGGTATTTGTTCCGTTTCGTCTGTGTTGGAAGGATTTTCATACACTGCCATGCATTGACGTTTGACATCACAGAGATAACTGTATGTCACGTGAGTAGACATTCAGATGGTATGAATTGTATGCACACGGCGGCGTATGAGTCTCGAATAGACTGCAGCTGTTTCTGTGAAGAGTATTGCGCGGTTGAAGATACTGATGGAGACACACGGAGTTATCTGTGACGTTGAAACGCGAGTGTTAAATATTTGGTCTTCAATGCCATACAGTAACCTGAAATATATTTAAAGACTCAGTCCTTACCGCGCAGTAAACACACTCCGTCTCAGTTACACAAACCAGTCAGTTAATGTTGTACAGTGAACTAATCGCTGTTTGTTCTGAGATCCACACAAAACACATAAATACAGTCCGTACCGCGCAGTAAACACACTCCGTCTCAGTTACACAAACCAGTCAGTTAATGTTGTACAGTGAAATAATGGCTGTTTGTTCTGAGATCCACACAAAACACATAAATACAGTCCGTACCGCGCAGTAAACACACTCCGTCTCAGTTACACAAACCAGTCAGTTAATGTTGTACAGTGAAATAATGGCTGATTGTTCTGAGATCCACACAAAACACATAAATACAGTCCGTACCGCGCAGTAAACACACTCCGTCTCAGTTATACAAACCAGTCAGTTAATGTTGTACAGTGAAATAATCGCTGTTTGTTCTGAGATCCACACAAAACACATAAATACAGTCCGTACCGCGCAGTAAACACACTCCGTCTCAGTTATACAAACCAGTCAGTTAATGTTGTACAGTGAAATAATCGCTGTTTGTTCTGAGATGCACACAAAACACATAAATACAGTCCGTACCGCGCAGTAAACACACTCCGTCTCAGTTATACAAACCAGTCAGTTAATGTTGTGCAGTGAAATAATCGCTGTTTGTTCTGAGATTCACACAAAACACATAAATACAGTCCGTACCGCGCAGTAAACACACTCCGTCTCAGTTATACAAACCAGTCAGTTAATGTTGTACAGTGAAATAATCGCTGTTTGTTCTGAGATTCACACAAAACACATAAATACAGTCCGTACCGCGCAGTAAATACACTCCGTCTCAGTTATACAAACCAGTCAGTTAATGTTGTACAGTGAAATAATCGCTGTTTGTTCTGAGATCCACACAAAACACATAAATACAGTCCGTACCGCGCAGTAAACACACTCCCTCTCAGTTATACAAACCAGTCAGTTAATGCTGTACAGTGAAATAATCGCTGTTTGTTCTGAGATTCACACAAAACACATAAACACAGTCCGTACCGCGCAGTAAACACGCTCCGTCTCAGTTACACAAACCAGTCAGTTAATGCTGTACAGTGAAATAATCGCTGTTTGTTCTGAGATCCACACAAAACACATAAATACAGTCCGTACCGCGCAGTAAACACACTCCTCTCAGTTATACAAACCAGTCAGTTAATGCTGTACAGTGAAATAATCGCTGTTTGTTCTGAGATTCACACAAAACACATAAACACAGTCCGTACCGCGCAGTAAACACGCTCCGTCTCAGTTACACAAACCAGTCAGTTAATGCTGTACAGTGAAATAATCGCTGTTTGTTCTGAGATCCACACAAAACACATAAACACAGTCCGTACCGCGCAGTAAACACGCTCCGTCTCAGTTACACAAACCAGTCAGTTAATGCTGTACAGTGAAATAATCGCTGTTTGTTCTGAGATCCACACAAAACACATAAATACAGTCCGTACCGCGCAGTAAACACACTCCCTCTCAGTTATACAAACCAGTCAGTTAATGCTGTACAGTGAAATAATCGCTGTTTGTTCTGAGATCCACACAAAACACATAAATACAGTTCGTACCGCGCAGTAAACACACTCCGTCTCAGTTATACAAACCAGTCAGTTAATGTTGTACAGTGAAATAATCGCTGTTTGTTCTGAGATCCACACAAAACACATAAATACAGTTCGTACCGCGCAGTAAACACACTCCGTCTCAGTTATACAAACCAGTCAGTTAATGTTGTACAGTGAAATAATCGCTGTTTGTTCTGAGATCCACACAAAACACATAAATACAGTCCGTACCGCGCAGTAAACACACTCCGTCTCAGTTATACAAACCAGTCAGTTAATGTTGTACAGTGAAATAATCGCTGTTTGTTCTGAGATCCACACAAAACACATAAATACAGTTCGTACCGCGCAGTAAACACACTCCGTCTCAGTTATACAAACCAGTCAGTTAATGTTGTACAGTGAAATAATCGCTGTTTGTTCTGAGATCCACACAAAACACATAAATACAGTCCGTACCGCGCAGTAAACACACTCCGTCTCAGTTATACAAACCAGTCAGTTAACTTCTTTTAGTTACGGTGATAATGACACATAAGGACACTGTGTGGAGAATGCGGAATGGTTTGACATTAGAGAAAATGGTACGTGTACTTACCACTGTGAAAAAGGTATTTAATGAATAATATGTATCATTGTAAATTATTTTATTATAGTAGAAGTTTTTAAGTGGTATCATAATAGGCTGTTGCAATTAAGGTCCGAAACGTCCGCTTAAAATTTAATCACTGGAGCTTGCAGTTTCCCGGTACAGCGGTGGAATGGGGGAAAAAAGTTACACACATCAAAGAGAGAAATTTGAATGACTTGTAGGTAAATTAGCGAAAGATGAGGGAGCAGAACACTCAGCTGAAACATGTTGGATAATGCCCGATGGGGGTTGCTTGTCTGTTGTAACTTTATCGGCAAGGCTGCCAACCTGCCAGTGTAAAATTTATCTGACGACCTTTCAGTTTCCAAAACGTTGCTCACGGTGCACTTGATCCATTTCCTTTGGACATATCCATTAAAGCAACTGAATTAATGCGGATAGGAGAAATGCCGTTCAGTCCACAGCAGGCGAGTGGCTTTAACCGAACGGCTGTGTGGGTTATCTTAGAGCGCGAACGGCTGAAAGGTTTTCTTTTAGCTACACGTAGCTAATGTCGAGTTCTACACGTGGTTAGGTTTGAAACGTGTCTAGGTGCAAGGTGTACACCGTGTACATAGACAGACGGAGCCTGTGACCACGTCGCGGCGCGTTCTGATTGCAGATGGAGGAGACGGCCTGCAGGTAGCAGCGGATATACAGTAGGCCTCGATTTAACGGACTTCGGATTTAACGGACAAAAAATTTCTGTCCTAAAGGAAAAATTTATTATATGTAAATTAATGTATATTAATATAATATATTGTCGACCTCGGTGGACTAGTGGTTTGCGTGCTCGCCACTGGACCCAAGGTTCGCGGGTTCGATCCGACCGAGGTCGATGGATTTTTAAGGGTGATAAAAATCCGGAAGTAAAGCCGTTGGTCCCATGTCGTAGATTTACGGCATGTAAAAGAATTTTACGGGCATGAATTGAACTAGTAATGCTCATAAGCAAAATTCAGCGTCCATTTCTCACCCAAGTCTCCTGACTGCCTGCCAGATGGCTCTGGTAGTCACATCAGGATTGAGTCGAACAGCGCGGCCAGTGGGCTGGGCACTCACTGCCACAAATGCACAAGACCAAGTAACCTCGGAAAGAGGAGGCCCAAGCCCATATAGGGCTATCGAGCCATGGTTATATATTATTATTATATAATATATAATCGAATATTATTGAATTTAATTAAAATAAAGTTTGGTTCCTGCCGTAAATTTATTTGTATATTTGTAACAGTTGTTTTAGTGACGTGTATAAATTACTGAATGTACATTATAATAATATTTTATTCATACTTATACATTATAATAACATTTTGATACACCCTGTACATTGTGAGTTCGTTATTAATACATGTTTTTAAAATACATTCGATTTAACGGACTTTCGGCAATAGCGGACACACCTTCCCCCTACTTAGTCCGTTAAATCGAGGGCCTACTCTATTGAATAAGCAGTAGCGGACAACAGACAAAGGGTGGTCTTCCAGTTTTGGGGGTTTAGGCGTGGGACTAAATCTTATCGTAAAAATTAACATGTTAACTAAATGTTATTCAAGGCCTAGGACTTCTACAGAAATGCATAAAGGGTTTGGCGGGTAAAATGAAGGAAAGAGACCACTCGGAAGACCTAGGTTAGATGGGAGGATAATATTAAAGAGGATGTTTTACAAATAGGCCAGAATGATGTGGGCTTGATTATGGGGACAAGTGGCGGTCTTTTGTGAACAGTTTAACGAAACGTCAGATTCCGTACAAGGCGGGAAAAGTTTCGGCCTTTCCTGCGCCGATTTTCACGAAACTCGCAATGAATGAACGGCATTCCGCGGTGGTCTGCTGTACAGAATTTCACCGACAAGGGTAAAGAAATATGAAAGGTAATTGTCGAAATACATTTACGCCCCAAAACCAATGACGACCGTCGCCGAGGATATTTTCACGTACGTCGCAAGCTGAGTAACGTCTGGCGTAAAACCTCCCGATACCGAATTTAATGAAAATCCGAGGTTATGTAGTCACTGATGGACGGCTAGACATTGGTCTTCTTGTAAGGCCTTTTGTGTTTTACTAAGTAAATGACGGTCTGTAACCGGACGATCTTCACTGCTGTTCTTGGCCCTTTAAGATACAGATCTTTGTGCAAAACCTTGCGTTCAGAATTGTGAACATTTTATCAGCCGACGTTCGCTTCGCTATCGCACAAATTAGTTCTTTTGATGCTGTCTCTGATGAAAAGAAGCGAGATGGTGTGCGATTGTTTGCAGCGGAGACAGCGCGCTGGTGATGAGTTGATCCTGGTTAAGTACGACAGATGATGTATGAGGTGCTACTTCGACGCATGCGCAGTTCGTTCATTTCTGTTTGCGGGACGCAGTGAGTTGGTGGAATCGTGTTTAACCTTTTAAAGCCTAATGGCTACTGGATGCTTCAACAGTTGTAACATTCAACAATTCTACATTCTGCCCACACTGTATTTATGTGTATTGTATTTATATTACAGCAAACAGCGACTTTTGCCTTATATAACATAAATTGATTTGTTTTTGTAACCGAGATGAAAAGTGTTTACTGCGCGGTACGAACTGGGTCTTTAAATGTAACAGTTTACACTTCGTATTTAAAGGGTTAAAAGACAATCCTTGATACTAGCTGATGCAAGCGAACAGAATTGGGTGTAAGATGAAAGGAAAATACATTTTGTTTTGAGTCTTATAAAGTAATCGTCTGATTCTGAAATGAAAGGTAAAAATAGAACATTTAGTATGAAATTTTGTGTGTGTATTCTGTATCCGAAATGTATGTTTTTCTCTATAGACAGAAATATTTTGCTTACGTTATTTAGTGGGGGCACGCGGTGGCGCAGTTGGTTGAGGCACTGCGCTACAAGCCGGAAGGTCGCGGGTTCGATTCCCGATGGTGTCATTGCAATTTTTCATTGACATAATCCTTTCGGTCGCACTATGGCCCTGGGGTCGACTCAGCCTCTAACAGAAATGAGTACCAGGAGTATTTCCTGGGGGGTAAAGGCGGCCGGTGCGTAGGACTGACAACCTTACCACATTCATGTGCCGATTGTCTATAAATCTGTGAGCCTCAACCTCCTGGAACCCTAAGGGCCTGTCCAGGCCTGTAATGGGGTTGCTTTACCTCTACATTATTTAGTGACAGTATTTCGCTAAAATGATGATAATTATCGATGATAGTGATTGTTTGAGTCTAGTGACGGAAGGAATTTCAAGCCAAACGAAGTAAAGTGGCTTCACAACTGGCATATTTGACAGACATTTGTCATTCGTGGATACTTTTCACGTCTTGGGAACGGTGCACTTGTATACAGACGGCCACTTGTCCGTTTCTCACCAGCTGTCCGTAAATGCGACACAAGTGGTCTAGAATTCTGCCACTTCACCACGACTAATTGTATACGGGTATTACGAGACGACGAGGAGAAGACGTAAGCAGCTACTGGATGACCTTAAGGAAAAGAAAAGATACTGTAAATTGAAAGAGGAAGCACTAGATCGCACCCTGTGGAGAACTCGCTTTGGAAGAGGCTACGGACCTGTCGTAAGACAGACTGCAGAATGAAGAGGCTACGGACCTGTCGTAAGACAGACTGCAGAATGAAGAGGCTACGGACCTGTCGTAAGACAGACTGCAGAATGAAGAGGCTACGGACCTGTCGTAAGACAGACTGCAGAATGAAGAGGCTACGGACCTGTCGTAAGACAGACTACAGAATGAAGAGGCTACGGACCTGTCGTAAGACAGACTACAGAATGAAGAGGCTACGGACCTGTCGTAAGACAGACTGCAGAATGAAGTGGCTACGGACCTGTCGTAAGACAGACTGCAGAATGAAGAGGCTACGGACCTGTCGTAAGACAGACTGCAGAATGAAGAGGCTACGGACCTGTCGTAAGACAGACTACAGAATGAAGAGGCTACGGACCTGTCGTAAGACAGACTGCAGAATGAAGTGGCTACGGACCTGTCGTAAGACAGACTGCAGAATGAAGAGGCTACGGACCTGTCGTAAGACAGACTGCAGAATGAAGAGGCTACGGACCTGTCGTAAGACAGACTACAGAATGAAGAGGCTACGGACCTGTCGTAAGACAGACTGCAGAATGAAGAGGCTACGGACCTGTCGTAAGACAGACTGCAGAATGAAGAGGCTACGGACCTGTCGTAAGACAGACTGCAGAATGAAGAGGCTACGGACCTGTCGTAAGACAGACTGCAGAATGAAGAGGCTACGGACCGTCGTAAGACAGACTGCAGAATGAAGAGGCTACGGACCTGTCGTAAGACAGACTGCAGAATGATGAATTACTGGACAAGTACCGTTTGTACAACTTAGCTAACTTACGTACGTACGTAGCTACGTTGTTACGTCAGCAGATTTATTGTACAGTGACAATTATGGCGCGATTATAAAATAAACTGATCGTGGAAATGTGGCTTTAGAAATTAGGCACGTTAGGCAGCGTAGGCATAGAGTAATAATTGTGGGGGGTTTGTATACTGGCGTGTAGCTGGGGGGCAGCACGACTTGATTGAAACGCTGAATGCAAAGTGTTTCGTCTGCTTTAGAAGACACTGTAGACGTAAGAACATGCATGTAAAGTGTTATCTGCTGTTATCTGACGTAACCAAACGTGGATTATAAAGAGACTTTGCACTGAAATTTAACAATATCGAATTTCATTAAAATCCCTCCAGCTCTTTTCAACTAATTACAAGCAGACAGACAGACATACAGACAGCTAGATAGACAGACAGACAGACAGCTAGATAGAGAGACAGACAGACAGCTAGACATACAGACAGACAGACAGACAGACAGCTAGATAGACAGAGAGACAGACAGGCAGGCAGATAGACAGACAGCTAGATAGACAGAGAGACAGACAGACAGCTAGATAGACAGAGAGACAGACAGACAGCTAGATAGACAGAGAGACAGACAGACAGCTAGATAGACAGAGAGACAGACAGACAGCTAGACATACAGAGAGACAGACAGACAGCTAGACATACAGAGAGACAGACAGACAGCTAGACATACAGAGAGACATACAGACAGCTAGATAGACAGAGAGACAGACAGACAGCTAGATAGACAGAGAGACAGACAGACAGCTAGACATACAGAGAGACAGACAGACAGCTAGACATACAGAGAGACATACAGACAGCTAGATAGACAGAGAGACAGACAGACAGCTAGATAGACAGAGAGACAGACAGACAGCTAGACATACAGAGAGACAGACAGACAGCTAGACATACAGAGAGACATACAGACAGCTAGATAGACAGAGAGACAGACAGACAGCTAGATAGACAGAGAGACAGACAGACAGCTAGACATACAGAGAGACAGACAGACAGCTAGACATACAGAGAGACAGACAGACAGCTAGATAGACAGAGAGACAGACAGACAGCTAGACATACAGAGAGACAGACAGACAGCTAGACATACAGAGAGACAGACGACAGCTAGACATACAGAGAGACATACAGACAGCTAGATAGACAGAGAGACAGACAGACAGCTAGATAGACAGAGAGACAGACAGACAGCTAGACATACAGAGAGACAGACAGACAGCTAGATAGACAGAGAGACAGACAGACAGCTAGACATACAGAGAGACAGACAGACAGCTAGACATACAGAGAGACAGACAGACAGCTAGACATACAGAGAGACAGACAGACAGCTAGATAGACAGAGAGACAGACAGACAGCTAGATAGACAGAGAGACAGACAGACAGCTAGACATACAGAGAGACAGACAGACAGCTAGATAGACAGAGAGACAGACAGACAGCTAGATAGACAGAGAGACAGACAGACAGCTAGACATACAGAGAGACAGACAGACAGCTAGATAGACAGAGAGACAGACAGACAGCTAGATAGACAGAGAGACAGACAGACAGCTAGATAGACAGAGAGACAGACAGACAGCTAGACATACAGACAGACAGACAGCTAGATAGACAGAGAGACAGACAGACAGCTAGATAGACACAGAGACAGACAGGCAGGCAGACAGCTAGACATACAGACAGACAGACAGACAGCTAGATAGACAAAGAGACAGACAGCTAAATAGACAGAGAGACAGACAGACAGGCAGCTAGATAGACAGAGGACAGGCAGACAGTAGACATACAGAGAGACAGACAGACAGCTAGATAGACAGAGAGACAGACAGACAGGCAGCTAGACAGACAGCAGGCAGACATAATTATTCCCATGGAGCACAGCCCTTCTTGAGAAGCTAGTAGTTTCTCAGCTGATCAAGAAATTGCCCACACTTTACGGAATTCGAATCTTTCTTCCCGTGTTCACAAAAGCCAACCACTTGTACGTATCCCTAGCCAGATCAATCCAATACACGCCCTTTCATCCTGTTTATTTAGGATCAGTTTTAATATTAATCTCCCATCTACGTCTAGATCTTCAAATGGTCTCTTTCCTCCAGGTTTTCCCCACCAAAATCCTGTATGCATTTCTTTTCTTCCCCATGTCTTCCACATGTTCAGCCCATCTCAACGACGTTGATTTGATGACTGGGGGAGGCATGTAAATTTCAAAGCTCCTAATTGTGAAATTTTCTACAGTCTCCTGTTATGGGCATAGCGAAGCTTTAAGGTTCAGTTTTGCAACTTTTCATCTAAAACGCTCTAAAAATGTCAACTGATGCACGTACTTCACTACTTCACCTACTTCACTACTTCACCTACTTCACTACTTCACCTACTTCACTACTTCACCTACTTCACCTACTTCACCTACTTCACTACTTCACCTACTTCACTACTTCACCTACTTCACTACTTCACCTACTTCACTTCATGTGGAGGACACAAACTTAAATATTCAGTACACGCAGATCAACGCCATATTCTGCAAGCAAGAGACGTCACAGGATAACGCCGTCCAATCTGCGTCACTTCTGCTACGTGATTTTACATATTCATACAAGACGCCTTGTGAAAAGCATCCGACGCTCATTACGATCTTTTTATTTCTGTCCGTGCTTCGCCTTACCGAACGCGCTCTGGCGGCCATCAAAAGAAGCTGTTAAGCCCGACGGCTTGCTAAAGGGGGGGGGAGCTTATCTTAATCCAACTGGCTGTGTTCCATTACACTGCTGCAGTTCTCACCGAGCACTGACTTAATTCTTTCGCACCCGACTCAGAGAAACTGCTTCTCCTAAAAGTAAAACTGACTCTTCAGAGCTCTTATATATCGCGTTATCAGTTTTGAGTTTATACAGGGTTATAAATTGGTGTTTGTTGATGTACTTTGGTGTGTCGTGTTAAGGGAAGGACAGCTCTAATTGTAATTACATACAAGTTGTTTGTTTACAATTGTAATTACATACAAGTTGTTTGTTTACAATTGTAATCACATACAAGTTGTTTGTTTACAATCGTAATTACATACAAGTTGTTTGTTTACAATTGTAATCACATACAAGTTGTTTGTTTACAATTGTAATTACGTACAAGTTGTTTGTTTACAATTGTAATTACATACAAGTTGTTTGTTTACAGTTGTAATTACATTCAAGTTGTTTGTTTACAATTGTAATCACATACAAGTTGTTTGTTTATAATTGTAATCACATACAAGTTGTTTGTTTACAATTGTAATCATATACAAGTTGTTTGTTTACAATTGTAATTACGTACAAGTTGTTTGTTTACAATTGTAATTACATACAATTTGTTTGTTTACAATTTATTACATACAATTTTTTTACAATTGTAATACATACAGTTATATTGTTACAGTTGTAATTACATCAAGTTTTGTTTACAATTGTAATTACATACAAGTGTTTTTATAATGTAATTACATACAAGTTTAGTCTTAATCACCGTGCATTTTTAATTATTCAGATACGCAAACAAATGCTAAATCACTAAAAAGTGCAGTCGCCCTTATTATATCGAACCTACATATGTTTTCGGCTCCCATGAGCCATCACAGGCTTTCTAGAGTGCCACAATAGAAAGCCCTGTGATGGCTCATGGAGAGCCGAAACATATGTAGGGTTCGACTATAATACAAGGCTGACTGCACCTTTTTAGTGATTTGTGCATTGTTGGTGTATTCGGAATACATACAAGTTGTTTGTTTACAATTGTAATTACATACAAGTTGTTTATTTACAATGTAATTACTACAAGTCGTTTGTTTACAATTGTAATTACATTACAAGTTGTTTGTTTACAATTGTAATCACATAAAGTTGTTGTTTACATTGTATCACATACAAGTTGTTGTTTACAATGTGATTACATACAAGTTGTTTGTTTACAATTGTAATCACATACAAGTTGTTTGTTTAAATTGTAATCACATACAAGTTGTTTGTTTACAATTGTAATCATATACAAGTTGTTTGTTTACAATTGTAATTACATACAAGTTGTTTGTTTACAATTGTAATTACATACAATTTGTTTGTTTACAATTTTAATTACATTACAATTGTTTGTTTACAATTGTAATTACATACAGGTTGTTTGTTTACAGTTGTAATTACATTCAAGTTGTTTGTTTACAATTGTAATTACATACAAGTTGTTTGTTTATAATTGTAATTACATACAAGTTTTAGTCTTAATTCACCGGCATTTTATATTCCAGAAATACCCAACAATGCATAAATCACTAAAAGGTGCAGTCAGCCCTTTTTTAGTCGAACCTACATATGTTCGGCTCTCCATGACCCATCATCAGGGCTTTCTAGTAGTGCACTATAGAAAGCCCCTGATGATGGCTCATGGAGAGCCGAAACATATGTAGGGTTCGACTATAATAAAAGGCTGACTGCACCTTTTTAGTGATTTGTGCATTTGTTGGTGTATTTCTGGAATACATACAAGTTGTTTGTTTACAATTGTAATTACATACAAGTTGTTTATTTACAATTGTAATTACATACAAGTGTTTGTTTACAATTGTAATTACATACAAGTTGTTTGTTTACAATTGTAATCACATACAATTGTTTGTTTACAATTGTATCACATACAAGTTGTTGTTTACAATTGTGAATTACATACAAGTTGTTTGTTTACAATTGTAATCACATACAAGTTGTTTGTTTACAATTGTAATTACATACAAGTTGTTGTTTACAATTGTAATTACATACAAGTGTTTTGTTTACAATTGTAATTACATACGAGTTGTTTGTTTACAATTGTAATTACATACAAGTTGTTTGTTTACAATTGTAATTCACATACAAGTTGTTTGTTTACAATTGTAATCACATACAAGTTGTTTTTACAATTGTATCACATACAAGTTGTTTGTTACAATTGTAATCACATACAAGTTGTTTGTTTACATTGTAATTACATAAAGTTGCTTGTTTACAGTTGTAATTACATAAAGTTGTTTGTTTACCCGACACACAGCAAATTTCACATTTCTTGCGTCCTTTGATTGCGCAAAGCACTAACAAAGTACGTCTGTGTCTCCTAAGTCTGCACGAACGGTCACTAATTAAATCTGCCTGTCGTTTAACGTGCCAGAAAACAAGATGGCGTACTCTAACGTCAGACAACGATACGTAGCGGTAAAGGTAAAGGTAAAGGTAATGGTAAAGGTAAAGGTAAAGTAGGTAAAGGTAAAGGTAAAGGTAATGGTAAAGGTAAAGGTAAAGGTAAAGTTCACCCTACAACAGGCTATGAAGGCCCAGAGGGGGAGTAGAGGTATAGCTCTACTCTTTCTATAACCTCGGCAATAGATGGGGTGGGTGGTCAACGCCACGCCCCGGCCGCTTTACCCCCGGGAATGACCCGGTACCCGTTGTACAGGAGGCTGTATCTCTCGTGTCCCCGATTCATACTACACGCCGTGTCCATCTCATACTCCATAATAATATTCGGTGCAGAGTACAAATCACGAAGTACCTCGTTATGAGACTTTCCCAGGTCTCCTGTTACGCCGCCTTATGACTGAATATCTCCCTCAGCACTCTGTTCAGTCTGTCTCAAATACGAATACCAAACCCGCAATGTGTAAATACATTTTAGTAAAAATCCCTAATGTGAAATTTGGAGAAAAGTTTGTCATTTGAGGAGCGCGCTGTTCCATGCGGCCAGACAGACAGACGGATACGACGACGCTGTTGTCTTTGCTAACGCGCCTAAAAACAAATGCCAAGGGGTAGATGACGTTCAGAAACGGCATTAGAGACGGCTTAATTAATTGTGCAGACTTGGCCGTGTTGCAGACAGACAGACAGACCGTAAAGGGAAACGACCGGCTCGGCGTTTGATCCTCGGACTTGAGGACACAGTGTAGCTGCATGGAGATACTGTCAGGCGCCTGGCACACAGACGACGTGCCTGCGACGTGATAAGACGCCACCAGAGTGGAGTTAGGGGACACACGCACACACACGCACGCACGCACTGACAGATACCAGAGGATCTACATATAAACACACACACACTGCATTCAAATGAGCAGCATTGTGATTTGCACTGCGGTGAGTTAAGGAGGATGGGGCGTGGGAGAAGAGAAATGCTTACAGGATTTTGGCTGGGAAACCTGAAGGAAAAAAAGACCACTTGGAAAACCTAGGCGTAGACGGGAAGATAATAATAAAGTAGAGTTAAATAAATAGAATGTGATGGCGTACAGTGGATTCATCTGGCTCAGGATAGGGACAAGTGTCGGGGTCTTGTAAGCACGGTAATGAAACTTCGGGTTGCATAAAAGTGGGAGAGTTTCTTGACTAGCGGAGAAAGTAGGACTGTACTCCATGGAGTAGCCGGGAAGGTGAATAGTTTGATTGTTACTACGTTAAACAGTGGCTAAGGAAGTAAGGTAAAGGTCACCCTACAACAGGCCATGAAGGCCCTGAGGGGGAGTAGCGGTATAGCTCTACTCTTTCTTTAACCTCGGCCTAGATGGGGGTGGGTGGTCAACGCCACGCCCCGGCCGCTTTACCCCCGGGAAAGAGACCCGGTACCCATTGTACAGGAGGCTGGGTAGGCCCCAGGGCCGGTCTGGACGGGTGCTGAAAATCTCGCCCCCACCGGGATTCGATCCCCGGACCGTCCAGCTCGTAGCGAGTCGCTATACCGACTGAGCTATCGCGGCCCACAGCTACGCAAGTGTCCACCTTTTATTGAAACAGACAGTTCGTTACTGTATACCGTCTGCTAGGTCTATGCTTTTCGGTCCGTATCCTAAACCACAATATCGAACCCGAAGTCCTTAAGGCCCATTTAATATTACCCTCCCATGTTTCAAGCTGTCTAGTCTGTTCGGATTTTTATATTACAATTTCTAAAACACCGTACTTATTATCTCTCCCATGCATTTTACATGACCATCCCATCTAATTCGCTGTAAATCGAATACCCAAATAATCTGTCAACTGATCTTCAAATCACTTGGGCGGACAGACTGTGACACACAGATGTGACGTCACTATTATCCGTATTTCCTTACAGAACACAGTCTGGTTACTGCAATGTTAGTGGGCTGACACGGGCCATGACACTGTGTTCTGACAAGTGGCACTTGGTAGACATGCTGCTGCCTTATTACAGCACAAGCGGCTTCGGCCATCTTGATCTTCATCATAGTCTTGGTTTTAGTACCGGCGATGGAGGCAATTCATACTGCAGTCTGTCTTACGACGGTCCGTAGCCTCTTGTACAGCGAGTTCTCCACAGAGTGTGATCTAGTGCTTCCTCTTTCAATTTACAGTATCTTCTCTTTTCCTTAAGGTCATCCAGTAGTGCTTACGTCTTCTCCCTCGTCTTTCCGTCATTTCTATCCTTCCCTCTAACTTTCCTTCAATCACATGTTTCAGAAGGCAGTTTCTACGCAAGATGTGACCAATCCAGTTAGCCTTTCTTCTTTTTATTGTATGTACGATATTCCTCTCCTCCTTCACTCTGTGTAATACTTCTTCATTTCTCACACGATCGGTCCAACTGATCTTCTCCATTCTTCTCCAGCACCACATATCAAAACTTTCCAGATACTTCCGATCCACTTTCCCAAGTGTCCACGTTTCAGCACCACACAAAGCTACGCTCCAAATGTAGCACTTTACTAGTTTCTTACTTAAATTTAAGTCCAGTTTGCTGTGAAAAGTCTTCTTGTTGAATGCTGCTTTAGCCATGGCAATTCTACATTAACTTCACATTACACCTTGCATCGTTTGTTATCACGCTACACAAATAATTGCAATATTCCACATTCTCCAATTGTTTTTGATCTATCACAATTTTAATTAAGGACAGTTGACTTCAGATTCTCATCTATTTTTCCCAACATTCATTTCCATTCCATAACGTCTTCCAATTTAGTTAGTCTACCAACCACACCCTGTAGCTACCGTTTCTTCTCCCTAGCCAGTAGCACAAGGTCATCTGCATATTTCACAGTGCCAATTACTTGTCCTCCTATTTTGAAGTCTCCAAACCCTTCAAGACTTCCTTAGTAAGGTACTCGCTGTATAAGTTGAACAAAATCGGCGACAAACAGCAACCTTGTCTAACTCCTCTTCCAATTTCACACTCCTCGTCTCCCCTTGGTCCAGTCGTATTTTGACACTCTGCTCCATGTACAATTTGCTGATCAATCTTCTTTCGTATGGAGGCAATATCTGCTTCGAAAACTCCGTGACAGTCTACCAAGATACAAAGCTCCGAAATGGCGAATCTTTGCAAGTGCGACATTCCTAGACCTCTCAGAGGCTCGAACTACGTACGTCACCGCAGTCTGTGGGAGATCTGCTGTAGCATGACGCCGTGCAACACATTTCGCGCGCCTGCGCAAGCGCGACCGCGTTGAGCGAGGGGCTCTACACGTGGTTTGACACAATACAGGCGCTCCCAAACCTACGACAGGGTTCCTCGCTGATGAACAGGCCAACAGTCGACGTTGTCTTAAGTCGGAGGTACCTGACACATTCAGACTCACAAACAAGGCGCTTGACACTAGACGTTAACAAGAGAAAGGCCGTGTCAGCTGACCATACTGCATGCTGTATCAACT
Organism: Reticulitermes speratus; assembly: GCA_021186555.1. Classification (NCBI taxonomy): domain Eukaryota; kingdom Metazoa; phylum Arthropoda; class Insecta; order Blattodea; family Rhinotermitidae; genus Reticulitermes; species Reticulitermes speratus. The sequence continues at coordinate 1,165,202 of JAJKFL010000001.1, forward strand.
GCATACGTTTTGATAGAGCTGAATGTAAACAAGGACAGAACACAAAACAGACGGCAGCACACAAATTCGTCGTATTGTGACGAAAACAAGAGTAAGAGGACCGGACGCAACATTGACTTGTACACATGCGCATTGTATCCGCTTATCGTGGGGCCTATCGTAGTAAGTCGATCGTGTCGTAAATCGGAGAACGTACGTAATTTTTCCGCGAATATGCGAAGCGTCGAAATGGGTAAAGAAATGTGTATCTGCTGTATATCACTGTACAGCATTAACTGACTGGTTTGTATAACTGAGACGGAGTGTGTTTACTGCGCGGTACGGACTGTATTTATGTGTTTTGTGTGGATCTAGAACAAACAGCGATTATTTCACTGTACAGCATTAACTGACTGGTTTGTATAACTGAGACGGAGTGTGTTTACTGCGCGGTACGGACTGTATTTATGTGTTTTGTGTGGATCTCAGAACAAACAGCGATTATTTCACTGTACAACATTAACTGACTGGTTTGTATAACTGAGACGGAGTGTGTTTACTGCGCGGTACGGACTGTATTTATGTGTTTTGTGTGGATCTCAGAACAAACAGCGATTATTTCACTGTACAGCATTAACTGACTGGTTTGTATAACTGAGACGGAGTGTGTTTACTGCGCGGTACGGACTGTATTTATGTGTTTTGTGTGGATCTCAGAACAAACAGCGATTATTTCACTGTACAACATTAACTGACTGGTTTGTATAACTGAGACGGAGTGTGTTTACTGCGCGGTACGGACTGTATTTATGTGTTTTGTGTGGATCTCAGAACAAACAGCGATTATTTCACTGTACAAGCATTAACTGACTGGTTTGTATAACTGAGACGGAGTGTGTTTACTGCGCGGTACGGACTGTATTTATGTGTTTTGTGTGGATCTCAGAACAAACAGCGATTATTTCACTGTACACATTAACTGACTGGTTTGTATAACTGAGACGGAGTGTGTTTACTGCGCGGTACGGGCTGTATTTATGTGTTTTGTGTGGATCTCAGAACAAACAGCGATTATTTCACTGTACAACATTAACTGACTGGTTTGTATAACTGAGACGGAGTGTGTTTACTGCGCGGTACGGACTGTATTTATGTGTTTTGTGTGGATCTCAGAACAAACAGCGATTATTTCACTGTACAACATTAACTGACTGGTTTGTATAACTGAGACGGAGTGTGTTTACTGCGCGGTACGGACTGTATTTATGTGTTTTGTGTGGATCTCAGAACAAACAGCGATTATTTCACTGTACAGCATTAACTGACTGGTTTGTATAACTGAGACGGAGTGTGTTTACTGCGCGGTACGGACTGTATTTATGTGTTTTGTGTGGATCTCAGAACAAACAGCGATTATTTCACTGTACAACATTAACTGACTGGTTTGTATAACTGAGACGGAGTGTGTTTACTGCGCGGTACGGACTGTATTTATGTGTTTTTGTGTGGATCTCAGAACAAACAGCGATTATTTCACTGTACAACATTAACTGACTGGTTTGTATAACTGAGACGGAGTGTGTTTACTGCGCGGTACGGACTGTATTTATGTGTTTTGTGTGGATCTCAGAACAAACAGCGATTATTTCACTGTACAACATTAACTGACTGGTTTGTATAACTGAGACGGAGTGTGTTTACTGCGCGGTACGGACTGTATTTATGTGTTTTGTGTGGATCTCAGAACAAACAGCGATTATTTCACTGTACAGCATTAACTGACTGGTTTGTATAACTGAGACGGAGTGTGTTTACTGCGCGGTACGGACTGTATTTATGTGTTTTGTGTGGATCTCAGAACAAACAGCGATTATTTCACTGTACAGCATTAACTGACTGGTTTGTATAACTGAGACGGAGTGTGTTTACTGCGCGGTACGGACTGTATTTATGTGTTTTGTGTTGGGATCTCAGAACAAACAGCGATTATTTCACTGTACAACATTAACTGACTGGTTTGTATAACTGAGACGGAGTGTGTTTACTGCGCGGTACGGACTGTATTTATGTGTTTTGTGTGGATCTCAGAACAAACAGCGATTATTTCACTGTACACCATTAACTGACTGGTTTGTATAACTGAGACGTAGTGTGTTTACTGCGCGGTACGGACTGTATTTATGTGTTTTGTGTGGATCTCAGAACAAACAGCGATTATTTCACTGTACAACATTAACTGACTGGTTTGTATAACTGAGACGGAGTGTGTTTACTGCGCGGTACGGGCTGTATTTATGTGTTTTCTGTGGATCTCAGAACAAACAGCGATTATTTCACTGTACAACATTAACTGACTGTTTGTATAACTGAGACGGAGTGTGTTTACTGACAAAAACTTCAAATGTAATTAATACAGCAAACAACTTTTGCACTTAATAATTTATTAAGTGCAAAAGTTGTTTGCTGGGCTAATTGTAACAACATGCTCGGTATGAATAACGTAAAAACAACTTCAAATATAATGTAAGGTAAAGCCAGACCGTCACGGTTCACAGCGCGCTGCCACCAGCAGCCCCTCAAGTACTGACAGGCCTGCCATATAAACGTCTCAGGACGCACAAAGCACAGCACCGCTTTTGTTTGGCGTTGCGTTAGTTTCATTTGAAAGTGCGTGACAGCGAAGTAACTGTGATATTGAGTTGCATCGTCATGGCAACCCCACAGACTCTAATAAGCAAGCAGGTAGCCTGCCTCATAACGAAGCTGTATGTGTGACGTCATTTTCTGTTTCTTGCTATGACTCTTTGTTTAGGACTTAATTGTACTTGGCATGACATGGAATAGATACAGCTTCAGCCTACAGATACAGCTTCAGAGCCTACAGATATAGCTTCAGAGCCTACAGATATAGCTTCAGAGCCTACAGATACAGCTTCAGAGCCTACATATACAGCTTCAGAGCCTACATATACAGCTTCAGAGCCTACATATACAGCTTCAGATTCTACAGATACAGCTTCAGAGCCTACATATACAGCTTCAGATTCTACAGATACAGCTTCAGAGCCTACAGATACAGCTTCAGATCCTACATATAGAACTTCAGATTGTACAGATACAGCTTCAGAGCCTACAGATACAGCTTCAGATTCTACAGATACAGCTTCAGAGCCTACAGATACAGCTTCAGATCCTACATATAGAACTTCAGATTGTACAGATACAGCTTCAGAGCCTACAGATACAGCTTCAGATTCTACAGATACAGCTTCAGAGCCTACAGATACAGCTTCAGATCCTACATATAGAACTTCAGATTGTACAGATACAGCTTCAGAGCCTACAGATACAGTTTCAGATTCTACAGATACATCATCAGATCCTACAGATACAGCTTTAGATCCTACATATACAGCTTCAGAATGTACAGATACAGCTTCAGAGCCTACAGATACAGATTCAGAGCCTACAGATACAGCTTCAGAGCCTACAGATACAGCTTCAGAGCCTACAGATACAGCTTCAGCCTACAGATACAGCTTCAGCCTACAGAAGTATGCGTCACGAAACGCAGGAAGTACGCCAGATAGAACTGGCCAATTGGCCAATGGAGAATTGGGCAGACTCCGGTCGGTGCTCTGGGGTCTTCGCAGACAGCATTCAATGAATACAGGAAGTTTATTTTTCTGCCAGTTTTAATGCGACAGAAAATTGCAGCTAAACTATACACCTTATCTATTGCAGATGTTAGGAATGTCTGGAGTTGCCTTTCCACTCCACCCACACGTCTACAAGACGTGATACTTAATTCAACAGCTGATAATAAAATTTTATTGACGTGTATGTTATTAGAAGATCGTGTTGTTTCTCTTGCAATGTCCTTACAAATATAAAATCTTGTGTATGAAAAAAATCTGCCACGGCACACCTATAGTAAGTATTGTTCTTCAGAAACTAACAGTTAACTGGCCAAGAAGTCTCCCGTTTTTACGAAACCCCAAAAATGTTACAGCCTTTACATAATCCCGCTGTTGGTCGGTATCCATAGGCATATGAATGCAGGCCATAACTTCACATCGCATGTGAGATCCACATTAATGTTATCGGCACGAGTATGCGCAGGTCCATTCACACTACTCATCTGCCCACCTGCATGACATGCCCCATGACGGACTGACTCCTCAAAAGTTTCACAATCTCCCCCCCCCCCCTTCCGCCTGTAAAGTCAGTCATTATGTTCCGGAGTTTCATCAGCCTGCAGATATCAGTATCAATATGACAGATGCTGCCGTCTGTGGGAAACTAATCGAAGATTCGATGCTATGACCCTTGAAGTGGAAGGGCAATGTGAAGCCAATTACACGCTTAAGTAACTTCTACAGTTGTATTAAACTTCGCAACGGGCTTTTGCTAGAACAGTGAGGGGTGTCTACATTGACTGTTTAAGCTTTCGACCCTCTAAAGCCCACTGGTTACTATATGTACCACCATATTTAATATTCAACAATTCTACGTTCTGCCCACACAGTGTATTTATGTGTTTTGTGTGGATCTCAGAACAAACAGCGATTATTTCACTGTACAACATTAACTGACTGGTTTGTATAACTGAGACGTAGCGTGTTTACTGCGCGGTACGGACTGTATTTATGTGTTTTGTGTGGATCTCAGAACAAACAGCGATTATTTCACTGTACAACATTAACTGACTGGTTTGTATAACTGAGACGGAGTGTGTTTACTGCGCGGTACGGACTGTATTTATGTGTTTTGTGTGGATCTCAGAACAAACAGCGATTATTTCACTGTACAACATTAACTGACTGGTTTGTATAACTGAGACGGAGTGTGTTTACTGCGCGGTACGGACTGTATTTATGTGTTTTGTGTGGATCTGAGAACAAACAGCGATTATTTCACTGTACAGCATTAACTGACTGGTTTGTATAACTGAGACGGAGTGTGTTTACTGCGCGGTACGGACTGTATTTATGTGTTTTGTGTGGATCTCAGAACAAACAGCGATTATTTCACTGTACAGCATTAACTGACTGGTTTGTATAACTGAGACGGAGTGTGTTTACTGCGCGGTACGGACTGTATTTATGTGTTTTGTGTGGATCTCAGAACAAACAGCGATTATTTCACTGTACAGCATTAACTGACTGGTTTGTATAACTGAGACGGAGTGTGTTTACTGCGCGGTACGGACTGTATTTATGTGTTTTGTGTGGATCTCAGAACAAACAGCGATTATTTCACTGTACAGCATTAACTGACTGGTTTGTATAACTGAGACGGAGTGTGTTTACTGCGCGGTACGGACTGTATTTATGTGTTTTGTGTGGATCTCAGAACAAACAACGATTATTTCACTGTACAACATTAACTGACTGGTTTGTATAACTGAGACGGAGTGTGTTTACTGCGCGGTACGGACTGTATTTATGTGTTTTGTGTGGATCTCAGAACAAACAGCGATTATTTCACTGTACAGCATTAACTGACTGGTTTGTATAACTGAGACGGAGTGTGTTTACTGCGCGGTACGGACTGTATTTATGTGTTTTGTGTGGATCTCAGAACAAACAGCGATTATTTCACTGTACAGCATTAACTGACTGGTTTGTATAACTGAGACGGAGTGTGTTTACTGCGCGGTACGGACTGTATTTATGTGTTTTGTGTGGATCTCAGAACAAACAACGATTATTTCACTGTACAACATTAACTGACTGGTTTGTATAACTGAGACGGAGTGTGTTTACTGCGCGGTACGGACTGTATTTATGTGTTTTGTGTGGATCTCAGAACAAACAACGATTATTTCACTGTACAACATTAACTGACTGGTTTGTATAACTGAGACGGAGTGTGTTTACTGCGCGGTACGGACTGTATTTATGTGTTTTGTGTGGATCTCAGAACAAACAACGATTATTTCACTGTACAGCATTAACTGACTGGTTTGTATAACAGACGGAGTGTGTTTACTGCGCGGTACGAACTGAATCTTTATATATAATTTACACTAATCTTCAGTTCGTAAATGACTACGTCGCTGTAACATGCAGAAGCACTGCATTTTTCCACGCCGTGTTGCACTTCCTGTGCGCTCAACAAACAGCATAACCAGCCGGTCTTCGTAATGAGCGGCAGTGTGTTTACTGAGAAGTAGAAGCCGGAATTTTACATACTTATTTACTTGAACTTGACTCTTCCAGACTCAAGACAGAACAACTACACAGCCACGCTCTAGCTCCGGGACACAGACTTCTAAAGTTTTATGAAGAGAAACTTACTAACAGAAGTTTTGTTGTGACTGAAATTTTGGTCTGGTCTATTTCCTGAACATTCAGTTAATGTGTTTTGAAAGTTGTACTGTTGTATGCAGATGGCGCAGTCGTAACGCCATGCGAACTATCTACAGGGGAGTGAAACCTGAAATTCTTGTGACTTTCTTGTGTTAAAATGTATTCATGTAGCCAAACAGAAATTTGTATTGTTTACTGCGAACTAACATACAGACAAAACACAATTTCAGATTTAGCAGGATTTCTTGTAATATGTGTACAAAGCGCGATGTAATCAAATTATTTACGAGTTTTTTAAAGAATGTTAGTAAGTAAACGTCTGGATGTTAGTCATATATATTATGTCTCCGAGGCGCATCCGTCTATTTTGGGTTCTAAGCTCAGTGGTTACTATATGTACCACCACGTTTAACATTCAACAATTCTACGTTCTGCCCACACAGTGTCTTTATGTGTTTTGTGTGGATCTGAGAACAAACAGCGATTATTTCACTGTACAGCATTAACTGACTGGTTTGTATAACTGAGACGGAGTGTGTTTACTGCGCGGTACGGACTGTATTTATGTGTTTTGTGTGGATCTCAGAACAAACAGCGATTATTTCACTGTACAGCATTAACTGACTGGTTTGTATAACTGAGACGGAGTGTGTTTACTGCGCGGTACGGACTGTATTTATGTGTTTTGTGTGGATCTCAGAACAAACAGCGATTATTTCACTGTACAACATTAACTGACTGGTTTGTATAACTGAGACGGAGTGTGTTTACTGCGCGGTACGGACTGTATTTATGTGTTTTGTGTGGATCTCAGAACAAACAGCGATTATTTCACTGTACAGCATTAACTGACTGGTTTGTATAACTGAGACGGAGTGTGTTTACTGCGCGGTACGGACTGTATTTATGTGTTTTGTGTGGATCTCAGAACAAACAGCGATTATTTCACTGTACAACATTAACTGACTGTTTGTATAACTGAGACGGAGTGTGTTTACTGCGCGGTACGAGCTAAATACTTCAAGTTAGTGTTCAGTCTGATACCTTTCCTTTGCCGTGCGCCTGTTCGTGTCTGTCTGTCCGTCTGTAACAATTCCATACACGCCGAACCTTTTGTCACAACATTCAAATTTCTGTGAAAATCACTCAAAGTAACATAAAGAACTGCATGCGTTTCAGCGCACAACGATACCGTAACCGTTAGACTTATGTCGGAGGTGAAAACTTTCGAACAGAAGTCGCACAGTCGAACTAAACACGTTTTGTGCCCGATGTAATTTCCCAGATCTGTACAGTCTCCTGGTTAATTAAAGAAGTCACTAGTCACGTTTCAAAATGTGCCTGTTTTAGCCTCCTAATGCAGTGTTATATCGCAATAGGCCTTGACCCACACATTACATTTTCGTATAGTGCGTGTTATGATAGCGAACTGTGAAGCTTAAACACCGAGTTATTCACTCATCATGTCGGCTAGCTGTAATTTCTTGGGAGTTTCATGAAATGTCAACACACAGTGAGCTGTCTTGTAAGGATGTTTATACGTTTATATTTGAAGGAAAGATTTTGTAATTAATCTTTCCCTGTGATCTGTTGTCAATTATTTTTATTTCACACTATTTTAAGTGTCATATGTTTGTTGCGAAAACGTGAAAATTCTCGTTTCATATACGCACATTTATCGTTGTTGTGCGTGAAATCATCGCAGACTTGCTTTCCGAGTGTCATACGGTTTCACGGTACACGGTAAATGTAATTTCAAGTAAGCCCGTAAGATTGGCATGGCTTTCACAGCGCCGATTTTCACGAAATTTCAAGATGCTCTGCGGCGTTATGTACAGATCCATTGCACTGACTTTCACGCAAATCGGAGAGAGTGTTTGTGAAAACACAGAGATTCTGTTGCTTCTTTAAATAAAGCATGGCTTTTACTGTGCAGATTTTCACGAGACACATAACTACTCAGTACATTTTTGTGGAGAAGTGCAGCTTACCGAATTTTATCCAGATTGGTTAGATGATGTACAGAATAAGGGCAAAATTCCATTTATGCCTGTAAGTAAAGTAGGGCTTTTCTCGCACCGATTTTCATGAAAATCAGAAATGCTCAGTGAAATTAAATGGACGTCAGTGTATCGAATTTTACCGAAATCGGTGACGAAATATGGAAAGTGCGGGTAGGAAATCATTTAGGCTTTAAGTAAAATGTGACGTCACTGAGGCAATTTTCACGAAATTTCACCTTCTTTTCACCTTACTGGGAACTTTTGTAAATAACTCCTATACAGAATTTTATTCTACTTTGGATATTTTGAAACCAAAGAAGACTTTGTTAATTTTTGTGTCTACTACGTAACTGAATACGTCATTCGTAAATGGTTGAGTCTGTATTTGTGTGTCGTACTCGTGAAGCGTCGTTTGTGTGTCGTACTCGTGAAGCGTCGTTTGTGTTCATACACAACCGTGTCTTTATTCATTCCTGTGTGAACTTCAGTTCAAACACTATCGCTCTATTTCAGATATTGACACAGTGCAGCGTAATTACAAGTTTCAGTCCACTGTTGGCTCACTTGACATAATGTTTCTTCGTCTGTCAGTTACTGACTTCCATTAACCCTGCTCCACGCTTTATCATCCACCCTTTCTGTTGTTTTCATCAGCCCTGCTAATTTTACACTTTGTTCTTTTGTTCACATTTTGTACCTAACTTCTCTTTCTTGTGTTGGTAACACTGAAGTTTCAATATTGAGTTCATCTTTGCATTTGCTGTAAAGTCAGGGAGTATATATATATGTGCTTTTGAAAAGGTAATATATAAGTAAGATTGATAGTATAGAATAAATGGGCGTCTGGGGGCGAGGCTAAGTTAGAATACCGTTGTGATGTTGCAGCTGGAATTTGAAGTCCGACGTGTTATAATATACAGGGCATACACAAATGAATGGTGCGGTATCAATTGAATAAACCATATAAACCGCACCATTCCTTTGTGTATGCCCTCTACAGTGTCATGAAGGATCAAGATATTTGTAACTTGTGAGCATATGAACTGAGTGGTCGTTCCATAAATTTGTAATTACTTCGAACGATGTAACATCAGACAGAAGGACAATATGTAACACTGGCCACATGCCCGGTCTTCGGACAGGTTAGCAACGAAACACATTTTGCGTACAATTACGACTTGTACTAAATCTACATATATTTAACAATAAATCAATTAATGGCGACTATTATCGCACTACTACTCTAAGACCGACTTATTACTATCGATCAATATCCATTATTATCGATTAACGCCAATTATTCTCGATTATTATCGCCACGCGCTACTCCACGGCCGTTTTCCTAAGCTGTGTCTTTATTCTCGTAGCAAACCAACCATTAATCTCATCCACGACAGTGGTGCCATGTGGTTATGCTGTGTTACACTCGAAGCCCCACTCTTTTTGCTGCAACCCACGAAGCACTGTATTTAGGGCATTATATACAGGAGGTGCAAGATGTAGACGTGAAATGTAATGCAGAATTGCGTTGGCAAAAGCAGCATCCAACAAGAAGACTTTTGGCCAGCAAACAGGACTTAAATTTAAGTAAGAAACTAGTAAAGTGCTACATTTGGAGCGTAGCTTTGTGTGGTGCTGAAACGTGGACACTTGGGAAAGTGGATCGAAGTATCTGGAAAGTTTTGATATGTGGTGCTGGAGAAGAATGGAGAAGATCAGTTGGACCGATCGTGTGAGAAATGAAGAAGTATTACACAGAGTGAAGGAGGAGAGGAATATCGTACATACAATAAAAAGAAGAAAGGCTAACTGGATTGGTCACATCTTGCGTAGAAACTGCCTTCTGAAACATGTGATTGAAGGAAAGTTAGAGGGAAGGATAGAAATGACGGGAAGACGAGGGAGAAGACGTAAGCAGCTACTGGATGACCTTAAGGAAAATAGAATATACTGGAAATTGAAAGAGGAAGCACTAGATCGTACTGTGTGGAGAACTCGCTTTGGAAGAGGCTACGGACCTGTCGTAAGACACTGCAGAATGAATGAATGAATGAATGAATACACAGGTGGGTCGTCCCCGGTCCCGTGACAAATTTGTATTAAATTTGGCACCAGAGACTCCATAATTGTCGCAACTGCAGCTACAGTTTGAAGCTCCTATCTCTGTATTCTGATGAGTTGCTTTTTACATCGGCACACACACACACACACACACGCACGTTTTATTATATATATATATATGTCCAGTCGGTCTAGTTGTTAGTACCAGTTGTGTGAACGGCCCTGTTTCCCGTCAGTAACGCGCTGTCTCCTTACGTGCCTTCTGCCATGTACTGATGTGACAGAAGTAACAATATTCGTGGATGCTAGACGTGTTAAAAGGAAGATAGTGAGAGGCTGTTGCCTGGATTCATCTGGCTCAGGATAGGTTAAAGTGGCGGCCTTTTGTGATCAAGGTATTTAGACTTATGTCACCCTAACACGCGGGAAACGTACTGCTTTGGCGAATACACTCAACCGTCGCTTTCCGCGGGCTGGCAAATTCACGTCGTCGCCTGAAGAACAAAAGCACGTCACTCGGACCGTTCAGTGAACATCAAGACTTCGCGCCGCACAGTTGATGTTCAGGAGGTTGAAGGGGGGAGAAGCAGCTTGTATCAAAATGCTTCTGGAAAGATAGAAAAGCTAAAATTACTAAAACGGTTCAGGGGTGGCCTCAATTTCACCCTCGCTTTTATCGGTGGGGGGGGGGAGGTTCTTGGAACCTAACCCCACGAAAAATGAGAGATGAGTGTAAAGGGTTCTCACGGATGTCTGACCAAACTTACAACAGGAGCAGTAATTTGACACAACTCAGCGCTGTGGCATTTAGCGGCAAGATCCAGGATTACAGAAGCTCCGCTAGAAGGCAGTAGCTTTCACAAAGCGTTGGTACCTGTGTACGAAACTACACGGCGTCACGTCCGACACTGCAGTGCGCCCTTAAACCTCCAGACACTGACCGCTTTGCATAACTTGCCTGTAGCCTACCAGACACATTGCTAAAGTTCGGAGTGTTAAGACTGGTATATGCATTGCTTTTGTCTCTCCGTCTGCACAACAGCCAGTTCAGCTTAATACTGCGACATCAATTAATGATCTCACGACACTGTCATCGTCATCATCATGAAGCCAACCCTCGTGCACCTCCCTTCGACATCACCAAGTCCGACATTCACCTTCAGTTCCACTTGTGTTACACGAGCTCTATTCTCCCTGCCGCGGCAGGTAGAAAAACACGGACAGACGAGTTGTATGTTAAATCAGTTTTGCCTGAGGATGGGGACGGAGCAAGTCCCCGAAACGTCGTATTCAAACGAGTTGACGCGGCTGTGCGCCCGAGAAAACTATATTGAATCATGTCGCCGCGAAAATTTTAAAATTTATATCTATTCTACCTCTTTACCCCATGATTTGATGGTAACATACCCCACGGTAATCGCCGGAGTCAACTTCGATGCTGGCGTCAGATTGAGCGTCGGCGTCGTTTTTGTCTTGTGTGTAATTTCGGCTACTGAAACGTATTCTAGCAAGGTCATGTCGTTAAAGAAACTTCCTTTGGCCTGATGCTTGCATGCTTGAGTTTTGTTAGTTGATAGTTAGTAGGCTTGCTAAGGCTCAACAGTAACATGTGTAAGTTAGTTGATAGTTTAGTAGGCTTGCTAAGGCTCAATAGTAACATGTGTAAGTTAGTTGATAGTTAGTAGGCTTGCTAAGGCTCAACAGTAACATGTGTAAGTTAGTTGATAGTAGGCTTGCTAAGGCTCAACAGTAACAGCAATGGTGCTGTGTTGAGGAGCTGCGGCCTTTGTGCTGACATCTGCACACTGTCTGTGTAAGTTAGTTGATAGTTAGTAGGCTTGCTAAGGCTCAACAGTAACAGCATGGGGCTGTTGAGGAGCTGGCGGCCTTTGTGCTGACATCTGCACACCTGTCTGTGTAAGTGTTAGTTGATAGGGTTAGCTAGGCTTGCTAAGCTATAATTATTGGTATAACAAATTTTTTATATACCAATAATATAGCTGTTGTAATTTCAACAAAAGAGCCCCTGAAGATGAGCCTTATATAGGCTAGAAACATGTTGGGCAGCATTTAATAAAAATTGTGTTAAATAACATAAAACTGTGTACATTTGTCTGCATAACATATATACAATTAAACATGTACGGCACAAGTAACGTAAAGTTCAAAACTAGTTAAGTCAAATGTGGCTACTATTGCTGTTTTGAATAATCCTTGTGATTTGTGTTAGTCATTTGACTATGGTAAGTTCTGAACATACAAAATCTGAAATCAAAATCATAAATTTCATTTAATAATTAGAGTGGGAGTGCAGGAATTATTGTAGTTATTGTGCTAAGAAACGTGACTATTACATACATTACATTACATTACATTACCTTACATTACCTTACATTACATTACATTACCTTACATTACATTACATTACATATATCCATCACGTATCCAATCGACTCAGCATATCAAACACGTCATTATAATAACATGATTGCACAGCAATCGTGTCACATTGGACACACACAATATCACATACAAAGAGGACTTACGCGGTTTTGTTGACGAGATACTTGTACATGCAACTCACTGTCGCGATAAGAGTCTCTCCTCTCCCCTGATATCCACCAGACAGCAGTTAAGTGTGCCACACAGCCCACAGCCCATCTGAACGCTATCTTCCCCTGACTAGAATTCAAGCCCGGTTTACCAGTCATCCAGCCCATAGCCCAGCCACTGTACCGACTGAGGTATCGCACCTGAAACTGTTCAGTTGTCCGCCATATGAAGGTTTAACACAACATGCCCGCTGCTGTACAGGACCTCTTACATCCGTAATTCTTTAATCTTAGAACAAACCAAGTATTAATTTTAGCTAGCGGGCTCCTGCCATATGTTTGAGATATCTTATGTTGTATAAACGATGCTCAACTCTTTCTTCAGCCTCGGCACCTACTTCATCGAGAACAGTCTATCTCTCTTATGTTGTATGCACAACGCTCAACTCTTTCTTCAGCCTCGGCACCTACTTCATCGAGAACAGTGTATCTCTCTTATGTTGTATGCACGACGCTGAACTCTTTCTTCGGCCTCGGCCCCTACTTCATCGAGAACAGTCTCTCTTATATTGTATGCACGACGCTCAACTCTTTCTTCGGCCTCGGCACCTACTTTATCGAGAACAGTCTATCTCTCTTATGTTGTATGCACGATGCTCAACTCTTTCTTCAGCCTCGGCACCTACTTCATCGAGAACAGTCTATCTCTCTTATATTGTATGCACAACGCTCAACTCTTTCTTCGCCTCGGCCCCTACTTTATCGAGAACAGTCTATCTCTCTTATGTTGTATGCACGACGCTCAACTCTTTCTTCGGCCTCGGCCCCTACTTTGACGAGAACAGTCAATCTCTCTTATGTTGTTTGCACGACGCTCAACTCTTTCTTCGGCCTTGGCACCTACTTCATCGAGAACAGTCTGTCTCTCTTATGTTGTATGCACGATGCTCAACACTTTCTTCGGCCTTGGCACCTACTTCATCGAGAACAGTCTATCTCTCTTATGTTGTATGCACGACGCTGAACTCTTTCTTCGGCCTCGGCACCTACCTCATCGAGAACAGTTTCTCTTATATTGTATGCACGACGCTCAACTCTTTCTTCGGCCTCGGCCCCTACTTTGACGAGAACAGTCTACCTCTCTTATGTTGTTTGCACGACGCCCAACTCTTTCTTCGGCCTTGGCACCTACTTCATCGAGAAGTCTGTCTCTCTTATGTTGTATGCACGATGCTCAACTCTTTCTTCGGCCTTGGCACCTACTTCATCGAGAAGTCTGTCTCTCTTATGTTGTATGCACGATGCTCAACTCTTTCTTCGGCCTTGGCACCTACTTCATCGAGAACAGTCTCTCTCAAGCGCTATCGTAACTATGTTAACTGTCGATTATTATCGATTACTTTCGACCTTCGTGTGCCTCAATTTCTCACTACAAGCGCATTGTGTAAGGCACAAACTAAGCAGACTTTCTGCTGTGTGCAGCGCCGACGCTAAGTAATTACAGCGTCTGTGTGCCAGTAGATATATTTCACTACTTTCGTTTAGCTTAATTGATTAACCAGCACACTGTATTGCAAGCACTGCATAGTGCTTTGTATGATGGCCTGTGGAGGTGTCCATTCAGCTAGACACTTATGCAAGCTGCAAAATAAGCTTCCTCCATTACGATATGTATTTTGGCGAATAATATGATTTCTATCGGCCGTGGTATATTTCTGTGGCATATGTAGTTTATGCAAAATTGTAACGGCGCGCTACGTGACGTAATACACAGACTACTAAGGCAGACTTTACTTTCAAAATGACGTAACATTTTCGCGGGACACGCACGGATGTAATTTCATTAAACCCATAACCGAAGCACGGCCTTCCATAGGCCGATTTTCTCGAAACTCACGAAGGCTCAACAGAACTGTGTGCAGATGTCTTGTGCAGAATTGCACACAAATCGCACGGTAAATGTGCGAAGTAAGGATAGAAATTCGTGTACAGGTTTGAGCAAAGAAACTGTCACTGGCCGATCTTCACGCAGCACAAAGTCAATGAATGTAGTTTTGTGCACATTTGTGTACGAAACTTTATCCAAATCGGATAAAGAATTTAAAATTTTATATCAACGTGATATTCTTATTAACCTCTTTAAAGCCTACTTATTTACTATATGTAGCGCGTACTGTGACACACAGGGCTATGTACTGTACTTAGTGTATGTGTATATGTATATATGTATACATGTGTGTATGTATGTATATATATATGCACGTATACATGTATGTATATATATATATATATGTATGTATTCCGTGTAACTCTGTCAATAAACAACTGTTATTTTCCTAAACAGCTTTCATCTGTCGGTGTGTGTAGCGGATTGCAGAATTAGTTAAGCACAGCTCGGATTACGTTGTAGTTAAATGTGACTGTCACTGTTAGTACGTTTTGTAGAATGCAGTGGGGTGTTCTGTGTGCTAATGGAAGGCTGACAGACAGATATGTCTCGTTAGTGTATTAACCCTCCAAAGCCCAGTGGTTACTATATGTACCACTATGTTTAACATTCAACAATTCTACTTTCTGCCCACACTGTGTATTTATGTGTTTTGTGTGGATCTGAGAACAAACAGCGATTATTTCACTGTACAGCATTAACTGACTGGTTTGTATAACTGAGACGGAGTGTGTTTACTGCGCGGTACGGACTGTATTTATGTGTTTTGTGTGGATCTCAGAACAAACAGTGATTATTTCACTGTACAGCATTAACTGACTGGTTTGTATAACTGAGACGGAGTGTGTTTACTGCGCGGTACGGACTGTATTTATGTGTTTTGTGTGGATCTCAGAACAAACAGCGATTATTTCACTGTACAGCTTTAACTGACTGGTTTGTATAACTGAGACGGAGTGTGTTTACTGCGCGGTACGGACTGTATTTATGTGTTTTGTGTGGATCTCAGAAGAAACAGCGATTATTTCACTGTACAACATTAACTGACTGGTTTGTATAACTGAGACGGAGTGTGTTTACTGCGCGGTACGGACTGTATTTATGTGTTTTGTGTGGATCTCAGAACAAACAGCGATTATTTGACTGTACAGCATTAACTGACTGGTTTGTATAACTGAGACGGAGTGTGTTTACTGCGCGGTACGAACTGTATTTATGTGTTTTGTGTGGATCTCAGAACAAACAGCGATTATTTGACTGTACAGCATTAACTGACTGGTTTGTATAACTGAGACGGAGTGTGTTTACTGCGCGGTACGAACTGTATTTATGTGTTTTGTGTGGATCTTAGAACAAACAGCGATTATTTCGCTGTACAACATTAACTGACTGGTTTGTATAACTGAGACGGAGTGTGTTTACTGCGCGGTACGGACTGTATTTATGTGTTTTGTGTGGATCTCATAACAAACAGCCATTATTTCACTGTACAGCATTAACTGACTGGTTTGTATAACTGAGACGGAGTGTGTTTACTGCGCGGTACGGACTGTATTTATGTGTTTTGTGTGGATCTCAGAAGAAACAGCGATTATTTCACTGTACAACATTAACTGACTGGTTTGTATAACTGAGACGGAGTGTGTTTACTGCGCGGTACGGACTGTATTTATGTGTTTTGTGTGGATCTCATAACAAACAGCCATTATTTCACTGTACAGCATTAACTGACTGGTTTGTATAACTGAGACGGAGTGTGTTTACTGCGCGGTACGGACTGTATTTATGTGTTTTGTGTGGATCTCATAACAAACAGCCATTATTTCACTGTACAGCATTAACTGACTGGTTTGTATAACTGAGACGGAGTGTGTTTACTGCGCGGTACGGACTGTATTTATGTGTTTTGTGTGGTTTCTCAGAAGAAACAGCGATTATTTCACTGTACAACATTAACTGACTGGTTTGTATAACTGAGACGGAGTGTGTTTACTGCGCGGTACGGACTGTATTTATGTGTTTTGTGTGGATCTCATAACAAACAGCCATTATTTCACTGTACAGCATTAACTGACTGGTTTGTATAACTGAGACGGAGTGTGTTTACTGCGCGGTACGGACTGTATTTATGTGTTTTGTGTGGATCTCAGAACAAACAGCGATTATTTCACTGTACAACATTAACTGACTGGTTTGTATAACTGAGACGGAGTGTGTTTACTGCGCGGTACGGACTGTATTTATGTGTTTTGTGTGGATCTCAGAACAAACAGCGATTATTTCACTGTACAACATTAACTGACTGGTTTGTATAACTGAGACGGAGTGTGTTTACTGCGCGGTACGGACTGTATTTATGTGTTTTGTGTGGATCTCAGAACAAACAGCGATTATTTCACTGTACAACATTAACTGACTGGTTTGTATAACTGAGACGGAGTGTGTTTACTGCGCGGTACGGACTGTATTTATGTGTTTTGTGTGGATCTCAGAACAAACAGCGATTATTTCACTGTACAACATTAACTGACTGGTTTGTATAACTGAGACGGAGTGTGTTTACTGCGCGGTACGGACTGTATTTATGTGTTTTGTGTGGATCTCAGAACAAACAGCGATTATTTCACTGTACAACATTAACTGACTGGTTTGTATAACTGAGTACGGTCTGAGTGTTTAAGTATAAAGCCCAGTGGTTACTATATGTACCACCAGGTTTAACATTCAACAATTCCACGTTCTGCCCACGCAGTGTATTTCCCTATACAGCATTAATTTTGTTACAAAAATACAGGAGGACTAATTTGGTGGTCCTTGTTTGAGCCTAGGGGTGTAGGGGAAATAAATAAAAAATTGTGCTTTTGGGGGCTTTTTGCGTGTGTCGGTCATAAATATGAGCTTTTGTCGTCACTGTGTGTCCTGTTTACTGTTATCAATGTTGTGTTCGCAAGTCGTGACGTCATTCCCCAGCAGTAGTTGTGACCTCCATCACCTGACGCCCTCTGGCCAATAGCAACATTGCAGTTATACCAACGGCCTTTAGTCGCAGACTTCCCATTAGAGGCTTAAAATATTTCACCCGCTCGTCCCGTTACAGCAATTGTGTTCACAGACTGTTGTTACGTTTCGTGTATTTTCTTCGAAGTGTAATGAAAGAATTCTCTCCGGTGTTTAATTACAAAAAAAAAGGAGCACAATTTATTTTGCTTTTTTTAATTTTCTTTCCCATTTCTCTTTTTAATTTATTTTTCCTTCAACGCTTCTTCTGTTTTTTACTTCCGTGTCTATCTTTGTTGTATTTAATTTATGCTTCATTCTGTTTTGTCTTATATATGTACAATATTTCCTTCATTAGTCACATTTCATGTCCAGAGAAGCACAGCTAACTGAATTCTATGTTAAAGAAAACGTATATATATATATATATAGGGCATACACAAAAGAATGGTGCGGTTTCAAAAGTGAATAAAAAATTTATGTCTCACCTTACACGGGCACAACATACACCGTCAGCGGCGGCAACTGTCCAAGTTTCTCATGCGCTACCAGCAGTTCGCTTCTCATGCTTACTGCGTGGCCGCGGGGCCAGTTTCAAAGATGGCGTTGCAGCAGAAGAAGGCTTTCTGTGTCTGGGATGAGTTTGATTACCGTGTGGATGTGTGTCGTGTGACCCAGGGTGCACACATTGAAGGATTGTAATTACACAATGAGAAACTTGGACAGTTTCCGCCGCTGACGGTGTATGTTATGCCCGTGTGAGGTGAGAAATACATTTTTTATTCACTTTTGATACCGCACCATTCTTTTGTGTATGCCCTGTATATATATTCCTTTCACATGCACGCAATCTTAGTGCACATTTGTGATTCCCATGATTGTTGCCAACTGTGGGGTACGAAATCTAAGTTCTTTCTTTTGTCCGTGTGTTCAGCTACAACAACGAAGGCGTGAGTGACGGTGTGACTCACAAATCAAGCATCTTCTGCAAGGTAGATATAAATTATAGCAATACAGTAGTTTTGTTAAGACTTACCGTATTTTGGTTCAAACTAATACTTTCCTTAGTATTTGAACTCAGTACTGACCGCTTGTGATCTCTTTCCAAAATTTTGTCATGCTGAAATACACAGAATTGTGGACAGCTGTCTTATTAGAGCGCGTCCAAATTACGGGAGCCGGGATAGATGGATCAGTCGGTGTAGTGTCTAGGCTACTTACTGGGCGATCCGGGCTTCAGATCCCGGAAAGAGGAGACTTCCTTTCTCAAAGACGCCAGGGCCTCCTCATTATCGAGGCTTCACGATCACACTCAGACACACCACACTCGGTAGGACTCCTCTGGACGAGTGATCAGTTCGTCGCAGAGACCTCTACCTGACAACACACAACACTCACAAGAAACAGACATTCTTGCCCTCGGCGGGATTCGAACCCGCAATCCCGGCAAGCGAGCGGCCGTAGACCCACGCCTTAGACCGCGCGGTCACTGGGATCGGCCCGTATGCATCTATAGATGCAAAATAATTAACTAGCCAACTAACTAACTAACTAACTAACTTACTGAACTATGGATTTTTTTTACCATTAACCAACAAATGCACAAAATTGTCATAGATTTACAATAATATTTTAGAACACTAACTCCTACATGTTTCGGACCTTACCAGTCCTTCATCAGGGAGTACATCAATTGTTGCATAAAACAATTACGTAACAATATTTTGGTGTGCTATATATGTGGAACTGATGGAAATTCCCCGTGCAATTAGTATGTGCAGCGACTGTACTGTTACACTGTAAACAAAAACTTGCACTACTTTCCGAGAAGCAAGTAGTTCCACAACAAATCACTTCTCACGTCTTTTTTTTAAGGTACATTTCAATATTATCTTATTTAGGTCTGGGTCTTCGAAGCTGTCTCTTCCCTTAGACTTCCCCACCAAAACTCTGTACGTATGTCTTTTGTCTTCCATCTTTGCCATTTGTTCCCATTTCATGTGTGTTGTCTCTCTCTCTCTCTCTCTCTCTCATCCTACACTGTTTAGCTTCTCGCCATTAATTTCGCTCGGATCTTTTAATCGTCGCGATTTAGCCGGCCTCCTTCAGTCTAAAAGTTTCAAGTTTCGTCATCAGGACCCGATTTACGCCGTCTTTGTTCGTAATGACCTGGGATCTTTTAAGTGAGATTTTGATATTATAAGCCTTCCCCAAATGGCCACGATAGTTAGGCTTATTTCGCTGTGTCTTTGGTTAGTGTGTACCGACGTTTCGCTGTGTCTTTGGTTAGTGTTTACCGACGTTTCACTGTGTCTTTGGTTAGTGTTTACCGACGTTTCACTGTGTCTTTGGTTAGTGTTTACCGACGTTTCGCTGTGTATGGTTACTGTTTACCGACGTTTCGCTGTGTATGCTTACTGTTTACCGACGTTTCGAAGCGTTCTGTTTTCTCCAATCTGTTACGGTTTAGGGGGGACGAAGAAGATGGAATTTTTCGTGTCGCTATGTTAATATCTTACATGCGTCTCGAAGACGCTACGTTACTCCGAAACGTCTGAAAAGTTCGTCATATCCAAGAATATCCCAATCCTCAGTAAACCTTAAACCTCTCAAGCCGTTAAGGTTTAAAGGAACACCGTCATGAAGGATGGTTACTGATTGCTTGATGATTGTGTGGCGAGCTGAGCACTTACAGTCATGACTTTTGCTTAAAATCATTATCATCATCATTATGCCTATCACCAGCACATTACACAGATTTACACGTGTTCTCGCGTGTTACAGTCGTTTGTTCGTTGCCAGGGTAATGAGGGGAATCAATCAAGGTGTTAAAATCACTACGGCGACATCGTGACAGCTGTGTATATCGGTGATTGATGATTCAGATCATTCACTGTCGCGCACAGCATTATACTGTCAGCCACCCGCGCTTGTGTGCGTGCGTGTGTCACAGTTTCACGCAACATAAACGCACTGGTTCACGAAACGTAAAAAAGGAATTACTTGTAAAGAAGATTCAGATTGTAATAGTCGTACTTTTTTGTGAAAGAATAGTGCAAAATGTACTGGAAAATGTTATGAAGATGAAACAAGGAAGGGTGGGATGGGCAAGAGATGTAGCACGCATGCATAAGGGATTTTAGTCGGATAGTCTAAAATCAAACATCATTTGGTTGACCTAGATATAGAAGCTGCTTAGTACTAAGACAGTTAAAGATAAAGTTCACGCTATAACAGGCCACGAAGGCCCAGGGGGGAGTAGAGGTATAGCTCTACTCTTTCTTTAACCCTGGCACTAGATAGGTGGTATGGTTAACGCCACCCCGGCCGCTTTCCCCCCGGGACTGACCCGTACGATTGTACATTCAAGAAAGCGATGTGAATCGAATGGAATTCTGGCTGGTCCCAGGATAGGGTCCAGAGCGAGCTTTTGTTTAAGTAACGAACCTTCTGTTGCATACGGATTAGAAGTCTGAAAGAAAATTGTTGTAATGTAAGGGAAATCATATTGGGTCAGGCACCAAATAAAAGTTTGGAGGCACACGTGAATTGTGTAATGTTGTGATGCTGTGTCTTGCGAATGATTCCCAAATTTGCAATGCACTTGTGTTACTGTGCACTGACTAGTGGTTACTGTCAATGCACTAGTGTTACCTGTGCACTGCACTTGTGTTACTGTCCAATACACTGTGTACTGTGCACTGCACTTGTGGTTACTGTGCATGCACTTGTGTCACTGTGCACTGCACGATTTTGTCACTGTGCACTGCACTTGTGTCACTGTCACGAACTTGGTCACTGTGCACTGCATTGTGGTCCCTGTGCACTGCACTTGTGTTACTGTGCACTGCACTGCCACCTATGCAGCGTGCAGAGCACTAAGCACGCAGTTAGTTACAGCCTCTCACGGTAGGACTGATCGATCCCAGGCATCATATTCGGGATTCTGCTGATTCACTATAATGATTCAACTAACTCCATGTAGCACATAGTCGTCTTCACAAGATAACAGGTCGTCACGCTAGTCAGGACTTCCCCGTGTTTTGACCCGAAGTCGTTTACCTGCACATTAAGACGGTCCCTGTCCCAATCGGCTGTCACCTATCGCCTGACCACGATCAATCGGTCCCTGTCACCACGTTAAGTCGATCCCTGTCACCACGATACGTCGGTCCCTGTCACCACTATAAGTCGGTCCCTGTCATCACATAAGTCGGTCCCTGTCACCACATAAGTCGGTCCCTGTCACCAGATAAGTCGGTCCCTGTCACCACGATAAGTCGGTCCCTGTCACCAAGATAAGTCGGTCCCTGTCACCACGATAAGTCGGTCCCTGTCACCACGATAAGTCGGTCCCTGTCACCACGATAAGTCGGTCCCTGTCACCAGATAAGTCGGTCCCTGTCACCACGATAAGTCGGTCCCTGTCACCAATATAAGTCGGGGCCTGTCACCACGATAAGTCGGTCCTGTCACCACGATAAGTCGGTCCCTGTCACCACGATAAGTCGGTCCCTGTCACCAATATAAGTCGGTCCCTGTCACCACAAATAAGTCGGTCCCTGTCACCAATATAAGTCGGTCCCTGTCACCACGATAAGTCGGTCCCTGTCACCACGATAAGTCGGTCCCTGTCACCAATATAAGTCGGTCCCTGTCACCAGATAAGTCGGTCCCTGTCACCATATAAGTCGGTCCCTGTCACCACGATAAGTCGGTCCCTGTCACCACGATAAGTCGGTCCCTGTCACCACGATAATCGGTCCCTGTCACCAATTAAGTCGGTCCCTGTCACCACGATAAGTCGGTCCCTGTCACCAATATAAGTCGGTCCCTGTCACCAAGATAAGTCGGTCCCTGTCACCACGATAAGTCGGTCCCTGTCACCAATATAGTCGGTCCCTGTCACCAATAAGTCGGTCCCTGTCACCACGATAAGTCGGTCCCTGTCACCAATATAAGTCGGTCCCTGTCACCAGATAAGTCGGTCCCTGTCACCACGATAAGTCGGTCCCTGTCACCATAAGTGTGTAAGTAGGTCTCCTGTCACCACAGCATGGCGCGTCCTCAGGTTGCGGATGGAGGAACGGCCTGTGGATGTGGAGGGTAGCTGTGAATATATTGAATAAGCTGTCGCGGACAGCCGACAAGGGTTGGTCCTCCAGCTGGGGGTTGGGCGAGGTGCTAACAAATCCTCACCTTAAAGAAGCTACCAAGTTACGAATCATAAAAAAAGTCTCGACGATCTGTACTGAAATGACTAACCCTTAAAGGTTTCAGTGATTTGAAGTGACTGTACCGTGTCGTATGTGAAACCACGAAACAAACTGTGAACTTTAACCTTTTTATTTTGGGAGCAACAACAAACAGTTGATACGGAAGAGCACTTTTGTTCGGCGTCAGACGTCAGAGATAAGGCGGACGCACTGCTGTTGGTCGCTCTAAATGACATTAGTGTCCCTTAACTGTATATAGCTGCGATGTGTCTGCTGCAGAACGGTGCGCCGTCTGACAGTCGAAATTGCGTTACGCTGCTCAATCTATCGAAGCAACTGCGTCTGAAATAGGACACAAAGCAAAATAGAATGCTTAGAGCAGTCTTAAGGTTCGTTGGTACTTCATACGTAATTATGAGTTGTCATTAAGACGTCGTTGGTACTTCATACGTAATTATGAGTTGTCATTAAGACGTCGTTGGTACTTCATACGTAATTATGAGTTGTCATTAAGACGTCGTTGTACTTCATACGTAATTATGAGTTGTCATTAAGACGTCGTTGTTACTTCATACGTAATTATGAGTTGTCATTAAGACGTCGCGCCATGCACAATGTTGCGTCGTTTTGGTGTCAGAAGTAAACTTGCCACGTAACAGCTGCTGTGACAACACGTGGGCAGAACAAGTGTAAGTTTTAGACAGGCACTGTACGTATAACGTGACATTGAGGCGCGTTCGCGTAACCGTTGTCGCCGTGGAAAAGCAATAATTATTATATATTCTGAGTGTGTGTCTGTAGCCTTAGTTATCTAGCATGCAAAGCGCATGCGCCGTATTATATTGTCATCTGTGGCCTTTCTGGCTGTACCATATTTTTCCACATTATCTCATAAACGGCACGATTTTTGGAAAAAAGTTATTGAACATAAAATGTGTGTTTTGATTTTCTCTACAACTTTTGTCTGAAACATTTCTCATTCTAAGAAGAATTCAGCGAGATATTATCATAAATGTACATAGGTCTTCATGTAAAGTACCGTTATTGTTGTCAGATTTTAATGAAACTTGGATTTTCTTGACAGATGTTCGAGAAATAATGAATATAAAATTTTACGAAAATCCGTCCATTGGAAGCCGAGTTGTTCCATGCGGATCCACAGACACACGCTATTTGCAGCTGGTTGTGAAGGAAGCTCCCGTGCTGTGCATACGGACCCAGTGATAGCAATACTTCTTCTGAGGGAGTACGTTAATATCTGTCTGCTTTCCACATTTATTGTCCAATTTGTGTACAGTTCGGTGCAAGATATATGCACTTAATGCTGTTGCGTGTTTGTGAGTTTCGTGAAAATCGAGCCTGAAAGCCGTGTTTTTGTTATTTACGTAAATTGAAGTACATTGGTCCGTGTGCCGTGAAACCGGATACATTTTGAAAGCTGAGAAGTCCTTGGTGAACTGTGTGTATGGCGTCGTGGAGGGCAGCATTGGTAGTTCTGTTTATGACACGACACTGATTAAAGTAACGAAGTTGATTACAGTGTAAAGGCGTAACGACTTTCGGGAAGCCTGTAGCCATGCTCTAGTCGAGAAGTAATCCGCGTTATGTGAGACCCAAATCTTCATTACTGCGTTCACAAACGTCCTCCGCTTAGCTTAACCTGAGCCAGCACAATCCAGTCGGCACCCGAAACGTCTAATTTTTTTAGACTCAGTTTAATAATATCCTCTCATTCACGCGAAGTTCTAACAAGCGATTTCATGCCTTGTGTACCATGCGTGCTACATGTCAGCCTGCGTGCTTCTCCTTAACGCTTTAAAACACTGTGGTAACAGTAGGTACCACACGAGTTAAAATTTAAAAAAAAAATTTTGATGGTCGCCTCTTGGGTTTTCACATTGCGGAGTAAAGTTTTGTTCCAACGTTTCGGCCGAAGTACTGCTTCTAACTTCAGGATGATTGACTCTGCTCCAAATGCGTGCTGAATCACTGTAAGACCTGCACATTACCTCATCTCAATTCAGGATCCATCAATTCAGTTACCCTGAAGCTGGAGCCAGTACTTCCTATCGAAACGCCGGAAGGAACTTTCACTACACGGTGCGAAAACACCAAAGAGCGACAATAATCTGTCTGTAGTTTTTCACACTGTGGTTCGCGTACCACTACTGGTATGCCAAGCATTTTTAGTGGTACGTGGCCTTAATGAAAGTCAAATTATAAAAAGGAAAAAGAATTTAAAGAAACAAGTGAAACATAAGGTAAAGGTAAAGGTCTACCGAGAACAGGCCATGAAGGCCCAGAGGGGGAGTAGAGGTATAGCTATATTCTTTCTTTAATCCTGGCACTAGATGAGGGTGGGTGGTCAACTCCACGCCCCGGCCACTTTATCCCGGGAAAAGGACCCGGTACCCATTGTATAGGAGGCTGGGTAGGCCCCAGGGCCGGTCTGGACGGGTGCTGAAAATCTCGCCCCCACCGGGATTCGATCCCCGGACCGTCCAGCCCGTAGCGAGTCGCTATACCGACTGAGCTATCGCGGCCCAGTGAAGCATAAGCTGAATGTATTGGCTAACACCAAGCAGTGCTGTCAACATTATAAAACTTATCCTCGCTGTCAGCCCGTCTTTCGAGTTTCAGCTTTTTTATTTCAACAAAAGAAATGTTGGTGCATGCAAATCGCTACTTTCATTTAGCGGCAAGCCAGCCTCAGCCGTGAACATCTGAACACCTAAATTAAAGAACTTCCGCACAGTGCAGTTGGTTGGAACTTCAATTTGTAATCCACATGACGCCGTAACACGCACTGACAGCCTGCACCTCGCAGTGTGGATCTGAACAGCTGTTTGATCCGCCTGCAGAATAATATATCGGCTGTACGCACGACAGACGTGTAAGAGAAGTTGCCGCATGGGCACGGCGATTAAAGGAGTTTGTGTGGCTGTTGCATACGAGGACAGGGTCTTTCGTGAGAAGCTAACAGTTTCTCAGCTAGTCAAGATAGTCCCCGCAATTTACGGAACCCGAAGGTTCATCACCGCACTCAAAAGAGCCCGCCACCCGTCTCTATTCTGCGCCAAATGAAGCCATTCTACGTCCTTCCACAAGATTCTTTCGAGATCCACTTTTATATTATCCTCCAATCTACTTCTAGGTCTTCCAAGTGTTTTCTTTTCTTCAGGTTTCTCTACCAACATCATGTATAAATGCTACATGCCCCACCCATCTCTTTCTCCCGACGGTACTGCCCTGCATGTGTCTGCTGGCAGACCGTACCGTCATTCCTGCCATTTGGCTATTGGTCTTTTGCCAGCCATTGCACAGCGGGTAACAAAGTAGTTCTTAGCGGTGTGGATGAGACCGTGAGCTGATTGAAGGCTGAGAGTAACCTGAATTATATTTGAAGACTCAGTCCGTACCGCGCAGTAAACACACTCCGTCTCAGTTATACAAACCAGTCAGTTAATGATGCACAGTGAAATAATCGCTGTTTGTTCTGAGATCCACACAAAACACATAAATACAGTCCGTACCGCGCAGATAAACACACTCCGTCTCAGTTATACAAACCAGTCAGTTAATGTTGTACAGTGAAATAATGGCTGTTTGTTCTGAGATCCACACAAAACACATAAATACAGTCCGTACCGCGCAGTAAACACACTCCGTCTCAGTTATACAAACCAGTCAGTTAATGTTGTACAGTGAAATAATCGCTGTTTGTTCTGAGATCCACACAAAACACATAAATACAGTCCGTACCGCGCAGTAAACACACTCCGTCTCACTTATACAAACCAGTCAGTTAATGTTGTACAGTGAAATAATGGCTGTTTGTTCTGAGATCCACACAAAACACATAAATACAGTCCGTACCGCGCAGTAAACACACTCCGTCTCAGTTATACAAACCAGTCAGTTAATGTTGTACAGTGAAATAATGGCTGTTTGTTCTGAGATCCACACAAAACACATAAATACAGTCCGTACCGCGCAGTAAACACACTCCGTCTCAGTTATACAAACCAGTCAGTTAATGTTGTACAGTGAAATAATGGCTGTTTGTTCTGAGATCCACACAAAACACATAAATACAGTCCGTACCGCGCAGTAAACACACTCCGTCTCAGTTATACAAACCAGTCAGTTAATGTTGTACAGTGAAATAATGGCTGTTTGTTCTGAGATCCACACAAAACACATAAATACAGTCCGTACCGCGCAGTAAACACACTCCGTCTCAGTTATACAAACCAGTCAGTTAATGTTGTACAGTGAAATAATGGCTGTTTGTTCTGAGATCCACACAAAACACATAAATACAGTCCGTACCGCGCAGTAAACACACTCCGTCTCACTTATACAAACCAGTCAGTTAATGTTGTACAGTGAAATAATGGCTGTTTGTTCTGAGATCCACACAAAACACATAAATACAGTCCGTACCGCGCAGTAAACACACTCCGTCTCAGTTATACAAACCAGTCAGTTAATGTTGTACAGTGAAATAATCGCTGTTTGTTCTGAGATCCACACTAAACACATAAATACAGTTCGTACCGCGCAGTAAACACACTCCGTCTCAGTTATACAAAGCAGTCAGTTAATGTTGTACAGTGAAATAATCGCTGTTTGTTCTGAGATCCACACTAAACACATAAATACAGTCCGTACCGCGCAGTAAACACACTCCGTCTCAGTTATACAAAGCAGTCAGTTAATGTTGTACAGTGAAATAATCGCTGTTTGTTCTGAGATCCACACTAAACACATAAATACAGTTCGTACCGCGCAGTAAACACACTCCGTCTCAGTTATACAAAGCAGTCAGTTAATGTTGTACAGTGAAATAATCGCTGTTTGTTCTGAGATCCACACTAAACACATAAATACAGTCCGTACCGCGCAGTAAACACACTCCGTCTCAGTTATACAAAGCAGTCAGTTAATGTTGTACAGTGAAATAATCGCTGTTTGTTCTGAGATCCACACAAAACACATAAATACAGTCCGTACCGCGCAGTAAACACACTCCGTCTCAGTTATACAAACCAGTCAGTTAATGCTGTACAGTGAAATAATGGCTGTTTGTTCTGAGATCCACACAAAACACATAAATACAGTCCGTACCGCGCAGTAAACACACTCCGTCTCAGTTATACAAACCAGTCAGTTAATGCTGTACAGTGAAATAATCGCTGTTTGTTCTGAGATCCACACAAAACAATAAATACACTGTGTGGGCAGAACGTAGAATTGTTGAATGTTAAACTTAGTGGAACATATGGTAACCAGTGGGCTTTAAAGGCCTAAAAGACACAGGGCTCATATAATCAGACATTAAAACATAAACGTTTAGTGACAGCAACACAGTTCGGTTTCTAACAAACGTTACTCGTGTTCTAAGCTGCTGACACAGTTCAGCCAGTATAAGATACGCCCTGGAAGATCTAGGATTTCCGGCAGAACCAAGAGATTTTCTTCTTCCCCGAAACGTACAGATGAGCTCTGGAGTCTACCTACTGTGAGGGTTCTATCCCGGGAGTAAAGCAGCCAGAGCGTGAAGTGAATGACTGTCCTGTATCTAGTATGGTCTCGGCAGGAACACCCTGACCTGTTCTCAGACACTTTTGCCGCAGAGCACGCTCTTGTCGTCAGCCTTATCTTTTCAAAGTAAACTGTGGCGAATTAAACAAGATTGACGATGTGCAGGTCACAAATTTCACCCCTTTCAGGGCAGTGTCTCCCGGGAAACCAACCTCTGTTAGTGGAACGAGGCGGTCTTTTGATGAACACATTGTTTGCAGGATAGAAATGGCTGGTTGGATGGACTTCGCCGACCCAATCGATTTAATGGGTGCGGGTCTAAAGGTGGCACAGAATTAGCTGCAATAGGCACGCGCGTTGATCACGCTGGGACTGTCGATCGGGAGATCTCACGTTGTTACCGACCGCCAATCGTTCAGGTGTTGTTGGCTGTGTGACTGTCGAGGTTTCGAATGATTTACAATGACCACTTCTTATACCTTTAAGCTGAAAGCCTCACGATCATTCGAAACGTCGGGAAGAACTCATCCAGCATCACGGCTTCATATCCAAAAAGAGCCGAACCCTCAGCAAAACTCTTTGAGGAACTGAAATAACAAAACGTACTGTATTACAGCCACACAGTGCATTGCACTTGCATTTGTTATTAACCTTTTAAAGACGAAACGTAATCTGCTTTATATAAAGGTTCAGGCCGTACCGCGCAGTAAACACACTCCGTCTCAGTTATACAAACCAGTCAGTTAATGTTGTACAGTGAAATAATCGCTGTTTGTTCTGAGATCCACACAAAACACATAAATACAGTCCGTACCGCGCAGTAAACACACTCCGTCTCAGTTATACAAACCAGTCAGTTAATGTTGTACAGTGAAATAATCGCTGTTTGTTCTGAGATCCACACAAAACACATAAATACAGTCCGTACCGCGCAGTAAACACACTCCGTCTCAGTTATACAAACCAGTCAGTTAATGTTGTACAGTGAAATAATCGCTGTTTGTTCTGAGATCCACACAAAACACATAAATACAGTCCGTACCGCGCAGTAAACACACTCCGTCTCAGTTATACAAACCAGTCAGTTAATGTTGTACAGTGAAATAATCGCTGTTTGTTCTGAGATCCACACAAAACACATAAATACAGTCCGTACCGCGCAGTAAACACACTCCGTCTCAGTTATACAAACCAGTCAGTTAATGTTGTACAGTGAAATAATCGCTGTTTGTTCTGAGATCCACACAAAACACATAAATACAGTCCGTACCGCGCAGTAAACACACTCCGTCTCAGTTATACAAACCAGTCAGTTAATGTTGTACAGTGAAATAATCGCTGTTTGTTCTGAGATCCACACAAAACACATAAATACAGTCCGTACCGCGCAGTAAACACACTCCGTCTCAGTTATACAAACCAGTCAGTTAATGTTGTACAGTGAAATAATCGCTGTTTGTTCTGAGATCCACACAAAACACATAAATACAGTCCGTACCGCGCAGTAAACACACTCCGTCTCAGTTATACAAACCAGTCAGTTAATGTTGTACAGTGAAATAATCGCTGTTTGTTCTGAGATCCACACAAAACACATAAATACAGTCCGTACCGCGCAGTAAACACACTCCGTCTCAGTTATACAAACCAGTCAGTTAATGTTGTACAGTGAAATAATCGCTGTTTGTTCTGAGATCCACACAAAACACATAAATACAGTCCGTACCGCGCAGTAAACACACTCCGTCTCAGTTATACAAACCAGTCAGTTAATGTTGTACAGTGAAATAATCGCTGTTTGTTCTGAGATCCACACAAAACACATAAATACAGTCCGTACCGCGCAGTAAACACACTACGTCTCAGTTATACAAACCAGTCAGTTAAATGCTGTACAGTGAAATAATCGCTGTTTGTTCTGAGATCCACACAAAACACATAAATACAGTCCGTACCGCGCAGTAAACACACTCCGTCTCAGTTTATACAAACCAGTCAGTTAATGCTGTACAGTGAAATAATCGCTGTTTGTTCTGAGATCCACACAAAACACATAAATACAGTCCGTACCGCGCTGTAAACACACTCCGTCTCAGTTATACAAACCAGTCAGTTAATGCTGTACAGTGAAATAATCGCTGTTTGTTCTGAGATCCACACAAAACACATAAATACAGTCCGTACCGCGCAGTAAGCACACTCCGTCTCAGTTATACAAACCAATCAGTTAATGCTGTACAGTGAAATAATCGCTGTTTGTTCTGAGATCCACACAAAACACATAAATACAGTCCGTACCGCGCAGTAAGCACACTCCGTCTCAGTTATACAAACCAATCAGTTAATGCTGTACAGTGAAATAATCGCTGTTTGTTCTGAGATCCACACAAAACACATAAATACAGTTCGTACCGCGCAGTAAACACACTCCGTCTCAGTTATACAAACCAGTCAGTTAATGTTGTACAGTGAAATAATCGCTGTTTGTTCTGAGATCCACACAAACTACAAAAATGCACTCTTTTTTAGGTTTACTCTGCTAGCACTTGGACGACTACTCCATACTACGGTCTGTTCTGGTCGCAAGAAGAACGTCATATATTATGTATACATACATAATACGTTATATGCAATTTACTCCTGAGCTTTGAAATGACAATGCGTGACGTCATGTTGCTTAGTAACGCGATTTCCTTTTTTACAACTAGGAACTGACGTCAGAAATTGAGTTACAAGAAGCCGTGTAATTCACTTGAAGTTAGTTCTGTGTTTAAACGTGTGAAGTTCAGAAATTCAGAAATACAAATGTGGTTGAACTGTGTGAGAGCAACAGCAAGAAAATGGCAACAGGACATGACGTAACAGATCTGGTAATAATATGGCAACAGGGTATGACCTAACAGGGCTGGTAATAATATGGCAACAGGGCATGACGTAACAGGGCTGGTAATAATATGGTACCAAACGTTAAGATATTGATTTTAGGTGCTCTCTGATCTTACAATAACACAATTGCATATGAGATAAAATATTTTTACATTATATAAAACTAAGGCTGCGTTAGGTAATTTTTAGGCGCGTTCTAAAAATTGTGATCAGCGACTTTTAGCTTCGCCATGTCTGTCCGTCTGTAAGCATGGAACAACTCGGCTCTCCCTGGACAGGTTTTTCACGAAATTCTACATTTGAGTGTTCTTCTAAAATCTGTCGAGAAAATCCAATTTTCTTTAAAATCTGACAACAATAACGGTACTTTACATGAAGACCTATGTACATTTATGGTAATAGCTTGCTGAATTATTGTTAGAATGACAAATGCTTCAGACAAAATTTGTAGAGAAAATCAAAACACACATTTTATGTTCAATAACTTTTTTCCGAAAATCGTGCCGTTTATGAGATAATGTGCAAAAATACGGTACAGCCAGACAGGCCACAGATGACAATATAATACGGCGCATGCGCTTTGCATGCTGGATAACTAAGGCTACAGACACACACTCACAATATGTAATAATTATTGCTTTTCCACGGCAACAATGGTTACGCGAACGCGCCTCAAAGTTACTTTTTACGTACGTTGCCTGTATTGTTATATCATAACGACAATAAATGATAAGTTTAAGTAAGAAATTTATTTTGTAATGACGAGAATTCTAAATGTCCAACCAACATGCTTTTATACGCCTACATCTGACAATGAGCACCGTGGCTTGAGAAAAGTAGCGTTGTATAGAACGTAACGTCTCTTTCTAATAAAGTACGGCGGCATTGTATAGCAGTACACGGATCTTTTTAATAATAGAGCAATTTTTTGGTCCACTGCGTACACACATTTGACATGCTGGTGTAGAGAAGCTTGTGTCAAATGAGGACAGTGAGGACACTTTACTGCCGCTTTAACGTCATTCTACACACACTGCGCTTTTGCATGAGAGTTGTGTCACTGTCATAGGACACCCACTGGCGTCTTGGACGATCCATTACACACATACACACGAATGCTGTAAAGCAAATAACCAACATCACTTCTAACCACAGCCTCTGGTGTCATTGCGCTCACGCATACACACTGACCACGAACGGCTGTAATGGGAAAAACGCCAAACACTTTTAACCACTACCGGTGTCACTGTCGCTACGCATTGTCTGCTTTAACGTTGTACGGAAACGGCAGGTCGGTCCGCTAAACGGCAAACCCCTGTAGACTTAGAGGATGTCACTTATTCTTAACCCGCAAGATTGTGGTTTCGGTTTGGGCAAGCTCAGCGGTACCGGAAAGGACCCTCAACAGGCTGAAGGCCCTAGGGGGTGTGACAGGTATGTTCTGAAAAC
This sequence comes from Reticulitermes speratus, assembly GCA_021186555.1. Classification (NCBI taxonomy): domain Eukaryota; kingdom Metazoa; phylum Arthropoda; class Insecta; order Blattodea; family Rhinotermitidae; genus Reticulitermes; species Reticulitermes speratus. The sequence continues at coordinate 1,198,154 of JAJKFL010000001.1, forward strand.
TCTCGCCCCCTACCGGGATTCGTGGTCACTCCACGCCCGCGGTCGCTATACCGGATGAGCACGCGGCCTGTTATGTTTGTACGAGAGGCAGGTAGCCAGGACGGTCTATTAAATTGACGTCGATCGACGTATGTAGGACGAACGATGAGAGGCATGACTGTACGGCAGTAAACAGAGATAAGAGAACGATAGAGGACGAAGCAGATGACGAACTGCAAGAGCGCTAAACAGAACTAAGCAGAATACAACTAACTAACTAACTGACTAACTAACTAACTAACTCCATGTAGCACAGTCCTTCTTGAGAAGCTAACAGGTCGTCAGCTAGTCAACAAATTCTCCGCGTTTTATGGAACCCGAAGGTTCATTACCGCACTCACAACAGCTCGCCACCTGTCCCTATCCTGAGCCATATCAATCCAGTCCATGCCCCCCCATCCCACTTCTTGAAGATCCATTTTAATATTATCCTCCCATCTACGCCTAGGTCTTCCAAGTGGTCTCCTTCCCTCAGGTCTCCCCACCAAAACCCTGTATACACCTCTCCTCTCCCCCATACATGCTACATGCCCCGCCCACCTCATTCTTCTTGATTTGATCACCCGAATAATATTTGGTGACCAGTACAGATTATTAAGTTCCTCGTTATGTAGTCTTCTCCAGTCCCCCGTTACCCCGTCCCTCTTAGCCCCAAATACCCCCCTCAGCCTATGTTCACTCGTAGCACAATCAAAACTCAAAACAACCACCTCAGTACCTCAGTTCACTTTTGCACCACACACTTCTTATTTCCGTCATGGCTGCCATTGACGCCGGCAGTTGGTGTGCCAAAAATTCATTTCATATTTTTTTCTTCTTCTCTTTACTTCCTCTTTGTCTTTCGAGGGAACCTTTCTGTCTTTTTTTTTTCGGAGAGGATTTCCATGTCTCTGTCAGCTGACTCTCTCGCTGTCCCTTGACGTCTGTCTCTTCGCGCTGTTTGTCTCAGACAAGCTGTGTGGAGCCACTTAGCTGTACCAGCACAGCACTTGCACGACGCTGTGCAAACAGCTGACCCTAAGACGCAAGCCGTCTGAAGTACAGACGACAGACCGACGGCCGTCACGTTGACAGCACGTTTATAGAAAATGGAGTGCTTCGTGTTTAAGTTGGTATCTAATACCGTCGGTACTGTCTTGGTTACACTGTCTGTTTCTGCGGTAAGACAGTGTCTCTTAGGCCGTGCCATGGCTCAGGCTGTTACTCGCCTGCCTCTCACCGCGGAGGTCCGGTTTCGATCCCGGGTCAGTCCATGTGGGATATATGGTCGACAAATTGGCACTGGGACAGGTTTCTCCTCGAGTGCTTCGGTTTTCTCCTGTAAATTTTATTCCCCCGGTGCTCCATTACAAGGAAAAACGAAAGAAGCTATTCACCTTCATCACAGGGTTGCACAATAAGCCTGAAGGCCCCGGTGCGTCTGCAGCATCTGCTGCGGGACCCTTCTCCAAAATCAAAACAGCAATGTCTCAGTCTTCCTGGTACCACAGGCCCCTGACAAAGTTTCACTAATCCTAAGGTTTCGCTATCCGAAAGCGAATAACTTAGCCCATACCTAAGGCTTAGCTAGCGGTCACACTTAGTTCGTACCGCGCAGTAAACACACTCCGTCTCAGTTATACAAACCAGTCAGTTAATGTTGTACAGTGAAATAATCGCTGTTTGTTCTGAGATCCACACAAACACATAAATACAGTCCGTACCGCGCAGTAAACACACTCCGTCTCAGTTATACAAACCAGTCAGTTAATGTTGTACAGTGAAATAATCGCTGTTTGTTCTGAGATCCACACAAAACACATAAATACAGTCCGTACCGCGCAGTAAACACACTCCGTCTCAGTTATACAAACCAGTCAGTTAATGTTGTACAGTGAAATAATCGCTGTTTGTTCTGAGATCCACACAAAACACATAAATACAGTCCGTACCGCGCAGTAAACACACTCCGTCTCAGTTATACAAACCAGTCAGTTAATGTTGTACAGTGAAATAATCGCTGTTTGTTCTGAGATCCACACAAAACACATAAATACAGTCCGTACCGCGCAGTAAACACACTCCGTCTCAGTTATACAAACCAGTCAGTTAATGCTGTACAGTGAAATAATCGCTGTTTGTTCTGAGATCCACACAAAACACATAAATACAGTCCGTACCGCGCAGTAAACACACTCCGTCTCAGTTATACAAACCAGTCAGTTAATGTTGTACAGTGAAATAATCGCTGTTTGTTCTGAGATCCACACAAAACACATAAATACAGTCCGTACCGTGCAGTAAACACACTCCGTCTCAGTTATACAAACCAGTCAGTTAATGCTGTACAGTGAATTAATCGCTGTTTGTTCTGAGATCCACACAAAACACATAAATACAGTCCGTACCGCGCAGTAAACACACTCCGTCTCAGTTATACAAACCAGTCAGTTAATGCTGTACAGTGAAATAATCGCTGTTTGTTCTGAGATCCACACAAAACACATAAATACAGTCCGTACCGCGCAGTAAACACACTCCGTCTCAGTTATACAAACCAGTCAGTTAATGTTGTACAGTGAAATAATCGCTGTTTGTTCTGAGATCCACACAAAACACATAAATACAGTCCGTACCGCGCAGTAAACACACTCCGTCTCAGTTATACAAACCAGTCAGTTAATGTTGTACAGTGAAATAATCGCTGTTTGTTCTGAGATCCACACAAAACACATAAATACACTGTGTGGGCAGAACGTAGAATTGTTGAATGTTAAACATGGCGGTGCATATAGTAACCACTGAGCTTTAGAGGGTTAATACTTAATTTTCTGCATTTCTACAATTTTATTTATAGTTCTCAATCAACTTATCATACAAAACAGTGCCATACAATGTTTGTTCACCTACAAATGAAACTTCGAGCCTGAACGTAATTACGTTCCGCTTTAGACTTGTCAGCTATATGCGTTTTATTAGACTGAAATTATCAGGAAATTCACCGATAGTGTATTTTAAACCGAAATTTCTGATTTCTGGGGTACGGAAAATGAATTGGTTATATTGTTAGCCAGTTAATGTTGATGGAGAAGGAAATTTGCATCGTGAGCACTTTACCCCATTGCACAAAACTCCGAGTTGTGCCTCAGTCGAGTTTCGGTTCACAATATTTTCCGTTCTGTGTGATACCACGAAAGGAAGTCCCATTGGAAACGTGAAATTGAATTACGAGATTTTGAAGAGGGATTGGCACACAAGATGAGTTTACTAGACATCAGAGCCATCTTTTGTCTTGTGCAGAATATACGGATTAGTAAGCGTAAGTCTTTATCGTCAATGTGAGGTCGCTATCTGCCATGGAACATGCGCTGCAAGCTGGAGTCTACGAACGCAGTAAACCGTTGCATCTCCAGTTTTCAAACATTCAATAAAATGCCGTTTCTAAAGAGCGGGAAATATAAGCTCACAGGCGCAGCGGTCCAGAAATTGTAACATCGCAGATTGAAACGAAGTGTGAGAAGTGGCAGCTGCGAGTTGAAACGGCGAAGACACGAACGTGGTGAAGTTGGTGGAGAGAATATTGAGAAACAGGAGAGAGAAACTGAGAGGAGAATGGAGAAAACTTACATAATGAGGGGCTTCAGTCGTACTTGCAGGAAGTTATGGCAACACGTACTGCTACTGACAATTTGTGGTAACACAGACTGCTACTGACAATTTGTGGCAACACAGACTGATACTGATACTGACAATTTGTGGTAACACAGAGTGCTACTGACAATTTGTGGTAACACAGACAGCTATTGACAATTTGTGGCAACACAGACTGATACTGACAATTTGTGGTAACACAGACCGCTACTGATAATTTGTGTAGTCACATACTGCTACTGACAATTTGTGGTAACACAGACTGCTACTGACAATTTGTGGTAACGCATACTGCTACTGACAATTTGTGCCAACACAGACTGCTACTGATAATTTGTGTTAACACAGACTGCTACTGACAATTTGTGGTAACACATACTGATAATGACAGTTTGTGGTAACACAAACTGTTACTGACAATTTGTGGTAACACAGACTGATACTGACAATTTGTGGTACCACATACTGCTACTGCCAATTTGTGGTAACTGACTGCTACTGACAATTTGTGGTAACACAGACTAATAACTGACAATTTGTGGTAACACAGACTGATACTGACAATTTGTGGTAACACAGACTGATACTGATACTTTGTGGTAACAGACTGCTACTGAGAATTTGTGGTAACAGACTGATACTGACAAGTTGTGGCAACACAGACTGACAGTGACAAATTATGGCAACACAAAGTGGTACTGACAGCGTGAATTAAAATTGTGATACGCTAATTCAAGAGCGAGAGTAAAAAATTTATTACACGTTATAGGAACCGCCGTCGTAATTACAGTACAGTGCAGAGCGTAGGCTGATAAAATGTGAACGTTTGAGCATGTGGCGTTTTATCATGTTGGTTGTCATTAAAGAAAATCTTTAATTTGAATTGTGTAATAAGTGGCATATAAGCTACAATCGTAAGTCTCGAATGCAAACAGAATTTGAAGATAGCATTTTGACTGATAGAATTTGAAGCTTTAATGCGCGAGCAGACTCACTAGAATGCTGTGCAACTGACGGTGCAGGACGTTGGCTTTGGTCACGGCTGTGACAGGACTGGCTGTGACAGGCTGTGACAGGCTCCTATCTCAAGGGCGTTCAACGTTTAGAAGATAAGAATAATTGAAGGCTGACCTAAATTACGTTTAAACATTTAGCTCGTACCGCGCAGTAAACACACTCCGTCTCAGTTATACAAACCAGTCAGTTAATGTTGTACAGTGAAATAATCGCTGTTTGTTCTGAGATCCACACAAAACACATAAATACAGTCCGTACCGCGCAGTAAACACACTCCGTCTCAGTTATACAAACCAGTCAGTTAATGTTGTACAGTGAAATAATCGCTGTTTGTTCTGAGATCCACACAAAACACATAAATACAGTCCGTACCGCGCAGTAAACACACTCCGTCTCAGTTATACAAACCAGTCAGTTAATGTTGTACAGTGAAATAATCGCTGTTTGTTCTGAGATCCACACAAAACACATAAATACAGTCCGTACCGCGCAGTAAACACACTCCGTCTCAGTTATACAAACCAGTCAGTTAATGTTGTACAGTGAAATAATCGCTGTTTGTTCTCAGATCCACACAAAACACATAAATACAGTCCGTACCGCGCAGTAAACACACTCCGTCTCAGTTATACAAACCAGTCAGTTAATGTTGTACAGTGAAATAATCGCTGTTTGTTCTGAGATCCACACAAAACACATAAATACACTGTGTGGGCAGAACGTAGAATTGTTGAATGTTAAACATGGTGGTACATATAGTAACCACTGGGAATTAAAGAGATGAGAGAGGGAACTTCATATTGACCTTGTCTGTACACTATACATATGAATTTAAATGGACTGTTATATGGAACTATCTTATAAGCCCTTACCTAGTTACGTTTCGGTCACAGCAAGTTGTTGATTTTGTCTCAAGGCTCTCCTCTCCGTTTCCCTTCTTCACGCTCCATCTCCTTTAACCCTCCAGTGTCACGTACTCGTTAACGCTGCTTGTGATGAGCACAGTGCCATCTATCCTCAGCTTCATGTTTAATTACCACGTTGTGAATGACAGTAGACGGGGTCAGCTTGGTGCACTATCATCAGTATCATCATCACTAATGATCATTATCACACCGATCTACATACCAATTTACATCTTCCTCATCACTGCTGGTTTAGTACTTCATTTCGACCGTAGAGTTCGCTATGTAACCAGCAAATCAGTGTTTGAAGGCTTCCCGAAAGAGAGATGCCGTATTCGGAGTGAGATTGTAATGAACTGTGACTGCAGCTCGTAAAGTTTATGTGCTTACTTAGGCCGTGTAGTGGGCTGCGGGCTGAGGGGTGAGGGCTGAGATGTCAGAGTTTTGTGCACAGCACCATTCTTAAACCAAAAAATGCACAACTTTTATTTATTATACAATACAATTTTTTCAGTAAAACCAGTCCAACATGTTTCGGATCCCTATTCTGGGACCATCATCAGGGACCCGTATCGTGAATCAGACGAAATCACAAATCAACAAATAATGGTACATGTACCATATAATAATAATGGTACACCCGTATTGTGAATCACACGAAATCACAAATCAACAAATAATGGTACATGTACCATATAATAATAATGGTACACCCGTATTGTGAATCACACAAAATCACAAATCAACAAATAATGGTACATGTACCATATAATAATAATGGTACACCCGTATCGTGAATCAGACGAAATCACAAATCAACAAATAATGGTACATGTACCATATAATAATAATGGTACACCCGTATTGTGAATCACACAAAATCACAAATCAACAAATAATGGTACATGTACCATATAATAATAATGGTACACCCGTATTGTGAATCACACAAAATCACAAATCAACAAATAATGGTACATGTACCATATAATAATAATGGTACACCCGTATTGTGAATCACACAAAATCACAAATCAACAAATAATGGTACATGTACCATATAATAATAATGGTACACCCGTATTGTGAATCACACAAAATCACAAATCAGCAAATAATGGTACATTTTCCAATACTTGTTGATTTGTGATTTCGTCTGATTCACGAAACGGGTCCCTGATGATGGTCCCAGAATAGGGATCCGAAACATGTTGGACTGGTTTTACTGTAAAAAAAATTGTATTGTATAATAAATAAAAGTTGTGCATTTTGTTGGTTTAAGAAATGCGTGATCGAATGACAATGCACGGTGTGAACAGTGACGTTTATTGTGGTGAGTGTTTTGGCCTAAGGGGGGGCAGATAAGAGGAGGACGGAGAAAACTGCTTGATGTGTGCTGCTCACCGGATATCAGTAGAACAAATCAATGAGGTTCAGATGGGTAGGACATGTGGCACGCGTGTGAGTGATGAGAAATGCACACAAAATTTTGTTCGACACATGTTAATGTAGAAGGTAACTCGAAGGCCAAGACGTGTAAAGGAGGATAACACTGAAATGGATTTTAAAGATTTGTATGGATTTTGTACTGGATTTATCTGGCTCAGAGTATGTTGCAGCTCTGAGGGCTTGTGAACACGACAGTGGAACTTTGGGTTCTAGACTAGTTGGCCAATTTGTTGTTTAGCTCAGCGAACCTCACGTTTTGAAGGCCTCGGCTCTATGCAGTTCGCTGTCTTCTGTCCAAGTTCATGCAATTTGTCTATTTACTGACATCAAGAAACTGTACAACTTACGAATAACATTCTAACAGTACTATTTACTTGTAATGTGCGTGTTACTGACATGTCAGTTACAGACTTGTTACTGACATGTCAGTTACAGACTTGTTACTGACACGTCAGTTATAGACTTGTTACTGACACGTCAGTTACAGACTTGTTACTGACACGTCAGTTACAGACTTGTTACTGACATGTCAGTTACAGACTTGTTACTGACACGTCAGTTACAGACTTGTTATTAACATGTCAGTTACAGACTTGTTACTGACACGTCAGTTACAGACCTGTTACTGACATGTCAGTTACAGACTTGTTACTAACATGTCAGTTACAAACTTGTTACTGACACGTCAGTTACAGACTTGTTACTGACATGTCAGTTACAGACTTGTTACTAACATGTCAGTTACAAACTTGTTACTGACATGCCAGTTATAGACTTGTCACTGACATGTCAGTTACAGACTTGTTACTGACATGTCAGTTACAGACTTGTTACTGACACGTCAGTTACAGACCTGTTACTGACACGTCAGTTACAGACTTGTTACTGACATGTCAGTTACAGACTTGTTACTGACATGTCAGTTACAAACTTGTTACTGACATGTCAGTTATAGAATTGTCACTGACATGTCAGTTACAGACTTGTTACTGACATGTCAGTTACAGACTTGTTACTGACATGTCAGTTACAGACTTTGATTTCAGGCTTCCGCCGCGATGTTGATGTAATCTGTGGTCTTCTGGGTAATTACACGGCGTCGTGTGGTAATTATTTACCGACGTTTCGGGACAACGTGTCGGTCCCATCATAACGGGTCAAGATTAGGAACTTCTTGGAATCTTGACCCGTGAAGATGGGACCGACACGTTGTCCCGAAACGTCGGTAAATAATTACCACACGACGCCTTGTAATTACCCAGAAAACCACAGATTACAGTTACAGACTTGTTACTGACATGTCAGTTACAGACTTGTTACTGACAGGACTGCAATTAATGAGGCTGGAAGGGTTTGACAGCTAGTACTGTAGAATTGTAGTCACTGAAACAAGAATGGCTTACAAAATTTTCGGCCGGAATATATAAAGGACTGTGATCACTTTGAAGATCTTACCTTCTGTAGAAGGACAGTGCCTAACATTGTACAAACCTGGCATGAGGGGAAGGAGGGGGCTTGTGTAAGGATCGGTGGCAAGCTGTTGTGATCTCGGTCATGAACTTTTAGAATTCACATAATTTTGCAAAATAGCCCTGAATTCGCCATAAGAATAATGATAAAATATTAGCACCGTAACGTAAAGTGTAAAGTGAATAAGTCTGTGTTTAATTGCAACATGTTTCGACCTCCTATGAGGTCATTCTCAGGGGGATTTGTTTACGAAACGTAGATACATATAAGTATATATATTTTATATAGATGTATATATGTACAGAATAGCTAGTCGTGTTAAACTGACCGATATAAACTTTTGCACTCAGTGTCACTGTTTTATAAACAAATCTCCCTGAAGATGTCCTTATAAAAGGTCGAAACATAGGAAATAAACAGCTGTTAATTTTACGATTTATGTGTATGGTACTTACGTTCTATGATTTACTTCCGGTCCATGAGTAGCTCTCAAGTAGGACTTTGTCGGACTTAGTCGGTAATTGGCAAGTCTGCTTTATCCACATTTCGTTGTACTTCGTCCCCTGTATGACACAATTTGATATCTGACATATCAATTTGCGTTATTGAAATCGCGACCGATATTTTGAGAACAAATGCTTTAAATGCTGAGTCGGGTAACGAACTAATGATCTCCACGTTACGTCAGGAAGAGGAATGCTTAGTTAGGAGTTGCGTTGGAACTGCAGGTACGAGTATTTGTGATGGCGACGTGCTTCGCTACGTGCTGCGGTTTGTTAACGTGCTGTGGTGACGTTTGATTGCGCGAGACAAAGGCGGTGGGAGGATTAGGGCGTTTACACGCCGTTGTAACTGTGATAGCATTGATACATGTCGGTCGTATTTATTAAACACGGCAAAGTGTTTATTACACAGTGCAGCAACAGGTGACACAGCACGAATATGGCCAATTACACTAATAGACGTTATTTAGAACACAAATAGCTCTGAAAATTATACAGGTCATACACAAAAGAATGGTGCGGTATCAAAAGTGAATAAAAAACGTATTTCTCATCTTATACGGGCAAAACATACACCGTCAGCGGCGGCAACTGTCCAAGTTTCTCATTTGGTAATTACAGTCCTTCCATGTGTGCACCCTGGGTCACACGACGCACATCCACACGGTAATCAAACTCATCCCCGACCCGGTGTAGCATGTCCGCTGTAATGGCCTGCAGTGCATGCGTTATCCGATCACGAATTTCATGGATGGACGTGGGCAATGGTGGTACATAAACGCTGTCTTTAACGAACCCACAAAGAAAGAAATCACGCTGCACTGTAATCACAGATCTGGACACCTCAAAACGGAGCACACAGAAAGCCTTCTCCTGCTGCAACGCCATCTTTGAAAGTGGCCCCGCGGCCACGCAGTAAGCATGAGAAGCGAACTGCTGGTAGCGCATGAGAAACTTGAACAGTTGCCGCCGCTGACGGTGTATGTTGTGCCCGTGTAAGGTGAGACATAAATTTTCTATTCACTTTTGAAACCGCACCATTCGTTTGTGTATGCCCTGTATAGGTGTCGTCGTTAAATCGCCATAAATTTAAAATTTATGGGCACGCAGATCCAAAGCTGGGTCATATATAAACCTTAGAAGTTGGGGGAAAATAATTGAGACCTTACTGTAGCAACTGTAAGCACAGCAAGTTATCAGCGTCGGTTAGAAGCGTCTACTGCATGTGGTAGATGTGGCAATATGTTGAAAAATGGCAAACCTGTCAAGAAACCTATCTGCAGTAATTTTTTTTTCCCCCTATGGCTCGATAGCCCCTAGGGGGCCTAGGCCTCCTCATTATCGACGCTTCACGATCACACTTTAGACACACCACACTCGGTAGGACTCCTCTGTACGAGTGATCAGCCCGTCGCAGAGACCTCCTGTAGTAAATTAACTGCACTAAATTACAGTCTCGGTGTTCATTTATCTCGATTTTCGAAATTTCGACCATTTTATCACCAATATTGATACAAGTTTTCCGCGATCTTTCGTGGCTCATTCCGACGACACGGAATGAGACGAGGTGGCTGACAGCCAGCTTCCCCACTATCCTACTTTTGCGCAGACCACTCTCAGCTCAGTCAAGCTCTGTCTTTCATTAAGTGAGTTTGATCGCTTTCATGTTGTGTGGAATCCGACTCATTCAATCATTTAGTGTGTTGCTGTGCTTCCAAAATTTGTAATTTGTATGAAATAATTTCATGTTTCTTTACGCTTCTTCTGTTGATATATACGAGTATATATATTTCTACCCGGTATTTTGCAAGTTTTTGGAATCAAATTACCTTCTTACATTGAAAATGGATTTAGAAATCCGTCATTCTGATGTTTGTGTTGGCCTATTAGTCCCATTCAACCGACAACATCTCAGCCACCGTAAATATAGGACGCCACTTCGCATTCTTCAAACAAATGAACAGACGATCAGTGACGTCGCTCTAGTAAGGTCGTGCTGCCCAGCGCTGCGAGCTGGCCTTGCAAACAGCACTATTAAGGTACTGCGTCCTGTAATCCGCTGCTCTGTGGGATTAAACAGGACTTAACAGGGGCTCAACCTGTCGCAGCCTGCATACTGGGTCCAAAAGGAACAAGAAATGTGCTGGGGTCGAGATTTTAACTGCTACAATGACTTCTGTAGGCTGGATACAGCTGTAACTGCTAAAGTGACTTCTGTAGGCTGCATACAGCTGTAACTGCTACAGTGAATCCTCTGTAGGCTGCATACAGCTGTAACTGTTAAAGTGACTTCTGTAGGCTGCATACAGCTGTAACTGCTACAGTGAATCTCTGTAGGCTGCATACAGCTGTAACTGTTATAAATGACTGTTCTGTAGGCTGCATAAGCTGTAACTGTTACAGTGACTTCTGTAGGCTGCATACAGCTGTAACTGCTACAGTGACTCCTCTGTAGGCTGCATACAGCTGTAACTGCTACAGTGACTGTTCTGTAGGCTGCATACAGCTGTAACTGCTACAGTGAATCCTCTGTAGGCTGCATACAGCTGTAACTGCTACAGTGACTGTTCTGTAGGCTGCATACAGCTGTAACTGCTACAGTGACTTCTGTAGGCTGGACACAGCTGTAACTGCTACAAGTGTTCTGTAGGCTGCATACAGCTGTAACTGCTACAGTGACTTCTGTAGGCTGACACAGCTGTAACTGCTACAATGACTGTTCTGTAGGCTGCATACAGCTGTAACTGCTACAGTGACTCTGTAGGCTGGGCTACAGCTGTAACTGCTAATGACTTTCTGTAGGCTGCACAGCTGTAACTGCTACAGTGACTTCTGTAGGCTGCATACAGCTGTAACTGCTACAATGACTTCTGTAGGCTGACACAGCTGTAACTGCTACAGTGATCGTTCTGTAGGCTGCATACAGCTGTAACTGCTACAGTGACTTCTGTAGGCTGACACAGCTGTAACTGCTACATGACTTCTGTAGGCTGGGATACAGCTGTAACTGCTACAGTGACTGTTCTGTAGGCTGCATACAGCTGTAACTGCTACAGTGACTTCTGTAGGTGGACACAGCTGTAACTGCTACAATGACTGTTCTGTAGGCTGCATACAGCTGTAACTGCTACATGACTTCTGTAGGCTGAACAGCTGTAACTGCTACAATGACTGTTCTGTAGGCTGCATACAGCTGTAACTGCTACAGTGACTTCTGTAGGCTGGACACAGCTGTATGACATATCTGTAGCTGACACAGCTGTAACTGCTACAATGACTGTTCTGTAGGCTGCATACAGCTGTAACTGCTACAGTGACTTCTGTAGGCTGGACACAGCTGTAACTGCTACAGTGACTGTTCGTAGGCTGCATACAGCTGTAACTGCTACAGTGACTTCTGTAGGCTGGCACAGCTGTAACTGCTACAATGACTGTCTGTAGGCTGCATACAGCTGTAACTGCTACAGTGACTGTTCTGTAGGCTGCATACAGCTGTAACTGCTACAGTGACTTCTGTAGGCTGCACAGCTGTAACTGCTACAGTGACTTCTGTAGGCTGGACACAGCTGTAACTGCTACAGTGACTTTCTGTAGGCTGGACACAGCTGTAACTGCTACAGTGACTTCTGTAGGCTGCATACAGCTGTAACTGCTACAGTGACTTTCTGTAGGCTGCATACAGCTGTAACTGCTACAGTGACTGTTCTGTAGGCTGGAACAGCTGTAACTGCTACAGTGATTCTGTAGGCTGATACAGCTGTAACTGCTACAGTGACTGTTCTGTAGGCTGGACACAGCTGTAACTGCTACAGTGACTTCTGTAGGCTGGGATACAGCTGTAACTGCTACAGTGACTGTTCTGTAGGCTGCATACAGCTGTAACTGCTACAGTGACTTCTGTAGGCTGGACACAGCTGTAACTGCTACAGTGACTTCTGTAGGCTGACACAGCTGTAACTGCTACAGTGACTTCTGTAGGCTGGACACAGCTGTAACTGCTACAGTGACTTCTGTAGGCTGCATACAGCTGTAACTGCTACAGTGACTTCGTAGGCTGGACAACAGCTGTAACTGCTACAGTGACTTCTGTAGGCTGGACACAGCTGTAACTGCTACAATGATTTCTGTAGGCTGCATACAGCTGTAACTGCTACAGTGACTTCTGTAGGCTGGACACAGCTGTAACTGCTACAGTGATTTCTGTAGGCTGGACACAGCTGTAACTGCTACAGTGAATTCTGTAGGCTGACACAGCTGTAACTGCTACAGTGACTTTCTGTAGGCTGGAACAGCTGTAACTGCTACAGTGATTTCTGTAGGCTGGACACAGCTGTAACTGCTACAGTGACTTCTGTAGGCTGCATACAGCTGTAACTGCTACAGTGACTTCTGTAGGCTGGACACAGCTGTAACTGCTACAGTGACTGTTCTGTAGGCTGCATACAGCTGTAACTGCTACAGTGACTTCTGTAGGCTGGACACAGCTGTAACTGCTACAGTGACTTTCTGTAGGCTGACACAGCTGTAACTGCTACAGTGACTTCTGTAGGCTGGACACAGCTGTAACTGCTACAGTGACTGTTCTGTAGGCTGCATACAGCTGTAACTGCTACAGTGACTTTCTGTAGGCGGGACACAGCTGTAACTGCTACAGTGACTTCTGTAGGCTGCATACAGCTGTAACTGCTACAGTGACTTCTGTAGGCTGGACACAGCTGTAACTGCTACAATGACTGTTCTGTAGGCTGCATACAGCTGTAAAAAAACACCGTCGCCTGTGTTATTGACAGACAGTTCAGTACTGTCACCGCAATACGTAGTAACAAGCTGAAGCCGCCTTGCTAGGCCAGCAGTAGTTCCTTTTCCCCTCGTTATGCCAGCAGTTATACAGCAGTAACATTCGAAGTAACACATTACTGGCACGCCTGATTTGTATCACAGATGTTTCGATGGAGCTTTAAGCCGTCTGCTTTGTGCCGCTGCGTTGATTGGTAAGTATAGTTACCGACACTTCATAAGAGCTTCCTGCCTCCGTCACTGCAGTTTTTATAACTGGATCTTTAAATGTTATTAAATGAGTCTTGGAATTTAAAAAACGGGTTTGGCTGTGGGGTTACATTGTCCTAACACTGTGAGTGCCGTACATATTGGTAACAATACATGGTACATGTTACTACTGTATACATCCCTTAGCTCCTGCTTGATACGTAGATCGCACTAGTCTCGATTTATCATTCGTAACAATCACTGGGGTAGCTCAGTTAGTGTAGTGACTCGACTGTGGGCCAGACAAACCAGGGTTGGATTCCAGGCAGGGAAGGTGACTTTTTTCTTCTACAAGATGTCCAGACGGGCTGTGGGGCCCACTCAGTTTTTTATTCAGTGGGTACCGCGGTCTCATTCCTCAGAGGTAAACCGGCCAGACCGTGATGCTGACCACTCAGCTCCATCTATTGCCGACGTTAAGAATAAGTGGAGCTATACCTCTACCCCCCCCCCCCATGTTCCTTCGTGACATGCTCAGGGACAACGTTACGTTTTGCTAGAGTACTTACAGGAAACTGAAAAACTTTTTGACATTTCCACCTCTAGTTGTGGTTTTCGCACACACGTAAGGATTGCCCACATTGCGGTAAGTGCAGTTGGGCACAATAAAGACGGTGTCAGAGGTGTGGGCGGACTCGTCCCGGCTACGGGTTACACTATGACACCGCTTGAAAGAGGGGCACGCGGTGGCGCAGTTGGTTGAGGCACTGCTCTACAAGCAGGGAGGTCGCGGGTTCGATTCCCGATAGTGTCATTGGAACTTTTCATTGACATAATCCTTTCAGTCGCACTATGGCCCTGGGGTCGACTCAGCCTCTAACAGAAATGAGTACCAGGATTATTTCCTGGGGGTAAAGGCGGCCGGTGCGTAGGGCTGACAACCTTACCACCTTCATGTGCCGATTGTCTAGAAATCTGGGAGCCTCAATCTCCTGGAAACCTAAGGGCCTGTCAAGGCCTGTAAAGGGGTTGCTTTACCTTTACCTTTATTACCTTTACCTTTACCCCTTCAAACAGTGCCATTTATTGCCCACATTTCGTTTCGTCTTTGCATTTAACTGAGGTCGGTTATGCAGTTGGTTTCAACGAAAACGACAACCCGACTCACACGGACTCGCTTATCCGACTGTCGGTCAGGAAATAAGTTTACACGATGTAACCTATAACGTCGCAACAAGGAGCCTACAGTGACTGTCGTTATATCAGGGGACATCGTACTTGAGACACTGTCGTTATATCAGAGGACATTGTACTTGAGACACTGTCGTTATATCAGAGGACATTGTACTTGAGACACTGTCGTTATATCAGAGGACATTGTACTTGAGACACTGTCGTTATATCAGAGGACATGTACTTGAGACACTGTCGTTATATCAGAGGACATCGTACTTGAGACACTGTCGTTATATCAGAGGACATTGTACTTGAGACACTGTCGTTATATCAGAGGACATTTACTTGAGACACTGTCGTTATATCAGAGGACATCGTACTTGAGACAGTGTCGTTATATCAGAGGACATCGTACTTGAGACACTGTCGTTATATCAGAGGACATGTACTTGAGACACTGTCGTTATATCAGAGGACGTTGTACTTGAGACACTGTCGTTATATCAGAGGACGTTGTACTTGAGACACTGTCGTTATATCAGAGGACGTTACTTGAGACACTGTCGTTTATCAGAGGACGTTGTACTTGAGACACTGTCGTTATATCAGAGGACTTGTACTTGAGACACTGTCGTTATATCAGAGGACACGTTGTACTTGAGACACTGTCGTTGTATCAGAGGACTTGTACTTGAGACACTGTCGTTATATCAGAGGACGTTGTACTTGAGACATGTCGTTGTATCAGAGGACATTGTACTTGAGACACTGTCGTTATATCAGAGGACGATTGTACTTGAGACACTGTCGTTATATCAGAGGACAGTTGTACTTGAGACACTGTCGTTATATCAGAGGACGTTGTACTTGAGACACTGTCGTTATATCAGAGGACGATGTACTTGAGACACTGTCGTTGTATCAGAGGACATTGTACTTGAGACACTGTCGTTATATCAGAGGACATTGTACTTGAGACACTGTCGTTATATCAGAGGACATCGTACTTGAGACAGTGTCGTTATATCAGAGGACATCGTACTTGAGACACTGTCGTTATATCAGAGGACATTGTACTTGAGACACTGTCGTTATATCAGAGGACGTTGTACTTGAGACACTGTCGTTATATCAGAGGACGTTGTACTTGAGACACTGTCGTTATATCAGAGGACGTTGTACTTGAGACACTGTCGTTGTATCAGAGGACGTTGTACTTGAGACAGTCATCTGTTTGCAGCGCTGAAACAAAATGTTAAGGCACATTGTCAACATGAGAACAGCAAAGCCCTTGCGACGTTAGGATGTCTCAAACGCAGAAGTTTTGCGGGGACGGCTAGACACTTAGAATGAACTGTTCTTAGTAGCTGTGTAAGTGAAGTACAAAATATCTGCTTTGTGAGCTTGTCTGATGGTTTTTCGTACTTAATACATACGTACATATGTATATACATACGTACATATGTACATAGGAAGCAAATAAGTAGATAGGAAGGCAGATGGGCGGAGGAAGGGTGGGTGTATGGGGGGTGGGAGCGACGAATCGAGGTGCGGACGGACGCACGTTACGTGACGTGTAAAATTCACGTATTTTTTCGTAACTTAATATCACGAAATAAAATTTAAATATGTACTTTTTGACAGCGTACGTCTGTGACGGTTTGGCAGTCGGACACAGTGCAAAGCCGAAAATCCTGTCCCAAGTGAACGCCGCCCGACTGTCTACCGCACAAGTCCCTAGGGCCAGCACACTTGCCTTTGTGGACTGGAGTTGCAGTTGTGTCAAGGAGGTCATAACTAATGTTCGTCTTAGCGCAGTAAGCTTTGGCAAAACAGACGGCAGTCTGTGTGGGTCTTCGTAAGGGAGAAGCTACCGGGCCAGGAAGTGAGGTTTTGCGCTAAAATGTGCCTAATGGCATTGCGCTCTGTCGCAGGTCTGAAGGTATAAGGTGGTGTACAGTCGTGTTGTGTCATTTTGAGTTATGGCTTCTGAAGGACTGTACAGATAAAGCTGTCGAAGATGACTGCATTGTGTGTTCAGGCTTTGCGTATGAACGTGCTGAGATTTACATCACACAGGTTTGTGTGTTTGTAAGGCATTTCACTCGCTTTTCATCAATACATCTCCACAATTTCAATATATCGTCCAAGACCACGATTAACCTAATTACATTTAAAGATTCAGCTCGTACCACGCAGTAAACACACTCCGTCTCAGTTATACAAACCAGTCAGTTAATGTTGTACAGTGAAATAATCGCTGTTTGTTCTGAGATCCACACAAAACACATAAATACAGTCCGTACCGCGCAGTAAACACACTCCGTCTCAGTTATACAAACCAGTCAGTTAATGTTGTACAGTGAAATAATCGCTGTTTGTTCTGAGATCCACACAAAACACATAAATACAGTCCGTACCGCGCAGTAAACACACTCCGTCTCAGTTATACAAACCAGTCAGTTAATGTTGTACAGTGAAATAATCGCTGTTTGTTCTGAGATCCACACAAAACACATAAATACAGTCCGTACCGCGCAGTAAACACACTCCGTCTCAGTTATTACAAACCAGTCAGTTAATGTTGTACAGTGAAATAATCGCTGTTTGTTCTGAGATCCACACAAAACACATAAATACAGTCCTTTACGCGCAGTAAACACACTCCGTCTCAGTTATACAAACCAGTCAGTTTAATGTTGTACAGTGAAATAATCGCTGTTTTCTTGAGATCCACACAAAACACATAAATACAGTCCGTACCGCGCAGTAAACACACTCCGTCTCAGTTATACAAACCAGTCAGTTAATGTTGTACAGTGAAATAATCGCTGTTTGTTCTGAGATCCACACAAAACACATAAATACAGTCCGTACCGCGCAGTAAACACACTCCGTCTCAGTTATACAAACCAGTCAGTTAATGCTTGTACGTGAAATAATCGCTGTTTGTTCTGAGATCCACACAAAACACATAAATACAGTCCGTACCGCGCAGTAAACACACTCCGTCTCAGTTATACAAACCAGTCAGTTAATGTTGTACAGTGAAATAATCGCTGTTTGTTCTGAGATCCACACAAAACACATAAATACAGTCCGTACCGCGCAGTAAACACACTCCGTCTCAGTTATACAAACCAGTCAGTTAATGTTGTACAGTGAAATAATCGCTGTTTGTTCTGAGATCCACACAAAACACATAAATACAGTCCGTACCGCGCAGTAAACACACTCCGTCTCAGTTATACAAACCAGTCAGTTAATGCTGTACAGTGAAATAATCGCTGTTTGTTCTGAGATCCACACAAAACACATAAATACAGTCCGTACCGCGCAGTAAACACACTCCGTCTCAGTTATACAAACCAGTCAGTTAATGTTGTACAGTGAAATAATCGCTGTTTGTTCTGAGATCCACACAAAACACATAAATACAGTCCGTACCGCGCAGTAAACACACTCCGTCTCAGTTATACAAACCAGTCAGTTAATGTGTACAGTGAAATAATCGCTGTTTGTTCTGAGATCCACACAAAACACATAAATACAGTCCGTACCGCGCAGTAAACACACTCCGTCTCAGTTATACAAACCAGTCAGTTAATGCTGTACAGTGAAATAATCGCTGTTTGTTCTGAGATCCACACAAAACACATAAATACAGTCCGTACCGCGCAGTAAACACACTCCGTCTCAGTTATACAAACCAGTCAGTTAATGTTGTACAGTGAAATAATCGCTGTTTGTTCTGAGATCCCACACAAAACACATAAATACAGTCCGTACCGCGCAAGTAAACACACTCCGTCTCAGTTATACAAACCAGTCAGTTAATGTTGTACAGTGAAATAATCGCTGTTTGTTCTGAGATCCACACAAAACACATAAATACAGTCCGTACCGCGCAGTAAACACACTCCGTCTCAGTTATACAAACCAGTCAGTTAATGTTGTACAGTGAAATAATCGCTGTTTGTTCTGAGATCCACACAAAACACATAAATACAGTCCGTACCGCGCAGTAAACACACTCCGTCTCAGTTATACAAACCAGTCAGTTAATGTTGTACAGTGAAATAATCGCTGTTTGTTCTGAGATCCACACAAAACACATAAATACAGTCCGTACCGCGCAGTAAACACATCCGTCTCAGTTATACAAACCAGTCAGTTAATGTTGTACAGTGAAATAATCGCTGTTTGTTCTGAGATCCACACAAAACACATAAATACAGTCCGTACCGCGCAGTAAAACACTCTCCGTCTCAGTTATACAAACCAGTCAGTTAATGTTGTACAGTGAAATAATCGCTGTTTGTTCTGAGATCCACACAAAACACATAAATACAGTCCGTACCGCGCAGTAAACACACTCCGTCTCAGTTATACAAACCAGTCAGTTAATGTTGTACAGTGAAATAACGCTGTTTGTTCTGAGATCCACACAAAACACATAAATACAGTCCGTACCGCGCAGTAAAACACACTCCGTCTCAGTTTAATACAAACCAGTCAGTAATGTGTACAGTGAAATAACAGCTGTTTGTTCGAGATCCACACATAAAACACATAAATACAGTCCGTACCGCGCAGTAAACACACTCGTTCAGTTATACAAACCAGTTTGATAACTAACACTAAATAATCGCTGTGTTCAGATCCACCAACAATACAAACAGTCAGTTAAGTTGTCAGTAAAAATCCTTTTTTATACAAACACATTAAACGTCGTACGGAATAATCGCTGTTGTCTCAGATCAACAAACACAATTAAGTCGTACGGATAAACAGCGTTTTTTAGTCCACACAACACTAAATACAGTCGTACCCAGTAAAAACTCGTCTCATTACAAACATCAGTATGTGTCTGAATATCCTGTGTCTAGTCACACAAAACTAAATCAGTCGTACGCGCATAACACTCGTCTCAGTTATCAACAGTCATTATTGAGGAATATCGGTTTGTGTCACACAAACAATAAATACGCGTACCGCGCAGTAAACATCCGTCTTACAAACCAGATAATGTAGTGATAATCGCGTTTTCTAGATCCACACAAAAAATAATACAGTCCGACGCGCAGTAAACACTCCGTCTCAGTTTACAACGTCTTAAGTGTAAGTGAATAACGCTGTTTTTTAGTCAAAAACTAAATACAGTCGACGGCAGTAAACCCTCCGTCTCATTATCAACTCGTTAATGTTACAGTGATATCGTGTGTTCTAGATCAACAACACAAAATCAGTCCGTACGCGCGTAACCCGTCTCAGTTATACAACAGTCGTTAATTGTACAGTGAATAATCGTGTTGTCTGAGATCCACAAAATAACAGTCGTACGCGCGTAAACTCCGCTCTTACAAACGTCGTTAAGTGTACGCGCTGTTTGTTCTAGATCCACACAAAACACTAAATACAGTCCGTACCGCGCAGTAACCCTCCGTCTCAGTTATACAAACCAGTCAGTTATGTTACAGTGAATATCGCTGTTTGTTCTGAGATCCACACAAAACACATAAATACAGTCCGTACCGCGCAGTAAACGCTCTCCGTCTCAGTTATACAAACCAGTCAGTTAATGTTGTACAGTGAAATAATCGCTGTTTGTTCTGAGATCCACACAAAACACATAAATACAGTCCGTACCGCGCAGTAAACACTCTCCGTCTCAGTTATTACAAACCAGTCAGTTAATGTTGTACAGTGAAATAATCGCTGTTTGTTCTGAGATCCACACAAAACACATAAATACAGTCCGTACCGCGCAGTAAACACACTCCGTCTCAGTTATACAAACCAGTCAGTTAATGTTGTACAGTGAAATAATCGCTGTTTGTTCTGAGATCCACACAAAACACATAAATACAGTCCGTACCGCGCAGTAAACGCTCTCCGTCTCAGTTATACAAACCAGTCAGTTAATGTTGTACAGTGAAATAATCGCTGTTTGTTCTGAGATCCACACAAAACACATAAATACAGTCTGTACCGCGCAGTAAACACACTCCGTCTTAGTTATACAAACCAGTCAGTTAATGTTGTACAGTGAAATGATCGCTGTTTGTTCTGAGATCCACACAAAACACATAAATACAGTCCGTACCGCGCAGTAAACACACTTCGTCTCAGTTATACAAACCAGTCAGTTAATGTTGTACAGTGAAATAATCGCTGTTTGTTTCTGAGATCCACACAAAACACATAAATACAGTCCGTACCGCGCAGTAAACACACTCCGTCTCAGTTATACAAACCAGTCAGTTAATGTTGTACAGTGAAATAATCGCTGTTTGTTCTGAGATCCACACAAGACACAACTGCACATTCAACATGACAAGTAACATTACATGTAGCATAAACTGTAACTACAGAATAGCTGCAACATTGTATACCCTAGAAACATGGTTTGTTTCAGGTATAGAATTGTAAACACTCTGCGTAAAGGTGATAACTGATAATAATAATTATTATTATAATAATGATAATAACAAATAGCGATCCTCAGTACATCCTCAGTACATCCTCAGTACATCCTCAGTACATCCTCAGTACATCCTCAGTACATCCTCAGTACATCCTCAGTACATCCTCAGTACATCCGCCTGCTTTTCGAATCTCTCTCTTTTTATTTAAAGGCTATAAATTGTCTGTTTTTATGGTTAAGCATTCTATGTATACACTGGTATAGGTACAGGTATAGGTACAGGTATAGGTACAGGTGTAGGTACAGGTGTAGGTATAGGTACAGGTATAGGTACAGGTATAGGTACAGGTATAGGTACAGGTATAGGTACAGGTATAGGTACAGGTATAGGTACAGGTATAGGTACAGGTATAGGTACAGGTATAGGTACAGGTATAGGTACAGGTATAGGTACAGGTATAGGTACACGTATATGTATAGGCACTGGTATAGGTACAGGTGTAGGTACACGTATATGTATAGGCACTGGTATAGGTACAGGTATAGGTACACGTATATGTATAGGCACTGGTATAGGTACAGGTATAGGTACACGTATATGTATAGGCACTGGTATAGGTACAGGTATAGGTACACGTATATGTATAGGCACTGGTATAGGTACAGGTATAGGTACACGTATATGTATAGGTACTGGTATAGGTACAGGTATAGGTACACGTATATGTATAGGCACTGGTATAGGTACAGGTGTAGGTACACGTATATGTATAGGCACTGGTATAGGTACAGGTATAGGTACAGGTGTAGGTACACGTATATGTATAGGCACTGGTATAGGTACAGGTGTAGGTACACGTATATGTATAGGCACTGGTATAGGTACAGGTGTAGGTACACGTATATGTATAGGCACTGGTATAGGTACAGGTGTAGGTACACGTATATGTATAGGCACTGGTATAGGTACAGGTATAGGTACAGGTGTAGGTACAGATATAGGTACAGGTGTAGGTACAGATATAGGTATATAGGCACTGGTACAGGTACAGGTGTAGGTACACGTATATGTATAGGCACTGGTATAGGTACAGGTGTAGGTACACACAAATTAAATTCACATAAAATTAAAATTACGTTTCTGTCTTTCTACCTTCGAAAATGCGTTGGAGGCCGATTAGAGCCCAGCGCCTGTCTGTAGGCTACTAGTGGCACAGGGCAAGTTGCTGTCTGCCTTGTGTGTGTGTTGGACAGACATTGTGCGTAATGTGACTCATTTGAAGACTGCATCTGTGTCTGCCTTGTGTGTGTGTTGGACAGACATTGTGCGTAATGTGACTCATTTGAAGACTGCATCTGTGTCTGCCTTGTGTGTGTGTTGGACAGACATTGTGCGTAATGTGACTCATTTGAAGACTGCATCTGTGTCTGCCTTGTGTGTGTGTTGGACAGACATTGTGCGTAATGTGACTCATTTGAAGACTGCATCTGTGTCTGCCTTGTGTGTGTGTTGGACAGACATTGTGCGTAATGTGACTCATTTGAAGACTGCATCTGTGTCTGCCTTGTGTGTGTGTTGGACAGACATTGTGCGTAATGTGACTCATTTGAAGACTGCATCTGTGTCTGCCTTGTGTGTGTGTTGGACAGACATTGTGCGTAATGTGACTCATTTGAAGACTGCATCTGTGTCTGCCTTGTGTGTGTGTTGGACAGACATTGTGCGTAATGTGACTCATTTGAAGACTGCATCTGTGTCTGCCTTGTGTGTGTGTTGGACAGACATTGTGCGTAATGTGACTCATTTGAAGACTGCATCTGTGTCTGCCTTGTGTGTGTGTTGGACAGATATTGTGCGTAATGTGACTCATTTGAAGACTGCATCTGTGTCTGCCTTGTGTGTGTGTTGGACAGACATTGTGCGTAATGTGACTCATTTGAAGACTGCATCTGTGTCTGCCTTGTGTGTGTGTTGGACAGACATTGTGCGTAATGTGACTCATTTGAAGACTGCATCTGTGTCTGCCTTGTGTGTGTGTTGGACAGACATTGTGCGTAATGTGACTCATTTGAAGACTGCATCTGTGTCTGCCTTGTGTGTGTGTTGGACAGACATTGTGCGTAATGTGACTCATTTGAAGACTGCATCTGTGTCTGCCTTGTGTGTGTGTTGGACAGACATTGTGCGTAATGTGACTCATTTGAAGACTGCATCTGTGTCTGCCTTGTGTGTGTGTTGGACAGACATTGTGCGTAATGTGACTCATTTGAAGACTGCATCTGTGTCTGCCTTGTGTGTGTGTTGGACAGACATTGTGCGTAATGTGACTCATTTGAAGACTGCATCTGTGTCTGCCTTGTGTGTGTGTTGGACAGACATTGTGCGTAATGTGACTCATTTGAAGACTGCATCTGTGTCTGCCTTGTGTGTGTGTTGGACAGACATTGTGCGTAATGTGACTCATTTGAAGACTGCACACACAGCGAACACGTGCAGATGCGTGTTTAACGACTGCTTCAGACCGCTGGCTGTTCGTGACATTTAGTACCGTAAAGTGGCTCCTCTTCACGTCAAGTTAGCGAACTAGTTCTTGGGAATCCCCGACATTCATCTCCGTGTGCCTCCTTCATGTAAAACAAAACGAATGACGGCTATCTTCGGGGGGGGGGGGGGGAGTTTGCTTTGTTTCGAAATACGATTTTAGGTTTATTTCCCCTTCGTGCTACAGACAGACACGTGTGACCTTGTTAGGTCATCTGCTTGGACACTCTCGCCTGCAACACAGTCGTTAGACTTCCGGTATCGACAGACATTAGAATTTTCGCCACCAAATCCGCACCGAGTCCGGGGTCCACACAAGTTACCGCAAACTCTTTCCGGTGCCGGATTCCTCACTTCTCTCAAAAACATTTGAACTTTAGTAATTTCGTTAATGGAATTCTAATAATGGCATTTAAGCCTAAATATGTCTGAGATAAATAATTTAATGCAGTTGTGATTTGAAACTTTAGTCTACATGGGCGGTTTGTTATACATATACAGGGTATACACAAAATAATGGTGCGGTTTCCCTTTATTCACCATTGAAACCGCACCATTCTTTTGTGTATACCCTGTATATGTACCTCACATCACTTGAAGTATCACTTAAATATCAAAATTAACGTCTTCTCGGAAATGTCCTTCCCCCTCTGGGGCCCACTCAACCTCCTGCTTAGTGTGTACCGGTTACTCTTCCCCAGGGTAAAGCGACCGGCGCTTGAACGTAATCACTGACCTCCAACTAGTGCTGAAATTTTGAATGAGTGGAGCTGTAATTTTAGTCCTCCTTTATGCTTTATGGCGTGGGCAGAGATATTTGTATCTTTACCTTTGAACAAAGTTAACCTGTAGAAGTAACCAGAAATGTCCGTCTGTCTTTCCGTGCCCTCATGTCTGTTTATTTGATCGCCTTAATATGAATTTTGCGATGTCTGAAATTTGAAGCAGTTGGTACTGGCGTCGCGCTGTGCGTCGCAACGGCATAGTGGATTCCCATGTCACACGATGTCAATCCTTTTAAAACTTCACTTCAGCCGTGTGTTTGTAGTTTCAAACCGCCGCTGCATCAGCCATAATCCGTCTCGATGTTTTCCCAGCGTTAGATCGTGTTTTGTTATTGTCCAGCACTTTGTTCTTGTTGTCCAGACATTGCAGATCGCCCCGTATTGGCTTTAACTGGGTGTTCAAAATTGTTGTGTTCGTCTAAGGCAGTGGTTCCCAAAGTGGGCGGTACCGCCCCCCTGGGGGGCGGTGGGATTACCAAGGTGGGCGGTAATAGGTACGAGAGGTGGAAGGAGCGCTGTTATTATCACAGGGGACGCTGTTATTATCACAGGGGGCGCTAGTAGACAAGTAGTGCATTTATTTTTGTAATAAAATTGAAATAAAGTAATTTTTGTGTAAAAATAGAAAATGAACTAAATTTCTTAGTATTTTAATTTATAAATCTTATTCAAGCACATATTTTTTGTTATAAACTATTGGTGGATGAATTATTGTTAAACATAAAAAATATAATAAATTTCAATTTATTAATTAACACATAAAACATTAAGTTTAACTCTTATAATTTTATTTAAACGATTTTTTAAATATAAAATAAAATTTGAAACAAAAGCGCATTCATGTTTTTTAAAAAAGGTAGGGGGGGGGCGCTGTGGGCGTGTATATGGGACCAAGGGGGGCGGTGGACCGAAAATTTTGGGAACCACTGGTCTAAAGAATCAAACAACTGTGCGTCGACAGAGGAGGTAAAAAATTAAGCATTTCTGACGTATTTAGCGTCGCTGATGTGACGTCATCACATTTCACATCGTCACCTGCAACAATGTGTCTACAGATAGGCCTATCTTATGTCTACGTACCTGATAAAACCACTTCACCTGAGTCGCCGTCGTGTAATACCTGAAGACCCAGTCACAGACACGTGACACACTGTCTGATAATTTTCATGCTGTAAATCACTGTCACGCGGATGACAGAGTCTTAGATCTGCGGTCTTCTGGGGTATTACACGGCGTCGTGTGGTAATTGTTTACCGACGTTTCGGGACAACTCTTGGCCCGTGAGGATGGGACCGATACGTTGTCCCGAAACGTCGGTAAACAATTAGCACACGACGCCGTGTAATACCCCAGAAGAACGCAGATTTCATCAACATCGCGGAGGAAGCCTGAAATGAAAGTCAGAGGAGTTTAACTGCTTGCACTAAATTGTTGAATTCTAAAGAATGTAAAACGGAATTCAAATCAAGATCCCTTGTGGTTTCAGCAAGATACGAATTGATGATCTTGCCTTTAGCATTCAAGAAAGCGAGCATTGTTATGTAAATTAGTTTTAATTTATTCATCTGTTCAATTTCGTTGAAACACCATATCCAGCACCTCGCGCCATTCTTCCCAAAGCAAATGACCTCCGATATATTCTCGCTCGGCCAGCTGTTGTCTTAAAGGCAGCAGTCTGATGGTCTCTCAGCGCCAGTGTTTCCTTTTGTTTAGGAGGCGGCCATATTAGCTTCACGTGACTCAGTTACAACGTCGATTTTATCAAAACTGTTTAGCAGAAAGTCCGTACGCTTAAGCAATTAATTATTACGACATTAAAATGTGTGAGGGAATAAAGGCAAAACTCCACTCATTCTTGACCTCGGCACTGCTACATGTAAAATGTAGTAGTAAGTTGCAGAGAGTTAAAGTGAACTGCGTGGGCAGACGTCATTACAATATGACGACTCAGTCACTCTTATCCAGTTAACTATGATCCAGTCACTTATTCAGTCACTTATCAGTCACTTATCGCAAGTACAAGTCATTATCCAGTAATCTATATCCAGTCACTTATCCAGTCACTTATCCAGTCACTTATTCAGTCTTATCCAGTCAACATTATCCAGTAAATTATCCAGTACTTATCCAGTCACTTATTCATACTTTCAGTCCTACCAGTACTTATTCCAGTCACTTATTCAGTCACTTATCCAGTCACTTATTCCAGTCACTTATCCAGTACACTTATCCAGTAAATTATCCATCACTTATTCAGTAACTTATTCAGTCACTTATCCAGTCACTTATCCAGTAACTTAACCAGTCACTTATTCAGTCACTTATCCAGTCCCTTATACTCAGTCACTTATGTAGTAAATTATCCAGTAACTTATCCAGTCACATTATTCAGTCCCTTATCCAGTCACTTATTCCAGTCCCTATATCCAGTCACTTATTCAGTCACTTATCCAGTCACAAATTTCGTCTTTTATTGAGCGGGAAGGCGCAGCACATAGTCACAAGACGGCCATTAGGCCCAACCCATCTACGCTTAGGTCTCCCAAGAGCTTTTTTTCCTGCAGTCTCCGCAACTACAACTTTATATCTGTTTGTGATTTCCTTCACAGTTCGGCTGTCCTTTGTTTGAAATGATGAAAGGTACAAATTGTGAAGTCCGTCCGTAATGTGGACACAGGCATAACACAGATGTGGGTGTGAAACTTGGTCTGTCACATAGGCTGACGGCGAGCGAGAACAGGATGCTGAGCAAGATATTTGTGCCTAAGAGAGACGGGATAACAGGACACTGGAGAAGACTGCATGCCGAGTAACTTCATTGTTTGTACTGCTTACCGAATATTATTAAAATGATCATGTGGTGGAGGATGAGATAGGCGGAGCATGTAGCTCGTGTGGGGGAGAAAGAAATACTCGTAAATGCAGGGTTTTGGTGGGAAAACCTGAAGTGAAGAGTCACTTGGAAGACCTAGTAATAGATGGGAGGATAATATTAAAATGGAATTTCAAGAAATAGGACGGAGGACCGTTGACCGGATTAATTTGGCTCAGGATGAGGAGAAATGGCGAACTGTTGTCAACGTGGTAATGAAAATTTGGTTTTATAAAATGCGGGGAACTTGTTGACTAGATGAGGCACTGTAATTACTTGTTGACTAGATGAGGCACTGTAATTACTTGTTGACTAGATGAGGCACTGTAATTACTTGTTGACTAGATGAGGCACTGTAATTACTTGTTGACTAGATGAGGCACTGTAATTACTTGTTGACTAGATGAGGCACTGTAATTACTTGTTGACTAGATGAGGCACTGTAATTACTTGTTGACTAGATGAGGCACTGTAATTACTTGTTGACTAGATGAGGCACTGTAATTACTTGTTGACTAGATGAGGCACTGTAATTACTTGTTGACTAGATGAGGCACTGTAATTACTTGTTGACTAGATGAGGCACTGTAATTACTTGTTGACTAGAGAGGCACTGTAATTACTTGTTGACTAGACGAGGCACTGTAATTACTTGTTGACTAGACGAGGCACTGTAATTACTTGTTGACTAGACGAGGCACTGTAATTACTTGTTGACTAGACGAGGCACTGTAATTACTTGTTGACTAGACGAGGCACTGTAATTACTTGTTGACTAGACGAGGCACTGTAATTACTTGTTGACTAGACGAGGCACTGTAATTAGTTGTTGACTAGACGAGGCACTGTAATTACTTGTTGACTAGATGAGGCACTGTAATTAGTTGTTGACTAGACGAGGCACTGTAATTACTTGTTGACTGGATGAGGCACTGTAATTACTTGTTGACTAGATGAGGCACTGTAATTACTTGTTGACTAGATGAGGCACTGTAATTACTTGTTGACTAGATGAGGCACTGTAATTACTTGTTGACTAGATGAGGCACTGTAATTACTTGTTGACTAGATGAGGCACTGTAATTACTTGTTGACTAGATGAGGCACTGTAATTACTTGTTGACTAGATGAGGCACTGTAATTACTTGTTGACTAGACGAGGCACTGTAATTACTTGTTGACTAGACGAGGCACTGTAATTAGTTGTTGACTAGACGAGGCACTGTAATTACTTGTTGACTAGACGAGGCACTGTAATATTACTTGTTGACTAGACGAGGCACTGTAATTACTTGTTGACTAGACGAGGCACTGTAATTATTGTTGACTAGACGAGGCACTGTAATTACTTGTTGACTAGACGAGGCACTGTAATTACTTGTTGACTAGACGAGGCACTGTAATTACTTGTTGACTAGACGAGGCACTGTAATTACTTGTTGACTAGACGAGGCACTGTAATTACTTGTTGACTAGATGAGGCACTGTAATTACTTGTTGACTAGATGAGGCACTGTAATTACTTGTTGACTAGATGAGGCACTGTAATTACTTGTTGACTAGATGAGGCACTGTAATTACTTGTTGACTAGATGAGGCACTGTAATTACTTGTTGACTAGATGAGGCACTGTAATTACTTGTTGACTAGATGAGGCACTGTAATTACTTGTTGACTAGATGAGGCACTGTAATTACTTGTTGACTAGATGAGGCACTGTAATTACTTGTTGACTAGATGAGGCACTGTAATTACTTGTTGACTAGATGAGGCACTGTAACTACATTTCGTAATTTGAGTCTTATTTCATCTTCAAAATTGTTGCTAATATATGTCACGCTATTGACAGGGAAAGGAACGGCATACGGGGCGGAGAACGGGTACAGCTACTGGTCACTATATATACCATACTGCATTGTGTTGTATGGTGTTGTATTGTATTGTATTGTACTGTATCTAGAGTTGTTACGTAAGGCACGACTCGAGGAATTTAAGAAGACACATTAAAGGGGCAGAAAATCCGCGATTTTCAGAAAAGTGTAGTCGGTCGCAGCTGGTCGCCAGCAGCACGCAGGTGCTCCTTGTGTCCAAATCACTCTTCTAGAATTCATTTCTGAACGTGTCTTTCAATCAGTTACGTCACGTGACGTCACAACACGTTGCGATGTCTGTGAGTGTTACCTCTGTGCGTTGCACATTGCATACACCAGCTTGCTTATTTTGCTTTATTATTAACTTTGTATTTTTCTCCGTGTCTTGCTTTCCGTCTTTCTTTGTGTTTAGTTTTTGTGGGTATTCCAATTGCTCTCTCTCTCCTTTAGGTTTTCCCACCAAAACCCTTTGCATTTTTCTTCTCCCCATGTATGCCACATGCCTTACCCATCTCATCCTTCTTTGTTCATTAGCTGCTATTGGACGAAATAGTTGAGCAAAAATAGGTGTATGGTGTGCTGTTGTGCTGCTTGTATATGGTGTGCTGCTTGTATATGGTGTGCTGCTTGTATATGGTGTGCTGTCTGTGCTGCTTGTATATGGTGTGCTGTCTGTGCTGCTTGTATATGTGGTGTGCTGTCTGTGCTGCTTGTATATGGTTGTGCTGTCTGTGGCTGCTTGTATATGGTGTGCTGTCTGTGCTGCTTGTATATGGTGTGCTGTCTGTGCTGCTTGTATATGGTGTGCTGTCTGTGCTGCTTGTATATGGTGTGCTGTCTGTGCTGCTTGTATATGGTGTGCTGTCTGTGCTGCTTGTATATGGTGTGCTGTCTGTGCTGCTTGTATATGGTGTGCTGTCTGTGCTGCTTGTATATGGTGTGCTGTCTGTGCTGGGTTGTTTGGTGTGCTGTTCTGTGGCTGCTTGTATATGGTGTGCTGTCTGTGCTGCTTGTATATGGTGTGCTGTCTGTGCTGCTTGTATATGGTGTGCTGTCTGTGCTGCTTGTATATGGTGTGCTGTCTGTGCTGCTTGTATATGGTGTGCTGTCTGTGCTGCTTGTATATGGTGTGCTGTCTGTGCTGCTTGTATATGGTGTGCTGTCTGTGCTGCTTGTATATGGTGTGCTGTCTGTCTGCTTGTATATGTGTGCTGTCTGTGCGTTGTATATGGTGTGCTGTCTGTGCTGCTTGTATATGGTGTGCTGTCTGTGCTGCTTGTATATGGTGTGCTGTCTGTGCTGTCTTGTTATATGGTGTGCTGTCTGTGCTGCTTGTATATGGTGTGCTGTCTGTGCTGCTTGTATATGGTGTGCTGTCTGTGCTGCTTGTATATGGTGTGCTGTCTGTGCTGCTTGTATATGGTGTGCTGTCTGTGCTGCTGTTATGGGTTGTGCTGCTTGTATATGGTGTGCTGTCTGTGCTGCTTGTATATGGTGTGCTGTCTGTGCTGCTTGTATATGGTGTGCTGTCTGTGCTGCTTGTATATGGTGTGCTGTCTGTGCTGCTTGTATATGGTGTGCTGTCTGTGCTGCTTGTATATGTGTGCTGTCTGTGCTGCTTGTATATGGGTGCTGTCTGTGCTGCTTGTATATGGTTCTGCTGTGTGCTTGTCATGGTGTGCTGTCTGTGTGCTGTATATGGTGTGCTGTCTGTGCTGCTTGTATATGGTGTGCTGTCTGTGCTGCTTGTATATGGTGTGCTGTCTGTGCTGCTTTGTATATGGTGTGCTGTCTGTGCTGCTTGTATATGGTGTGCTGTCTGTGCTGTTGTTATGGTGTGCGTCTGTCTTGTATATGGTGTGCTGTCTGTGCTGCTTGTATATTGGTGTGTGCTTGTTGTCTGTGCTGCTTGTATATGGGTGTGCTTGTCTGTGCTGCTTGTATATGGTGTGCTGTCTGTGCTGCTTGTATATGGTGCTGTTGTGTCTGTTATGTGCTGCTTGTATATGGTGTGCTGTCTGTGCTGCTTGTATATGGTGTGCTGTCTGTGCTGCTTGTTATGGTGTGCTGGCTTGTATTGGTGTGCTGTCTGTGCTGCTTGTATATGGTGTGCTGTCTGTGCTGCTTGTATATGGTTGTGCTGTCTGTGCTGCTTGTATATGGTGTGCTGTCTGTGCTGCTTGTTATGGTGGCTGTTGTCTGTCTTGCTTTGTATATGGTGTGCTGTCTGTGCTGCTTGTATATGGTGTGCTGTCTGTGCTGCTTGTATATGGTGTGCTGTCTGTGCTGCTTGTATATGGTGTGCTGTCTGTGCTGCTTGTTTAATGGTGTGCTGTCTTGTGCTGCTTGTTATATGGTGTGCTGTCTGTGCTGCTTGTATATGGTGTGCTGTCTGTGCTGCTTGTATATGTCGTGCTGCTTTATATGGTGTGCTGTCTGTGCTGCTTGTATATGGTGTGCTGTCTGTGCTGCTTGTATATGGTGTGCTGTCTGTGCTGCTTGTATATGGTGTGCTGTCTGTGCTGCTTGTATATGGTGTGCTGTCTGTGCTGCTTGTATATGGTGTGCTGTTGTGCTGCTTGTATATGGTGTGCTGTCTGTGCTGCTTGTATATGGTGTGCTGTCTGTGCTGCTTGTATATGGTGTGCTGTCTGTGCTGCTTGTATATGGTGTGCTGTCTGTGCTGCTTGTATATGGTGTGCTGTCTGTGCTGCTTGTATATGGTGTGCTGGTCTGTGCTGCTTGTATATGGTGTGCTGTCTGTGCTGCTTGTATATGGTGTGCTGTCTGTGCTGCTTGTATATGGTGTGCTGTCTGTGCTGCTTGTATATGGTGTGCTGTCTGTGCTGCTTGTATATGGTGTGCTGTCTGTGCTGCGTATGTTCTGTGCTGCTTGTATATGGTGTGCTGTCTGTGCTGCTTGTATATGGTGTGCTGTCTGTGCTGCTTGTATATGGTGTGCTGTCTGTGCTGCTTGTATATGGTGTGCTGTCTGTGCTGCTTGTATATGGTGTGCTGTCTGTGCTGCTTGTATATGGTGTGCTGTCTGTGCTGCTTGTATATGGTGTGCTGTCTGTGCTGCTTGTATATGGTGTGCTGTCTGTGCTGCTTGTATATTGGTTTGTGCTGTCTGTGCTGTGCTTGTATATGGTGTGCTGTCTGTGCTGCTTGTATATGGTGTGCTGTCTGTGCTGCTTGTATATGGTGTGCTGTCTGTGCTGCTTGTATATGGTTGCTGTCTGTGCGCTTTATATGTGTGCTGCTTGTCGCTTGTATATGTGTGCTGTACATGTGCTGCTGTAATGTGTGCTGATTGTGCTGCATGATATATGTGTGCTGTCTGTGCGCTTGTATATGGTGTGCTGCCTGGGGACAGCATATTGGTGTGATTGTGCTGCTAAGGTGGCTGTCTGTGTGTGATTTGCTGCTGTGCATGCTGTATATGGTGTGACTGTCTGTGCTGCTTTGTATGGGTGCCTGCGCAGTATATGGTGTGTGCTGTCTGTGCTGCTTTGTTGGTGTTGCTGTCTGTGCTGCATGTATTGTGTGATGTGCCTGTCTGTGCTGCTTGTTATGTGTGCTGTCTGTGCTGACGTGATATGGTGTGTTGCTGGCAGCTGTATATGGTGTGCTGTTGTGCTGCTGTTATGGTGTGCTGTCTGTGCTGCTTGTATATGGTGCTGTCTGTGCTGCTTGTAATATGGTGTGCTGTCTGTGCTGCTTGTAATATGTGTGTGCTGATCAATTGTGTGCTTGATATTGTGCATTATTTGTGCTGCTTGTATAGTGTGTGCTGTCAGTGCTGCTTGTATATGGTGTGCATGTCTGTGCTGCTTGTCAGACTGTTGTAAATTGTACAGCACGTGTACAGTGTCACGTGCAAAGTGTGCTGAATCACGTAGCATATTATGTGATTGCCTGCAGGACAGCATATTGTGTGACTGCCTGCAGGACAGCATATTGTGTGATTGCCTGCAGGACAGCATATTGTGTGATTGCCTGCAGGACAGCATATTGTGTGATTGCCTGCAGGACGTCATATTGTGTGATTGCCTGCAGGACAGCATATTGTGTGATTGCCTGCAGGACAGCATATTGTGTGATTGCCTGCAGGACAGCATATTGTGTGATTGCCTGCAGGACAGCATATTGTGTGATTGCCTGCAGGACGTCATAGTGTGTGATTGCCTGCAGGACAGCATATTGTGTGATTGCCTGCAGGATGGTAGACTAAGTGAAATTGGAAGTGATATGGAATGGAAATGAATGTGGGAAAAACTACGGTAATGAGAATCTGAAGGCAACTGTCCTTAATGAAAATTGTGATAGATCAAAAACAATTGGAGAATGTGGAATATTGCAATTATTTGTGTAGCGTGATAACAAGTGATGCAAGCTGTACACGTGACATTAAATACAGAATTGTTATGGCTAAAGCAGCGTTAAACAAGAAGACTTTTCACTAGCAAATTGGACTTAAATTTAAGTAAGAAACTAGTAAAGTGCTACATTTGGAGCGTAGCTTTGTGTGGTGCTGAAACGTGGACACTTGGGAAAGTGGATCAGAAGTATCTGGAAAGTTTTGATATGTGGTGCTGGAGAAGAATGGAGAAGATCAGTTGGACCGATCGTGTGAGAAATGAAGAAGTATTACACAGAGTGAAGGAGGAGAGGAATATCGTACATACAATAAAAAGAAGAAAGGCTAACTGGATTGGTCACATCTTGCGTAGAAACTGCCTTCTGAATAATGTGATTGAAGGAAAGTTAGAGGGAAGGATAGAAATGACGGGAAGACGAGGGAGAAGACGTAAGCAGCTACTGGATGACCTTAAGGAAAAGAGAAGATACTGGAAATTGAAAGAGGAAGCACTAGATCGCACTCTGTGGAGAACTCGCTTTGGAAGAGGCTACGGACCTGTCGTAAGACAGACTGCAGTGTGAATGACTCCTCAGTGCTCAGTCTACATGTAGACTATGTCCCGGTTCCCTTACGGATTGTAGCGCTCGTAGCAAGAGGCTGCCATAAATTCGCCCAAGAACTTCTTATTTCCTTCTAACCTTAATTCATTTAACGCCACAAAACTGTCTCAGACGACCTCCAGAGCCACTAACCTCTCAATAAATCCATCCACACGCTGACTCTATATAGAACGCTCCATCATGCCTCATGTCGGATGCTGTGATAGCATTATTTGCCTGCAGAATAACCTATTGACAGTTCTGTCTGTCCCTCCGTATCTGATTTTGTATGAGAATCTTGGTTACCTTAGTCAGTCAGTCCGTGTCTAGGCTACAGGCAGCGCGACCAAGGAATCGTAGTTCGATTCCCGGCCGGTGCAAGACGTTGCTTTCTTCCCCATAGCATTCAGACGAGCTCTGGGCCCCACGCAGTCTCCTGTGCAGAGGGTATATGGTTAGTCGCCGGCCTCTCATCGCGGAGGCCCGGGTTCGATCCCGGGTCAGTCCATGTTGGATTTGTGGTGGACAGAGTGGCACTGCGACAGGTTTTTCCCTGAGTACTTCCGTTTTCCCCCTGTCAGTTTCATTCCACCGATGCTCCATTACTCGGCAAAACGAAAAAAATTAATCGTCTTCATCACAACGTTGCAATATAAGCCTCAAGGCTGCGGTGTGTCCGTAGCATCTGCTGCGGGGCGCTTCACCGCAAAAAAAAAAAGGCTTTTATTGAATAAAGTCCTTCGTTGTACTGAAATATGTCGTAATATTGATTTAGTCTCTTGTTTGAGGCACATACTGCACTGAGGTACGGTGCTGTGACGTAACTCTGCACGTCCAGAAAGATATGAACGGTCCAAAGTGTTTAAGGTTGGAATTCGATAAGAGAGAGACAGACAGATCTTTAATCAAACGCTGCAAGATATGATTAGAACAGCCAAGCCTTCTTATATTAGATTTTGTGAGTTCGGTTTTCTGTGGGGATGAGAAGCAGGGCAGTGGTGGCGGAAATTCAGGGGAGGTTTGGAAGGGGTTGGGAGGTGATGAGGGGTGGGATTTGGAGAGGAAAGAAAGTCTTAGTAGACGAAAAAAGGAAACTTTCAAAATCGTGCAGATTCAAAATCGAAGGTCAATCAGAGACTCTTCAGAAGATAGAAGGGATGTAATGGTGACGTCTAGATACAGACAGGAGCTTGATCCTGCCTTGAAGATAAAACAAAAGAGACATAATTCTGCATGCCTGCGAGTATTTGAAAAGTTTTATATCCGTCTGTCGGGAGCTGGCAGGAGAGAAACGGGAGAAGTAAGAGAGACAGACTTGGGAGTGAATTTCATCGTTTGTTTCATCTTGTACTTTGTACTGGAGTTACGTATGCAGATTGGGAAATTCTTAGAACTGAAACAAATCAGTGCAGGAAGAGAATGTCAGGGTTGTCTCTGCATATATATGTCTTCATTTTAACCTGCGAACCTACGAGACTTGACTTGAACATCGGATCGTGAGCGGACGGTGAGATTTAAGGTGAAAACCTCACAAGATTTAAATCGTGTTGCGTCGCCGTGGTAAAGTCAGTTTATACTTTCTAAAAATTAAGCAATCACAGTGTCACATATATACTTCGCAGAGTCGCTAATACATTTCTGCAAATAATTCAGTCTAATGGTTAGCACCAAGTCCGGTGTTCAAACCTCAGACCACTGGGTCTTCCTTAGTCGCTCCAGAGAATTCCGGAATTGTCGCCAAATTAGGACATGCACATCATCCTCTGATCTTACTTTAACCCTTTAAAGACGTAGCGTAAACTGTTTTAGTTAAAGACTCAGTTCGTACCGCGCAGTAAACACACTCCGTCTCAGTTATACAAACCAGTCAGTTAATGTTGTACAGTGAAATAATCGCTGTTTGTTCTGAGATCCACACAAAACACATAAATACAGTCCGTACCGCGCAGTAAACACACTCCGTCTCAGTTATACAAACCAGTCAGTTAATGTTGTACAGTGAAATAATCGCTGTTTGTTCTGAGATCCACACAAAACACATAAATACAGTCCGTACCGCGCAGTAAACACACTCCGTCTCAGTTATACAAACAGTCAGTTAATGTTGTACAGTGAAATAATCGCTGTTTGTTCTGAGATCCACACAAAACACATAAATACAGTCCGTACCGCGCAGTAAACACACTCCGTCTCAGTTATACAAACCAGTCAGTTAATGTTGTACAGTGAAATAATCGCTGTTTGTTCTGAGATCCACACAAAACACATAAATACAGGCCGTACCGCGCAGTAAACACACTCCGTCTCAGTTATACAAACCAGTCAGTTAATGTTGTACAGTGAAATAATCGCTGTTTGTTCTGAGATCCACACAAAACACATAAATACAGTTCGTACCGCGCAGTAAACACACTCCGTCTCAGTTATACAAACCTGTCAGTTAATGTTGTACAGTGAAATAATCGCTGTTTGTTCTGAGATCCACACAAAACACATAAATACAGTCCGTACCGCGCAGTAAACACACTCCGTCTCAGTTATACAAACCAGTCAGTTAATGCTGTACAGTGAAATAATCGCTGTTTGTTCTGAGATCCACACAAAACACATAAATACAGCCCGTACCGCGCAGTAAACACACTCCGTCTCAGTTATACAAACCAGTCAGTTAATGTTGTACAGTGAAATAATCGCTGTTTGTTCTGAGATCCACACAAAACACATAAATACAGTCCGTACCGCGCAGTAAACACTCCGTCTCAGTTATACAAACCAGTCAGTTAATGTTGTACAGTGAAATAATCGCTGTTTGTTCTGATATCCACACAAAACACATAAATACAGTCCGTACCGCGCAGTAAACACACTCCGTCTCAGTTATACAAACCAGTCAGTTAATGCTGTACAGTGAAATAATCGCTGTTTGTTCTGAGATCCACACAAAACACATAAATACAGTGTGGGCAGAACGTAGAATTGTTGAATGTTAAACATGGTTGTACATATAGTAACCACTGGGCTTTAAACGGTCAATCATCCTGCCACTTCACAATGTATGCTATATGAGCTATCAATAATGTCCTTATGCTTAACCATTCTTACACGCAAGAGACTGAGGCTTGTTGTTCTGTATATTAGCCAGTAGTTACGCGTAGAATCAGAAGATTAAAAAGGTGCAAGATGAGGTTGCATCTGTAATTCCTTTCCTGACTTTGCCGAAAAAAATTCCCTTTATAGCAGAACTTGGGCATAGCTGTGAGGATGATATTAAAATAGACCTGAGACGAGATAACGCAGTCGGTATAGCGACTAGCTACGTGCTTGATGGTCCGGGTTCGAATCTAAACAGTGACCAGAACTTTTTTTCTTTTCCAAAACTGTCCTAACCAGCTCTGCGACTCACCGAGCCTCCTATTCAGTGGGTACCGGGGGTTTTCCTTGGGTTTAAAGCGGCTGGAGCGTAAAGTGTACTTCTCACCTCTCTAGTGTCGAGGTTAAGAATGAGTGGATCTGTACCTCTGCTCCTCCTGTGTGCTTGTATGGCGCGGACGGTGACAACTTCGTATTCATCTTTACCTTAATGGTATGGAATGAAAGTGGATTGGATTCAGCTGACTTAGGAGAGCGACAAATGACGTGCTGTTGTGAATGCGGTGATGAAACTTCGTGTCTTATAAAATGTGGGAACTTTCTTGACTAACTGCAGAGCTGCATGGTCTTCAACAGCTACACTGCTCCATAGAGTTACTTATGTACGTATTTATTTAATTTTAGTTAATATAGGATTGCATTTATGTAACCGAAGAAGCATTTAATAGCCAGTAACTGTGGTTACTGACGTCATTAAAAATCCGCTGTTTACGTCCATTTTGTTCAATGTTGCCAACATTACTTTAAAGAAAAATGAAAATTGTATTTTTTTTTAACTTACACAGCCTTTCGGCACATGCGCAGCTAAAACTCGCCTGTCTGTCTGTCTGTCTATCTGTCTATGCATCCGCATGTAACAGCTCGTGAACAGCTCAACGGAATTTCATGAAATTTGATATCGGCAATTTTCACTAAAATTTGTCAGAACGTTTGTGTTTTCATTAAATTTAGACAAAAATAAAAGATAATTTGCCTGAAGACGTGCGCCTCTCTCTCTGCACGTACTTGAATGAAGCTTGTGAGAAGCTTATGGAAGCAAAACAAAAGTCGAAAGATTAGATGAACGTGGAACACGCAGTTCATATCTGGTGTACTTTATGCGTACGACTAATGATCATTAGCATAATTAAATAAAATCTGCGGACGCAGCAGATTTGCTGTGCGTGTTTTATTAGCCGCAGTCACATGTGAGAAGCTTCGTCCGCCTCTCGGTCTCCGAACTTGTATCAGGGCGACTGCCACCAGACGAATTTTCGTGGAGTGTCGTATTTCGGATTTTTACTGGTATTTGTCGACTTCGTCTTCTTTGTTAAACTCACACAAAAAAGGCAAACTTTACTTAAAGACCTGCATACGTGTCTGGTCTTTATCATGGAGACATGCTGTGTTCTGTGTGAGGCACATACCGAGGCCGAAGAAATATTTGAGCGCCGAACATTGTTTTATATTAGGGACATCATGTGTCTTGTGAGGTAGAAACTGAAGTTGAAGAATGAGTCGAGTATCGAGCATTGAGCGTGATCGTAAGCGTCATGTATCGACGTTTAACCTTTTTAAAGACCAGTGGTTCGTATATGTACCACCACGTTTAACATTCAACAATTCTACGTTCTGCCCACACAGTGTATTTATGTGTTTTGTGTGGATCTCAGAACAAACAGCGATTATTTCACTGTACAACATTAACTGACTGGTTTGTATAACTGAGACGGAGTGTGTTTACTGCGCGGTACGGACTGTATTTATGTGTTTTGTGTGGATCTCAGAACAAACAGCGATTATTTCACTGTACAGCATTAACTGACTGGTTTGTATAACTGAGACGGAGTGTGTTTACTGCGCGGTACGGACTGTATTTATGTGTTTTGTGTGGATCTCAGAACAAACAGCGATTATTTCACTGTACAACATTAACTGACTGGTTTGTATAACTGAGACGGAGTGTGTTTACTGCGCGGTACGGACTGTATTTATGTGATTGTGTGGATCTCAGAACAAACAGCGATTATTTCACTGTACAGCATTAACTGACTGGTTTGTATAACTGAGACGGAGTGTGTTTACTGCGCGGTACGGACTGTATTTATGTGTTTTGTGTGGATCTCAGAACAAACAGCGATTATTTCACTGTACAGCATTAACTGACTGGTTTGTATAACTGAGACGGAGTGTGTTTACTGCGCGGTACGGACTGTATTTATGTGTTTTGTGTGGATCTCAGAACAAACAGCGATTATTTCACTGTACAACATTAACTGACTGGTTTGTATAACTGAGACGGAGTGTGTTTACTGCGCGGTACGGACTGTATTTATGTGTTTTGTGTGGATCTCAGAACAAACAGCGATTATTTCACTGTACAACATTAACTGACTGGTTTGTATAACTGAGACGGAGTGTGTTTACTGCGCGGTACGGACTGAGTCTTTATATAATACAGATAGTATACATTCTCAGTAACTTACCAGTACGCAGATAAATGTTATATAATGTGTGTTAAAGAAGTCAGAGGTTTCAGGGAAAGTATTCATGACTTTAATACGTAGGGAAAATAACAAAACCAATTTGGCAGAATTGTAAAGCTATGCGGGTGTTTTTGTGACGTGTCTCTAAGAACATGAAATATTTTTCTACATGCGACTTCATAGCTTCCAGATAAAGTGCATATTGTCTAATTGGAATGAGCCTGTGTAATTGAATTGTGCAGTGTGCCATGCAAAACTGTACGGCAGAAAGATTTATGGTGCATGCACACAGAAGCATGTAAGCATGAAATTTGTGGCAATGGAATTGCTTTTAATCTGTGAGAGCTTTTAATGTTTCTTTACAATTTTTAATTAATTTTAAATAAACTCTTTGTTTAATTATCAAAAATTTCAGGTACTCAAAAAGCTTCAATGCCATACGTTAAACGTTCAAAGCATGTCAGTCGTCAATCACTGATATAAATGAAAGTGTAATGGAGTGAGCTTGTACTGCAGTCAGAGGTTGGAGCGCATTTGTGTGTCCTGTGTTACAGTAATGCTGTGCTTTTGTGTGGTTTGTATTTGAACCGTGCTTAATCATCGCAGTGAAGGTTTTTTGTAGAGTTGCGCTCTTTTCATATTCGTGATGTTAATAACATATAATAATAATAATAATAATAACACTCCCCACGATAAGTCGGTCCCTGTCACCACGATAAGTCGGTCCCTGTCACCACGATAAGTCGGTCCCTGTCACCACGATAAGTCGGTCCCTGTCACCACAATAAGTCGGTCCCTGTCACCACGACAAGTCGGTCCCTGTCACCACGATAAGTCGGTCCCTGTCACCACGACAAGTCGGTCCCTGTCACCACGACAAGTCGGTCCCTGTCACCACGACAAGTCGGTCCCTGTCACCACGACAAGTCGGTCCCTGTCACCACGGTAAGTCGGTCCCTGTCACCACGATAAGTCGGTCCCTGTCACCACGAAAAGTCGGTCCCTGTCACCACGACAAGTCGGTCCCTGTCACCACGATAAGTCGGTCCCTGTCACCACGATAAGTCGGTCCCTGTCACCACGATAAGTCGGTCCTTGTCACCACGACAAATCGGTCCCTGTCACCACGACAAGTCGGTCCCTGTCACCACGACAAGTCGGTCCCTATCACCACGACAAGTCGGTCCCTGTCACCACGACAAGTCGGTCCCTATCACCACGACAAGTCGGTCCCTGTCACCACGATAAGTCGGTCCCTGTCACCACGATAAATCGGTCCCTGTCACCACGACAAGTCGGTCCCTGTCACCACGATAAGTCGGTCCCTGTCACCACGGCATGGCGCGTCCTCAGGTTGCGGATGGAGGAACGGCCTGCAGATATGGAGGGTAGCTGTGAATACATTGAATAAGCAGTCGCGTACAGTCGACAAGGGGTGGTCCACCAGCTTTGGGGTTGGGCGAGGTGCTAACAATTCCTCACCGTAAAAAATTACCATGTTACCAAGTAGCGGGGGCACGCGGTGGCGCAGTTGGTTGAGGCACTGATCTACAAGCCGAAAGGTCGCGGGTTCTATTCCCGATGGTGTCATTGGAATTTTTCATTGACATAATCCTTTCGGTCGCACTATGGCCCTGGGGTCGACTCAGCCTCTAACAGAAATGAGTACCAGGAATATTTTCAGGGGGGTAAAGGCGACCGGTGCGTAGGGCTGACAAACTTACCACCTTCATGTGCCGATTGTCTATAAATCTGTGAGCCTCAACCTCCTGGAACCCTAAGGGCCTGTCCAGGCCTGTAATGGGATAGCTGTACATTTGGTCTTTAGCCTACTGTCAGCGGGTCTTACAGCTCTTGGTGTAGGATTTTTATTGTGTGTTTTTGAAGTGTGTTTCGGCTTCATACCTTAGAAGGTAGTGCCGGACATTTATAGAAAATTATGATTTGTTTTACTCCAATGGCTCGACAGCCCCTTGGGGGCCTAGCCTCCTTATTATCGAGGCTTCACGATCGCACTCAGACACAACACACTCGGTAGGACTCCTCTGGACGAGTGATCAGCCCGTCGCAGAGACCTCTACCCGACAAAACACAACACTCACAACAGAAAGACATCCATGCCTCCGACGGGATTCGAACCCACAATCCCAGTAAGCGAGCGGCCGCAGACCGACGCCACAGACCGCGCGGTACTGAGATCGGCACTTTAAGACATAATGAGGGGAAAACTGTTACATAAATGATATGAATATTGGCTGTGGGAAATAAGTACAAATAGTGTCACTGATGAACATGACTTGGAGTGCAGCAACAAGGAAGGCGTCGTAACTGCGGGTACAGAGGGGAATGGCAGTGCAGCAACTACAAGGAAGGCGTCGTAACTGCGGGTACAGAGGGGAATGGCAGTGCAGCAACTACAAGGAAGGCGTCGTAACTGCGGGTACAGAGGGGAATGGCAGTGCAGCAACTACAAGGAAGGCGTCGTAACTGCGGGTACAGAGGGGAATGGCAGTGCAGCAACTACAAGGAAGGCGTCGTAACTGCGGGTACAGAGGGGAATGGCAGTGCAGCAACTACAAGGAAGGCGTCGTAACTGCGGGTACAGAGGGGAATGGCAGTGCAGCAACTACAAGGAAGGCGTCGTAACTGCGGGTACAGGGGGGAATGGCAGTGCAGCAACTACAAGGAAGGCGTCGTAACTGCGGGTACAGAGGGGAATGGCAGTGCAGCAACTACAAGGAAGGCGTCGTAACTGCGGGTACAGAGGGGAATGGCAGTGCAGCAACTACAAGGAAGGCGTCGTAACTGCGGGTACAGAGGGGAATGGCAGTGCAGCAACTACAAGGAAGGCGTCGTAACTGCGGGTACAGGGGGTGGGGTGGCAGTGCAGCAAACCGCAGTACTGGTTGCGTGCCAAAGTCCTTCAGCTGGACAGAACGCGGATGACTGCGTGAATCGAATGCAGGCTGAGTGACGTCAGAACTGTTTGTGCGTTTTGTGCGTACGTTTAAGTAGTGATCTAAGTTGAGAGATACATTTTATGAACTGTCGTGGGTTGCGTGTCGTTACGGACTGACTACAAAATGGGTAGCAGTGTACAGGGTGTACCGAAATTGAAATATTTTGTTTAGTAATGAGCGCTGTACGGAACACTGTTCAGTACTTACTTTGTTCAGTCTTGTACACAGGTTGTAGCTTCACCCGGATTATACCCTTGTTCTGGGACATCACTGCTTTATTCTCAAACAAAACCCAGAAGAAAATAATAGAGCGGAGCTATATAAGAAGGTCAAAATGTTGCCCATTTTGCCCAATGCACATTTCACATCTCCTAAACCCAAATTCTTAATTCAAATAGTGTTTGTATCGAATGTGAATACAATGGCGGTAAGGAGGCTTTTGGGACACTCTGTATACAAGAGTTGTAGAGAACAACGTAGAACCTTAAGAAAAAGGAAATTTAGCGCAAACTCATATTTCGACGTTTATTGCAGTACAAACAGCAGCTGCACTTGTCATGTAATTTTAATTGTAATTATGACATTTAAACGGTCCCTAAGTTCTGTTTTATTTGTTGAAGATGAACAATTGTGACCGAAACCCAAACACACACCGCAAAGCGACGTAACTTTAGTTCTGGTCAACAGATGTCAGATGTTGTTTTCACACGGTTCAGTTTCGTGGGCCGCGATAGCTCAGTCGGTATAGCGACTGTGTGGGCCGCGATAGCTCAGTCGGTATAGCGACTCGCTACGAGCTGGACGGTCCGGGGATCGAATCCCGGTGGAGGCGAGAATTTCCGCACCCGTCCAGACCGGCCCTGGGGCCTAACCAGCCTCCTGTACAATGGGTACCGTGTCATTCCCGGGGGTAAAGTGGCCGGGGCGTGGAGTTGACCCCCACACCCATCTAGAGCCGAGGTTAAAGAAAGAGTTGAGCTACTCCCCCTCTGGTCCTTCATGGCCTGTTCTTGGGTGAACTTTAACATTTTGTGCTGTAAGAGGTCTGTCCAAAAAGATACCGAACTTTTTTTTATTTTATTATATACACACAGCGCTATGGACTGTATCTTGTGATTGCCGATAATGCAGTCATCAACAATGTCCAAAAAAGGACGGTTATCACTTAATTGTTGTCTTAAAGTCACAACAATGCGTGTGTTGTAAAGTACAGTCTCTGCAAGCCGTACTGTCTCTCTCTATTTGGGTTTAATTCATATAATTTACATTTCAGTGTTTATATTTTCCCAGAGCGCTTCGCCCGGGAATCCAATAAACTAATGAGCCTGAGGTTTAGTGGAGGGGAGGAAGGGGGGTGCTACTTGTCCGGTGTGAACAAAGTGATAACTTCGCAATTTTCTGCAGAGTTGGAAAAGTAATTAATGTAAATTGTGGCTCTGACACGGGAAGTGCTTTAAGACAACATTTGTGTGCTTGATATTGAGGCTGCTTTGCGAGATTTAAGTTTGTCGAAGGAGCCTTTCTGTTTCGTGAAGATTGGTTCAGAAAATCAAAACTTTGCCCTGACGTTGGCTTAAGAAAATTTCAGATA
This sequence comes from Reticulitermes speratus, assembly GCA_021186555.1. NCBI lineage: Eukaryota > Metazoa > Arthropoda > Insecta > Blattodea > Rhinotermitidae > Reticulitermes > Reticulitermes speratus. Next base: position 1,242,954 of record JAJKFL010000001.1, read on the forward strand.
AACGTCCGTATTTCTTGCAAAAAATGTACCGTAATGTGGGGCAGAACTCTGTGATTGATATGAAGTTGTCAGTAAGGGACTGTAATGTACAACAGTGGGTCTGTGGAAGTGATGTCTGTGGAAGTGATGTCTGTGGAAGTGATGTCTGTGGAAGTGATGTCTGTGGAAGTGATGTCTGTGGAAGTGATGTCTGTGGAAGTGATGTCTGTGGAAGTGATGTCTGTGGAAGTGATGTCTGTGGAAGTGATGTCTGTGGAAGTGATGTCTGTGGAAGTGATGTCTGTGGAAGTGATGTCTGTGGAAGTGATGTCTGTGGACACCTCAGTTTGAGGTGGAAATTGTCAAGTTTTTACTCTGAATATCTGCGGGCATTCCACGTGTGTTGTGTGAAAATTGCGCGCACTGTACCGATCTGCCGATATGTTGTGTCGGAATGAATTGCATTTGTCAGTGCTTGAATGGATCGTTGTTAACATGTGTGTGTCTTTGACACAGGGACACAGTAACACAGGGACACAGTGACATAGGGACACAGTGACATAGGGACACAGGGACACAGTGACATAGGGACACAGGAACACAGGGACACAGTGACAGGGACACAGAGACACGGTGATACAGGGACACGGTGACACAGGGACACAGTGTCTGCAGCTGCAGAATGACACAGACACAGCAGCAGACTGAATGCTAAAGCGACACATGGCCTTTAACATTGACGTGAATGTAACGTTTAAGTGGTGACGGTTACTATATGTACCACCACGTTTAACATTCAACAATTCTACGTTCTGCCCACACAGTGTATTTATGTGTTTTGTGTGGATCTCAGAACAAACAGCGATTATTTCACTGTACAACATTAACTGACTGGTTTGTATAACTGAGACGTAGTGTGTTTACTGCGCGGTACGGACTGTATTTATGTGTTTTGTGTGGATCTCAGAACAAACAGCGATTATTTCACTGTACAACATTAACTGACTGGTTTGTATAACTGAGACGGAGTGTGTTTACTGCGCGGTACGGACTGTATTTATGTGTTTTGTGTGGATCTCAGAACAAACAGCGATTATTTCACTGTACAACATTAACTGACTGGTTTGTATAACTGAGACGGAGTGTGTTTACTGCGCGGTACGGACTGTATTTATGTGTTTTGTGTGGATCTCAGAACAAACAGCGATTATTTCACTGTACAACATTAACTGACTGGTTTGTATAACTGAGACGGAGTGTGTTTACTGCGCGGTACGGACTGAGTCTTTATATAATACAGATAGTATACATTCTCAGTAACTTACCAGTACGCAGATAAATGTTATATAATGTGTGTTAAAGAAGTCAGAGGTTTCAGGGAAAGTATTCATGACTTTAATACGTAGGGAAAATAACAAAACCAATTTGGCAGAATTGTAAAGCTATGCGGGTGTTTTTGTGACGTGTCTCTAAGAACATGAAATATTTTTCTACATGCGACTTCATAGCTTCCAGATAAAGTGCATATTGTCTAATTGGAATGAGCCTGTGTAATTGAATTGTGCAGTGTGCCATGCAAAACTGTACGGCAGAAAGATTTATGGTGCATGCACACAGAAGCATGTAAGCATGAAATTTGTGGCAATGGAATTGCTTTTAATCTGTGAGAGCTTTTAATGTTTCTTTACAATTTTTAATTAATTTTAAATAAACTCTTTGTTTAATTATCAAAAATTTCAGGTACTCAAAAAGCTTCAATGCCATACGTTAAACGTTCAAAGCATGTCAGTCGTCAATCACTGATATAAATGAAAGTGTAATGGAGTGAGCTTGTACTGCAGTCAGAGGTTGGAGCGCATTTGTGTGTCCTGTGTTACAGTAATGCTGTGCTTTTGTGTGGTTTGTATTTGAACCGTGCTTAATCATCGCAGTGAAGGTTTTTTGTAGAGTTGCGCTCTTTTCATATTCGTGATGTTAATAACATATAATAATAATAATAATAATAACACTCCCCACGATAAGTCGGTCCCTGTCACCACGATAAGTCGGTCCCTGTCACCACGATAAGTCGGTCCCTGTCACCACGATAAGTCGGTCCCTGTCACCACAATAAGTCGGTCCCTGTCACCACGACAAGTCGGTCCCTGTCACCACGATAAGTCGGTCCCTGTCACCACGACAAGTCGGTCCCTGTCACCACGACAAGTCGGTCCCTGTCACCACGACAAGTCGGTCCCTGTCACCACGACAAGTCGGTCCCTGTCACCACGACAAGTCGGTCCCTGTCACCACGATAAGTCGGTCCCTGTCACCACGAAAAGTCGGTCCCTGTCACCACGACAAGTCGGTCCCTGTCACCACGATAAGTCGGTCCCTGTCACCACGATAAGTCGGTCCCTGTCACCACGATAATTCGGTCCTTGTCACCACGACAAATCGGTCCCTGTCACCACGACAAGTCGGTCCCTGTCACCACGACAAGTCGGTCCCTATCACCACGACAAGTCGGTCCCTGTCACCACGACAAGTCGGTCCCTATCACCACGACAAGTCGGTCCCTGTCACCACGATAAGTCGGTCCCTGTCACCACGATAAATCGGTCCCTGTCACCACGACAAGTCGGTCCCTGTCACCACGATAAGTCGGTCCCTGTCACCACGGCATGGCGCGTCCTCAGGTTGCGGATGGAGGAACGGCCTGCAGATATGGAGGGTAGCTGTGAATACATTGAATAAGCAGTCGCGTACAGTCGACAAGGGTGGTCCACCAGCTTTGGGGTTGGGCGAGGTGCTAACAATTCCTCACCGTAAAAAATTACCATGTTACCAAGTAGCGGGGGCACGCGGTGGCGCAGTTGGTTGAGGCACTGATCTACAAGCCGAAAGGTCGCGGGTTCTATTCCCGATGGTGTCATTGGAATTTTTCATTGACATAATCCTTTCGGTCGCACTATGGCCCTGGGGTCGACTCAGCCTCTAACAGAAATGAGTACCAGGAATATTTTCAGGGGGGTAAAGGCGACCGGTGCGTAGGGCTGACAAACTTACCACCTTCATGTGCCGATTGTCTATAAATCTGTGAGCCTCAACCTCCTGGAACCCTAAGGGCCTGTCCAGGCCTGTAATGGGATAGCTGTACATTTGGTCTTTAGCCTACTGTCAGCGGGTCTTACAGCTCTTGGTGTAGGATTTTTATTGTGTGTTTTTGAAGTGTGTTTCGGCTTCATACCTTAGAAGGTAGTGCCGGACATTTATAGAAAATTATGATTTGTTTTACTCCAATGGCTCGACAGCCCCTTGGGGGCCTAGCCTCCTTATTATCGAGGCTTCACGATCGCACTCAGACACAACACACTCGGTAGGACTCCTCTGGACGAGTGATCAGCCCGTCGCAGAGACCTCTACCCGACAAAACACAACACTCACAACAGAAAGACATCCATGCCTCCGACGGGATTCGAACCCACAATCCCAGTAAGCGAGCGGCCGCAGACCGACGCCACAGACCGCGCGGTACTGAGATCGGCACTTTAAGACATAATGAGGGGAAAACTGTTACATAAATGATATGAATATTGGCTGTGGGAAATAAGTACAAATAGTGTCACTGATGAACATGACTTGGAGTGCAGCAACAAGGAAGGCGTCGTAACTGCGGGTACAGAGGGGAATGGCAGTGCAGCAACTACAAGGAAGGCGTCGTAACTGCGGGTACAGAGGGGAATGGCAGTGCAGCAACTACAAGGAAGGCGTCGTAACTGCGGGTACAGAGGGGAATGGCAGTGCAGCAACTACAAGGAAGGCGTCGTAACTGCGGGTACAGAGGGGAATGGCAGTGCAGCAACTACAAGGAAGGCGTCGTAACTGCGGGTACAGGGGGGAATGGCAGTGCAGCAACTACAAGGAAGGCGTCGTAACTGCGGGTACAGAGGGGAATGGCAGTGCAGCAACTACAAGGAAGGCGTCGTAACTGCGGGTACAGAGGGGAATGGCAGTGCAGCAACTACAAGGAAGGCGTCGTAACTGCGGGTACAGAGGGGAATGGCAGTGCAGCAACTACAAGGAAGGCGTCGTAACTGCGGGTACAGGGGGTGGGGTGGCAGTGCAGCAAACCGCAGTACTGGTTGCGTGCCAAAGTCCTTCAGCTGGACAGAACGCGGATGACTGCGTGAATCGAATGCAGGCTGAGTGACGTCAGAACTGTTTGTGCGTTTTGTGCGTACGTTTAAGTAGTGATCTAAGTTGAGAGATACATTTTATGAACTGTCGTGGGTTGCGTGTCGTTACGGACTGACTACAAAATGGGTAGCAGTGTACAGGGTGTACCGAAATTGAAATATTTTGTTTAGTAATGAGCGCTGTACGGAACACTGTTCAGTACTTACTTTGTTCAGTCTTGTACACAGGTTGTAGCTTCACCCGGATTATACCCTTGTTCTGGGACATCACTGCTTTATTCTCAAACAAAACCCAGAAGAAAATAATAGAGCGGAGCTATATAAGAAGGTCAAAATGTTGCCCATTTTGCCCAATGCACATTTCACATCTCCTAAACCCAAATTCTTAATTCAAATAGTGTTTGTATCGAATGTGAATACAATGGCGGTAAGGAGGCTTTTGGGACACTCTGTATACAAGAGTTGTAGAGAACAACGTAGAACCTTAAGAAAAAGGAAATTTAGCGCAAACTCATATTTCGACGTTTATTGCAGTACAAACAGCAGCTGCACTTGTCATGTAATTTTAATTGTAATTATGACATTTAAACGGTCCCTAAGTTCTGTTTTATTTGTTGAAGATGAACAATTGTGACCGAAACCCAAACACACACCGCAAAGCGACGTAACTTTAGTTCTGGTCAACAGATGTCAGATGTTGTTTTCACACGGTTCAGTTTCGTGGGCCGCGATAGCTCAGTCGGTATAGCGACTCGCTACGAGCTGGACGGTCCGGGGATCGAATCCCGGTGGAGGCGAGAATTTCCGCACCCGTCCAGACCGGCCCTGGGGCCTAACCAGCCTCCTGTACAATGGGTACCGTGTCATTCCCGGGGGTAAAGTGGCCGGGGCGTGGAGTTGACCCCCACACCCATCTAGAGCCGAGGTTAAAGAAAGAGTTGAGCTACTCCCCCTCTGGTCCTTCATGGCCTGTTCTTGGGTGAACTTTAACATTTTGTGCTGTAAGAGGTCTGTCCAAAAAGATACCGAACTTTTTTTTATTTTATTATATACACACAGCGCTATGGACTGTATCTTGTGATTGCCGATAATGCAGTCATCAACAATGTCCAAAAAAGGACGGTTATCACTTAATTGTTGTCTTAAAGTCACAACAATGCGTGTGTTGTAAAGTACAGTCTCTGCAAGCCGTACTGTCTCTCTCTATTTGGGTTTAATTCATATAATTTACATTTCAGTGTTTATATTTTCCCAGAGCGCTTCGCCCGGGAATCCAATAAACTAATGAGCCTGAGGTTTAGTGGAGGGGAGGAAGGGGGGTGCTACTTGTCCGGTGTGAACAAAGTGATAACTTCGCAATTTTCTGCAGAGTTGGAAAAGTAATTAATGTAAATTGTGGCTCTGACACGGGAAGTGCTTTAAGACAACATTTGTGTGCTTGATATTGAGGCTGCTTTGCGAGATTTAAGTTTGTCGAAGGAGCCTTTCTGTTTCGTGAAGATTGGTTCAGAAAATCAAAACTTTGCCCTGACGTTGGCTTAAGAAAATTTCAGATAAACGTCCGTATTTCTTGCAAAAAATGTACCGTAATGTGGGGCAGAACTCTGTGATTGATATGAAGTTGTCAGTAAGGGACTGTAATGTACAACAGTGGGTCTGTGGAAGTGATGTCTGTGGAAGTGATGTCTGTGGAAGTGATGTCTGTGGAAGTGATGTCTGTGGAAGTGATGTCTGTGGAAGTGATGTCTGTGGAAGTGATGTCTGTGGAAGTGATGTCTGTGGAAGTGATGTCTGTGGAAGTGATGTCTGTGGAAGTGATGTCTGTGGAAGTGATGTCTGTGGAAGTGATGTCTGTGGAAGTGATGTCTGTGGACACCTCAGTTTGAGGTGGAAATTGTCAAGTTTTTACTCTGAATATCTGCGGGCATTCCACGTGTGTTGTGTGAAAATTGCGCGCACTGTACCGATCTGCCGATATGTTGTGTCGGAATGAATTGCATTTGTCAGTGCTTGAATGGATCGTTGTTAACATGTGTGTGTCTTTGACACAGGGACACAGTAACACAGGGACACAGTGACATAGGGACACAGTGACATAGGGACACAGGGACACAGTGACATAGGGACACAGGAACACAGGGACACAGTGACAGGGACACAGAGACACGGTGATACAGGGACACGGTGACACAGGGACACAGTGTCTGCAGCTGCAGAATGACACAGACACAGCAGCAGACTGAATGCTAAAGCGACACATGGCCTTTAACATTGACGTGAATGTAACGTTTAAGTGGTGACGGTTACTATATGTACCACCACGTTTAACATTCAACAATTCTACGTTCTGCCCACACAGTGTATTTATGTGTTTTGTGTGGATCTCAGAACAAACAGCGATTATTTCACTGTACAACATTAACTGACTGGTTTGTATAACTGAGACGTAGTGTGTTTACTGCGCGGTACGGACTGTATTTATGTGTTTTGTGTGGATCTCAGAACAAACAGCGATTATTTCACTGTACAGCATTAACTGACTGGTTTGTATAACTGAGACGGAGTGTGTTTACTGCGCGGTACGGACTGTATTTATGTGTTTTGTGTGGATCTCAGAACAAACAGCGATTATTTCACTGTACAACATTAACTGACTGGTTTGTATAACTGAGACGGAGTGTGTTTACTGCGCGGTACGGACTGTATTTATGTGTTTTGTGTGGATCTCAGAACAAACAGCGATTATTTCACTGTACAACATTAACTGACTGGTTTGTATAACTGAGACGGAGTGTGTTTACTGCGCGGTACGGACTGTATTTATGTGTTTTGTGTGCATCTCAGAACAAACAGCGATTATTTCACTGTACAACATTAACTGACTGGTTTGTATAACTGAGACGGAGTGTGTTTACTGCGCGGTACGGACTGTATTTATGTGTTTTGTGTGGATCTCAGAACAAACAGCGATTATTTCACTGTACAGCATTAACTGACTGGTTTGTATAACTGAGACGGAGTGTGTTTACTGCGCGGTACGGACTGTATTTATGTGTTTTGTGTGGATCTCAGAACAAACAGCGATTATTTCACTGTACAACATTAACTGACTGGTTTGTATAACTGAGACGGAGTGTGTTTACTGCGCGGTACGGACTGTATTTATGTGTTTTGTGTGGATCTCAGAACAAACAGCGATTATTTCACTGTACAGCATTAACTGACTGGTTTGTATAACTGAGACGGAGTGTGTTTACTGCGCGGTACGGACTGTATTTATGTGTTTTGTGTGGATCTCAGAACAAACAGCGATTATTTCACTGTACAACATTAACTGACTGGTTTGTATAACTGAGACGGAGTGTGTTTACTGCGCGGTACGAGCTGAATGTTTATATATAATTCAGGTCAACCTTTGTCTTTAAAGAGTTAATATTTAATTCGCCGTATCCAGTTACTTCTGATCCTTACAATAAATATTAATTTTGTAATGCATTGACAAATGTTAGTCTGTATTTCGGCGCCACGTACGTTTGTCATAGGCCTAACGTATTCCGTCTATGTGGACAGCATAAAGGCAATGCCAAGAACGCGGCGTAGATGGGAGGAAGATATTAAAAGTGATTTAAAAGAAATAGCTGGAAGGGGGCTGTGGAGTGGTTTTAAGTGGCCGTGTGGCAGAGCCACTGCAGTTAACGGAACAGCAGGCACTGCTATATCGCCTGTGTAACCTGCAAGCCGTCACTCCAGCATTCACACAGGCTGCAGTCTGTCTGTCTGTCCGTCCGTACGAAACTCAACATCATTTTGGGTACTTCAAAGTTGCTCTTGGCGTCGAGTTACCACGCCGTCGTCACGCTGAAGTACGTCGTTTAGCATCTCTGCCTTAGACGCTAAGAAATGTGCCCTTCCCCACATCATGAAACATATTAACACTTCAAACCACAGTGGTAAATATATGTACCGACTATCTGTCAAACTGTTTTTTCTGCAGTGTTGAAATATTTCTTATTACTTTTCAAACAAACTGCCATTATTTCCTTAAACAGCCTTAAATGACTGGTAAAGGTAAAGGTAAAGGTAAAGGTAAAGGTAAAGTTCTCCCTATAACAGGCCATGAAGTCCCAGAGGAGGAGTAGAGGTATAGCTCTGCTCTTTCTTCAACCTCGGCGCTAGATGAGGGTTGGTGGTAAACTGCACGCCCCGGCCGTTTTTATCCCCGGGAATGGTCCGGTACCCATTGTACAGGAAGCTAGGTGGGCCCCAGGGACGGTCTCGACGGGTGTGAAAAATCTTCCCCGCACCGGGATTCGATCCCCGGACCGTCCAGCTCGTAGCGAGTCGCTATACCGACTGAGCTATCGCGGCCCACCATTAAATGACTGATGTCTGTAAATGGATGAACTGTGTGTTTAGACTGCAGTAGGAACTGAAGGTTTTGTATTGTTTGTATTAACAACAGAATTAGTGCCTGGCGTTAAGTTGGACCAACAGCGAGCAGCACACGAGATTTTGTAAAGCAAAGTTCACTAAAAAAATAGGAATTATCCTGTGGGGCAGTGGCTACGTCACTGGAAGCTGAATAATCCTGTGAAAGCTGTCGATATGACACCGTTGCTACCTCCGCAGGTGTAGGTATGGGGTACTTGTCCCAGGGGCGATGCGGCACGTAAGATTGATTGCCTGGTAACTGAGCCGTCTCGCGTTGCTCCACAGAGAGGAGACAGACATACAGATATAGTCACTTTATCGTCTGTGGTGGTCTTTATTAGACATTATATATCTTAAGTACGAAGTTCTGAGAAACGTGACGTTAAGACTACTGCTGTTAACGTGACTTTAAGACCACTGCTGTTAACGTGACTTTAAGACCACTGCTGTTAACGTAACTTTAAGACTACTGCTGTTAACGTGACTTTAAGACTACTGCTGTTAACGTAACTTTAAGACTACTGCTGTTAACGTGACTTTAAGACTACTGCTGTTAACGGAACTTTAAGACTACTGCTGTTAACGTGACTTTAAGACTACTGCTGTTAACGGAACTTTAAGACTACTGCTGTTAACGTGACTTTAAGACCACTGCTGTTAACGTAACTTAAGACTACTGCTGTTAACGTGACTTTAAGACTACTGCTGTTAACGGAACTTTAAGACTACTGCTGTTAACGGAACTTTAAGACTACTGCTGTTAACGGAACTTTAAGACTACTGCTGTTAACGTGACTTTAAGACTACTGCTGTTAACGGAACTTTAAGACTACTGCTGTTAACGTGACTGTAAGACTACTGCTGTTAACGGAACTTTTAAAACTACTGCTGTTAACGGAACTTTAAGACTACTGCTGTTAACGGAACTTAAGACTACTGCTGTTAACGTGACTTTAAGACTACTGCTGTTAACGGACTTTAAGACTACTGCTGTTAACGTGAATTTAAGACCACTTCTGTTAACGTAACTTTAAGACTACTGCTGTTAACGGAACTTTAAGACTACTGCTGTTAACGTGACTTTAAGACCACTGCTGTTAACGTAACTTTAAGACTACTGCTGTTAACGGAACTTTAAGACTACTGCTGTTAACGTGACTTTAAGACTACTGCTGTTGACGGAACTTTAAGACTACTGCTGTTAACGGAACTTTAAGACTACTGCTGTTAACGGAACTTTAAGACTACTGCTGTTAACGGAACTTTAAGACTACTGCTGTTAACGGAACTTTAAGACTACTGCTGTTAACGTGACTTTAAGACTACTGCTGTTAACGGAACTTTAAGACTACTGCTCTTAACGTGACTTTAAGACCACTGCTGTTAACGGAACTTTAAGACTACTGCTGTTAACGTAACTTTAAGACTACTGCTGTTAACGTGAATTTAAGACTACTGCTGTTAACGTGAATTTAAGACACTTCTGTTAACGTAACTTTAAGACTACTGCTGTTAACGTAACTTTAAGACTACTGCTGTTAACGTGACTTTAAGACCACTGCTGTTAACGTAACTTTAAGACTACTGCTGTTAACGTAACTTTAAGACTACTGCTGTTAACGTGAATTAAGACCACTTCTGTTAACGTAACTTTAAGACTACTGCTGTTAACGGAACTTTAAGACTACTGCTGTTAACGTGACTTTAAGACCACTGCTGTAACGTAACTTTAAGACTACTGCTGTTAACGGAACTTAAGACTACTGCTGTTAACGTGACTTTAAGACTACTGCTGTTGACGGAACTTTAAGACTACTGCTGTTAACGGAACTTTAAGACTACTGCTGTTAACGGAACTTTAAGACTACTGCTGTTAACGGAACTTTAAGACTACTGCTGTTAACGGAACTTTAAGACTACTGCTGTTAACGTGACTTAAGACTACTGCTGTTAACGGAACTTTAAGACTACTGCTCTTAACGTGACTTTAAGACCACTGCTGTTAACGGAACTTTAAGACTACTGCTGTTACGTAACTTTAAGACTACTGCTGTTAACGGAACTTTAAGACTACTGCTGTTAACGTAACTTTAAGACTACTGCTGTTAACGGAACTTTAGACTACTGCTGTTAACGTAACTTTAAGACTACTGCTGTTAACGTGACTTTAAGACTACTGCTGTTAACGTAACTTTAAGACCACTGCTGTTAACGTAACTTTAAGACCACTGCTGTTAACGTAACTTTAAGACTACTGCTGTTAACGTGACTTTAAGCTATGCTGTTAACGTAACTTTAAGACTACTGCTGTTAACGGAACTTTAAGACCATGCTGTTAACGTAACTTTAAGACTACTGCTGTTAACGGAACTTTAAGACTACTGCTGTTAACGTGACTTTAAGACCACTGCTGTTAACGTACTTTAAGACTACTGCTGTTAACGTGACTTTAAGACTACTGCTGTTAACGGAACTTTAAGACTACTGCTGTTAACGGACTTTAAGACTACTGCTGTTAACGGAACTTTAAGACTACTGCTGTTAACGTGACTTTAAGACTACTGCTGTTAACGGAACTTTAAGACTACTGCTGTTAACGTGACTGTAAGACTACTGCTGTTAACGGAACTTTAAGACTACTGCTGTTAACGGAACTTTAAGACTACTGCTGTTAACGGAACTTTAAGACTACTGCTGTTAACGTGACTTTAAGACTACTGCTGTTAACGTGACTTTAAGACTACTGCTGTTACGTGAATTTAAGACCACTTCTGTTAACGTAACTTAAGACTACTGCTGTTAACGGAACTTTAAGACTACTGCTGTTAACGTGACTTTAAGACACTGCTGTTAACGTAACTTTAAGACTACTGCTGTTAACGGAACTTTAAGACTACTGCTGTTAACGGAACTTTAAGACTACTGCTGTTAACGGAACTTTAAGACTACTGCTGTTAACGGACTTTAAGACTACTGCTGTTAACGTGACTTTAAGACTACTGCTGTTAACGTGACTTTAAGACTACTGCTGTTAACGTGACTTTAAGACTACTGCTGTTAACGTGACTTTAAGACTACTGCTGTTAACGTGACTTAAGACTACTCTGTTAACGTGACTTTAAGACCATCTGTTAACGGACTTTAAGACACTGCTGTTAACGAACTTTAAGACTACTGCTGTTAACGTGACTTTAAGACTACTGCTGTTAACGAACTTTAAGACTACTGCTGTTAACGGAACTTTAAGACTACTGCTGTAAAGGAACTTTAAGACTACTGCTGTTAACGGACTTTAAGACACTGCTGTTAACGTAACTTTAAGACTACTGCTGTTAACGGAACTTTAAGACTACTGCTGTTAACGGACTTTAAGACACTGCTGTTAACGAACTTTAAGACTACTGCTGTTAACGGAACTTTAAGACTACTGCTGTTAACGGACTTAAGACTACTGCTGTTAACGGAACTTTAAGACTACTGCTGTTAACGGAACTTTAAGACTACTGCTGTTAACGTGACTTTAAGACTACTGCTGTTAACGGAACTTTAAGACACTGCTGTTAACGTAACTTTAAGACACTGCTGTTAACGAACTTTAAGACTACTGCTGTTAACGTGACTTTAAGACCACTGCTGTTAACGAACTTTAAGACTACTGCTGTTAACGTAACTTTAAGACACTGCTGTTAACGTAACTTTAAGACACTGCTGTTAACGTACTTTAAGACTACTGCTGTTAACGAACTTTAAGACTACTGCTGTTAACGACTTTAAGACCACTGCTGTTAACGAACTTTAAGACTACTGCTGTTAACGGAACTTTAAGACTACTGCTGTTAACGTGACTTTAAGACTACTGCTGTTAACGTAACTTTAAGACTACTGCTGTTAACGTACTTTAAGACTACTGCTGTTAACGTGACTTTAAGACTACTGCTGTTAACGTGACTTTAAGACTACTGCTGTTAACGTACGTTAAGACTACTGCTACTGCTGTTAACGTGACTTTAAGACTACTGCTGTTAACGTGACTTTAAGACTACTGCTGTTAACGTGACTTAAGACTACTGCTGTTAACGTGACTTTAAGACTACTGCTGTTAACGTGACTTTAAGACTACTGCTGTTAACGTGACTTTAAGACTACTGCTGTTAACGTAACTTTAAGACTACTGCTGTTAACGTAACGTTTAAGACTACTGCTGTTAACGTGACTTTAAGACTACTGCTGTTAACGTGACTTTAAGACTACTGCTGTTAACGTGACGTTAAGACTACTGCTGTTAACGTGACGTTAAGACTACTGCTGTTAACGTGACGTTAAGACTACTGCTGTTAACGTGACTTTAAGACTACTGCTGTTAACGTGACGTTAAGACTACTGCTGTTAACGTGACGTTAAGACTACTGCTGTTAACGTGACTTTAAGACTACTGCTGTTAACGTGACTTTAAGACTACTGCTGTTAACGTAACTTTAAGACTACTGCTGTTAACGTGACGTTAAGACTACTGCTGTTAACGTGACTTTAAGACTACTGCTGTTAACGTAACTTTAAGACTACTGCTGTTAACGTGACTTTAAGACTACTGCTGTTAACGTGACTTTAAGACTACTGCTGTTAACGTAACTTTAAGACTACTGCTGTTAACGTGACGTTAAGACTACTGCTGTTAACGTGACTTTAAGACTACTGCTGTTAACGTAACTTTAAGACTACTGCTGTTAACGTGACTTTAAGACTACTGCTGTTAACGTGACTTTAAGACTACTGCTGTTAACGTGACTTTAAGACTACTGCTGTTAACGTGACTTTAAGACTACTGCTGTTAAAGCAAGAGGAATTGTACACATTACAGCAAAAGTGTGCTTTGTCACCGAAATGGTTGAACAGATCAAATATGTTAAGTACTTAGGATAGCCGATCCCTGTGGCAGCGCGGTCTAAGGCGTGGGTCTTCGGCCGCTCGCTTACTGGGATTGCGGGTTCGAATCCCACCGGGGGCGTGGATGTTTGTGATTGTGTTATTGTAAGGACGGTAGTATGGAACGTAAAGTGACATGAAGGACGAAAGGATTTAAACAGTACAAAAATGGATCAAAGGGGAAAAACCCCGGACAGAAAAAAGACAAAATCCCGCCTAATGCATGGATGTCTGTCTGTTGTGAGTGTTGTGTGTTGTCAGGTAGAGGTCTCTGCGACGGGCTGATCACTCATCCAGAGGAGTCCTACCGAGTGTGGTGTGTCTGAGTGTGATCGTGAATTTTCGAAAATGAGGAGGCACTGGCCCACTAAGGGCTGTTGCCCCACGAAAAAGAAATTATGATGTAGTGTAGTGTAGTGTAGTGTAGTGTAGTGTAGTGTAGTGTAGTGTATATAAATAAATATAGTGATGTATATAGCGAGGTACAGAGGTTTTTGTGCGAGCGGAACAATTGGACACACATTTAAAGCGAGCAGTAAGGCAACACTGTTGAAATTACGTCATATAATTGAGGTACCGACGTCATGTGGGGGTGTGAACACTGGAATTTAATAAAACAGCATAGAAACTGAGAGAGGAGAATGGAATTTTAAATGTCAGTTGCAGGATATGTACGATATGACCATAAAACAAATGAATAAATGTGAGAGACTGTAAATATGTACAGTTTGAATTACTGTGAGTTATTGCTGCACGTGGGACAACACGTGTTACGAATAAGCGGTACAGTTTTGTATGTACGGGCAAGAAACGTGGAACGACCAAAGAAAAGACGGACAGAGGGACACGCATGAAGACCGAAAAGTCTGGTGTGGATTATGATTGATTACACGCATTTTTTGTTTCGTCGTTTCTGCTTTCTCTGTTCCCTCTACCCACACTTTTTTATTGTCATATTCTTCATTTCTAGTTTCGTGCAAATCTGTAAACATCTGTCACCTTTTTAACGAATTGAATGGGGCACAGACAGACAGACAGACAGACAGACAGAATGGCGATCCGATGAGCTTAGCGCGTCTTATCAAGGAATGGAATTATGCCAACAGCGCCTTTAAAGTACAGAACGGTGTGCAGTTGACATGCTGGCTCGAGTACCAACGCTTGTGGGCTGTGTTGAGGAGGCGACGGGACGCTCGCTTTTTGAATGACGTCTGTCTCGGTATTTATCTGTCAGTTGGGGAATACAACCTCAAGTCAGGCCACGGCCCCTTCCTTGTTTTTTTATTTATCGCTGAACGTCGGAACATTCCGAACCACTGGCATATGGGTGGAACATAAATAGATACGTGCAAAATAGATGCGTGGAACATAAATAGATACGTGGAAAATAGATGCGTGGAACATAAATAGATACGTGGAAAATAGATGCGTGGAACATAAATAGATACGTGGAAAATAGATGCGTGGAACATAAACAGATACGTGGACAATAAACAGATGCGTGGAACATAAATAGATACGTGGAACATAAATAGATACGTGGGCAATAGACAGATGCGTGGAACATAAGTAGATACGCGGACAATAGACGCGTGGAACATAAATAGATAAGCGGACAATAGACAGATGCGTGGAACATAAATAGATACGTGGACAATAGACAGATGCGTGGAACATAAATAGATACGTGGAAAATAGATGCGTGGAACATAAATAGATACGTGGACAATAGACAGATGCGTGGAACATAAATAGATACGTGGACAATAAACAGATGCGTGGAACATAAATAGATACGTGGACAATAGACAGATGCGTGGAACATAAATAGATACGTGGACAATAGACAGATGCGTGGAACATAAATAGATACGTGGACAATAGACAGATGCGTGGAACATAAATAGATACGTGGACAATAGACAGATGCGTGGAACATAAATAGATACGTGGACAATAGACAGATGCGTGGAACATAAATAGATACGTGGACAATAGACAGATGCGTGGAACATAAATAGATACGTGGACAATAGACAGACGCGTGGAACATAAATAGATACGTGGACAATAGACAGATGCATGGAACATAAATAGATACGTGGACAATAGACAGACGCGTGGAACATAAATCCCTGTAACAGGAACATAGGCTGTATAAGTTCCCTGAAAACTGTTTGTTTACGTTTCTGAAAACCGGCTACGAAGCAAAATGCGTAACAAATCGAATTAGGATAGAAGTGTGACCCGGGGCGCAGTATTGGCCATAATGTGACACTCGTATTGCTTAGAACCTCCGAAGCTGTTACCCACATGCGAATCAATTACACTTCGTTACGTAATTCGTACAAGGACCGTGACATATGCACTGCATTGTGTGGCTAGTTAGCGGCAGGCTGTCCACAAAGCTGTCCCAAGTGGGCAGCACCGTACACAACGAGATTACAAACAGCGTTATAACAGTTTTAATGCTTTTGCAACATGAAGCCTGCATAAGCTGCCACTTATGTTGCTGGCCTTGCCGGAGGCAGCGGGTGCGAAATAATTCGCCTCATGTGCCATAAACTATTGGTGAATATTATATTTGAGTTGACTCTTGCGATGTGACACTGTCAGTGTATTGTGGTACATTCATTGCAAGTGTTTTGTAACAAGACAATGCTTGTAACTTCAGGGTAGACTTGTTCTGCCTTGAGGATGGAGGCAGTATGTTGCTCCGATAGTTTGACAGTATATACCACACTAAACTGTGTCAAATTTCGGAAGCTTTGAATCGTATCGTTGAAATGTATCGTACATAAGTAGGTTGCGCACTTTATCAGGAGTAGCTCAGTCAGTATAGTGACTAGACTGCGAGCTGGAAGACAGTGGAATGGGGTAGAGGCAGAGATTTGTACTTCGCCGAAAATTTCAGCTTATCTGTGCGGTCCACCCAGCCTCCTATGTAACTAATATTATCGGGTCTTTCGCAGGAATGACTCTGACCGCTCACGTTCCTTTACTGCCAAGATTAAAGATGCGTGGAGCTGTACCTCCACTCTCCGCAACCCTTCATGGAATGATGCTTAATTAAATACATTCATCGCTTTATATTTACTTCTGCAAAGGTTTCTTCTGAATTCATTCAATTCAAGTAGTGACGTCTTGAAGTGGGCGAAACCTCGTGCGACGGTAACGCAACACACACATATTGTTGTATGTTCACTCATTTGTCACTTTAAAGTCCATGGTTACTCTATGTACCAACAGCCTTAACATTCAACAAGACAGGCAATGTACGTATAACGTAACATTGAGGCGCGTTCGCGTAACCATGGTTGATGTTCAAAAGCAATAAGTATTACATATTCTGAGCGTGTGTCTGTAGCCTTAGTTATACAGCATGCAAAGCGCATGCGCCGTATTATATTGTCATCCGTGGACTGTCTGGCTCTACCATATTTTTCCACATTATCTCATAAACGGCACGATTTTCGCATAAAAGTTACTCAACTTGAAATGTGTGCTTTGAACTTCTCTACAAATTTTGTCGGAAAAATTTATCATTTTAAGAAGAATTTAGCGAGATTCTGTCATAAACGTACATAGGTCGTCATGTGAAGTACCGTTATTGTTGTCAGATTTTAAAGAAAATTGGATTTTCTTGGCAGATGTTCGAGAAATAAATATAAAACTTGATAAAAATCCGTCTAGTGGAAGCCGAGTTGTACCACGCGGAAGGACAGACGGACAGACATAAAGTTATTAGCAGCTTTTCCAAATTTTGCGAAGGCCCTTATAATCCTACGTTCTGCCCACACAGTGTATTTATGTGTTTTGTGTGGATCTCAGAACAAACAGCGATTATTTCACTGTACAGCATTAACTGACTGGTTTGTATAACTGAGACGGAGTGTGTTTACTGCGCGGTACGGACTGTATTTATGTGTTTTGTGTGGATCTCAGAACAAACAGCGATTATTTCACTGTACAACATTAACTGACTGGTTTGTATAACTGAGACGGAGTGTGTTTACTGCGCGGTACGGACTGTATTTGTGTGTTTTGTGTGGATCTCAGAACAAACAGCGATTATTTCACTGTACAGCATTAACTGACTGGTTTGTATAACTGAGACGGAGTGTGTTTACTGCGCGGTACGGACTGTATTTGTGTGTTTTGTGTGGATCTCAGAACAAACAGCGATTATTTCACTGTACAACATTAACTGACTGGTTTGTATAACTGAGACGGAGTGTGTTTACTGCGCGGTACGGACTGTATTTATGTGTTTTGTGTGGATCTCAGAACAAACAGCGATTATTTCACTGTACAGCATTAACTGACTGGTTTGTATAACTGAGACGGAGTGTGTTTACTGCGCGGTACGGACTGTATTTGTGTGTTTTGTGTGGATCTCAGAACAAACAGCGATTATTTCACTGTACAGCATTAACTGACTGGTTTGTATAACTGAGACGGAGTGTGTTTACTGCGCGGTACGGACTGTATTTGTGTGTTTTGTGTGGATCTCAGAACAAACAGCGATTATTTCACTGTACAACATTAACTGACTGGTTTGTATAACTGAGACGGGGTGTGTTTACTGCGCGGTACGGACTGTATTTATGTGTTTTGTGTGGATCTCAGAACAAACAGCGATTATTTCACTGTACAACATTAACTGACTGGTTTGTATAACTGAGACGGAGTGTGTTACTGCGCGGTACGGACTGTATTTATGTGTTTTGTGTGGATCTCAGAACAAACAGCGATTATTTCACTGTACAGCATTAACTGACTGGTTTGTATAACTGAGACGGAGTGTGTTTACTGCGCGGTACGGACTGTATTTTGTGTTTTGTGTGGATCTCAGAACAAACAGCGATTATTTCACTGTACAGCATTAACTGACTGGTTTGTATAACTGAGACGGAGTGTGTTTACTGCGCGGTACGGACTGTATTTGTGTGTTTTGTGTGGATCTCAGAACAAACAGCGATTATTTCACTGTACAGCATTAACTGACTGGTTTGTATAACTGAGACGGAGTGTGTTTACTGCGCGTACGGACTGTATTTGTGTGTTTTGTGTGGATCTCAGAACAAACAGCGATTATTTCACTGTACAACATTAACTGACTGGTTTGTATAACTGAGACGGAGTGTGTTTACTGCGCGGTACGGACTGTATTTGTGTGTTTTGTGTGGATCTCAGAACAAACAGCGATTATTTCACTGTACAAGCATTAACTGACTGGTTTGTATAACTGAGACGGAGTGTGTTTACTGCGCGGTACGGACTGTATTTGTGTGTTTTGTGTGGATCTCAGAACAAACAGCGATTATTTCACTGTACACATTAACTGACTGGTTTGTATAACTGAGACGGAGTGTGTTTACTGCGCGGTACGGACTGTATTTGTGTGTTTTGTGTGGATCTCAGAACAAACAGCGATTATTTCACTGTACAACATTAACTGACTGGTTTGTATAACTGAGACGGAGTGTGTTTACTGCGCGGTACGGACTGTATTTTGTGTTTTGTGTGGATCTCAGAACAAACAGCGATTATTTCACTGTACACATTAACTGACTGGTTTGTATAACTGAGACGGAGTGTGTTTACTGCGCGGTACGGACTGTATTTGTGTGTTTTGTGTGGATCTCAGAACAAACAGCGATTATTTCACTGTACAGCATTAACTGACTGGTTTGTATAACTGAGACGGAGTGTGTTTACTGCGCGGTACGGACTGTATTTGTGTGTTTTGTGTGGATCTCAGAACAAACAGCGATTATTTCACTGTACAGCATTAACTGACTGGTTTGTATAACTGAGACGGAGTGTGTTTACTGCGCGGTACGGACTGTATTTGTGTGTTTTGTGTGGATCTCAGAACAAACAGCGATTATTTCACTGTACAACATTAACTGACTGGTTTGTATAACTGAGACGGAGTGTGTTTACTGCGCGGTACGGACTGTATTTTGTGTTTTGTGTGGATCTCAGAACAAACAGCGATTATTTCACTGTACAACATTAACTGACTGGTTTGTATAACTGAGACGGAGTGTGTTTACTGCGCGGTACGGACTGTATTTGTGTGTTTTTGTGTGGATCTCAGAACAAACAGCGATTATTTCACTGTACAAGCATTAACTGACTGGTTTGTATAACTGAGACGGAGTGTGTTTACTGCGCGGTACGGACTGTATTTTAGTGTTTTGTGTGGATCTCAGAACAAACAGCGATTATTTCACTGTACAACATTAACTGACTGGTTTGTATAACTGAGACGGAGTGTGTTTACTGCGCGGTACGGACTGTATTTGTGTGTTTTGTGTGGATCTCAGAACAAACAGCGATTATTTCACTGTACAGCATTAACTGACTGGTTTGTATAACTGAGACGGAGTGTGTTTACTGCGCGGTACGGACTGTATTTGTGTGTTTTGTGTGGATCTCAGAACAAACAGCGATTATTTCACTGTACAGCATTAACTGACTGGTTTGTATAACTGAGACGGAGTGTGTTTACTGCGCGGTACGGACTGTATTTGTGTGTTTTGTGTGGATCTCAGAACAAACAGCGATTATTTCACTGTACAGCATTAACTGACTGGTTTGTATAACTGAGACGGAGTGTGTTTACTGCGCGGTACGGACTGTATTTGTGTGTTTTGTGTGGATCTCAGAACAAACAGCGATTATTTCACTGTACAGCATTAACTGACTGGTTTGTATAACTGAGACGGAGTGTGTTTACTGCGCGGTACGGACTGTATTTTGTGTTTTGTGTGGATCTCAGAACAAACAGCGATTATTTCACTGTACAGCATTAACTGACTGGTTGTATAACTGAGACGGAGTGTGTTTACTGCGCGGTACGGACTGTATTTGTGTGTTTTGTGTGGATCTCAGAACAAACAGCGATTATTTCACTGTACACATTAACTGACTGGTTTGTATAACTGAGACGGAGTGTGTTTACTGCGCGGTACGGACTGTATTATGTGTTTTTGTGTGGATCTCAGAACAAACAGCGATTATTTCACTGTACAACATTAACTGACTGGTTTGTATAACTGAGACGGAGTGTTTTACTGCGCGGTACGGACTGTATTTTGTGTTTTGTGTGGATCTCAGAACAAACAGCGATTATTCACTGTACAGCATTAACTGACTGGTTTGTATAACTGAGACGGAGTGTGTTTACTGCGCGGTACGGACTGTATTTGTGTGTTTTGTGTGGATCTCAGAACAAACAGCGATTATTTCACTGTACAGCATTAACTGACTGGTTTGTATAACTGAGACGGAGTGTGTTTACTGCGCGGTACGGACTGTATTTGTGTTTTGTGTGGATCTCAGAACAAACAGCGATTATTTCACTGTACAAGCATTAACTGACTGGTTTGTATAACTGAGACGGAGTGTGTTTACTGCGCGGTACGGACTGTATTTATGTGTTTTTGTGTGGATCTCAGAACAAACAGCGATTATTTCACTGTACAGCATTAACTGACTGGTTTGTATAACTGAGACGGAGTGTGTTTACTGCGCGGTACGGACTGTATTTAGTGTGTTTGTGTGGATCTCAGAACAAACAGCGATTATTTCACTGACAACATTAACTGACTGGTTTGTATAACTGAGACGGAGTGTGTTTACTGCGCGGTACGGACTGTATTATGTGTTTTGTGTGGATCTCAGAACAAACAGCGATTATTTCACTGTACAAACATTAACTGACTGGTTTGTATAACTGAGACGGGTTTGTTTTCTGCGCGTACGGACTGTATTTATGTGTTTTGTGTGGATCTCAGAACAAACAGCGATTATTTCACTGTACAGCATTAACTGACTGGTTTTGTATAACTGAGACGGAGTGTGTTTACTGCGCGGTACGGACTGTATTTATGTGTTTTGTGTGATCTCAGAACAACAGCGATTATTTCACTGTACATAACTGACTGGTTTGTATAACTGAGACGGAGTGTGTTTACTGCGCGGTACGGACTGTATTTATGTGTTTGTGTGGATCTCAGAACAAACAGCGATTATTTCACTGTACACTTAACTGACTGGTTTGTATAACTGAGACGAGTGTGTTTACTGCGCGGTACGGACTGTATTTATGTGTTGTGTGGATCTCAGAAACAGCGATATTTCACTGTACAACATTAACGACTGGTTTGTATAATGAGACGGAGTGTGTTTACTGCGCGGTACGGACTGTATTATGTGTTTTGTGTGGATTCAGAAAAAAGCGATTTCACTGTACACATTAACTGACTGTTTGTATAATGAACGGAGTTGTTTACTGCGCGGTACGGACTGTATTATGTGTTTTGTGTGATCTCAGAACAAACAGCGATATTTCACTGTACAACATTAACTGACTGGTTTGTATAACTGAACGGAGTGTGTTTACTGCGCGGTACGGACTGTATTATGTTTTTGGGGATTCAGAACAAACAGCGATTATTTCACTGTACAACATTAACTGATGGTTTGTATACTGAGACGGAGTGTGTTACTGCGCGGTACGGACTGTATTTATGTGTTTTGTGTGATCTCAGAACAAACAGCGATTATTTCACGTACAACATTAACTGACTGGTTTGTATAACTGAGACGGGTGTGTTTACTGCGCGGTACGGACTGTATTTATGTGTTTTGTGTGGATCTCAGAACAAACAGCGATTATTTCACTGTACAACATTAACTGACTGGTTTGTATAACTGAGACGGAGTGTGTTTTACTGCGCGGTACGGACTGTATTTATGTGTTTTGTGTGGATCTCAGAACAAACAGCGATTATTTCACTGTACAACATTAACTGACTGGTTTGTATAACTGAGACGGAGTGTGTTTACTGCGCGGTACGGACTGTATTTATGTGTTTTGTGTGGATCTCAGAACAAACAGCGATTATTTCACTGTACAACATTAACTGACTGGTTTGTATAACTGAGACGGAGTGTGTTTACTGCGCGGTACGGACTGTATTTATGTGTTTTGTGTGGATCTCAGAACAAACAGCGATTATTTCACTGTACAACATTAACTGACTGGTTTGTATAACTGAGACGGAGTGTGTTTACTGCGCGGTACGGACTGTATTTATGTGTTTTGTGTGGATCTCAGAACAAACAGCGATTATTTCACTGTACAGCATTAACTGACTGGTTTGTATAAATGAGACGGAGTGTGTTTACTGCGCGGTACGGGCTGTATTTATGTGTTTTGTGTGGATCTCAGAACAAACAGCGATTATTTCACTGTACAACATTAACTGACTGGTTTGTATAACTGAGACGGAGTGTGTTTACTGCGCGGTACGGACTGTATTTATGTGTTTTGTGTGGATCTCAGAACAAACAGCGATTATTTCACTGTACAACATTAACTGACTGGTTTGTATAACTGAGACGGAGTGTGTTTACTGCGCGGTACGGACTGTATTTATGTGTTTTGTGTGGATCTCAGAACAAACAGCGATTATTTCACTGTACAGAATTAACTGACTGGTTTGTATAACTGAGACGGAGTGTGTTTACTGCGCGGTACGGACTGTATTTATGTGTTTTGTGTCGATCTCAGAACAAACAGCGATTATTTCACTGTACAACATTAACTGACTGGTTTGTATAACTGAGACGGAGTGTGTTTACTGCGCGGTACAGACTGTATTTTTGTGTTTTGTGTGGATCTCAGAACAAGCAGCGATTATTTCACTGTACAGCATTAACTGACTGGTTTGTATAACTGAGACGGAGTGTGTTTACTGCGCGGTACGGACTGTATTTATGTGTTTTGTGTGGATCTCAGAACAAACAGCGATTATTTCACTGTACAACATTAACTGACTGGTTTGTATAACTGAGACGGAGTGTGTTTACTGCGCGGTACGGACTGAGTCTTTCAATATAGTTCAGGTTTCTCTTTGTCTGAAGTTTTAAGCTGTTAAAATGGCCCGAAGTTCTGCGTGTCCGATATGAATTCTGTTTTGAATCGCCCGACGAAGACAAAGCAGCATTACTTACCTGACACACCCAGAATCACAGGAGTTCATCCGCAGTCAGGAAAACAATAAAAGCTTAACATGATATGAATGTTACCGATTATTTCGGGAAATCAGATATTTTGCATGTCGCGAGAGAAGTAATGATAAATCTTAATTAAATTGGTGCGTACCCCATCCCCCCTTAGTGTGGGCCCCTGTCCATTGCACCGCTGTGCGCTGATACAGCTAAGAATTAGGCTGTAATTACGTCCCCCAGTCAAGATGTATTTTTGTCAAATCTTTGCCAAAATTTCGCCTTGTGTTTTTTTGAAAGCCTTATATGATATTATATTAGTTGGAAATGTCCAATAGACGTGTGTGTGTGATTTATGGTACTGAAAATTTAAGTCTTCGGTTGAGTGGGCATTAAGTAAGAGAGTGGCGCTTTGGACGTTGATGGAGAGTGGCTGTGAGCAAGTATCGATTGGGCCTGCCATCTCTCGGGAGACAAATAGCACTACACGTGTCCTAATTCAATTCTTTCTTCATCTTCTTAGCACTGTGCACGTGTAAGCTGCTGCGTTGTGTTGCTTGTTTCCTTCTTACACTCTTTAACTGAAAGTTCCTGAAACTCTTAAACTTATTATGGAAAAGCTGATTGTTGTTTATTTTGTCAATAACTCCCAAATTTATACGATCGAAATATTCATTTCTATGCTCAAAAGATCCCGAAATTAGATCATATCCTAAGCAAGATAAATCCACTCCACAACCCATCAAACTATTTAAGTTCCTTTTCAATATTATCCTTTCATCATACTCACATCTCAGTATCTTACTTTGATGATGTTACTGGGATTGCGGGTTCGAATTCGCCTAGGGCATGGTTGTCTGTCTGTTGTGAGTGTTGTGTGCTGTCAGGTAGAGGTCTCTGCGACGGGCTGATCACTCGTCCAGAGGAGTCCTACCGAGTGTGGTGTGTCTGAGTGTGATCGTGAAGCATCGATAATGAGGCGGCCTAGGCCCCCAAGGGGCTGTCGAGCCATTGGGAAAAAAAAATGTTTAAGAAGTCTTAACGGAATGCTTTAGCAGTTGATATAATCAGACCTCTGTGTGTGATATAGATTGTGATAAACTGGGTAATTTAGTGGAACCTCCAAGACAAACTGTTTAATTTTGAATACTATAATTTTGGATAGCTGCAGCAGTGACGTCACTCGTCTTCAGCATTAGGCCAAGCCAAACGCCCAACAAGAGACAGCAATACACTGCACAGTCATAAGACCTTACTGCTACACGTTACATCTCTGGCCTGAGGTTTAATTGGTAATCGCCATAGACCCAACTTTAAACATTTAAAGACGAAAATTAACCTGAATTTTATTTAAAGATTCAGTCCGTAGAATTGTAGAATTGTTACTATGACATTACAGTATATAACGTAATGTTATGTACTGTAGCGTGTTAATGTGATATAACTTGACTGTACAGTGTGTCCACAAAGTCCCTTCGGGGTTTTGAGAAATTGTGGCGCGCAAACAAATTGAGCTAGCAACATGCGGTTTGAGGCAGATTACAGTGAAACTCTGGAAGTTTTTTTTTGCCACATGCGGTTTGCGGCAGATTACAGTGAAACTCTGGAAGTTTTTTTTTGCCACATGCGGTTTGCGGCAGATTACAGTGAAACTCTGGAAGTTTTTTTTTGCCACATGCTGTTTGAGGCAGATTACAGTGAAACTCTGGAAGTTTTTTTTGCCACATGCGGTTTGCGGCAGATTACAGTGAAACTCTGGAAGTTTTTTGCCACATGCGGTTTGCGGCAGATTACAGTGAAACTCTGGAAGTTTTTTTGCCACATGCTGTTTGAGGCAGATTACAGTGAAACTCTGGAAGTTTTTTTGCCAAATGCGGTTTGCGGCAGATTATAGTAAAACTCTGGAATTTTTTTGCCACATGCAGTTTGCGGCAGATTACAGTGAAACTCTGGAAGTTTTTTTTGCCAAATGCGGTTTGCGGCAGATTACAGTGAAACTCTGGAAGTTTTTTTTGCCGCCAACTGATGACTTGATGACCTGAAGACCCGTATCAGGAATGCGATCTCGGCTATTCCAGAGGACATGCTCCACAGAACATGGCAAGAGCTCGAATATCATCTGGACTTTCTCCGTGCTACCAAGGTAGCCCACATCGAGGTCTACTGAGGTCAGCAAAAAACTTCCAGAATTTCACTGTTATCTGCCTCAAACCGCATGTGGCTAGCTCAATTTGTTTACGCGCCACAATTTTTCAAAACCCCGAAGGGACTTTGTGGACACACTGTATATTGTGATGTATATACATTATATTATGTGATTAACTAATGGATGTAATATGAATGTAACCTTGACCCCTCTGAAGATGGTTCAAATGGAGCCGAAACATATGTAGGGGGCATTGAACAATACTTGATAATATAGAGCATTTGTTGGTTTTTTGATATTGTGAATTATTATGAAAATGCACGGTGGATATAATGTGACAGTTAGTATTAACAGTTCATCGTGCATTCTACTTGTCGGTTATTTTAAACAAGTATCCGCTTACAGTGGCCAGTTATGTACAAATTTGGTATTTGTTTGCTATAGGGGACGAATTATCCCACACTTAATTATTTTTTTATAGTTCAAATGATTTCGGGAAAGCGTGGACAGGTAGATTCAAAATGCAGGTGTCAGTGTTCTCCTTAGTCGTCAACTGTACGCGTTTTATAACACTGTGTCAAATTTAACATTCGTGAACTGACAGTCTGTTGATGCTGACTGAGCGCATGCGTCAGACCGTCTGCGTTCTACAAGTTGTTTGTTTTTATGAGGCATCAGGGGCTGTGAAGCTGTACCGCAAACCGAAATTAATCTAAATAATATATAGAAGTACAGTTGCTGCCTGACAGTACTGCGTGTCTGCTAGACGGAGCGGTTGGCCCTTTAGAGACTAAGCGTAAACTGTTTCATTTAAAGACTCAGTCCGTACCGCGCAGTAAACACTTTTCATCTCGGTTAAAAGAACAAATCAATTTATGTTATATAAGGCAAAAGTCGGTGTTTGTTGTAATATAAATACAATACACATAAATACAGTGTGAGCAGAATGTAGAATTTGCGAATGTTAAACGTGGTGGTATATATAGTAACCACTGGGCTTTATATTTAAAGGCTCAGTCCGTACCGCGCAGTAAGCACACTCCGCCTCAGTTATACAAACCAGTCAGTTAATGCTGTACAGTGAAATAATCGCTGTATGTTCTGAGATCCACACAAAACACATAAATACAGTCCGTACCGCGCAGTAAACACACTCCGTCTCAGTTATACAAACCAGTCAGTTAATGCTGTACAGTGAAATAATCGCTGTTTGTTCTAAGATCCACACAAAACACATAAATACAGTCCGTACCGCGCAGTAAACACACTCCGTCTCAGTCATACAAACCAGTCAGTTAATGTTGTACAGTGAAATAATCGCTGTTTGTTCTGAGATCCACACAAAACACATAAATACAGTCCGTACCGCGCAGTAAACACACTCCGTCTCAGTTATACAAACCAGTCAGTTAATGTTGTACAGTGAAATAATCGCTGTTTGTTCTGAGATCCACACAAAACACATAAATACACTGTGTGGGCAGAACGTAGAATTGTTGAACGTTAAACGTGGTGGTGCATATAGTAACCACTGGGCTTTAAAAGTTTAATGCTGTGTAGAGATGTGTTCGCTCTTTGTCGTGAGAGTTATACAGGTACAACGACAGGGCACAATGCGGGCCGTTTCAGTGTACAGTCAAGCATGTTACGTGCCCTACGTGATAAATAACAATGCTCTACAGTCTAGCTTTTGTGTTAATCAAACATTTCCTTCTTCTGTACGAGGTAGCACTTGTAGTACGGAAAGCATTCAACAGATGTCGCAAGTCAGTCAGTTGCTATTTGTGCGATAAGTTGACGTCCAATTGCATCATTTACAACTTTGGCCCGCAAGAAGCTTGTAGTGTGCTTCAGTTTGCTAAGGACGAACGGTCACACAGCGAGACTGAGCAGCAGCTGACAGAGGTCTGGTAATGACGTGATGACAGTGCAGTGTGTCAGTTACACGACGGTCGGACGGACCTCCATGTCGACTGGCACACCGAGCACCGATGTGAACGCAGCACGAATGGAGGGAAGTGACTTTGAAAAACCGACGCGTCTCTTTTCGAAATTAATCGTCTGAATTGGAAGTTTGCATCGAAACTGAACACGGCACTGTTGGGAAGGCAGGAGACCGATTTGTACGGCGGCGGAATTTCTGAAAGCAGCATCAATATGCTGGAAATTATAGACACTTCAGTGCAATACATGAGCTGTATTTGACTTTGTAAGTACAGTGGGCCCTCGATATAACGGACTTCGGTTTTAACGGACAAAAAATTTCTGCCCTAAATAAAAAATTTATTATATATGAATTAATACATATTAATAAAATATATTCTATAAATTGAATATTATTGAATTTAATTAAAATAAAGTTTTTGATTCCTGTCGTAAATTTTTTTTTACATTTTTAACAGTTGTTTTAGTGACGTGTATAAATTACTGAATGTACATTATAATAATATTTAATACACCCTGTACATTGTAAGTTCGTTATTAATATATGTTTTTAAAATACATTCGATTTAACGGACTTTCGGCAATAGCGGACACACCTTCCCCCAAATTATTCCGTTAATTCGAGGGTCTACTCTATGTCTAATTTAATTTTTGTATACTACGTAACCTTGGTACTGAACGTCGCTAGTACGTGCTACAGGGCTTTGAACGTTACGTGATTACGTGACTTTCGTTGGGAAGGATTTATATATCTGAGAATGGTCAGCCGGGGGCTTGCGATCGGAAGGGTCAAGACAGACAGGACAGATCTGTCAGAATTGGACCCAAATCTTCAGAGAAGCTAGCAATTAGAAAATCTGAGGTTCTCACAGCGGTGTTTCTGAAGATTTTCGTTGTCACAATCTTGAACATTTGATGTTATTTATCGATCTGTTCGGTAATGGTTAGGCTGTGATACAGTGACATAGCTGGGTGTGCCAACTGTGGCACACAGCTGGTGTGCTGGGGATACAGTGACATAGCTGGGTGTGCCAACTGTGGCACACAGCTGGTGTGCTGGGGATACAGTGACATAGCTGGTGTGTGCCAACCGTGGCACACAGCTGGTGTGCTGGGGATACAGTGACATAGCTGGGTGTGCCAACTGTGGCACACAGCTGGTGTGCTGTGATACAGTGACATAGCTGGGTGTGCCAACTGTGGCACACAGCTGGTGTGCTGGGGATACAGTGACATAGCTGGGTGTGCCAACCGTGACACACAGCTGGTGTGCTGGGGATACAGTGACATAGCTGGGTGTGCCAACTGTGGCACACAGCTGGTGTGCTGTGATACAGTGACATAGCTGGGTGTGCCAACTGTGGCACACAGCTGGTGTGCTGGGGATACAGTGACATAGCTGGGTGTGCCAACCGTGACACACAGCTGGTGTGCTGGGGATACAGTGACATAGCTGGGTGTGCCAACCGTGGCACACAGCTGGTGTGCTGGGGATACAGTGACATAGCTGGGTGTGCCAACCGTGACACACAGCTGGTGTGCTGTGATACAGTGACATAGCTGGGTGTGCCAACCGTGGCACACAGCTGGTGTGCTGTGATACAGTGACATAGCTGGGTGTGCCAACCGTGGCACACAGCTGGTGTGCTGGGGATACAGTGACATAGCTGGGTGTGCCAACCGTGGCACACAGCTGGTGTGCTGTGATACAGTGACATAGCTGGGTGTGCCAACCGTGGCACACAGCTGGTATGCTGTGATACAGTGACATAGCTGGGTGTGCCAACCGTGGCACACAGCTGGTGTGCTGTGATACAGTGACATAGCTGGGTGTGCCAACCGTGGCACACAGCTGGTATGCTGTGATACAGTGACATAGCTGGGTGTGCCAACCGTGGCACACAGCTGGTGTGCTGTGATACAGTGACATAGCTGGGTGTGCCAACCGTGGCACACAGCTGGTGTGCTGTGATACAGTGACATAGCTGGGTGTGCCAACCGTGGCACACAGCTGGTATGCTGTGATACAGTGACATAGCTGGGTGTGCCAACCGTGGCACACAGCTGGTATGCTGTGATACAGTGACATAGCTGGGGTGTGCCAACCGTGGCACACAGCTGGTTGGCTGTGATACAGTGACATAGCTGGGTGTGCCAACTGTGGCACACAGCTGGTGTGCTGGGGATACAGTGACATAGCTGGGTGTGCCAACCGTGACACACAGCTGGTGTGCTGGGGATACAGTGACATAGCTGGGTGTGCCAACTGTGGCACACAGCTGGTGTGCTGTGATACAGTGACATAGCTGGGTGTGCCAACTGTGGCACACAGCTGGTGTGCTGGGGATACAGTGACATAGCTGGGTGTGCCAACCGTGACACACAGCTGGTGTGCTGGGGATACAGTGACATAGCTGGGTGTGCCAACCGTGGCACACAGCTGGTGTGCTGGGGATACAGTGACATAGCTGGGTGTGCCAACCGTGACACACAGCTGGTGTGCTGTGATACAGTGACATAGCTGGGTGTGCCAACCGTGGCACACAGCTGGTGTGCTGTGATACAGTGACATAGCTGGGTGTGCCAACCGTGGCACACAGCTGGTGTGCTGGGGATACAGTGACAGCTGGGTGTGCCAACCGTGGCACACAGCTGGTGTGCTGTGATACAGTGACATAGCTGGGTGTGCCAACCGTGGCACACTGATGCTGTGTACGTGACATAGCTGTGGAGTACACCAGTTGGAACATACTAGCTGGGTGTGCCAACCGTGGCACACAGCTGGTATGCTGTGATACAGTGACATAGCTGGGTGTGCCAACCGTGGCACACAGCTGGTATGCTGTGATACAGTGACATAGCTGGGTGTGCCAACCGTGGCACACAGCTGGTGTGCTGTGATACAGTGACATAGCTGGGTGTGCCAACCGTGGCACACAGCTGGTGTGCTGTGATACAGTGACATAGCTGGGTGTGCCAACCGTGGCACACAGCTGGTATGCTGTGATACAGTGACATAGCTGGGTGTGCCAACCGTGGCACACAGCTGGTATGCTGTGATACAGTGACATAGCTGGGTGTGTGCCAACCGTGGCACACAGCTGGTATGCTGTGATACAGTGACATAGCTGGGTGTGCCAACCGTGGCACACAGCTGGTGTGCTGTGATACAGTGACATAGCTGGGTGTGCCAACCGTGGCACACAGCTGGTGATGCTGTGATACAGTGACATAGCTGGGTGTGCCAACCGTGGCACACAGCTGGTATGCTGTGATACAGTGACATAGCTGGGTGTGCCAACCGTGGCACACAGCTGGTATGCTGTGATACAGTGACATAGCTGGGTGTGCCAACCGTGGCACACAGCTGGTATGCTGTGATACAGTGACATAGCTGGGTGTGCCAACCGTGGCACACAGCTGGTATGCTGTGATACAGTGACATAGCTGGGTGTGCCAACCGTGGCACACAGCTGGTATGCTGTGATACAGTGACATAGCTGGGTGTGCCAACCGTGGCACACAGCTGGTATGCTGTGATACAGTGACATAGCTGGGTGTGCCAACCGTGGCACACAGCTGGTATGCTGTGATACAGTGACATAGCTGGGTGTGCCAACCGTGGCACACAGCTGGTTGCTGTGATACAGTGACATAGCTGGGTGTGCCAACCGTGGCACACAGCTGGTATGCTGTGATACAGTGACATAGCTGGGTGTGCCAACCGTGGCACACAGCTGGTATGCTGTGATACAGTGACATAGCTGGGTGTGCCAACCGTGGCACACAGCTGGTATGCTGTGATACAGTGACATAGCTGGGTGTGCCAACCGTGGCACACAGCTGGTATGCTGTGATACAGTGACATAGCTGGGTGTGCCAACCGTGGCACACAGCTGGTATGCTGTGATACAGTGACATAGCTGGGTGTGCCAACCGTGGCACACAGCTGGTTGGCTGTGATACAGTGACATAGCTGGGGTGTGCCAACCGTGGCACACAGCTGGTATGCTGTGATACAGTGACATAGCTGGGTGTGTCCAACCGTGGCACACAGCTGGTATGCTGTGATACAGTGACATAGCTGGGTGTGCCAACCGTGGCACACAGCTGGTGTGCTGTGATACAGTGACATAGCTGGGTGTGCCAACCGTGGCACACAGCTGGTGTGCTGTGATACAGTGACATAGCTGGGTGTGCCAACCGTGGCACACAGCTGGTATGCTGTGATACAGTGACATAGCTGGGTGTGCCAACCGTGGCACACAGCTGGTATGCTGTGATACAGTGACATAGCTGGGGTGTGCCAACCGTGGCACACAGCTGGTATGCTGTGATACAGTGACATAGCTGGGTGTGCCAACCGTGGCACACAGCTGGTTGGCTGTGATACAGTGACATAGCTGGGTGTGCCAACCGTGGCACACAGCTGGTGTGCTGTGATACAGTGACATAGCTGGGTGTGCCAACCGTGGCACACAGCTGGTGTGCTGTGATACAGTGACATAGCTGGGTGTGCCAACCGTGGCACACAGCTGGTATGCTGTGATACAGTGACATAGCTGGGTGTGCCAACCGTGGCACACAGCTGGTGTGCTGTGATACAGTGACATAGCTGGGTGTGCCAACCGTGGCACACAGCTGGTATGCTGTGATACAGTGACATAGCTGGGTGTGCCAACCGTGGCACACAGCTGGTATGCTGTGATACAGTGACATAGCTGGGTGTGCCAACCGTGGCACACAGCTGGTATGCTGTGATACAGTGACATAGCTGGGTGTGCCAACCGTGGCACACAGCTGGTGTGCTGTGATACAGTGACATAGCTGGGTGTGCCAACCGTGGCACACATCTGGTGTGCTGGGGATACAGTGACATAGCTGGGTGTGCCAACCGTGGCACACATCTGGTGTGCTGTGATACAGTGACATAGCTGGGTGTGCCAACCGTGGCACACATCTGGTGTGCTGGGGATACAGTGACATAGCTGGGTGTGCCAACCGTGGCACACATCTGGTGTGCTGGGGATACAG
Source organism: Reticulitermes speratus (assembly GCA_021186555.1). NCBI lineage: Eukaryota > Metazoa > Arthropoda > Insecta > Blattodea > Rhinotermitidae > Reticulitermes > Reticulitermes speratus. The sequence goes on from JAJKFL010000001.1 coordinate 1,275,615, forward strand.
TGACTTAGCTGGGTGTGCCAACCGTGACACACATCTGGTGTGCTGTGATACAGTGACATAGCTGGGTGTGCCAACCGTGGCACACAGCTGGTTGGCTGTGATACAGTGACATAGCTGGGGTGTGCCAACCGTGGCACACAGCTGGTTGGCTGTGATACAGTGACATAGCTGGGGTGTGCCAAGCGTGGCACACAGCTGGTTGGCTGTGATACAGTGACATAGCTGGGGTGTGCCAAGCGTGGCACACAGCTGGTTGGCTGTGATGATGATAGCGCAGAAACACAGCACTGCGAGGTGATATTTGTGTCGAGTGTGAAATGCTCTAAAGAAAGACACGTCCTTCGCACTGTAGTTTGAACACAATGTTTACTAACTAATGAAGTTTTATTTAAAAGAGTATTTCGAATGTATAGATGTTGAAAAATGGGCTTTCATTGGAGTTTTCTAAAAAAGGGGACTGGCTAATAGTGGAAGCGTACTGCCTTTTGTAATTTGGTATAAGTGACAGTGTTGGTAACAACGAATTGTTCTACTCTAAGTGTCAGACCACACAGTGACGTCACGACAGCACTTGCACAGCTGTGGTACCAGTACAGCCTGCAGGCAACAGTGGCACAAATCACGCGTCGAATTCTCCCTGTAAAAGTTAGGTTCTGTGCGTCTAACTGAAAATACTTGAAGAAGAAAATCAAAATAATCTTGACACCCGCAGATATGTAGTGTAATTAATCATTTAAAGGAGAGAATGAAACTGAATTACATATATAAATATTCAGTCCGTACCGCGCAGTAAACACACTCCGTCTCAGTTATACAAACCAGTCAGTTAATGTTGTACAGTGAAATAATCGCTGTTTGTTCTGAGATCCACACAAAACACATAAATACAGTCCGTACCGCGCAGTAAACACACTCCGTCTCAGTTACACAAACCAGTCAGTTAATGTTGTACAGTGAAATAATCGCTGTTTGTTCTGAGATCCACACAAAACACATAAATACAGTCCGTACCGCGCAGTAAACACACTCCGTCTCAGTTATACAAACCAGTCAGTTAATGCTGTACAGTGAAATAATCGCTGTTTGTTCTGAGATCCACACAAAACACATAAATACAGTCCGTACCGCGCAGTAAACACACTCCGTCTCAGTTATACAAACCAGTCAGTTAATGCTGTACAGTGAAATAATCGCTGTTTGTTCTGAGATCCACACAAAACACATAAATACAGTCCGTACCGCGCAGTAAACACACTCCGTCTCAGTTATACAAACCAGTCAGTTAATGCTGTACAGTGAAATAATCGCTGTTTGTTCTGAGATCCACACAAAACACATAAATACACTGTGTGGGCAGATCGTAGAATTGTTGAATGTTAAACATGGTGGTACATATAGTGACCAGTGGGCTTTAAAGTGTTAAATGTGCTTCACGCTCATCAAATTTCATTACTGTACTCAGCTTATTGTTTTTGAAACGAAAGTTTAAACTCTTAAGGACTGTCCATGCTTATACCAAACTGTCATTCATATACTGACATGTCAGGAACTCAGACTATTGTAATGTCAACAGCACAATGATTGTTAAACAACTGTCAACGGTTTTGAAGAAAACTGTTTTGGCTTAGTGGAGGTAATGTCGTAGCATGTCTGAGGGAACTGAGGAAGATCATGAAGACCTGCCATTATAAGGGCTGTTCGGACTTAAGTGTGGACCCAGAATGTGTGAAATGCGAAGCTGATTGTTGCTCATTGGGCCACCACGACATTGGCATGTATTGTATTTGTCAAAATATTACTATATCGGCACCTGTATGGACAGACTGGGCAAGCCTATTAAATTAGACAATTTAATTCTGATGCTGAAGAAATTTTACGCGGTGGAATAAATAGAGGCGCTGGGGCTGTGGTGGGCCACACAGGCGTCGTCTGATCGTGAATCTTCATAAAGACACACAAACCGTCACGCAGTTCCTCCTTCCTGGAAGCAATTAAAACTTCTGACAAGCAATTTTGCATAGCTGAATGTAATCTGAAAAAGCTTCTGTTCCACACTGACGAGGATTCGCGGTCTTCAGCAGCTGCCTTCTTAAAGTAAAACAATAAAGCTGCTCGTTGTATCGCACAGTCAAGTACATGAGCGCCGATTTTAAAGTAAACACTAGACGAGTGCTACTTGAGTGTAGTCGACAGTTTATTGCTGTCCGTTGTAGCTCAGTGGGACAGTTACGAAGAACTACACTTCATGCAAGACGGAGCACCAACACAGTTTCCGGTTCCTGTTCTTCGTGCGTTGACAGCCGTCTAGCTGGTCGGTACACTGTGCGCCGAGGACCAGTAAAATGGCTGCCTTATGATTTGTTTTTGTGGGACTGGGCCACACTGGACTGGGCCACACTGGACTGGGCCACACTGGACTGGGCCACACTGGCGTCTACGGACCAAAAAATTGTAGATTTTTTTTCCAATACCTCGACAGCCCCTTGGGGGCCTAGGCCGTCTCATTGTTCGAGGCTTCACAATCACAATCAGACACACCACACTCGGTAGGACTCCTCTGGACGAGGGATCAGCCCGTCGCACAGACCTCTACCTGACAACACACAACACTCACAACACACAGACATCCACGCCTCCGACGGGATTCGAACCCGCAATCCCAGCAAGCGAGCCGACGCAGACCGACGCCTTAGACCGCGCGGCCACTGGGATCGACAAAAATTGGAGATTTGTATCTCTGAGGTTTCAGAATTGTTTGTTAAATGTTGGGGCTTGTGTTGAAATCTGACACTCAGGCGGTTAGTCGCCGGCCGCCCACCGCGGAGGCCCGGGTTCGATCCCGGGTCGGTCCATGTGGGATTTATGGTGGACAAAGTGGCACTGGGACAGGTTTTTCTCCGAGTACTTCGGTTTTCCCCTGTCAGTTTCATCCACCGGTGCTCCGTTAAAATTGAAAAGCAGGAAAAACCATCATCTTCATCACAGGGTTGCACAATAAGCCTTCGCGGCTAAGGGGCCATAAAAGATAAGGTTGTAGTGTGTGGGCTTTAAAATGTACAGCGATTTGACCTTATGGCTAACAGCTGCTGTTCGGTAGTTATGTATGTTAACGGCAGAATTACGGTAATTATGAATATGAGCAGAAGATGGCAACCACAAACTACACCTATAATTATCGTTCAGTCGGTATGCAGTACTATCTGTACTGATGAGATGTCATAGCTCATGTCTATATGGTCGGCCGCGATAGCTCAGTCGGTATGCAGTACTATCTGTACTGATGAGATGTCATAGCTCATGTCTATATGGTCGGCCGCGATAGCTCAGTCGGTATGCAGTACTATCTGTACTGATGAGATGTCATAGCTCATGTCTATATGGTCGGCCGCGATAGCTCAGTCGGTATGCAGTACTATCTGTACTGATGAGATGTCATAGCTCATGTCTATATGGATAGATGGCCGCGATAGCTCAGTCGGTATGCAGTACTATCTGTACTGATGAGATGTCATAGCTCATGTCTATATGGTCGGCCGCGATTGCTCAGTCGGTATGCAGTACTATCTGTACTGATGAGATGTCATAGCTCATGTCTATATGGATAGATGGCCGCGATAGCTCAGTCGGTATGCAGTACTATCTGTACTGATGAGATGTCATAGCTCATGTCTATATGGATAGATGGCCGCGATAGCTCAGTCGGTATGCAGTACTATCTGTACTGATGAGATGTCATAGCTCATGTCTATATGGATAGATGGCCGCGATAGCTCAGTCGGTATGCAGTACTATCTGTACTGATGAGATGTCATAGCTCATGTCTATATGGATAGATGGCCGCGATAGCTCAGTCGGTATGCAGTACTATGTGTACTGATGAGATGTCATAGCTCATGTCTATATGGATAGATGGCCGCGATAGCTCAGTCGGTATGCAGTACTATGTGTACTGATGAGATGTCATAGCTCATGTCTATATGGATAGATGGCCGCGATAGCTCAGTCGGTATGCAGTACTATGTGTACTGATGAGATGTCATAGCTCATGTCTATATGGATAGATGGCCGCGATAGCTCAGTCGGTATGCAGTACTATCTGTACTGATGAGATGTCATAGCTCATGTCTATATGGATAGATGGCCGCGATAGCTCAGTCGGTATGCAGTACTATCTGTACTGATGAGATGTCATAGCTCATGTCTATATGGATAGATGGCCGCGATAGCTCAGTCGGTATGCAGTACTATGTGTACTGATGAGATGTCATAGCTCATGTCTATATGGATAGATGGCCGTGATAGCTCAGTCGGTATGCAGTACTATCTGTACTGATGAGATGTCATAGCTCATGTCTATATGGATAGATGGCCGCGATAGCTCAGTCGGTATGCAGTACTATCTGTACTGATGAGATGTCATAGCTCATGTCTATATGGATAGATGGCCGCGATAGCTCAGTCGGTATGCAGTACTATCTGTACTGATGAGATGTCATAGCTCATGTCTATATGGATAGATGGCCGCGATAGCTCAGTCGGTATGCAGTACTATCTGTACTGATGAGATGTCATAGCTCATGTCTATATGGATAGATGGCCGCGATAGCTCAGTCGGTATGCAGTACTATCTGTACTGATGAGATGTCATAGCTCATGTCTATATGGATAGATGGCCGCGATAGCTCAGTCGGTATAGCGACTCGCTACGAGCTGGACGGTCCGGGGATCAAATCCCGGTGGGGGCGAGATTTTCAGCACCCGTCCAGACCGGCCCTGGGGCCTATCCAGCCTCCTATACAATGGGTACTGGGTCAATCCCGTGGGTAAAGCGGCCGGGGCGTGGAGTTGAACACCCACCCCCATCTAGTGCCAGGGTTAAAGAAAGAGTAGAGCTATACCTCTACTCCCCCTCTGCGCCTTCGTGGTCTGTTCATGATGCTGTACTCAACCGGTTAAAAACTTTAACTGCCCAAGTAGCGCAGTTGGTTTAGGCACTTCTCTACAACCCGGAAGGTCGCGGGTTCGATTCCCGATGGTGTCATTACAATTTTTCATTGACATAATCCTTCCGGCCACACTGTGGCCCTGGGGTCGACTCAGCCTCTAACAGAAATGAGTAGCAGGATTATTTCCTGGGGGGTAAATGCGGCCGGTGCGTAGGGCTGACAACCTTACCACCTTCATGTGCCGATTGTCTATAAATTTGGGAGCCTCAACCTCCTGGAACCCTAAGGGCCTGTCCAGGCCTGTAATGGGATTGCTGTACCTTTACCTTTACCTTTACCTTTACCTTTACCTTACATATTTGTACCAACATTTGATTATTATCAGTCGAGTTCTTTATGAAACTCCTGTAAGATTATTTACGTTAAGTGTGATACAGATGGCAGCACTGCGAGAAATTAAATTAAATTAAAGCTTTGGTTGGTGTAAGGATGAGGAGACTAGCGGCGTGAGGTGCTGAGTATTGGGGCAAGTGTCGTTTAATGTGCACGTGACTAGTGAGGACAGAACACAAACATCGAGTGTCAAGTGTCGTGTAATGTGCACGTGACTAGTGCCGACAGAACACAAACATCGAGTGTCAAGAGTCGTTTAATGTGCACGTGACTAGTGCGGACAGAACACAAACATCGAGTGTCAAGTGTCGTTTAATGTGCACGTGACTAGTGAGGACAGAACACAAACATCGAGTGTCAAGTGTCGTTTAATGTGCACGTGACTAGTGAGGACAGAACACAAACATCGAGTGTCAAGTGTCGTTTAATGTGCACGTGACTAGTGCGGACAGAACACAAACATCGAGTGTCAAGTGTCGTTTAATGTGCACGTGACTAGTGCGGACAGAACTCAAACATCGAGTGTCAAGTGTCGTGTAATGTGCACGTGACTAGTGCCGACAGAACACAAACATCGAGTGTCAAGTGTCGTGTAATGTGCACGTGACTAGTGCCGACAGAACACAAACATCGAGTATCAAGTGTCGTGTAATGTGCACGTGACTAGTGCCGACAGAACTCAAACATCGAGTGTCAAGTGTCGTGTAATGTGCACGTGACTAGTGCCGACAGAACTCAAACATCGAGTGTCGAGTGTCGTGTAATGTGCACGTGACTAGTGCCGACAGAACTCAAACATCGAGTGTCAAGTGTCGTGTAATGTGCACGTAACTAGTGCCGACAGAACACAAACATCGAGTATCAAGTGTCGTGTAATGTGCACGTGACTAGTGCCGACAGAACTTAAACATCGAGTGTCAAGTGTCGTGTAATGTGCACGTGACTAGTGCCGACAGAACACAAACATCGAGTGTCAAGTGTCGTGTAATGTGCACGTGACTAGTGCCGACAGAACACAAACATCGAGTGTCAAGTGTCGTGTAATGTGCACGTGACTAGTGCCGACAGAACACAAACATCGATTATCAAGTGTCGTGTAATGTGCACGTGACTAGTGCCGACAGAACTCAAACATCGAGTGTCAAGTGTCGTGTAATGTGCACGTGACTAGTGCCGACAGAACTCAAACATCGAGTGTCGAGTGTCGTGTAATGTGCACGTGACTAGTGCCGACAGAACTCAAACATCGAGTGTCAAGTGTCGTGTAATGTGCACGTGGCTAGTGCGGACAGAACACAAACATCGAGTGTCAAGTGTCGTGTAATGTGCACGTGACTAGTGCCGACAGAACTCAAACATCGAGTGTCAAGTGTCGTGTAATGTGCACGTGACTAGTGCGGACAGAACACAAACATCGAGTGTCAAGTGTCGTGTAATGTGCACGTGACTAGTGCCGACAGAACACAAACATCGAGTATCAAGTGTCGTGTAATGTGCACGTGACTAGTGCCGACAGAACTCAAACATCGAGTGTCAAGTGTCGTGTAATGTGCACGTGACTAGTGCCGACAGAACTCAAACATCGAGTGTCGAGTGTCGTGTAATGTGCACGTGACTAGTGCCGACAGAACTCAAACATCGAGTGTCAAGTGTCGTTTAATCTGCACGTGACTAGTGCGGACAGAACACAAACATCGAGTGTCAAGTGTCGTCTAATGTGCACGTGACTAGTGCGGACAGAACACAAACATCGAGTGTCAAGTGTCGTTTAATATGCACGTGACTAGTGCGGACAGAACACAAACATCGAGTGTCAAGTGTCGTCTAATGTGCACGTGACTAATGCCGACAGAACACAAACATCGAGTGTCAAGTGTCGTCTAATGTGCACGTGACTAATGCCGACAGAACACAAACATCGAGTGTCAAGTGTCGTCTAATGTGCACGTGACTAGTGCGGACAGAACACAAGTGTTTTGTGCGCCAACTGTGTTTTTAACTGTAAGTTTATTTAGCGTGCTGTTTGTTCGTTTACCGCGATATTTTATCGGAATTTTCGGAGATATTTATTTGGCGGTGTGTCAAAGCGAACGCAGCTAACAAAGCTAACGACGCTTACCGCTCTAGTACACACAAATTGGCCTACTTTGTCTGTAAAGAAGTAAAAAATACGTTAATGCTCCTTCTGCCTTATTCATCGCGTGGCTTTGACAAATGTAAATACCGAATTAGTCGATTTTTGGCGGACTTTTCAGGCCACAGATGACAATATAATACGGCGCATGCGCTTTGCATGCTGGATAAATAAGGCTACAGACACACAATCAGAATATGTAATACTTATTGATTTACCACGGCAATAATGGTTACGCGAACGCGCCTCAATTTTACGTTATACGTAAGTTGCCTGTCTTGTTTTCTCTTGTTTGGCCCTCATGTACGAAATTCGCTGACAGTGCTCTAAGAGCCGAGCAGAAACACAATACAGTGGCGATTACAGGAGAACAAAGGAGCTGTTGGACTGTAAATCAGTACATGGCAGTAGCTTGCATCTCTTCTGTTGGGAGTCTCTTTTTAGGCGTTTTTTACGAAGCAAAAAATAAAACTTTTCTAGAAACCACGTTCATCCGTCTATCTGTCTAACCGCCTGTCTGTCTGTCTATCTCTGTGACCTAGTAACAGCGGGTGACTCGTTTCTCGAATGTTCACCAAATTTGATGTAGGAGCCCCCTTAAAAAAATTGTCCAGCAAAATGAGTCTTGTGCAAATCGGATCGTCGAGATTCGTGCTTCATTTAACGACGTAAATTCATTTTGTGTCTATGGTTTCCGTAATTCGTGAGTTGGGCGAATTCTATACCTTAACGGCATTTTACACCTTTGCCACGTGCTGGAAGATCCGAAATTCTTTAACGGCGTCAATAGAATTTTGACCGTATTTTCCACATCCTGTTCCAAATTTTGACAAAAAATAAATCTATTCAGAATATGTCCACAAAAATGTGTGAAATAATTTCTTCGCTGTCCGTCACGTAGCGTAGATCTGTAGTTACGCAACCAGCTACCGATCTACGCTGCGAACATTCCAGAAGGGCGTCGATCTCATTTACACCGCGGCGGAAGCCTGATATCACACACGTTAAGTGATGTGATTTTCGTAAATATCGACGCAGTGTAGGCCATAATTTACCTAGGGTCATAACTCAATTTCTGTCCATATTTTGCACGATATTACCCGATATAGATACAGTTCTGCACAAGATATCTGCGCGTAATGCTGTCGAATTCTCTGAAAACCGACGCAGGGAAGGCCGTCCTTTGTTATGGGCTTAAATAAACTGACATTTGCGCTTGTAGCGTGAAACTGCCTGGCGTTTTGAAAGCATTGCTGAAGGATGTATGGAGTTTGTAATCTTGTTATGGCGGAGACGCAGCTGTTTACTGCGCGGTACGAACTGTATTTATGTGTTTTGTGTGGATCTCAGAACAAACAGCGATTATTTCACTGTACAGCATTAACTGATTGGTTTGTATAACTGAGACGGAGTGCGTTTACTGCGCGGTACGGACTGTATTTATGTGTTTTGTGTGGATCTCAGAACAAACAGCGATTATTTCACTGTACAGCATTAACTGACTGGTTTGTATAACTGAGACGGAGTGTGTTTACTGCGCGGTACGGACTGTATTTATGTGTTTTGTGTGGATCTCAGAACAAACAGCGATTATTTCACTGTACAACATTAGCTGACTGTTTGTATAACTGAGACGGAGTGTGTTTACTGCGCGGTACGGACTGTATTTATGTGTTTTGTGTGGATCTCAGAACAAACAGCGATTATTTCACTGTACAGCATTAACTGACTGGTTTGTATAACTGAGACGGAGTGTGTTTACTGCGCGGTACGGACTGTATTTATGTGTTTTGTGTGGATCTCAGAACAAACAGCGATTATTTCACTGTACAACATTAACTGACTGGTTTGTATAACTGAGACGGAGTGTGTTTACTGCGCGGTACGGACTGTATTTATGTGTTTTGTGTGGATCTCAGAACAAACAGCGATTATTTCACTGTACAACATTAACTGACTGGTTTGTATAACTGAGACGCAGTTGTTTACTGCGCGGTACGAACTAAATCTTTACGTAGGTTAATTACGGTCTTTAAAGGGTTAAAACGTGAAGCGTATCCGTGTGTAATTAGTAAGCATGTTACGTCAGAGATGATTGAAAAACACGTATCAATCTTGTGATGCACGAAGGGTGTTGAGTGGTGAGAACAGGTGTTGTAATTCTGTGCGGGAGGCCTGTCTATCTGGAGCACTGTTTAACGCGATTATGAATGTAGGAGGTAGACACTTCAAGGAAAGCGATAATTTGTCAAAGACGCTGAAGGCGTCGTAATTAGTCACATGCTGTATCCCGTTATTAGTGAGTGTATAGCACAAAAAGTGTTCTGTGCACATCGCTCTGAGCTAATAACGACATTACTAATCGGCTGCATGTGGTGCTGTCTTAGGAGTGCAGTACACATTTTGTGTATTTGTTGCTTATTTAACCATGCTGTCAGTATCTAACACTGCACACCTGCTAGTGAAGAGTAAATTGGAAGGGATGTGGAAGGAAGCGGCCCTGGCCCATTGAACTGTCCTGTTAAAGAATTAGCCTACAGGAAGTGACGACAGCCACGAAACACCTTAACTGGGATACTTGGTGTCTCGGCCGGGGTTCGAATCTGGCGCCTTGAAGATGAAACCACTACTTCGTTTCGAAACGTCGGTGTCCGATTAAGCCGTAACGTGGCGTCTTGTCGCAGTGCAGTGCGTCCTTGTGATGAACGGAAGTGACGTCGGCTGTAAGAAGTTGGTCGAACAGGTGCTTGGGAACTGCTGACTGTACACAGGGTCGTAGTGCTGTGTGTACTGTGTACAGTGTGTACTGTGTACAGTGTGTACTGTGTACAGTGTGTACTGTGTACAGTGTGTACTGTGTACAGTGTGTACTGTGTACAGTGTGTACTGTGTACAGTGTGTACTGTGTACAGTGTGTACTGTGTACAGTGTGTACTGTGTACAGTGTGTAGTGTGTACAGTGTGTACTGTGTACTGTGTGTATAGTGTACTGTGTGTACTGTGTGTACTGTGTACTGTGTGTACTGTGTACTGTGTACTGTGTGTACTGTGTACTGTGTGTACTGTGTACAGTGTGTACTGTGTACTGTGTGTATAGTGTACTGTGTGTACTGTGTACTGTGTACTGTGTACAGTGTGTACTGTGTACAGTGTGTACTGTGTACTGTGTGTATAGTGTACTGTGTGTACTGTGTACTGTGTGTACTGTGTACTGTGTGTACTGTGTACTATGTGTACTGTGTACAGTGTGTATAGTGTACTGTGTGTACTGTGTACAGTGTGTACTGTGTACTGTGTACTGTGTGTATAGTGTACTGTGTGCACTGTGTGTACTGTGTACTGTGTGTATAGTGTACTGTGTGTACTGTGTGTATAGTGTACTGTGTGTACTGTGTACTGTGTGTATAGTGTACTGTGTGTACTGTGTACTGTGTACAGTGTGTACTGTGTACTGTGTGTATAGTGTGTACTGTGTACTGTGTGTACTGTGTACAGTGTGTACTGTGTACTGTGTGTATAGTGTGTACTGTGTACTGTGTGTATAGTGTACTGTGTGTACTGTGTACTGTGTACAGTGTGTACTGTGTACTGTGTGTATAGTGTGTACTGTGTACTGTGTGTACTGTGTACAGTGTGTACTGTGTACTGTGTACTGTGTGTATAGTGTGTACTGTGTACAGTGTGTACTGTGTACTGTGTACAGTGTGTACTGTGTACAGTTTGTACTGTGTACTGTGTGTATAGTGTGTACTGTGTACAGTGTGTACTGTGTACTGTGTGTATAGTGTGTACTGTGTACTGTGTGTATAGTGTGTACTGTGTGTATAGTGTGTACTGTGTACAGTGTGTACTGTGTACAGTGTGTACTGTGTACTGTGTGTATAGTGTGTACTGTGTACTGTGTGTATAGTGTGTACTGTGTACTGTGTGTATAGTGTGTACTGTGTACAGTGTGTACTGTGTACTGTGTACAGTGTGTACTGTGTACTGTGTACAGTGTGTACTGTGTACTGTGTGTATAGTGTACTGTGTACTGTGTGTATAGTGTACTGTGTACTGTGTGTACTGTGTACAGTGTGTACTGTGTACTGTGTACTGTGTATACTGTGTACAGTGTGTACTGTGTAGTGTGTATAATGTACTGTGTGTACTGTGTACAGTGTGTACTGTGTGCAGTGTGTATAGTGTACTGTGTACTGTGTGTACTGTGTACTGTGTGTACTGTGTACAGTTTGTACTGTGTACTGTGTGTATAGTGTACTGTGTACTGTGTGTACAGTGTGTACTGTGTACTGTGTACAGTGTGTACTGTGTACTGTGTGTATAGTGTGTACTGTGTGTACTGTGTACAGTGTGTACTGTGTACAGTGTGTACTGTGTGTATAGTGTGTACTGTGTACAGTGTGTGCTGTGTACTGTGTGTATAGTGTGTACTGTGTACAGTGTGTACTGTGTGTACTGTGTACTGTGTGTATAGTGTGTACTCTGTACAGTGTGTACTGTGTACTGTGTACAGTGTGTATAGTGTGTACTGTGTACAGTGTGTACTGTGTACTGTGTGTACTGTGTACAGTTTGTACTGTGTACTGTGTGTACTGTGTACTGTGTGTATAGTGTGTACTGTTTACAGTGTGTACTGTGTACTGTGTGTACTGTGTACAGTGTGTATAGTGTGTACTGTGTACAGTGTGTACTGTGTACTGTGTGTACTGTGTACTGTGTACAGTTTGTACTGTGTACTGTGTACTGTGTGTATAGTGTGTACTGTTTACAGTGTGTACTGTGTACTGTGTGTACTGTGTACAGTGTGTATAGTGTGTACTGTGTACAGTGTGTACTGTGTACTGTGTGTACTGTGTACAGTGTACAGTTTGTACTGTGTACTGTGTACAGTTTGTACTGTGTACTGTGTGTACTGTGTACTGTGTGTATAGTGTGTACTGTGTGTATAGTGTGTACTGTTTACAGTGTGTACTGTGTACTGTGTGTACTGTGTACAGTGTACAGTTTGTACTGTGTACTGTGTACAGTTTGTACTGTGTACTGTGTGTACTGTGTACTGTGTGTATAGTGTGTACTGTGTATTGTGTACTGTGTATAGTGTGTACTGTGTACTGTGTGTATAGTGTGTACTGTGTACTGTGTACAGTTTGTACTGTGTACTGTGTGTACTGTGTACTGTGTGTATAGTGTGTACTGTGTACTGTGTACTGTGTGTACTGTGTACAGTGTACAGTTTGTACTGTGTACTGTGTACAGTTTGTACTGTGTACTGTGTGTACTGTGTACTGTGTGTATAGTGTGTACTGTGTACTGTGTACTGTGTATAGTGTGTACTGTGTACTGTGTGTACTGTGTTCTGTGTGTACTGTATGTACAGTGTTTACTGTGTGAGGTAGAGATTTAGCGGAGGTACTGCGTGTTATACTGAGGGTACTGGCATGTATACATTGTGTGTGTATATACATACATACATACGTATGTATATACATACATAAGTATATACATACATACATACGTATGTACAACACACGCACGACGCTTTCCTCTGTAACTCTGTTCCCTTCCCAAAGTCCTCTCCAGACAGCTGTACCGCACGATATGTCATTTATTGCATGTCAAACAGGACATCGAGCCGTCTCTTGGGACAAGCGAAAACTGATGGATCTAGAGGGCGACCTATACCCTTATTAAGGTAACAACCTAGAATTTCCCTAGAAACTGTAGAAGCCACGAAATACCCGTGAGGATTGCCAGTAATTCCGCGAAACCGAGTGGGTTGCCTTGCGCTAACCACTGCCTTCCGAGTGCCTTCTCGCGATTTGCAAAGCTTCTGGGGTTTGTGTGTTTCCGCCGGCGTTACGTTTGCAGCAAGACTGCAGATGGCGAACTGCTAAGACTTTAGCAAGGGGTTTTTACTTTCGGAGTTTTGAGCGGTTACGCGGTACACGAGTACGTGTAATTACTTTTACGCTTGCAAGATAAGTACAGCCTGTCCTGCACCGATCTTCACAGCAGTACTAGCTCTGTGCAGATCTGCTCCACCGACAGATCGTCACAGTCATGCCCGCCCCTACGACAGTCATGCCCGCCCCTACGACAGTCATGCCTGCCCGTACGACAGTTATGCCTTTTACTTCGCCGACATTCACTAAACTCGCGATTACGTAACTTTCTTTCGGACTTCTTCGGTACAGAGTTAAATTTGGCGCAGACCGTGCCATGGCTCAGGCGGTTAGTCGCCGCCCTCTCACCGCGGAGGCCCTGGTTCGGTCACAGGTCAGTCCACGTGGGATTTGTGGTGGACAAAATGGCACTGGGACAGGTTTTTTCCCCGAGTACTTCGGTTTTCCCCTGTCAATTCCATTCCACCGGTGGTCCATTACTTGGAAAAATGAAAATCATCTTTATGACAGGGTTGCACAATAAGCCTGAAGGCTGTGGTTGCGTCCGTAGCATCTACTGCGGGGCCCTTCTAAAAAAACGCACAATTTTATTTATAATGAAGGCATGTGTTTCGCTGCAGCGTTGTTCATGGACCTCGCAGTGCTCTAAGGCATCAAGTGCCGCTCGTCCTTCTGAATTTCACCCAAGTCTATCAGGAAGTACGGACAGTGACAGTCAGTGTGTCGATTTCCCCGAAACTCACGCTTATTCGATGTTTTATAAAGAAATTCGATGCCGAATTGTATGAACATTAGAAGAACTGATTAGTCATGATGCTAGGTCACAGACGGACAGACGGACGTACATTTTTTCCCCTCAGTAAAGCGCTTTTTACTTCTTCAAAAACGCCTTAAATCCACGTAATTTTTTTTTTGTATTTGTAACTGTATTTTAGACAGGAATATTGTAATAAAGCTGAGCATTGTGTGTGTTTGAGCGAGCGCCAAACCTGTCAACAAGTTGGTGATACATTTTGGTGATACAAGTTGGTGATACATTTTGGAACATTTCCAAGTCACTTTCCCGGGCTTTTAAAATGTTGAAACTCCCTGTTAATGAAATACAGTTACTGTACAGTCACGTTTTAGCGTCTGTGTGCCGTGAAATAAGGCAAGCTACTTCAGCTCTTGTAACGCCAGTGTAATTTGTCTCTCTTCTTAAACCCTTTCCTTCTGCCTACTTCTTTCAGCTTTACTCTATTCCTCCCACACTTATTTACTGCCTTTTTTTTCTGCTTTTTCCCTTGTGTCTCTCTCTTCTTTTTAGGACTTTTCATGTCCTGAAATATGCCAATTGAAACTGCTTTGTCTGTCTGTCTGTCTGTGCGCGTGTAACAACTGCACAAGGGAAGTTCATTACATTTGACATAGGACAGTTTAAACGACGAAATTACTGAAGGCTTACGTGCGGTTTGGTCGTGAGAACGTTCGAATACGTGCCGTGTCAAGGCGGCTACAGCGAGACGGAAAGACGAAATGACCACTAGAAGCTTATCCTTCAAATTTCTTGTACCAAGAACGTTATTCTGCTGATATACACAGTGTCTGTCGACGTTTCGTCAGTAAAAGTCGGACACCATTCTGTATATTCTGTCAAACCAGAAACTCGGTGTCGCTCGGCCAACGGAAGTAGAGGTAAAGGTAAAGATAAAGGTAAAGGTTAAGGTCTCCCTAGAACAGGCCACGAAGGCCCAGAGGGGGAGTAGAGGTATAGCTCTACTCTTTCTTTAACCTCGGCTCTAGATGGGAGTGGGTGGTCAAATCCACGACCCGGCCGCTTTACCCCCGGGAAAGAGATCCGGTACCCATTTTATAGGAGGCTGGGTAGGCCCCAGGGCAGGTCTGGACGGGTGCTGAAAATCTCGCCCCCACCGGGATTCGATCCCCGGACCGTCCAGCTTGTAGCGAGTCGCTATACCGACTGAGCTATCGCGGCCCACCGGCCAACAGAACTAGTGGATCTTAATCTTATTGAATTTTTGTGCTGTCTGTTGTGTCACATAGTCGCTGATGATGACGCTAATTAAGTGTCGAACGGGGAATTGTCATAAGGTGTGAGAAGAATGTGTGTATGTGCAATTAACGTGCGCTGTTTGACACTTTACCCCTTATGCTTAGTTAACCAGCAACACACAACACCTCTCCTCAATCTGTCCGCACAACGTTACGTCACACAGGACAACAATAACATTTAGTTAATTAAATAAATTTTAAAATTATCTCCATTTGTTAGTTCAGTTTAGCTCAATTTATTAACGTGATTTAAAATACAGTAGCAATGAGGAAATGCATGCAGGAATTTGACGAGGAAAGCTGAAAGAAAGTTACTACATAAAGATACTACATAAATATACTACATAGAGATACTACATAAAGATACTACATAAAGATACTACATAGAGATACTACATAAAGATACTACATAAAGATACTACATAAAGATACTACATAAAGATACTACATAAAGATACTACATAAAGATACTACATAAAGGCGCAGCATGCATTCAAGGATCTTGACGAAATAGGATAGGAAGATGTGGACTGCATTGCTATGGGGCGGGACAGTGAGTTGTGGACTGCATTGCTATGGGGCGGGACAGTGAGTTGTGGACTGCATTGCTATGGGGCGGGACAGTGAGTTGTGGACTGCATTGCTATGGGGCGGGACAGTGAGTTGTGGACTGCATTGCTATGGGCGGGACAGTGAGTTGTGGACTGCATTGCTATGGGGCGGGACAGTGAGTTGTGGACTGCATTGCTATGGGGCGGGACAGTGAGTTGTGGACTGCATTGCTATGGGGCGGGACAGTGAGTTGTGGACTGCATTGCTATGGGCGGGACAGTGAGTTGTGGACTGCATTGCTATGGGGCGGGACAGTGAGTTGTGGACTGCATTGCTATGGGGCGGGACAGTGAGTTGTGGACTGCATTGCTATGGGCGGGACAGTGAGTTGTGGACTGCATTGCTATGGGGCGGGACAGTGAGTTGTGGACTGCATTGCTATGGGGCGGGACAGTGAGTTGTGGACTGCATTGCTATGGGGCGGGACAGTGAGTTGTGGACTGCATTGCTATGGGGCGGGACAGTGAGTTGTGGACTGCATTGCTATGGGGCGGGACAGTGAGTTGTGGACTGCATTGCTATGGGCGGGACAGTGAGTTGTGGACTGCATTGCTATGGGGCGGGACAGTGAGTTGTAGACTGCATTGCTATGGGGCGGGACAGTGAGTTGTGGACTGCATTGCTATGGGGCGGGACAGTGAGTTGTGGACTGCATTGCTATGGGGCGGGACAGTGAGTTGTGGACTGCATTGCTATGGGCGGGACAGTGAGTTGTGGACTGCATTGCTATGGGGCGGGACAGTCAGTTGTGGACTGCATTGCTATGGGCGGGACAGTGAGTTGTGGACTGCATTGCTATGGGGCGGGACAGTGAGTTGTGGACTGCATTGCTATGGGGCGGGACAGTGAGTTGTGAACTGCATTGCTATGGGCGGGACAGTGAGTTGTGGACTGAATTGCTATGGGGCGGGACAGTGAGTTGTGGACTGCATTGCTATGGGGCGGGACAGTGAGTTGCGGGTTGCATGGGATCCGGGTATTTCTTGACTGGGTGAAATATTGTGACGTTCTTACGCTACGTGTAGTTACTTAGCTAACCCTTTAAAGCCCAGTGGTTACTATATGTACCACCATGTTTAACATTCAACAATTCTACTTTCTGCCCACACAGTGTATTTTGTGTTTTTTGTGGATCTCAGAACAAACAGCGATTATTTCACTGTACAGCATTAACTGACTGGTTTGTATAACTGAGACGGAGTGTGTTTACTGCGCGGTACGGACTGTATTTATGTGTTTTGTGTGGATCTCAGAACAAACAGCGATTATTTCACTGTACAACATTAACTGACTGGTTTGTATAACTGAGACGGAGTGTGTTTACTGCGCGGTACGGACTGTATTTATGTGTTTTGTGTGGATCTCAGAACAAACAGCGATTATTTCACTGTACAACATTAACTGACTGGTTTGTATAACTGAGACGGAGTGTGTTTACTGCGCGGTACGGACTGTATTTATGTGTTTTGTGTGGATCTCAGAACAAGCAGCGATTATTTCACTGTACAACATTAACTGACTGGTTTGTATAACTGAGACGGAGTGTGTTTACTGCGCGGTACGGACTGTATTTATGTGTTTTTGTGTGGATCTCAGAACAAACAGCGATTATTTCACTGTACAACATTAACTGACTGGTTTGTATAACTGAGACGGAGTGTGTTTACTGCGCGGTACGGACTGTATTTATGTGTTTTGTGTGGATCTCAGAACAAACAGCGATTATTTCACTGTACAACATTAACTGACTGGTTTGTATAACTGAGACGGAGTGTGTTTACTGCGCGGTACGGACTGTATTTATGTGTTTTTGTGTGGATCTCAGAACAAACAGCGATTATTTCACTGTACAGCATTAACTGACTGGTTTGTATAACTGAGACGGAGTGTGTTTACTGCGCGGTACGGACTGTATTTATGTGTTTTGTGTGGATCTCAGAACAAACAGCGATTATTTCACTGTACAACATTAACTGACTGGTTTGTATAACTGAGACGGAGTGTGTTTACTGCGCGGTACGGACTGTATTTATGTGTTTTGTGTGGATCTCAGAACAAGCAGCGATTATTTCACTGTACAACATTAACTGACTGGTTTGTATAACTGAGACGGAGTGTGTTTACTGCGCGGTACGGACTGTATTTATGTGTTTTGTGTGGATCTCAGAACAAACAGCGATTATTTCACTGTACAACATTAACTGACTGGTTTGTATAACTGAGACGGAGTGTGTTTACTGCGCGGTACGGACTGTATTTATGTGTTTTGTGTGGATCTCAGAACAAACAGCGATTATTTCACTGTACAACATTAACTGACTGGTTTGTATAACTGAGACGGAGTGTGTTTACTGCGCGGTACGGACTGTATTTATGTGTTTTGTGTGGATCTCAGAACAAACAGCGATTATTTCACTGTACAGCATTAACTGACTGGTTTGTATAACTGAGACGGAGTGTGTTTACTGCGCGGTACGGACTGTATTTATGTGTTTTGTGTGGATCTCAGAACAAACAGCGATTATTTCACTGTACAGCATTAACTGACTGGTTTGTATAACTGAGACGGAGTGTGTTTACTGCGCGGTACGGACTGTATTTATGTGTTTTGTGTGGATCTCAGAACAAACAGCGATTATTTCACTGTACAACATTAACTGACTGGTTTGTATAACTGAGACGGAGTGTGTTTACTGCGCGGTACGGACTGTATTTATGTGTTTTGTGTGGATCTCAGAACAAACAGCGATTATTTCACTGTACAACATTAACTGACTGGTTTGTATAACTGAGACGGAGTGTGTTTACTGCGCGGTACGGACTGTATTTATGTGTTTTGTGTGGATCTCAGAACAAACAGCGATTATTTCACTGTACAACATTAACTGACTGGTTTGTATAACTGAGACGGAGTGTGTTTACTGCGCGGTACGGACTGGCTCTTTAAATATAATTCAGGTCAATCTTTGTCTCTAAGTTGTTATTAAACTCTCTTGCTGCCGGTAAACTCCGCCAACTGACAGACGTAACAAATGCTGCCTCGACACCAAAAACATGACGCTTGTTATTTCAGTTCGTAAAGCCAACTAAACTGCAATTCGAAACAACTGCACTGGCGCAGTTTGTAAAGGAATTGTATTCATAGTTAAATTCAAACACACAACAGTCACGGATCAACGCGTTACGCATTTAGCATGTACCAGGGTATTGTTGACGTGCAGAACCGAACAGCGCGTCGTCTGTGACGAATGCAAAGTGGAGACTGGGCAGGGAAATAACGAATTGTCTGTGAGTGTGTTGTTCAGTGACGCTGTCAGTTGCCGTGATTGTATGTCGTCGGTGATGGTTGAATGAATGACCATGGGGCATTGTTGGAATGACATTGACAGGGGAAAAACCGAAGTACTCGGAGAAAAACTTGTTTCAGTGTCAGTGTGTCCACCACAAATCCCACATAGACTTCGTGGGGTTGAAAACCCGGCCAGCGAGTTGAAAGGACGGTGGCATGGCCCGCACTGGCGCTGTGCAAGTGTGGGCTGTCTGAGGAATGGCTGTTAAGAAACGCTGAAAACATTTCATTTTGCGATTTATATAAGGAGGTAGTTGAATTGGGGAGCGCTTGTGGCTGGTGTGCGGTGATTTGCTTGTGGCGCGAGGAGCGGTCAGCTGGGGCACTTCCTGTTTATCCCTGCCAGTCAACTGGGCACTTCCTGTTTATCCCTGCCAGTCAACTGGGCACTTCCTGTTTATCCCTGGCAGTCAACTGGGCACTTCCTGTTTATCCCTGCCAGTCAACTGGGCACTTCCTGTTTATCCCTGCCAGTCAGCCTGTTCCCCTAATGGCGTGTTGACTTGAAACGTATCAAACAGAATACAGCTGTTCCTGTGCTTAATTATGCTCTTCGCTATGAAGATGTGTTGGAGAGTGGAGGTATAGATCCACTCATTCTGATCAGCGCTAAATGAAAGTAGGCGGTGAGCTTCACGATCCGGCCACCTTACTCTCAGGAATGAGCGCTTGTATTTATTCGATAGGAGGCTGGGTGGGCCCCAGAGGGGTCTGGATATTCTGGAGAAGAGCAACATATCCAGCTGCGGGAAATATAAATTTTTCGGTCTCCCAGCTTGTAGCCGTTTGGTCCACATACTGAGCTGTGCAGACTGCGGGCAGTAAGGGAGTTCCGGTAGCTCAGTCGGTCCAGTGAGTATGCTACGGTAGCTCAGTCGGTCCAGTGATATGCTACGGTAGCTCAGTCGGTCCAGTGAGTATGCTACGGTAGCTCAGTCGGTCCAGTGATTATGCTGCTGACTGACTTGAATTCCCGGCGGGGAAAAGAAATTTTTGTCTCCTCCCATAAGTCCATGTGGACCGCGATAGCTCAGTCGGTATAGCGACTAGCTACGGGCTAGACAGTCCGGGGATCGAATCCCGGTGGGGGCGAGATTTTCAGCACCCGTCCAGACCGGCCCTGGGGCCCACCCAGCCTCCTGTACAATGGGTACCGGGTCATTCCCGGGGGTATAGCGGCCGGGGCGTGGAGTTGACCACCCACCCTCATCTAGCACCGAGGTTAAATAAAGAGTAGAGCTATACCTCTACTCCCCCTCTGGGACTTCGTGGCCTGTTCTAGGGTGAACTTTACCTTTACCTTTACCATTACCTTTACCATTACCTTTACCATTACCTTTACCTTTACCTTAAACTTTACCATTACCTTTACCATTACCTTTACCTTTACCTTAAACTTTACCATTACCTTTACCATTACCTTTACCATTACCTTTACCTTTACCATTACCATTACCTTTACCTTTACCTTAAACTTTACCATTACCTTTACCATTACCTTTACCTTTACCTTAAACTTTACCATTACCTTTACCTTTACCTTTACCTTTACCATTACCTTTACCATTACCTTTACCATTACCATTACCTTTACCATTACCATTACATTTACCTTTAACTTTACCTTTACCTTTACCATTACCTTTACCATTACCTTCACCTTTACCATTACCTTTACCATTATCTTTACCATTACCTTTACCTTTACCTTAAACTTTACCATTACCTTTACCTTTACC
This sequence comes from Reticulitermes speratus, assembly GCA_021186555.1. Taxonomy (NCBI): domain Eukaryota; kingdom Metazoa; phylum Arthropoda; class Insecta; order Blattodea; family Rhinotermitidae; genus Reticulitermes; species Reticulitermes speratus. The sequence goes on from JAJKFL010000001.1 coordinate 1,296,746, forward strand.
TTTACCATTACCTTTACCATTACCTTTACCATTACCATTACATTTACCTTTAACTTTACCTTTACCTTTACCATTACCTTTACCATTACCTTTACCTTTACCTTTACCATTACCTTTACCATTATCTTTACCTTTACCTTAAACTTTACCATTACCTTTACCTTTACCTTTACCTTTACCTTTACCATTACCTTTACCATTATCTTTACCTTTACCTTAAACTTTACCATTACCTTTACCTTTACCTTTACCTTTACCTTTACCATTACCTTTACCATTATCTTTACCTTTACCTTAAACTTTACCATTACCTTTACCTTTACCTTTACCTCTACCTTTACCTTTACCTTTACCATTACCTTTACCATTATCTTTACCTTTACCATTACCTTTACCTTTACCATTACCTTTACCATTACCTTTACCTTTACCTCTACCTTTACCTTTACCTTTACCTTTACCTTACCCACAAATCCAAACCCGCTCTAAGGCCCACCCAGACTTCTATTCAGTGGCTGCTGGGCCGAGGAATGTACCTGATCACTCACCTCCATCTAGCGCCGCGTTTAAGAATCAGTGGAGATGTACCTCTACTCCCTCACATGCTTAATGGCATGCACAGGGACGACTATATTTAATACATACAGCAGTAAAGAGCAGATGAGCTCTGCTCTCTTCTGGAATATTACACGGTGTAGAGTGGTAATTCTGTAACGACGTTTCGGTACAACATATCGATCCCATCTTCAAGGGTCAAGAAACCCAGATGAGACCGATAGTTTGTCCCGAAACGTCGTTACAGAATTACCACTCTACACCATGTAATACCCCACAAGAGCGCAGATCTTATCTACATCGCGGCGGAAGCCTCAAATCACGGATGTAAAGAGCAGATTGAATGCTAAACGTTTTGGTCGCAGCCAATCAGAACAGTTTGTCCTCCATCTCGCACGTAACAGCAAAGTATGCAAGACGCAACACTGTAACGCACAGACAGAGTGCGTGCAGAGGAAAATAGTTGGGCCAAACAGGTGGTGGAATGCATCAAGGAATACAAGATGGGTGGGACATACAGCACGAATGCGGGAGTTGAGAAGCCTGGAGCTGTGAAAGGAAGAATCAACTTGGAAAACTTAGTAGGATACGGAAGGATAATACTAAAATGGATATTAAATAAATCTGGTGTGATAGTGTGACGTGGATTTCTGTGGCACAGTGTGGACAAGTGGCGTGTTATTGCGAAAGTAACGATGAAACTTCGGGCTGGTTACTGTTTAACTGAGCGACTGTCAGCTTCGTAAGTAGGTGTCTGCTGAAAGCAGCAGTTATTATTATTACTGACGTTGTTTCTCCCGCCTGCCGCTGGGCGTCGCCTTGGAAACAACAGTGGGTCACTGAGGTGAACCATCAATCCTGAATGCGACTGTTGGAGCGCCTGCTGTGACGTAACCGTTACGTGTCACGGCCATTTTGCAGTGAGGTGCTTCTTGTGAAGGTGTAAATGTCCAGTGGTTACTATATGTACCACCAGAACAAACAGCGATTATTTCACTGTACAGCATTAACTGACTGGTTTGTATAACTGAGACGGAGTGTGTTTACTGCGCGGTACGAACTGTATTTATGTGTTTTGTGTGGATCTCAGAACAAACAGCGATTATTTCACTGTACAACATTAACTGACTGGTTTGTATAACTGAGACGGAGTGTGTTTACTGCGCGGTACGGACTGTATTTATGTGTTTTGTGTGGATCTCAGAACAAACAGCGATTATTTCACTGTACAACATTAACTGACTGGTTTGTATAACTGAGACGGAGTGTGTTTACTGCGCGGTACGGACTGTATTTATGTGTTTTGTGTGGATCTCAGAACAAACAGCGATTATTTCACTGTACAACATTAACTGACTGGTTTGTATAACTGAGACGGAGTGTGTTTACTGCGCGGTACGGAGTGTATTTATGTGTTTTGTGTGGATCTCAGAACAAACAGCGATTATTTCACTGTACAACATTAACTGACTGGTTTGTATAACTGAGACGGAGTGTGTTTACTGCGCGGTACGGACTGTATTTATGTGTTTTGTGTGGATCTCAGAACAAACAGCGATTATTTCACTGTACAACATTAACTGACTGGTTTGTATAACTGAGACGGAGTGTGTTTACTGCGCGGTACGGAGTGTATTTATGTGTTTTGTGTGGATCTCAGAACAAACAGCGATTATTTCACTGTACAACATTAACTGACTGGTTTGTATAACTGAGACGGAGTGTGTTTACTGCGCGGTACGGAGTGTATTTATGTGTTTTGTGTGATCTCAGAACAAACAGCGATTATTTCACTGTACAACATTAACTGACTGGTTTGTATAACTGAGACGGAGTGTGTTTACTGCGCGGTACGGAGTGTATTTATGTGTTTTGTGTGGATCTCAGAACAAACAGCGATTATTTCACTGTACAACATTAACTGACTGGTTTGTATAACTGAGACGGAGTGTGTTTACTGCGCGGTACGGACTGTATTTATGTGTTTTGTGTGGATCTCAGAACAAACAGCGATTATTTCACTGTACAACATTAACTGACTGGTTTGTATAACTGAGACGGAGTGTGTTTACTGCGCGGTACGGAGTGTATTTATGTGTTTTGTGTGGATCTCAGAACAAACAGCGATTATTTCACTGTACAACATTAACTGACTGGTTTGTATAACTGAGACGAGTGTGTTTACTGCGCGGTACGGACTGTATTTATGTGTTTTGTGTGGATCTCAGAACAAACAGCGATTATTTCACTGTACAACATTAACTGACTGGTTTGTATAACTGACACGAGTGTGTTTACTGCGCGGTACGGAGTGTATTTATGTGTTTTGTGTGGATCTCAGAACAAACAGCGATTATTTCACTGTACAACATTAACTGACTGGTTTGTATAACTGAGACGGAGTGTGTTTACTGCGCGGTACGGAGTGTATTTATGTGTTTTGTGTGGATCTCAGAACAAACAGCGATTATTTCACTGTACAACATTAACTGACTGGTTTGTATAACTGAGACGGAGTGTGTTTACTGCGCGGTACGGTGTATTTATGTGTTTTGTGTGGATCTCAGAACAAACAGCGATTATTTCACTGTACAACATTAACTGACTGGTTTGTGTAACTGAGACGGAGTGTGTTTACTGCGCGGTACGAACTGTTTTATGTGTTTTTGTGTGGATCTCAGAACAAACAGCGATTATTTCACTGTACAACATTAACTGACTGGTTTGTATAACTGAGACGGAGTGTGTTTACTGCGCGGTACGGAGTGTATTTATGTGTTTTGTGTGGATCTCAGAACAAACAGCGATTATTTCACTGTACAACATTAACTGACTGGTTTGTATAACTGAGACGGAGTGTGTTTACTGCGCGGTACGGATGTATTTATGTGTTTTGTGTGGATCTCAGAACAAACAGCGATTATTTCACTGTACAACATTAACTGACTGGTTTGTATAACTGAGACGGAGTGTGTTTACTGCGCGGTACGGATGTATTTATGTGTTTTGTGTGGATCTCAGAACAAACAGCGATTATTTCACTGTACAACATTAACTGACTGGTTTGTATAACTGAGACGGAGTGTGTTTACTGCGCGGTACGGACTGTATTTATGTGTTTTGTGTGGATCTCAGAACAAACAGCGATTATTTCACTGTACAACATTAACTGACTGGTTTGTATAACTGAGACGGAGTGTGTTTACTGCGCGGTACGGAGTGTATTTATGTGTTTTGTGTGGATCTCAGAACAAACAGCGATTATTTCACTGTACAACATTAACTGACTGGTTTGTATAACTGAGACGGAGTGTGTTTACTGCGCGGTACGGACTGTATTTATGTGTTTTGTGTGGATCTCAGAACAAACAGCGATTATTTCACTGTACAACATTAACTGACTGGTTTGTATAACTGAGACGGAGTGTGTTTACTGCGCGGTACGGACTGTATTTATGTGTTTTGTGTGGATCTCAGAACAAACAGCGATTATTTCACTGTACAACATTAACTGACTGGTTTGTATAACTGACACGAGTGTGTTTACTGCGCGGTACGGACTGTATTTATGTGTTTTGTGTGGATCTCAGAACAAACAGCGATTATTTCACTGTACAGCAATTAACTGACTGGTTTGTATAACTGAACGAGTGTGTTTACTGCGCGGTACGTATGTATTTATGTGTTTTGTGTGGATCTCAGAACAAACAGCGATTATTTCACTGTACAACATTAACTGACTGGTTTGTATAACTGAGACGGAGTGTGTTTACTGCGCGGTACGTAGTGTATTTATGTGTTTTGTGTGGATCTCAGAACAAACAGCGATTATTTCACTGTACAACATTAACTGACTGGTTTGTATAACTGAGACGGAGTGTGTTTACTGCGCGGTACGGTCTGTATTTATGTGTTTTGTGTGGATCTCAGAACAAACAGCGATTATTTCACTGTACAACATTAACTGACTGGTTTGTGTAACTGAGACGGAGTGTGTTTACTGCGCGGTACGACTGTTTTATGTGTTTTGTGTGGATCTCAGAACAAACAGCGATTATTTCACTGTACAACATTAACTGACTGGTTTGTATAACTGAGACGGAGTGTGTTTACTGCGCGGTACGACTGTATTTATGTGTTTTTGTGTGGATCTCAGAACAAACAGCGATTATTTCACTGTACAGCATTAACTGACTGGTTTGTGTAACTGAGACGGAGTGTGTTTACTGCGCGGTACGAACTGTGTATTATGTGTTTTGTGTGGATCTCAGAACAAACAGCGATTATTTCACTGTACAGCATTAACTGACTGGTTTGTGTAACTGAGACGGAGTGTGTTTACTGCGCGGTACGAACTGTGTTTATGTGTTTTGTGTGGATCTCAGAACAAACAGCGATTATTTCACTGTACAGCATTAACTGACTGGTTTGTGTAACTGAGACGGAGTGTGTTTACTGCGCGGTACGGAGTGTATTATGTGTTTTGTGTGGATCTCAGAACAAACAGCGATTATTTCACTGTACAGCATTAACTGACTGGTTTGTATAACTGAGACGGAGTGTACTGGTTTACTGCGCGGTACGGACTGTATTTATATAATTCATATGCTGTATAATGTTTCTCTCCCAGTACTTCAGTTTTCCCATGTCAGTATCATTCCACTTTCGTCTCTCGCTCATTCATTCTGTCATCCCTGACACTCTGTCCACGTAGCAGCTGACAGTTCTTACATAACAGCCTTTAAATAAGAATGTGTTTGAGACACGTCACTGGTAGCAGGCTTCCCCCACTCTCGCGCTATTACGCAGTTACTCTCATCTCAGTCAAGCTGTGTTTTGATTATTGGTATTTCCTAAGCTCTTGGAATCTAATAAGCGCTTGAATTTTAAAATGTATTCCGATGTTCGTGATTCCGATGTTCGTGACGGTTTCATCTGTCGCCAGTGGTCACCGACGTCGAGATTACGGCGTATCGTAACAGAATCTGTTAAAAATTGGTTTTATTCGCATGTAATGAGGGCGACAGTATTGTAGCAAAATTCTAGCTTGCTTTTTTTTTTAACTTCCCTCAAAAGGGGGAAAGAAAGAGGCTTATGATATGCCCCTGCTGTCTGTGTGACCCCTATTTAAACTTTGATCTAGTCGTGACGTGATATGATTATCATGCCACTGGGGCCACTTATCATGCCACTGTGGGCCACTTATCATGCCACTGTGGGCCACTTATCATGCCACTGTGGGCCACTTATCATGCCACTGTGGGCCACTTATCATGCCACTGGGGGCCACTTATCATGCCACTGTGGGCCACTTATCATGCCACTGTGGGCCACTTATCATGCCACTGTGGGCCACTTATCATGCCACTGGGGGCCACTTATCATGCCACTGTGGGCCACTTATCATGCCACTGTGGGCCACTTATCATGCCACTGTGGGCCACTTATCATGCCACTGTGGGCCACTTATCATGCCACTGTGGGCCACTTATCATGCCACTGTGGGCCACTTATCATGCCACTGTGGGCCACTTATCATGCCACTGTGGGCCACTTATCATGCCACTGTGGGCCACTTATCATGCCACTGTGGGCCACTTATCATGCCACTGGGGGCCACTTATCATGCCACTGTGGGCCACTTATCATGCCACTGTGGGCCACTTATCATGCCACTGTGGGCCACTTATCATGCCACTGTGGGCCACTTATCATGCCACTGTGGGCCACTTATCATGCCACTGTGGGCCACTTATCATGCCACTGGGGGCCACTTATCATGCCACTGGGGGCCACTTATCATGCCACTGGGGGCCACTTATCATGCCACTGTGGGCCACTTATCATGCCACTGTGGGCCACTTATCATGCCACTGGGGGCCACTTATCATGCCACTGGGGGCCACTTATCATGCCACTGTGGGCCACTTATCATGCCACTGGGGGCCACTTATCAAGGCACTGTGGGCCACTTATCATGCCACTGTGGGCCACTTATCATGCCACTGGGGGCCACTTATCATGCCACTGGGGGCCACTTATCATGCCACTGTGGGCCACTTATCATGCCACTGTGGGCCACTTATCAAGCCACTGTGGGCCACTTATCATGCCACTGTGGGCCACTTATCATGCCACTGTGGGCCACTTATCATGCCACTGGGGGCCACTTATCATGCCACTGGGGGTCACTTATCATGCCACTGGGGCCCACTCCAACTCCGTGTTTAATGACGTCATATAATCAGTAGTAACTACAAGGTGACACTTGAATTTGTGACGTCACGGCGTCACTAGCGCCACCTTTGTGTTCTTAAACGGCGTATGCTAATAATGTTGTAGAAATGTGAAACTTGTGATCAGAGCATGTCGTTGTGCAAGTCGTGACGTCAAATGACAGCCTTGTGTGTGTTCAGTACCTTTCGCATTTACGAAGACAACCGGCGAGCCGTTAGACAGGCCGCACACAGAACAAATTGGTTTAGAGCAATTAGCGCTATTACTCCCGACATAAAGACACGAAAAAATTCCGTACCCCGGGTTTCAAACAACTTCAGTTCCTTACTTGAAAAACCAGTGTCCGCAACTTGACCTTGAACCCTCCTAATGTCATATTCCAAAGCAAAGTTGAAAAGCAATGGCGATAAAGCATCTCCTTGTTTCAAACCATTCTTAACAGTAATTCTATTCTTCCATCTGTTTCTTTAATTCTTTCCTCTTTACGAACAAATCGCAGTACCAACATTCTAACTTGTCCCAATTTGCATAGAAACTGAAAATTATATTACCAACTCCGTAACATTTAATTAATTCTGTATTCTAATTATTACCATAGATGGTCTCCATTTCCACTATTGTGTCTCTGAGTCCCACCGAATGCAGTTATATGGGCTATACTTTGGTTTGGCAGCCCACAGGACTGTAACTTTCTGACACGTGAGGGGTTGAAGACAGACAATGATTTCAAGAGATCAGGGGTTGAGGGCTTAATTACATCGCCGACGTAACCACAAGCAAAACGTATTGTCCGCGACCGAACAGTTCCCTCCTCTCTCCGCCAGGTTCTCTGCCGTCGTAATTACTACAAGTAATTAACTGTTAGTCTCGTGCTCAAACCAAGCGGATATTATGTTGATCAATTACGTCACACCAATGCTGCGTCATTAAGACAAAAGACGAATCATGTTATAGAGTTTTCAGTTTCTTAAAGACTTCTTGAATAGGCAATTTCCGTTTTTAGTTGAAAATTAACATGACGTCGGAGATGATGATCATAACATAAATCATACATGACGTATTTCTGTTCATCATAAAACTTTTAATGTAATGTGTTTATATGCGTGACAGTGTTTATATGCGTGACTGTGTTTATATGCGTGACAGTGTTTATATGCGTGAAACTGTTTATATGCATGACAGTGTTTATCGTCTTTATTAATATTTTTATAGCAATTACTTTTAGACCCCATGATAAGTCGGACCCTGTCACCATGATAAGTCGGACCCTGTCACCACGATAAGTCGGACCCTGTCACCACGATAAGTGTGTCAATGTCACCACGATAAGTCAGTCCCTGTCATCACGATAAGTCGGACCCTGTCACCACGATAAGTGTGTCACTCTCACCACGATAGTTCGGTCCCTGTCACCACGATAAGTCGGTCCCTGACACCACGATAAGTCGGTCCCTGTGCCCATGATAAGTCGGTCCCTGTCACCACGATAAGTCGGTCCCTGCCACCACGATAAGTCGGTCCCTGCCACCACGATAAGTCGGTCCCAGCCACCACGAAAAGTCGGTCCCTGTCACCACGATAAGTCGGTCCCTGTCACCACGATAAGTCGGTCCCTGCCACCACGATAAGTCGGTCCCTGTCACCACGATAAGTCGGTCCCTGCCACCACGAGAAGTCGGCACCTGTCATCACGATAAGTCGATCCCTGTCACCACGATAAGTCGGTCCCTGTCACCACGAAAAGTCGGTCCCTGTCACAAGGATAAGCCGGCCCCTGTCACCACGATAAGTCGGTCCCTGTCACCACGATAAGTCGGTCCCTGTCACAACGATAAGTCGGTCCCTGTCACCACGATTGGCACGATACGTAAGTCGTCCTGTCACCACGATAAGCGGTCCCTGTCACCACGAAACGCGTAAAGAAGCGGTCCCTGTCACCACGATAAGTCGGTCCCTGTCAATAACCCTAACGAAAGTCGGTCCTGTCACAACGATAAGTCGGTCCCTGTCACAACGAAAGTCGGTCCTGTCCAAGATAAGTCGGTCCTGTCACGTCGGTGGATAATCTACTATCACATACGTATTCGTTCCATACACATAATGTAGGTGCTGTACATGATAAGCTCGGTTTCTTGTACAGGTTTAATCGGCTGTATCAACGTAATCGTCCTTCACAACATGAAGTCGGTACCCTGTCACCAGATAAGTCGGTCCCTGTCACCAACGATAAGTGGTCCTGTACCACGATAGTCGAGTCCCTGTCACACGATAAGCGGTCCCTGTCACAACGATAAGTGTCCTTCACCAGATAGTCGGTCCTTCACACGTAAGTCGTCCCACACACGATAAGTCGGTCCCTGTCCAGATAAGTCGGTCCCTGTCACCACGATAAGTCGTCCCTGCACCACGATAAGTCGGTCCCTGCACCACGATAACGGTCCGTCCCACAAGCGTCTGCCAGCGGTCCCTGTCACACGATAGTCGGTCACTCGTCCCACAGATAAGTCGGTCCCTGCACCACGAAAGGGTCGCGATCCCCTGTCACCACGATAAGTCGGCTTCCGCGTGTCACAGATTCAACGAAGTCGTCTCACGATAATGCCCTGTCACAACGATAAGTCGGTCCCTGTCACAACGATAAGTCGGCGTCACACTGTCGCTCACAACGATAAGTCGTCCCTGTCACCAACGATAAGTCGGTCCCTGTCACACGAAGTCGTCCCGGCCGACACGATAAGCGGTCCCTGTCACCACGATAAGTCGGTCCCTGTCACACGATAAGTCGGTCCCTGTCACAACGATAAGTCGGTCCCTGTCACAACGATAAGTCGGTCCCTGTCACAACGATAAGTCGGTCCCTGTCACACGATAAGTCGGTCCCTTGTCACCACGATAGTCGGTCCCTGTCACCACGATAAGCGGTCCCTGTCACCACGATAAGTCGGTCCCTGTCACCACGATAAGTCGGTCCCTGTCACAACGATAAGTCGGTCCCTGTCACAACGATAAGTCGGTCCCTGTCACAACGATAAGTCGGTCCTGTCACAACGATAAGTCGGTCCCTTCACACGATAAGTCGGTCCCTGTCACCAAACGTAAGTCCGGTCCCTGTCACCACGATAAGTCGGTCCCTGTCACCACATAAGTCGGTCCCTGTCACAACGATAAGTCGGTCCCTGTCACAACGATAAGTCGGTCCCTGTCACAACGATAAGTCGGTCCCTGTCACCAAGATAAGTCGGTCCCTGTCACCACGATAAGTCGGTCCCTGTCACCACGATAAGTCGGTCCCTGTCACCACGATAAGTCGGTCCCTGTCACAACGCCAAATAGTCGGTCCCTGTCACAACGATAAGTCGGTCCCTGTCACGAACGATAAGTCGGTCCCTGTCACAACGATAAGTCGTCCCTGTCACAACGATAAGTCGTCCCTGTCACACGATAAGTCGGTCCCTGTCACAACGATAAGTCGGTCCCTGTCACAACGATAATCGGTCCCTGTCACAACGATAAGTCGGTCCCTGTAAAACACACCGATAAGTCGGTCCCTGTCACCACGATAAGCTCCGAGTCCCCTGTCACAACGATAAGTCGGACGGTGTCCCTGTCACAACGATAAGTCGGTCCCTGTCACAACGATAACGGTCCCTGTCACCACGATAAGTCGTCCCTGTCACCACGATAAGTCGGTCCCTGTCACAACGATAAGTCGGTCCCTGTCACAACGATAAGTCGGTCCCTGTCACAACGATAAGTCGTCCCTGTCACAACGATAAGTCGTCCCTGTCACACATAAGTCGGTCCCTGTCACCACGATAAGTCGGTCCCTGTCACCACGATACGTCGGTCCCTGTCACCACGATAAGCCGGTCCCTGTCACCACGATAAGTCGGTTCCCTGTCACCACGATAAGTCGGTCCCTGTCACCACGATAAGTCGGTCCCTGTCACAACGATAAGTCGGTCCCTGTCACAACGATAAGTCGTGTACCCTGTCACCACGATAAGTCGGTCCCTTTCACCACGATACGTCGGTCCCTGTCACCACGATAAGTCGGTCCCTGTCACCACGATAAGTCGGTCCCTGTCACCACAATAAGTCGGTCCCTGTCACAACGATAAGTCGGTCCCTGTCACAACGATAAGTCGGTCCCTGTCACCACGATAAGTCGGTCCCTGTCACCACGATAAGTCGGTCCCTGTCACCACGATAAGTCGGTCCCTGTCACCACGATAAGTCGGTCCCTGTCACACACGATAAGTCGGTCCCTGTCACACGATAACGTCCTAGATAAGTCGGTCCCTGTCACAACGATAAGTCGGTCCCTGTCACACGATAAGTCGGTCCCTGTCACCACGATAAGTCGGTCCCTGTCACCACGATAAGTCGGTCCCTGTCACCAACGATAAGTCGGTCCCTGTCACAACGATAAGTCGGTCCCTGTCACACGATAAGTCGGTCCCTGTCACAACGATAAGTCGGTCCCTGTCACAACGATAAGTCGGTCCCTGTCACAACGATAAGTCGGTCCCTGTCACAACGATAAGTCGGTCCCTGTCACAACGATAAGTCGGTCCCTGTCACAACGATAAGTCGGTCCCTGTCACAACGATAAGTCGGTCCCTGTCACAACGATAAGTCGGTCCCTGTCACCAACGATAGTCGGTCCTGTCACAACGATAAGTCGGTCCCTGTCACAACGATAAGTCGGTCCCTGTCACAAGATAAGTCGGTCCCTGTCACCACGATAAGTCGGTCCCTGTCACCACGATAAGTCGGTCCCTGTCACCACAATAAGTCGGTCCCTGTCACCACGATAAGCCGGTCCCTGTCATCACGATAAGTCGGTCCCTGTCACAACGATAAGTCGGTCCCTGTCACAACGATAAGTCGGTCCCTGTCACCACGATAAGTCGGTCCCTGTCACCACGATAAGTCGGTCCCTGTCACCACGATAAGTCGGTCCCTGTCACCACGATAAGCGGTCCCTGTCACCACATAAGTCGGTCCCTGTCACAACGATAAGTCGGTCCCTGTCACAACGATAAGTCGGTCCCTGTCACAACGATAAGTCGGTCCCTGTCACAAGATAAGTCGGTCCCTGTCACCACGATAAGTCGGTCCCTGTCACCACGATAGTCGGTCCCTGTCACCACGATAAGTCGGTCCTGTCACAACGATAAGTCGGTCCCTGTCACAACGATAAGTCGGTCCCTGTCACAACGATAAGTCGGTCCCTGTCACAACGATAAGTCGGTCCCTGTCACAACGATAAGTCGGTCCCTGTCACAACGATAAGTCGGTCCCTGTCACAACGATAAGTCGGTCCCGTCACACGGTAGTCGGCCTGTCACAACGATAAGTCGGTCCCTGTCACAACGATAAGTCGGTCCCTGTCACAACGATAAGTCGGTCCCTGTCACCACGATAAGTCGGTCCCTGTCACAACGATAAGTCGGTCCCTGTCACCACGATAAGTCGGTCCCTGTCACCACGGCATGGCGCGTCCTCTGGTTGCGGATGGAGGAACGGCCTGCGGATATGGAGGGTAGCTGCGAATATGCAGTCGCGGACAGCCGACATGGGGTGGTCCTCCATTGTTGGGGTTGGGCGAGGTGCTAACAACTTCTCACCATAAAAAATTACCATGTTACGAAACACGATACAGAGCCTCGGACCTGGACTAATTCTTTGGTACGACTTAAGATAGGGACAGGTGGCGGGCTGTTGTGAGTGCGGTAATGAATCTTCTGGTTCCATAAAACGCGGGGAATTTCTTGACTAGCTGACGAACTGTTAGCTTCTCAAGAAGGACTGTGCTACATGGATTAATTAGTTAGTTAGTTAGTTTTCTTTTAGACCCAAGTATGATAAGTTGTTTTGATTCTGAAATGTAATTTAACAAAAATAAACCCCCCCTCCCAAAAAAAAAGAACTGTGAAGAATGATTGTATTTATAACGCAGGGACACTTGATTCATGCTTTGTTTTAGAGTATAAATAGCGACATATGGAGCCTGTCAGAGTGTGATTATTGGAGTCCTCGAAACAAGAATAAAAATGTTTGTAATTAGTCTAAGGATATCGACAGTGCTGTCTGTCAGTATGATTATTCCGCATACTCTCTGAGAAAGTTACTGTCTACATCTTCAGGGTGATGTAGCTGGAGGCTTCAGTATTTTTCCCGAAACGTCGGTAAGGGTTTAACTGACCCCACAATGTCACATCCAAGCATACCGAAATTCTAATATCACTTCTGAGATCCCGAAACGTCACCTAAGTACTGTACGAGGCTGCATGAAACCTCAATGTCATGTTTGTTCACTGAAACAAGAGCTGTGCTTTGTTGAGATAATTGCTTGCTGTGCGTGCAAGGATGTCTGTCTGTCGTCTGTTTGTTGTTGAACGGTGATCATAACACGTCGCTATGCGGGACGTAAGGTTATCAGAGCGGTAAATATTAAGATCGCGAACTTCTGAGATGTGATGCCATGTAGTCAGTTGTCGGAAGTTGTCATCTTCACTGCGCTGCCAACTCGTCCTTTGTTTCTTCACAGGAAATTGAAGCTCGACTTAGCAGAGCGGCCTGAGAAGTCTGTCTGTCTGTCCTGCAACATTAAGTGACGTGGAAAAAGCAGATAAATGGAACCCTAGACACGATTTATAGGAACGTCGGCTAATATCGTGTTATACAGTAGCACTGTAAAGACAAAGAGTAGGTTTTATTATATTTAAAGGTTCAGTTCGTACCGCGCAGTAAACACACTCCGTCTCAGTTATACAAACCAGTCAGTTAATGTTGCACAGTGAAATAATCGCTGTTTGTTCTAAGATCCACACAAAACACATAAATACAGTCCGTACCGCGCAGTAAACACATTTCGTCTCAGTTATACAAACCAGTCAGTTAATGTTGTACAGTGAAATAATCGCTGTTTGTTCTGAGATCCACACAAAACACATAAATACAGTCGGTACCGCGCAGTAAACACACTCCGTCTCAGTTATACTAACCAGTCAGTTAATGTTGTACAGTGAAATAATCGCTGTTTGTTCTGAGATCCACACAAAACACATAAATACAGTCCGTACCGCGCAGTAAACACACTCCGTCTCAGTTATACAAACCAGTCAGTTAATGCTGTACAGTGAAATAATCGCTGTTTGTTCTGAGATCCACACAAAACACATAAATACAGTCCGTACCGCGCAGTAAACACACTCCGTCTCAGTTATACAAACCAGTCAGTTAATGCTGTACAGTGAAATAATCGCTGTTTGTTCTGAGATCCACACAAAACACATAAATACAGTCCGTACCGCGCAGTAAACACACTCCGTCTCAGTTATACAAACCAGTCAGTTAATGCTGTACAGTGAAATAATCGCTGTTTGTTCTGAGATCCACACAAAACACATAAATACAGTCCGTACCGCGCAGTAAACACACTCCGTCTCAGTTATACAAACCAGTCAGTTAATGTTGTACAGTGAAATAATCTCCTGTTTGTTCTGGGGTGTGACTTTCTGTTGATGGTTGGATACTTTCCGACGTTTCGAATTAACGCAGTGTCTTCATCTTGAACAGCTAACCAGCCCACGTGTCACAACAGAGCCCTGCTGCAGAAGCTGGTCGTCACGTGCTCCACACGTGATAATGCAGATCACATCACCGTCTTTACAAGGTACCACAGACGTTTCTCTCTCCTGAGCCACATCAATCCAGTGCAGAACTTAACGATCTACTTTAACATTGTCTTCATATCTTTTCTTCAAGGTCTGTTACTAGAATTCTGTATATGCATTTCTTATGTTTGCCGTGCGTTCAACATGCCGCACCAATCTGCTCTCCACCAGCCCACAACGACAGTCTGAAGCCGAACTTTCACATTGTGTTTCCTCTGCCTTTTCTAATGACCTGTCACGTTATGTCACGTGTTCTCGCCTTTTAATTCCGGCCCACTGACTTTCCATGGAAGCAGGAAGAAATGGACGAAACGGCACGGCTTGTCTGTCTGTCTGTCTGTCTGTCTCCCATCCAACTTTCTTAATTAAGGATGCTCCATTCTTTGCAGTGAAATTCGTACTGTTATACCGAACAACTTACACTGCACAAAAAAGTGTAATTTTGAAAACGAACGGGAGCGGTGGAAATTCAGTGAGTGAGTGTCTAGACTGCAGTCTGGACTCAGTGAGTGTCTAGACTGCAGTCTGGACTCAGTGAGTGTCTAGACTGCAGTCTGGACTCAGTGAGTGTCTAGACTGCAGTCTGGACTCAGTGAGTGTCTAGACTGCAGTCTGGACTCAGTGAGTGTCTAGACTGCAGTCTGGACTCAGTGAGTGTCTAGACTGCAGTCTGGACTCAGTGAGTGTCTAGACTGCAGCCTGGACTCAGTGAGTGTCTAGAATGCAGTCTGGATTCAGTGAGTGTCTAGACTGCAGTCTGGACTCAGTGAGTGTCTAGACTGCAGTCTGGACTCAGTGAGTGTCTAGACTGCAGTCTGGACTCAGTGAGTGTCTAGAATGAAGTCTGGATTCAGTGAGTGTCTTGACTGCAGTCTGGACTCAGTGAGTGTCTAGACTGCAGTCTGGACTCAGTGAGTGTCTAGAATGCAGTCTGGATTCAGTGAGTGTCTAGACTGCAATCTGGACTCAGTGAGTGTCTAGACTGCAGCCTGGACTCAGTGAATATGTAGACTGCATTCTGGACTCAGTGAATATCTAGACTGCAGTCTGGACTCAGTGAGTGTCTAGACTGCAGTCTGGACTCAGTGAGTGTCTAGACTGCAGTCTGGACTCAGTGAGTGTCTAGACTGCAGTCTGGACTCAGTGAGTGTCTAGACTGCAGTCTGGACTCAGTGAGTGTCTAGACTGCAGCCTGGACTCAGTGAGTGTCTAGAATGCAGTCTGGATTCAATGAGTGTCTAGACTGCAGTCTGGACTGAGTGAGTGTCTAGACTGCAGTCTGGACTCAGTGAGTGTCTAGACTGCAGTCTGGACTCAGTGAGTGTCTAGAATGCAGTCTGGATTCAGTGAGTGTCTTGACTGCAGTCTGGACTCAGTGAGTGTCTAGACTGCAGTCTGGACTCAGTGAGTGTCTAGAATGCAGTCTGGATTCAGTGAGTGTCTAGACTGCAATCTGGACTCAGTGAGTGTCTAGACTACAGCCTGGACTCAATGAATATGTAGACTGCAGTCTGGACTCAGTGAATATCTAGACTGCATTCTGGACTCAGTGAATATCTAGACTGCAGTCTGGACTCAGTGAGTGTCTAGACTGCAGTCTGGACTCAGTGAGTGTCTAGACTGCAGCCTGGACTCAGTGAGTGTCTAGACTGCAGTCTGGACACTCACAAAGTTCCGCAACCTGCAGTATGGCACTTCTCTCTGTCCTGCCTCTTATCCAATACGCAAAGGGAGCAGATTTCCAGGGGCTAAGGCGACCGGAGCGAGCACCTGACAGTTCAACTCCGCATAGTTCTGTTGTAACTGCACTCCATCTTACGTCGTCTTGCTGTGACGCTTATTTAAAATCACATGGCTAGCCGATGTGTGACGAACTGTGTGGAACTGCAGTAAGTTTATTGTTCACACTACAAGCGAGTCTGAGCTTCACACTCCAGCCGCCTCACCCCCGGAGAAAGATGTCGCGTTGCTGCTAGGAAGGGAAATGATGCTTCTCAGAATGAAGCACGTAAGCCTACACCGTCACTGTAGCAACTGAGCTGCCCGGCACGTATACAGTGCGTTTCTTTTGTCGCTGTCATGGGATATCGCGGCGGTTGGAGGCTTTCTGTGCGATAGAGCTGCCGTGGTCGGTGTGGCGATAGAACAGGAATTGTGTACATATGTATACTGCACATATATGTATATAGTACATACATACATCGCAATATCACAAGCTTAACTACATACAATTTCATACAAGTAGAATTTATAAGATTCCAGGGAAGCTGAGATGGGCGCGACATGTAGAACGCACGACAGCGATAAGAAATTCATACAAATATTAATCTGAAAACGTGTAGGTAAGACACAATGTTGCACACTGTGGTCGAAGATGGACGGTAAAATATTATCCATGGTTTTTAAATGAGTGGACTGGTTTCTTAGTGGGCTTTTTTGAGCACGGTTATGAATATTGAGGCTTCATAAATGTGTGTGTGTGTCTCAAAACGAAGTCCGCTCCATGAACTTATTCAGCAGTTCGCTGTTCATTTCGAATGAACTTCAGTGCGCCTTAGATGTATTGTTGTCGACTCACGGGAACAGCTTTGACCTTGGCAGTAGTGGGTGTTGATGAAGTCATATGTTCATGCCCGCAAACTATGCATTTCTATTAAAATTACATTTCACTGAAGTGCAGTTGTGTCTTGTGCTTACGAATTAAACTGATATTTTCTGTAGCTAAAACATCCCTGTTCTGCTTCAGTCAAATATATTGGTTATATACATTTGATACGTTCCGTTATGCTATAATTGTGTCTTTCCTTGTCTAACCTGAACATCTAAAAATGGCGACCAGTGGAAATATACATGCACTGTCGGAAACTTTAAGTTTTTGACAATCACTGTACCTGTGTTTTGTCCGCAGTGTTAATGGGGAGTTAAAAGGCTGTACCCACGCTGTCACGGTCAAAACTGTTCTCTTCAGTCGAGGACAGTACACGTCTTGAAGCAGTTTGTGTATATTTAATGATCAGTCCTGTTGAGTTAATGGAGAGGATTAGTTTGACGTCTGTGCTGATTGCTTCTTTTGTGTTGTAGTGAAGGCAATTGTACTCAGGTTGTTGTACACAAGTACGATACAATGTTGCAGACATTCATTGGTGTTGGAATGAGGGGGGGGGGGGAGCGACTGCAGTCACGGTTAGCGTGTTGAATAATGACTTGTCTTTTCTTCCACTTTAAGTCACGTGTTGACTGGAATGACTCCACCTGCGAAATGGACATTCTGTAGTTTGTCTGTAACAAATGGACATTCTGTAGTTTGTGACAAATTGACATTCTGTAGTTTGTCTGTAACAAATGGACATTCTGTAGTTTGTCTGTAACAAATGGACATTCTGTAGTTTGTGACAAATTGACATTCTGTAGTTTGTCTGTAACAAATGGACATTCTGTAGTTTGTCTGTAACAAATGGACATTCTGTAGTTTGTCTGTAACAAATGGACATTCTGTAGTTTGTCTGTAACAAATGGACATTCTGTAGTTTGTCTGTGACAAATGGACATTCTGTAGTTTGTCTGTGACAAATTGACATTCTGTAGTTTGTCTGTAACAAATGGACATTCTGTAGTTTGTCTGTAACAAATGGACATTCTGTAGTTTGTCTGTGACAAATGGACATTCTGTAGTTCGTGACAAATGGACATTCTGTAGTTTGTCTGTGACAAATGGACATTCTGTAGTTTGTGACAAATTGACATTCTGTAGTTTGTCTGTAACAAATGGACATTCTGTAGTTTGTCTGTAACAAATGGACATTCTGTAGTTTGTCTGTGACAAATGGACATTCTGTAGTTTGTGACAAATGGACATTCTGTAGTTTGTCTGTAACAAATGGACATTCTGTAGTTTGTCTGTGACAAATGGACATTCTGTAGTTCATGACAAATGGACATTCTGTAGTTTGTCTGTAACAAATGGACATTCTGTAGTTTGTCTGTAAAAAATGGACATTCTGTAGTTTGTCTGTAACAAATGGACATTCTGTAGTTTGTCTGTAACAAATGGACGTTCTGTAGTTTGTCTGTAACAAATGGACATTCTGTAGTTTGTAAAAAATGGACATTCTGTAGTTTGTCTGAAACAAATGGACATTCTGTAGTTTGTAAAAAATGGACATTCTGTAGTTTGTCTGTAACAATCTTTTGTCTCTATCTCACTTCTTTGTATTTTGAATATTTACTTCCCTGTTTTTCGCACGTGTAAGACCGCAGTTCTCTGCCTGTGATGTCGAGATGTCAACAAACTGTCTCCACCTGTGGCCATCCTGACCCTGAAGGTGGAAGGCAGCAGATCCTTTCGAAACTCCCGTAATCACCCACCAGACCTCACGGTGTCACAACTCACAGTGCCACCACAATCTTGAATTTTTACCGACGTGGAAATTTAAAATCCCTTCCAATTTTTAATTTACTGAGAGCTGACTTATTTAAAGACATTTTACTGCGTCACACATACACACATACATATATATACATATATACATACATAGCATCCAGTAGTCGGTGTGTTAAACTTTTTAAGGTCTTGTGGCTGCTTTATAATAATAATAATAATAACAATGTACGTGCTCAGTCACGCTACGCGATAGTCACGTGCCAGCTAACACCAAGTTTTATGCACTTCACATCTCTTTCATTAATCTTAAGTTTTACAGTGGTAATGAAATGTTAATCATAAAGTCTACACTATTTGTAACACACATTTCTTTTAGTTTTCAGCTCTGCGTCTCGGTTTTTGTAGGTTTAAGCTATGATTTTTTAAATTTAGATTTTCTTGTTTAATAGCCTATCGATCGTACATACAAATTAGTTCTTATTCTCCTTCCAACTTTAATTCTGTTTTCTTCAACTGGTTTTCCGATTTACATTTCATCTTATATGCAAGAATATCTAAATTTTCCCGTATATGACCTTGTTAACAGTGAGCAGGTTCATTACTGCCATTTCATCTTTAATGTTTGGCCACTTGTTTTCAGGAGGTCCTCTCTGCACCACCGTGGTTACTATATATACCACCACGTTTAACATTCACAAAGTCTACGTTCTGCCCACACAGTGTATTTATGTGTTTTGTGTGGATCTCAGAACAAACAGCGATTATTTCACTGTACAACATTAACTGACTGGTTTGTATAACTGAGACGGAGTGTGTTTACTGCGCGGTACGGACTGTATTTATGTGTTTTGTGTGGATCTCAGAACAAACAGCGATTATTTCACTGTACAGCATTAACTGACTGGTTTGTATAACTGAGACGGAGTGTGTTTACTGCGCGGTACGGACTGTATTTATGTGTTTTGTGTGGATCTCAGAACAAACAGCGATTATTTCACTGTACAGCATTAACTGACTGGTTTGTATAACTGAGACGGAGTGTGTTTACTGCGCGGTACGGACTGTATTTATGTGTTTTGTGTGGATCTCAGAACAAACAGCGATTATTTCACTGTACAACATTAACTGACTGGTTTGTATAACTGAGACGGAGTGTGTTTACTGCGCGGTACGGACTGTATTTATGTGTTTTGTGTGGATCTCAGAACAAACAGCGATTATTTCACTGTACAACATTAACTGACTGGTTTGTGTAACTGAGACGGAGTGTGTTTACTGCGCGGTACGGACTGTATTTATGTCTTTTGTGTGGATCTCAGAACAAACAGCGATTATTTCACTGTACAACATTAACTGACTGGTTTGTGTAACTGAGACGGAGTGTGTTTACTGCGCGGTACGGACTGTATTTATGTGTTTTGTGTGGATCTGAGAACAAACAGCGATTATTTCACTGTACAACATTAACTGACTGGTTTGTAACTGAGACGGAGTGTGTTTACTGCGCGGTACGGACTGTATTTATGTGTTTTGTGTGGATCTCAGAACAAACAGCGATTATTTCACTGTACAACATTAACTGACTGGTTTGTGTAACTGAGACGGAGTGTGTTTACTGCGCGGTACGGACTGTATTTATGTGTTTTGTGTGGATCTCAGAACAAACAGCGATTATTTCACTGTACAACATTAACTGACTGGTTTGTGTAACTGAGACGGAGTGTGTTTACTGCGCGGTACGGACTGTATTTATGTGTTTTGTGTGGATCTCAGAACAAACAGCGATTATTTCACTGTACACATTAACTGACTGGTTTGTATAACTGAGACGGAGTGTGTTTACTGCGCGGTACGGACTGTATTTATGTGTTTTGTGTGGATCTCAGAACAAACAGCGATTATTTCACTGTACAACATTAACTGACTGGTTTGTATAACTGAGACGGAGTGTGTTTACTGCGCGGTACGGACTGTATTTATGTGTTTTGTGTGGATCTCAGAACAAACAGCGATTATTTCACTGTACAACATTAACTGACTGGTTTGTATAACTGAGACGGAGTGTGTTTACTGCGCGGTACGGACTGTATTTATGTGTTTTGTGGATCCAGAACAAACAGCGATATTCACTGTACACATTAATGACTGTTGTATAACTGAGACGGATGTGTTTACTGGCGGTACGGATGAACCTTTAATACAACTCAGTTTATTTAACAGCCATGCATAACAAATGTATGTGAAGGAAGTGGCAGTCCCCAAGTTCAAGCTGTATTCCGGCATTTAGGAAGGAGCGACTGAGGAAAGGCACGGGCCTCTAACACTGCGCCAGACCTCCAGTTTTTGTATTCTTATCGGTTGGCTCACAATACATGACAAACCTATTTACTGTGCTTCCTGTTTCTCCCCAGCCCCAATTCCCCCAGTCAAAGTTTCTCAATCATACAGAGGCTGCGTGTTCTCTTTTGTAGTAACAATACGTGTGTTACAGACAGGACAGACAGACAGACAGTGTCACTTGTCACTGTGCTTCACTGACCTGCCCCGATGCACGGCGTCACTTCCTTTATTTCTGTCACACAGCTGCATTGTTATCTGTATCAACTTTTTACTTCCATCGTCATTTTGACAGCTCCTATGACAGGAGATTACCTGGGTTAAATACCAGGTTAGTCTGTGTGGGATTTGTGGTGAACAAAGTGGCACTGAGTCTGTTTTTTCTGTGAGCAATTCTGTTTTCCCCGTCAGTATTTTCCACCACTGCACCATAATCCCTCATCTATCACCAACGCTGTATGATCTCAGCAATTGAGCGTCGTTAAACAGCTTAATTAAAAACATAAATCGCTGTCTGTTTTTAACTGTGTCTATTTTTAGTAAGTTTAGCCGTACAAATCTAATGAATCTCTTTCTGATTATTAATTCTAGTTTTTTTCATGAATTTCCATTTATGAGCAGTGTAAAACTTGATTTTCCGTTTTTCCGTGTTGGACAGCAGAGCATTACAGAGGCGGAAGGTGTGCTGGATCGGTATTACAGCGTGTACTGTTACCTTAAAGGCGTCTAAATTTCGTCATTGCTTAAGGCACAATATTTCCTATAAATTCTAACAATGTTCTGACGATGGTATATACCATTGAGAACCAAATGTCTTCTGGACTTTGTCCATTGTCCAGATAAAATATAAAATATATAATATAAATCACGACGTTTCGGAAGCTGGTTTACTTTCGTCTTCAGGTGATAGGAGGGGAGACACCTACTCAGATGGGTCCTTTAGACCGAGCTAATCTCAATCACTGGACCTTTTTTTAGATTAGCTCGGTCTAAAGGACCCAACTGAGTAGGTTTCTCCCCTCCTATCACCTGAAGACGGGAGAAAACCATCTTCCGAAACGTCGTTATTTTATATTATATATTATATCTGGATGATGGACAAAGTCCAGAAGACATTTGGTTCTCAATATTTTCCTATGTTTATATAATTATACAGGGTGTGCCTGTTATCAAGGCCACGGTCACGGCAACTTTACAGCCTATAAATATTGCATCCGCCTTGACATTCTGTGACAGCTGACATTCTCACGTGTTTTATTACGCTCGGTATTTTTGGGCGAAGTTTGTTTATATAAATTTTCCCTTAGCATTTTCACGGACTTTGTACTAGTTAATTACAAAATATGAACCTTTTTTGTATAAGAAGGACTTAACTTTGTTTCAGGCAGAAACAAACTTTGGTAGCTGTCTCCCTTCGTTCTAAATCAAAGTACCGTACACACACAGTGCGCTGTAAATCGTTACGCGTTATACAGTGTGTACATTTCAGGTTTCTAAACTTCATCACTCGGCTAACGGATGGTGTAGAAACCCTTCGGGCAGTTTGTTGTGTAAAACACACAAAACTTTGTGTGTCTAGCAGAAGCACACAATTGCAGCTCGTGTTTCACTGTAACAGGAGCTGCTCGCTGCTTGCAAGTGCTTGAACAGGTTTAAAATAGAGTTTTCAACGGATATAGAAATGCTCAGATCAGAGCGTTTAATTTCCACGTAAGCAGCATCCTGTCTCGGTACTTCACACAGCTGTCTGCGCTTTGTACGTCAAACGTAGCAGTGACGGCCTTAGCAAAGGCGGGGCCACGTGGCGGCACCTAAATGTTTTTGTGCAGAGCAAAAATAAAAAACTGACGTTTTGATATATTAACGTAAGTTACAAATTCAGTCCAAGAGCTTTGTGTGGTATCAAAATGCGTAATTTTTAAAAATTACTAATACCCGAACCCCCCCCCCCCCCCCCCCCGTAAGCGCGGGACCTGATTGAGTCAGATCGGTCCAATCGGCCTAAGGCCGGCCCTGAACATAGTGCAACAATCGCCATTGTTGCTAGCATGTAACATATATATGTAGCAGTCATGTTAGTAATATAAGTGCTGCGAAGAAAACCCACCATTGCTTTGCCTTTGTTCTAAGCCATAACATCTATCTGTCAGCAGCACACAGGTTTTAGCCGAGGAGTTCTTTACATTCAGACTGTCCACGTTTTCACGATAGACGCCTAAACTCATGTCCATAACTAAAAGCACTCTAAGTAGCGACTCGCTACGGGCTGGACGGTCCGGGGATCGAATCCCGGTAAGGGTGAATTTTCTGTGCCCTTCCAGACCGGCCCTGGGGCCCACCCAGCCTCCTGTACAATGGGTACCGGGTCTCTTTTCCGGGGGTAAAGCGGCCGGGACGTGGAGTTGACCACCCACCCTCATCTAGCGCCGAAGTTAAAGAAAGAGTACAGCTATACCTCTACTGCCCCTCTGGGCCTTCATGGCCTGTTCTAGGGAGACCTTTATCATTACCATTACCTTTACCATTACCTTTACCTTTATCTTTACCATTACCTCTACCTTTACCATTACCTCTACCTTTACCATTACCTTTACCTTTACCATTACCTCTACCTTTATCATTACCTCTACCTTTACCATTACCTTACCATTACCTTTACCTTTACCATTACCTCTACCTTTACCTTTACCATTACCTTTACCTTTACCATTACCTCAACCTTTACCATTACCTTTACCTTTATCTTTACCATTACCATTACCTTTACCATTACCTCTACCTTTACCATTACCTTTACCTTTACCATTACCTTTACCATTACCTCTACCTTTACCATTACCTTTACCTTTACCATTACCTCTACCTTTACCATTACCTCTACCTTTACCATTACCTTTACCTTTACCATTACCTCTACCTTTACCATTACCTTTACCTTTACCATTACCATTACCTTTACCTTTACCATTACCTCAACCTTTACCATTACCTTTACCTTTACCATTACCTTTACCATTACCTCTACCTTTACCATTACCTTTACCATTACCTCTACCTTTACCATTACCTTTACCTTTACCATTACCTTTACCATTACCTCTACCTTTACCTTTACCATTACCTTTACCTTTACCATTACCTCAACCTTTACCATTACCTTTACCTTTATCTTTACCATTACCATTACCTTTACCATTACCTCTACCTTTACCATTACCTTTACCTTTACCATTACCTTTACCATTACCTTTACCTTTACCATTACCTCAACCTTTACCATTACCTTTACCTTTATCTTTACCATTACCGTTACCTTTACCATTACCTCTACCTTTACCATTACCTCTACCTTTACCATTACCTTTACCTTTACCATTACCTCTACCTTTACCATTACCTCTACCTTTACCATTACCTTTACCATTACCTTTACCTTTACCATTACCTTTACCTTTACCATTACCTCAACCTTTACCATTACCTTTACCTTTATCTTTACCATTACCTTTACCTTTACCTTTACCTCTACCTTTACCATTACCTTTACCTTTACCATTACCTCTACCTTTACCATTACCTCTACCTTTACCATTACCTTTACCATTACCTTTACCTTTACCATTACCTCTACCTTTACCTTTACCATTACCTTTACCTTTACCATTACCTCAACCTTTACCATTACCTTTACCTTTATCTTTACCATTACCTTTACCTTTACCATTACCTCTACCTTTACCATTACCTTTACCTTTACCATTACCTCTACCTTTACCATTACCTCTACCTTTACCATTACCTCTAACTTTACCATTACCTTTACCTTTACCATTACCTTTACCATTACCTCTACCTTTACCATTACCTTTATCTTTACCATTACCTTTACCTTTACCTCTACCTTTACCATTACCTTACCTTTACCATTACCTTTACCTTTACCATTACCTTTACCATTACCTCTACCTTTACCATTACCTTTACCTTTACCATTACCTCTACCTTTACCATTACCTCTACCTTTACCATTACCTCTACCTTTACCATTACCTTTACCATTACCTTTACCATTACCTCTACCTTTACCATTACCTTTACCATTACCTCTACCTTTACCATTACCTCTACCTTTACCTTTACCTTTACCATAACTAAGACGTACGACGCTCCATGCGGAATAACGTCTTACGTTTTAGTACTGGACCTGGACTGGATTGAGATCAGCTCGGTCTAAAGGACCCATCTGAGTAGGTGTCTCCCCTCACATCACCTGAAAACGGAAGAAGAACCAGCTTCCGAAACGTCGTGATTTTATATATTTTTATATATTTTATCCTGACAATTCACAAAGTCCACAAGACAATTAGTTCTCAATGGTATATACCATCGTCAAACATTTCACATTTCACACACAATGCCACTCAGTAACTCGCAGTAAGCACAAAGTTTTTGCATTAATATCGGTAAAGCTGTCCGGGGAAATAATCTCGGTTTAATCGAAGAATTATTGCATATACTTTGTGCGAGCAAAATGGACATTATTCTGTACTCATAAAGCGTGTACTAGCACTGTGCTTTAGGAAACAGAAAATTTAAAAAAATCTATTGTTTGATAGGCCTGATACGGAACTTTCGCGCAAAGACGTAGTCCTTAGGAATCACTTGAAATAGGATTTAATTTTATTTTTGTCCTACAAATTGCGATCGCCTGCAAGCCCGCTCTGCCTTGTGCTAACTTAATTCTGATAGTTGCTGTTTCTGGAAGTCAGTAAATTCGCTGCAGTCAACAGCGATATAAGACACAGGGCCTGTAAGGTCTTAAAATATGCAGTCTAAGAAAATACCGGGACAGAAATTTCTCTGTTTCGGTGAGAGGCCTACTGACTTACCGGGCAGCAGGTAAGCTTGTTTGAAGGCCAGAAAGTGACCTTGAAATTAACACTCCACTACCAAAGATATAACCCCCTGAACTTAACATTGTATTTACCGTGCATTTTCAATTAAGATATGTTTAAAAAACACCAACTAATGCATATAAACTTTTTTTCACAATAGTTTATTTTTAAATTCCCCTATACGTATTTCGGTGGTTCAAACACCATCTTCAGGGGTCCAGTACTAGGCGGTCTAAGGCGTGGGTCTACGGCCGCTCGCTTACTGGGATTGTGGTTCGAATCCTGCCGGGGCATGGATGTCTGTCTGTTGTGACTGTTGTGTGTCAGGTAGAGGTCTCTGCGACGGGCTGATCACTCGTCCAGAGGAGTCCTACCGAGTGTGGTGTGTCTGAGTGTGATCGTGAAGCCTCGATAATGAGGAGGTCCTGGCCCGCTAGGGGATGTCGAGCCATTGGAAAGAGAAGAAGAAGAAGCACTCAAACAGCTAATTTACTTAATCAGCGCCACTTAGTTTTGTGGTTGGCCTTGTAAAGAGGAGTGTCCTATATAACCTGAATTATACATAAAGACACAGTCCGTACCGCGCAGTAAACACACTCCGTCTCAGTTATACAAACCAGTCAGTTAATGTTGTACAGTGAAATAATCGCTGTTTGTTCTGAGATCCACACAAAACACATAAATACAGTCCGTACCGCGCAGTAAACACATTCCGTCTCAGTTACACAAACCAGTCAGTTAATGTTGTACAGTGAAATAATCGCTGTTTGTTCTGAGATCCACACAAAACACATAAATACAGTCCGTACCGCGCAGTAAACACACTCCGTCTCAGTTACACAAACCAGTCAGTTAATGCTGTACAGTGAAATAATCGCTGTTTGTTCTGAGATCCACACAAACACATAAATACAGTCCGTACCGCGCAGTAAACACACTCCGTCTCAGTTATACAAACCAGTCAGTTAATGTTGTACAGTGAAATAATCGCTGTTTGTTCTGAGATCCACACAAAACACATAAATACAGTCCGTACCGCGCAGTAAACACACTCCGTCTCAGTTATACAAACCAGTCAGTTAATGTTGTACAGTGAAATAATCGCTGTTTGTTCTGAGATCCACACAAACACATAAATACAGTCCGTACCGCGCAGTAAACACACTCCGTCTCAGTTACACAAACCAGTCAGTTAATGCTGTACAGTGAAATAATCGCTCTTTGTTCTGAGATCCACACAAACACATAAATACAGTCCGTACCGCGCAGTAAACACACTCCGTCTCAGTTACACAAACCAGTCAGTTAATGCTGTACAGTGAAATAATCGCTGTTTGTTCTGAGATCCACACAAACACATAAATACAGTCCGTACCGCGCAGTAAACACACTCCGTCTCAGTTATACAAACCAGTCAGTTAATGTTGTACAGTGAAATAATTGCTGTTTGTTCTGAGATCCACACAAAACACATAAATACAGTCCGTACCGCGCAGTAAACACACTCCGTCTCAGTTATACAAACCAGTCAGTTAATGTTGTACAGTGAAATAATCGCTGTTTGTTCTGAGATCCACACAAAACACATAAATACAGTCCGTACCGCGCAGTAAACACACTCCGTCTCAGTTATACAAACCAGTCAGTTAATGTTGTACAGTGAAATAATCGCTGTTTGTTCTCAGATCCACACAAAACACATAAATACAGTCCGTACCGCGCAGTAAACACACTCCGTCTCAGTTATACAAACCAGTCAGTTAATGTTGTACAGTGAAATAATCGCTGTTTGTTCTGAGATCCACACAAAACACATAAATACAGTCCGTACCGCGCAGTAAACACACTCCGTCTCAGTTATACAAACCAGTCAGTTAATGTTGTACAGTGAAATAATCGCTGTTTGTTCTGAGATCCACACAAAACACATAAATATAGTCCGTACCGCGCAGTAAACACACTCCGTCTCAGTTATACAAACCAGTCAGTTAATGTTGTACAGTGAAATAATCGCTGTTTGTTCTCAGATCCACACAAAACACATAAATACAGTCCGTACCGCGCAGTAAACACACTCCGTCTCAGTTATACAAACCAGTCAGTTAATGTTGTACAGTGAAATAATCGCTGTTTGTTCTGAGATCCACACAAAACACATAAATACAGTCCGTACCGCGCAGTAAACACACTCCGTCTCAGTTATACAAACCAGTCAGTTAATGTTGTACAGTGAAATAATCGCTGTTTGTTCTCAGATCCACACAAAACACATAAATACAGTCCGTACCGCGCAGTAAACACACTCCGTCTCAGTTATACAAACCAGTCAGTTAATGTTGTACAGTGAAATAATCGCTGTTTGTTCTGAGATCCACACAAAACACATAAATACAGTCCGTACCGCGCAGTAAACACACTCCGTCTCAGTTATACAAACCAGTCAGTTAATGTTGTACAGTGAAATAATCGCTGTTTGTTCTGAGATCCACACAAAACACATAAATATAGTCCGTACCGCGCAGTAAACACACTCCGTCTCAGTTATACAAACCAGTCAGTTAATGTTGTACAGTGAAATAATCGCTGTTTGTTCTCAGATCCACACAAAACACATAAATACAGTCCGTACCGCGCAGTAAACACACTCCGTCTCAGTTATACAAACCAGTCAGTTAATGCTGTACAGTGAAATAATCGCTGTTTGTTCTGAGATCCACACAAAACACATAAATACAGTCCGTACCGCGCAGTAAACACACTCCGTCTCAGTTATACACACCAGTCAGTTAATGTTGTACAGTGAAATAATCGCTGTTTGTTCTGAGATCCACACAAAACACATAAATACAGTCCGTACCGCGCAGTAAACACACTCCGTCTCAGTTATACACACCAGTCAGTTAATGTTGTACAGTGAAATAATCGCTGTTTGTTCTGAGATCCACACAAAACACATAAATACAGTCCGTACCGCGCAGTAAACACACTCCGTCTCAGTTATACAAACCAGTCAGTTGATGCTGTACAGTGAAATAATCGCTGTTTGTTCTGAGATCCACACAAAACACATAAATACAGTCCGTACCGCGCAGTAAACACACTCCGTCTCAGTTATACACACCAGTCAGTTAATGTTGTACAGTGAAATAATCGCTGTTTGTTCTGAGATCCACACAAAACACATAAATACAGTCCGTACCGCGCAGTAAACACACTCCGTCTCAGTTGTACAAACCAGTCAGTTGATGCTGTACAGTGAAATAATCGCTGTTTGTTCTGAGATCCACACAAAACACATAAACACAGTCCGTACCGCGCAGTAAACACACTCCGTCTCAGTTATACAAACCAGTCAGTTAATGTTGTACAGTGAAATAATCGCTGTTTGTTCTGAGATCCACACAAAACACATAAACACAGTCCGTACCGCGCAGTAAACACACTCCTTCTCAGTTATACAAACCAGTCAGTTAATGCTGTACAGTGAAATAATCGCTGTTTGTTCTGAGATCCACACAAAACACATAAATACACTGTGTGGGCAGAACGTAGAATTGTTGAATGTTAAACTGGTGGTACATATAGTAACCACTGGGCTTTACAGGGTTAAATTATAAATAAGAGATACTTTTTGAAAAGACGGGTTTCGTATGTACAGATTATGGCACAATATGAACGCTGTATGCGCTATACAATAAATGATTTACATGTGGATTTAAATTCATATTGTTGTTGTCAGTGACATTTTATACCTAATGTGGAAGTGTTAAACGTAGCTTTGTGCAGTAGTTGTATGTGACAGTGATCGCTTCACGCTGCACGTATATACTCTACGTGAGCTGTACCGCCAGTTTCATTTACGTTCTAACACAACCCGGTCGATAAATAACGCTACGTAAACAAACAGGCATTATTGTCCGCAGTAGTGTCTGTGCGCCATGTTTGCTCATAATTCTGCAGTGTTGTGCAGCACAGATCGACTTAATTAATGTTCCAGATAAAGTAAACTGTTTCACCGTATAAACAGGCTTATTGTAATTACATTTTTGCCCTTCTGGCTTTTGTGTTGAATTGTTTATTTTTTTAATACTGTCATCTGATATTTTTTAGAATTATGGTCATTATTCTACACGGATCAGAGTTTTTGTTCGTCAAAAGATTTTGTCAGGGGAAAACGACCATTTTTAGTGTTTAGTATGGGAATACTAGTTAGCGTGGTACCCACCAGGGACCGCTGTAATTGCTGCAGTATCGGCTGTTCATTTCCGCTTTTCGAAACGCTGAGGATTGCAGCCGTAAACTATATAAACTATACAGAAAGGAGTACTAAATGAAGAACAGCTAGAGTGGAATATATGAACAGATATGTTGCAAATACAGGATATAATGTATTACAGGTAAGGTAAAGGTAAAGCAATCCCTTTACAGGCCTGGACAGACCCTTAGGGTTCCAGGAGGTTGAGGCTACCAGATTTCTACACAATCGGCAGATGAAGGTGGTAAGGTTGTCAGCCCTACGCACCGGCCACCTTTACCCCCGAGGAAATATTCCTGGTACTCATTTCTGTTAGAGGCTGAGTCGACCTCAGGGCCATAGTGCGGCCGAAAGGATTATGTCAATGAAAAATTCCAATGATACCATCGGGAATCGAACCCGCGACCTTCCGGATTGTAGTGCAGTGCCTCAACCAACTGCGTCACCGCAGGTTTGTAATAATACAGAGATTTTTACAGAGATGTAGCTCATTCATGCAGAAACACCACCAAAAACAGGGACATTACAAAAACGACGTCATTTCGTCAGACGAAGCACATCATAACGACGCACACCACAACTACGCACACCACAACTCTCTTCAGATCGTTTTGCATAATAAAAGGCAGCGCAGCTTTCGCCGCAATTCCACTCTGCCGTGAGTCGGAGTCCACATGTTTTAGTCCAATGCATTGTTAGGCTTTCATTTACCATATTTAAATACTGCTGGCGGTTTTTCCCTTCTGCTCGGACACACGTGACATCTAACATACATGTAACACACACGTGACATCTAACATACATGTAACACACACGTGACATCTAACAAACATGTAACACACACGTGACATCTAACATACATGTAACACACACGTGACATCTAACAAACATGTAACACACACGTGACATCTAACATACATGTAACACACACGTGACATCTAACAAACATGTAACACACACGTGACATCTAACATACATGTAACACACACGTGACATCTAACATACATGTAACACACACGTGACATCTAACATACATGTAACACACACGTGACATCTAACATACATGTAACACACACGTGACATCTAACATACATGTAACACACACGTGACATCTAACATACATGTAACACACACGTTACATCTAACATACATGTAACACACGTGACATCTAACATACATGTAACACACACGTGACATCTAACATACATGTAACACACACATGACATCTAACAAACATGTAACACACACGTGACATCTAACAAACATGTAACACACACGTGACATTAACAAACATGTAACACACACGTGACATCTAACATACATGTAACACACACGTGACATCTAACAAACATGTAACACACACGTGACATCTAACATACATGTAACACACGTGACATCTAACAAACATGTAACACACGTGACATCTAACATACATGTAACACACACGTGACATCTAACAAACATGTAACACACACGTGACATCTAACAAACATGTAACACACACGTGACATCTAACAAACATGTAACACACACGTGACATCTAACAAACATGTAACACACACGTGACATCTAACATACATGTAACACACGTGACATCTAACAAACATGTAACACACACGTGACATCTAACAAACATGTAACACACACGTGACATCTAACAAACATGTAACACACACGTGACATCTAACAAACATGTAACACACGTGACATCTAACATACATGTAACACACACGTGACATCTAACAAACATGTAACACACACGTGACATCTAACAAACATGTAACACACACGTGACATCTAACAAACATGTAACACCACACGTGACATTAACACGTAACACCGTCACTAACATTGTAACACACACGTGACATCTAACAAACATGTACACACACGTGACATCTAACAACATGTAACATGATCATAACACACACGTGACATCTAACAAACATGTAACACACACGTGACATCTAACAAACATGTAACACACACGTGACATCTAACAAACATGTAACACACACGTGACATCTAACAAACATGTAACACACACGTGACATCTAACATACAGTTTAAACAGTGATCTAACAAACATGTACACACACGTGACATCTAACAAACATGTAACACACACGTGACATCTAACAAACATGTAACACACACGTGACATCTAACAAACCCGCTGTTTGAGTTACGGAAGCCGACATCTTTTTTATTCTTTCCCTTACATAACTCATTTGTTTCATCGTTGGCTTCCTTTCTATTGCTTCTTCTTTCCATGCTGTTCCAATCGACCGTCGCACTTCCATTGTCTTGAACTTTCCTTTGTTACATCTGTCCTCTCCTTTTTCCACAGCTGTACGGTTCAGTGTTCAAGACATCAGTCACATTCGAACGTTACTGTTCAGTGTTCAAGACGTCAGTCACATTCGAACGTTACTGTTCAGTGTTCAAGACGTCAGTCTCATTCGAACGTTACTGTTCAGTGTTCAAGACGTCAGTCACATTCGAACGTTACTGTTCAGTGTTCAAGACGTCAGTCACATTCGAACGTTACTGTTCAGTGTTCAAGACGTCAGTCACATTCGAACGTTACTGTTCAGTGTTCAAGACGTCAGTCACATTCGAACGTTACTGTTCAGTGTTCAAGACGTCAGTCACATTCGAACGTTACTGTTCAGTGTTCAAGACGTCAGTCACATTCGAACGTTACTGTTCAGTGTTCAAGACGTCAGTCACATTCGAACGTTACTGTTCAGTGTTCAAGACGTCAGTCACATTCGAACGTTACTGTTCAGTGTTCAAGACGTCAGTCACATTCGAACGTTACTGTTCAGTGTTCAGGACGTCAGTAACATTCGAACGTTACTGTTCAGTGTTCAGGACGTCAGTCACATTCGAACGTTACTGTTCAGTGTTCAGGACGTCAGTAACATTCGAACGTTACTGTTCAGTTCCTGAACATGTGAACACTCAGTAGTGTGAACGTGGGACAGGTGTTGTTGAGCGCGCAGTAAAAATTTGTGTCAGTACTTTGAAGAGCATATTTATTTTTAGTTCATTAACGAAATATTTAGCCTACAAGCGAAATCCATGTAGCAGTCCTTCTTCAGAAGCTTATGGTTCCTCACATAATCAACAAAATCCCCGCACTTTATGGAATGCGATTGTTCATGACCGTGTTTACAACAGCCCACCACTTGTCCCTGCACTGAGCCACATAAATCCAATCCACAATCTCCCCACTCTATTTCTTTAAGATTCATTCTAATATTATTCCCCCGTCTACACCTAGGTCTTCCAAGTGGTTTCTTTCCTTCAGATTTTACCCACCAACCCCCGCTATTTATTTCTCCCATACGTGCCACATGACTTTCCCATCTCAGCGTGCTTCATTTGATTACTCTAACAAGATATCGTGATCAGTACAGATCATTAAGTTCCTCGTTATGTAGTCTTCTCCACTCCCCTGTTACCCCGTCCTTCTTAGGCCCAAATATCCCCCTCAGCACCCTATTGTCGAACACCCTCAGCCTATGTTCCTCCCTTAAACTGAGAGACCAAGTTTCGCACCCATACAGAACAACAGCAGTTGTAACTGTGTGTATTCTAGCCTTTATATTTCCTAATGTCACCTGATGCTAATGTCTTGATGTTGGCAGCTCTGAAACACAAAATACAGTCGAATGGGGCCTGAAGCTTGATAGCTGGACGGGTTATGGTTGACGGTTTTGATGGGCAAGCTTTAACGTTGTGTCACGTAACACGATCACGTAAATCGCATTAAAATTCGTACCGGTTATTGCGATCAGATTCGTTGATGTCCCGTTGTATTTAGATGGGATTATTGTCGATTCTGTATTTTTAAAGTAGGATTCTGCTTTTTATATTCTGTTTGTCCCGCAGCTTTATACTGTATTTACGTAAGCTACATAAATCCACTCGTCAAATAGTCCAGATAACTTACAAATTTCCCTCGCCTATCACTTGTATATATCTCGTAATTTTGTAACACGTTTGGGGTAAAGCCGTGCCATGGCTCAGGCTGTTAGTCGCCGGCCTCTCACTGCGGAGGCCCGGGTTCGTCCCCATGTCGATCCCAGTGGCCGCGCGGTCTAAGGCGTGGGTCTACGGCCGCTCGCTTGCTGGGATTGTGGGTTCGAATCCCACCGGGGGCATGGATGTCTGTCTGTTGTGAGTGTTGTATAAGGACTAGTATGGAACATAAGTGACATGAAGAAGGACGCAAGGATTTAAAAGTACAAATTGGATCAAAGGGAAATAACGGGACAGGGGAAAAAATAAATAAAAAAAATCCCGGATCAGTCCATGTGGGGTTTGTGGTGGACAAAGTGGCACTGTGACAGGTTTTTCTCCGAGTTGTCGGTTTTCCCCTGTCGATTTCATTCCATTGTTGCTCCATTACTTGTAAAACTTGGTAAAAAAAACTGCTGATCTTCATCACAGGGGTTGAACAAGAAGCCTTAAGGCTTCGGTGCGTCCGTAGCATCTGCTGCGGGGCCCTTCACTACGCAAAAAGAAAAAAAAACACGTTTGGGGTTCGTCGTCAGAGGAAAGTCAAAATTGTTCAACTGCTGACCATCCCACGTAAAGTACCTCTTGTGCTGGACTTGGGGCATTAGCAGGTGGCTCCATTTTTGGCGTCCTTTAAGACCTAAAACAGTAACGCCTTATGTGGAGAACTTGTCCGTCCGTCTGTCCGTAACAGTATCAGCAACTAAGGCGATTGTCAAATTTTCGTAAAATTCGGTATAATAATTCTTTACAAAACTTTCGAACAAGCTTCAGTTTCATCAAAAACCGGCTACGTGACATAATTTATTGAAGGTGTAGGTGACTTTGTACACATATTTTGGGTATTCTTGGCGATTTTGGGTGACTTTTCTGTAGAGGATCTTCATATAACGCCGTCTGGCCGTTGTGCTTTTCGTGAAAATCTGTGTACTGAAATCCACACTTTACTGTAGGGCGTAAACGAAATCAGTTTTCTACATTTTAGACCGATTTATATAGAATTCGGCGCAGAATATGTCTACAAAAATTTGTTGAGTGTTTGTGAGTTTCGTGTAAACAGGCGCAGGGACGGCTGTACTTTTCTGGAAAGTAAAAAACGCCATGATAAAGCAAGTACACTACTGCACTATATTCTTGGTAATTCTGTGAAATATTTGAATTATGTAGAGATGTGTGTTTGTGGTACAGAGCAGGTAGGACAAGTGAAGCTGACAGTGTCTTATGAATACAAGATAGTGCTGGCTGGATCATTGGTATGTTGTCCTCATATTGTAAGAACTCCCTGTATTAAGACTTTATATAATCTAAGAATGATAAATTTAATTTAAATTTACAATCTATAAATCATTTCCATACAAGAAACACTTTGCTTGTATCATACAAAAGTTTTAATTTCATGTACTGGTGTCGTTGTTGCAGTGTGTTAGTTACTATGGTCAACACTGGAAGCGCCACCGACCGGAAATTAAACTGGTTCGCCGCGTTTTACGCAGACCGGGCGTCCCATTGATGTCACCACAAACTGGTGCTGTTTTCATGGACATAAAAACAAAAACTCGATGTGCATTTACTGTACCACAAATTCATTGCGTTTTGAAAGTTGTAACGGAGTTATTACGAAAACTAAATCATTCGTAAAACGAGACGGCTTCATTAGAACTGGCTTGTGGGTGGACAGAATAAACTGTCACGTGATTGAGTGGACGTTTTAGGGCTCAGTTCCGTGAAATTGCACGGATATATAGTCTGCCTGAGGTATAATTTTAAATTATGGTTTCACGTAAAGTCCTGAACAGCCGAGCTACACTGAAGTGTTGAATTTGATAGAATAATATACACCAAGCAGTGCTGCCATCTAGAGGCAGTCCCACTCTATGAATATTTTCGACAAAGATGGATACTGCAATACCGCCTGCTGTTTATTCCTATCATTTTATGCGCCTGTTCTGTAAATAATGCAACCCTGACTGCTAACAGCAATACAAGGCACCAGGGGGCAGTGCAGGCTACTTAGACCCTAAGTGTATTGGCAGAACGTTATATCAATCACTGTATATTATTTTTAACTGTTGGTAAGTGGCAATAATAATAATAATAATAATAACCATGGCTCAACAGCCCTATATGGGCCCGGGCCTCCTCTTTCCGAGGTTACTAAGTCGTGTGCATTCGTGACAGTTGGTGACTGGTCAACTGGCTGCGCTACTATTCTATCGATCCTGATGTGTCCGCCAGAGCCATCTGGCAGGCAGTCAGGAGACTTGGGTGAGAAATGGAGGCTTTGAATTTAGCTTACGTAACATTTCTATTCATGCCGTAAATCTACGACATGGGACCAACGGCTTTACTTCCCCTCCGAAGGAAGTTGTGCTACGGATTTTTATCACCCTTAAAAATCCATCGACCTCAGTCGGGATCGAACCCGCGAACCTTGGGTCCAGTGGCGAGCACGCTAACCACTAGTGCACCGAGGTCGACTAAAATAAACGATGTTTATATAGAGTTTTGTGGCCATTGTTGTAAATAATATGATAGTCACGTGACCGCAAGGCAGGTCCGTGTGTGTGGGCGGGATATCGGTTTGCGTCGTTACATTGTTGTCAGTTTATCAGCTGAATGAACCGTGACATTGTTGTCTAATAACATTTTATCGTGCCTGTACGCCGTTCGTAATTTTTTACTTTCTACATATAATTTTACACGTTTTACAGTTTCTCACGACTGTGTGAATATTTGTGCAGTCAAACGGCCGACTGCACAGCGCTTTTTTGCTTGATCTGCCAATCATAAACGAGTTATGGTCAGCCATAAAAAAAGAAACTTTACAAATATTTAATGGGAAATGGCACTTGTGTTAAAATTCAGTTTATTGTGTGTACTGAGGAGTTAATACTAGATGGTGTTAAAACGTTTTTATATCTGCGTGGAAGCTGTCGGTATCTTATCGCGGCAATACAGAGTGGTTACGGATTAACGGGCGCTTTGCACGAGGAAAAAATTTTTATTGCAAAACTGTTTTCCACCATTCAAGTTTCTTCCGTCATGTACAGGGCATACACAAAAGAATGGTGCGGTTTCAATAGTATTCACTATTGAAACCGCACCATTCTTTTGTGTATACCCTGTATAAGCAGCACATCTAGGAACCCAAAGACAGCGTCCAGAAAGCGTAATGATAATCGTCCTGTTACCGAAGGAGCACACATTGAGCACATTTGACCGGAAATGAGAAGAATTGGACTTTTGTACACTGTTTTGTATTAAATTAGTTTGGTACGTGTTACATTGCGATTGTTACGCGGTGGCGCAAATGGTTGAGGCACTGCGCTACAAACCGGGAGGTCGCGGGTTTGATTCCCGATAGTGTCATTGGAATTCTTCATTGACATAATCCTTTTTGTCGCACTATGGCCCTGGGGTCGATACAGTCTCTAACAGAAATGAGTACTAGGAGTATTTCCTGGGGGGTAAAGACGGCCGGTGCGTAGGGCTGACAAACTTACCACCTTCATGTGCCGACTGTCTATAAATCTGGTAGCCTTAACCTCCTGGAACCCTAAGGGCCTGTCCAGGTCTGTAAAGGGATTGCTTTAGCTTGTACTATTACAGTGCGATTGCTACGCCACTAGCTGAAGAATTATGAACTTTCACATAATAGGTATGTGGCAAAATGCGTTTTGTAGCAAGGTACAGGCTGTCATAAACATCCGCAGCTTCGTAGCCACCCTGTACTTATTATCCGTGAACTGGATGTTCGTGTTCATTAAAGCGAGTCTAAACATTTGTCTGTTTGTTTATCCAAGCTTCATTAGACCATAAGTTATTTTATTAATGTTGCGAAACTGATTATCGTACACAAGTTACGTAATCTAATGTTGATAATTGAATTTAAAGCCAGTATTGAATAATTTTATTGCATGTACTGCGTTTTGGAAGCATTTCCGGGTTTAACAATGTGACCTGTTTGTATTTCATAGCCACATTAAACACTGATGTTGTCACGATTTACAGATCACGTTAATTGGTTCATTTAAAACGCAGAATAAATGTCACGCATATTCTGTCATAATCATTTGTAGCCGAGACCTAAATAAAATGGTGTCGAAGGCGGGAATGAGATGATCATGTAAATAATACAGCCTAATGTCATTGGCAGGACATGTAGCACACATGGGGAAACGTGAAGCGAAAATATTCAGAGCCCATTTGTTGTATAATATTAAAGTTGATCTCATTGGTTTCTTTCACGGTGCGGTCAATACGTCGGTCTGTGTAGCATCGATGTTTAAATGACTGGCGAGTGATGAATTGGAAGAGATTTGGAAGGAATCGGCCGTGGCGTGAGATGCTCTGCCGGTATTTCCCTGGAGAGCCTGAGACAAACCTCTGTCATGACTTCATGTGTCGCGCCCGAGATTCGAACGGACACCAGACCAGCAGCTTGTCACTACACCAGCCTGATAAATGTCGATTGGATAGAGCTGGCTATGGAAAGGGTCTACTGCTGAGTCGTTGTGCACAAGTTGATAAACCCCACCCCGACTCCTTGACTAAATGAGGGGCTTCGTGGTCTTGGTGCGTCAGTTGTGTTCAAATAGTAGCTTAGTGCGATTCGGAACTTTTGTGACTTGACGTGACTGAAGTGTGTGTGTGTGTGTGTGTGTGTGTGTGTGTGTACATCAGTTCCTACTTCACACAGCTAAGACATACATATATTTTCACTCTGCTGGTGGAAGCAGCAGGTTACTCTGAGACGCCTCTACACTTCTACCGAACTACACGGCGTCGCAAGCCGTGAAACACAAACTTCTACTGTCACCGCCATGAGAACCTAAGATCTGGCTTAATGCTGAGTGGGGAAATAAGGTTCAGTTCTTACCGCACAGTAAACACACTACGTCTCAGTTAGACAAACCAGTCAGTTAATGTTGTACAGTGAAATAATCGCTGTTTGTTCTGAGATCCACACAAAACACATAAATACAGTCCGTACCGCGCAGTAAACACACTCCGTCTCAGTTATACAAACCAGTCAGTTAATGTTGTACAGTGAAATAATCGCTGTTTGTTCTGAGATCCACACAAAACACATAAATACAGTCCGTACCGCGCAGTAAACACACTCCGTCTCAGTTATACAAACCAGTCAGTTAATGCTGTACAGTGAAATAATCGCTGTTTGTTCTGAGATCCACACAAAACACATAAATACAGTCCGTACCGCGCAGTAAACACTCCGTCTCAGTTATACAAACCAGTCAGTTAATGCTGTACAGTGAAATAATCGCTGTTTGTTCTGAGATCCACACAAAACACATAAATACAGTCCGTACCGCGCAGTAAACACACTCCGTCTCAGTTATACAAACCAGTCAGTTAATGTTGTACAGTGAAATAATCGCTGTTTGTTCTGAGATCCACACAAAACACATAAATACAGTCCGTACCGCGCAGTAAACACACTCCGTCTCAGTTACACAAACCAGTCAGTTAATGCTGTACAGTGAAATAATCGCTGTTTGTTCTGAGATCCACACAAAACACATAAATACACTGTGTGGGCAGAACGTAGAACTGTTGAACGTTAAACATGGCGGTACATGTAATTAGCCGTATACTCGTACTTCAATAATTAGCTCTGTTTCCTTCAGTTTTGAGGCGCTCAGCCGCGTCCGATCTGTCAGCTGTTTATGTCAGTTGCTGTACCCCGATACTGTGACACCACGTGCACCATACTGTGGCACCACGTGCACCATACTGTGGCACCACGTACACCATACTTGTGGCACCACGTGCACCATATTGTGGCACCACGTGCACCATACTGTGGCACCATGTGCACCATACTGTGGCACCACGTGCACCATACTGTGGCACCACGTGCACCA
Source organism: Reticulitermes speratus (assembly GCA_021186555.1). NCBI lineage: Eukaryota > Metazoa > Arthropoda > Insecta > Blattodea > Rhinotermitidae > Reticulitermes > Reticulitermes speratus. Next base: position 1,337,008 of record JAJKFL010000001.1, read on the forward strand.
TACTGTGGCACCACGTGCACCATCCAGCACATGGCGTCGTTGACGTTAATTAAGCCTCCAACCTAAATAAAGTTTGTAAACAACAATGGTAACGTTACTCCGACACACGCCACGAAGTCACGTACGATGATTGGAGGTATAGCTCCACTTATTCTTAACTTCGGCACTAGATGAAAATCAGTAGTGAGCCTCACGCCCTGGTCGCTTTTTTCCTGGAGTGATTTCCCTGGATAAGCGTTGAATGAGAAGTTAGTTGTGCCCTAGAGCTGGGCTCGACGTTTCGGATAAAAATCTCTTTCCCCAGTCGATATGCGAAGCGTGCATCGTCTAACGAAGTAAAAAAATTAAATAGTTTGACATTATTGTTATGCTAGTGTGAAAATGATTTTGATTTTTTACTGAATTGTTGGAGCAGATATAAAATTGTCAGATATGCCAGTCGTGGGAAAGTGCCTTAAAAGTGAGACCAGAGACAGAGTCGAGATGAGAAGACGAAAAGGTTTTACGTCTCTTTCATCATAAACCGAGCTGCTGTTTGTAATTTTACTGTTGCATATCTTACGTTTGTGACAGGACTCTAGATGCCACTTCCTGGAATTTAAAGGAATGTATATATGTATATATATATATGTATATATATACACATATATATATATACATAACGATACTTTCTAAAGAACGGTTTAGCCTAGTTTAAAACGTCGCGTAGCGAGAGATACGACGCAATAATGGTGGCACAAGTGGCGAAATTTGACAACTGTCACAACAAAACAGTAACGCCTCGGCAACAGATGTCTCTGCTTATAAATGCCTCTCGTCCCTTTCAGACGGACAGACAAACGTAAGAGGATTGCCGATTTTGCCTTTGTACTTGAACCCCTCCCCAGTGAGCAATAAAAAAGGCAGACGAGACTTCTGTAATATTGTGTAAAGAATGTGGCTTCCTTTTATACATGCAGCTATAACGCTATGAAGAGTATGCGGAAAGGAAATATTGAAAATTTTGTGGATTGCAGCCGCTCTGAAACGACACAAAACAGGAAGCGGAACTTGAGCGTAACGTATAGGAAGCGTCTGGGCGCCGTCAGACGTAGCGCTTATGACTGCAGCATGATAGAGCGTCACACAAAATGTGGACAGGGAAACCAGGACCTGTTTTGACAACACACGGCATTACTTCGAGTGTTTTACCCCTATAAAGCCCAGTGGTTACTATATGTACCACCATGTTTAACATTCACAACACACTGTTTTCTAAACACGCTTTTCATGCCTCACATACAGATGTGTATTTATATGTGTTTTGTGTGGATCTCAGAACAAACAGCGATTATTTCACTGTACAACATTAACTGACTGTTTTTGTTATCACGGACTGATTAGCGGGAGTGATGTTTGTTACGGGCGCTGGGTACGGACTGTATTTATGTGTTTTGTGTGGATCTCAGAACAAACAGCGATTATTTCGCTGTACAACATTAACTGACTGGTTTGTATAACTGAGACGGAGTGTGTTTACTGCGCGGTACGGACTGTATTTATGTGTTTTGTGTGGATCTCAGAACAAACAGCGATTATTTCACTGTACAACATTAACTGACTCTATTACTCTATCAGATCTATATACATTAATTTGTGGACTTTTCCATCGTCTAATGCATTCAAATTAATGTATTATATTTAACACTGCTGTGTTGGTTCATGATCGGCTCCGTCTTCAGGCTTGCTGTCAGAACACGATGTTGTCACATAATTATGCAACACGATGTTGTCACATAATTATGCAACACGATGTTGTCACATAATTATGCAACACGATGTTGTCACATAATTATGCAACACGATGTTGCACATAATTATGCACCGTTGCCACATAATACACTCAGTCACAGCCTCAAGTGATATCAGTGAACAAGTGACGTCACTGTGACAGTTGATGAACTGTGTCCACGCACATTTCACTACATATTTGGAGCTTGGTTTTCCTCAGGACCTTTACGTCTGTAAATTTGTGCCATTTCGAAATTAAAGAACGCCTTGCTGAATTTGCGTGCTACGTCACGAAGTGCAACGTTGGCAATCCTATTAATTCTTGTTAAAATGTGATTTTTCTCTTCGTGTTTTGGACGGTTGTAATATTCGTCTTTGTACTGAATCGAATTTTCCATCCCGCGAAGAAAATAAGTTTTGAACTGCGCTCGCCAAAGGATTACACGTATTACGTCTTTGAACGTAACACAGTAATGCACTGGTAGTTCGAGAAGGCACACACAGACAGCGCTAGAGTCAGTCGCTTGTGTAACTTGTCTAAAACTTGTTTGAATCCTTGTGACGTCATTTCCTATTGTTACGCATTCTTCCCCTAAAAGCCGAGGAGATGGAAGTCCAATATAGGCAGTGCGCTGTTTCCGCCGACAATGCCAAGTACAGTGTGTTTACAGTTCAAAGTGATAGCATAGGAACAGGTTCCGCTTGGCTGACTTCTTTTGTTCGCCGTATTGTTTAAAAGAGAACGGTAGACGCATTACGACGGACTGAGTCTAATACTGTAACCGAAGTTTCCACTTAGCCTGCCTTTTCTGTACCTTACAAATATCTTACAATATATCACAAACACTTCGCTTCTTCCAGAAGTAATCAGCCTTAAATTTAGCCATTCCAGGCATTAGAAGTTTTAAGTAAAAACCTTATGACTCATAAATACTACTGTAATGCTGCATAAGTTTCTAGTCTAACTCTATGTGCGTGCGTGCGGTGTGCGTGCGTGTGTGGCATGCCGCACCACACACACATATATATACAGGGCATACACAAAATAATGGTGCGGTTTTAATAGTGTTCACTATTAAAACCGCACCATTCTTTTGTGTATGCCCTGTATATATATAATATATATATATATTCACGAAGGGTGTTTAATAAAGGTAAAGGTAAAGATAAAGTTCTCCCTACAACAGGCCATGAAGGCCCAGAGGGGGAGTAGAGGTATAGCTGTACTCTTTCTTTAACCCTGGCACTAGATGAGGGTGGGTGGTCAACGCCACGCCCCGGCCGCTTTACCCCCGGGGAAACAGACCCGGTTCCCATTGTACAGGAGGTTGGGTGGGCCCCAGGGTCGGTCTGGACGGGTGCTGAAAATCTCGCCCCCACCGTGATTCGATCCCCGGACCGTCCAGCCTGTAGCCAGTCGTAGTGATGTAAACAAACGTTACGCTCCTAAGAATTTACATGTCAATATTCAAATGTTGAACTAAGTCCACCACACAGAGCAGGCAGTAGATTAAGTCGTTTTTTTAAATTATAAGTTTTACTATTAGAGTGAAAGTGGTGTGTACTTATGTATCTCGTAAATAATATTTCAAACTGAGCCCTTTCATACCTAATAGTTACCAGCCTGAGACAGTTATGTGGTAAACACATTTCGAGCAAGACCTCCTGATAAATGTCTTCGCTGCAGGGGCAGATTCACTGACATCGATCTTAAATGAACGCAAATACAAACGTATAGCACAATTTACTGGATCTATTGGCTGCATTAGTTAACTTTCTGTACAGCCTCGACAGTTTATGTTCAACAATTAATAAAGTTATCTAAAAGTGATAACAATTGACAGTAATGATCTTCCCACGACACAAGTTTTGACCAAAACAAACTTATAAAATGAATGTGCTAACAATCTGTTTGATTACGTAGCGGAAACAATAAACAGAAGACAATTGTTGAAGTAAGAAAAATTTATTGCAATAATTTCGCTTCTGATCGCCAACAGCACTTGGCGATCAACAAAACACTGTCTTTTATGGCCAATAATCTTTCTTCCATTGTCAGCTACAAACGTCCGCAATTCGCTCTATTGTTTTTTTGTCTGAAGTTGCTGTGTGCAGCTAACACTGCCTGTCTGCCTTATCCTTTTGTTATTAACCCTTTGAAGCCTCAGAAATGGGGAGAGAGAGAGAGAGAGAGAGAGAGCAAGAAGTGACTGAAGTGTGTGCAAATATGAGATACAGGGAAATACAGACTGTGTCGTGACGTTGACTGCTAGCAAGTACCCGCTCGTCCTTCTCGTAAGCCATGTTCAGACGTTCGTCTCAACAATACATAAAGTTCATTTTCTACCTCACAGAAAAGACCCTGTGCTTTCATTATAAATATAAATCGGGTTGTGATGTTTAGTCCAGCGATCGCCGGACCATCTACACGACACATATTGTCTGTGGGCAACTGTAAAGGGTCTGATATTAAGCAGTCGGTACGTATAGTTACCACTGCCCTCTAAAGGCACCATGTGTACTTTAAAAGACCTTTAGAATCTCTTGAATAAAGCCTGCAGTGACATTTAAGTAACTGGGATATTTGAGTGCATAGAATGTGCACATAGGCTGCGCGAGCAGAAGCTAATGTTATGCAGTTAACACATACAGCAGAACCTCGGTTATCCGAACTTCGCTTAAACGAAATTCGGGTTAACCGAAACCGGCCGACATGTTATTGATAAAGCGGTGGAGGGACATTGCAGCCAACAAACGTTGTGGGAAAAAAAGTTGAAACCAAAATATCATATTTTTGTTCGTATAAATTTGTAGTGTTGTATTGTATTGTAAATATCGTACACTTTATTGTGCCATAAATTGTATTAACATAAGACGTGTTTGTGAATAAATGTTATTTTTATTGCACCTTATCACGTCAAGCCGAATTTCCGAATTATCCGAAATATTGCTTATCCGAAATCGGGTCCGCCCCCTTTATTTCGCATAATCGAGGTTTACTGTATTTTACATGCTGCCTGCAGCCAACAAAAGCTACGTGTTTCGTTTCCACTTGCCCAGACTGTTCTGACGTCAGTAAATATGATTTTGTTTTGTGGTGAAGGGCCCCGCAGCAGATACTACGGACGCACCGCAGCCTTGAGGCTTATTGTGCAAGACGATCAATTTGTATTATTTCTCCAAGTAATGGAGCACAGGTGGAATGAAATTGAGAGGGGAAAACCGAAGTACTCGGGGAAAAACCCTGTCCCAGTGCCACTTTGTCCACCACAAATCCCATATGGGCTGACACGGGATCGAACCCGGGCCACCGCGGTAAATGTGGATGTGTTAAACAAGCATATCTGTCACTGGTAACAGTCAGGAACAGGACCTCAGTGTGGCAGTAACAAGTAATGTCCTTGTCTGACGAGAACAGCCTCGACCTTGACAGCCTAGGTACGGTCCGTTATCTCCAGTCTAACGTTCCTGATGAAACGTGTAGTTCCTGTCAGAATGTCTTGAACTCTCCACCTCTCATTCTTCACTGCTGTTCATTTGTTAGTTGTTCAGTTTGTAACAGTGCTACCGGGAGTCCAGTGCAAGTTGTAACCAGATAGTACACCGCAATAAATAATAGTATTTGTGGGATATGACCTGATGTAGGGCGATCCCAGTGACCGCGCGGTCTAAGGCGTGGGTCTACGGCCGCTCGCTTGCTGGGATTGCGGGTTCGAATCCCGCCGAGGCATGGATGTCTGTCTCTTGTGAGTGTTGTGTGTTGTCAGGTAGAGGTCTCTGCGACGAGCTGATCACTCGTCCAGAGGAGTGCTACTGAGTGTGTGTGTGTCTGAGTGTGATCGTAAAGCCTCGAACAATGAGGCGGCCTAGGCCCCCAAGGGCTGTCGAGCCATTGAAAAAAAATGACGCAGTGTAGACTGGTAAATAGTTATTAATCTAATGTAGTTGTTTAGCAGTTCGTATGGTATCATGTCCAAGAAATGTTCAGTATTTTTCAGTACTGCTGTTGTTTAGAAACAAACACCCTGTAGTTGGGTGTAAGATGTCAAGTCTTCATTTGAGTATTGCTTTGTTCTTGTAGCATCTTCAGCTCGAAATATTATTCAGGGAAGATTTGTAAGAGTGGAGATGTGTAAAGGCATTACGAGGATTCGTGTCGACTGCAGAACGCCTTGTGGTCTGATAGAATTTGACTGACGTCCTGCGAACTGTCTGTAGGGTTCTGCCAGCCTGGAAGGCGTCGCACGCCACAAAACTATAATCTTCAAAGTCTCTGCGGTGAGAACATCAAGTTTCCCGTAAGTGGGAACTCGCGTGGAAACATTTGTTACACAAACAGTGGCTTGTGTTCTTTTTCAGGCGTGTTGTAACACATTTATTCAACACACTTTCTCTTCAGATGCCTGCCAGATATATTATAATACGTAATTTTTTGCCGCTACTTCCGACGGAAATCTGCCATCAACAGGTCAAAAAATCACTAATCCAAAAGTCATTGGTAGATCATTGCATATTTCTGATCATTAAGATGCGCCTTCAACACTGCACAGTAATAACAGTGTTGAACAAAGTGGATAAAAATTTTCACCTTTAAAGTGTTGATTTCAGTTTACCGCCGCGATGTTGATGAGATCTGTGCTCTTCTGGGTAATTACGCGGTGTCGTGTGGTAAAGGTGTACCGACGTTTCGGGACATAACGACGTTTCGGGACATACCGGCGTTTCGGGACATACCGACGTTTCGGGATATACCGATGTTTCGGGACATACTGACGTTTCGGGACATACCGACGTTTCGGGATATACCGATGTTTCGGGACATACTGACGTTTCGGGACAACGTGGAGGTTCCATCTTCACGGGTCAAGAGTCCGTGTAGGCCTACTCGGACTCTTGACCCGTGAAGATGAAACCGACACGTTGTCCCGAAACGTCGGTTAACAATTACCACACGACGCCGCGTAATTACCCAGAAGAGCGCAGATATTTTTAAGTTTTCTTTCAGTTAATTATTTTGTGTTATGTGTTATATTTAAGTGACGGTATTTCACAGTTACACTCTTGTACTTTTCTTGGATCTTGTAGCGATGCAGTACAACAGAATCCACCAATGGAAGTCTTTAAGCCAGTACAGCAATTCCTACAGCAAAATAAATTACAATAAACACGTGACAAAAGGCACAGAATTACACTAAAGTGACAATTTTTATCAATTTTAGTCAGGGGTGCAAAAATTTTTCAAAATTCTTGGAGCCACCTCAAAATTGTAGGCGCCAGAAGGGTGACATGAAGAAGATTATATCTGAAGATCTGTGGCCTGTCTGGCTTCACCATATTTTTCTTAATTATCTCATGAAGGGCACAATTTTCGAAAAAAAAGTTATTGAACACAAAATGTGTGTTTTGATTTTCTCTACAACATTTGTCTCAAACATTTCTCATTCTAACAACAATTCAGCAAGCTATTACCATAAATGTACGTAGGTCTTTATGTAAAGTACCGTTATTGTTGTCAGATTTTAATGAAACTTGAATTTTCTAGACAGATTTTCGATAAATATTCAAATATTAAATTTCATGAAAATCCTTTCAGTGGGAGCCGAGTTGTTACATCTGGACGGACGGAAGGACAGACACATGACGAAGCTAATGCAATCTTTTCGCAATTTTGCGAACTCGCCTAAAAATTAATGATATAGTACCCAATATTATTTGCATCTGACGGTAACATATTGACGTAATTAAACAGTATGCTGGTGTCCACCATTGTGTGCTCATTTGACCGGATGCTACGTGAGGGTCTTTCTCTGACGTCATATCCCCTTTCGTGGCCCTGTATCTTACACGCACTCTTAAAGCATACGTCACAGCTTTACGCAATTTTAAGTGCTGTATTCAAGTACTCATTCGAAGTTACTGAACAAGTAGATATAAAACCCAATTAGTCCCGATATCCGGTATCCGATCCCCTTCTGAGTACAAATTTAGAGCCTTGCTGCAGTAACCTGTTCGGCCATATGACCATTAAGTAAAGTGTTGTATTTTTAGAGCACCCTGTATATATTTGTCTTATCATGTTTGTGTAGTTGGCGTGCCGTATCTTGCGCTGTGTAGCTGCAAGCACCAACAGTATATAAATAGCTTATATTTTGTAAACACGTGACTGCATTTCGTCGTATTTTACAGTAAGAAGTTCACAGTGACGATAAGCGGATTTTTCGAAAGACGGGATCTTGACTTTTTGTGACTGGCTCAAGTGTTGCGTTTACGAGATCGAAAATTTGCATCAACTTGTATTCCTTTTGAAGATTAAGGTTACAGTCTTTTGGTACGTGGCGCCGTGAAGATTGGTAACTTCTTATCGGCGTTACACAGAAGCTTGCTGACTCTACCTTTAGGGCAGACCAAGAATATGGAGGCAAGTTCCTCCGAAACGTCGGTAACAATGTACCAGTCAACACAGCATTATGTGCCACGTGACTATCATTCAGCTATTGCGCTATTTCTCAAAACATTAACCTCGGGTCTTTGTAATGTAGTCGTAATGTGTTTTCTATAGGATGGAAATTGAAGTTCTAAACACTATGTAAATAAATTTAGGAGTCAGTTATACGTTAAATGTTCTTAAGTTTGTAATAATGCACTTTAGATTTCCTCAGAATGTGTTACGTTAGGAACCCTGCAGTATTACATGCTGAGCTCTGAAGTGCTGCATGTAAGATACGAGCACTCAAGAGACATCTCGTGACGTCATAGGCATTGGCGTAAGTGGATCCGTGAATGCTGTCTGCGATGTTCTGAGCAACAAACACATCCATTTGTTTTTGTACTTTGTTGTACCATTCGACATGACCACTTTTGAATCCACGAAAAGGGGATACAGAAACTGGACGTAAGGTCGAAATCGTGCCACGTGCAGCCAAGCCATTCGTGATGCTGCGGTCACTATATTTACCACCAGGTTTAACATTCAACAATTCTACGTTCTACCCACACCAGTGTATTTATGTGTTTTGTGTGGATCTCAGAACAAACAGCTATTATTTCGCTGTACAGCATTAACTGACTGGTTTGTATAACTGAGACGGAGTGTGTTTACTGCGCGGTACGGACTGTATTTATGTGTTTTGTGTGGATCTCAGAACAAACAGCGATTATTTCACTGTACAACATTAACTGACTGGTTTGTATAACTGAGACGGAGTGTGTTTACTGCGCGGTACGGACTGTATTTATGTGTTTTGTGTGGATCTCAGAACAAACAGCGATTATTTCACTGTACAACATTAACTGACTGGTTTGTATAACTGAGACGGAGTGTGTTTACTGCGCGGTACGGACTGTATTTATGTGTTTTGTGTGGATCTCAGAACAAACAGCGATCATTTCACTGTACAGCATTAACTGACTGGTTTGTATAACTGAGACGGAGTGTGTTTACTGCGCGGTACGGACTGTATTTATGTGTTTTGTGTGGATCTCAGAACAAACAGCGATTATTTCACTGTACAACATTAACTGACTGGTTTGTATAACTGAGACGGAGTGTGTTTACTGCGCGGTACGAGCTGTATCTTTAAATATAATTTTGATTAATTTGACGATTCAGAGCAGTAAGCTGACACAAGTTACCTTCACAATATGACTTAAACAAAACTCAGTTTAATTTTTATTTCATAGTGTTTTAAGCGGAGATGACGACGGATGCAGTAGGTTTCTGCGAAACGTCGTTACTGGCATGTGGTGCCGTTTAGATTGGTAAATACTTACCATCATTTCAGAACAGACTGTTGCCTCCGTCCTCAATTATGGCTTATGCAGCAGGTTCCTATCTACCAGACTACACAGTATGACGTATTGTGACGTCATAATGGTGCTTCATTTAACTCCGTGAAGCTGATATTCGCGTAGCTTGTTGAGACGTTGCCAGCACTTTATGCAACCCAGAGTTTTATTGTGAGCCAGCTGAATACAATCCACACACACAGTCGCTGTCATTTCAACATCGTCCTCCCCTCTACACGTAAACATATTTCGTCTCCGTCACAACAAAATCTAGCCGCTCGGTCATCTGTTTTCTGCGTCTTTTTACTTTCGCGTTATTTTATTTGTATCTTCTGTATTCTGTTATGCTTTCTTATTTACTGTATTTTCCCTTTTCTGTTTTTATCTTTTTTGTTTCTTTATTCCCTTATCGTTCTGATTCTTTCTTTCGTAATTTATTTATACATGTTGTTTTACCTCTTTTGTATCTGCTTTTTCTTCTCTTATTTCCTTATATTTATTCTTGCTTTTCCTTTACTTCTTCCTTTCGCCCTTTCTCTGTTGTTTATTTTTTCTCTAATTCGTTCTGTACATTTTAGTTCTTTTATTTTTGCTTTCCGTTTATTTATCTCTTTTTTCCTTGTCGCCTACTTTCTCTGTACCTTTCTGTGTTTTTTTTCGGTTTCTTTCGTTTCACATTTTCAGGCACGCACACGCATAAACGCACTTGTCACAGCTACACATTTTCAGGCACGCACACACATAAACACACTTGTCACAGCTACACATTTTCAGGCACGCACACGCATAAACACACTTGTCACAGCTACACATTTTCAGGCACGCACACGCATAAACACACTTGTCACAGTTACACATTTTCAGGCACGCACACGCATAAACACACTTGTCACAGTTACACATTTTCAGGCATGCAAACACATAAACGCACTTGTCACAGTTACACATTTTCAGGCACGCAAACACATAAACGCACTTGTCACAGCTACACATTTTCAGGCACGCACACGCATAAACGCACTTGTCACAGCTACACATTTTCAGGCACGCACACGCATAAACGCACTTGTCACAGCTACACATTTTCAGGCACGCACACGCATAAACACACTTGTCACAGTTACACATTTTCAGGCACGCACACGCATAAACACACTTGTCACAGTTACACATTTTCAGGCACGCACACGCATAAACACACTTGTCACAGTTACACATTTTCAGGCATGCAAACACATAAACACACTTGTCACAGCTACACATTTTCAGGCACGCACACGCATAAACACACTTGTCAGAGCTACACATTTTCAGGCACGCACACGCATAAACACACTTGTCACAGTTACACATTTTCAGGCACGCACACACCTAAAACACTTGTCACAGCTACACATTTTCAGGCACGCACACGCATAAACACACTTGTCAGAGCTACACATTTTCAGGCACGCACACGCATAAACACACTTGTCACAGCTACACATTTTCAGGCACGCACACGCATAAACGCACTTGTCACAGCTACACATTTTCAGGCACGCACACGCATAAACGCACTTGTCACAGCTACACATTTTCAGGCACGCACACGCATAAACGCACTTGTCACAGCTACACATTTTCAGGCACGCACACGCATAAACACACTTGTCACAGCTACACATTTTCAGGCACGCACACGCATAAACACACTTGTCACAGCTACACATTTTCAGGCACGCACACGCATAAACACACTTGTCACAGTTACACATTTTCAGGCACGCAAACACATAAATGCACTTGTCACAGTTACACATTTTCAGGCACGCACACGCATAAACACACTTGTCACAGTTACACATTTTCAGGCACGCAAACACATAAACGCACTTGTCACAGTTACACATTTTCAGGCACGCAAACACATAAACGCACTTGTCACAGTTACACATTTTCAGGCACGCAAACACATAAACGCACTTGTCACAGCTACACATTTTCAGGCACGCACACACCTAAACACACTTGTCACAGCTACACATTTTCAGGCACGCACACGCATAAACGCACTTGTCACAGCTACACATTTTCAGGCACGCACACACATAAACGCACTTGTCACAGCTACACATTTTCAGGCACGCAAACACATAAACGCACTTGTCACAGCTACAAATTTTCAGGCACGCAAACACATAAACGCACCTGTCACAGCTACAAATTTTCAGGCACGCAAACACATAAACGCACTTGTCACAGCTACACATTTTCAGGCACGCAAACACATAAACGCACTTGTCACAGTTACACATTTTCAGGCACGCAAACACATAAACGCACTTGTCACAGCTACACATTTTCAGGCACGCACACACCTAAACACACTTGTCACAGCTACACATTTTCAGGCACGCACACGCATAAACGCACTTGTCACAGCTACACATTTTCAGGCACGCACACACATAAACGCACTTGTCACAGCTACACATTTTCAGGCACGCAAACACATAAACGCACTTGTCACAGCTACAAATTTTCAGGCACGCAAACACATAAACGCACCTGTCACAGCTACAAATTTTCAGGCACGCAAACACATAAACGCACTTGTCACAGCTACACATTTTCAGGCACGCAAACACATAAACGCACTTGTCACAGTTACACATTTTCAGGCACGCAAACACATAAACGCACTTGTCACAGCTACACATTTTCAGGCACGCAAACACATAAACGCACTTGTCACAGCTACACATTTTCAGGCACGCAAACACATAAACGCACTTGTCACAGCTACAAATTTTCAGGCACGCACACACATAAACACACTTGTCACAGCTACACATTTTCAGGCACGCACACACATAAACACACTTGTCACAATTACACATTTTCAGGCACGCACACACATAAACACACTTGTCACAATTACACATTTTCAGGCACGCACACACATAAACACACTTGTCACAGCTACACATTTTCAGGCACGCACACACATAAACACACTTGTCACAATTACACATTTTCATGCACGCACACACATAAACACACTTGTCACAGTTACACATTTTCAGGCACGCACACACATAAACGCACTTGTCACAGCTACAAACTCTCATTTCACACAAACGGCACCACAGACCGCTATGTCTTGTATTCCTTGCTGCTTATCTCTCAAGATTGTCATTTTGTGTAGCCACTGTCTTTGTTGCGTGTCTAATAGCCGCACTTACCTTAATTCGCGTGAATTTGTTCCCATATTGAACCTAAGAGTCAGGGCTGGTAACATTTCATTGTTTCTAGAGGGAAATTTATCACATCCAGATTTATGTTGCCTGCAATTAACTACGTTAGCCCCAACGGACAGATTCTAATCCAGGAAGACACAGCAAGCCTACCAACTATATCTTTAAATTACAAATAATCTTCAAGGTATTAACACTGTTACCAACTGATCCTCTGACATGTTGATCCGTAACTAAACACATAGGCCGGAGTGTCTGAGGACGTCCGATAATCGCAGTGTTACGTCACATCCGTGTTTTTGTGGTTCAGTATCTGTGACTTGTCAGCGAGTAGCAGACATTTGCACGGGTCGTAATGTTGGTGTATCTCTGTCAACAGGTAGGCGTTTTTTACAGCATTTGGACCGCGCTATGTATCAGATGTTAGGTGAATATTAGGAACGTGATGTTATGTGTAGTTACGAAGATATGTATAAAGGTTTCGGAGAAGCATATTCCTTCCATCTTCAGGGTAGCAGTGTGTCGAACGTGGGAAAGTGTGTTATGGGAAGTACAGCGTTGCAACATACATTATGATCCAACCAATGGCAAACTAGCGGACTTGATAAGGGAAGCAGAGGAGTTTAGAGACGAATGGCGGACTATTGTAAGTACTGCAGTTTAATTTTAGGTTTCATAAGAAGTGTGGAATTTCGTTACTAGCTGCACAACTGGTAGCTTCTCAAGGCGATGTTACTCAGTTATATTTTTAGATAAATTGCTTACTTTCTGAAGCATAAGTAACTTCTTCATTTGGTACACAAATCTGCTTGCGAATTACAGAAGCCGAGCTAATTATAATCTGTCTTGCGCATGCGCTGTACGATGAATTTGTTCACCTTTGCTATGACTTATGTAACGGTAAAGGTAAAGGTAAAGCAACCCCATTACAGACCTGGACAGGCCCTTAGGGCTCCAGGAGTTTGAGGCTCACAGATTTATAGACAGTCGGCACATGAAGGTGGTAAGGTTGTCAGCCCTAAGCACCGGCCGCCTTTACCACTCAGGAAATACTCCTGGTACTCATTTCTGTTAGAGGCTGAGTCGACCCCAGGGCCATAGTGCGACCGAAACGATTATGTCAATGAAAAATTCCAATGACAACATCGGGAATCGAACCCGCGACCTTCTGGCTTGTAGCACAGTGCCTCAACCAACTGCGCCACCGCGTGCCCCGTGACTCCTGTAGCGTAGTAATTTTATAGCAGAATCGCGAGACGTAGAGAAGAAACCGAATTCGTTAAAACTCAAATCTAAGTCTTACTGCTTTTGCCAGTTTGAGTTCTAACTTTATTGCAAGTTAGATGAACCGCCTTGCTAAGCGTCAAGAAAGGAAGACGGTTTTGTTTTTGTTTTTCTTTGTTCTCCAAAGTACTTCGTTACCTTAATGAAATATTTTGCAATTAGTGTGTTTTTGTAATTTAATTAATTGCTTTGTAATTGGATGGATGCTTACGTGAACTTATTAAAAGTTATCGGATTTGGATATAATTAAAGAAGGAAGTGAAAATTGGCTGCCTGGTCTTTATTAATTTAATAGAGATTTAAAATTGTAACTTTAGGGGTATCCTAATTTAAAACTCTGATACCTTAGACTTTATAATGATATTGGAGGGGGGTGTTTAGAGGTGCTTCAGCATTTGTGGCTAATTGCGTTTTTAAATAATTAGTACACAAATTCGTAACAGAATGAAATAAATTGATGACTGTGTTAAACCTTTAAGGACGAAACGTCATTAATTTTACTTGAGGCTGAGTCCGTACCGCGCAGTAAACACACTCCGTCTCAGTTATACAAACCAGTCAGTTAATGTTGTACAGTGAAATAATCGCTGTTTGTTCTGAGATCCACACAAAACACATAAATACAGTCCGTACCGCGCAGTAAACACACTCCGTCTCAGTTATACAAACCAGTCAGTTAATGCTGTACAGTGAAATAATCGCTGTTTGTTCTGAGATCCACACAAAACACATAAATACAGTCCGTACCGCGCAGTAAACACACTCCGTCTCAGTTATACAAACCAGTCAGTTAATGTTGTACAGTGAAATAATCGCTGTTTGTTCTGAGATCCACACAAAACACATAAATACAGTCCGTACCGCGCAGTAAACACACTCCGTCTCAGTTATACAAACCAGTCAGTTAATGCTGTACAGTGAAATAATCGCTGTTTGTTCTGAGATCCACACAAAACACATAAATACAGTCCGTACCGCGCAGTAAACACACTCCGTCTCAGTTATACAAACCAGTCAGTTAATGTTGTACAGTGAAATAATCGCTGTTTGTTCTGAGATCCACACAAAACACATAAATACAGTCCGTACCGCGCAGTAAACACACTCCGTCTCAGTTATACAAACCAGTCAGTTAATGTTGTACAGTGAAATAATCGCTGTTTGTTCTGAGATCCACACAAAACACATAAATACAGTCCGTACCGCGCAGTAAACACACTCCGTCTCAGTTATACAAACCAGTCAGTTAATGTTGTACAGTGAAATAATCGCTGTTTGTTCTGAGATCCACACAAAACACACAAATACAGTCCGTACCGCGCAGTAAACACACTCCGTCTCAGTTATACAAACCAGTCAGTTAATGCTGTACAGTGAAATAATCGCTGTTTGTTCTGAGATCCACACAAAACACATAAATACAGTCCGTACCGCGCAGTAAACACACTCCGTCTCAGTTATACAAACCAGTCAGTTAATGCTGTACAGTGAAATAATCGCTGTTTGTTCTGAGATCCACACAAAACACATAAATACAGTCCGTACCGCGCAGTAAACACACTCCGTCTCAGTTATACAAACCAGTCAGTTAATGTTGTACAGTGAAATAATCGCTGTTTGTTCTGAGATCTACACAAAACACATAAATACAGTCCGTACCGCGCAGTAAACACACTACGTCTCAGTTATACAAACCAGTCAGTTAATGTTGTACAGTGAAATAATCGCTGTTTGTTCTGAGATCCACACAAAACACATAAATACACTGTGTGGGCAGAACGTAGAATTTGTGAATGTTAAACATGGTGGTACATATAGTAACCACTGTGCTTAGGGGTTTCAAGCTGCAGCTCCAACAAACAAGCCCTAAGGTAAAATAATGCCGGAATGTTTCGAATCCCACCGAGGGCATGGATGTCTGTCTCTTGTGAGTGTTGTGTGTTGTCAGGTAGAGGTCTCTGCGACGGGCTTATCACTCGTCCAGAGGAGTCCTACCGAGTGTGGTGTGTCTGAAGTATGTGATCTTGAAGCCTCGAACAATGAGGCGACCTAGGCCCCCAAGGGGCTGTCGAGCCATTAAAAAAAAAGGACTGTAGCCTGTAGAGACCTGGTGTCCGTGTGTGTCTTACATGTAGCTTGGTGTCCGTGTGTGTCTTACATGTAGCTTGGTGTCCGTGTGTGTCTTACATGTAGCTTGGTGTCCGTGTGTGTCTTACATGTAGCCTGGTGTCCGTGTGTGTCTTACATGTAGCCTGGTGTCCGTGTGTGTCTTACATGTAGCTTGGTGTCCGTGTGTGTCTTACATGTAGCTTGGTGTCCGTGTGTGTCTTACATGTAGCTTGGTGTCCGTGTGTGTCTTACATGTAGCTTGGTGTCCGTGTGTGTCTTACATGTAGCCTGGTGTCCGTGTGTGTCTTACATGTAGCTTGGTGTCCGTGTGTGTCTTACATGTAGCTTGGTGTCCGTGTGTGTCTTACATGTAGCTTGGTGTCCGTGTGTGTCTTACATGTAGCCTGGTGTCCGTGTGTGTCTTACATGTAGCTTGGTGTCCGTGTGTGTCTTACATGTAGCCTGGTGTCCGTGTGTGTCTTACATGTAGCCTGGTGTCCGTGTGCTACACTGTGCAGTTCAAACAACCAACATTCAATCCCCACTCTCACTCCACTCACATTTCCCGAGTTTAGCATCCATGGAGCCTTAACGTTTCTCTCCAATATTATCTGTATACCTTTGAACAGGAATGCATGGACATATACTTCTATTCCCCAATACATCTTTATTACGTGCTTATCGGTAGTTTAACAATCCGTGAAACTACCTTCACGTTCCACCCGCCTTCACACCGCAATGTTAAACATGCATTGTACGAATGCCATGTCGCCTGAATGGTTAGGCTGCCAATCCACAGATAAGACTTTCAAAAAAGACTTGCGCTCTGTTTCTGCCACTTGTTAAGTTGTTTACACACAAAGTGCGTTGCCTGTTTCTGTATTCAAAGTACGGCCATGTGTGTAGACAGCCCTTGTCGCTCTGAGGGCACCCCCTCCCCTTCTGATTACAATTCACCCTCTTTCCACATCATTATGGTACTTGTTAACAATTTTCTGCTGGTTGCTTGGCAACCAGAAAGCTAGGATCATCCTTAGAGTGCTGAAATGCGAAGTCTTCGGATTTTATTTAAGCGGATAGAACAGAGCGACTGTGAAACTGTGACGAAGGTGCAGCCGACGTCAGGTTCTGAATGTGAACTTTATTGCGTTAAGCAGCGGATGGAAGCCGGGAAGTTTCGTATTTGTGTCATTCATGTTTCGTAACTCGGAGGAAATATCAGTGAGAGGCGTCAGAGGAAAAATCTTTCCTTTACTGTCAAGATGTTTCTTTGAACCCACTGGCTGTGTGTTCTGTGCACTTCGCAAAGTGTTGCACAGTGTTTAGGGATCGCTTTGTAATTTCTGACTGTCCTTGACGAGGTAAAGATGGAAGGAAGCCTAGTGTGGAGCTGCGTGGTCTGTGTGCGTCTAAATCGTTGGTAGGGTTTTTGTGAATTTCCGTATAGGCGTTTTTTTTTTTTACAAACGCTAGTTTTATGAAAATTGGTTCAGTTAATAGAACATAAAATGTGTATTTTGATTTTCTCTACAACTTTTGTCTCAAACATTTGTCATTCTAACAACAATTCAGCAAGCTATTACCATAAATGTACGTAGGTCTTTATGTAAAGTACCGTTATTGTTGTCAGATTTTAATGAAACTTGAATTTTCTAGACAGATTTTCGAAAAATACTCAAATATAAACTTTTATGAAAATGCCTACATTGAGAGTCGAGATGTTCCGTACGGACAGACGGACAGACATAAACAAGCCAACAGTCTCTTTCCGCAATTTTGCGAACACGCCTAAAAATAACAGATATTCGTAGCTTTCGAGCTGTAGGGTAAACATTTAAGGTAGACAAATTTGCACTTAACAATCGTTCACAAACTCAATACATTATTATTATTATTATTATTATTATTATTATTATCTTCTTCTTCCTCAATTCACAGCGGTTTTGCTGGTTTTAAAATAGTTACGCCAAAAACTTTCTGACTATACGACATGTGTTAAGTATTACTGCTTTCTGCATTAGTATATACAGAGCAGGGCGGAGATTGAGCAGTTGGAAACTGTCGTGTATTATGTTTGTGATAATACAGCTGTGGGTAGTGCTAGTGGCACTATATGGCACTATAATACAGCTGTGGGTAGTGCTAGTGGCACTATATGGCACTATAATACAGCTGTGGGTAGTGCTAGTGGCACTATATGGCACTATAATACAGATGTGGGTAGTGCTAGTGGCACTATATGGCACTATAATACAGCTGTGGGTAGTGCTAGTGGCACTATATGGCACTATAATACAGCTGTGGGTAGTGCTAGTGGCACTATATGGCACTATAATACAGCTGTGGGTAGTGCTAGTGGCACTATATGGCACTATAATACAGCTGTGGGTAGTGCTAGTGGCACTATATGGCACTATAATACAGCTGTGGGTAGTGCTAGTGGCACTATATGGCACTATAATACAGCTGTGGGTAGTGCTAGTGGCACTATATGGCACTATAATACAGCTGTGGGTAGTGCTAGTGGCACTATATGGCACTATAATACAGATGTGGGTAGTGCTAGTGGCACTATATGGCACTATAATACAGCTGTGGGTAGTGCTAGTGGCACTATATGGCACTATAATACAGCTGTGGGTAGTGCTAGTGGCACTATATGGCACTATAATACAGCTGTGGGTAGTGCTAGTGGCACTATATGGCACTATAATACAGCTGTGGGTAGTGCTAGTGGCACTATATGGCACTATAATACAGCTGTGGGTAGTGCTAGTGGCACTATATGGCACTATAATACAGCTGTGGGTATGCTAGTGGCACTGTATGGCACTATAATACAGCTGTGGGTAGTGCTAGTGGCACTATATGGCACTATAATACAGCTGTGGGTAGTGCTAGTGGCACTATATGGCACTATAATACAGCTGTGGGTAGTGCTAGTGGCACTATATGGCACTATAATACAGCTGTGGGTAGTGCTAGTGGCACTATATGGCACTATAATACAGCTGTGGGTAGTGCTAGTGGCACTATATGGCACTATAATACAGCTGTGGGTAGTGCTAGTGGCACTATATGGCACTATAATACAGCTGTGGGTAGTGCTAGTGGCACTATATGGCACTATAATACAGCTGTGGGTAGTGCTAGTGGCACTATATGGCACTATAATACAGCTGTGGGTAGTGCTAGTGGCACTATATGGCACTATAATACAGCTGTGGGTAGTGCTAGTGGCACTATATGGCACTATAATACAGCTGTGGGTAGTGCTAGTGGCACTATTTGGACCGCGTTCATTTGCCATATTATTTTTAATTTATATGAGTCTATTAATAATTATTGATAGACTCATATAAAATAAGAATAATGGTAACGTTAGTAGTAGTAGTAGCAGTAGTAGTAGTAGTAAAGGCCTAGACAGGTCCTGAGGGCTCCAGAAGGTTGAGGCTCCCAGGTTTTTAGACAGTCGGCACATGAAGGTGGTAAGGTCGTCAGCCCTACGCACCGGCCGCCTTTACCCCCCAGGAAAGATTCCTGGTACTCATTTCTGTTAGAGGCTGAGTCGACCCCAGGGCCATAGTGCGACCGAAAGGATTATGTCAATGAAAAATTCCAGTGACACCATCGGGAATCGAACCCGCGACCTTCCGGCTTGTAGCGCAGTGCCTCAACCAACTGCGCCACCGCGTGCCCCCGTAGTAGTACTAGTAGTAGTAGTAGTAGTAGTAGTAGTAGTAGTAGCAGTAGTAGTAGTAGTAGTAGTAGTAGTAGTAGTAGCAGTAGTAGTAGCAGTAGTACTAGTAAAGATCTGTTACACCAGAAATCTCCGCTACAAGTATGTTTGTCAGTGGCACTCCAATCTCTCTGTCCACTGATCACAAAACGTATCATGCAGTATTCATTTCTGCAGTCCGTAAGCTGTTTCTACATCGGCAAGCTACGTTTTCCGAATTGAGCAGCACTTTTTTTCCCCTCTATAACTTTCATATTTATCCACTGAACTGTGCGGAATGGCCTTCTGGAATACCGTAAATTTCATTAGTGGTTATTTAGTCCGTAATCCGTGACAGATTTAAAGAAATTATTCAGAACAACGCCGACGAGATATGAAATCGCAGTGTAACAGGAGCCAGTGCGGAGAAGTAAAATAGCCCATTAGGGGAACAAATTAATGGAAAGGTGGGTCCAGTAATCCCAGAGGATTACATCGGGAAATGGGTTCATATAGCACAAGGAGACGCTTCGAATTCTGATGTGGCGCACAGCAACAAACTGCAGTGCAACGCCGAGCGCCGTCTGTTGCCTGGCACAAATTGCTGTATTTTATTGCCTTACGTTCTGTGATTATTTATTGTAAAACGACTTTTAAAATAAGGTAAAAAACACTCAGGGCCAAGAAAAATTAGTCTGACTTTGATGTGCACATGGCACACTGTTAGTATATGGTACACACTACAGCTCAATATATACATGGCACACTGTTAGTATATGGTACACACTACAGCTCAATATATACATGGCACACTGTTAGTATATGGTACACACTATAGCTCAATATATACATGGCACTCTGTTAGTATATGGTACACACTATAGCTCTATATATACATGGCACAGTGTTAGTATATGGTACACACTACAGCTCAATATATACATGGCACAGTGTTAGTATATGGTACACACTACAGCTCAATATATACATGGCATTTTGTTAGTATATGGTACACACTATAGCTCAATATATACATGGCACTCTGTTAGTATATGGTACACACTATAGCTCTATATATACATGGCACATTGTTAGTATATGGTACACACCATAGTTCAATATATACATGACACACTGTTAGTATATGGTACACACCATAGTTCAATATACACATGGCACACTGTTAGTATATGGTACACACCATAGTTCAATATATACATGGCACACTGTTAGTATATGGTACACACTATAGCTCAATATATACAAGGCACTCTGTTAGTATATGGTACACACTATAGCTCTATATATACATGGCACATTGTTAGTATATGGTACACACCATAGTTCAATATATACATTACACACTGTTAGTATATGGTACACACCATAGTTCAATATATACATGGCACACTGTTAGTATATGGTACACACCATAGCTCAATATATACATGGCACACTGTTAGTATATGGTACACACCATAGCTCAATATATACATTGCAAACTGTTAGTATATGGTACACACCATAGCTCAATTGATACATGACACACTGTTAGTATATGGTACACACTATAGCTCAATATATACATGGCACACTGTCAGTATATGGTACACACCATAGCTCAATATATACATGGCAAACTGTTAGTATATGTTACACACCATAGCTCAATGTATACATGGCAAACTGTTAGTATATGGTACACACCATAGCTCAATTGATACATGGCACTCTGTTAGTACACATAAATACACTGTGTGGCAGAAAGTAGAATTGTTGAATGTTAAATATGGTGGTACATATAGTAACCACTTGGCTTTAAAGGGTTAAATAAGCATATGGACTGTTTTACCTTTACTGTGTTTAAAGTACGTCACAGTCACAACAGACACCAGACATTGGCCACTGTAACCTTCATTACTGTCTGCTGCTAGCGAGATAGTGTTGTGCTAATGATATGCATACGTCTTCCTTATATCTGTGAAAGCTTTTGTGAAGTTTTTTTTTCTGCAGAGACTGTACAAGTTCTGATAACAAATTGGGTCCTGAAGTGCGATTATAATGCAAATTGCTCGTGCTTAAATACCGGTAATTAAAAGGGCAGATAATGCCGCGTCCTGCAAAGAAAGTCGCAGCTTTCTTCGTAAATGAAGCTGTTTAAAATTTCCATCCCGAGATTAGCAATATCGGAGATACTGCGTGGCTGGCAGGATGAATGATGTGAAGGGAGTTTCGTGATATTGTCAGCAAAATTTTAACGAGGTTATTACGGATGAAAAATTGTAATTTTATGTAAAATTTTGAATTTTATATTGGGAGGTAAATCTATATTCAATGCATATCTTATCTACAGGGTGTTAATGTTATCTGCTTGACCGCATAGGAAGCCTGTATTCGCCATTTCTATTACAGATGCCGTGCTCAGGGAAACATTAAAGAAGCACCCTATATAAATTCAATTATACGTCAGAAAATGTTGTTCTTCACGTGATGTGTATTTGAATACGATAACAAATGAACAACGAACCTAAGCCGGTTTAGTATACCGTAGCTTTCTCATGGTAAAAGAAACAGGCTTACGAGCTCGTCATTCAGCTTGTGTGGGTGTGCTGTTGAACCACCTGGCCGATTTTTATGAAATTTGGTATCGCCGTCATACCAATGCAAAACGGTACAATCATGTGCTTGTTGATGTAATTGAATCTCTAATGACAGCACTGGTTAGGCCGGTTAGTGGCACTAATTGCACTTAATGCATTCAAATGTAACTTTTATTGAATTTAAAGCAGAAGATGGCGGCCTTCATATCATTTTATTTAGTGTTTGGTATCGTGAACCTGAGGGAAGAGGACCACTTGGAAGAACCAGGCGTAGATGGGAGGATAATATTAAAATGGATCTTCAAAAAGTAGGATGGGGGCTTAGATTGGATTGATATGGCTCAGGATAGGGACAGGTGGCGGGCTGTTGTGAGTGCGGTAATGAACCTTCGGGTTCAGAAAACGCGGGGAATTTCTTGACTAGCTGACAACTACATGCAGTTAGTTAGTTAGTTAGTTAGTTAGTTAGTTAGTTTGGTATCGTGGCGGTGTTCGTTACCCGAGTCAGACTCTACACAGAACTGCACTACACAACTCTATATCTAACTCTACAAGCCACCCCATTTAAACAACCACCCTTCAGTCTACCAGATACATAAACTCTACAAGCCACCCCATTTAAACAACCACCCTTCAGTCTACCAGATACATAAACTCTACAAGCCACCCCATTTAAACAACCACCCTTCAGTCTACCAGATACATAAACTCTACAAGCCACCCCATTTAAACAACCACCCTTCAGTCTACCAGATACATAAACTCTACAAGCCACGCCATTTAAACTACCACCCTTCAGTCTACCAGATACATAAACTCTACAAGCCACCCCATTTAAACAACCACCCTTCAGTCTACCAGATACATAAACTCTACAAGCCACCCCATTTAAACAACCACCCTTCAGTCTACCAGATACATAAACTCTACAAGCCACGCCATTTAAACAACCACCCTTCAGTCTACCAGATACATAAACTCTACAAGCCACGCCATTTAAACTACCACCCTTCAGTCTACCAGATACATAAACTCTACAAGCCACCCCATTTAAACAACCACCCTTCAGTCTACCAGATACATAAACTCTACAAGCCACCCCATTTAAACAACCACCCTTCAGTCAACCAGATACATAAACTCTACAAGCCACCCCATTTAAACAACCACCCTTCAGTCTACCAGATACATAAACTCTACAAGCCACCCCATTTAAACAACCACCCTTCAGTCTACCAGATACATAAACTCTACAAGCCACCCCATTTAAACAACCACCCTTCAGTCTACCAGATACATAAACTCTACAAGCCACCCCATTTAAACAACCACCCTTCAGTCTACCAGATACATAAACTCTACAAGCCACCCCATTTAAACAACCACCCTTCAGTCTACCAGATACATAAACTCTACAAGCCACGCCATTTAAACAACCACCTTCAGTCTACCAGATACATAAACTCCAAATTGTGTCCCGATATGTTGTCACGTTCTTTCACATATCACTGGCTTTCCCATCCTGCTTTGCCAACTTGTAATTGCTTTCCTTGTCCCGTGATATCGTCAATAAGACTTAAGACTGTGCGCTCCGTTCAGTAAGTACGTACAGCCGTATATCGTCAATAAGACGTAAGACTGTGCGCTCCGTTCAGTAAGTACGTACAGCCGTATATCGTCAATAAGACTTAAGACTGTGCGCTCCGTTCAGTAAGTACGTACAGCCGTATATCGTCAATAAGACGTAAGACTGTGCGCTCCGTTCAGTAAGTACGTACAGCCGTATATCGTCCATAAGACGTAAGACTGTGCGCTCCGTTCAGTAAGTACGTACAGCCGTATATCGTCAATAAGACGTAAGACTGTGCGCTCCGTTCAGTAAGTACGTACAGCCGTATATCGTCAATAAGACGTAAGACTGTGCGCTCCGTTCAGTAAGTACGTACAGCCGTATATCGTCAATAAGACTTAAGACTGTGCGCTCCGTTCAGTAAGTACGTACAGCCGTATATCGTCAATAAGACGTAAGACTGTGCGCTCCGTTCAGTAAGTACGTACAGCCGTATATCGTCCATAAGACGTAAGACTGTGCGCTCCGTTCAGTAAGTACGTACAGCCGTATATCGTCAATAAGACGTAAGACTGTGCGCTCCGTTCAGTAAGTACGTACAGCCGTATATCGTCAATAAGACGTAAGACTGTGCGCTCCGTTCAGTAAGTACGTACAGCCGTATATCGTCAATAAGACGTAAGACTGTGCGCTCCGTTCAGTAAGTACGTACAGCCGTATATCGTCAATAAGACTTAAGACTGTGCGCTCCGTTCAGTAAGTACGTACAGCCGTATATCGTCAATAAGACTTAAGACTGTGCGCTCCGTTCAGTAAGTACGTACAGCCGTATATCGTCAATAAGACTTAAGACTGTGCGCTCCGTTCAGTAAGTACGTACAGCCGTATATCGTCCATAAGACGTAAGACTGTGCGCTCCGTTCAGTAAGTACGTACAGCCGTATATCGTCAATAAGACGTAAGACTGTGCGCTCCGTTCAGTAAGTACGTACAGCCGTATATCGTCAATAAGACGTAAGACTGTGCGCTCCGTTCAGTAAGTACGTACAGCCGTATATCGTCAATAAGACGTAAGACTGTGCGCTCCGTTCAGTAAGTACGTACAGCCGTATATCGTCAATAAGACTTAAGACTGTGCGCTCCGTTCAGTAAGTACGTACAGCCGTATATCGTCAATAAGACTTAAGACTGTGCGCTCCGTTCAGTAAGTACGTACAGCCGTATATCGTCAATAAGACTTAAGACTGTGCGCTCCGTTCAGTAAGTACGTACAGCCGTATATCGTCAATAAGACGTAAGACTGTGCGCTCCGTTCAGTAAGTACGTACAGCCGTATATCGTCAATAAGACTTAAGACTGTGCGCTCCGTTCAGTAAGTACGTACAGCCGTATATCGTCCATAAGACGTAAGACTGTGCGCTCCGTTCAGTAAGTACGTACAGCCGTATATCGTCAATAAGACGTAAGACTGTGCGCTCCGTTCAGTAAGTACGTACAGCCGTATATCGTCAATAAGACGTAAGACTGTGCGCTCCGTTCAGTAAGTACGTACAGCCGTATATCGTCAATAAGACGTAAGACTGTGCGCTCCGTTCAGTAAGTACGTACAGCCGTATATCGTCAATAAGACTTAAGACTGTGCGCTCCGTTCAGTAAGTACGTACAGCCGTATATCGTCAATAAGACTTAAGACTGTGCGCTCCGTTCAGTAAGTACGTACAGCCGTATATCGTCAATAAGACTTAAGACTGTGCGCTCCGTTCAGTAAGTACGTACAGCCGTATATCGTCAATAAGACGTAAGACTGTGCGCTCCGTTCAGTAAGTACGTACAGCCGTATATCGTCAATAAGACTTAAGACTGTGCGCTCCGTTCAGTAAGTACGTACAGCCGTATATCGTCAATAAGACTTAAGACTGTGCGCTCCGTTCAGTAAGTACGTACAGCCGTATATCGTCAATAAGACTTAAGACTGTGCGCTCCGTTCAGTAAGTACGTACAGCCGTATATCGTCAATAAGACTTAAGACTGTGCGCTCCGTTCAGTAAGTACGTACAGCCGTATATCGTCAATAAGACTTAAGACTGTGCGCTCCGTTCAGTAAGTACGTACAGCCGTATATCGTCAATAAGACTTAAGACTGTGCGCTCCGTTCAGTAAGTACGTACAGCCGTATATCGTCAATAAGACGTAAGACTGTGCGCTCCGTTCAGTAAGTACGTACAGCCGTATATCGTCAATAAGACTTAAGACTGTGCGCTCCGTTCAGTAAGTACGTACAGCCGTATATCGTCAATAAGACGTAAGACTGTGCGCTCCGTTCAGTAAGTACGTACAGCCGTATATCGTCAATAAGACGTAAGACTGTGCGCTCCGTTCAGTAAGTACGTACAGCCGTATATCACGAACACACTTGCCCATTATGTGTTGTAAATCCGTAATTGCAAACATGGCGATGATGCGAAACGTGGAGTTTGTATTCCACAGCTTTAACTTGGAGGTCATTTATACTTAAGTATAAACTTCGTTAAAATAATGAAACAGTGTGACTGCTGTACAGTGATGATGATGATGATGATGATTCGAGCTTCAATTTTCGTTTATTTATGTGCCGATTGCAGTACACAGCGGTAAATTACAAAACAGCAGTACAACGCAAACACAACTTACACAACAAACACAACTTACACAACTATAACACAACACAGCTCAGTAAACAGAATTTGGATAACTTAACGGTTGACTGACCGGACTAATAATAATAATAATAATAATAATAATAATAATAATGCGGTCATCACATATCTGTGGGCTGTGAGATCTGTCTTGTGTATACTGGCGTAGCCGTAACAATTGACAGTCTCCAGGGTACACACGCACTTTCACACTGTCACGCACGTACACACTCACGAACATACGCACTGTCACGAACGTACACACTGTCACTAACGTACACACTGTCACGAACGTACACACTGTCACGAACGTACACACTGTCACGCACGTACACACTCTCACGAACGTACACACAGTCACGCACGTGCACAGTCACACACGTACACACTGTCACGCACGCAGTACTTGTACTGTAACATCCTTTGTGGCTTAGACTTCAGCTACACGAAGGCTCGTCTTTCCCCGATATTGGCAATTCTTTGCTGTTGATATATATATATATATATATGAACCGCGCAATAGGTCACGTGTCTGAGACGATGTAGTCCGTAATGGACACGCACACGCAACTGACACACACACACACGCACACACACACGCACATACAACGACACACGAACACACACTGACACACGCACACTGACGCATAAGCACGCACAATGACACACTCACACGCACACGCACACGCAATGACACACACGCACTGACACACACACTCACGCCCAATGACACACACGTACACGCAACGACGTTTTCGCCCACATACTGACGCACTCCTTCCACATAAGCCGCATTTTAACGCAGGTCCATTGGATTGTTTATTGTAACGTAGTGTAATGACATGTAATGCCACAAATGCGCTCGTGTACTCCTAGGACACATTTCGCTGTACTCAGGTCGCCTATTCCCAAGTAGCTTACTGTAAAAGGTTGTAAACTTATTGGGTTTCAAGAAAATAATTTGTAATTTACAGGGTTGTACAAACCTGTGGCGCAGAAAGTAACACACTGATTGGTTACTTGTTAAGCAACGTTAATTGAAGAGTAAATGTGTCACACAGCGCCATAGGCAGGAAGTGTCTTGTAACGTTGTGAATACTGAGGAGAAATGTCGCTTGGCCCTAGTGGACTGTTGTACTGATGTGTCCGGCACACCTGAGGTAAGACGGAACGATAACATAAAGGTACACGCTACACAACGTCGTGTTGCAGTTGGAATTGAATATTGCTGAATGAGAAAGCGTGGAACTACGGTCAGATGCAAGTAATGCTGAAGTTTGAGTTTTATCGAAAAAACGAATATAACTTTGATTTACTTGCTTTCCTAAATGTGTCTTAACTACTAAAAACACAATGGTTAAAGCGTGTGTTTGCCGACAGAGTGCAGTTGTGTTGTGTTGTGTTTTGTTTTGTTTTGTGTGGATCTCAGAACAAACAGCGATTATTTCACTGTACAACATTAACTGACTGGTTTGTATAACTGAGACGGAGTGTGTTTACTGCGCGGTACGGACTGTATTTATGTGTTTTGTGTGGATCTCAGAACAAACAGCGATTATTTCACTGTACAACATTAACTGACTGGTTTGTATAACTGAGACGGAGTGTGTTTACTGCGCGGTACGGACTGTATTTATGTGTTTTGTGTGGATCTCAGAACAAACAGCGATTATTTCACTGTACAACATTAACTGACTGGTTTGTATAACTGAGACGGAGTGTGTTTACTGCGCGGTACGGACTGTATTTATGTGTTTTGTGTGGATCTCAGAACAAACAGCGATTATTTCACTGTACAGCATTAACTGACTGGTTTGTATAACTGAGACGGAGTGTGTTTACTGCGCGGTACGAACTGAATCTATGTATATAATTAATGTTAATTTTCGTATTTAAAATGTGACTTTTTCTTTAGTTTTCTTGTCCAAAGATTTATTATCCATCTTTAATTTAATTTTCAATTTTCAGCACGTTCTATAATATGTTCTTAATTTATCACATTCACGTCTCAGTTGTTTTTTGACAGAGCACTAAAAATGTGTGATGTATCTGAGGCGTGTATTAAGTTTTATGCCAGTCGTAATGGCATTTTCTTGTTACCTGTCATAAGTGGACTGTTTGTGTGATGACGCTATACATACACTGAGGTGCCAAACTGCGCGCTCCAACGGTTTGGCGTGCGCTAATGGCACTGAATACTTTCAGTTCGTGCTTTTAATGAAGTTTCTCTGACGCTGCTGCCATCTGTCGGCAACTGTAGGCATATAGTTACAAAGAGTGAAAAGGGTGAATTTGCTTTTCTGCTCGCAAAAGGTAAAAGCGTCCTCTCCACTAATATTTTCTAAGGGTCGAGTGTGGGGGAGGGGGTGAAAGTCACTTAACTATGCATGAACCTTCGCCATCTGAGCTCAATTCGGCAACTGAACTTGGTACGGGGACATGACTGTGTACGTGACATCAGTTGTGCGTTATTGGAGCTTTGAACACTGATATGAACGTGAAATATATATATAAAGAAAACAGTCCGTACCGCGCAGTAAACACACTCCGTCTCAGTTATACAAACCAGTCAGTTAATGTTGTACAGTGAAATAATCGCTGTTTGTTCTGAGATCCACACAAAACACATAAATACAGTCCGTACCGCGCAGTAAACACACTCCGTCTCAGTTATACAAACCAGTCAGTTAATGTTGTACAGTGAAATAATCGCTGTTTGTTCTGAGATCCACACAAAACACATAAATACAGTCCGTACCGCGCAGTAAACACACTCCGTCTCAGTTATACAAACCAGTCAGTTAATGTTGTACAGTGAAATAATCGCTGTTTGTTCTGAGATCCACACAAAACACATAAATACAGTCCGTACCGCGCAGTAAACACACTCCGTCTCAGTTATACAAACCAGTCAGTTAATGTTGTACAGTGAAATAATCGCTGTTTGTTCTGAGATCCACACAAAACACATAAATACAGTCCGTACCGCGCAGTAAACACACTCCGTCTCAGTTATACAAACCAGTCAGTTAATGCTGTACAGTGAAATAATCGCTGTTTGTTCTGAGATCCACACAAAACACATAAATACAGTCCGTACCGCGCAGTAAACACACTCCGTCTCAGTTATACAAACCAGTCAGTTAATGCTGTACAGTGAAATAATCGCTGTTTGTTCTGAGATCCACACAAAACACATAAATACAGTCCGTACCGCGCAGTAAACACACTACGTCTCAGTTATACAAACCAGTCAGTTAATGTTGTACAGTGAAATAATCGCTGTTTGTTCTCAGATCCACACAAAACACATAAATACACTGTGTGGGCAGAACGTAGAATTGTTGAATGTTAAACGTGGCGGTACATAATGTAACTAGTGACGTCTGAATGGTCAGCATTACCTTTCAGTTAATTATATCTTAACCGTATGTTCGAAATTTCTCGTCCGTTTATTACGCTATATATATGCCACTGTTGCTCCAAGCCCTAACGGCCAGGTCTGTGTGATGCTGCATGCATTACCGCCAGACAGCAGCACCTACCTCTCGTTTGCGCTTCTGGAAAATAATTACTTTCTGAAAGTAATATCGCCGTGTCTGCATAGACGGTGCATAAATATTGAACTTGCACTGTGTTACGTGTGCTTCGGTTACAGTGTGATAATCTCTGTATGCACATGTGTATGTGTGCATTTTGTGTTCCAGTTGCATTTAAAGCAATCCCTTTACAGACCTGGACAGACCCTTAGGGTTCCAGGAATTTGAGGCTCCCAGATTTCTAGACAATCAGTACATGAAGTTGGTAACGTTGTCAGCTCTATGCACCGGCCGCCTTTATCCCCCAGGAAATACGCCAGGTAGTCATTTCTGTTAGAGACTGAATCGACCCCAGGGCCATAGTGCGACCGAAAGGATTATGTCAATGAAGAATCGAACCCGACAGCTTCAGGCTTGTAGAGCAGTGCCTCAATCAACTGCGCCACCGCGTGTCCCTCCAGTTGCATTTGTAACGTGAAATTTATTTTTTTCGCAGGTTCTTTTTAGCGCTCATAAGTTCCAGTAAACCATGTTTAACATTCAACAATTCTACGTTCTGCCCACACAGTGTATTTATGTGTTTTGTTTGGATCTCAGAACAAACAGCGATTGTTTCACTGTACAACATTAACTGACTGGTTTGTATAACTGAGACGGAGTGTGTTTACTGCGCGGTACGGACTGTATTTATGTGTTTTGTGTGGATCTCAGAACAAACAGCGATTATTTCACTGTACAGCATTAACTGACTGGTTTGTATAACTGAGACGGAGTGTGTTTACTGCGCGGTACGGACTGTATTTATGTGTTTTGTGTGGATCTCAGAACAAACAGCGATTATTTCACTGTACAACATTAACTGACTGGTTTGTATAACTGAGACGGAGTGTGTTTACTGCGCGGTACGGACTGTATTTATGTGTTTTGTGTGGATCTCAGAACAAACAGCGATTATTTCACTGTACAACATTAACTGACTGGTTTGTATAACTGAGACGGAGTGTGTTTACTGCGCGGTACGGACTGTATTTATGTGTTTTGTGTGGATCTCAGAACAAACAGCGATTATTTCACTGTACAACATTAACTGACTGGTTTGTATAACTGAGACGGAGTGTGTTTACTGCGCGGTACGGACTGAATGTGTTTACTGTCATTCATTAAGTGTCTGTAATATGTAGCCTGGCTGAAGTTTGTGGTGGTCCTCCTCAGTAACTCCACGACGGCTCCCTTCCACATGCCTTATTATTATTATTATTATTATTATTTACCTGTAATCCTGCAATTCCACTCTATGCACTCTCAGTTACTACTATTGCTGTTTAATGAACAATACGTTAAATTCAATTCCAGCTTCGAGGTAATGAAGTGTGTACCGTGTGACAGGTAAATAGATGAACTGACACTTTGTGCACATTTAGACAGTTGTTTGTGTCACTTTTATTTATTTGTGCTTTTATCTACGTCGGATTCAGCTGGTGGATACAAGACGAGAACTCTATAACATCAGGCCCAAGTAGAATCGATCCACGATCCCCTATACAATGTTATTTACATTGGTGATACATTTTATCTTTACATTTTTCAATAGACCATGGAGCAAGTGTGAGGACATTTGTACCGGAAGTGCAGACACGTATATCAAAATCCAAGTGTATGAATTTTTCGGGAAGCAGCTTGCGTTCTGTCAGGTTCTTACAAATGTCAATACTGAATTTCACGAGCGGGTAGTTGACTGAATACAAACCAGAGAGCGCTATCAGTACGAGACTTCGATACTCTCTGTGTTCGCAAAGGAAGTTGTTTTAAAAGAAATAGAATTGGCCGAGTTACTGAAGCAAGACATTTGTATGTCGTGGTGGTTGCTGCAACAAGGGCCTTTGTGACGTTTACTGCTGTGTTTTGTGTTTGGGGAACTCGGTGTGCCGGATTAAAGGAAGACGATGGAGTGTCTGGGAATGGGGGGCTGAGGAAGATGTTTGGGTCATATTGGGGCACTGGAGAAGACTGCATAACGAGGAGCTTCGTGATTTTTTACTGCTGAACAAATGTTAATCTAATCGTCAAGTCAAGAAGTATGAAATGGGCAGGGTATGTAGCACGTGTGGAGAAGAAGAGAAATGCATACAGAGTTTTGGTGGAAAATCCTTAATGTATAAACAATTAGGCTTCGATGGATAATAATAATAATAATAATAATAATAATAAAGTGATTTCAGACTTCCGCCGCGATGTTGATAAGATCTAGGCTGTTCTGGGATATTGCGCGACGTCGTGTAGTAATTGTTTATCGACGTTTCGGGACAACGTGTCGGTATTATCTTCAAGGGTCAGAAGTTCGAGGAGAGAAGAAATATATGCGGCGATACGTTGTCCCGAAACGTCGGTAAACGATTACCGCACGACGCCGTGTGATATCCCAGAAGATCGCAGATCTCAATAATAAAGTGAATTTAAAAAAATAATATCGGAAACGTGGACTGGATTCATCTGGCTTAGGACACGGATAAGTGCCGGGCTGTTGTGAATGCGGTGATGAACCTTCATGTTCCATAAAACGCGGGGAATTTCTTGACTAGCTGACGACCTGTTAGCTTCTCAAGGACTGTGCTCTATGGAGTTAGTTAGTTAGTTAGTTAGTTGATTGGTTGGTTTGTTGGTTTGTAACAGGTGCGCACCCAGAATTTTTCGCTCGGGGGGGGGGGGGCTGACCCTGAGGCTATATATAATTTATGTTTGATTTTAAAAATTTTTATAAAAATCATGTCGTAAGCACAACAAAACTGTCAGCAACTACATTTATATACATACAAACATAACTACATGTTCCATCACTCAATCACAGTGTCCTATCTTGTTGCTTTTTAAATTCAATTTCATTAATGTATTTTTCACAATTCTAATGTGCTGACATAAACCGATTACAATGGTTAATTTCAGCTGAAGGGGAAATCATGTAAAACATTTGATACATGATATCTACAAAATGTGTGGTTTTTAATTTCGGTTTTGGGGGGATTGTGGGTGCTGCAGTTCGGAAGCCCCCCTTGAGTGCGCCCCTGGTTTGTTGTCTTCTGCCCATTACGCAACGTATCCCTTTTGTAAAGCAGCGCTATATGCGTACCTTAGTATAGGCTGGTCAAATTTAATCAAAATTCTGTAAGTAACTTTGTACATGAATCCTGTAGACAAACACGACGTCCTGTAGACAAACACGACGTCCTGTAGACAAACACGACGTCCTGTAGACAAACACGAAGTCCTGTAGACAAACACGACGTCCTGTAGACAAAGACGACGTCCTGTAGACAAAGACGACGTCCTGTAGACAAAGACGACGTCCTGTAGACAAAGACGACGTCCTGTAGACAAAGACGACGTCCTGTAGACAAACACGACGTCCTGTAGACAAACACGACGTCCTGTAGACAAACACGACGTCTTGTAGACAAACACGACGTCCTGTAGACAAACACGACGTCCTGTAGACAAACACGACGTCTTGTAGACAAACACGACGTCCTGTAGACAAACACGACGTCCCCCCCACGCAGCTGACACAGAGGTGCAGGTACAGTCTGTCCTGCTGATTTGTGTCAGCTTTTGTCCCCTATTTCCTGTTGGGGACCTCACAGAAAACTGTCAGAGATGTTGCAAAACACGATGTGTTCTCTGGCCAGGATGGGCAGTATTGATTTCTGTAAAAGCGATGTGATTACATCTTACTGACATGTGATTACACTCTTACTGACATGTGATTACACCCTTACTGACATGTAATTACACCTTACTGACATGTGATTACACCCTTACTGACATGTGATCACACCTTACTGCCATGTGATTACACACTTACTGACATGTGATTACACCTTACTGACAAGTGATTGCACCTTACTGACATGTGATCACACCTTACTGACATGTGATCACACCTTACTGACAGCTTTTTATTTTAATTTCACGAGTAAACGTTTCTTTGTTTCTTAGTATCGACCCCTTTCTACCTACTCAAAGAATGAAACTGTCCTCTGGGGTATGAAGCCATGTAGTCTAGTAGATATTTACCGACGTTTCAGACGAACCGGCTGCTTCTACTTAATTTTTCAGGCGCTTTGAATTATATTCTGCGGTGCTTCACTGTGACGTGAATGTATGACATCACGACAAGTCTCTCAATTCTGTATTTATTTTTATCCACTTACCTCTACATTTTTATCGAGTTCTTTATCCATTCTTCTTACTTGGCTGTCGTCTCATTTCCATTTAAGAGAATCCCATTTCGTAAAAGTGTAGCGCTGTCCTGCCTGCAATATGATGTAAAAGCCAAATCATATTCTGTTGATGTAAGCAAATCAGAGGCACACACAGCCTTTTAGAACCTATCCTGAACTGTGACGTGGTTAGCTTTGGACCGAACAGTGTGTGTGTGTGTGTGTGTGTGTGCGTGCCACCAGCAACAACCTGAGGTTCCTGTAGGCAGTCAGTTTATTGTTACTGCACTTTGTCAGACACACACACTGACACACTGTAATGCACTCACTGTCAGACACCCAGACAAACTGTCAGACACTCAGACACTCAAAATATCAGACACTCAGGCACTCAAACTATCAGACACTCAGGCACTCAAAATATCAGACACTCAGACACTCAAACTATCAAACACTCAGACATTCAAAATATCAGACACTCAAACTGTCAGACACTCAGACACTCAAACTGTCAGACACTCAGACACTCAAAATATCAGACACTCAGACACTCAAACTATCAGACACTCAGACATTCAAAATATCAGACACTCAGACACTCAAACTGTCTGTCAGACACTCAGACACTCAAACTGTCAGACACTCAGACACTCAAACTGTCAGACACTCAGATACTCAAACTGTCAGACACTCGGACACTTAAACTGTCAGGCATTCAGACACTCAAAATGTCAGACAATCAAACTGTCAGACGCTCAGACAATCAAACTGTCAGACACTCAGACACTCAAACTGCCAGACACTCGGACACTTAAACTGTCAGAGATTCAGACACTCAAAATGTCAGACACTCAGACACTCAAACTGTCAGACACTCAGACAATCAAACTGTCAGACACTCAGACACTCAAACTGTCAGACACTCAGACACTTAAACTGTCAGACACTCAGACACTCAAACTGTCAGACACTCAGACAATCAAACTGTCAGAACTCAGACACTCAAACTTTCAGACACTCAGACACTCAAACTGTCAGGCACTCAAACTGTCAGACACTCAGACACTCAAACTGCCAGACACTCGGACACTTAAACTGTCAGACATTCAGACACTCAAAATGTCAGACACTCAGACACTCAAACTGTCAGACACTCAGACAATCAAACTGTCAGAACTCAGACACTCAAACTTTCAGACACTGAGACACTCAAACTGTCAGGCACTCAAACTGTCAGACACTCAGACACTGAGACACTCAAACTGTCAGGCACTCAAACTTTCAGACACTCAAACTGTCAGGCACTCAAACTTTCAGACACTCAAACTGTCAGGCACTCAAACTGTCAGACACTCAGACACTCAAACTGCCAGACACTCGAAATGCCTGTACGTACGGGAGAGAAATTTGAGAAACTTTAAATGGCTTTATAAACAAGCGTCATAAATTAAAGACAATTTCTTTACATCTCAATAAATAAACTGATACATACAAACGTACTTATACGAGACGGACTTACATTTAATAGCCACCTACATTTAGCGGGACACAAGTGTCCGCCTGGACTGCAGGTTGGGGAACACAGTGTCAGATAATCCGGACAAGGAGTGACCTTCTGTTTCTGATTGTGTTTTTG
The DNA here is from genome assembly GCA_021186555.1 of Reticulitermes speratus. Classification (NCBI taxonomy): domain Eukaryota; kingdom Metazoa; phylum Arthropoda; class Insecta; order Blattodea; family Rhinotermitidae; genus Reticulitermes; species Reticulitermes speratus. Next base: position 1,373,147 of record JAJKFL010000001.1, read on the forward strand.
TTTTACTTTCAGGTGAGTGTTACGTGTCCTTGTGAGTGTTACGTGTCCTTGCGTCGTGGAACTATCCAGCAGCTGAAGGTAACTCTACAGATGTTACATACAAAACAGTGTACAGTGGTCACTACATAGACATTATTTTAACTGACAACTCCCATCACTGTCGCTCGCACAGCGTTTCGCATAAAGGCAGCAGCACAGCCTTCGTCGCTGTTCCAGTGTGCCAAAAGCCGGGGTCCACGCGATTTAGTCCAAATTGTTGCAGTTAATATTATGTTTCTACTCGCCATATTTAAAGAAGGTTCTGGGAAAATCTTCCTTCTGCTCACAGAAGCTCACAGTCGACTCACAGACGCTTACAGACGCTCACAGTCGGCTCACAGACGCTCACAGTCGGCTCACAGACGCTCACAGTCGGCTCACAGAAGCTCACAGTCGACTCACAGACGCTCACAGTCGACTCACAGACGCTCGTGACATCTAACAAGCACGTTCTACATTGCACGCTGAAGTTTTATAAATTAAGCGAGCCGACGGGAAGCGACTAGCGACAGTTGTCAAATAAAATAATGTCAGTATGCCAGCTACTTATCATCACAGTCTCGAAGCATTACAGACAGACCATGCAAAAGATGCCCACTAATGAACTCAAAATATGAACACTATTTGGGGGAATCTCACACTTCAAAACAGAATGCCATAGCTCAGGTGGTTAGTCGCCGGCATCTTACTACGGAGGCCCGAGTTCGATTCCGGGCTAGTCTCTGCGGGATTTGTGGTGGAAAACGTGGCACTGGGACAGTTTCTTCTCCCAGTAAGTCGGTTTCTCCCGTCATTATTATTCCACCAATGCTCCATACTCGTCCATTACTCCACAGCCACGCTATATAGTCTTAGAAGCTGGCACCATATTTGTTTAAGTAGATCACTTCAGTCTCTCGCCTTCTTTTCTCTCTGCTTTAGAAAGCTAAACTGCAGAACCTGAGTGATTTCTCTTAAAGTTTGGAGCTTATATGAGTGTTAGCTTTACGTGACAGTGAAGAATATGTGAGGGTTAGCTTTACGTGACAGTGAAGATTATATTAGGTTTGGATCTACGTGACAGTGAAGATTATATGAGGGTTAGTTTTACGTGACAGTGAAGATTATATTAGGTTTGGATTTACGTGACAGTGAAGATTATATGAGGGTTAGCTTTACGTGACAGTGAAGATTATATGAGGGTTAGTTTTACGTGACAGTGAAGATTATATTAGGTTTGGATTTACGTGACAGTGAAGATTATATGAGGTTTAACTTTACGTGATAATGAAGATTATATTGGGTTTGGATTTACGTGACAGTGAAGATTATATGAGGTTTAGCTTTACGTGATAGTGAAGATTATGTGAGGGTTAGTTTTACGTGACAGGTAAGATTATATGAGGTTTAGCTTTACGTGGCAGTGAAGATTATGAGGTTTAGCTTTACGTAGCAGTGAAGATTATATGAGGTTTATCTTTGCGTGACATTGAAGATTATATGAGGTTTAGCTTTACGTGACTGTTAAGATTATATGAGGTTTAGCTTTACGTGACTGATGATTATATGAGGTTTAGCTTTACGTGACAGTGAAGATTATGAGGTTTAGCTTTACGTGATAGTGAAGATTATGTGAGGGTTAGTTTTACGTGACAGGTAAGATTATATGAGGTTTAGCTTTACGTGGCAGTGAAGATTATGAGGTTTAGCTTTACGTAGCAGTGAAGATTATATGAGGTTTATCTTTGCGTGACATTGAAGATTATATGAGGTTTAGCTTTACGTGACTGTTAAGATTATATGAGGTTTAGCTTTACGTGACTGATGATTATATGAGGTTTAGCTTTACGTGACAGTGAAGATTATGAGGTTTAGCTTTACGTGATAGTGAATAGTATACGAGGTTTAGCTTTACGTGACAGTGAAGATTATATGAATTTTAGATTTACGTGATAGTGAAGATTATATGAGGTTTAGCTTTACGTGGCAGTGAATGTTATGAGGTTTAGCTTTACGTGACAGTGAAGATTATATGAGGTTTAGCTTTACGTGACAGTGAAGAATGTATTAGGCTTAGCTTTACGTGACAGGTAAGATTATATGAGGTTTAGATTTACGTGATAATGAAGATTATATGAGGTTTAGCTTTACGTGGCAGTGAAGATTATGAGGTTTAGCTTTACGTAGCAGTGAAGATTATATGAGGTTTATCTTTGCGTGACAGTGAAGATTATGAGGTTTAGCTTTACGTGACTGTTAAGATTATATGAGGTTTAGCTTTACGTGACTGGTAAGATTATATGAGGTTTAGCTTTACGTGACAGTGAAGATTATATGAGGTTTAGCTTTACGTGATAGTGAATATTATACGAGGTTTAGCTTTACGTGACAGTGAAGATTATATGAAGTTTAGATTTACGTGATAGTGAAGATTATATGAGGTTTAGCTTTACGTGGCAGTGAATGTTATGAGGTTTAGCTTTACGTGACAGTGAAGATTATATGAGGTTTCGCTTCATGTGACAGTGAATCTCATATGAGTTTTAGCTTTACGTCACAGTGAAGATTATATGAGGTTTAGCTTTACGTGACAGTGAAGATTATATGAAGTTTAGTTTTACGTGGCAGTGAATGTTATGAGGTTTAGCTTTACATGACAGTGAATTATATGAGGTTTAGCTTTACGTAACTGTGAAGATTCAAATTCTGATCTTCAGGGTTATGATGCTGTGTAATAGACACCGACGTTTCGGAAGAAACTGCTTTTTTCTTTAGAAGTGAAGATATGAAGGAGTGAATATTGAGGCAGAAGTTCCTTAGCAACGTCGCTAGTGATCTACCAAACTTCACGGTGTCAGTGGAAAATAAAATTATATTGACAAAGAAATTTAGAGCAGACTGAATTCAGGGAACGTTTACTGTCATTTGGTTTGCAATTTGTTGTCTGTCTGTCTGCTGTCTGAAAGCGTAAGATTATGACTGTGCGTGTACGTGCGTGAGCCTAGTCACCGTCTGCTGTGCGTGTTGCATCGTAATTGGTCGTGCCAACAGACCAACATGTTGCACTCAGTTCCGACCTGGCCCATTATTTTATTTCTCCCAGACGTTTCGTCTCCTTTGCGCCACGTGTACTCGAGATGTTTATTATTATGTTTGCAAAATGGTGATACTTCCTCTTTCTCTTTTGTGTTCAACACCTTGATAAAGACTCATGAGCGGCCGAAACATGTTGAAGTAATAAAGCAGTTGCTGGGTTCGAACCTCAGTGTTAATTTCAATTACCTTTAGGTTTTCCCCACCAAAATTGTGCATGCATTTCTATTCTTCCTCATACGTTCCACATGTCCCACCCATCTCATCGTCCTTAATTTGTTCTACCTAACAATACTTAAGGAGCGGCACATATCATGAAGCTCCTCATTATGTAATTTTCTCTATCCTCCTGTTAGTTCCTCCCTCTTTGGCCCACATATCTACCTCCGCACATGTTCCTTCTTCAGTGCGAAAGACCAATTTTCGCATATAAAATATAAAATACACAAAATTTAGTTGTGTGTGTTCTAATCACTATATATCTATAAAAATTTAAAAAGGAGTTTAAAAATAATTTAGCATATTTGTATAATTGTCTCAAAAAGTCCCATTTTACTGTAAAATGCGGACCGCTTTATCGTAACATATAGGTTTCTTTTTCTACACTTGTTTGCTCAGAATGTTTTTCGTCCAACAAATATTTAACTAGCTGTGTTCTGAGACGCCGAAGAAACGATGTGTAAGTTTTTGGGACTGAGCTGCTATCAAAACTTCAGCCAGAACTGCAGAATGTCAACAGCGTTTAGCTAAGCTATCGTGTCTGAAATTTGGAGCGTCTCTAGAGCCACTGGGCGCTGTCTTCAGTTTCAAAACTTTTTGCTCCGGAAACGACAGACACGGCGACGACGCTAACAGCAAATGTTCTGACGTCACGCGCGCGCCCTTTTTTCCCTGTTGTCCGTTTTTGTTAAGGAAACAAAGCGTTTCGAAATATGGCTGTCACTTCATCAGGCACAATAAATTACGAAGCCTTCTGTGCTGCGCCAGACTGCGGTGCCTACAGAAATATTTTTGTGTTTTGCCTGAACACAGAATTAGAGGCACACATCGAAACGTTTTGTGCTTGTAATAAAACCGAGACGGTGGAAAAAAAACTCTGGACAAGCGGTTTCCAAATTTTGGAACATGTAAACCCCTTCTTAACCTAAAATCCGCTGTAACTTCCGCATTTTTTTCTTGTTGGTGAATGGCCCCGCAGCAGAAGCTACGGACGCACCGAAGCCTTAAGGCTTATTGTGTAACCGTGTGATGATGATGATTAGTTTTTTCGTTTTTCCAAGTAATGGAGCACCGGTGGAATGAAATTGACAGGGGAAAACCGATGTACTGGGTGAAAAACCTGTCCCAGTGCCACTTTGTCCACCACAAATACCACATGGACTGACCCGGGATTTTTTTTTATCCATTTCTTTACTTTTAAATCCTTCTGTCCTTCTTCATGTCACTTATGTTTCATACTGCTGTCCTTATACAACACTCACAACAGACAGACATCCATGCCCCCGGCGGGATTCGAACCCACAATCCCAGCAAGCGAGCGGCCGTAGACCCATGCCTTAGACCGCGCAGCCACTGGGATCGGCTGGGATCGAACCCGGGCCTCCGAGGTGAGAGGCCGGCGACTAACCGCCTGAGCCATGGCACGGCCAATAACCTTCGCCACTTGCTGATACTGCGGTCTACTTTGACTGCCGTAAGACTGTACACCTGCAAATGCGTTCATATTGCAAGCGCGGACGGAGGCAGTGAGAATTGTTACCAAGATATGTGAGTTCTTTGGACAAACGCTATATCTCTGCGGCCCTCCGGGGCTACGGAGCCCACAGGTTGGAAACCCGTGATTTAGACACCTGTTATGCCTCTGAATTTCCGTTGTTTGTACCTTCGCGCTGTGTCTGTCTGTTCTCCGTTTTGCAGTGCGCTAATGGATCATTTGTACCGCTCACAAACCCACGAAGCTTGAAATATTCAACCGCAGAAATGCTTCTGCTTGTACGAAAACATGTGGCTTTGTTGCTGCAGCGCATAAAGCGGTACAAGTGCTGCTCAGATCCTCATTAATTGTTTATTTCTATTTATTAGTTTTGTTTGGCCCTCGTCTGTGTTCTAATCTTCCTCTTGAGTACCAAAATTAGAACTTCCCAAACATCTATTGCTGAAATAAGGACATAACTTTTGGTCAGTAAAAGTAAGGTGCAGTAAATCAGAGCCCGGAAGGCAGTAATGTCCCTGAGTAATAATTGAAGGCGTATGGATGAGTGGAGTTACAGTGCCACTCATTCTTAACTTCGATACGAGATGTGTGTAGTCAGCTTCACGTCTTGTCTCCTTTATGCCCGAGGAAAAGCTAGCATTACACGCTGAATTATGGGCAGAGGATCGGTCTGGGTGTTTTGGGGAAGAGATGTCTTTTGTCCTGCTGGGAATCGAAAGAGGACTCCTCGGATATTCAGCCTGTGGCTCAGTCACGATATGGCCTGAGCTATCGCGGGTTCAAAGTGCAAGCAGTGTGGGAAAATTGCAACCTGAATTTGTACAACAGACTGGGGAGTGCAGTAGGCTGTTGAGAGGTGGAGGTGGACGTGGAGGTGGAGGTGGGGGTGGAGGTGGAGGTGGAGGTGGGGGTGGAGGTGGGGGTGGAGTGTGGGGGTGGAGGTGGAGGTGGACGTGGAGGTGGAGGTGGGGGTGGAGTTGGAGGTGGAGGTTGAGGTAGAGGTGGACGTCAGAACTGTAGACTGGCGTTTATGTCAGCTGCATACAGCTAACTGCATGCAGCACAGTCCTTCTTGAGAAGCTAACAGTTCCTTAGCTAGTCAAGAAATTCCCCGCGTTTTATGGAACCCGAAGGTTCATTACCGCACTCACAACAGCCCACCACCTGTCCCTATCCTGAGCCAGGCCAATCCAGTCCACGCCCCCCATCCCACTCCTTAAAGATCCATTTAATATTATCCTCCCATCTACGCCTGGGTCTTCCAAGTGGTCCCCTTCCCTCAGGTCTCCCTACCAAAACCCTGTATGCACCTCTCCTCTCACCCATACGTGCTACATGCCCCGCCCACCTCATTCTTGATTTGATCACCCAAATAATATTTGGTGATGAGTACAGATCATTAAGTTTCTCGTTATGTAGTCTTCTCCACTCCCCTGTTACCTCGTCCCTCTTAGGCCCAAATATCCCCCTCAGCACCCTATTCTCGAACACCCTCAGTCTATGTTCCTCCCTCAGTGTGACAGACCAAGTTTCACACCCATACAAAACAACAACAAAATTACAGTTCTGTACAGGGCATACACAAAAGAATGGTGCGGTTTTATCACTATTCAAACCGTACCATTCTTTTGTGTACTTCTGTGTATCTTAACATTTGTATCATTGTACAGCAAACTGTAAGACACAAGATCCTGCACGAATGATAACAAGCATTACGTGACTTCAATCTGCTCTTAATTTCTTCCTCAATGTAATTTCATCGTTACGGCTGTTCCCAGATATTTGAACTGTTCCACCCTTTCAAACATTTATTATCTAACTTTATGTTGTCATTTTGTCCCGCATTCCGATCTCCAGACATGACCATGTACTTAGTTCTGCTGTCCCGCATTCCGACCTCCAGACATGACCATGTACTTAGTTCTGCTGTCCCGCATTCCGACCTCCAGACATGACCATGTACTTAGTTCTGCTGTCCCGCATTCCGACCTCCAGACATGACCATGTACTTAGTTCTGCTGTCCCACATTCTGATCTCCAGACATGACCATGTACTTAGTTCTGCTGTCCTGCATTCTGATCTCCAGACATGACCATGTACTTAGTTCTGCTGTCCCGCATTCCGACCTTCAGACATGACCATGTACTTAGTTCTGCTGTCCTGCATTCCGACCTCCAGACATGACCATGTACTTAGTTCTGCTGTCCTGCATTCCGACCTCCGGACATGACCATGTACTTAGTTCTGCTGTCCTGCATTCCGACCTCCAGACATGTCCATGTACTTAGTTCTGCTGTCCTGCATTCCGATCTCCAGACATGACCATGTACTTAGTTCTGCTGTCCTGCATTCCGACCTCCAGACATGACCATGTACTTAGTTCTGCTGTCCTGCATTCCGATCTCCAGACATGACCATGTACTTAGTTCTACTGTCCTGCATTCCGATCTCCAGACATGACCATGTACTTAGTTCTGCTGTCCTGCATTCTGATCTCCAGACATGACCATGTACTTAGTTCTGCTGTCCTGCATTCTGATCTCCAGACATGACCATGTACTTAGTTCTGCTGTCCTGCATTCTGATCTCCAGACATGACCATGTACTTAGTTCTGCTGTCCTGCATTCCGATCTCCAGACATGACCATGTACTTAGTTCTACTGTCCTGCATTCTGATCTCCAGACATGACCATGTACTTAGTTCTGCTGTCCTGCATTCTGATCTCCAGACATGACCATGTACTCAGTTCTGCTGTCCCACATTCCGATCTCCAGACATGACCATATACTTAGTTCTACTGTCCCACATTCCGATCTCCAGACATGACCATGTACTTAGTTCTGCTGTCCCACATTCTGATCTCCAGACATGACCATGTACTTAGTTTTCTCAGCATTTACTTCTAGACCAATCTCCTTACTAGCGACTACCAAAGCTTCTGTGTTTCTCTTTATATCATGTACACTTCCACCCAATATATTCCCATCATCACCATAAACCACAAGCTGATGTGTACCATTTAATTTTAAGCCCTCCTGGTTTGCCTGAACCCTCCTAATGCCATATTCCAAAGCAAAGTTGAAAAGCAATGGCGATAAAACATCTCCTTGTTTCAAACCATTCTTAACAGTAAATGTGTCAGACAAATGTTTGCCTACCCGGACTGTGCTATAGGTTTCATTTACACACATTTTTAGGCGAGTTTGCAAAATCGTGAAAAGCGACTATTAGCTTCGTCATGTCCGTCCGTGTGTCTGTCTGTCAGCAGACATTAAGTCCGTAGAAAGATCTGTAAATTCACCAAAGGTCACTGACCTCCAAAAGTTTCGTGTTTAAAGACGCACTTATTTTCCCGCTCACAACAGTTTTTCACGTAAAACAGCAAACTTTGTGCGACGTCTCACGTCACATAAACACAAGCATTGCATTATGTGTACAAGTCAGTTTTGCATCTGAATATACCGAAATTCAGTTCTTACCTCACAGAAAACCCTCCGTCCGCATCACAAAGGCAGACCAGGAAATACTCGCTGCTTGCTTTTAGAATCATACAAAACACACAAACACAGTACCGTGTTCGTGTTATCCTAATGTCATGTGCGTCACGTGTTGCATAATCTCGCATTACAGTGTACAGTGATGTCCGAAACGTCTTGCGGCTCTTATGCAGCCTAACAAATGTTCCCAAATAACAATCTTGATGTTAAAGGCACTTAAATTATTCTGTGTATGACGTCACTCTTCAGTCCATGTCTAAGGGTCTCTTCTCTTATACACAGAAAATTTCCTCCACTTAGAGTGGGTAAATCTTATCCAGCTCAGAGCTGTAATGACTTCACTTTATGGGCCATCAACTATCCGAACAGCCCATCAGAGAAGCAGAATGCTTTTAAGGGTGATATTCGTAGAGTTGTGTGTGTTGTTAGACGGAGATAATTAACATACGTAATTTTTTACAGTCACATTTTACAAAGCTGGAATATCCTTCATAAATCCTGGAACGTAAATGTAAAAACGGCTTATGGATATTTTGTTTACTGCTACGTCCTTCTTACACCATCACTGTCTTGCTACAGAAATAAAGGTACGTCAGCGGTACTGCTACGTTTGCACTCTGTCAGTTTATGACAACATGTTTCGGCACTTGGTCATTATGACGTCATTGGCACCAAACAACGCAGAGAAGCATAGGTAAAGGTAAAGGTCTCCCTAGAACAGGCCATGAAGGCCCAGAGGAGGAGTAGAGGTATAGCTCTACTCTTTGTTTAACCTCTGCGCTAGATGGGGGTGGGTGGTCAACGCCACGCCCCGGCCGCTTTACCCCCGGGAATGACCCGGTACACATTGTACAAGAGGCTGGTTAGGCCCCAGGGCCGGTCTGGACGGGTGCTGACAATCTCGCCCCCTACCGGGATTTGCGATGTAGACGACATCTGAGCTCTTCCGAGGTATTACACAGCGTCGAATGATGATTCTTTACCGACGTTTCGGGACAACATATCAGTCCCCACTTCAAGGGTCAAGAAATCCATTGGACTCCATATGGAGTTTTCCAGCTTATAGTTACTGTTATGGCCTGATGATGGCTCCTACGAGCCGAAACATGTAGCAAAAAAAAAAAGTATTTTTAAAACGAAGTGTTGAATATGACTGTAGAATTTTTTTCCAATGGCTCGACAGCCCCTTGGGGGCCTAGGCTGCCTCATTTTTCGAGGCTTCACAATCACACTCAGACACACCACACTCGGTAGGACTCCTCTGGACGAGTGATCAGCCCGTCACACAGACCTCTACCTGACAACACACAACACTCACAACAGAGAAACATCCATGCCCCCGGCGGGATTCGAACCCGCAATCCCAGCAAACGAGCGGCCGCAGACCCACGCCTTAGACCGCGCGGCCACTTGGACCCACGACAGTATAATTGGCAGTAACAAAGTACTCCAGTAAACTGAACGCCAACAGAGATGTCTCGCATTGAAACGTATCAACAGTACACGGCTGAACATCGCCTGAATTTCTAATATTTTTACGCCGTCAGTTTCCGTCTGCTTATCAGCCGTGTTATTTGTTAGTGAAAACACGAAAGTTATTTCAAAATGTAATTTTCCACATACTGCAACACGCCAACATAGTTTAGGGGGATGTGGATTGCCCATCCCTGTTCTTGGCTCGCATTTACCCTCCGGCTTCTGTTTATTTCGGCAAATCCTTAAAAAAACTTAATACATCCTTCCTTACATTCATTTCTCTTTCGATATTTTCAGCTCCATTCAGTGCTTTCTTATGTTACGAAAAGGTAAAGTAAGTCGTAAAGAAAGGCATTAACGTGGGATAAAAGGAACAGAAAGTTGGTAGCCCTGATATTGGTATTTACTGAAAAGGCATAGACTGATCGGATTATAGGATGAATAAAAATACGAGTGCAGTATTTACTGTGAACTGAAGGCGACGTACGAGAATGTGGCACGAACAGTGGCAGATACTGACTGTTGGAAATGCTGAAGGAAGTAGAACATTGGCAAAACATCGACATAGATGGAACATTAATATTAAAGTGTATCTTAAAGAAATATGATGTGACGCGGACTGGATGTAACTGTCTGAGCATCGCTTGCATTCGCAAGCTTTTGTGAACACGGGTATGAAGGTTCAAGTTAACTAAAGGAAGGGCAACTTAGTCCAAACGAGAAACCAAAATGGCGTATGACAAGAGACCTTCAAACTTTAAAAAGGTAAAGGTCACCCTAGAACAGGCCATGAAGGCCCAGAGGGGGAGTAGACGTATAGCTGTACTCTTTGTTTAACCTCGGCGCTAGCTGAGGGTGGGTGGTCAACTCCACGCCCCGGCCGCTTTACCCCCGGGAATGACCCGGTACGCATTGTATAGGGGGCTGGGTGGGCCCCAGGGCAGGTCTGGACGGGTGTGAAAAACGTTATGGAGTTTTAATGACGGTGGTATTTGTGTACAGCGGAGGGTAACGAGGTTACAATAATTACGGTGGTATTTGTGTACAGCGGAGGGTAACGAGGTTACAATAATTACGGTGGTATTTGTGTACAGCGGAGGGTAACGAGGTTACAATAATGACGGTGGTATTTGTGTACAGCGGAGGGTAACGAGGTTACAATAATTACGGTGGTATTTGTGTACAGCGGAGGGTAACGAGGTTACAATAATTACGGTGGTATTTGTGTACAGCGGAGGGTAACGATGTTACAATAATTACGGTGGTATTTGTGTACAGCGGAGGGTAACGATGTTACAATAATTACGGTGGTATTTGTGTACAGCGGAGGGTAACGATGTTACAATAATTACGGTGGTATTTGTGTACAGCGGAGGGTAACGATGTTACAATAATTACGGTGGTATTTGTGTACAGCGGAGGGTAACGAGTTACAATAATGACGGTGGTATTTGTGTACAGCGGAGGGTAACGAGGTTACAATAATTACGGTGGTATTTGTGTACAGCGGAGGGTAACGAGGTTACAATAATGACGGTGGTATTTGTGTACAGCGGAGGGTAAAGAGGTTACAATAATTACGGTGGTAATTGTGTACAGGGAGGGTAACGAGGTTACAATAATTACGTGGTATTTGTGTACAGTGGAGGGTAACGAGGTTACAATAATTACGTGGTATTTGTGTACAGCGGAGGGTAACGATGTTACAATAATTACGGTGGTATTTGTGTACAGCGGAGGGTAACGAGGTTACAATAATTACAGTGGTATTTGTGTACAGCGGAGGGTAACGAGGTTACAATAATTACGTGGTATTTGTGTACAGCGGAGGGTAATCGAGGTTACAATAATTACGGTGGTATTTGTGTACAGCGGAGGGTAACGAGGTTACAATAATGACGGTGGTATTTGTGTACAGCGGAGGGTAACGAGTTACAATAATTACGGTGGTATTTGTGTACAGCGGAGGGTAACGATGTTACAATAATTACGGTGGTATTGTGTACAGCGGAGGGTAACGATGTTACAATAATTACGGTGGTATTTGTGTACAGCGGAGGGTAACGATGTTACAATAATTACGGTGGTATTTGTGTACAGCGGAGGGTAACGATGTTACAATAATTACGGTGGTATTTGTGTACAGCGGAGGGTAACGATGTTACAATAATTACGGTGGTATTTGTGTACAGCGGAGGGTAACGAGGTTACAATAATTACGGTGGTATTTGTGTACAGCGGAGGGTAACGAGGTTACAATAATTACGGTGGTATTTGTGTACAGCGGAGGGTAACGAGGTTACAATAATGACGGTGGTATTTGTGTACAGCGGAGGGTAACGAGGTTACAATAATTACGGTGGTATTTGTGTACAGCGGAGGGTAACAAGGTTACAATAATTACGGTGGTATTTGTGTACAGCGGAGGGTAACGAGGTTATAATAATTACGGTGGTATTTGTGTACAGTGGAGGGTAACGAGGTTACAATAATTACGGTGGTATTTGTGTACAGCGGAGGGTAACGATGTTACAATAATTACGGTGGTATTTGTGTACAGCGGAGGGTAACGATGTTACAATAATTACGGTGGTATTTGTGTACAGCGGAGGGTAACGATGTTACAATAATTAAGGTGGTATTTGTGTACAGCGGAGGGTAACGATGTTACAATAATTACGGTGGTATTTGTTTACAGCGGAGGGTAACGAGGTTACAATAATTACGGTGGTATTTGTGTACAGCGGAGGGAACGGTTACATAATTACGGTGGTATTTGTGTACCGCGGAGGGTAACGAGGTTACAATAATTACGGTGGCATTTGTGTACAGAGGAGGGTAACGAGGTTACAATAATTACGGTGGTATTTGTGTACAGCGGAGGGTAACGAGGTTACAATAATGACGGTGGTATTTGTGTACAGCGGAGGGTAACGAGGTTACAATAATTACGGTGGCATTTGTGTACAGAGGAGGGTAACGAGGTTACAATAATTACGGTGGTATTTGTGTACAGCGGAGGGTAACGAGGTTACAATAATTACGGTGGTATTTGTGTACAGTGGAGGGTAACGAGGTTACAATAATTTGCTGTGTATTTTGACTTTATGAACGTAAGTAATGGGCTGCTGGCGACACGTGACGTTCCGTACCGACGCAGAGCACAGGCACGCCAACGCGTTTTGTAACGAGTAGGGGAGAGGGGGGCTAGTGACAAATGTGACGTCGATACGAAGCTTTGAGGTTACGTCACAAAACATTAACATCTACACATTGTGTATTTAATAATATATTTCAGAAATAAAATAAACACGTGACTGGCCAGTCGGCTACGCCCACTGTCCTCCTGTTGGCGCAGATCACAGTCAGGCTGTCTTCTGTTAAGCGCGGTTGATTGCCTTCTTACTGTATGGAGTGGGGTTATACATGAACAATTAATGTATTTTAAGCTTCCAAAATTGTTTGTATTTTATTAAAAAATCAACGTCCCTTTTGAATTTATTGTATATTCTCCGCGTAATGTAGCCCACAGACACACTTCTCGCATCACCCTGTAGTATAGGCTACAGGCACAATTCCTCGCATCACCCTGTAGTATAGCCCACAGGCACAGTTCCTCGCATCACCCTGTAGTATAGCTCAAAGACACAGTTCCTCGCATCACCCTGTAGTATAGCCCACAGCCACAGCTCCTCGCATCACCCTGTGGTATAGCCCACAGACACAGCTCCTCGCATCACCCTGTGGTATAGCCAACAGACACAGCTCCTCGCATCACCCTGTAGTATAGCCAACAGACACAGCTCCTCGCATCACCCTGTAGTATAGGCCACAGACACAGTTCCTCGCATCACCCTGTAGTATAGCCCACAGGCACAGTTCCTCGCATCACCCTGTAGTATAGCCCACAAGCACAGTTCCTCGCATCACCCTGTAGTATAGCCCACAAGCACAGCTCATAGCATCACCCTGTAGTAGCCCACAGGCACAGTTTCCTCGCATCACCCTGTAGTATAGCCCACAGGCACAGTTCCTCGCATCACCCTGTAGTATAGCCCACAGGCACAGTTCCTCGCATCACCCTGTAGTATAGCCCACAGGCACAGTTCCTCGCATCACCCTGTAGCGTAGTCCACAGGCACATTGCTGGAGATATAATAGAGCGGTGTAGAAGGTAGTGACAATAGCTATTGTTATGGCTTCATTTTGAAACTTTGCGGAGGAAGAAATATATATAGGCTATCTTGCGTCTATACTGCTATTGACTTGCACACAGTGAATGGTCGCTGGATACACTTCAAATGTCAGTCTGTGGAAGTAGCAGTAAATTCGTTAATTACGTCACACAATGAGAAGTGAACAACGTTAGACTAATAGGATTGCGTCCCGCCTCAATGAGTTCAGCAGAATCCTTCTCGAGATGCTCATTGGCTCTCAAATTAGCATTAACCTTAGCCACTCGCCTTCTTGGAAATGTGCCAGCTTAAACCCGCTTGTCCTTCTAATAAGTGTACAGAGATGAGTATGGAGCATTTCAGGAATGAGAGTGACTGAGGAAAACAGAGAAGGTTGAAATGAGACACACACACGGAGAGCATAGTGACGTAATTTCCTACCTCACAGTAAACACATTGCTTCTCTTTCACACTGACGAGCCTGTTCATGCTGTACACGCGCAAAAGTCGCTGTTTATTCTGAAAATAGTACGAAAGACACAAACAGGCGTGCTGTGTTTGTGTGGCGAACAAGTGGCGCCTACATGTTTTGACCGCCGTGTCTGTGTGCTGAACAGTTTGCTGTGTGTCACAGAACGGCAGTTGAGTGGTAAAAGCAGAGCAAACAGTAGCGTCATCCTCTGCATCTGATCGGTGTGCTCAATTGAGGGGCTCTTTGGATCCTGCGAATCGCTCATGCAGGAGATCTGAACAAATACCGGAAACACATGATGGATGGAGTTGTGGCGATGCAGTGACACAGTCACGGTGTGTGTGTCGTGCTGTAGCAGACTGCAGTGACCGCTATTTGCGCGGAACATCGTGTCTGTTCTTACGACATGCAGCAGCTCGAATGATTGACTGTCAAAATTGTGATGTTAAACTTACTGTCGTAATTAACCTTTGAAACACTGATATTAACCTGAATTATATATAAAGATTCAGTTCGTACCGCGCAGTAAACACACTCCGTCTCAAGTTATACAAACCAGTCAGTTAATGTTGTACAGTGAAATAATCGCTGTTTGTTCTGAGATCCACACAAAACACATAAATACAGTCCGTACCGCGCAGTAAACACACTCCGTCTCAGTTATACAAACCAGTCAGTTAATGTTGTACAGTGAAATAATCGCTGTTTGTTCTGAGATCCACACAAAATTCATAAATACAGTCCGTACCGCGCAGTAAACACACTCCGTCTCAGTTATACAAACCATCAGTTAATGCTGTACAGTGAAATAATCGCTGTTTGTTCTGAATCCACACAAAACACATAATACACTGTGTGGGCAGAACGTAGAATTGTTGAATGTTAAACATGGTGGTACGTATAGTAACCACGGGCTTTAGAGGGTCAGTACCGAAATACGCCATAATGCATCCTTGCCAGAAAGAAGCACAAAACTTTTACCACTTGTACTGCTTGACCACGAAGGATGGGGCCGATACGTTGGTTATCTATATCTACATCTATATCTATATCTACATCTATATATATATCTACATCTATATCTATATCTACATCTATATCTATATATACATCTATATCTACATCTATATCTATATCTACATCTATATCTACATCTATATCTATATCTACATCTATATCTATATCTACATCTATATCTACATATATATCTATATCTACATCTATATCTATATATACATCTATATCTATATCTACATCTATATCTATATCTACATTTTCCTTGTATTATTCGGTTGATGAAATGAGGAACGATGTGATGGGCTGGACATGTGGCAAATGTGGTGAAGAAGAGAAAGCATACATTAATGTGGCTCACAAAAGGGGAAAGTTGCATGCTTTTGTAAACACGGTAATGAACCTTCGGTTTCCATAAAATACGCGGAATTTCTTGACTAGCTGAGGACCTGTTTGTTAGTTTCTCACGAAGGATTCTCTCTGTTGAGTTAGTTATGGAGTTAGTTAGTTAGTTATTAGTTGGTTGGTTAAATCTGCGCTCTTCTGGATATTACGCGGCATCGTGTGGTAATTGTTTACCGACGTTTCGGGACAATGTATCGGTCCCATCTTCACGGGTCAAGAGTCCGAGTTTTTTTTCCTATTCGGACTTTACCCGTGAGGATGGGACCGATACGTTGTCCCGAAACGTCGGTAAACAATTACCACAGAACGCCACGTAATACCCAGAATACCGCAGATTTCGTCAACATCGTGGCGGAAGCCTGAAATGAAGATTGGTCGGTTAGTTAGGAGGCTTGTGACGCTAGACGTCACGACGGCAGTAGCTCCCCCCCCCCCCCCCCCAGGGACGATATGCAAATCGGGAAGATCAGATACGCTCCGTGCCAGTCAGAGATTTCTAATTTAAATGTAAACGCTTTGAGTGCGTTTGTGATCCACGCACGTATTTAGCTACGCAGTCATTAGGATGTTTGGTTAATTAGTGTGTTAATCAGTTAACGTCTGAATGAGAGAGAGAGAGAGACAAGTTTTGAAGTTCGTCTGAAGGGATTAGACTGTCGTCTTGTTATCTCTCTCGTTCTCTATACCTGTCTCGCTTCTTTCCTTTTACCTGATTGCATTACCTTTCCCCTTTATTTCTCTCTCCTTTATCTACATATTCCTCAACGCGTTTTTTTTTTACTCGACCTGTAACTTTTTTTTCCCCCATTTTACTCGCTTTCCTGTCTGTATCGCTGTGTTACTGTTTCCCGACGTTTCGAAAGAAAGTAACGCCTGTATTTTCAAGGGTTGAGGTGTCCAAGAATATGAGGGTTATTCATTCGAAACGTCTGAAACACTAAATCCAGGTATACGACGTCACATCAGAGAAGACTTGAACTGCAAATTAGTTAAAGGAATTTTTGTAATATATCTGGTATTTGGAGGATTGTAATTAAACGTAGAGACGCTTTTGAAAGTTTCGTTCAAATCGAAACGAAATTAACTTACAAGAAATCCTGTAACATTTGTCTGTGCATCTCGGTCATTATTCATCATCCCATGCGAAAAGAACAAATTAGTGAAAATCCTCATTTCATCTGGACGCATTTTAACTGACAAAATAAATTGAGCGTTTACCACGCTTAGATTGTATTGAAAGCAGATCTGTTTAAGTTAACGCTAAGACATGCTTCTGAAACATTTGCATTGTTAAGAAAGGAAATTATATAGAGCTTTGTGTAATTTACTTTTGGTGTTGGGTGATGCTATATACAGAGCATACACAAAATAATGGTGCGGTTTTAATAGCGAACACTATTAAAACGGCACCATTCTTTTATGTATACCCTGTATTGTTACTGCGTATGTGCGTCTCAGTGTAATGTTTGTTTACTATAATGTATGTAGTTATTTACTGTTCGTTTAATTTCAACTGTGTTTTGTTTGGTGTGTAAATAATGCAAAGATATTTAAAAATTCTGGCATTTATCAGTGTTTTGTTTGAAACGGTCAGCTGTACGCTGTTTATAGCAGAATATCAGAAGTTATCATTTGTGAACTGAAATTGCAGAGTCAATAGCGGAGCGCAAGGACCATAACAATTGTTTAGTAGCGTAACGTCACGGTACATAAAAACTCGCGCCAATCCATCATTTATTTACAAATCCATTTTCGATCAGCGGATGTGTTTTCTAGTCCTAAAACGTCATCTTGGGCGAAACGCAATTTTACATCGATGGAATATTGCTAAAGGCTTCGCCATTAATAAGCTCACCGCCACACATATGACGTGTACCACCCGTGTTTTCTTAATACACCGTTGGTCTACATTGGCGTTATACTAAAATGAAATAGTGTACTGTTATCATTTTTTCCTCAGCCTTAAAATGATCCTAAAATTATTAGGAAATATTTCTGTTCGGATTCTTGGAAATTCTTTTAAAACGGTCACACCCCATCGGTACGACTTATTAAAACAGCAGTATATATCGTTATTGTGTCAGTCAAGATATCTTCATATAATATATTGTAGTACTGTCAGTATATCATCACATATTGCAGTAGTGTCAGTCAAGATATCTTCATATGATATATCGTAGTACTGTCAGCATATCATCACATATCGCAGTAGTGTCAGTCAAGATATCTTCATATAATATATCGTAGTACTGTCAGCATATCATCACATATTGCAGTAGTGTCAGTCAAGATATCTTCATATAATATATCGTAGTACTGTCAGTATATAATCACATATCGCACTAGTGTCAGTCAAGATATCTTCATATAATATATCGTAGTACTGTCAGCATATCATCACATATCGCAGTAGTGTCAGTCAAGATATCTTCATATAATATATCGTAGTACTGTCAGCATATCATCACATATTGCAGTAGTGTCAGTCAAGATATCTTCATATAATATATCGTAGTACTGTCAGTATATAATCACATATCGCAGTAGTGTCAGTCAAGATATCTTCATATAATATATCGTAGTACTGTCAGCATATCATCACATATTGCAGTAGTGTCAGTCAAGATATCTTCATATAATATATCGTAGTACTGTCAGTATATCATCACATATCGCAGTAGTGTCAGTCAAGATATCTTCATATAATATATCATAGTACTGTCAGCATATCATCACATATTGCAGTAGTGTCAGTCAAGATATCTTCATATAATATATCGTAGTACTGTCAGTATATAATCACATATCGCAGTAGTGTCAGTCAAGATATCTTCATATAATATATCGTAGTACTGTCAGCATATCATCACATATTGCAGTAGTGTCAGTCAAGATATCTTCATATAATATATCGTAGTACTGTCAGTATATCATCACATATCGCAGTAGTGTCAGTCAAGATATCTTCATATAATATATCGTAGTACTGTCAGTATATAATCACATATTGCAGTAGTGTCAGTCAAGATATCTTCATATAATATATCGTAGTACTGTCAGCATATCATCACATATTGCAGTAGTGTCAGTCAAGATATCTTCATATAATATATCGTAGTACTGTCAGTATATAATCACATAATGCAGTAGTGTCAGTCAAGATATCTTCATATAATATATCGTAGTACTGTCAGCATATCATCACATATCGCAGTAGTGTCAGTCAAGATATCTTCATATAATATATCGTAGTACTGTCAGCATATCATCACATATTGCAGTAGTGTCAGTCAAGATATCTTCATATAATATATCGTAGTACTGTCAGTATATAATCACATATCGCAGTAGTGTCAGTCAAGATATCTTCATATAATATATCGTAGTACTGTCAGCATATCATCACATATTGCAGTAGTGTCAGTCAAGATATCTTCATATAATATATCGTAGTACTGTCAGTATATAATCACATATCGCAGTAGTGTCAGTCAAGATATCTTCATATAATATATCGTAGTACTGTCAGCATATCATCACATATTGCAGTAGTGTCAGTCAAGATATCTTCATATAATATATCGTAGTACTGTCAGTATATAATCACATATCGCAGTAGTGTCAGTCAAGATATCTTCATATAATATATCGTAGTACTGTCAGCATATCATCACATATTGCAGTAGTGTCAGTCAAGATATCTTCATATAATATATCGTAGTACTGTCAGCATATCATCACATATCGCAGTAGTGTCAGTCAAGATATCTTCATATAATATATCGTAGTACTGTCAGCATATCATCACATATTGCAGTAGTGTCAGTCAAGATATCTTCATATAATATATCGTAGTACTGTCAGTATATCATCACATATCGCAGTAGTGTCAGTCAAGATATCTTCATATAATATATCGTAGTACTGTCAGCATATCATCACATATCGCAGTAGTGTCAGTCAAGATATCTTCATATAATATATCGTAGTACTGTCAGCATATCATCACATATTGCAGTAGTGTCAGTCAAGATATCTTCATATAATATATCGTAGTACTGTCAGTATATCATCACATATCGCAGTAGTGTCAGTCAAGATATCTTCATATAATATATCGTAGTACTGTCAGTATATAATCACATATTGCAGTAGTGTCAGTCAAGATATCTTCATATAATATATCGTAGTACTGTCAGTATATCACATATCGCAGTAGTGTCAGTCAAGATATCTTCATATAATATATCGTAGTACTGTCAGTATATCACATATCGCAGTGATATCCTCGCAACACGTTTTTGCACAAAACAAAGTTGCTTTTCATCTGCTCTTTTATTTGTCTAACTATCTGTTTTCCCCTCGTGTTCCCTTGCTCTTTCTATTCAGTTGTTTCATTTTTCAATAACTTTTTCGTTCGTCTGTCATGTTTAAATTAACACAATTTGTTGATCTACACTTTTACATTGTAACTTTACGTCGCAGTGTTACAGCAACTTTCATGTCGACACGAAACAAAATATTACATTCGCACGGCTCAAATAATTTGCTTTCTGTGTGATTTGTCATTAGCACTGAGCAGTAAATCCAGTGCGGTTCGAGTGAAAGGTAAAAAGCATCGCGTGATATAAAGCGCAGAATTCTGAATGCTAGGCGCAATCACGTACATTTGTAACTTGTTCTATAGTACAGTAAAATCAATTTAAGAATAGAATTTCCTCAATTTGTAACGATTGTATTCCGGTCCTACAAATAATAAGAATCTACACAGCAGGAGTTTGCCCGGTCGCATTATTTTTGTCACGTCGAAATGGTTCATTGTCCGTCAGTATATACGTAGCATTGTACTTACCAACAGTAAACAGAACGCACTGAAATGAAGTTACGTGCACGAAACTGGACAGAGTAGTGACAGTGCAGTGACAAACATCGAAATGTACCTTAATGATTTAAAGATCCAGTCTTACCGCGCAGTAAACACACTCCGTCTCAGTTATACAAACCAGTCAGTTAATGCTGTACAGTGAAATAATCGCTGTTTGTTCTGAGATCCACACAAAACACATAAATACAGTCCGTACCGCGCAGTAAACACACTCCGTCTCAGTTATACAAACCAGTCAGTTAATGTTGTACAGTGAAATAATCGCTGTTTGTTCTGAGATCCACACAAAACACATACAGTCCGTACCGCGCAGTAAACACACTCCGTCTCAGTTATACAAACCAGTCAGTTAATGTTGTACAGTGAAATAATCGCTGTTTGTTCTGAGATCCACACAAAACACATAAATACACAGTGTGGGCAGAACGTAAAAATGTTGAATGTTAAAACTGATGGTACATATAGTAACCACTGGGCTTTATATATAAAGACTCAGTCCGTACCGCGCAGTAAACACACTCCGTCTTAGTTATACAAACCAGTCAGTTAATGCTGTACAGTGAAATAATCTGGCCATTTCGAGGGCTGTGAAATGCCACATAAGGTCTTATTCAGGTAATCGTGGTCCTGACCAGGATTGGAACTGGTACCTCCAAAATACCGGTGAGAAAAGCTGCTCCTTATTTAGGGTTGAATATAAAGGCACATCGGCTTGACACAAATTTGAGTAAAGGGAATTATTGTGGTTGGTATCGTAGCTGTATAATTGTTGTGGTTGGTATCGTAGCTGTATAATTGTTGTGGTTGATATCGTAGCTGTATAATTGTTGTGGTTGATATCGTAGCTGTATAATTGTTGTGGTTGATATCGTAGCTGTATAATTGTTGTGGTTGATATCGTAGCTGTATAATTGTTATGGTTGGTATCGTAGCTGTATAATTGTTGTGGTTGGTATCGTAGCTGTATAATTGTTGTGGTTGATATCGTAGCTGTATAATTGTTGTGGTTGAAGAAAGAAAAAAGGAACAAGGAGGACAGATGTGAAGACATGGGCTGTATGGGCTGTTGTCATGAGCTGTGAATGTAGTGTTGGCGTTTGAAATAAGGCGTCGTGTGCACGAGACGGCGGCTATAAATACATCGGGTGCAGCGCGGGGCGGGAAAGAACGCAGAGATTTAAAACAGTGACGCTGGAAAATGATAAATACACGACACAGACTTATTTATTTCGTCAAGTTGGCAGGCTAGGCAGGTTGTGGAGAATATGAACTTACGTTTAGATGTAGAGCTGTGTTCTGGGATTAGGGCTAACCTGACAAACTTTAGCGTTTAAAACCCAGTGGTTACTATATGTACCGCCAGGTTTAACATTCAACAATTCCACGTTCTGCCCACACAGTGTATTTATGTGTTTTGTGTGGATCTCATGAACAAACAGCGATTATTTCACTGTACAACATTAACTAGCTGGTTTGTATAACTGAGACGGAGTGTGTTTACTGCGCGGTACGGACTGTATTTATGTGTTTTGTGTGGATCTCAGAACAAACAGCGATTATTTCACTTTACAACATTAACTGACTGGTTTGTATAACTGAGACGGAGTGTGTTTACTGCGCGGTACGGACTGTATTTATGTGTTTTGTGTGGATCTGAGAACAAACAGCGATTATTCACTGTACAACATTAACTGACTGGTTTGTATAACTGAGACGGAGTGTGTTTACTGCGCGGTACGGACTGTATTTATGTGTTTTGTGCGGATCTCAGAACAAACAGCGATTATTTCACTGTACAACATTAACTGACTGGTTTGTATAACTGAGACGGAGTGTGTTTACTGCGCGGTACGGACTGTATTTATGTGTTTTGTGCGGATCTCAGAACAAACAGCGATTATTTCACTGTACAACATTAACTGACTGGTTTGTATAACTGAGACGGAGTGTGTTTACTGCGCGGTACGGACTGTATTTATGTGTTTTGTGTGGATCTCAGAACAAACAGCGATTATTTCACTGTACAACATTAACTGACTGGTTTGTATAACTGAGACGGAGTGTGTTTACTGCGCGGTACGGAGTGAGTCTTTGTATGCAATTGATGTTGAAGGTTCAATTCTTAACGACCATCTAACAATACTTGATGTAAGAAGTTAAGCCCGCATCAAGCCACTTTAGTAACAACTGCTAAGCCAGTCAGGCACGTAGCGATATACTCAATTGCTGTAGCACAGTTGTTAGCCTATGTATATGGCAGTGGTAACTGTGTGTATCCTTATATAACTGAGTATTTGTGGGGCTCGTTTTGTTCTCAAATCAGGGAGCGATCATTTCCTTAAACAGCATTTATGTGAGTGATCTTTGTCATGGAGAGGCAGTGTGTTTACTGTGAGTTAGAATTTGATATTTAGCCTCGTGCCTTACTAGGAAGGAAATAAGCAGGTTTTTAGACTGCAGTTCAGGTCGTGTGGACGACTGCGTGTCCCACGTGCAGCCTAGCCTGTCCCACGTTTATCCTAGCCTGTCCCACGTGTAGCCTAACCTGTCCCACGTGTAGCCTAGCCTGTCCAACGTGTATCCTAGCCTGTCCCACGTGTAGCCTAATCTGTCCCACGTGTAGCCTAGCCTGTCCCACGTGTATCCTAGCCTGTCCCACGTGTAGCCTGATGTCTGAACCACTATGTTCGATTTCCATGACGTTTTGTACGGACTATCAGTGAATGGCGCCATAAGGCTCTGCTGACGATATGCTGTAACAAAGGGAGCAAAGTAGCGCCACTGCGATGGAGCTTGGAAACTATGAGACTTTCATCGTGGTAATATTTTTGTAGAATGTGAAGTGACAAGACGGCCGCCTGCAAAACATAAATTCTGTAGTTTTCAGTTTGATGACGATATCCAATAAGCCATTTGAGCTAGGCTTGTAAAACTTGGTGCAAAGGTAGGTCATGTACATGTGGACATGTAGGTCATGTACATGTGAACATGTAGGTCATGTACATGTGAACATGTAGGTCATGTACATGTGAACATGTAGGTCATGTACATGTGAACATATAGGTCATGTACATGTGAACATGTAGGACATGTACATGTGAACATATAGGTCATGTACATGTGGACATGTAGGTCATGTACATGTGAACATGTAGGTCATGTACATGTGAACATGTAGGTCATGTACATGTGAACATGTAGGTCATGTACATGTGAACATGTAGGTCATGTACATGTGAACATATAGGTCATGTACATGTGACATGTGGGACATGTACATGTGAACTATAGGTCATGTACATGTGGACATGTAGGTCATGTACAGTGAACATGTAGGTCATGTACATGTGACATGTAGGTCATGTACATGGACCATGTAGGTCATGTACATGTGAACATGTAGTCATGTACATGGAACTAAAAGGTCATTACATGTGAACATGTAGACATGTCAAGTGAACAGTAGGTCATGTACATGAACAATGTAGTCATGTAAATGTGAACATGTAGGTCCCATGACAGTGAACATGTAGGTCATGTACATGTGAACATCATCATACTGCAGTCTGTCTTACGACGGTCCGTAGCCTCTTCCAAAGCGAGTTCTCCACACAGTACGATCTAGTGCTTCCTCTTTCAATTTACAGTATCTTCTATTTTCCTTAAGGTCATCCAGTAGCTGCTTACGTCTTCTCCCTCGTCTTACCGTCATTTCTATCCTCCCTCTAACTTTCCTTCAATCACATGTTTCAGAAGGCAGTTTCTACGCAAGATGTGACCAATCCAGTTAGCCTTTCTTCTTTTTATTGTATGTACGATATTCCTCTCCTCCTTCACTCTGTGTAATACTTCTTCATTTCTCACACGATCGGTCCAACTGATCTTCTCCATTCTTCTCCAGCACCACATATCAAAACTTTCCAGATACTTCCGATCCACTTCCCAAGTGTTCCACGTTTCAGCACCACACAAAGCTACGCTCCAAATGTAGCACTTTACTAGTTTCTTACTTAAATTTAAGTCCAGTTTGCTGGTGAAAAGTCTTCTTGTTGAATGCTGCTTTAGCCATGGCAATTCTGCATTACATGTCACGTGTACACTTGCATCATTTGTTATCGTGCTACACAAATAATTGAATATTCCACACAGTGCTTACGAAACAGTCTTCGTAACTAAAAATCACGAATATGGCGACGATGCAAATCTTTGTAGTTATGTCCAGAATCTGTAACGTGCACAGAATCTGCTGACGTAATGAGTTCATCGCAAAACAAAATCCTGAGTTTCTCCTCTCCTCTGTACCCGCGACGCCCCCCGTCTATACAGCAATAGTAATTATAATAGATGTGTGTGCTTAGAAATATAAACCGTAGGCTAGCTGGCTGTGCAAACGGTTGACTTGTGTCACTGTTGTGGAGTGACAGGAGCAACAGGGCAGAGGGGAGTAGCAAGACGCTGTAGAAAATTGCATAATGAGGAACTTCATAATTTCCGTTCATCACCTATTATCATTGGGTTTATAATGGGAAAGACAATGAGGTGGGTTGTACATTTAGCACGCGTGAGGTAGGTGAGAACACGAATGGAGGAGACCACTTCAACAGTAAAGCAATCCCATTTACAGCCTAGACAGGCCCTTAGGTTTCCAGGAGGTTGAGGTTCCCAGATTTATAGACAATCGGCAAATGAAGGTGGTAAGGTTGTCAGCCTACGCACCGGTCGCCTTTATCCCCAGGAAATACTCCTGGTACTCATTTCTGTTAGAGGCTGAGTCGACCCCGGGACCATAGTGCGACCGGAAGGATTATGTCAATGAAAAATTCCAATGACACCATCGGGAATCGAACCCGCGACCTTCCGGCTTGTAGCTCAGTGCCTCAACCAACTGCGCCACGCGTGCGCCACACTTCATTGGAAGTATAATATCAAAATGAGTCTTAGATGGCTTGGTTAAGGGGCTATAAATTTAATTGATCGTGTTTAGAATATGGCGCGACAGGGTTTGTTGTAAAAACGGCAGTGAAGAATGAGCATTACGACATTCGGGAAATGCTTGAATTGAGGAACGTAAAATTGTCTGCAGCATTTTGTAACACAAATTTTAATCTGAAATTTGAGGTATTTACTGTGTTGATCTGAAGATTTCCTTCTGCTGGAATTGTGACTCCGTGTAGTGTGATAGAAATGTACCGACGTTTCGCAGGGATCTACTGCCTCCTCCGTCATGTTAGAAGACAGAGACTGCAACCTACTTCGAAAGGTAGATAAACTTCTACCAGACTGTACGGCGCCATCCCACAAAACAGTATGCCTGCTCTTAACGATTGTGGCGATATTTGTGAGACAAACAGCAGCAGTCCACACGTGTGACGCTGCACAAAGCTTCGTCTGGCTTGATTAGCCTCCTATTGACCATTGCTGTTATGGCCACAGCGCTGCAAACCAGCACGATCTTCATTGCTGCCTGTAGAGAGCAGAACTTGTCGTAACTGACACATCTGCCTGTAGAGAGCAGCACTTGTCGTAACTGACACATCTGCCTGTAGAGAGCAGCACTTGTCGTAACTGACACATCTGCCTGTAGAGAGCAGCACTTGTCGTAACTGACACATCTGCCTGTAGAGAGCAGCACTTGTAACTGACACATCTGCCTGTAGAGAGCAGCACTTGTCGTAACTGACACATCTGCCTGTAGAGAGCAGCACTTGTAACTGACACATCTGCCTGTAGAGAGCAGCACTTGTCGTAACTGACACATCTGCCTGTAGAGTGCAGCACTTGTCGTAACTGACACATCTGCCTGTAGAGAGCAGCACTTGTCGTAACTGAACATCTGCCTCTGTTACAACACATTTTGTATGTGTAGTTATCAGCTTTAGCTAGACCAGTGCTTCCCAAACCTGGGTAAATTACCAAAAATTGGGTAAAAGTGGTTTTTCTTTGGGTAACGACACACCTCGGAATACACATTAAAATTTACCGTAAAAGTGTAGAAGTAGAAGTACTCTGAAGAACGTGACCAGTCAGTGTGCACCGATACTCTAAAACAGTCTAACAGTGGCATTATACTGACTGGCTGGGACCTGCGTGATGAAATGTGCGTGGTGAATAGTTACTGAATTGTTTGTGGCTGCTGAATGTTTGGAGATGTTTAGAATAAAGACATTGCATCAAACATAATGTTTGTGGCTGCTAAATGTTTGGAGATGTTTAGAATAAAGACATTGCATCAAACATAATGTTTGTGGCTGCTAAATGTTTGGAGATGTTTAGAATAAAGACATTGCATCAAACATAATGTTTGTGGCTGCTAAATGTTTGGAGATGTTTAGAATAAAGACATTGCATCAAACATAATGTTTGTGGCTGCTAAATGTTTGGAGATGTTTAGAATAAAGACATTGCATCAAACATAATGTTTGTGGCTGCTAAATGTTTGGAGATGTTTAGAATAAAGACATTGCATCAAACATAATGTTTGTGGCTGCTAAATGTTTAGAGATGTTTAGAACAAAGACATTGCATCAAACATAATGTTTGTGGCTGCTAAATGTTTAGAGATGTTTAGAATAAAGACATTGCATCAAACATAATGTTTGTGGCTGCTAAATGTTTGGAGATGTTTAGAATAAAGACATTGCATCAAACATAATGTTTGTGGCTGCTAAATGTTTAGAGATGTTTAGAACAAAGACATTGCATCAAACACAATGTTTGTGGCTGCTAAATGTTTAGAGATGTTTAGAATAAAGACATTGCATCAAACATAATGTTTGTGGCTGCTAAATGTTTGGAGATGTTTAGAATAAAGACATTGCATCAAACATAATGTTTGTGGCTGCTAAATGTTTAGAGATGTTTAGAACAAAGACATTGCATCAAACATAATGTTTGTGGCTGCTAAATGTTTAGAGATGTTTAGAACAAAGACATTGCATCAAACATAATGTTTGTGGCTGCTAAATGTTTAGAGATGTTTAGAATAAAGACATTGCATCAAACATAATGTTTGTGGCTGCTAAATGTTTGGAGATGTTTAGAATAAAGACGTTGCATCAAACATAATATTTGTGGCTGCTAAAATGTTTAGAGATGTTTAGAATAAAGACATTGCATCAAACATAATGTTTGTGGCTGCTAAATGTTTGGAGATGTTTAGAATAAAGACATTGCATCAAACATAATGTTTGTGGCTGCTAAATGTTTGGAGATGTTTAGAATAAAGACGTTGCATCAAACATAATATTTGTGGCTGCTAAATGTTTAGAGATGTTTAGAATAAAGACATTGCATCAAACATAATGTTTGTGGCTGCTAAATGTTTGGAGATGTTTAGAATAAAGACATTGCATCAAACATAATGTTTGTGGCTGCTAAAATGTTTAGAGATGTTTAGAATAAAGACATTGCATCAAACATAATGTTTGTGGCTGCTAAATGTTTGGAGATGTTTAGAATAAAGACATTGCATCAAACATAATGTTTGTGGCTGCTAAATGTTTGGAGATGTTTAGAATAAAGACATTGCATCAAACATAATGTTTGTGGCTGCTAAAATGTTTAGAGATGTTTAAAATAAAGACGTTGCATCAAACATAATGTTTGTGGCTGCTAAATGTTTGGAGATGTTTAGAATAAAGACATTGCATCAAACATAATGTTTGTGGCTGCTAAATGTTTGGAGATGTTTAGAATAAAGACATTGCATCAAACATAATGTTTGTGGCTGCTAAATGTTTGGAGATGTTTAGAATAAAGACATTGCATCAAACATAATGTTTGTGGCTGCTAAATGTTTGTAGATGTTTAGAATAAAGACATTGCATCAAACATAATGTTTGTGGCTGCTAAATGTTTGGAGATGTTTAGAATAAAGACATTGCATCAAACATAATGTTTGTGGCTGCTAAATGTTTAGAGATGTTTAAAATAAAGACATTGCATCAAACATAATGTTTGTGGCTGCTAAATGTTTGTAGATGTTTAAAATAAAGACGTTGCATCAAACATAATGTTTGTGGCTGCTAAATGTTTGGAGATGTTTAGAATAAAGACATTGCATCAAACATAATGTTTGTGGCTGCTAAATGTTTGTAGATGTTTAGAATAAAGACATTGCATCAAACATAATGTTTGTGGCTGCTAAATGTTTGGAGATGTTTAGAATAAAGACATTGCATCAAACATAATGTTTGTGGCTGCTAAAATGTTTAGAGATGTTTAAAATAAAGACATTGCATCAAACATAATGTTTGTGGCTGCTAAATGTTTAGAGATGTTTAAAATAAAGACATTGCATCAAACATAATGTTTGTGGCGCTAAAATGTTTAGAGATGTTTAAATAAAGACATTACATCAAACATAATGTTTGTGGCGCTAAAATGTTTAGAGATGTTTAAAATAAAGACATTGCATCAAACATAATGTTTGTGGCTGCTAAATGTTTAGAGATGTTTAAAATAAAGACATTGCATCAAACATAATGTTTGTGGCTGCTAAAATGTTCAGAGATGTTTAAAATAAAGACATTACATCAAACATAATGTTTGCTTCCTATTTTTACCGATCTCTCTTCACTTGTCAAATATGTTTTCTGTGCAATTAGTGTTTTACCTACATTGGGTAAAAAGGACTTTGTGATAAGCGGTTTTGGGTAATGAAGGGAACAGTTTGGGAAGCAGTGAGCTAGATGATCGATTTGACGCTAGCCGTCCCGTCGTGTATATAGAATTACATAAATAACGCTACGCATTGCGTCTGACACAACTTGAATTTGTTGTTATTTTCTGAAACGCTACATGTTTCGATCAAGCCGATCTTCGTCAGGTATTTGTTTTATACAAAAACTTAACACTCGAGGCAAAAATATAAAATTTCGCATAATTTACATTTTTATCTTCAGTTTTAAGTTTTTCTATAAAATAAACACCTGCTGATGATCGGCTTGATCGAAACATGTAGTGTTTCAGAAAATAACAACAATTTCAGGTTCTGTCAGAAGCAATGCGTAGCGTTATTTATGTAATTTACCTAGACGGTTGTTAGTAAAGTGACATGTTTGAAACATGTCATATTCTTGTGCGGTATAAGTTGTAAACATTCCACTAAAATTCGGTAAAGAGAAAGCATAAACTCGCACGCAAGCTGACGCAGCAGATAAGCTGTGCATTGCACTGTATTCGCTTCGTATACAAGATGCCAACAAAGTGGAGGCCATTGCTCTAAGCGCACGGCGAAGAAACTTAATGTGTATAATGCTGCTGACGAATATCGCGACGTTTCGTCCGTTATAAGGAACTTCCACTTCTAAACATTTCCACCTA
Source organism: Reticulitermes speratus (assembly GCA_021186555.1). Classification (NCBI taxonomy): domain Eukaryota; kingdom Metazoa; phylum Arthropoda; class Insecta; order Blattodea; family Rhinotermitidae; genus Reticulitermes; species Reticulitermes speratus. The sequence continues at coordinate 1,403,223 of JAJKFL010000001.1, forward strand.
ATTTATTTCATGCGAAATATTGTTACATCAGCGCACGTGTGTCGATAAGTGAAAGCCCATAAGAGACTGTGCTGTGCGCTAAATGTTGTTACATCAGCGCACGTGTGTCGATAAGTGAAAGCCCATAAGAGACTGTGCTGTGCGCTAAATGTTCTTACATCAGCCCACGTGTGTCGATAAGTGAAAGCCCATAAGAGACTGTGCTGTGCGCTAAATGTTCTTACATCAGCGCACGTGTGTCGATAAGTGAAAGCCCATAAGAGACTGTGCTGTGCGCTAAATGTTCTTACATCAGCGCACGTGTGTCGATAAGTGAAAGCCCATAAGAGACTGTGCTGTGCGCTAAATGTTGTTACATCAGCCCACGTGTGTCGATAAGTGAAAGCCCATAAGAGACTGTGCTGTGCGCTAAATGTTCTTACATCAGCGCACGTGTGTCGATAAGTGAAAGCCCATAAGAGACTGTGCTGTGCGCTAAATGTTGTTACATCAGCCCACGTGTGTCGATAAGTGAAAGCCCATAAGAGACTGTGCTGTGCGCTAAATGTTCTTACATCAGCGCACGTGTGTCGATAAGTGAAAGCTCATAAGAGACTGTGCTGTGCGCTAAATGTTCTTACATCAGCGCACGTGTGTCGATAAGTGAAAGCCCATAAGAGACTGTGCTGTGCGCTAAATGTTCTTACATCAGCCCACGTGTGTCGATAAGTGAAAGCCCATAAGAGACTGTGCTGTGCGCTAAATGTTCTTACATCAGCGCACGTGTGTCGATAAGTGAAAGCTCATAAGAGACTGTGCTGTGCGCTAAATGTTCTTACATCAGCGCACGTGTGTCGATAAGTGAAAGCCCATAAGAGACTGTGCTGTGCGCTAAATGTTGTTACATCAGCGCACGTGTGTCGATAAGTGAAAGCCCATAAGAGACTGTGCTGTGCGCTAAATGTTGTTACATCAGCGCACGTGTGTTGATAAGTGAAAGCCCATAAGAGGCTGTGCTGTGCGCTAAATGTTGTTACATCAGCGCACGTGTGTCGATAAGTGAAAGCCCATAAGAGACTGTGCTGTGCGCTAAATGTTGTTACATCAGCGCACGTGTGTCGATAAGTGAAAGCCCATAAGAGACTGTGCTGTGCGCTAAATGTTGTTACATCAGCGCACGTGTGTCGATAAGTGAAAGCCCATAAGAGACTGTGCTGTGCGCTAAATGTTGTTACATCAGCGCACGTGTGTCGATAAGTGAAAGCCCATAAGAGACTGTGCTGTGCGCTAAATGTTGTTACATCAGCGCACGTGTGTCGATAAGTGAAAGCCCATAAGAGACTGTGCTGTGCGCTAAATGTTGTTACATCAGCGCACGTGTGTCGATAAGTGAAAGCCCATAAGAGACTGTGCTGTGCGCTAAATGTTGTTACATCAGCGCACGTGTGTCGATAAGTGAAAGCCCATAAGAGACTGTGCTGTGCGCTAAATGTTGTTACATCAGCGCACGTGTGTCGATAAGTGAAAGCCCATAAGAGACTGTGCTGTGCGCTAAATGTTGTTACATCAGCGCACGTGTGTCGATAAGTGAAAGCCCATAAGAGACTGTGCTGTGCGCTAAATGTTGTTACATCAGCGCACGTGTGTCGATAAGTGAAAGCCCATAAGAGACTGTGCTGTGCGCTAAATGTTGTTACATCAGCGCACGTGTGTCGATAAGTGAAAGCCCATAAGAGGCTGTGCTGTGCGCTAAATGTTGTTTAATCAGCGCACGTGTGTCGATAAGTGAAAGCCCATAAGAGGCTGTGCTGTGCGCTAAATGTTCTTACATCAGCGCACGTGTGTCGATAAGTGAAAGCCCATAAGAGGCTGTGCTGTGCGCTAAATGTTGTTTAATCAGCGCACGTGTGTCGATAAGTGAAAGCCCATAAGAGACTGTGCTGTGCGCTAAATGTTGTTACATCAGCGCACGTGTGTCGATAAGTGAAAGCCCATAAGAGACTGTGCTGTGCGCTAAATGTTCTTACATCAGCGCACGTGTGTCGATAAGTGAAAGCCCATAAGAGACTGTGCTGTGCGCTAAATGTTATTACATCAGCGCACGTGTGTTGATAAGTGAAAGCCCATAAGAGACTGTGCTGTGCGCTAAATGTTGTTACATCAGCGCACGTGTGTCGATAAGTGAAAGCCCATAAGAGACTGTGCTGTGCGCTAAATGTTGTTACATCAGCGCACGTGTGTCGATAAGTGAAAGCCCATAAGAGACTGTGCTGTGCGCTAAATGTTGTTACATCAGCGCACGTGTGTCGATAAGTGAAAGCCCATAAGAGGCTGTGCTGTGCGCTAAATGTTGTTTAATCAGCGCACGTGTGTCGATAAGTGAAAGCCCATAAGAGGCTGTGCTGTGCGCTAAATGTTCTTACATCAGCGCACGTGTGTCGATAAGTGAAAGCCCATAAGAGGCTGTGCTGTGCGCTAAATGTTGTTACATCAGCGCACGTGTGTCGATAAGTGAAAGCCCATAAGAGACTGTGCTGTGCGCTAAATGTTGTTACATCAGCGCACGTGTGTCGATAAGTGAAAGCCCATAAGAGGCTGTGCTGTGCGCTAAAATGCGAACTGTGCCGTAAGACAGTCAGTAAGTCGCCATTTATACCGCAGGTCTGTACTGCACTGGCCGTTGCTTTGTTTGTTTGTTGCTTCGTGTGACTGTGATGGCTGCAGAGTTACGCTGCTTGTTTTCATGAAGAGTTGGGAGGGGAGGGTTGGTGGGGAATAAAGTTGCTCAAAATTTTACGTCCCCCCAGGGACGTAACACCGAATCCTCATGAAGGCAATGTGTGACACCAAATTTGATAGCTGTAGTCACCACAAAACTCAGTATCTCAGACTTCATCACTTTGTTTTTGAAACCGAGAAGTTTTTATGTTCACGTAAAGTGACAAAAATTCTACTTCACTTTTATAGTTCTATGATATGAGAGCAAAACAGACACAAGGTACGTATCCAAAGAGAAGAACCGGTAATGACGTTTCTGCGTGAGGTTACAAAGGCGTGAAGTTACAAAGGCGTGAAGTTACAAAGGTGCGAGGTTACAAATGCGTGAGGTTACAGAAGCGTGAGGTTACAAAGGTGCGAGGTTACAAATGCGTGAGGTTACAGAAGCGTGAGGTTACAAAGGCGTGAAGTTACAAAGGTGCGAGGTTACAAATGCGTGAGGTTACAGAAGCGTGAGGTTACAAAGGCGTGAGGTTACATACCAAGTGAGGTATAATGTCACAGCCCGGTAACCGTGGTAACCATCAAACATACCAAGCGAAGTATGATGTCAAGCAAGTTACCACTGCGAACGGTAACGTGCAGCGGTACAAGCCGGTAACAATGCCGACGAAGTACGACACACACGCAGGGTGGGACTGACTGACATGCTGTGTTATATTCTAAATGAAAGTTACGGGTCGCCCGCGGTCTGCAGCCCGCCGTTTGAGTAACACTGCAGTAAGCTAGACATTGTGAGCGCATTACCGAATTCCCTGATGTGTCTGGTTGCCTTTTATCCACTGGCTACACTACTTACGGCCTGAATGACATAATTGGATGTATGAAGTAGCACAAAGACACTCCATTATGCACGTACTTTATTGTGCTCCGTCTGTCTTCATTCTAAAGTTCAGTTCTGTTATCAGCTTACCTTCGCTTTATTCCAAAAGGATCTATTTTTTTCTGTCTTACTACACTTTTTCCCAGATCTTTGCAAAAGTATTAATGCCCAAGGGATTACATTTATTTTATAACTGATTACGAGAATCAGAGTCCTTCCTCAGAAGCTGTTAGTGGCTTATCTGTACATCAGATGCCCTGCTTTTTATACAACCCAGATATTCACTACCGTCTTTATAAGGGCCCAGCACTGGTCCCTAACTAACTAACTAACTAACTCCATACAGCACAGTCCTTCTTGAGAAGCTAACAGTTCGTCAGCTAGTCAAGAAATTCCCCGCATTTTATATAACCCGAAGGTTCATTACCGCATTCACAACAGCCCGCCACCTGTCCCTATCCTGAGCCATATCAATCCACTCCATGTCCCCCCATCCCACTTCTTGAAGATCTAGTTTAATATTATCCTCCCATCTACGCCTGGGTCTTCCAAGTGGTTTCTTTCCCTCAGGTCTCCCTACTAAAGCCCCGTTTACACCTCTTCTCTTCCCCAGACGTACTACGTGCCCGCTCGTCCTGTTTTTCTTACGTTTTTATCTCAGCAGCTTGCCGGCGATAAAGTGACGAAGTTTGTGCTACATTTTGTGCATTGTGTTAGCTGTTTGACAGCTGACACTGGCACAGATTTTGTATAAAACTTAACTTGATTTATACCGTTGTGATGATGATTATGATGATGATAATGGTAATAATAATAGAATAATAATAAGGTACGGCAATCCCATTACAGGCCTGGACAGACCCTTAGGGTTCCAGGAGGTTGAGGCTCACAGATTTATAGACAATCGGCACATGAAGGTGGTAAGGTTATCAGCCCTACGCACCGGCCGCCTTTACCACCCAGAAAATATTCCTGGTACTCATTTCTGTTAGAGACTGAGTCGACCTCAGGGCCATAGTGCGACCGGAAGGATTATGTCAAGGAATTAATTCCAATGACACCATCGGGAATCGAACCCGCGACGTTCCGGCTTGTAGCGTAGTGCCTCAACCAACTACGTCACCGCGCGCCCCATAGAATAATAATAATAATAATAATAATAATAATGTAATCACGAAGTACTAATGAAATACTGAATTTCAAAACGAGGTCTCATTAAACACAAACAACTTATAGCCCAGTAACTCTTCTTAGCATATTTTGATATATGTACTGCCTGACAATGGCCCATTTCGGCCGAAACATGTTGTAAAATAATTTCCCATATATATGTATATATATATATATATACACAATAAGCTAAAACCTCAATGGTGAAAAGAACATTGCGGAAAACTCGATATTTATAAGCGCAGTAATACAACGTGTAACTCTCAGACAGATGTGAAACTGAATTCAGAGAAAAAAAATGAAGACGGTGTTATGGGGGGTTGTGGGGGTTGTGGGTTGACTGGAGACGCCATTTGCAGTTCGTATAGAGCCAGGGTAGCGTGAATTCAAATTGTGACCAGTTCATTTAATTGTCAAGTTTACAAAGCGCTAATCAAATGGTATAGGTACCAGAGACACGGCAGTCCTCGGGCCACAGCAGCTTTTAGCGTTAATTAACTCTGTTTATAAATCAACTGAACTCTCAGAGTCGCCAACATAACAAACTGTAACGTCGCTGTGCAGTCAGTTGGTAATAACATACCGCAATTATCAAATTATTTAATTAATTCAACATAGCAAACAGACTGATATTGAAGTTCACACATGATGTGAAAACTTCAATATATTCAGCTGTTTTAAACAGCGTCTCTTATCGTAAACTAATCAGTTTTTCTGTGGATTAAACAAAATTTAACCTCTTTAGTTTTCTTGAAGTTGGCAGAAGTGATATTGGTGGCGAATGTAGAAAACATGAACCTCGTATTTTATGTTCCTTCTGTTGTGAACAGCGGAAACACATTGACAGACATCACGAGGGTACAGCAGCTGTGTGATCTGAGTTTTGGTGTCAGAGGGTATGGACACTGATGTAATGTAGAGCAGAGTGATGAGTGTGGCGGTGTTGTGTGGGTGTGATGTGAGTGTGGGTGTGTTGTGTGAGTGTGGGTGTGGGTGTGTTGTGTGAGTGTGGTGTGTTGTGTGAGTGTGGGTGTGTTGTGTGGGTGTGTTGTGTGAGTGTGGGTGTGTTGTGTGAGTGTGGGTGTGTTGTGTGAGTGTGGGTGGGTGTGTTGTGTTGTGTGAGTGTGGGTGTGTTGTGTGGGTGTGTTGTGTGAGTGTGGTGGGTGTGGGTGTGTTGTGAGTGTGGGTGTGTTGTGTGAGTGTGGTGTGTTGTGTGAGTGTGTTGTGTGAGTGTGGGTGGGTGTGTTGTGTGAGTGTGGGTGTGTTGTGTGGGTGTGTTGTGTGAGTGTGGCGGTGTTGTGTAAGTGTGTGTGTGTTGTGTGAGTTTGGGTGTTGTTGAGTGTGGCGGTGTTGTGTGAGTGTGGCGGTGTTGTGTGAGTGGGTGTGTTGTGTGAGTTTGGGTGGGTGTGTTGTGTGAGTGTGGGTGTGGGTGTGTTGTGTGAGTGTGGGTGTGTTGTGTGAGTGTGGGTGTGTTGTGTGAGTGTGGGTGTGTTGTGTGAGAGTGGGTGTGTTGTGTGGGTGTGTTGTGTGAGTGTGGGTGGGTGGGTGTGTTGTGTGAGTGGGGTGTGTTGTGTGAGTGTGGGTGTGTTGTGTGAGTGGGTGTGTTGTGTGAGAGTGGGGGTGTTGTGTGGGTGTGTTGTGTGTTTGTGAGTGTGTTGTGTGAGTGTGGGTGTGTGTGTGAGTGTGAGTGTGTTGTGTGAGTGTGGGGTGTGTTGTGTGAGTTGGTGATGTGTGTTGTGTGAGTGTGGGGTGTTGTGTAGTGTGGTGTGGTGTGTTGGTGAGTGTGGCGGTGTTGTGTGGGTGTGTTGTGTGAGTGGTGGTTCTGTGTGTGGGTGTGTATGTGTGTGAGTGGCGGTGTTGTGTGAGAGTGTGTGTGTGTTGTGTAGTAAGGGTGTGTTGTGTGTAGTGTGGGGTGTTGTGTGGTGTGGTGTTGTGCAGTGTGGTGTGTTGTGTGAGTGTGGGTGTGGTTGTGTGAGATTGGGTGTTTGTGTGAGTGTGGGTGTGTTATGTGAGTGGCGGTGTTGTGTAGTGTGGTGTGTGGTGAGTGTGGGTGGTGTGGAGTGTTTGAGTGTTGTGTGAGTGTGGGTGTAAGTGTTGAGTAAGGGCGATGGGTGTAAGTGTGTTGGAGGCTAAGGAAGATGGCTTAAATTGGTGGTTAGCTAGGAGGAATCGGCTGTAACATGTGTTGAGGCTAAGGAGCAGATCGGCTGTAACATGTGTTGAGGCTAAGGAGCAGATCGGCTGTAACATGTGTTGAGGCTAAGGAGCAGATCGGCTGTAATATGTGTTGAGGCTAAGGAGCAGATCGGCTGTAACATGTGTTGAGGCTAAGGAGCAGATCGGCTGTAATTGTGTTGAGGCTAAGGAGCATATCGGCTGTAACATGTGTTGAGGCTAAGGAGCAGATCGACTGTAACATGTGTTGAGGCTAAGGAGCAGATCGGCTGTAATGTGTTGAGGCTAAGGAGCAGATCGCTGTACAGTTGTGGAGGCTAAGGAGCAGATCGGCTGTAACATGTGTTTGAGGCTAAGGAGCTTATCGGCTGTAACATGTGTTGAGGCTAAGGAGCAGATCGACTGTAACGTGTGTTGAGGCTAAGGAGCAGATCGGCTGTAATATGTGTTGAGGCTAAGGAGCAGATCGGCTGTAACATGTGTTGAGGCTAAGGAGCAGATCGGCTGTAACATGTGTTGAGGCTAAGGAGCAATCGGCTGTAACATGTGTTGAGGCTAAGGAGCAGATCGGCTGTAACATGTGTTTGAGGCTAAGGAGCAGATCGGCTGTAACATGTGTTGAGGCTAAGGAGCAGATCGGCTGTAACATGTGTTGAGGCTAAGGAGCAGATCGGCTGTAATGTGTGTTGAGGCTAAGGAGCAGATCGGCTGTAACAATGTGTTGAGGCTAAGGAGCAGATCGGCTGTAACATGTGTTGAGGCTAAGGAGCAGATCGGCTGTAATGTGTGTTGAGGCTAAGGAGCAGATCGGCTGTAACATGTGTTGAGGCTAAGGAGCAGATCGGTTGTAACATGTGTTGAGGCTAAGGAGCAGATCGGCTGTAGCATGTGTTGAGGCTAAGGAGCAGATGGGTTGTAACATGTGTTGAGGCTAAGGAGCAGATCGGCTGTAACATGTGTTGAGGCTAAGGAGCAGATCGGCTGTAACATGTGTTCAGGCTAAGGAGCAGATCGGCTGTAACATATGTTGAGGCTAAGGAGCAGATCGGCTGTAATATGTGTTCAGGCTAAGGAGCAGATCAGCTGTAATGTGTGTTCAGGCTAAGGAGCAGATCGGTTGTAACATGTGTTGAGGCTAAAGGAGCAGATCGGTTGTAACATGTGTTGAGGCTAAGGAGCAGATCGGTTGTAACATGTGTTGAGGCTAAGGAGCAGATCGGCTGTAACATGTGTTGAGGCTAAGGAGCAGATCGGCTGTAACATGTGTTGAGGCTAAGGAGCAGATCGGCTGTAACATATGTTGAGGCTAAGGAGCAGATCGGCTGTAATATGTGTTGAGGCTAAGGAGCAGATCGGCTGTAATGTGTGTTCAAGCTAAGGAGCAGATCGGTTGTAACATGTGTTGAGGCTAAGGAGCAGATCGGCTGTAACATGTGTTGAGGCTAAGGAGCAGATCGGCTGTGACATATGTTGAGGCTAAGGAGCAGATCGGCTGTAATGTGTGTTGAGGCTAAGGAGCAGATCAGCTGTAATGTGTGTTCAGGCTAAGGAGCAGATCGGGTGTAATGTGTGTTGAGGCTAAGGAGCAGATCGGTTGTAACATGTGTTGAGGCTAAGGAGCAGATCGGTTGTAACATGTGTTGAGGCTAAGGAGCAGATCGGCTGTAACATGTGTTGAGGCTAAGGAGCAGATCGGCTGTAACATGTGTTGAGGCTAAGGAGCAGATCGGCTGTAAGATGTGTTGAGGCTAAGGAGCAGATCGGCTGTAAAATGTGTTGAGGCTAAGGAGCAGATCAATCAGCGTATCAGAATAACCTAAATGTCAAATTGATGAAATTGCTTCTGGTAACAGTGGGAGCCACGGTTAAAAGCGGCTTAAGGCACACAAGAAATCGCAGTTAATTTAAACCAGATGGACAAATTAACCTTCAATTGACTAATTCCAAGCAGGGGAATCCTTCTTCAGCAATTTGCAGTCTGTCTTACGCACAAATACCACCCCTCCGGCCTTTTATTATTCAAGAAGTGTCATTAGCATGTCGACAAGACCCCAGCACTCTTCCTTCTCTTAACCCACTTGAATCCAGTTCTCACATTCACACTTTTATCTGCGCCTAGGTCTTCCAATTTGCCTGTTTCTCTTTCCCGATTTAAATGTCATACGTTCTCCTGTTCTTTCGTTGCTCGGGTTCGAAGCTGAACACGTGAAGAACGCTAAATGCTTTTAAACTTCATTTTCATGTAATAATAAATATATTTTAGAAATTCATTTTCTGTCTCACAGGAAAGACACTACAGATTCTTTGCAAAGAAGAAATTTTTTATGTTGTTTAGGAAAATAGTTGTTGTTTAGTGCGACAGTCAAACCAACAAATCAGAGCAGGCTTTCTGAAGTGTTAAGGCTTCTGCCTCGTAAATTGTGCGGGAGAGACCTGGTTCGAATTCCTGCCAGGACATCCCCAAGCCTGTCAGTTTTCGTGATATTCCTCGTTCGCCCCAGCAGTACCTTAATCTTTTAAAGTCCAGTGGTTACTATATGTACCACCATGTTTAACATTCAACAATTCTATGTTCTGCCCACACAGTGTATTTATGTGTTTTGTGTGGATCTCAGAACAAACAGCGATTATTTCACTGTACAACATTAACTGACTGGTTTGTATAACTGAGACGGAGTGTGTTTACTGCGCGGTACGGACTGTATTTATGTGTTTTGTGTGGATCTCAGAACAAACAGCGATTATTTCACTGTACAGCATTAACTGACTGGTTTGTATAACTGGGACGGAGTGTGTTTACTGCGCGGTACGGACTGTATTTATGTGTTTTGTGTGGATCTCAGAACAAACAGCGATTATTTCACTGTACAACATTAACTGACTGGTTTGTATAACTGAGACGGAGTGTGTTTACTGCGCGGTACGGACTGTATTTATGTGTTTTGTGTGGATCTCAGAACAAACAGCGATTATTTCACTGTACAACATTAACTGACTGGTTTGTATAACTGAGACGGAGTGTGTTTACTGCGCGGTACGGACTGTATTTATGTGTTTTGTGTGGATCTCAGAACAAACAGCGATTATTTCACTGTACAGCATTAACTGACTGGTTTGTATAACTGAGACGGAGTGTGTTTACTGCGCGGTACGGACTGTATTTATGTGTTTTGTGTGGATCTCAGAACAAACAGCGATTATTTCACTGTACAGCATTAACTGACTGGTTTGTATAACTGAGACGGAGTGTGTTTACTGCGCGGTACGGACTGTATTTATGTGTTTTGTGTGGATCTCAGAACAAACAGCGATTATTTCACTGTACAGCATTAACTGACTGGTTTGTATAACTGAGACGGAGTGTGTTTACTGCGCGGTACGGACTGTATTTATGTGTTTTGTGTGGATCTCAGAACAAACAGCGATTATTTCACTGTACAACATTAACTGACTGGTTTGTATAACTGAGACGGAGTGTGTTTACTGCGCGGTACGGACTGAGTCTAAACAAAACGGATTACGACTCATCCTTAAAGGGTTAATTAAGCTGTTTACAACTCGTCATGTACTACAAATCCCATCACTCTCTGCTGTACATTTCGACATGCTCAGACCGTAGTTAATACAATGCATGTTAATAGGCTGTTTGAACACACAGACGCATTACTTGTGCCACTGTGTGCAATGATTATTGTTACAGCAGGTGCAAGATGTAGTGGCGGCCTTGTGTGAGAGGTATGCTGTAGAAACGTACTGAAGTCTTGTGAGATATGACGCCGTGTCTATTGGCGAGTAGTTTACGGTGTTTCCGAGGAGCGTATTGCTTGGACTGCTTTACCCTGAAGATGAAGGCAATATGGTCAGTCGAAACGTCATGATCTGCTTGCCCAATGACACAGCGTAACATCTCAGAAGAACTGAACCTTGAGCAGCACTGCTGTCTGAATATTAAACTTCGCTTAGATACGAGTATTTAGGAAATCGAAAATTTTTCACTTTATCAGAGATTTTGTTTTGTAAACTGTAACTACCAAATGCCCATCTCTGTGCAGCATTTAACAATCCTTCATTCTCTGCTCTGATCTTGCTTGCTGTAATGCTGGCTCTACTGATTGCATGTAGCGCCTAAATGAAGGTTTCAGGATAAATCGTTCTGAACTTTCCTTTGTGCGTTTACGACACACGCACTTTATTGATACGTTAAGTCATTCAAAATGACCCTTAAATTACCAACGATATTAGAAATATATCAAAATTTTCTGTGGCACTCATTGAAAGTCAGTAAGCAAGTAATCTACCTGTTTATAAAATACACGTGTTTGTCATGTGTTATGACACGTGTTTGTCGTGTGTTATGACACGTGTTTGTTGTGTGTTATGTTCTTGATCATTAATGTGATTAGTATGAACCGTGGCCTGAACTTCATATACAGGGTGTTTCTTTCGTCCTACTGGATGCTCATTACACGACTCACGTTGTACAGAGTGTACCATTTATCCTATGAATGGCCACATCATACAAAGTCTACATCTGCCCGAATATTCCGCGACAGCTGCTGTGTTCAGAACAGAGATAAAAGATACGCACTGTAGTTTGATAGTCACCTATAATAGTACAACGTAATTACGCTTTACACTCGCTAAATATGGTAGCCTTGTGATCCGTGGTTATGTAATTTATTTAGAAGCTTGGCTTGCATCTTAGTTCACTCTTACGTGTCTGAATTAGTCTTAGTTCTGATTTTAGGGCTGAAAAATAATTACTCGCTGCAGTTGACGGTGTAAGATTTCTTGAGCCAGTACAGGCTGCTGTTCTGACAATTTCGAGTACCCATTTCGATGTTTAAAGTTCCATTCTCGTGTTAACTCTTACAATTTCGAGTACCCATTTCGATGTTTAAAGTTCCATTCGCGTGTTAACTCTTACAATTTCGAGTACCCATTTCGATGTTTAAAGTTCCATTCGCGTGTTAACTCTTACAATTTCGAGTACCCGTTTCGATGTTTAAAGTTCCATTCGCGTGTTAACTCTTACAATTTCGAGTACCCATTTCGATGTTTAAAGTTCCATTCGCGTGTTAACTCTTACAATTTCAAGTACCCATTTCGATGTTTAAAGTTCCATTCGCGTGTTAACTCTTACAATTTCGAGTACCCATTTCGATGTTTAAAGTTCCATTAGCGTGTTAACTCTTACAATTTCGAGTACCCATTTCGATGTTTAAAGTTCCATTAGCGTGTTAACTCTTACAATTTCGAGTACCCATTTCGATGTTTAAAGTTCCATTCGCGTGTTAACTCTTACAATTTCGAGTACCCATTTCGATGTTTAAAGTTCCATTCGCGTGTTAACTCTTACAATTTCAAAAGCCTATTAACTTCCTGCATGCCCATAGCATTCCCCATGGAGGCGCTGTTCAACATTACCAAATATTTCGAATTTGAATATAGCTTTTCTGTTGTCTGTGTGATTCGTCAGATGCTCGTGAAGTGGCCAAACCCAGTCCTTTGTTTAAGGATGACCTCAGTTGACCTATTTTCAGTAACCCCAAATGATGTGTCAAAAGTGTTGAATTTTAGGCGTAAAGAAGAAAATATGTTTTGACCTCGCTGCCTTCTGCCATTGCGAGGGATTGAAGTGGCACCAGCTTTTTGGGGCACCAGCTTTTTGGGGCACCAGCTTTTGGGCAAAGCTTGCCTTTTTGACAGACTTTGAATTTTAATTAAAGTCTTATTGACTTCAATTAATTGCAGTAGTCTTAGTAACGGGACATGCATCCTTGTAAAGAACGGCCGACTGTGGTCATGTTTCTTCGTAAAATAGACTAGACGTTACTACAAACTAACTAACTAACTAACTAACTCCATGTAGCACAGTCCTTCTTGAGAAGCTAACAAGTCGTCAGCTAGTCAAGAAATTCCCCGCGTTTTATAGAACCCGAAGGTTCATTACCGCATTCACAACAGCCCGCCACCTGTCCCTATCCTGAGCCAGATCAATCCAGTCCATGCCTCCCCATCACACTTCTTGAAGACCCATTTTAATATTATCCCCCATCTACGCCTGGGTCTTCCAAGTGGTCTCCTTCCTCATGTCTCCCCCCAAAATCCTATATGCCCCTCTCCCTCACACCGCACGTGCTACATGCCCAGCCCTCCTCATTCTTCTTGATTTGATCCCCGAATAATATTTGGTGATCAGTACAGATCATTAAGTTCCTCGTTATGTAGTCTTCTCCACTCCCCTGTTACCCCGTCCCTCTTAACCCCAAATATCCTCCTCAGCACCCTATTCTCGAACACCCTCAGCCTATGTTCCTCCCTCATGTGACAGACCAAGTTTCACACCCATAAAAAACAAAGGCGAAATTATAGTTCTGTATATAGACCAGACATTACACCTCATTCGTCTTTCCTGTCCGAAGTTCGCACACGGACCGGACAGATGTAACGACTTGTTCGTAAATTGTACTGTGGAAAGTTACAAGGAAAACTGTAACTAGCAAAGGAGCTGACAGCAATAAATATATTTGGAATGACACAAAGATGGCGCAGATCTGGATAAGCTATTTGCAAGGAATTGATGGAGTCTGCCTTCAGTGAAAGGAATTGTGTTGCGGACTGAATAATGGACAGACCAATACGTGATGGAGTTAATGGGAGAGGAGCTTAGTGACAGGAAGCTGTACAGCTTCTGTGTTGTGATGGTAGGAGGGGGGGCGAAGGAGAAGAAAGAGCAGAGGAAGGCTCAGAAGACTCATATGTATAAACTTAATAACAGCTCAGTTTATTCAGTTTTTAACATTTTAACCTGTGTAAGACGGTCTATGACACCGAAACAAACGACAGCTACATTTATTCACATTTTAACATTTTAACCTGTGTAAGACGGTCTATAACACCGAAACAAACGACAGCTACATTTATTCACATTTTAACATTTTAACCTGTGTAAGCGGTCTATAAACACCGAAACAAACGACAGCTACATTTATTCACATTTTAACATTTTAACCTGTGTAAGACGGTCTATAACACCGAAACAAACGACAGCTACATTTATTCACATTTTAACATTTTAACCTGTGTAAGACGGTCTATAACACCGAAACAAACGACAGCTACATTTATTCACATTTTAACATTTTAACCTGTGTAAGACGGTCTATAACACCGAAACAAACGACAGCTACATTTATTCACATTTTAACATTTTAACCTGTGTAAGACGGTCTATAACACCGAAACAAACGACAGCTACATTTATTCACATTTTAACATTTTAACCTGTGTAAGACGGTCTATACCACCGAAACAAACGACAGCTACATTTATTCACTTTTAACATTTTAACCTGTGTAAGACGGTCTATAACACCGAAACAAACGACAGCTACATTTATTCACATTTTAAACCTGTGTAAGACGGTCTATAACACCGAAACAAACGACAGCTACATTTATTCACATTTTAACATTTTAACCTGTGTAAGACGGTCTATAACACCGAAACAAACGACAGCTACATTTATTCACATTTTAACATTTTAACCTGTGTAAGACGGTCTATAACACCGAAACAAACGACAGCTACATTTATTCACATTTTAACATTTTAACCTGTGTAAGACGGTCTATAACACCGAAACAAACGACAGCTACATTTATTCACATTTTAACATTTTAACCTGTGTAAGACGGTCTATACCACCGAAACAAACGACAGCTACATTTATTCACATTTTAACATTTTAACCTGTGTAAGACGGTCTATAACACCGAAACAAACGACAGCTACATTTATTCACATTTTAACATTTTAACCTGTGTAAGACGGTCTATAACACCGAAACAAACGACAGCTACATTTATTCACATTTTAACATTTTAACCTGTGTAAGACGGTCTATAACACCGAAACAAACACAGCTACATTTATTCACATTTTAACATTTAACCTGTGTAAAAACGGTATATACCACCGAAACAAACGACAGCTACATTATTCAATTTTAACATTTTAACCTGTGTAAGACGGTCTATAACACCGAAACAAACGACAGCTACATTTATTCACATTTTAACCTGTGTAAGACGGTCTATAACACCGAAACAAACGACAGCACATTTATTCACATTTAACATTTAACCTGTGTAAGACGGTCATAACACCGAAACAAACGACAGCTACATTTATTCACATTTTAACATTTTACTGTGTAAGACGGTCTATAACACGAACAAACGACGGCATACATTTATTCACATTTTACATTTTAACCTTGTATGACGTCTATAACACCGAACAAACGACAGTACATTTATTCACATTTTAACATTTTACCTGTTAAGACGGTCTATAACACCGAAACAACGACAGCTACATTTATTCACATTTAACATTTTAATCTTGTAAGACGGTCTATAACACCGAAAAACGACGCTACATTTATTCGATTTTAACATTTTAACTGTGTAAAGACGGTCTATTAACACCGAAACAAACGCAGACTACATTTATTCACATTTAACATTTTACTGTGTAGAGACGGTCTATACACCGAACAAACGACAGCTACATTTATTCACATTTTAACATTTAACCTGTGTAAGGACGGTCTAAAGACCGAAACAAACGACAGCTACATTATTCACATTTTAACATTTAACCTGTGTAAGAAAGGTCTATAACACCGAAACACAACGACAGCTACATTATTCACATTTTACATTACCTGTGAAGACGGTCATAACACCGAAACAACGACAGTAATTATTCACATTTTAACATTTACCTGGTAGACGGTCTATAACACGAACAAACGACAGTCGTTTATTCACATTTTGACATTTTAACTGTGTAAGACGGTCTATAACACCGAACAACGACAGCTACATTTATTCACATTTTAACATTTAACCTGTTAAGACGGTCTATAACACCGAAACAAACGACAGCTACATTTATTCACATTTTAAATTTAACTGTGTAAGACGGTCTATATCACCGAACAACGACAGCTACATTTATTCACATTTTAACATTTTAACCTGTGTAAGACGGTCTAAATCACCGAAACAAACGACAGCTACATTTATTCACATTTTAACATTTTAACCTGTTGTAAGACGGTCTATAACACGAAACAACGACAGCACATTTTTACATTTTACATTTTAACCTGTGTAAGACGGTCTATAACACCGAAACAAACGACAGCTACATTTATTCACATTTTAACATTTTAACCTGTGTAAGACGGTCTATAACACCGAAACAAACGACAGCTACATTTATTCACATTTTAACATTTTAACCACTGTATACACACGATTTTAAAAATACATTTTATTCAGTTTTAATATTTAAATAATTGATGTAAAATGTGTAATTTAAAATACTGAGTCCCTGAGGATGATCCAGAATAAAGTTCGAAACATGTAGGACTGTATTACACAACTAGTAGTGAATAAAATGTACATTTGTCTGACTATAAGTATACTCATATGTATGTGCTTGTACATTCAACAAGAGAGGCAATGTACGTATGAACGTAATATTGAGGCGCGTTCGCGTAACCACTGTTGTCGTGGGGAAGCAATAAGTATTACAAATTCTGAGCGTGTGTCTGTAGCCTTAGTTATCCAGCATGCAAAGCGCATGCGCCGTATTATATTGTTTCTGTGGCCTGTCTGGCTGTACCGTATATTTCCACATTATCTCACAAACGGCACGATTTTTGGAAAATGTTATTGAACATAAAATGTGTGTTTTGATTTTCTCTACAACTTTTGTCTGAAACATTTCTCATTCTGAGAAGAATTCAGCGAGATATTATCATAAATGTACATAGGTCTTCATGTAAAGTACGTTATTGTTGTGGATTTTAACGAAACTTGAAATTTCGCGACAGATTTTCGAAAAATACTCAAACGTCAAATTTCATGTAAATCCCTTTATTGGAGCCGAGTTATTTCATGCGGACGCACAGACGGACAGAGAGGCAGAAGGACGGACGGACAGAGAGAGAGACAGACATGACGAAACTAATAGTCGTTCTTCTAAATTTGGCGAAAGCGCCCAACAAACTGATTTTGCACGTCGCCGATGACGCCCGACGATGACTGATAGACATGAAATGCGTGAGTTTACTGCGTGGCTTGAACGCATAGTCTGTATGTCAATGCAGGTGGTATGTATAGTTACCACTGCTCTTCAAACACATGAAGGTAGTGCAACTTTTAAATCGTAATAGTACCATTTTACACCTTGCTATAAGAAAGGCGCAAAATTCCCGCCAAAATTGAAGGTACCAGACCCATCTGTCCAAATGTCACATGACCATCATCCCATCTGCTGCCCCCCCCCCCCCCAATACCAGAACTAAAAATGATGCGTTGCTTTTACTTATGTATTTGAATAACTCGTTTTCAGCCGTCGAAGACCGATTTACATTCAAGCGAATTTTGGAAAGTTGGGTTCTTATTTTGAAGATTTTGAAGATTTTGAAGATTTTGAAGATTCACTTTTTAAGACGCGCCCCTGTAACTTGATATTGGATGTGTCCCTGTCCCTGTAAATGGATTATCAGGTGTGTCCCTATACGAAAATTCCTTAAGATCATCCAGTAGCTGCTTACGTCTTCTCTCTCGTCTTCCCGTCATTTCTATCCTTCCCTCTAACTTTCCCTTCAATCACATGTTTCAGAAGGCAGTTTCTACGCAAGATGTGACCAATCCAGTTAGCCTTTCTTCTTTTTATTGTATGTACGATATTCCTCTCTCAGGTCTTTTTTCCCAATCGCTCGACAGCCCCTAAGGGGCCTAGGCCGCCTCATTATCGAGGCTTCACGATCACACTTCAGACACACCACACTCGGTAGGACTCCTCTGGACGAGTGATCAGCCCGTCGCAGAGACCTCTACCTGACAACACAAAACACTCATAAGAAACAGATATCCATGCCCTCGGCGGGATTCGAACCCGCAATCCCAGTAAGCGAGGGCCGTAGACTCACGCCTTAGACCGCGCGGCCACTGGGATCGGCCTCGTCAGGTCTTACCTAAAACAAGTACACTGAAACTTTAAATTTAATAACAGTAAAATGCAGCATTTATCGGAAGTAATTGACACATGTAAGGAGAGGAATTATTTTGTTGTGACGTCGAACATACGTAAATTAACAAGTTGTGTTACGCGTATTAAAGCAGGCACATTTAATTTTTAACGTAACAGTACTCGTATGTATGTACAAGTGCTACGTTGCCATATTCTGCTGTATACGTGTGCCCGCCCATGTGACATAGTTCAGTGGCAGAGGTAATAAGATGCCTTAGCCTGAAGTTGGAATTCTTGGAGCATGAAATAATGAAGGAATTTTAGCAAAAGAGAGAGAGAGGGTGGAGGAAGAACTGATAACAATTGGAGGCAAGGCAACTGGTACACTCGTAGGTCACATGAGAATGCCAATAAACTGTTACAGGGCTCGCAGTCGTGACATTTAAAGCGAAATAATGTTCTGCTGTATATTCGGATATGATGTCAACTGCACTGCCGCATCACATATCACATCTATTGTACATATTCAAGGTGAATTGTGGCTCAAATGGGAAGTTACGTTAGAAAGTGTTTTGTCTAACGCCACTGTTGAGAACAAATTGCTATTACCAGAGTAACTGAAATCCAGGCTCTTGTGATAAAAACAAATATATATATATATATATGTATGTATACATATACATATACATATATGTATACATATATATGTACATATATGTACATATATATGTGTATATATACATATATATACATATATGTATATATATATAGCACAACATTCGTGGGGCTTCATGATTTTAAAGTAACGTTTGTTCAACCGTTTCTAAAACCTTCCGGCCTAAGAAATTTAAAAGTGTTTTTTCTAAACATTTTTTCGAAGTACTTTCGCTGTAATAAACACAGGGCCTGCTGGGTTTGAGGTTACATACTGACGTTTCGGAAGATTCAGGCTTTCTGTGACGCTTTGTCGCTAAGTTGGTGTCTGGCGTTGAAAGGCACTGCGGTCCTTGAAACGTCGGAAACCACTAACCACATCGTCACTTCGCATAAGACCTGGATACTTTTTTCCAAATACAGGGTGTTTCAAAAGGAAGGTAACAATTCCAAATGTTTATAATAAAGTAACCGGTGAGCCGACATTGATGTGATGTGTGGAATTTGTTACTGTATTACGTGATGTGTGTAATTTGTTAGTTACTAGTTATTATACGTGATGTGTGTAATTTGTTACTGTATTACGTGATGTGTGTAATTTGTTACTGTATTACGTGATGTGTGTAATTTGTTACTGTATTACGTGATGTGTGTAATTTGTTACTGTATTACGTGATGTGTGTAATTTGTTACTGTATTACGTGATGTGTGTAATTTGTTACTGTATTACGTGATGTGTGTAATTTGTCACTGTATTACGTGATGTGTGTAATTTGTTACTGTATTACGTGATGTGTGTAATTTGTTACTGTATTACGTGATTTGGATTGTTTGTATTATTTGTTAAATGTATTACGTGATGTGTGTAATTTGTTACTGTATTACGTGATGTGTGTAATTTGTTACTGTATTACGTGATGTGTGTAATTTGTTACTGTATTACGTGAATGTGTGTATTTGTTACGTATTACGTGATGTGTGTAATTTGTTACTGTATTACGTGATGTGTGTAGTTTGTTACGTATTACGTGATGTGTGTAATTTGTTACTGTATTACGTGATGTGTGTAATTTGTTACTGTATTACGTGAATGTGTGTAATTTGTTACTGTATTACAAATTTAACTTTAAAAGATGTAAAAACAATTGATGCATATTACGTTACCTTAGGCTGGCTGGTTGTTTTATTATGAACATGTTAAAATGTTTCAAATACATGGCGAAGGATGGGAAAATTTAAAATTGCGTTAAATCAATCACATGATTTATTTACCATAACAGTTTCGTCGGTATGCATGCAGACTGAATGTTGCGGTGAGGTGTGGTGATCGGCTGATGATTAAATGATGCCTAGGAACAAAAAATGACTGTAGTTTGAAATCATATTATGGCCGACTGCATGCGGTGCCTACAGACAGCACCATAAGTAAAGATCTTACATGCAGTGTAAAATGAATGTGAAATACAGCCTGTTCGAGAAACTGGTTGGTGTTGGTTTCAGTTTCAGTATTCAGAGATGTCACTGCTGAGTGTTCCTGTGGGCTCTTGTGACACTGCATTTCTTTCTGTACACCCGGTAGCACTACGTGTCATTTAAGCACAGTCAGTAATCTCAACAGCACTGCCAAATATCTAAATCCTCTTCACTGTGTTTTAGACGTCTTTTAAACAACAAGGAGGGGTAATTTTGACGTAAAGAACGGACAGATTGCAGTCCCGGATTTTTTAGCTAAGCGCTCTGTCTGTCTTCTTACAGATATTGCACTAAGTCGTTAATCTCGTAGAAGAAACTTCATTGAAGTCTTTGAATGATTACAACGTGTCTGTTCGTTTAAGTCAGCAAGCTTATAGGAAATTTAATTTACTTAATTATCTTCCAGCTTGACACAACAGACAGACAGGTGCAGTCTACAGTCTACAGTCTACGTGCAGACTGTAGACTGTTGGAGTGGTGCCAGATGTTAGCATGTCGCAAAACAACACTCCGACTTCTGCTGAACCCTTTAAAGAATAGTGGTAACTATAAGTACCACCTGCTTCAACACACAAAGTCTTTGAATTCCACTCACACAGTGGGTTGAATATAGTGACACACATACATACATACATACAAAACATACATACATACATACATACATACATTGATGGCCATGTTCTCAGATAGTGACGTCACAGCCCGGTGCCCAGACTACTAAAATGTTTTGGCAATCGCTGATTAAAATTTATTTTACGCTGCAAGTGACTAAGGCCGCGTGTCTGAGCAGCCGCAAGCTCTGCTCTGCTCTGCATTTCAACTGCACATTCGGAAGCCCTTTGTAAAGCCACGAACTTCCGTTTGAAGTTGTTCGCCGCTCCTGCAGGCACGCATCACAAAATTGCGTTAAGCAGAGTAGGCCTACCACGTGGTGTGTTTGTGTGCGTGTGTTTCCCTGCAGTGCGTGCGGTGTTGTTCTCTCAAGATGTGTCGACACTAAATATGTTATGTGGCTCTGTGCGCTCTTCCAGGCGATTTATGGTGCATGGAGTAATTTTGTGTATCGTGTTTTTGTGTTTTGTGTCTTTTGTCTTGTGTTTTGTGTTTTTTGTTTCGTGTTTTGTGTTTTTTTGTTTCGTTTTTCGTGTTTTGTGTCTTGTGTTTTTTGTTTTGTGTCTTGTGTTTTGTGTTTTTTGTTTTGTGTTTTGTGTATGCCTCAGGCGAGCGATCTGCTAACCGGAATTCCTTTTTTTTGTATCTGTGACCTAAAACTGTAAAGTGTTCGGGTCGTGTCTATAACACTTGAAATTTAACTCTGAAGTTTTCCGTCTTCTTGGGTGTGTTGCCATAAAGTATTTCAGTAATTTATCGACGTTTCGGAAGGACACATTACCTTCTTTCTGGATTACTATTGCCGGAAATATGTGACTTCACTGCTGACAGATTAACGCTTGTGGTAGCCCAACGCGTGAAGTTTGAACAGCAAAACACAAATTTATCTATTTTCGTGGAAGGCATCTCTTTGTGTGACATATGTATGTAAAGACAGACTGTCTGTGACCCAAGTGTCCATTGCTGCTTTGCTTATACAGTAACTGGCTACGTGTTGCGGCCGAAATCACGCAAGCTAACAACAGGTCAATAATTCGTGTAAAAATATAGATATTGGAAGACACAGCAATTGCGAGTTTATGTTTATGAAGAGTTAGAGCTGCGCTGTTTTGCATATCGAAATTGGAAACCTGTTATGTAAAAACGTCTTCACGAGAAACTGTTTGTAGCGACGTCTCTGCGTAGGAGGTGATTTAAATTCTTTTAGCATATTCATCACCTAAAGTTGCGTCTTGGTTCCAAGAGTGGCGAATTTAGTTAAGACGACGTAAACCGAGAACGATTTTCCAATCAGCGCAGTTTTAGTGTGTAGAGGATGGTTCCAGAAAATTTGTTCTAACAAAAAAATTTTTTTTTATTTACGAAACGTTTTACACGAAATGTGTTACCTGTCAAACAAATGACAGTTTAAGGTGAAGGCACTTCCTCTTTATCTGCAGGCCGGTCATAAGGTCATCATCTCCATTGTCCAACAGTGCAGGTGGCGATACGCCAGTCCCTGGAAGTGACCTGCAGACATCAAGCACTGACGTCTGGCGACACAAAGACGCCTTCTTCCCCTGCACAATCTCCTCACAACAAGCAAGCATCCTCACAACTGCCCGTTCCAGTCAGTCCTCAAACACCTTGATGCCAGCTTCAGGCAGTCCAAGCCCCTCAGTCAACTTCAACCCGTCACGGTCCTCTGCTCAGGCTCAGGCTCCTCGTCTTCTTCATGAGCGCTTTGTGTCAGAACTTCAACAAGGCGGTCGTCAGTCCTGTCCTGATCTTGGCATTGCAACTACTGTAACACATCTACAGCGTCGTACTTCAGAATTTGAGCACTTGGCTTAACGCACTGAGGCTGAGAACAAATGGCGTAAGTGAGGAACGACGTAAATCGGGTCGACGTAAGTCAGGGGATTACTGTATGTTGGTTGTGTATATGCCTAGTGTATTTGAGCACTTGGCTTAACGCATTGAGGCTGAGAGCAAATGACGTAAGTGCGGAACGACGTAAATCGGGTCGACGTAAGTCAGGGGTTTACTACATGTTGGTTGTGTATATGCCTAGTGTATTTGAGCACTTGGCTTAACGCATTGAGGCTGAGAGCAAATGACTTAAGTGCGGAACGACGTAAATCGGGTCGACGTAAGTCAGGGGATTACTGTATGTTGGTTGTGTATATGCCTAGTGTATTTGAGCACTTGGCTTAACGCATTGAGGCTGAGAGCAAATGACGTAAGTACGGAACGACGTAAATCGGGTCGACGTAAGTCAGGGGTTTACTATATGTTGGTTGTGTATATGCCTAGTGTATTTGAGCACTTGGCTTAACGCATTGAGGCTGAGAGCAAATGACGTAAGTGCGGAACGACGTAAATCGGGTCGACGTAAGTCAGGGGATTACTGTATGTTGGTTGTGTATACGCCTAGTGTAAAGTACTAGTTATACTGTAATGTAATAAGATTAAGATAACCGTAAACTTCCTTATGTTTTCGAAATAGGCTTGACAGTTGTCTGCTTGCTGCTAGTCTTGAGGTACGTCAAGTTACGTCTACTTGAGGTACGTCAAGTTACGTCTACTTGAGGTACGTCAAGTGACGTCTACTTGAGGTACGTAAAGTCACGTCTACTTGAGGTACGTCAAGTGACGTCTACTTGATGTACGTCAAGTCACGTCTACTTGAGGTACGTCAAGTCACGTCTACTTGAGGTACGTCAAGTGACGTCTACTTGATGTACGTCAAGTCACGTCTACTTGATGTACGTCAAGTGACGTCTACTTGAGGTACGTCAAGTGACGTCTACTTGAGGTACGTCAAGTGACGTCTACTTGAGGTACGTCAAGTGACGTCTACTTGAGGTACGTCAAGTGACGTCTACTTGAGGTACGTCAAGTCACGTCTACTTGAGGTACGTCAAGTTACGTCTACTTGAGGTACGTCAAGTCACGTCTACTTGAGGTACGTCAAGTCACGTCTACTTGAGGTACGTCAAGTCACGTCTACTTGAGGTACGTCAAGTCACGTCTACTTGAGGTACGTCAAGTCACGTCTACTTGAGGTACGTCAAGTCACGTCTACTTGAGGTACGTCAAGTCACGTCTACTTGAGGTACGTCAAGTCACGTCTACTTGAGGTACGTCAAGTCACGTCTACTTGAGGTACGTCAAGTCACGTCTACTTGAGGTACGTCAAGTCACGTCTACTTGAGGTACGTCAAGTGACGTCTACTTGAGGTACGTCAAGTCACGTCTACTTGAGTTACGTCAAGTGACTTCTACTTGAGGTACGTCAAGTCACGTCTACTTGAGGTACGTCAAGTCACGTCTACTTGAGGTACGTCAAGTCACGTCTAATTCTATGTCATTGCAAGATGAAAGTTCCTTGTAAATACTTACTTAGTTCTCAACATCTGATTTTCCCCACAGCTTGAAGCTTTCGAACGGACATTTTTACGAAATGGCACAGATACCCACCGATACGTTGTCCCGAAACGTCTGTAAATTATTACCACACGACGCCGCGTAATACCCCAGAAGACCGCAGATTTCATCAGCATCGCGGCGGAAGCCTCAGATCAAAGTGTCCCGCTAACAGTCTGACGCTTAGTAATTTCGCAATGTCACTTGTGCCCTCGAGTATTCAGTTAAGTGAAGCTGTGCGAAATTAATTTTTCTGCAATGTCGTTGTGAGACTTGCACAGCGCGTTTGGAAGGACAACATTGCCTTCGCATTCTGCGATCAAGCAGTTTTCTTCTACTACTCGACTCTTGATGATGAAGGCAGTGTGATCCTTCGAAACGTCTGGAGCAACTCACCCTGTGAGACAGCAACACATCCCGGAAGAATTCAGCTCTCAGCTACACCGCTGAGAGAACCTCAAATATCTATTATTTCTGTGTTTTACAATTCATTACTTGTTGTCAGGATAAGGAGCTCTTGGTCCCTTGCCCAACCCCAAAGCTGGAAGACCACCCTTTGTCAGCTGTCCGCGACTGTTATTCAATGTATCCGCAGCTACCCTCCATATCTCTAGGCCGTTCCTCCAGCCGCAATCTGACGACGGTGACAAGGAACCCAATATGGGGTTGTTATTGCTGTTGTTGTTACTGTTGTTACTGTTGTTACTGTTGATGTTGCTGTTTTTGCTGTGTTTGCTGTTACTGTTGATGTTGCTGTTGTTACTGTTGATGTTGCTGTTGTTTCTTTTATTGCTGTTGTTGTTACTGTTGTTACTGTTGATGTTGCTGTTTTTGCTGTGTTTGCTGTTACTGTTGATGTTGCTGTTGTTACTGTTGATGTTACTGTTGTTTCTTTTATTGCTGTTGTTGCTGTTGTTGCTGTTGATGTTGCTGTTGTTGCTCTTGATGTTGCTGTTGTTGCTCTTGTTGCTGTTGCTGTTGTTGCTGCTTTTGTTGCTGTTTATGTTGCTGTTGTTGCTCTTGTTGTTGCTGTTGTTGATGTTGCTGTTGTTGCTCTTGTTGTTGCTGTTGCTGTTGTTGCTGCTTTTGTTGCTGTTTATGTTGCTGTTGTTGCTCTTGTTGTTGCTGTTGTTGTTGCTGCTGTTGTTGCGTCTAAATAGTCACTGTTGTTCTCACATGTCGCCATTTCCCTCAGCACACAATCGCACCCTCAACATCACCTCGCACAATCCACCCACACATCCACCCCTCTCAGCACAATCCACCTCAGCACAATCCACCCTCACCAATCCACCCTCACACAACCCCTCAGCCACAATCCACCCTCAGCACAATCCACCCTCAGCACAATCCACCTCAGCACAATCCACCCACCTCCACCCTCGCACAATCCACCCTCAGCAAATCCACCCTCAGCACAATCCACCCTCAGCACAATCCACCCTCACACAATCCACCCTCAGCACAATCCACCCTCAGCACAATCCACCCTCACCACAATCCACCCTCACACAATCCACCCTCAGCACAATCCACCTCCTCCCAGCAAATCCACCCTCAGCACAATCCACCCTCACCACAATCCACCCTCCAGCCTACAAATCCACCCTCAGCACAATCCACCCTCACCACAATCCACCCTCAGCAAATCCACTCCACAATCACCTCACACAATCCACCCTCAGCCACAATCCACCCTCACCACAATCCCTCCACCACCCTCACCACAATCCACCCTCACGCACAATCCACCCTCAGCACAATCCACCCTCAGCACAATCCACCCTCACAATCACCACAATCCACCCTCACCACAATCCACCCTCAGCACAATCCACCCTCAGCACAATCCACCCTCACCACAATCCACCCTCACCACAATCCACCCTCAGCACAATCCACCCTCAGCACAATCCACCCTCACCACAATCCCCCTCAGCAAAATCCACCCTCAGCACAATCCACCCTCCACACAATCCACCCTCACCACAATCCACCCTCAACCACACAATCCACCCTCAGCACAATCCACCCTCAGCACAATCCACCCTCACCACAATCCACCCTCACCACAAATCCACCCTCAGCACAATCCACCCTCAGCACAATCCACCCTCACCACAATCCACCCTCACCACAATCCACCCTCAGCACAATCCACCCTCAGCACAATCCACCCTCACCACAATCCACCCTCACCACAATCCACCCTCAGCACAATCCACCCTCAGCACAATCCACCCTCACCACAATCCACCCTCACCACAATCCACCCTCACCACAATCCACCCTCACCACAATCCACCCTCAGCACAATCCACCCTCACCACAATCCACCCTCACCACAATCCACCCTCACCACAATCCACCCTCACCACAATCCACCCTCACACAATCCACCCTCAGCACAATCCACCCTCACCAACCAATCCACCCTCACCACAATCCACCCTCAGCACAATCCACCCTCAGCACAATCCACCCTCAGCACAATCCACCCTCAGCACAATCCACCCTCAGCACAATCCACCCTCACACAATCCACCCTCACCACAATCCACCCTCACCACAATCCACCCTCAGCACAATCCACCCTCAGCACAATCCACCCTCAGCAAAATCCAGCCTCAGCACAATCCACCCTCAGCACAATCCACCCTCACCACAATCCACCCTCACCACAATCCACCCTCACCACAATCCACCCTCAGCACAATCCACCCTCACCACAATCCACCCTCACCACAATCCACCCTCAGCACAATCCACCCTCAGCACAATCCACCCTCAGCACAATCCACCCTCAGCACAATCCACCCTCTACACGCCGCATAATATTTCGACGATAACTGCTTGCATTAAAAATGACGTCGGAAGGTAATTTATAAAATGTGACTCTCTTTGTCATCAATTTTAGTCCACCATTTTACGTTTGTTTATCTCTCACGCAGTACATAATTCACTAAAATGTGATAATTCCATTAAAATGCCGACTGTACGTTATAAATAAACGCAATAAAGCTGATACAGCATCGTTTGTCTGCCAGGTAGCGCTGGTTGTTACATTTGTTGGTATTAATATTCAAGCCACACATCGCTGATAGCAATACTTCGCCATGTTTCTTTCATATCTGACTTTGAATGTCAGTTACCAGCGTTTCTACTTGACTGCATTTTAGAACGACGTAAATACACGATTGAAGCTTTCCGCTCGGATGCTTGACTTCAGTCAGGAAATCCAATGCAAAGACATTCTTTGACACAATTCGAGGTTCACCGGTGAACCTCTACAAATGACGTCACGGTCGGTTTAGTAAATATCACATTCGCTAGGATATTCTTCAGAATAAAGATTACGGAAATGAAGGAAGTGTTTTATTCCTCACGCCTTTGTAAATGACCAAGTTACATCCTGGTACAGTCCATCTTGTTCCCGATGTGTCATGGGAATTTTTCACTGACATAATCATTTCGGTCGCACTATGGCTCTGGGGTCGACTCAGCCTCTAACAGAAATGAGTATCAGGAGTATTTCGTGGGAGGTAAAGGCGGCCGGTGCGTAGGGCTGACAACCTTACCACCTTCATGTGCCGACTGTCTAGAAATCTGGGAACCTCAACCTCCTGGAACCCTAAGGACCTGTCGAGGCCTCTAATGGAATTTCTATACTTTTACAGTCCTTCTTGAAAGCTAGTGTATATTCGGCTAATCAAGAAATTGGCCAGCTTTGTGAAACTCGCAGCTTCTTACAGTTTTCACATCAGCCCACCGCCTGTCCCTGTGCTCTGCCAGCCAACACTCCCTCATAGTACTACTGTAATGTCAATAGTACTACTGTAATGTCAATTGTGCTACTGTAATGTCAATAGTACTACTGTAATGTAAATAGTACTACTGTAATGTCAATAGTACTACTGTAATGTCAATAGTACTACTGTAATGTCAATAGTACTACTGTAATGTCAATAGTGCTACTGTAATGTCAATAGTACTACTGTAATGTAAATAGTACTACTGTAATGTCAATAATACTACTGTAATGGCAATAGTACTACTGTAATGTCAATAGTGCTACTGTAATGTCAATAGTACTACTGTAATGTCAATAGTGCTACTGTAATGTGAATAGTACTACTGTAATGTCAATAGTACTACTGTAATGTCAATAATACTACTGCAATGTCAATAGTACTAATGTAATGTCAATAGTACTAATTTAATGTCAATAGTACTAATGTAATGTCAATAGTACTACTTTAATGTCAATAGTACTACTATAATGTCAACAGTACTACTGTAATGTCATCTAGGCATTTCTTTCAGGCGGTCTCTTTCCTTTAGGCTTTCCCACCAGAACTCCCAATTTTTGTCCCATCTCTCCCCTGCACTCTAAATAACCAACCAATCTTACTGCCATAACGTTGCTTGTCGAGCATTGAACTCGTCTAGTTGCTTACTGTGCCATGTCGTCCCTCTCACGCACACATTCTGCTCTCAGACACTCGTCCAGTTGCTTACTGTGCCATGTCGTCCCTCTCACGCACACATTCTGCTCTCAGACACTCGTCCAGTTGCTTACTGTGCCATGTCGTCCCTCTCACGCCCACATTCTGCTCTCAGACACTCGTCCAGTTGCTTACTGTGCCATGTCGTCCCTCTCACGCACACATTCTGCTCTCAGACACTCGTCCAGTTGCTTACTGTGCCATGTCGTCCCTCTCACGCACACATTCAGCTCTCAGACACTCGTCCAGTTGCTTACTGTGCCATGTCGTCCCTCTCACGCCCACATTCTGCTCTCAGACACTCGTCCAGTTGCTTACTGTGCCATGTCGTCCCTCTCACGCACACATTCTGCTCTCAGACACTCGTCCAGTTGCTTACTGTGCCATGTCGTCCCTCTCACGCACACATTCTGCTCTCAGACACTCGTCCAGTTGCTTACTGTGCCATGTCGTCCCTCTCACGCCCACATTCTGCTCTCAGACACTCGTCCAGTTACTTACTGTGCTATGTCGTCCCTCTCACGCACACATTCTGCTCTCAGACACTCGTCCAGTTGCTTACTGTGCCATGTCGTCCCTCTCACGCACACATTCTGCGCTCAGACACTCGTCCAGTTGCTTACTGTGCCATGTCGTCCCTCTCACGCCCACATTCTGCTCTCAGACACTCGTCCAGTTGCTTACTGTGCCATGTCGTCCCTCTCACGCACACATTCTGCTCTCAGACACTCGTCCAGTTGCTTACTGTGCCATGTCGTCCCTCTCACGCCCACATTCTGCTCTCAGACACTCGTCCAGTTGCTTACTGTGCCATGTCGTCCCTCTCACGCCCACATTCTGCTCTCAGACACTCGTCCAGTTGCTTACTGTGCCATGTCGTCCCTCTCACGCACACATTCTGCTCTCAGACACTCGTCCAGTTGCTTACTGTGCCATGTCGTCCCTCTCACGCCCACATTCTGCTCTCAGACACTCGTCCAGTTGCTTACTGTGCCATGTCGTCCCTCTCACGCCCACATTCTGCTCTCAGACACTCGTCCAGTTGCTTACTGTGCCATGTCGTCCCTCTCACGCCCACATTCTGCTCTCAGACACTCGTCCAGTTGCTTACTGTGCCATGTCGTCCCTCTCACGCCCACATTCTGCTCTCAGACACCCGTCCAGTTGCTTACTGTGCCATGTCGTCCCTCTCACGCCCACATTCTGCTCTCAGACACTCGTCCAGTTGCTTACTGTGCCATGTCGTCCCTCTCACGCCCACATTCTGCTCTCAGACACTCGTCCAGTTGCTTACTGTGCCATGTCGTCCCTCTCACGCCCACATTCTGCTCTCAGACACTCGTCCAGTTGCTTACTGTGCCATGTCGTCCCTCTCACGCCCACATTCTGCTCTCAGACACTCGTCCAGTTGCTTACTGTGCCATGTCGTCCCTCTAACGCCCACATTCTGCTCTCAGACACTCGTCCAGTTGCTTACTGTGCCATGTCGTCCCTCTCACGCCCACATTCTGCTCTCAGACACTCGTCCAGTTGCTTACTGTGCCATGTCGTCCCTCTCACGCCCACATTCTGCTCTCAGACACTCGTCCAGTTGCTTACTGTGCCATGTCGTCCCTCTAACGCCCACATTCTGCTCTCAGACACTCGTCCAGTTGCTTACTGTGCCATGTCGTCCCTCTCACGCCCACATTCTGCTCTCAGACACTCGTCCAGTTGCTTACTGTGCCATGTCGTCCCTCTCACGCCCACATTCTGCTCTCAGACACTCGTCCAGTTGCTTACTGTGCCATGTCGTCCCTCTAACGCCCACATTCTGCTCTCAGACACTCGTCCAGTTGCTTACTGTGCCATGTCGTCCCTCTCACGCCCACATTCTGCTCTCAGACACTCGTCCAGTTGCTTACTGTGCCATGTCGTCCCTCTCACGCCCACATTCTGCTCTCAGACACTCGTCCAGTTCCTTACTGTGCCATGTCGTCCCTCTCACGCCCACATTCTGCTCTCAGACACTCGTCCAGTTGCTTACTGTGCCATGTCGTCCCTCTCACGCCCACATTCTGCTCTCAGACACTCGTCCAGTTGCTTACTGTGCCATGTCGTCCCTCTCACGCCCACATTCTGCTCTCAGACACTCGTCCAGTTGCTTACTGTGCCATGTCGTCCCTCTCACGCCCACATTCTGCTCTCAGACACTCGTCCAGTTGCTTACTGTGCCATGTCGTCCCTCTCACGCCCACATTCTGCTCTCAGACACTCGTCCAGTTGCTTACTGTGCCATGTCGTCCCTCTCACGCCCACATTCTGCTCTCAGACACTCGTCCAGTTGCTTACTGTGCCATGTCGTCCCTCTCACGCCCACATTCTGCTCTCAGACACTCGTCCAGTTGCTTACTGTGCCATGTCGTCCCTCTCACGCCCACATTCTGCTCTCAGACACCCGTCCAGTTGCTTACTGTGCCATGTCGTCCCTCTCACGCCCACATTCTGCTCTCAGACACCCGTCCAGTTGCTTACTGTGCCATGTCGTCCCTCTCACGCCCACATTCTGCTCTCAGACACTCGTCTCATTGTTTCGTCTTTACGTCATGCCGTACTTCCTCCATTATAAGACGCTATCGATTTATGATGCAGCCTTCTGTTGCTAACAAGTATAGCTCTAACTGGACACGGCGTCATACAAAAAGACTGGAGCGTTGACAGACTTTGTTAAAAGTCGGTGTGAGACAAGACACTAAACTGTGAGGTTAGTGCCACGTTTCGGCCGTATTCACTCGTAACGAAACTGCTTTACATAACGCGATAAATAAACTTGTAACTTACGTCGTAAGTCGTTAGTTACATTTTGTGCAAGAAATCTGTGAATAACTTGAGTTGCTTTATTTTTATATTTAATTAGGTAAAGGTAAAGGTAAAGGTCTCCCTAGAACAGGCCATGAAGGCCCAGAGAGGGAGTAGAGGTATAGCTGTACTCTTTCTTTAACCTAGGCACTAGATGAGGGTAGCCGATCCCAGTGGCCGCGCCGTCTAAGGCGTGGGTCTACGGCCGCTCGCTTACTGGGATTGCGGGTTCGAATCCCGTCTATGGCATGGATGTCTGTCTGTTGTGAGTGTTGTGTGTTGTCAGGTAGAGGTCTCTGCGACGGGCTGATCACTTGTCCAGAGGAGTCCTACCGAACGTGGTGTGTCTGAGTGTGATCGTGAAGCCTCGATAATGAGGAGGTCCTGGCCCACTAGGGGCTATCGAGCCATTGAAAAAATAATTAGATGAGGGTGGGTGGTCAACTTCACGCCCCGGCCGCTTTACTCCCGGGAATGACCCGGTATCCATTGTATAGGAGGCTGAGTGGGCCCCAGGGCCGGTCTAGACGGGTGCTGAAAATCTTGCAGCTACCGGGATTCGATCCCCGGACCGTCCAGCCCGTAGCGAGTCGCTATACCGACTGAGCTATCGCGGCCCATTATATTTAATTAGACAAAGTACAAAGCGTAATTAACATAAGGCCGTGGCCATACGTGCTACCTGTGTGCTTATTCATAAGGTTTCCCAAACACTTGTTTCTTGTCGTTGTGATGCTTTCGAAGCAAGATTTGTACACGTTAGTGCAGTGCTCATATTTGTACACGTTAGTGCAGTGCTCATATTTGTACACGTTAGTGCAGTGCTCATATTTGTACACGTTAGTGCAGTGCTCACATTTGTACACGTTAGTGTAGTGCTCATATTTGTACACGTTAGTGTAGTGCTCATATTTGTACACGTTAGTGTAGTGCTCATATTTGTACACGTTATGTGCAGTGCTCATATTTGTACACGTTAGTGTAGTGCTCATATTTGTACACGTTAGTGTAGTGCTCATATTTGTACACGTTAGTGCAGTGCTCATATTTGTACACGTTAGTGCAGTGCTCATATTTGTACACGTTAGTGCAGTGCTCATATTTGTACACGTTAGTGCAGTGCTCATATTTGTACACGTTAGTGCAGTGCTCATATTTGTACACGTTAGTGCAGTGATCACATTTGTACACGTTAGTGTAGTGCTCATATTTGTACACGTTAGTGTAGTGCTCATATTTGTACACGTTAGTGTAGTGCTCATATTTGTACACGTTAGTGCAGTGCTCATATTTGTACACGTTAGTGTAGTGCTCATATTTGTACACGTTAGTGTAGTGCTCATATTTGTACACGTTAGTGTAGTGCTCATATTTGTACACGTTAGTGCAGTGCTCATATTTGTACACGTTAGTGCAGTGCTCATATTTGTACACGTTAGTGCAGTGCTCATATTTGTACACGTTAGTGCAGTGCTCATATTTGTACACGTTAGTGCAGTGCTCATATTTGTACACGTTAATGCAGTGCTCATATTTGTACACGTTAGTGCAGTGCTCAATTTGTACACGCTAGTGCAGTGCTCATATTTGTACACGTTAGTGCAGTGCTCATATTTGTACACGTTAGTGCAGTGCTCATATTTGTACACGTTAGTGTAGTGCTCATATTTGTACACGTTAGTGCAGTGCTCATAATTCGCAAGAAAGCTGAATACACTAGAAAGGGTTGCGGTGGGAATTCTGTTTATTTCACTGCGAATTGTACCATTTCGTTTGTACTTACTGCACTATGACATGCTGCATGTCCAGTCCATTACTCGATTCTGGTTAGACACTGTATGCACTCTCCGCGTCTGTTGTAGAGTAACTGGTGAACGATGAACTGGGAAGCATCTGGAAGGAGACTGATGTGAGCTGCTCAGTGTAGACCCTTATTATCTTGGCAATTTTCTATGGTGGCTGAAGAAAACCACGACAAGCCACAGTTGGGGTAGACTGTGTCGTGACAGAGACTCGAACCATCGACCTCCCGGATACATATACAGAGGGCTGTTGGCACAGTAAGCCGTGCCATGGCTCAGACGGTTACTGGAAGGCTTCGCACCGCGGAGGGCCAGGTTCAATCCTAGACAAGTGCGTGGATGTCGCAGGACAGAGTTCCTTATTGCAATTCTGTGTTCCCCTGTAAGTATAGTTCCAGCAACGCTCTGCACTCAATCGTTCATATACACCGACGGTGTATAATCCTAGTAATTAAAGGCGTCGTCAAATAACGCGAGCACAATTACCCAGAAATGTTCGGCCTACGCAGCTACGATTTTCCTTACATTTTGAAAACGATCTGCTGACATGTGCCACTGTTACAGTGAAGTAGCGTTGTTTTGTGTACGTTCTGTTTTGTCGGCACGTTTGAAATACCAAGCGGTATAATTCAAATGGCATCTCGTTGCGGTACGCACTGTTAACATTCACTGAATTTGTGCGTTTAGGGAGCGACTGAAGGGTGAAATTAG
The DNA here is from genome assembly GCA_021186555.1 of Reticulitermes speratus. NCBI lineage: Eukaryota > Metazoa > Arthropoda > Insecta > Blattodea > Rhinotermitidae > Reticulitermes > Reticulitermes speratus. The sequence goes on from JAJKFL010000001.1 coordinate 1,437,209, forward strand.
GTAAATTAGTCGATACCTGCCGGTTACACGTGCTTGGTTTAACATTGCTGGCTTATGGAGAGAGAGAGATGGACGGAACGGCCCGCAATTACGGCGCTGTTCGGGCTGAGTTATGACTAGTATTAATTGGATTTTATTGAGTGTGTTATGTACACAATGCCAGTGAGGTCACATGGCTTGTATCCCGCCATTTTGTATTATATACGACATCGACAATTATATTTTTTCGTTACACATAACAACAATTACATTATGCATTATCCACATTAACAAATAGAATTTTTTTCGTTGTCCATTTGCAGCTCTCGCCGTCTTTACAATCTTTACCCTAATAATTCTGTCGGACTGTTGTTTAAAGCACTTAGGCCTATAGTTCAGTCGAACACAACTGTGTTTATATTCAATAGCTACATGTTTCGGTCTAATTCGACCGTCAGGACATAAATACAGTATTTAAAAAGAATGTAAGCAATGTAATTATATATATATTTCTCCCCCCCATGGCCCGACAGCCCCTTGGGGGCCTAGGTCGCCTCATTATCGACACGATCACAGACACACCACACTCGGTAGGACTCCTCTGGACAAGTGATCAGCCCGTCGCACAGACCTCTACCTGACAACACACAACACTCACAAGAGACAGACATCCATGCGCCGGTTGGATTCGAACCCGCAATCCCAGTAAGCGAGCGGCCGAAGACCCACGCCTTAGACCGCACGGCCACTGGGATCGGCTTAATACAGGGCATACACAAAAGAATGGTGCGGTTTCAATAGCATTCACTATTGAAACCGCACCATTCTTTTGTGTATACCCTGTATATATTACATCATCTTAGATATGATTCTGTGGGATCCACAAGTTTGCCTATTCTTTTTACAATACATTTAAAAATATCATTGGTCGATATTAGATAATTAGTGATTATAAATTGTTACATAATGTGACAAATTTATATCTATAACATTTTTTTCTTAAAAGCAAGTTAGCACTATTTTTCACTGTGCACTCAACTGTACCACTAGCAAGGCACACCGTCTCCCCTTGTTTATAACTAAGCTCGATATCACGTACATTGTGTCTCAGTGCAATACTCTCGTTATAACTAAGCTCGGTGTCACGTACATTGTGTCTCTGTGCAATACTCTCGTTATAACTAAGCTCGAAGTCACGTACATTGTGTCTCAGTGCAATACTCTCGTTATAACTAAGCTCGGTGTCACGTACATTGTGTCTCTGTGCAATACTCTCGTTATAACTAAGCTCGGTGTCACGTACATTGTGTCTCTGTGCAATACTCTCGTTATAACTAAGCTCGAAGTCACGTCCATTGTGTCTCAGTGCAATACTCTCTTTATAACTAACTCGATGTCACGTACATTGTGTCTCAGTGCAATACTCTCGTTATAACTAAGCTCGAAGTCACGTACATTGTGTCTCAGTGCAATACTCTCTTTATAACTAAGCTCAATGTCACGTACATTGTGTCTCAGTGCAATACTCTCTTTATAACTAAGCTCGATATCACGTACATTGTGTCTCAGTGCAATACTCTCGTTATAACTAAGCTGGATATCACGTACATTGTGTCTCAGTGCAATACTCTCGTTATAACTAAGCTCGATATCACGTACATTGTGTCTCAGTGCAATACTCTCGTTATAACTAAGCTCGAAGTCACGTACATTGTGTCTCAGTGCAATACTCTCGTTATAACTAAGCTCGAAGTCACGTACATTGTGTCTCAGTGCAATACTCTCGTCATAACTAAGCTCGGTGTCACGTACATTGTGTCTCAGTGCAATACTCTCGTTATAACTAAGCTCAATGTCACGTACATTGTGTCTCAGTGCAATACTCTCGTCATAACTAAGCTCGGTGTCACGTACATTGTGTCTCAGTGCAATACTCTCGTTATAACTAAGCTCAATGTCACGTACATTGTGTCTCAGTGCAATACTCTCGTTATAACTAAGCTCGATGTCACGTACATTGTGTCTCAGTGCAATACTCTCGTTATAACTAAGCTCAATGTCACGTACATTGTGTCTCAGTGCAATACTCTCGTTATAACTAAGCTCGATGTCACGTACATTGTGTCTCAGTGCAATACTCTCGTCATAACCAAGCTCGAAGTCACGTACATTGTGTCTCAGTGCAATACTCTCGTTATAACTAAGCTCAATGTCACGTACATTGTGTCTCAGTGCAATACTATCGTTATAACTAAGCTCAATGCCACGTACATTGTGTCTCATTGCAATACTCTCGTTATAACTAAGCTCAATGTCACGTACATTGTGTCTCAGTGCAATACTCTCGTTATAACTAAGCTCGAAGTCACGTACATTGTGTCTCAGTGCAATACTCTCGTCATAACTAAGCTCGATATCACGTGCATTGTGTCTCAGTGCAATACTCTCGTTCCCTCCCGTAAGAATAAAATTGCAAATGTTTTACTCTGTGCCTTAGTACACAGACTTCACCAGGGTGTTCTTTACTTTCGAAACGTCGTGCGGTTTCACGGTACGTGCTTAATTGTTATTCAATTTACGCCCATAAGGAAAGTACATTTCTCGTTTCCCCTGTGTCTCCTACAGTCTCTGCTTCTCTCGATCGCCTTGGTTTATTCATCCTAAACATATCTGATGAAGATCAGACGCTATGAAGATCAGACGCTATGAAGATCAGGCGCTATGAAGATCAGACGCTATGAAGGTCAGACGCTATGAAGATCAGACGCTATGAAGGTCAGACGCTATGAAGGTCAGACGCTATGAAGATCAGACGCTATGAAGGTCAGACGCTATGAAGGTCAGACGCTATGAAGATCAGACGCTATGAAGATCAGACGCTATGAAGATCAGACGCTATGAAGATCAGACGCTATGAAGGTCAGACGCTATGAAGATTAGACGCTATGAAGATCAGGCGCTATGAAGATCAGACGCTATGAAGATCAGACGCTATGAAGGTCAGACGCTATGAAGATCAGACGCTATGAAGATCAGACGCTATGAAGGTCAGACGCTATGAAGATCAGACGCTATGAAGATCAGACGCTAAGAAGGTCAGACGCTATGAAGGTCAGACGCTAAGAAGGTCAGACGCTATGAAGGTCAGACGCTATGAAGATCAGACGCTACGAAGGTCAGACGCTATGAAGGTCAGACGCTATGAAGGTCAGACGCTATGAAGATCAGACGCTACGAAGGTCAGACGCTATGAAGGTCAGACGCTATGAAGATCAGACGCTACGAAGGTCAGACGCTATGAAGGTCAGACGCTATGAAGGTCAGACGCTAAGAAGGTCAGACGCTATGAAGGTCAGACGCTATGAAGATCAGACGCTACGAAGGTCAGACGCTATGAAGGTCAGACGCTATGAAGGTCAGACGCTATGAAGGTCCACGCCATGCCTCTTACGCCTATATGCCGCACAATCCTCCGTCAGAAGCAAACAGTGTTTCAGCGTCACGACGTCACAACAGCCCGCCACGTGTACGTCTCCTGAGCCAGATTAATTCAGTCCATATTTATCCTATTTATTTAAAGTCCAAATTAATATTGTCCTTACATCTACGCCTAGGTCTTCCAGGTAGTTTCCTTCCTTCAGATTTTCCCCACAAAACTCTGTATATGTGTCCCTTATTCCCCATTCGTGCCACATGCTCCGACCGCCTCATCCTCCTTGATTATACTTTTACATTGTTACATTGTGGTTATTGTTATTATTATGTTCTGTTATTGGTCTGTGGGTGTGAAACTTGGTCTGTCACACTGAGGGGGGAACATAGGCTGAGGGTGTTCGAGAATAGGGTGCTGAGGGGGGTATTTGGGCCTAAGAGGGACGGGGTAACAGGGGAGTGGAGAAGACTACATAACGAGGAACTTAATGATCTGTACTGATCACCAAATATTATTCGGGTGATCAAATCAAGAAGAATGAGGTGGGCGGGGCATGTAGCACGTATGGGTGAGGGGAGAGGTGCATACAGGGTTTTGGTGGGGAGATCTGATGGAGAGAGACCATTTGGAGGACCTAGGCGTAGATGGGAGGATAATATTAAAATGGCTTTTCAAGAAGTGGGATGGGGGGACATGGACTGGATTGATATGGCTCAGGATAGGGACAGGTGGCGGGCTGTTGTGAATGCGGTAATGAACCTTCGGGTTCAGAAAACGCGGGGAATTTCTTGACTAGCTGACGATCTGTTAGCTTCTCAAGAAGGACTGTGCTACATGAAGTTAGTTAGTTAGTTTGTTTTTTGTTAGTTAGTTATTATGTTCCGTTATATTTCGCTATGTTCCATTTTGTTCCAATAAGTCCATTAATCATATTCTATGCTCCTATGGTATTGCCTTAGCCATTAGTATCCTTACATTGTGCTCACGTTGAACTAATTACAGTCCTGTTCTTTCTCCTTTTATTTAACTGTCACTTTTAATTAAACTCAATTTAATGCTTTCGCCTTCTTTTGTTTCTCTCCTGACGTTTCTCTTGTCTTCGTAAATTGACGCTGTCTTCCTGTTCTTATGGTGTCTTTGTAATTGGTCACGTGGCTCTTGAGACACCTTATCAATGAACAAACAATTTAACTTTGAAACAATTGAAATTATTATTATTATTATTATTATTATTATTATTATTATTAGTGCTGTTATAGTTTTATCGTCATAATTTCAAAGTCGTTTTTCCGGTGTTCTGAAGTCCTGTGATGCAGGAAAATTGAAAAGTAATTAATTCAATATTAAAACTTACTACTTAAACTTTGAATTTAATTTCGTTCTAAGCAGACACAAAATGCGAATCAAATTCCTTATTGTTGCTACGATTTCCTGTTGGCAAATTTAATTTTCCTTCGTCGCTGTGTCTCAGTTTTCCCTTCGGTTCCTGGAAGCAGCTCCCTCAAGCCCCACAGGGTACCCAAACTCTGTCTCCCCGACATTTGATCCTCTCTGAGTTTTACAGGTTTGACAGACACAGTGCGTCTGTTGCAAAATGCGTATTTATACGTCATCGGCTCCAGTGAATAAAGGCCTGTAATTTTGAATATTCTCTCTGACGTAAAATTTAATAATTTCTGTAAGAACTCGTATGGAGTTAGCGCAACAACAGAGTTTAAATGTCAGTCCGCGTAAATAAACGTGAAGTTGAGCCCTTCAAAGCCTCTGATAATTACGTACACTGAAACTTCTGCATTTTGTACAAATAGAGTATTTATGTGTTGTGTATGATTGTGATGATAAAGAGAAGTCATGTTACTATATACAACAATCATTGAGAGGTTTTTATAACAGATACGGAGTGTTTACTGCGCGGTACGGACTGAGTCTTTAAATATAAAGAACAGTGGTTACTATATGTACCACCATGTTTAACATTCAACAATTCTACGTTCTTCCCACACAGTGCATTTATGTGTTTTGTGTGGATCTCAGAACAAACAGCGATTATTTCACTGTACAGCATTAACTGACTGGTTTGTATAACTGAGACGGAGTGTGTTTACTGCGCGGTACGGACTGTATTTATGTGTTTTGTGTGGATCTCAGAACAAACAGCGATTATTTCACTGTACAGCATTAACTGACTGGTTTGTATAACTGAGACGGAGTGTGTTTACTGCGCGGTACGGACTGTATTTATGTGTTTTGTGTGGATCTCAGAACAAACAGCGATTATTTCACTGTACAGCATTAACTGACTGGTTTGTATAACTGAGACGGAGTGTGTTTACTGCGCGGTACGGACTGTATTTATGTGTTTTGTGTGGATCTCAGAACAAACAGCGATTATTTCACTGTACAGCATTAACTGACTGGTTTGTATAACTGAGACGGAGTGTGTTTACTGCGCGGTACGGACTGTATTTATGTGTTTTGTGTGGATCTCAGAACAAACAGCGATTATTTCACTGTACAGCATTAACTGACTGGTTTGTATAACTGAGACGGAGTGTGTTTACTGCGCGGTACGGACTGTATTTATGTGTTTTGTGTGGATCTCAGAACAAACAGCGATTATTTCACTGTACAGCATTAACTGACTGGTTTGTATAACTGAGACGGAGTGTGTTTACTGCGCGGTACGGACTGTATTTATGTGTTTTGTGTGGATCTCAGAACAAACAGCGATTATTTCACTGTACAGCATTAACTGACTGGTTTGTATAACTGAGACGGAGTGTGTTTACTGCGCGGTACGGACTGATTTTATTGTTTCGTGTGGATCTCAGAACAAACAGCGATTATTTCACTGTACAGCAATTCTGACTGGTTTGTATAACTGAGACGGAGTGTGTTTACTGCGCGTACGGACTGTATTTATGGTTTTGTGTGGATCTCAGAACAAACAGCGATTATTTCACTGTACAGCATTAACTGACTGGTTGTATAACTGAGACGGAGTGTGTTTACTGCGCGGTACGGACTGTATTATGTGTTTCGTGTGGATCTCAGAACAAACAGCGATTATTTCACTGTACAGCATTAACTGCTGGTTTGTATAATGAGACGGAGTGTGTTTACTGCGCGGTACGGACTGTATTTATGTGTTTCGTGTGGATCTCAGAACAAACAGCGATTATTTCCTGTACAACATTAACGATGGTTTGTATAACTGAGACGGAGTGTGTTTACTGCGCGGTACGGACTGAATGTTTATATACGAATAATTCAGATAATTTCGTCATGCAACTTTAAGTGCGCCTACTGCAATTGTTGTTGTAATTAATTTTCATGTCGTCGTTTTTGTTGATTTTTGTTGTTTGTTGCCAGTAGGAGGCAACAACAGCGGTACAACTCTGCACAAGCGGAAGTCTGACACGTTGTACTCCAACTTGTAGTATTATTGTAAACAAATCAAATGACGTAACAAGCAAGGCACGTAGCATACGTTACAGACATAACAAGCAGGCATGAAACCTTAGTTGTGTAACATGATTGACAAATACCGCTTTGCATGTCGTGTGTGTATTGTTGCAACTTATTGTAGATGTGTTTGTTGCAGTGCAGACATCACAGCGATACTGTGAGTTTCATAAAAGCATTCAGTTTTTTTTTTTTGTGAGGGGGTCCCGCAGCAGATGCTACGGACGCAAGGCTTCTTGTGCAACCCTGTGATGAATGAAGATGAGCAGTTTTTTTACCAAGTTTTACAAGTAATGGAGCAACAGTGGAATGAAATTGACAGGGGAAAACCGACAACTCGGAGAAAAACCTGTCCCAGTGCCACTTTGTCCACCACAAATCTCACATGGACTTGACCTGGGATCGAACCCGGGCCTCCGTGGTGAGAGGCCGGCGACTAACCGCCTGAGCCATGGCACGGCCAAAGCATTCAGTTACTTTCTTGACCTACTCAGGTACGGTAGACGGGTCAGGTTAACACCCCCCCCCCCCCCCCCCCCAGGCACCCGAAGCCAGTCCGGACGCTTCATAGAAGAAATAAATTTCTTGCCCTAACCTGGAATCGAACCATGATTTATCGATTGCCCAGTCCATATGCTGATCTGTCTGGAAAGACATACATTTTATTTGTTATGAATTCTAAAAGTTTCTGACGACGGTACATAATATTGAGAACTAATTGTCTTGTGGACTTTGTGCATCGTCTTTATGGACTTCGTTTGATGCAAATAATGTTTATCTTCTATTCTATCTTGGTTCCACGTCTGTTCTTGTATACGACAATTTTTTATTGCTTATTTACCTGTTATCTTCCGCTGACATATCCTGGCCTCAGGTATTCTTATAGCTGTGGTTTAACCGTCGTAGGTTGTTCAGTGATTAAGGTTAACACTATGTAACGGACCATCCGAGTAGGTGTCTCTCCTCCTGAAGACGGAAGAAGAATCAGCTTCCGAAACGTCGTGATTTTATATTTTATCCGGACGATGGACAAAGTCAAGAAGACAATTAGTTCTCAATTTCATTTGTTATTTACATGAGTGAATTTATAAAGAATAAGCGATTTCGAAGTACTACATCGCGCTGTAGGCCGTTGTTACGCTAACTACGACAGTCCACATAAATATTGCAGGCAGCAAGCAGTGTATGTGGCCGCAGCTGATGCCTGCAAGCAACTGTTCGCTATCCGAAGGGTCCGTGAAGAAGGTAATTGGTTTTGTTAAAGCTTTGCAGACTGTAGAAGTACTTCTGAACTGTGCAACTTCCTGTGATTAGTCACAGAGACGTACATTTTGTTACGCTGTTTCAAACCTGTTGCCTAGTTTAATTCTACTGAATCTAATGACACAGTTTGTGGATCGCAGCTGATAGTTGTTACATTATTTGACTATCAGTTTTACCTCTACAAAGATGTTGTACGTTTAAGATATTGCGAGACTTAAGTCTGTTATGTTCTAACGATACTTCTTCTGTCAAATGATACTTATATACATTTATGCACCACGCTGTACCACACAAATACACGTTGTTCTAAAAAGTAATCCCATTACAGGCTTGGACAGACCCTTAGGGTTTCAGGTGATTGAGGCTCTCAGATTTATAGACAATCGGTACATGAAGGTGGTAAGGTTGTCAGCCCTACGCACCGGCCGCCTTTACCACCCAGGAAATATTCCTGGTACTCATTTCTGTTAGAGGCTGAGTCGACTCCAGGGTCATAGTGCGGCCGGAAGGATTATGTCAATGAAAAATTGCAATGACACTATCGGGAATCGAACCCGCGACCTTCCGGCTTTTAGAGAGTTGTTCTAAAGTCGCAGAAATTACGAGTATTGTTGCGTAATTAAAGCTCCATAAGATGTAAAAAAAATTAAATTAGAAGTAATTGCAATGTTAAATGTAGCTCATTTGTTGCACTAATTGTTGAACTAATTATAATTGTTGCACACAAATTTCGAGTGTAATTCAGTGTAATTGATCGTCTTGTCACGTGTTCTAACCGTCCCTCCCGTTACAAATCTCGCTGTCGCATTCGCAGACGTTCACGAACAGTTATTTCCACTTCCTCATTATTGTGCAATATGCCAAGGTCAGACAAATACGTCGTGAATTGTGTTTAAGTAATAACGGGATTTGAGCAGAATAAACTAGTTGAACTTAAAGCTGCAATGGCTTCTAACTTAGTTCTGTGACCTAGCACAGCGGTATTCAACCTTTTTTGTTCGCGTACCCCCACATATAATTTCTCTTCAACTTTGTACCCCCAAAGTTGTTGGTGCACAATTCAAGTTATACACAGTCTATAATCTACATCTAAAATAAATTAAATAAATTACATCCAAAATAATGTATTAAATAATAAGTTTTAAATGACAAAAAGGAGAGTCAAGCTATTAAATAACAAATATATTATTGTCTATCGTATAAAAATTAATAAAGGAACAAATGTATTTTAGCAAAGCAAAATTATATGCACTATGTGGAATAAAATGAAACTAGCCGCCCAGATAAGAATCGCATAAAGGAGGAGAGAGAGAGAGAGAGAGAGAGAGACAAATGTCGCTCCCAAATCGCATGTCCTTACGTCCGGTCTGTTGTGGCTAACCCTAAATCTGGCCCTGATTATTTAGTGTTTATCATGAAATAATATATTTATTTTTTTAAATTTTACGTACCCCTAAGATGTCTTCGCGTACCCCCTGGGGTACACGTACCCCAGGTTGAGTACCATTGACCTAGAGAACGTAACATGCTGAACGTGCCTCAAAAATTTCGTATCAAAGCAGCACGCACAGAACTAAACACGCGTGTTACGTCACACTAAATTCTGTACATTTTTTCTAACACAAATTCCGACATCGTGACTATCACAGATAAGACGACTGTTTTTAGTTTTGCTTTCGACTAAACTGGCATTACTAGTCAACTGCAGTGACTTACACTTAGACAATATTGCGTTTTATTCAGTGCAGCTGTCAGTGGCTTAGCCAACATATGGTAGGTGATATTTGGCAGATGAACGGGAAGGGATACGGAAGGAAGTAGTCATGGTAATTGGATGTATATAAACGACATTTATGTGGAGGCACTGAGGAAAACATTGGACACGTATCGTGATAAGCGGTCTACAGGCCGTGATTTGAACACGAGATAGCCTGTAAATGAAGCCGGACTGCGAACCATATGAAGCGTGTTAAACTGTGTTGCGGGCTGCATACGTGAGGAGCTGCCCTTTGGCACAGCTGGTGTGACGGTAATGGCGCGCGTCATTTGACGGACGTGACGCCACACATCTGACGGCTAATGAAGAAGGAGACAGAGGATGGTCCGTGTAGACACGTGCAGACATGAAGGATATCGTGAATATGAAATTTGTTGTTCAGAAAGGAAGCAAAGTCTTCCTTGAAAACTTGCTTAATTATCTAAACTTGAAGCACACCGCTGTTCTTGCAACCCGGAGGGCCATTAACGTATCGAAACAGTCCTGCTGTGCCCGCGGTCTGAGCACATAAATCCATTACACACTTTGTCTTTAAGACGCATATTAACCCTTAAAAGACGGAAACAATGAAGGTACTTTTATATCTAATGCTAATTGGTGGGATGACACTGACAGGGGAAGCCGAAGTACTGGGAGAGAAACCTGTCCCCTAAAGACTAAGAATAACCAGAATTATATTTAAAGACTCAGTCCGTACCGCGCAGTAAACACACTCCGTCTCAGTTATACAAACCAGTCAGTTAATGTTGTACAGTGAAATAATCGCTGTTTGTTCTGAGATCCACACAAAACACATAAATACAGTCCGTACCGCGCAGTAAACACACTCCGTCTCAGTTATACAAACCAGTCAGTTAATGTTGTACAGTGAAATAATCGCTGTTTGTTCTGAGATCCACACAAAACACAAAAATACAGTCCGTACCGCGCAGTAAACACACTCCGTCTCAGTTATACAAACCAGTCAGTTAATGTTGTACAGTGAAATAATCGCTGTTTGTTCTGAGATCCACACAAAACACAAAAATACAGTCCGTACCGCGCAGTAAACACACTCCGTCTCAGTTATACAAACCAGTCAGTTAATGTTGTACAGTGAAATAATCGCTGTTTGTTCTGAGATCCACACAAAACACAAAAATACAGTTCGTACCGCGCAGTAAACACACTCCGTCTCAGTTATACAAACCAGTCAGTTAATGCTGTACAGTGAAATAATCGCTGTTTGTTCTGAGATCCACACAAAACACATAAATACAGTTCGTACCGCGCAGTAAACACACTCCGTCTCAGTTATACAAACCAGTCAGTTAATGTTGTACAGTGAAATAATCGCTGTTTGTTCTGAGATCCACACAAAACACAAAAATACAGTCCGTACCGCGCAGTAAACACACTCCGTCTCAGTTATACAAACCAGTCAGTTAATGTTGTACAGTGAAATAATCGCTGTTTGTTCTGAGATCCACACAAAACACATAAATACAGTCCGTACCGCGCAGTAAACACACTCCGTCTCAGTTATACAAACCAGTCAGTTAATGTTGTACAGTGAAATAATCGCTGTTTGTTCTGAGATCCACACAAAACACATAAATACAGTTCGTACCGCGCAGTAAACACACTCCGTCTCAGTTATACAAACCAGTCAGTTAATGCTGTACAGTGAAATAATCGCTGTTTGTTCTGAGATCCACACAAAACACATAAATACAGTTCGTACCGCGCAGTAAACACACTCCGTCTCAGTTATACAAACCAGTCAGTTAATGTTGTACAGTGAAATAATCGCTGTTTGTTCTGAGATCCACACAAAACACAAAAATACGGTCCGTACCGCGCAGTAAACACACTCCGTCTCAGTTATACAAACCAGTCAGTTAATGTTGTACAGTGAAATAATCGCTGTTTGTTCTGAGATCCACACAAAACACATAAATACAGTCCGTACCGCGCAGTAAACACACTCCGTCTCAGTTATACAAACCAGTCAGTTAATGTTGTACAGTGAAATAATCGCTGTTTGTTCTGAGATCCACACAAAACACATAAATACAGTCCGTACCGCGCAGTAAACACACTCCGTCTCAGTTATACAAACCAGTCAGTTAATGCTGTACAGTGAAATAATCGCTGTTTGTTCTGAGATCCACACAAAACACAAAAATACAGTCCGTACCACGCAGTAAACACACTCCGTCTCAGTTATACAAACCAGTCAGTTAATGCTGTACAGTGAAATAATCGCTGTTTGTTCTGAGATCCACACAAAACACATAAATACAGTCCGTACCGCGCAGTAAACACACTCCGTCTCAGTTATACAAACCAGTCAGTTAATGTTGTACAGTGAAATAATCGCTGTTTGTTCTGAGATCCACACAAAACACATAAATACAGTCCGTACCGCGCAGTAAACACACTCCGTCTCAGTTATACAAACCAGTCAGTTAATGTTGTACAGTGAAATAATCGCTGTTTGTTCTGAGATCCACACAAAACACATAAATACAGTCCGTACCGCGCAGTAAACACACTCCGTCTCAGTTATACAAACCAGTCAGTTAATGCTGTACAGTGAAATAATCGCTGTTTGTTCTGAGATCCACACAAAACACATAAATACAGTCCGTACCGCGCAGTAAACACACTCCGTCTCAGTTATACAAACCAGTCAGTTAATGCTGTACAGTGAAATAATCGCTGTTTGTTCTGAGATCCACACAAAACACATAAATACAGTCCGTACCGCCCAGTAAACACACTCCGTCTCAGTTATACAAACCAGTCAGTTAATGCTGTACAGTGAAATAATCGCTGTTTGTTCTGAGATCCACACAAAACACATAAATACAGTCCGTACCGCGCAGTAAACACACTCCGTCTCAGTTATACAAACCAGTCAGTTAATGTTGTACAGTGAAATAATCGCTGTTTGTTCTGAGATCCACACAAAACACATAAATACAGTCCGTACCGCGCAGTAAACACACTCCGTCTCAGTTATACAAACCAGTCAGTTAATGTTGTACAGTGAAATAATCGCTGTTTGTTCTGAGATCCACACAAAACACATAAATACAGTCCGTACCGCGCAGTAAACACACTCCGTCTCAGTTATACAAACCAGTCAGTTAACGCTGTACAGTGAAATAATCGCTGTTTGTACTGAGATCCACACAAAACACATAAATACAGTCCGTACCGCGCAGTAAACACACTCCGTCTCAGTTATACAAACCAGTCAGTTAATGTTGTACAGTGAAATAATCGCTGTTTGTACTGAGATCCACACAAAACACATAAATACAGTCCGTACCGCGCAGTAAACACACTCCGTCTCAGTTATACAAACCAGTCAGTTAATGCTGTACAGTGAAATAATCGCTGTTTGTTCTGAGATCCACACAAAACACATAAATACACTGTGTGGGCAGAACGTAGAATTGTTGAATGTTAAACTGGTGGTACATATAGTAACCACTGGGCTTTATATTTAAAGACCCAGTCCGTACCGCGCAGTAAACACACTCCGTCTCAGTTATACAAACCAGTCAGTTAATGCTGTACAGTGAAATAATCGCTGTTTGTTCTGAGATCCACACAAAACACATAAATTCACTGTGTGGGCAGAAAGTAGAATTGTTGAATGTTAAACATGGTGGTACATATAGTGACCACTAAGCCAAGTCAGAACTAATTTTACGTGTGGGTCATTCAAGTTCGTGGTGTCTAAGATAAATTGTTAGATCACTACAGATCAGTTTCCCCGTAGAATGGACAACATTTTGCTCTGATTTGTGACGTCTTAATCCGTCCTCCCACGACTTGTGTACTTTTCAAATGCGTCAGTAATTGTGCATTGCACAAGTAGCCAAGTGAATGATTGTCATACTTTTCCCACGTCTGGTTTATTTGGCAGATATACTCGGTAGCAGTTTTTAAATGTTTACCTGGTAATTGTTATCGCTTTCCCATGACTCGTGTACTTGGGCAATTGACATACCGTCATGACAACTGCTTGTCCACACACATAAATTACTCTCTGCTTGTCAAGTGTAAACGCGCTGTGTGAATGTAAAATGTCTCGACTTTGTAAATAAGGGAACATTGGTGATTTCTTTGACTTGTGCCACATTTGTCGACAGTCGGAAGGAAATGAACAATAGGCCAATATCTGCACAAGTGTACCTTTCCCACGACGCGGCAAGTATCCACAAGTGAAAAATTTTTTGTCAAAGTTTACCAGTCGTCGGAACGCTGCTAAATAGTTTGCTGTGTTGAAACGGAAGTTACATTTATGTCGATTGATATTTAAACGTTGTAAATAATTTGTAGGTCGGTAGGGGATTAGTCAGGACACGGCCACTTTGTAAAGACATGTCTGTCACTGATCGCCTTCTGTATCTGAATTATTAACTGGCCACGACATTGCCTGCTTTTGTGGTCCGATTTTTATCGATTTACTTTCGAGATGCAGGCAAAACTTATTTAGGTCTTTATAAGTAATTGGATTCGCTGTTAGGCGTTCTTTACGAAGTGATAAAGATGAAAGCCTTAGATGAAGACCACATCCGTGCCGCCGTCCATAACCTAGTAACGGTGACTAAAAACCTTTCGTCAGATTTTCATGAAACGCGGTGCTGATGAAGAGTAAGTTTCTTGGAGATAGACTCAATGACGTCATACTTGACTTAAGGTTGGATGTGAACTGCTGTCCTGTTCCCAGTACATATTTCCCGATTTTCCTGAAATTCGTTCGAGGAAAATGTGCACGTAATTGTGTCCACTAATTACTCATTTCGTAACAGTCGGTACAGTGTGAAGAGCACTTTACGTACGAGCGTAAATAAATGTCTGTCCTTACTTTTCACATTTAACTCTTCAAAGCCCAGTGGTTACTATATGTACCACCACGTTTAACATTCAACAATTCTACATTCTGCCCACACAGTGTATTTATGTGTTTTGTGTGGATCTCAGAACAAACAGCGATTATTTCACTGTACAGCATTGACTGACTGGTTTGTATAACTGAGACGGAGTGTGTTTACTGCGCGGTACGGACTGTATTTATGTGTTTTGTGTGGATCTCAGAACAAACAGCGATTATTTCACTGTACAACATTAACTGACTGCTTTGTATAACTGAGACGGAGTGTGTTTACTGCGCGGTACGGACTGTATTTATGTGTTTTGTGTGGATCTCAGAACAAACAGCGATTATTTCACTGTACAACATTAACTGACTGGTTTGTATAACTGAGACGTAGTGTGTTTACTGCGCGGTACGGACTGGGTATTTATGTGTTTTGTGTGGATCTCAGAACAAACAGCGATTATTTCACTGTACAGCATTGACTGACTGGTTTGTATAACTGAGACGTAGTGTGTTTACTGCGCGGTACGGACTGGGTATTTATGTGTTTTGTGTGGATCTCAGAACAAACAGCGATTATTTCACTGTACAACATTAACTGACTGGTTTGTATAACTGAGACGTAGTGTGTTTACTGCGCGGTACGGACTGTATTTATGTGTTTTGTGTGGATCTCAGAACAAACAGCGATTATTTCACTGTACAACATTAACTGACTGGTTTGTATAACTGAGACGGAGTGTGTTTACTGCGCGGTACGGACTGTATTTATGTGTTTTGTGTGGATCTCAGAACAAACAGCGATTATTTCACTGTACAACATTAACTGACTGGTTTGTATAACTGAGACGTAGTGTGTTTACTGCGCGGTACGGACTGGGTATTTATGTGTTTTGTGTGGATCTCAGAACAAACAGCGATTATTTCACTGTACAGCATTGACTGACTGGTTTGTATAACTGAGACGTAGTGTGTTTACTGCGCGGTACGGACTGGGTATTTATGTGTTTTGTGTGGATCTCAGAACAAACAGCGATTATTTCACTGTACAACATTAACTGACTGGTTTGTATAACTGAGACGTAGTGTGTTTACTGCGCGGTACGGACTGTATTTATGTGTTTTGTGTGGATCTCAGAACAAACAGCGATTATTTCACTGTACAACATTAACTGACTGGTTTGTATAACTGAGACGGAGTGTGTTTACTGCGCGGTACGGACTGTATTTATGTGTTTTGTGTGGATCTCAGAACAAACAGCGATTATTTCACTGTACAACATTAACTGACTGGTTTGTATAACTGAGACGGAGTGTGTTTACTGCGCGGTACGGACTGAGTCTTTAAATGAAACAGTTTACACTTAGTCTTTAAACGGTTAAGGTAACATAATGACTGAAGTGCGGTATAAGAGATCTGCATATAGCCAATGAACTTGAGCACTTGGGAGTTTCGTTACAATCGGCTCAGTGAAGGCCATACGTTTCTTATGGGAGAAAATAAAATTACAAATACTCGTGTACCGTGACACCATGTCACATTTAGAACGTAAAGAAGACCCGATGACGTCTGTGTAATACGTCACGGATGACGCCATTTGCAATCTTGTTTTAAGTTAAAATGGAATGTCAACATACTTCAGTTCATTTAATTTCCTGAAAATGCTTTCGTCAGTCGTCAAGTCACGCGCAGCGACCTGAAAGGCAGAATAATGCGGAACGAAACAATGACAAAGGGAATTGTTATAAATATGTTTGTTTTGTGGAGTCACGTAACAGATGTGACGTGACATTTACCAAACGGGGAAATGTAGCTTTTAAGACGAGTAGTGGCAGCACTAAAGATGTATTGTTGCTGCTGATGACGTCATTGTAGAAAGAACGCTATCTGCCCTCCACACACCTGACGTCTTTTGTCCCACAACGGGGGAATTGGATCAACAGAGGTGCATTCTGTTTCTGGTCCACCTCGACGCTATAGGGTGCATCAAAACATGTCAAACGATATAATCGTCATCATCTGAGGACTTCAATGTGTTTGTTAGCGCAGTTACCTCAGTTAACACTTTAAAGACGAACGTAAACTGTTTCATTTAAAGACCCCAGTTCGTACCGCGCAGTAAACACTTTCATCTCGGTTAAAAAAACAAACAGTTTATGTTATATAAGGCAAAAGTCGCTGTTTGTTGTAATATAAATACAAAACACATAAATACAGTGTGGGCAGAATGTAGAATTTGTGAATGTTAAAACTGTTGGTACATATAGTAACCGTTAGGCTTTTAAATGGTTAAAGGGAAGGAAATACAACTAACTGTAATTAAATACAACGATATGTAAACATGTGATGGTCCTACATGTTTCGGCCTTTATCGACCGATGTTTAGGAAGGTATTCAACAGAGAAAAATACAGCATTGGATAGTTATGTCGTAGAAATGTTCTACATTCTTCTGTGGTGATATAAACAACCACAGGGACACAGGGACATCCCTGCAAAATGATGAATTTCTGCAATAGATGTTTGTTCGCATTTCAAATAACAACTATTACGATATACATTCTGTACTATTCTCTGTACGGTGGCGCAGTTGGTTGAGGCACTGCTCTACAAGCCGGAAGGTCGCGGGTTCGATTCCCGACTGTGTCATTGGAATTTTTAATTGACATAATCCTTTCGGCCGCACTATGGCCCTGGGGTCTACTCAACCTCTAACATAATTGAGTACCAGAAATATTTCCTGGGAGGTAAAGGCGGCTGGTGCTTAGGGCTGACAACCTTACCACCTTCATGTGCCGATTATCTAGAAATCTGGGAGCCTCAACGTACTGGAACCCTAATGTAATGGGATTGATTTACCTTTACCTTTACTATGCTCTGTAAAATTGTGCGTTTAACCATTTATTGTGTGTTTAACCATTCCTTGTACGTTTTTGAAAATAAACGTTCGTGCTTGGTATATTATTTAAGGTTATTACTATATATTTTGTTACTGGTAGTTCTTGTGTTCTTCAAACCACACAGGCGTTTTATATTTAAAATGTATTCCGATGTTCGTAACCTGTCCCAATTAATCACGAACTTCGAGACTGTACCGCACATATTGCATTTCCAGTTAAATTGAGCCTACATCTGTGGTACTTCATTGACACTGGAAAACCTGTCAGAGTTTCCATAGTTGATATTGTGCATATGAAGCTGTCAGAGGTCGCACTGGCTTTGTAATGATCTGTTTCGCGTGTATTTGAAAAAACCCTGCTAACATTCAGTAACATTATCGCCCGTTCCGTTTCGTCATTAAACATTTCTGTCCTTTTAAGTTAAACTGTGATTAAAAAAACACACGATAATGAATGGAGCAGTGTGACGTCACAAACAGTATCGAAGTGATTACAATCCATTAAGCTTTATACTCAAATAACCACTTTGCATCGCTTTTGAAGCAAATCGCTGTCATTTATGTAAATCTGATTGTGTCAAAGCTATTCTGTACTGGAAATAAAAATGGTCTTTATGGAAGCCGCTAATTAATTTAAGGGTAAAACCAGTGTTACCAACCGTAACGCTGATATCCATATGCTCCTACTGCTACGGGCAACTAATTGTAAGTTCGGCCTCATAATTTAGCGGTTTGCCTCTTTCGGCTCTAGCGGTAACAACGTGACCCGCCATTTTTAACATTCGACAATTCTACGTTCTGCCCACACAGTGTATTTATGTGTTTTGTGTGGATCTCAGAACAAACAGCGATTGTTTCATTGTACAACATTAACTGACTGGTTTGTATAACTGAGACGGAGTGTGTTTACTGCGCGGTACGGACTGTATTTATGTGTTTTGTGTGGATCTCAGAACAAACAGCGATTATTTCACTGTACAGCATTAACTGACTGGTTTGTATAACTGAGACGGAGTGTGTTTACTGCGCGGTACGGACTGTATTTATGTGTTTTGTGTGGATCTCAGAACAAACAGCGATTATTTCACTGTACAACATTAACTGACTGGTTTGTATAACTGAGACGGAGTGTGTTTACTGCTCGGTACGGACTGTATTTATGTGTTTTGTGTGGATCTCAGAACAAACAGCGATTGTTTCACTGTACACATTAACTGACTGGTTTGTATAACTGAGACGGAGTGTGTTTACTGCCGGTACGACTGTATTTATGTGTTTTGTGTGGATCTCAGAACAAACAGCGATTATTTCACTGTACAACATTAACTGACTGGTTTGTATAACTGAGACGGAGTGTGTTTACTGCTCGGTACGGACTGTATTTATGTGTTTTGTGTGGATCTCAGAACAAACAGCGATTGTTTCACTGTACAGCATTAACTGACTGGTTTGTATAACTGAGACGGAGTGTGTTTACTGCGCGGTACGGACTGTATTTATGTGTTTTGTGTGGATCTCAGAACAAACAGCGATTATTTCACTGTACAGCATTAACTGACTGGTTTGTATAACTGAGACGGAGTGTGTTTACTGCTCGGTACGACTGTATTTATGTGTTTTGTGTGGATCTCAGAACAAACAGCGATTATTTCACTGTACAGCATTAACTGACTGGTTTGTATAACTGAGACGGAGTGTGTTTACTGCTCGGTACGGACTGTATTTATGTGTTTTGTGTGGATCTCAGAACAAACAGCGATTATTTCACTGTACAGCATTAACTGACTGGTTTGTATAACTGAGACGGAGTGTGTTTACTGCTCGGTACGGACTGTATTTATGTGTTTTGTGTGGATCTCAGAACAAACAGCGATTATTTCACTGTACAGCATTAACTGACTGGTTTGTATAACTGAGACGGAGTGTGTTTACTGCTCGGTACGGACTGTATTTATGTGTTTTGTGTGGATCTCAGAACAAACAGCGATTATTTCACTGTACAGCATTAACTAACTGGTTTGTATAACTGAGACGGAGTGTGTTTACTGCTCGGTACGGACTGTATTTATGTGTTTTGTGTGGATCTCAGAACAAACAGCGATTATTTCACTGTACAGCATTAACTGACTGGTTTGTATAACTGAGACGGAGTGTGTTTACTGCTCGGTACGGACTGTATTTATGTGTTTTGTGTGGATCTCAGAACAAACAGCGATTATTTCACTGTACAGCATTAACTGACTGGTTTGTATAACTGAGACGGAGTGTGTTTACTGCTCGGTACGGACTGTATTTATGTGTTTTGTGTGGATCTCAGAACAAACAGCGATTATTTCACTGTACAGCATTAACTGACTGGTTTGTATAACTGAGACGGAGTGTGTTTACTGCTCGGTACGGACTGTATTTATGTGTTTTGTGTGGATCTCAGAACAAACAGCGATTATTTCACTGTACAGCATTAACTGACTGGTTTGTATAACTGAGACGGAGTGTGTTTACTGCTCGGTACGGACTGTATTTATGTGTTTTGTGTGGATCTCAGAACAAACAGCGATTATTTCACTGTACAGCATTAACTGACTGGTTTGTATAACTGAGACGGAGTGTGTTTACTGCTCGGTACGGACTGTATTTATGTGTTTTGTGTGGATCTCAGAACAAACAGCGATTATTTCACTGTACAGCATTAACTGACTGGTTTGTATAACTGAGACGGAGTGTGTTTACTGCTCGGTACGGACTGTATTTATGTGTTTTGTGTGGATCTCAGAACAAACAGCGATTATTTCACTGTACAGCATTAACTGACTGGTTTGTATAACTGAGACGGAGTGTGTTTACTGCTCGGTACGGACTGTATTTATGTGTTTTGTGTGGATCTCAGAACAAACAGCGATTATTTCACTGTACAGCATTAACTGACTGGTTTGTATAACTGAGACGGAGTGTGTTTTACTGCGCGGTACGAGCTGAATGCTTAAATGACATTCGTATTTATCTTAGTCTTTAAAGGTTCACTAGCCAAATGCTTCGTCTTGGTTGAGAGTAAGCAGGGAAAATGCTGCAAGAATTATTAATGGCGTGTCAATTACGAAGCGCTTTGCAAAGAGTGCGCCTACATAAAATCAATTCTGTATACAGCAGCACGTTGCAGTACTTCTCAGCATTGTACAACATTCTTTACAGAAGGACAGACTGCCTCAAGTCAGTTACTGCCTTCTTGTAGCGCCATTTTGTACGCTTGTGCGGAGAAACTGTGAAAGTCACTCCGCGGAACAGATTCCTTCTTGACAAGCTGATATTTTCTCAGACGGTCAGTAAATTGTCCACCCTCCCCATCTGATGGAACATGGATCTTCATTAATGTGTTCACAGCAGCCCACCAATTGATCTCAGGCTTCCGCCGCGATGTTGTTGAGATCTACGCTCTTCTGGGATATTACGCGGCGTCGTGTGGTGATTGTTTAGCGACGTTTCGGGACAACGTATCGGTTCCATCTTCACGGGTCAGTACTCGGACTCTTGACCCATGAGGATGGGACCGATACGTTGTCCCGAAACGTCGGTAAACAATTACCACACGACGCCACGTAAGATCCCAAAAGAGAGCAGATCTCATCAGCCCACCAATTGCCCCTGCGCTCAGTCAGATTTATCCCGTCCACACCCTACCATTATATTTTAAGGTATTTTAATATTATCCTCGCATCTACTTTAGGTTCTCAATGTGATATTCTGCCCTTCAGGTTTCCCCATGTTTTTCACTTCTCCCCCATGCCTTCCATATACTTCGCCCATCTCATAATTCTATAGGATAGGATAACAAAAGGACTTGTACACCAATTTTATAGGATAACAAAAGGACTTGTACACCAATTTTATAGGATAACAAAAGGACTTGTACACCAATTTTATAGGATAACAAAAGGACTTGTACACCAATTTTATAGGATAACAAAAGGACTTGTACACCAATTTTATAGGATAACAAAAGGACTTGTACACCAATTTTATAGGATAACAAAAGGACTTGTACACCAATTTTATAGGATAACAAAAGGACTTGTACACCAATTTTATAGGATAACAAAAGGACTTGTACACCAATTTTATAGGATAACAAAAGGACTTGTACACCAATTTTATAGGATAACAAAAGGACTTGTACACCAATTTTATAGGATAACAAAAGGACTTGTACACCAATTTTATAGGATAACAAAAGGACTTGTACACCAATTTTATAGGATAACAAAAGGACTTGTACACCAATTTTATAGGATAACAAAGGGACTTGTACACCAATTTTATAGGATAACAAAAGGACTTGTACACCAATTTTATAGGATAACAAAAGGACTTGTACACCAATTTTATAGGATAACAAAGGGACTTGTACACCAATTTGATATTTTAACAAGACTTTTACACTAATTTGATAGGATAACAACAGGACTTGTACACTAATTTGATAGGATAACAACAGGACTTGTACACTAATTTGATAGGATAACAACATGACTTGTACACTAATTTGATAGGATAACAACAGGACTTTTACACCAATTTGATATTTTAACAACAGGACTTGTACACTAATTTGATAGGATAACAACAGGACTTGTAAACTAATTTGATAGGATAACAACAGGACTTGTACACCAATTTGATAGGATAACAACAGGACTTGTACACCAATTTGATAGGATAACAACAGGACTTGTACACCAATTTGATAGGATAACAACAGGACTTGTACACCAATTTGATAGGATAACAACAGGACTTGTACACCAATTTCATAGGATAACAATAGGACTTGTACACTAATTTGATACTTTAACAACAGGACTTGTAACCAATTTGATAGGATAACAACAGGACTTGTACACCAATTTGATAGGATAACAACAGGACTTGTACACCAATTTGATAGGATAACAACAGGACTTGTACACCAATTTGATAGGATAACAACAGGACTTGTACACCAATTTCGTAGGATAACAGTAGGCCCTATACACATATCGGTTCTGCTAGCTAGCCGAAAGTCTTGGACAAGTTGCACGCAACAATACGCACTCAATCATACCTTCTACTGCTATCAACGTTTTAAGTGCTACGCACTGCGTCTGCTATGACGAAAAGAGAAGGCTTAGCCGTCTGTGTTGTGTTATGTTGTGTTATGTTGCGTACATGAACATAACAGCAAACTGTTATGTTGTGTACATGAACATAGCAGCAAACTGTTATGTTGTGTACATGAACATAACAGCAAACTGTTATGTTGTGTACATGAACATAGCAGCAAACTGTTATGTTGTGTACATGAACATAGCAGCAAACTGTTTTGTTGTGTACATAAACATAGCAGCAAACTGTTATGTTGTGTACATGAACATAACAGCAAACTGTTATGTTGTGTACATGAACATAGCAGCAAACTGTTATGTTGTGTACATGAACATAACAGCAAACTGTTATGTTGTGTACATGAATATAGCAGCAAACTGTTATGTTGTGTACATGAACATAGCAGCAAACTGTTATGTTGTGTACATGAACATAGCAGCAAACTGTTATGTTGTGTACATGAACATAGCAGCAAACTGTTATGTTGTGTACATAAACATAGCAGCAAACTGTTATGTTGTGTACATGAACATAGCAGCAAACTGTTATGTTGTGTACATGAACATAGCAGCAAACTGTTTTGTTGTGTACATGAACATAGCAGCAAACTGTTTTGTTGTGTACATGAACATAGCAAACTGTTTTGTTGTGTACATGAACATAGCAGCAAACTGTTATGTTGTGTACATGAACATAGCAACAAACTGTTATGTTGTGTACATGAACATAGCAGCAAACTGTTTTATTGTGTACATGAACATAGCAGCAAACTTTTTTGTTGTGTACATGAACATAGCAGCAAACTGTTTTGTTGTGTACATGAACATAGCAGCAAACTATTATGTTGTGTACATGAACATAGCAGCAAACTGTTATGTTGTGTACATGAACATAGCAGCAAACTGTTATGTTGTGTACACGAACATAGCAGCAAACTGTTATGTTGTGTACATGAACATAGCAGCAAACTGTTTTGTTGTGTACATAAACATAGCAGCAAACTGTTATGTTGTGTACATGAACATAGCAGCAAACTGTTTTGTTGTGTACATAAACATAGCAGCAAACTGTTATGTTGTGTACATGAACATAGCAAACTGTTATGTTGTGTACATGAACATAGCAGCAAACTGTTTTGTTGTGTACATGAACATAGCAGCAAACTGTTATGTTGTGTACATGAACATAGCAGCAAACTGTTATGTTGTGTACATGAACATAGCACAAACTGTTATGTTGTGTACACGAACATAGCAGCAAACTGTTATGTTGTGTACATGAACATAGCAGCAAACTGTTATGTTGTGTACATGAACATAGCAGCAAACTTTTGTTGTGTACATGAACATAGCAGCAAACTGTTTTGTTGTGTACAATAGAACATAGCAGCAAACTGTTATGTTGTGTACATGAACATAGCACAAACTGTTATGTTGTGTACATCGAACATAGCAGCAAACTGTTATGTTGTGTACATGAACATAGCAGCAAACTGTTATGTTGTGTACATGAACATAGGCAGCAAACTGTTTTGTTGTGTACATAACATGCAGCAAACTGTTATGTTGTGTACATGAACATAGCAGCAAACTGTTTTGTTGTGAATACCTGCACGGCAGACGCAAACTGATTTACAAAATGGCACCACAAAGATCTACTTAGCATGCAAGGACAGATGTCATGCAAAGTGGGAGCCAGACGATAGCGAGGATTTTTCGACCTCAAGAACCCTTCAAGACAGAAAGACCGTGTTTAGACAGTGCCGCCATATTACAATATGTCGCCTGTGACGTCATCTGACACAGCTCACCCTGTAGGCGCTACCTAACGTTACAACACTACAGCTTAGCCAGATGTATGGTCCGAAGTTAATTGTATCACAGTGGAGACATCTATGAAAAGCTGTTAAAACCAGTTGTGAAATATGGGTCTGAAACATAAGGGCTAAATTTCGAGCCGAATTCAGTGCGGTATTATGTGATGAGTAATGACAAAATGTCGGTAATCGTTCCCCCCGACTAACGCAATATTTTGTCACGTAACTCAAAATTTGTTTCACGTCTTAGGTTTCAATGGTCTTTCATTTTTACGGAAGGATTATTACTTTTAACATATCGAAAGTTACTGTAATGCCCTCAATGTCAGCCTTTTGAACTGTAACTGTTGACAGACATTGCATTTTGTAGTCTCGGGGGCACGCGGTGACGCAGTTGCTTGAAGCACTGCTCTACAAGCCGGAAGGTCGCGGGTTCGATTCCCGATGGTGTCACTGGAATTTTTCATTGACATAATCCTTTCGGTCGCACTATGGCCTCTATCAGCCTCTAACACAAATGAGTACCAGGGATATTTCCTGGGGGGTAAAGGCGGCCGGTGCGTAGGGCTGACAACGTTACCACCTTCATGTACCGATTGTCTATAAATCTGTGAGCCTCAACCTCCTGGAACCCTAAGGGCCTGTCCAGGCCTGTAATGGGATTGCTTTACTTTAGTATCGACCAAAAAGATAAATTTATAGAGGGGGACACTCACGAGGGTTACTTTGAAGTGTGACGTTTTCTCCTTTTTGGCACATCTTGTACATGTCGATGGCTGAGTCCTAATTTAACAGATACATTTGGGCTCGTGACAAAACGTAATAAGATTACATAAAACAAAATCGCACAACTGACAACACCGCTGTGCCAAACTGTTTCATAAACACACATTTCAGAAGGAAGTCACTAAACATCAGAAACATTAGTATAATGTGAGTTCTGCTAATCGTTTAATATCAAATGAATTACTTATTTCAGAACAGACCAATATTAGAAACTTTATGTATAAAGTATAATTTTTTTCCAATGGCTCGACAGCCCCTTAGGGGGTCTAGGCCGCCTCATTATCGAGGCTTCACGATCACACTCAGACACACCACACTCGGTAGGACTCCTCTGGACGAGTGATCAGCCCGTCGCAGAGACCTCTACCTGAAAACACACAACACTCACAACAGACAGACATCCATGTCCTCGGCGGGATTCGAACCCGCAATCCCAGCAAGCGAGTGGCCGCAGACCCACGTTTTAGACCGCGCGGCCACTGGGATCGGCTATAAAATAGAATAGATGTTGAAAATGTGTTAAATATGCCTACAAGGCTGTACAAAAGGGCATAACGTACGTAGGTTTGTTGGGAGCTTTGACAGCAAAACTCCCTCCCTAGTTTTGAAGGTGAATTAAAAAATAAGTACTCGAGATACAAAAAAATTATTTTCATATCCTAAACTTACAACATGGGAAGTTTTGTCTCGTGTGATTTTGAAAATAATATCGGCCAAGTGGTGTCCGTCATTGTCCAAACACTGCTGCAAGGGACTTGTGAAGTTTCGCATAAATCTTTCGAGCATTTCTTGGGTATACGTCGAATTTCTGTGCCGATTGCCTCCTTTAGGGTTTGCAGGTTCCTTGGACGATGTTTATAAACCTCGGCTTTGAGATAACCCCACAGAAAAAAGTCGCACGGCGTCAAATCTGGCGAGCGCGCGGGCCACGGAATATCGCCTCTCAGGGAGATCAAGCGTCCGGGGAACATTTCCCTCGAAAACTGCATTGATGCTCGCGCTGTGTGGGCCGTGGCCCCGTCCTGCTGAAACCAGACATTCTCTAGACCAACTTCTTCAAGAGCTGGGGCAAAATAATTCTGGAGCATGCTCACATACCGCTCAGAATTGACGGTAGCTGCCCGATTTCCCTCTTCAAAAAAGTAAGGCCCGATGATCCCCATTTGTGACACTGCGCACCAAACTGTGGCACGATGACTATGCAGAGGCTTCTGGTGGATTACCCTCGGGTTGTTTTCACTCCAATATCGAAAGTTTTGCTTATTTACACAGCCAGAAAGATGGAAATGTGCCTCGTCACTGAATAAAACAACCGCGTCATGCGGTAAAGTTTCAATCATTCCACGGCAAAAGCGCGCTGCTCGTTCGTCCACATTATGTTTACGACTGAAATTTTTTGTAAGGGAAACTTCCCATCTACCTGCCGCCATGGACGCCATCCCCACACTTTTACGACCTCCGCTCGCTTCACAATGCCTATTGAAGCTAGGGAGGGAGTTTTGCCGCACCCTGTATAGAAACAGGGAGATAATGTCTGTCTTACGACGGTCCGTAGCCTCTTGTACAGCGAGTTCTCCACAGAGTGCGATCTAGTGCTTCCTCTTTCAATTTACAGTATCTTCTCTTTTCCTTAAGGTCATCCTGTAGCTGCTTACATCTTCTCCCTCGTCTTCCCGTCATTTCTATCCTTCCTTCTAAGTGTCCTGCAATCACGTGCTTTAGAAGGCAGTTTCTACACAAGATGTGACCAATCATTTTGAATTCTGTCAAAGAAATTGGCTTTGTACATACCGTGAAAGTATATAGGAGTGAAGGTTTAGCTCCACTCATACATACATACATCATACTTAGCCCCGGCCATAAGTGGAGGTTAGTGGCTAGCCTCGCTCGGGGGCCGCTTTACCACCCCGGAAAGGACCCCCGGTACCCCTGGGTGGGCTGCAAAGTCAGTATTGATGTTTCGCAGAAGAGAAACTTTGTGTTAATTTATTTTTGTGAAGAACTTATTACTAAGTTGGGCCGCGATAGCTCAGTCGGTATAGCGACTGTGTGGGCCGCGATAGCTCAGTCGGTATAGCGACTGTGTGGGCCGCGATAGCTCAGTCGGTATAGCGACTGTGTGGGCCGCGATAGCTCAGTCGGTATAGCGACTGTGTGGGCCGCGATAGCTCAGTCGGTATAGCGACTGTGTGGGCCGCGATAGCTCAGTCGGTACAGCGACTGTGTGGGCCGCGATAGCTCAGTCGGTATAGCGACTGTGTGGGCCGCGATAGCTCAGTCGGTACAGCGACTGTGTGGGCCGCGATAGCTCAGTCGGTACAGCGACTGTGTGGGCCGCGATAGCTCAGTCGGTACAGCGACTGTGTGGGCCGCGATAGCTCAGTCGGTATAGCGACTGTGTGGGCCGCGATAGCTCAGTCGGTACAGCGACTGTGTGGGCCGCGATAGCTCAGTCGGTATAGCGACTGTGTGGGCCGCGATAGCTCAGTCGGTATAGCGACTGTGTGGGCCGCGATAGCTCAGTCGGTATAGCGACTGTGTGGGCCGCGATAGCTCAGTCGGTATAGCGACTCGCTACGAGCTGGACGGTCCGGGGATCGAATCCCGATGGGGGCGAGATTTTCAGCACCCGTCCAGACCGACCCTGGGGCCTACCTAGCCTCCTATACAATAGGTACCTGGTCATTACCGGGGGTAAAGCGACCGGGGCGTGGCGTTGACCACCCACCCCCATCTACCGCCGAGGTTAAAGAAAGAGTACAGCTATACCTCTACTCCCTATCTGGACCTTCGTGGCCTGTTATAGGGTGACCTTTACCTTTACCTTTACTTATTACTATGCTGCAGTTGAGTTGTCAGACATAACGTCAAAATTTTTTCCCTGCCTGACGTTGACCTTCAAACTAATTTATACACGTGTGTGCCTGTCTTGGTCTTCTGTGCATTCCACGTGTCTGACAGCAGCGATGCACAGTTTGTCGCCCTCACAACATCTTGCGTGTCCTCCAAGTTGTTATTTGCAATTGTACGCGAAACATTAGACGAATAGTATTATCTACCAGACATACGGAAAACCTACTTAAGAACATGACACTGATGGTGATTCTAGTGTGTCTGAAGGCCTGTGTCATGTTCATTCTTGTGACACGTAGTTGTCACGTATCGTCCTACGTGATCAGAACACGTCGGTATCTACACGCAGACTATGCACAACTTACATCCTGTACGGCTGACGCATGTCGCTCTGTCTTTGTCTACACATCAGTCTCTGTGGTTCCGTTATTTGCTAATCTCGTAGGAGATTAATCCAGGTTTAAGTCTTCTGAGATGTTACAGCGTCTCTTCACAGAAGACGTGAAACTTCAGCAAAACCGCTATGAGAACCCCAAATATTGCAATATTCCTCCATCTTGGAGTTTTGGATGTCAGAATTACAATTATATGCTTGTTTATCGGAAGGCTGTGTTACCTTGAGTAAAACCATGCAGCCACGACTTACATGCAACTGTCGCATTAACTAACCGCCATTACATTATGTAGTCTGTACCTAACACTGTAATTTCCAAATGTGTATTACAGCAAAACAAACAGCAGTTCCGTTTTGTAACTTTCGTGTGGCTTTGTGTCGCCTTTACCAACACATCGCGTTGCTACCGAAATAGCTTTATTTGAGTTCAGTCGTCATTACTAGACTGTAAGACGGTGGGAGAGCCTGGCCTGGAAATGTTAACGTGAAAATTCGGCAATTCACATATCTTTCTGCGGGTTCAACTGATCCACTGATAGATATTGTAGCTCTTCTGGGATGTTCTGATGTCAGAATTTCTCTGAACATGCACGCTGTGACCTTGAATATTACTGAAATACAGCTTGGCACGTTTAGCGGTGCTAACTAGAGAGATACAGTCGTGTCCATAAATACAGCGGTGCTAACTAGAGAGATACAGTCGTGTCCATAAATACAGCGGTGCTAACTAGAGAGATACAGTCGTGTCCATAAATACAGCGGTGCTAACTAGATAGATACAGTCGTGTCCATAAATACAGCGGTGCTAACTAGAGAGATACAGTCGTGTCCATAAATACAGCGGTGCTAACTAGAAAGATACAGTCGTGTCCATAAATACAGCGGTGCTAACTAGAGAGATACAGTCGTGTCCATAAATACAGCGGTGCTAACTAGAGAGATACAGTCGTGTCCATAAATACAGCGGTGCTAACTAGAGAGATACAGTCGTGTCCATAAATACAGCGGTGCTAACTAGAGAGATACAGTCGTGTCCATAAATACAGCGGTGCTAACTAGAGAGATACAGTCGTGTCCATAAATACAGCGGTGCTAACTAGATAGATACAGTCGTGTCCATAAATACAGCGGTGCTAACTAGAGAGATACAGTCGTGTCCATAAATACAGCGGTGCTAACTAGAGAGATACAGTCGTGTCCATAAATACAGCGGTGCTAACTAGATAGATACAGTCGTGTCCATAAATACAGCGGTGCTAACTAGAGAGATACAGTCGTGTCCATAAATACAGCGGTGCTAACTAGAAAGATACAGTCGTGTCCATAAATACAGCGGTGCTAACTAGAGAGATACAGTCGTGTCCATAAATACAGCGGTGCTAACTAGAGAGATACAGTCGTGTCCATAAATACAGCGGTGCTAACTAGAGAGATACAGTCGTGTCCATAAATACAGCGGTGCTAACTAGAGAGATACAGTCGTGTCCATAAATACAGCGGTGCTAACTAGAGAGATACAGTCGTGTCCATAAATACAGCGGTGCTAACTAGATAGATACAGTCGTGTCCATAAATACAGCGGTGCTAACTAGAGAGATACAGTCGTGTCCATAAATACAGCGGTGCTAACTAGAAAGATACAGTCGTGTCCATAAATACAGCGGTGCTAACTAGAAAGATACAGTCGTGTCCATAAATACAGCGGTGCTAACTAGAGAGATACAGTCGTGTCCATAAATACAGCGGTGCTAACTAGATAGATACAGTCGTGTCCATAAATATCAAGAACTGATTGCAGTCTGAAATAGGCCTTGGCATTTCGACACACTTTATTCTTTTACATCTTGACTAAGATATTCATTCATGACACCAACGAATGCACATTTGACACATAAAGATATAGTCCTACGTGTTTCGGTGTCATTTACGCCATCTTCAGGGAGCTTACACCACACTTTTTAAAACTTACTAAAATACAGTGTATTAGAAACTAATTCTTATTATCGAACACGCAACACTCAAAACCAACAAAATGCACCCTTATTTTAAAAAAACTAAAACAATAGCAGTACATATGTTTTTTCCAGTGTTGTGTGTTCGACTAGTGACAACTCACTGTGTGAACAATACAGGGCATACACAAAATAATGGTGCGGTTTCAATAGTAATTCCTATTGACACCGCACCATTCTTTTGTGTATACCCTGTATAATTCCTATCTTATTACATCAAGCACGCTGCTAGTGTCAACATAAGTGTCTTAGTTTGTGACTAAGCTGGTAAAGACTTACACGTTTGTAAAAAGTTTAAAACAATAAAACAATAAAACAGTAATATTTTTACGGTGTTTTAATTAATTATTGTTAAAAGGTTGTTATGTTGATTTGCTGTTGTAGCACGTATGGGGGAGGGGAGAGGTGCATACAGGATTTTTGTGGGGGGACCTGAGGGAAGGAGACAAATTGGAAGACCCAGGCGTAGATGGGAGGATAATATTAAAATGGGTCTTCAAGAAGTGGAATGTGGGGGCATGGACTGGATTGATATGGCTCAGGATACGGACAGGTGGCGGGCTGTTGTGAGTGCGGTAATGAACCTTCGGGTTCCATAAAACGCGGGGAATTTCTTGACTAGCTGACGACCTGTTAGCTTCTCAAGAAGGACTGTGCTACATGGAGTTATAGTTAAGTTAGTTAGTTGGTGGGGAGACCTGAGGGAAGGAGACCACTTGGAAGACCCTGGCGTAGATGGGAGGATAAAAGGATCTTTAAGAAGTGGGATGGAGTCATGGAATGGATTGATATGGCTCAGGATAGGGACAGGTGGCGGGCTGTTGTGAGTGCGGTAATGAACCTTCGGGTTACATAAAAGTGGGGAATTTCTTGACTAGCTGACGACCTGTTAGCTTCTCAAGAAGGACTGTGCTACATGGAGTTTAGTTAGTTAGTTAGTCAGTATTCTGTAGTTTTCTCTTTGCATACAAACGTCTAATTTTGTCTTCCATCTCTATGCACCTTGACCCTGTAATGTGCTCTCAGTTCCGTCTAAGACCTCTCGCAAGGACCTCGCAACTTGCTTAGCCTACCTCACACAACAGTATGTATTTATTCTAGATATATTTGTGGTTAGTGAAGCAAATTGCCAACTGCAGTGTTTACCGCGGCGGCCGATTTCCACGCCAGCTCCCAATTACCCACAAAGCATTGCTCATGTCAATTCAGTCTTACCACCTGCTGCAGTTTTTAAGAGCGTAACCCGGTGGTTGATATTTTGCTGTATTGAAATGAACGAACCACAGTGTGGACCGATATTGAAAAATCGTTTTCAGTCCATAGATCAATATAAGGTAGCACAGTTGGTGTAGTGACTACGGTATGGGGTAAACTGTCCGGGGTTCGAATCCCGGAAGGGGCAACATTTTCTCTCCTATAAAAAAACTTCCAGACAGACTCTGGGATCCATCCAGCCTCCTATTCTGTAGGTACTGTTGTTCCGCGGGATAAAGCGGCCGGGGTGTGAAGTTGACCCTCACCTCTATCTGGTACAGAGATTAATAATGAGTGGAGCTGTGCCTCTACTCCGCCCAGGTGCCTTTATGGAGTAGACAGAGACAACGTTACTTTAAAGACGAAACGTGTCTGTTTTATAAGGCCTGAGCTCGTACCGCGCAGTAAACACACTCCGTCTCAGTTATACAAACCAGTCAGTTAATGTTGTACAGTGAAATAATCGCTGTTTGTTCTGAGATCCACATAAAACAGATAAATACAGTCCGTACCGCGCAGTAAACCCACTCCGTCTCAGTTATACAAACCAGTCAGTTAATGCTGTACAGTGCAATATCGCTGTTTGTTCTTAGATCCACACAAAACAGCTCAATTCAGTCCGTACCGCGCGGAGTAAAAGCACCGCGTTCAGTTATACAAACCAGTCAGTTAATGCTGTACAGTGCATATCCGTGTTTGGTTCGAGACCACACAAAACACCTTTTATATACAGTCCGTACCGCGCAGTAAACACACTCCGTCTCAGTTATACAAACCAGTCAGTTAATGTTGTACAGTGAAATAATCGCTGTTTGTTCTGAGATCCACATAAAACAGATAAATACAGTCCGTACCGCGCAGTAAACCCACTCCGTCTCAGTTATACAAACCAGTCAGTTAATGCTGTACAGTGAAATAATCGCTGTTTGTTCTGAGATCCACACAAAACACATAAATACAGTCCGTACCGCGCAGTAAACACACTCCGTCTCAGTTATACAAACCAGTCAGTTAATGCTGTACAGTGAAATAATCGCTGTTTGTTCTGAGATCCACACAAAACACATAAATACAGTCCGTACCGCGCAGTAAACCACTCCGTCTCAGTTATACAAACCAGTCAGTTAATGCTGTACAGTGAATAATCGCTGTTTGTTCTGAGATCCACAAAAACAATAAATACAGTCCGTACCGCGCAGTAAACACACTCCGTCTCAGTTATACAAACCAGTCAGTTAATGCTGTACAGTGAAATAATCGCTGTTTGTTCTGAGATCCACACAAAACACATAAATACAGTCCGTACCGCGCAGTAAACCACTCCGTCTCAGTTATACAAACCAGTCAGTTAATGCTGTACAGTGAAATAATCGCTGTTTGTTCTGAGATCCACACAAAACACATAAATACAGTCCGTACCGCGCAGTAAACACACTCCGTCTCAGTTATACAAACCAGTCAGTTAATGCTGTACAGTGAAATAATCGCTGTTTGTTCTGAGATCCACACAAAACACATAAATACAGTCCGTACCGCGCAGTAAACACACTCCGTCTCAGTTATACAAACCAGTCAGTTAATGCTGTACAGTGAAATAATCGCTGTTTGTTCTGAGATCCACAAAAACACATAAATACAGTCCGTACCGCGCAGTAAACACACTCCGTCTCAGTTATACAAACCAGTCAGTTAATGCTGTACAGTGAAATAATCGCTGTTTGTTCTGAGATCCACACAAAACACATAAATACAGTCCGTACCGCGCAGTAAACACCACTCCGTCTCAGTTATACAAACCAGTCAGTTAATGCTGTACAGTGAAATAATCGCTGTTTGTTCTGAGATCCACACAAAACACATAAATACAGTCCGTACCGCGCAGTAAACCACACTCCGTCTCAGTTATACAAACCAGTCAGTTAATGCTGTACAGTGAAATAATCGCTGTTTGTTCTGAGATCCACACAAAACACATAAATACAGTCCGTACCGCGCAGTAAACACACTCCGTCTCAGTTATACAAACCAGTCAGTTAATGCTGTACAGTGAAATAATCGCTGTTTGTTCTGAGATCCACACAAAACACATAAATACAGTCCGTACCGCGCAGTAAACACACTCCGTCTCAGTTATACAAACCAGTCAGTTAATGCTGTACAGTGAAATAATCGCTGTTTGTTCTGAGATCCACACAAAACACATAAATACAGTCCGTACCGCGCAGTAAACCCACTCCGTCTCAGTTATACAAACCAGTCAGTTAATGCTGTACAGTGAAATAATCGCTGTTTGTTCTGAGATCCACACAAAACACATAAATACAGTCCGTACCGCGCAGTAAACACACTCCGTCTCAGTTATACAAACCAGTCAGTTAATGCTGTACAGTGAAATAATCGCTGTTTGTTCTGAGATCCACACAAAACACATAAATACAGTCCGTACCGCGCAGTAAACACACTCCGTCTCAGTTATACAAACCAGTCAGTTAATGCTGTACAGTGAAATAATCGCTGTTTGTTCTGAGATCCACACAAAACACATAAATACAGTCCGTACCGCGCAGTAAACCACTCCGTCTCAGTTATACAAACCAGTCAGTTAATGCTGTACAGTGAAATAATCGCTGTTTGTTCTGAGATCCACACAAAACACATAAATACAGTCCGTACCGCGCAGTAAACCACTCCGTCTCAGTTATACAAACCAGTCAGTTAATGCTGTACAGTGAAATAATCGCTGTTTGTTCTGAGATCCACACAAAACACATAAATACAGTCCGTACCGCGCAGTAAACCCACTCCGTCTCAGTTATACAAACCAATCAGTTAATGTTGTACAGTGAAATAATCGCTGTTTGTTCTGAGATCCACACAAAACACATAAATTCAGTTCGTACCGCGCAGTAAACACACTGCCGTCTCAGTTATACAAACCCGTCAGTTAATGTTGTACAGTGAAATAATCGCTGTTTGTTCTGAGATCCACACAAAACACATAAACAGTCGTACCGCGCAGTAAACACACTCCGTCTCAGTTATACAAACCAATCAGTTAATGTTGTACAGTGAAATAATCGCTGTTTGTTCTGAGATCCACACAAAACACATAAATACAGTCGTACCGGCAGTAAAACCCACTCCGTCTCAGTTATACAAACCAGTCAGTTAATGTTGTACAGTGAAATAATCGCTGTTTGTTCTGAGATCCACACAAACACATAAATACACTGTGTGTGGCAGAACGTATAATTTGTGAATGTTAACATGGTGGTACATATAGTAACCACTGGGCTTTAGAGGGCTAATGGATATCAGGCCAACAGTTTTTTGTATTCAAAGGGACCTTAAAGACATACGGTGGGAGCGCCTGGCCTGGATTCATCTGGCTCAGGATAGAGGCAAGTAGTGGTCTGTTACGAACTCGGTAATGAACGTTAGGATACCATAAAGTGCACTGAATTTATTGACTAGCTGAGGAACTATTAGCTTTTCAATATAGAATCTGCTCCATGGAGTTAGACCTAGTTAATTGCTATGAACTTCGGCTCTATTTACTTTAAAGTTCTGGACACAGAGGTTTAAGTTTGTTTGACCTGTGGGTGTCATGGCGGCTACTGTCAGCACAGTTCCCGTCTGGTTGTGATGGGCAAACAGCTGCTTAATTTCTAAGGTTACATTAGATATATACCCTGAAGAAGGAAGTAGCAGTTTTTTTCGAAACGTTTTTACCAGACTACACTGCGTTATGTCCCACAAAACGATGAGCTTGAAGCACTAAAGTAATTACATAAAAGCATATTCCACTAATTCACTAACCCCTAGAACAGTATTCTAGAAACAGTAATGCCTGCTAAGTCTAGAAATTCCCGCATTTTGTTTTCAGTTCTTGGTTGAGTGAGCTGCGTTGTGTTTCGAGTTGAAGACAAAGTTTCAGTTCGGCCTTTCTAAAGTCGGTTTGGTTAACTGCGTCTGTTTGCGGGGCGGATAGGTGGATAGGCGGGTAATGAAGTCAGCGCGGCAACCCGCAGTGCGTCCCAAGCGTGTTGTGGGTTGCAGCGGAGCGCTAGGATACTCACTTCTCTGACACAGTCGTTAGAACTTCGTACTGAGACAAGAAATGGTCAAATTAATTTCGAAGTGAAAATGAACTCTTAAAGGCATGCAGTTAACTTTCTAAGGCACAGTGGTAAATATATATACCAGTTTCGTACAACATTACACATGCTTCATGTTGTGCTCCCAACAAGCAGTCATTGTTGTCCTAAGCTACATTGACTGGTGTGTTCTCTGTGAGGTGCGGACCGAATTTCTGTGTCTGCGTCAACCAAAAGATGCATTGACATGTATGAAGTGTATTTGCGACCCATACATATGTTTCGGCAAAAGAATTGCCATCTTCAGGGGGTTATTTCTGGAACAGACCAAAAAACCCTAAACTGTGAACGCCCCAAAACGTGACACCATTTTCTTCGAAATTATTGAATCACAGAAGACCCAAGGTTGAATTTCCGAACCTTATATCACATTTCAAACTTCCTGCTCTGCGCAAAGCATCTTATGTGAGGTCTGCGATGTGTATTTTGTGGTGGCGTCGTTTGACCTCAATTTATTTCTTATCTCTCGTTCTCGATGACCTGTCCATCAATAATGACGTCATCAACGTCGCTGTATATAAATCTGACCTGCGCAGTAAATGAGCTACAAGCAATCAGTGTCCCCAACTTCTTGAAATCAAAAATATACGATCGCGTTGTCATTTCCAGACATCCAATTTAACCCCCCCCCCCCCCCAATTCAGCACCCAAAGGGATTAACGTCGAGGGGTCTAGATTAAACAGACTTGTCTTGTGGGTAACTCCAAACCCCACTCCCCGCTCCAAGACGTAGCCTAATGCTGCTCTTACACTTACCATCTTCTATTCTTACACTTACCATCTTCTATTCTTACACTTACCATCTTCTATTCTTACACTTACCATCTTCTATTCTTACACTTACCATCTTTATTCTTACACTTACCATCTTCTATTCTTACACTTACCATCTTCTATTCTTACACTTACCACTCTTCTATTCTTACACTTACCATCTTCTATTCTTACACTTACCATCTTCTATTCTTACACTTACCATCTTCTATTCTTACACTTACCATCTTCTATTCTTACACTTACCATCTTCTATTCTTACACTTACCATCTTCTATTCTTACACTTACCATCTTCTATTCTTACACTTACCATCTTCTATTCTTACCCCTAACCATCTTCTATTCTTACACTTACCATCTTCTACTCTTACACTTACCATCTTCTATTCTTACACTTACCATCTTCTATTCTTACACTTACCATCTTCTATTCTTACACTTACCATCTTCTATTCTTACACTTACCATCTTCTATTCTTACACTTACCATCTTGTACTTACTTACACTTACCATTCTATCTTATTCTTACACTTACCATCTTCTATTCTTACACTAACCATCTTCTATTCTTACACTTACCATCTTCTATTCTTACACTTACCATCTTCTATTCTTACACTTACCATCTTCTATTCTTACACTTACCATCTTCTATTCTTACACTTACCATCTTCTATTCTTACACTTACCATCTTCTATTCTTACACTTACCATCTTCTATTCTTACACTTACCATCTTCTATTCTTACACTAACCATCTTCTATTCTTACACTTACCATCTTCTACTCTTACACTTACCATCTTCTATTCTTACACTTACCATCTTCTATTCTTACACTTACCATCTTCTATTCTTACACTTACCATCTTCTATTCTTACACTTACCATCTTCTATTCTTACACTTACCATCTTCTATTCTTACACTACCATCTTCTATTCTTACACTTACCGTCTTCTATTCTTACACTTACCGTCTTCTATTCTTACACTTACCATCTTCTATTCTTACACTTACCATCTTCTATTCTTACACTTACCATCTTCTATTCTTACACTTACCATCTTCTATTCTTACACTTACCATCTTCTATTCTTACACTTACCATCTTCTATTCTTACACTTACCATCTTCTATTCTTACACTTACCATCTTCTATTCTTACACTTACCATCTTCTATTCTTACACTTACCATCTTCTATTCTTACACTTACCATCTTCTATTCTTACACTTACCATCTTCTATTCTTACACTTACCATCTTCTATTCTTACACTTACCATCTTCTATTCTTACACTAACCATCTTCTATTCTTACACTTACCATCTTCTATTCTTACACTTACCATCTTCTATTCTTACACTTACCATCTTCTATTCTTACACTTACCATCTTCTATTCTTACACTTACCATCTTCTATTCTTACACTTACCATCTTCTATTCTTACACTAACCATCTTCTATTCTTACACTTACCATCTTCTATTCTTACACTTACAATCTTCTATTCTTAAACTTACCATCTTCTATTCTTACACTTACCATCTTCTATTCTTACACTTACCATCTTCTATTCTTACACTTACCATCTTGTATTCTTACACTTACCATCTTCTATTCTTACACTTACCATCTTGTATTCTTACACTTACCATCTTCTATTCTTACACTTACCATCTTGTATTCTTACACTTACCATCTTCTATTCTTACACTTACCATCTTCTATTCTTACACTTACCATCTTCTATTCTTACACTACCATCTTCTATCTTCACTTACCATTTCTATCTTACACTACATCTTTATTCTTACACTTACATTTTATCTACACTTACCTTTTATTTACACTTACATCTTTATTCTTACTTACTTTATTCTCACTACCATTCTATTTTACTTACCATTTTATTCTTACCTTCCATCTTTCTTACACTTACCATCTCTATCTCCTCATTTTTTTTCACACCATTCTATTCTACACTTACCATCTTCTATTCTTACATTACATTTTATTTTACACTACCTCTTCTTTTACACTTACCATCTTTATTCTTCTTACCATCTCTTTTACACTCATTTCTATCTAACTCATTCTATCTTACATACCTCTTTATCTCATTCCCTTTATTACACTTACATCTCACCTACTCTTCTATTCTTACACTTACCATCTTCTATTCTTACACTTACCATCTTCTATTCTTACACTTACATCTTTATTCTTACACTTACCATCTTCTATTCTTACACTACCATTCTATTCTTACACTACATCTTCTATTCTTACACTTACCATCTTCTTTCTTACACTTACCATCTCTATTCTTACACTTACCATTTTATTCTTACACTTACCATCTCTATTTTACATTACATCTTTATTCTTACATTACATCTTTATCTACACAAACATTTATTCTACATACCATTTTATTCTTACACTTACCATCTTCTTTTTAACTTACCACTTCTATTCTTACTTACATTTCTATTTTACCTTACCATCTTCTATTCTTACACTACCTCTTCTATTCTTACACTAACTCTTCTATTCTTACACTTCCATCTTCTATTCTTACACTTACATTTTATTCTTAACTTACCATTTTATCTTACACTTACCATCTATTCTTAATTCACTTCTATTCTTACACTTACCATCTTTATTCTACACTTACCTTTTCTACATTACCATTTATCTACACTTACCATTTCTATCTTACTACATCTTATTCTTACACTTACATCTTCTTTCTACACTCTCTTATCTTACATTACCATCTCTATCTAATTACATCTGTATTCTTACACTACCTCTATTCTTACATTACATTCTATCTTACACTTACCATTGTTCTACATTACCATTTATTCTTAATTACACTGTATCTACACTTACCATCTTATTCTTACATTACACTCTATTCTTACATACCATCTTATCTTACACTACCTTATTTACACTACACCTTTATCTTACACTACCACTCTATTCTTACTTACATCTTCTATCTTCACTACCATCTATTCTTCACTTACTCTTGTTTCTTCATTACATCTGTATTCTTACACTTCATCTTCTATTCTTAACTTACCATCTCTTCTTAACTACCACTTCATCTTCACTACCATTTCTATTCTTACACTTACCATCTTCTATCTTCACTTACATCTTAATTCTTAAACTTACTTCTATTCTCCACATCTTGTATCTTACACTCCTCTTGTATTTCACTCTCTTGTTTACACTTACTCTTATTACACTCCATTTTTCTAATTACATTTATTTTACATAATCTTTATTAGTTACATTTATTCTACGCACACTGATTCTACACTACACTTTTCAACTAACATTCCACTACATTGACTTATTACCATCTGATTTTCACTCATTCTACTACACTTCTATTCTTCATTACATCTTATTTACATACCACTTGATTTTACACCACTATCTTCATTACCACTCATTTACACTTCTTTCTTATAATACATTTCACTACATTACACTTACCATCTTGTATTCTTACACTTACCATCTTCTATTCTTACACTTACCATCTTGTATTCTTACACTTACCATCTTCTATTCTTACACTTACCATCTTGTATTCTTACACTTACCATCTTCTATTCTTACACTTACCATCTTCTATTCTTACACTTACCATATTCTATTCTTACACTTACCATCTTCTATTCTTACACTTACCATCTTCTATTCTTACACTTACTATCTTCTATTCTTACACTTACCATCTTCTATTCTTACACTTACCATCTTGTATTCTTACACTTACCATCTTCTATTCTTACACTTACCATATTCTATTCTTACACTTACCATCTCTGTTCCTACACTTACCATCTTCTATTCTTACACTTACCATCTTCTATTCTTACACTTACCATCTTCTATTCTTACACTTACCATCTTCTATTCTTACACTTACCATCTTGTATTCTTACACTTACCATCTTCTATTCTTACACTTACCATCTTCTATTCTTACACTTACCATCTTCTATTCTTACACTTACTATCTTCTATTCTTACACTTACCATCTTCTATTCTTACACTTACCATCTTGTATTCTTACACTTACCATCTTGTATTCTTACACTTACCATCTTCTATTCTTACACTTACCATCTTCTATTCTTACACTTACCATCTTCTATTCTTACACTTACCATCTTCTATTCTTACACTTACCATTCCCTATATTCTAACATAACGTTTCACCATACGAAGGTTCGCTTGGAAATAGAGGAATTCTGTAATAAACGCCGTGTACTTATTCCTGAAGATAAGAGTAGCAATGCCACAGTCATTGTGACAGCCTGCATTGCAACTCCGTCCTCAGTCTGTTCAGTAAGATCGATGTCACGTGACCTTCTGTGTTCTGTAACACGTAACCTGCAGTTATTAAAACGCTGTCCAATTATTTTACTAATACAATTTTGTTTCATTTCTACAAGTTTAAGTCCGTTCTGATTGAAAAGGGAAGTTAGATACAATTATGTTATTAAACAGGAGCATTTGTGGAACTGTTGCTGTCAGAACAGGACTGAGAAATACTGAGCAAAGGCGCGTAGAACGTTTTGGTGCGAAAACCTAAAGGGAAAAGGCCAATTGGAAGATCCAGGCGTAGATGTGACAATAATGTTGAAACGTATCTTAAAAGAATGTGATTGCAGGGCGTGGGCTGGATTGGTGTGGCTCAGGACAGGGAAGAAATAGCGGACTGTTGTGAATGCGGTAATGAACATGCGGGTTCAATAAAATGCGGTAGATTTCTTGAATAGCTGAGGAACTGTCAGCTTCAGGCATATTTAGACAGCCCATCAGTAGATCAAGTTTCAAATTAATCTCACAGCAATTGGTATCAGCTGGTTTGTCTTTGTAATAGATATGCAGTGTGTTCACTGTGAGGTAGGAACTGAATTTTTAAGCTACTTTCCTTCCTTCAGGGGACGAAGTGCCGTTCTGTGTGTTTGTGTACGTGTGTGTGTGTGTGTGTGTGTGTGTGCCCTTTATTTCGAATTTGAATCAGTTTTCCCATTTTCGTGGGCCGCGATAGCTCAGTCGGTATAGCGACTGTGTGGGCCGCGATAGCTCAGTCGGTATAGCGACTCTCTACGGGCTGGACGGTCCGGGGATCGAATCCCGGTGTGGGCGAGATTTTCAGCACCCGTCCAGACCGGCCCTGGGGCCTACCTAGCCTCCTATACAATGGGTACTGAGTCTCTTTCCCGGGGGTAAAGCGGCCGGGGCGTGTAGTTGACCACCTACCCTCATCTAGTGCCAGAGTTAAAGAAAGAGTAGAGCTATACCTCTACTCCCCCTCTGGGCCTTCATGGCCTGTTATAGGGTGACCTTTACCTTACACAATTTCACGAATGTTTTTACAGTAAGTCGTGAGGCCCGCCCCAACACAGTATGTTTGCATTCCTTATAACATAGCAGGTGTGCCAATTTATTAAGTGACAATCCCCCTTAGCCACCGTTTTTTGAATATGCTCAGGGGAGCTTTCGCAAAGTTAGAGGGAAATGACAATGTTGATTGTAGCGTCGTTGGTAGGACAGGGAGAAAACACAAACTGTTGAATGAGTGTCAAAACTTGTGCACGGTCTTTTGTTTATGTTAAGATAAACGTTTTGTTATTAACTAATTTATATTTTTAGTTTCGTAATGAGGTTTAAAGAGTCTGACTGAAACACTGACATAATGGCGGGCTAAAGTTAAGGGTCGAGTTGTAAA
This sequence comes from Reticulitermes speratus, assembly GCA_021186555.1. NCBI lineage: Eukaryota > Metazoa > Arthropoda > Insecta > Blattodea > Rhinotermitidae > Reticulitermes > Reticulitermes speratus. Next base: position 1,479,864 of record JAJKFL010000001.1, read on the forward strand.
TACGTACTGAAATTGCTTGGTGACGCAGTTGGTTGAGGCACTGCGCTACAAGCCGGAAGGTCGCGGGTTCGATTCCCGATGGTGTCATTGGAATTTTTCATTGACATAATCCTTTCGGTCGCGCTGTGGCCCTGGGGTCGACTCAGCCTCTAACAGAAATGAGTACCAGGAGTATTTCCTGGGTGGTAAAGGCGGCCGGTGCGTAGGGCTGAAAACCTTACCACTTTCAAGTGACGATTGTCTAGAACCGTGGTATTCAACCTGGAGTACACTTATCCCCGGGGGTACGCGAAAACATCTTAGGGAGTACGTAATATAAAATATATATATACACGTATGTATTATTTCATGATAAACACTGAATAATCAGGGCCAGATTTACGGTTAGCCACAACAGACCGGACGTAAGGACATGCGATTTGGGAGCGACATTTGTCTCTCTCTCTCTCTCTCTCTCTCTCTCTCTCTCTCTCTCTGCCCTTTATGCGATTCTTATCTTGGCGGCTAGTTTCATTTTATTCCACACAGTGCATATAATTTTGCTTTGCTAAAATACATTTGTTCCTTTATTAATTTTTATACGATAGACAATAATATATTTGTTATTTAATAGCTTGACTCTCCTTTTTCTCATTTAAAACTTATTATTTAATACATTATTTTGGATGTAATTTATTTAATTTATTTTAGATGCAGATTATAGACTGTGTATAACTTGAATTGTGCACCAACAACTTTGGGGGTACAAAGTTGAAGATAAATTATATCTGGGGGTACGCGAACAAACAAGGTTGAATACCGCTGGTGTATATTTTGCAAAGTGAAGTGGAAAAAGCTGTCAAGGAGATGAGGGATAAGAAGGCTACAGGGGATGATGATGTACCTGGGGATGTACTGAAATTGTTGGGAGAAGATGGTCTAAGGCTAATGACACAGCTGATCGACAGCAATATGTAACTGGGGAGTGGCACAGAGATTTTAGTGAAGTTACAATGATTGCCTTAAAGAAGAAGCCCAAAGCTACAAAATGCAGCGACCATCGCACAATCAGCATCATCGCTCATGCAGCAAAGATAGTAGCGAGGATACTTAGAAGGAGGATTGAAAGGAAGACTGAGGATGTGTTTGGAGATCAGTTTGGATTTAGAAGAGGAAAAGGAACTAGAGATGCGATTGGGATGCTGAGAATAATATCAGAACGAACCTTGGTCATAGATGAGGAATTGTGTGCTTGCTTGATGGACTGGCAGAAGGCATTTGACTGTGTAACTGGACCAAATTAATGCAGATACTAGAGGGATTGGGATAGACTGGCGTGAGAGAAGATTGATCGGCAAATTGTACATGGAACAGAGTGTCAAAATACGACTGGACCAAGGGGAGACGAGGAGTGTGAAGATTGGAAGAGGAGTTAGACAAGGTTGCTGCTTGTTGCCGATTCTGTTCAACTTGTACAGCGAGTACCTTACCAAGGAAGCTCTTGAAGGGTTTGGAGACTTCAAAATAGGGGGACAAGTAATTGGAACTGTGAAATATGCAGATGACCTTGTGCTACTGGCTAGGGAAGAAAAGGTGCTACAGGGTGTGGTTGGTAGACTGAGTGAAATTGGAAGACGCTATGGAATGGAAATGAGTGTGGGAAAAACTAAAGTAATGAAAATCTGAAGGCAACTGTCCTTAATGAAAATTGTGATAGGTCAAAATCAATTGGAGAATGTGGAATATTTCAATTATTTGTGTAGCACGATAACAAATGATGCAAGGTGTACACGTGAAATTGAATACAGAATTGCCATGGCTAAAGCAGCATCCAACAAGAAGACTTTTCACCAGCAAACTGGACTTAAATTTAAGTAAGAAACTAGTAAAGTGCTACATTTGGAGCGTAGCTTTGTATGGTGCTGAAACGTGGACACTTGGGAAAGTAGATCAGAAGTATCTGGAAAGTTTTGAAATGTGGTGCTGGAGAAGAATGGAGAAGATCAGTTGGACCGATCGTGTGAGAAATGAAGAAGTATTACATAGAGTGAAGGAGGAGAGGAATATCGTACATACAATAAAAAGAAGAAAGGCTAACTGATTGGTCACATCTTGCGTAGAAACTGCCTTCTGAAACATGTGATTGAAGGAAAGTTAGAGGGAAGGATAGAAATGACGGGAAGACGAGGGAGAAGACGTAAGCAGCTACTGGATGACCTTAAGGAAAAGAGAAGGTACTGGAAATTGAAAGAGGAAGCATTAGATCGCACTCTGTGAAGAACTTGCTTTGGAAGAGGCTACGGACCGTCGTAAGACAGACTGCAGAATGAATGAACCACTTGTCTATAAATCTGTGAGCCTCAACCTCCTGGAACCCTAAGAGCCTGTCCAGGCCTGTAATGGGATAGCTTTGCTTTTTAGTACCAGGTGGATTTCAGTGATTACCGTCACGTCTTCATTGTCCGGTACCTATCAGGTATCCTGGCTGAGCCCTGCAGGCGGTCTGGGCCCTCTGCAGTGCGGAATCACATGTGCCCCTGTCTGGAATTGAAACGTGAAGACACCAACGGTCCAGAACCTGGATTTGAACGCTGTATCTCGCGTATTCGAAGCTACTAAGCATTGGACCGTGTGGCACACAGCTGGCTGGCTTCACGTTTTGGGTTCAGTTGCTACACAGAGGGTTTTATCGGATTTGGTCGGCCGTAAATTAAATGACGCAGTGGCCGCAGTCAAATAAGCCACGATACTTCTACCCACGCATCTGCCAGAGAATTTAAATTAAAAAATTCTTTATCGGGTGTTTTTAAACGCGGTTTTCTTTGACAAATTTCGTCCCATCGAGCGAATTCCAAAGTCCAAATCATCACGTGTGCCCCCCCCCCCCCCCCCCCCAGTTACTGATATATCATGACTAAAAATGTTTCGTCAAGGCAGCTCTGATTTCTACACCACAAAATGTTAGTCTTAGCCGATCCCAGTGGCCGCGCGGTCTAAGGCGTGAGTCTACGGCCGCTTTATTGCTGGGATTGCGGGTTCGAATCCCGCCTAGGGCATGGATGTCTGTCTGTTGTGAGTGTTGTGTGATGTCAGGTAGAGGTCTGTGCGTAGGGCTGATCACTCGTACAGAGGAGTCCTACCGAGTGTGGCGTGTCTAAAAAATGTGATCGTGAAGCGTCGAAAAATGAGGCGGCCTAGGCCCCCAAGGGGCTGTCGAGTCATTGGAAAAAAAAAGTGTTAGTCTTGCCTCCTAATTTGACACTACAAAAGCTGTGAAATTGAAAAAAGTCGTTAAATGAATAACGGACTCCATACAGCACAGTCACTCTTCAAAAGCTGACAGTTCCTCAGCTACTCACGAAATTCCCCGCGTTTTATGCACCCCGATGTCCTATTACCCTTCTGACAACAGCTATCACTGGTCCCTGTCCTGAGCCAGATTAATCCAATCAATGCTGTCTAATCCTATTTCTTTCACCGCCATTTTAATATCACCTTCCTATCTACTCCTATGTCTTCCGAGTGGTCTCTTTCCTTCACCTTTCCCGACAAAACCAATGCATGCAAACTTCCTTTTCCCCCACACGTGCTACATGCCCCGCCCGTCTCATTCTTCATGATCAGTCCACATCACGATGCTCCTCATTTTGCAGTCTTGTCCACCCACTGTCACTGAGCCCCTCTGGGGCACAAACATTTTCCTGTGCCCCCTGTTTTCGAACACCCTCAGTCTGTCCTTGATTTCAGGCTTCCGCCGCGATGTTGATGTAATCTGTGGTCTTCTGGGTAATTACACGACGTCTTGTGGTAATAATTACCACAAGACGCCGTGTAATTACCCAAAAGACCACAGATTACCCTCAGTCTGTGCTTTCCGTTGATAGTAGACACAGGTCCTTTACATTACAAATGTATTTTAGTGTCCTTAGTTTCGATTCTCCCGATTAAGCAGGACTTCTCATTCACGGCTCCACAGCCCCTAGATCAGTGCCTCCTCATTATCTGGGCGTCACGATCACACTTATTGACATATAAATATTCAGTAAGACATCTCTTGACGAGTGATCGGTGGCGCAGTTGGTTGAGGCACTGCGCTACAAGCCGGAAGGTCGCGGGTTCGATTCCCGATGGTGTCATTAGGATTTTTCATTGACATAATCCTTCCGGTCCGCACTATGGTCTGGGATCGACTTAGCCTCTAACAGAAATGAGTACCAGGAATATTCCTGGGGGATAAAGCGGCCGGTGCTAGGGCTGACAACCTTACCACCTTCATGTGCCATTGTCTATAAATCTGGTACCTCAACCTCCTGGAACACTAAAGGTCTGTCCAGGCTGTAATGGGATTGCTTTACCTTTCTGCATGCAGTAGCGCCTCTCTGTTGAAGTTTAATGCATTTTTGCTGCTAGTGTACACCTGTCCACGCATTTGTTGCGTATTTCAGAAACGCGAAAAAGGGAAACTGCAGAATATAATAAACAAAACTGCAAATCGTGTAATCCGCGATTTAGTAAAAACACATGAACAAGGTCCTTCTTTTCAGTCAGCTTACACGTAATTGTATTTACGCCCGAAAGGAAAGAACGGCCTTTCGTATGCCGAATTTTACGAAAATCAAAGAGTCAGGTCGCCGATGCTGTGTCACGGACGGACGTTTGGACGTGGCATGCACGTAAGACGTTTCTCGCTGTGTAAAGAACGCCTAATAATATGTTTAGTTTGTAGCACGCGCAATATTGCAACTTTCGGAATTAAATTAAACTTGCTATCGGTGTGGCGATGAAACAGTCTCTAAATGACATTTACGGGTTTAAAACCTTTAACCTTTAACCTTTACTGCTGTATCGTTTTATAATCTACTTAAACTTACATCTCAGGGAAGCAACTTCGATTTTCCCCTACTAGATGGAACTAGTAAGTGCTTGTATTCCGTAGACAGCGGTATTCAACCTTTTTTGTTCGCGTACCCCCACATATAATTTATCTTCAACTTTGTACCCCCAAAGTTGTTGGTGCACAATTCAAGTTATACACAGTCTATAATCTACATCTAAAATAAGTTAAATAAATTACATCCAAAATAATGTATTAAATAATAAGTTTTAAATGAGAAAAAGGAGAGTCAAGCTATTAAATAACAAATATATTATTGCCTATCGTATAAAAATTAATAAAGGAACAAAGGTATTTTAGCAAAGCAAAATTATATGCACTGTGTGGAATAAAATGAAACTAGCCGCCCAGATAAGAATCGCATAAAGGGGGGGGGGGAGAGAGAGAGAGAGAGAGAGAGAGAGAAATGGCGCTCCCAAATCGCATGTCCTTACGTCAAGGTCTCTTGTGGCTAACCCTAAATCTGGCCCTGATTATTCGGTGTTTATCATAAAATAATATATTTATTTTTTTTAACTTTACGTACCCACTAAGATGTCTTCGCGTACCCCCCGGGGGTACGCGTACCCCAGGTTAAATACCACTGTCGTAGAGGTCCCTCAACGACCAGCGAGTTTTGGGCGGTTGTGGCTAACAGTGTGCCTATTTCACCCACCAGTCCACCTCGTACAGGACTTATATCACTTGCTGATAATTGTAATCGGCCTTGTCTTCTGCGAGCGGTGCTTTATTGTGTTGAGGAACGTTTTGTAGCGACACACGGATTCGCCTTTAAAGCTCGCTACAATAAAAAAATTTTGTTTCAGGTCAACGGAACGTGGAGCCTGCCGAGTTTCGTGTGCGACTTCTACATAGCGATGGACGTCACGTGTAGCACTTCGTCCATCTTTAACCTGGTCGCTATCAGCATAGACAGGTGAGTGAATGGAAAGTTAAAATGTTATAGCGTTATACATGATACAAATATTACATATAGGTAAAGCAATCCCATTACAGCCTGGACAGGCCCTTAGGACTCCAGGAGGTTGAGGCTCACAGATTTCTAGACAATCGGCACATGAAGGTGGTAAGGTTGTCAGCCTTACGCACCGGCCGCCTTTACCCCCCAGGAAATATTCCTGGTTTTCATTTCTGTTAGAGGCTGAGTCGACCCCAGGGCCATAGTGCGACCGAAACGATTATGTCAAGGAACTAATTCCAATGACACCATCGGGAATCGAACCCGCGACGTTCCGATTTGTAGCGCAGTGCCTCAACCAACTACGCCACCGCGCGCCCCATAAATATTACATATCATGTATAATATACCAGTTATTCTTGAATTTCTTGGACCCTGAAGATGGAAGTAGAAATTTTTCCTAAACTTAATAATTTAACAATAGCCATGGCGTCATACCCCAGAGAAGTCTGATACTGGAATATGAAAAAAAAAAGTGTGGTGGGGGAACTGTATGTGGAGCGATGTAATTTGAATTAGAGAATTAGGGAGTTAGTAACGGTGGCCGTAAATGACGCCGTGTTATGGCGATTTTAAAAATTAAATAAATTCCTACAGCGCTCACAGATAATTAAACGAGTTTCAGTGATGGTAGCATGTCTTTCATTCTGCAGCGCTGACTCGATTATAAATACGTTTCTGTAATCTCACTTGCTGTGGTTGAAAAATAATACAGCCTGGCAGAAGATGTAGGCAGTAATTACTGCGAAATCTCTTCTGATTCTGCGTTGTCTCTTCTTATTTTGTATATGGAAGGAATTAAATTCCAGCGCCATTTGGTCACTAATTTCCGTGATCTATATTTATGGATTGGTTCCCTGTCGTTACTGCTTTAAACAAGGAATGTTCGGTGAAGACAAAAGACGTCACACGTGGCCGTCACGTGTACACATTCACCACACAGCTGTAGCAAGCTGTACACACAGTCACGTTAGTGCTACAGCTTTTCGGACTGTCAGTTGTCTAAAGCTGATCTTACACACATCTGTGACTAAGTAGCTGTTTGTGCGTGCCTATGTGTGCGCGGTACGGACTGAGTCTTTAAATTTAATTGTCTAATATAACTGTCTAAAGCCCAGTGGTTACTATATGTACCACCACGTTTAACATTCAACAATCTACGTTCTGCCCACACAGTGTATTTATGTGTTTTGTGTGGATCTCAGAACAAACAGCCATTATTTCACTGTACAACATTAACTGACTGGTTTGTATAACTGAGACGGAGTGTGTTTACTGCGCGGTACGGACTGTATTTATGTGTTTTGTGTGGATCTCAGAACAAACAGCGATTATTTCACTGTACAGCATTAACTGACTGGTTTGTATAACTGAGACGGAGCGTGTTTACTGCGCGGTACGGACTGTATTTATGTGTTTTGTGTGGATCTCAGAACAAACAGCGATTATTTCACTGTACAACATTAACTGACTGGTTTGTATAACTGAAACGGAGTGTGTTTACTGCGAGGTACGGACTGAGTCTTTAAATATAAAGCCCAGTGGTTACTATATGTACCACCACGTTTAACACTCACAAATTCTACGTTCTGCCCACACAGTGTATTTATGTGTTTTGTGTGGATCTCAGAACAAACAGCTATTATTTCACTGTACAACATTAACTGACTGGTTTGTATAACTGAAATGGAGTGTGTTTACTGCGAGGTACGGACTGAGTCTTTAAATATAAAGCCCAGTGGTTACTATATGTACCACCACGTTTAACACTCACAAATTCTACGTTCTGCCCACACAGTGTATTTATGTGTTTTGTGTGGATCTCAGAACAAACAGCGATTATTTCACTGTACAACATTAACTGACTGGTTTGTATAACTGAGACGGAGTGTGTTTACTGCGCGGTACGGACTGTATTTATGTGTTTTGTGTGGATCTCAGAACAAACAGCGATTATTTCACTGTACAACATTAACTGACTGGTTTGTATAACTGAGACGGAGTGTGTTTACTGCGCGGTACGGACTGTATTTATGTGTTTTTGTGTGGATCTCAGAACAAACAGCGATTATTTCACTGTACAACATTAACTGACTGGTTTGTATAACTGAGACGGAGTGTGTTTACTGCGCGGTACGGACTGTATTTATGTGTTTTTCTGTGGATCTCAGAACAAACAGCGATTATTCACTGTACAACATTAACTGACTGGTTTGTATAACTGAGACGGAGTGTGTTTACTGCGCGGTACGGACTGTATTTATGTGTTTTGTGTGGAATCTCAGAACAAACAGCGATTATTTCACTGTACAACATTAACTGACTGGTTTGTATAACTGAAATGGAGTGTGTTTACTGCGAGTACGGACTGAGTCTTTAAATATAAAGCCCAGTGGTTACTATATGTACCACCACGTTAACACTCACAAATTCTACGTTCTGCCCACACAGTGTATTAAGTGTTTTGTGTGTGATCTCAGAACAAACAGCGATTATTTCACTGTACAACATTAACTGACTGGTTTGTATAACTGAGACGGAGTGTGTTTACTGCGCGGTACGGACTGTATTTATGTTTTGTGTGGATCTCAGAACAAACAGCGATTATTTCACTGTACAACATTAACTGACTGTTTGTATAACTGAGACGGAGTGTGTTTACTGCGCGGTACGGACTGTATTTATGTGTTTTGTGTGGATCTCAGAACAAACAGCGATTATTTCACTGTACAACATTAACTGACTGGTTTGTATAACTGAAATGGAGTGTGTTTACTGCGAGGTACGGACTGAGTCTTTAAATATAAAGCCCAGTGGTTACTATATGTACCACCACGTTTAACACTCACAAATTCTACGTTCTGCCCACACAGTGTATTTATGTGTTTTGTGTGGATCTCAGAACAAACAGCGATTATTTCACTGTACAACATTAACTGACTGGTTTGTATAACTGAGACGGAGTGTGTTTACTGCGCGGTACGGACTGTATTTATGTGTTTTGTGTGGATCTCAGAACAAACAGCGATTATTTCACTGTACAACATTAACTGACTGGTTTGTATAACTGAGACGGAGTGTGTTTACTGCGCGGTACGGACTGTATTTATGTGTTTTGTGTGGATCTCAGAACAAACAGCGATTATTTCACTGTACAACATTAACTGACTGGTTTGTATAACTGAGACGGAGTGTGTTTACTGCGCGGTACGGACTGTATTTATGTGTTTTGTGTGGATCTCAGAACAAACAGCGATTATTTCACTGTACAACATTAACTGACTGGTTTGTATAACTGAGACGGAGTGTGTTTACTGCGCGGTACGGACTGTATTTATGTGTTTTGTGTGGATCTCAGAACAAACAGCGATTATTTCACTGTACAACATTAACTGACTGGTTTGTATAACTGAGACGGAGTGTGTTTACTGGGCGGTACGGACTGAGTCTTTAAATACAATACAGATTTATTTTCGTCTTTTAACCTGTTAATTTTCTTAATCCGAATATTATTCCTTTTTTAAAATTTTGGTTGCTATATTCTGTTAACGCCATCTAACTAACTAACTAACTAATTCCATGGAGCAGAGTCCTTCTTGAGAAGCTAACAAGACTATAAAATAAAAGGCCAATATTCTTGGTGACAAACAATGCTATCTTCTGTAGATGTTTAGCGGTACATTGTGATAACAGAACTGCGAACGAAACCCGTTGGTTGTCCATCCTGCAAGCTAAATGCAATGCGATTACAAATTTCAGTTAAACTTCATTGAAAACCTTGAATCGGTTGTCCCACTGACACTGTGATATCGTCTGAACTTGCTGCTGGTTCAACAGAAGCCTGGGCTCTTAATTTGTTCTTTGAGCTTGCAAATTGCTCAGAAATTTAACGGATTAAATAAATTGTCAAAGAAGCTGGTATCAAACGCTGCTTCTTCTGTGTGTAAGTCATTTTACATTTTAAATCACGAGATGTTAACTATACATAATTACAGGCTTCAATGAGATCAAAAGTTGTTTCCTTTGAAATAACATTTGGTATTCATTGCAAGATTACATGGACAGGCCTTATTTAGTTCCAGCCTGCAGTCGGCATTAAACTGACGTTTGCTATAAAGGGGTTTGAGGCTAAAAGTTACAGGAAAAATGCATGCACCCGTCTGAGGTAAAACGTAAATTTGTCCCTGTACTTAATTTAGCACGACTCACTGAAGAAGTATGGGAGAATTTAGGTATAGCTCCACGCATTCTTGACCTCGGTACTAGATTCAAGTGTATGCCCAAGTTAACACACCTTACACTTTACCCTAGAGAAAAGGGCTGACGATAATGTTTGGTTATGAGGCTGGCTGGGACCTGTTGGGAAGAGAAAATTCTCGTGAGAATTGACCAAATTTGAATTTACATAATTCTGTTTGCGTGTGGGGGTCTGGTGGCGGACAGAGTCCAGTGGCGGACAGAGTCCAGTGGCGGACTCTTGTGAGCCCAGTGATAAACTTACGTTGTCCGTAAAAGGCGGAGAATTTCGTGACAAACTGAGGGAAGCTTAGTTCCTGAGTAAGGACTCAGCGCGATGGCGGTGTTTAGTTGGCTTCTTAGTGTATATATATATATATATATATATATAATATATATATATGTTACAGTTAGAACCCCAAACCCATTAAACCAGATCTCACTAGGTAAAACTAGTTCCAACAAAGCCGTTTCAGTAAATAATAGTTTTGCCTACACAAAACTGTAAATACATAAATTCCTTATCTCTTTGCGGTTATTCCTGGATTTTACTAACAGCAGACAGTCAATTCTAGAAGTAACTACTTAATAGTATTGACGACAGCGCTTAGTTGGAACTAGTTTTACCTCGTGAGATCTGGTTTAACGGATTTCGTGTTCTAACTGTAACATATATATGTATGGTTAACTGGGGCCGACGAAAAGATCGGGAAATTCGGAATTACGAGTACCGGAGTCTGTTTGAATTCAAAACTTCTATTTGGGTCCAAGAACTTACGAAATATCAGTAATAAAATAATCTCAACAAGCATACAGACAAAACGTTACGATGATAACACACAGCCACTTATCGGCGACAGTGGACGGCCACTCACATTGTGGAGAATGCAATCGACCTCAAGTAATGAGAGACAGAGCTTGACTGAGCTGAAAGTTATCTGCGTAAAGCAGGATAGTGGGTGAAGGTAACTTACCAGCCATGTGGTCTCATCCCGATTCGTCTGAACCAGTCACGAAAGGTCGAAACATTGGTATTATAATGGGTGATAACGTAAGGCCGAATTTCCAAGCATCGAGGTTCACAAAATCGAAACTCTGCTGTATGTGCATTCAAATCGCAGTAAAAAATAATGTGTTTCAACACTTTAAAGCCCAGTGGTCACTATATGTACGGCCATGTTTAACACTCAACAATTCTACGTTCTGCCCACACAGTGTATTTATGTGTTTTGTGTGGATCTCAGAACAAACAGCGATTATTTCACTTACAGCATTAACTGACTGGTTTGTATAACTGAGACGGAGTGTGTTTACTGCGCGGTACGGACTGTATTTATGTGTTTTGTGTGGATCTCAGAACAAACAGCGATTATTTCACTGTACAGCATTAACTGACTGGTTTGTATAACTGAGACGGAGTGTGTTTACTGCGCGGTACGGACTGTATTTATGTGTTTTGTGTGGATCTTAGAACAAACAGCGATTATTTCACTGTACAACATTAACTGACTGGTTTGTATAACTGAGACGGAGTGTGTTTACTGTGCGGTACGAACTGTATTTATGTGTTTTGTGTGGATCTTAGAACAAACAGCGATTATTTCACTGTACAACATTAACTGACTGGTTTGTATAACTGAGACGGAGTGTGTTTACTGCGCGGTACGGACTGTATTTATGTGTTTTGTGTGGATCTTAGAACAAACAGCGATTATTTCACTGTACAACATTAACTGACTGGTTTGTATAACTGAGACAGAGTGTGTTTACTGTGCGGTACGGACTGTATTTATGTGTTTTGTGTGGATCTTAGAACAAACAGCGATTATTTCACTGTACAACATTAACTGACTGGTTTGTATAACTGAGACGGAGTGTGTTTACTGTGCGGTACGAACTGTATTTATGTGTTTTGTGTGGATCTTAGAACAAACAGCGATTATTTCACTGTACAACATTAACTGACTGGTTTGTATAACTGAGACGGAGTGTGTTTACTGTGCGGTACGAACTGTATTTATGTGTTTTGTGTGGATCTTAGAACAAACAGCGATTATTTCACTGTACAACATTAACTGACTGGTTTGTATAACTGAGACGGAGTGTGTTTACTGCGCGGTACGAACTGTATTTATGTGTTTTGTGTGGATCTTAGAACAAACAGCGATTATTTCACTGTACAACATTAACTGACTGGTTTGTATAACTGAGACGGAGTGTGTTTACTGTGCGGTACGAACTGTATTTATGTGTTTTGTGTGGATCTTAGAACAAACAGCGATTATTTCACTGTACAACATTAACTGACTGGTTTGTATAACTGAGACGGAGTGTGTTTACTGCGCGGTACGGACTGTATTTATGTGTTTTGTGTGGATCTTAGAACAAACAGCGATTATTTCACTGTACAACATTAACTGACTGGTTTGTATAACTGAGACGGAGTGTGTTTACTGCGCGGTACGGACTGTATTTATGTGTTTTGTGTGGATCTCAGAACAAACAGCGATTATTTCACTGTACAACATTAACTGACTGGTTTGTATAACTGAGACGGAGTGTGTTTACTGCGCGGTACGGACTGTATTTATGTGTTTTGTGTGGATCTCAGAACAAACAGCGATTATTTCACTGTACAACATTAACTGACTGGTTTGTATAACTGAGACGGAGTGTGTTTACTGCGCGGTACGAGCTGAATCTTTAAATACGTTTGAGATCACTCTCAGTTCTAAAGCCACTGCACAATAATGTACGGCCTGTCACTGCACACCCCCCCCTACACCGCTAACACCGTCCTGCAGACACACAATGCTGCAGTCACGTCAAGACGGACATTTCCTGCACTTCTGACTCGTCTGCAGTTTTGCCAGTCCTTTGCTCACCGACTGTGGAATTATATCAAATGTAAATCTGGGAACGTCATGCATTTGTGTCATTGAACGAGGGCCGGCGGGAGGAGAGAACACGGTCAGTCTCATGCATACTTGATGACTGTGCATTGAACCACGGAACTGAAGGATCACCAGTCACAAGGAGAAGTCGAAACACCCTCCCCTCCCCCACCCCTACTGCTTTACCGATTTGTTCGCGTTATTGCAGACTTTCACAGCAGCGCTCGTGGAGTTCAAAGCCAGATTACAAGTGACACATAATCATTGCTATAGCTGCTAGGGTTCTTTTCCCCCAGGACTCGGCAGCCCTAGTGGGCCTAGGGCGCCTCTATGAGGTTTCTCAATCACACTCAGACACACCACACTCGGTAGGACTCCTCTGGACGAGTGATCAGCCCGACACAGAGACCTTTACTTGACAACACGCAACACTCTCAAGAGACATATCAATGCCCACGGAGGGATTCGAACCCGCAATCCCAGCAAGCAAGCGGTCGTAGACTCGCGCCTTAGACCGCGCGGAACTAGTAGGTAGGCCTATACTTGGGGAAGACATTAGAAAGTTCTACAGGAAAGAGACAATGGAAGGACTTGAACGTGACTGAGAGTAATATTGATATATGCTGTAAGGTAAAACATGTGGAGTCTTGTGGCTCAGCGTAGGTCTCTGTGATGAATATGTGGAGTCTTGTGGCTCAGCGTAGGTCTCTGTGATGAATATGTGGAGTCTTGTGGCTCAGCGTAGGTCTCTGTGATGAATATGTGGAGTCTTGTGGGTCAGCGTAGGTCTCTGTGATTAATATGTGGAGTCTTGTGGGTCAGCGTAGGTCTCTGTGATGAATATGTGGAGTCTTGTGGGTCAGCGTAGGTCTCTGTGATGAATATGTGGAGTCTTGTGGGTCAGCGTAGGTCTCTGTGATGAATTTGTGGAGTTTTGTGGGTCAGCGTAGGTCTCTGTGATGAATATGTGGAGTCTTGTGGGTCAGCGTAGGTCTCTGTGATGAATATGTGGAGTCTTGTTGCTCAGCGTAGGTCTCTGTGATGAATATGTGGAGTCTTGTGGGTCAGCGTAGGTCTCTGTGATGAATATGTGGAGTCTTGTGGCTCAGCGTAGGTCTCTGTGATGAATATGTGGAGTCTTGTGGCTCAGCGTAGGTCTCTGTGATGAATATGTGGAGTCTTGTGGGTCAGCGTAGGTCTCTGTGATGAATATGTGGAGTCTTGTGGCTCAGCGTAGGTCCTTGTGGTAAATATGTGGAGTCTTGTGGCTCAGCGTAGGTCCCTGTGGTGAATATGTGGAGTCTTGTGGCTCAGCGTAGGTCCCTGTGGTGAATATGTGGAGTCTTGTGGCTCAGCGTAGGTCCCTGTGATGAATATGTGGAGTCTTGTGGCTCAGCGTAGATCTCTGTGATGAAAATGTGGAGTCTTGTGGCTCAGCGCAGGTCCCTGTGGTGAATATGTGGAGCCTTGTGGCTCAGCGTATGTCCCTGTGGTGAATATGTGGAGTCTTATGGCTCAGCGCAGGTCCCTGTGGTGAATATGTGGAGCCTTGTGGCTCAGCGTAGGTCCCTGTGGTGAATATGTGGAGTCTTGTGACTCAGCGCAGGTCCCTGTGGTCAATACGCGGAGTCTTATGGCTCAGCGCAGGTCCCTGTGGTGAATATGTGGAGCCTTGTGGCTCAGCGTAGGTCCCTGTGGTGAATATGTGGAGTCTTGTGACTCAGCGCAAGTCCCTGTGGTCAATACGCGGAGTCTTGTGGCTCAGCGTAGGTCTCTGTGATGAATATGTGGAGTTTTGTGGCTTAGCGTAGGTCCCTGTGATGAATATGTGGAGTCTTGTTGCTCAGCGTAGGTCTCTGTGATGAATATGTGGAGTCTTGTGGCTCAGCGTAGGTCTCTGTGATGAATATGTGGAGTCTTGTGGCTCAGCGTAGGTCCCTGTGATGAATATGTGGAGTCTTGTGGCTCAGCGTAGGTCTCTGTGATGAATACGTGGAGTCTTGTGGCTCAGCGTAGGTCCCTGTGGTGAATACGTGGAGTTTTGTGGCTCAGCGTAGTTCTCTGTGATGAATATGTGGAGTCTTGTGGGTCAGCATAGGTCTCTGTGATGAATATGTGGAGTCTTGTGGCTCAGCATAGGTCCCTGTGATGAATATGTGGAGTCTTGTGGCTCAGCGTAGATCTCTGGGATGAATATGTGGAGTCTTGTGGCTCAGCGTAGGTCTCTGTGATGAATATGTGGAGTCTTGTGGCTCAGCGTAGATCTCTGGGATGAATACGTGGAGTCTTGTGGCTCAGCGTAGGTCTCTGTGATGAATATGTGGAGTTTTGTGGCTTAGCGTAGGTCCCTGTGATGAATATGTGGAGTCTTGTTGCTCAGCGTAGGTCTCTGTGATGAATATTGTGGAGTCTTGTGGCTCAGCGTAGGTCTCTGTGATGAATATGTGGAGTCTTGTGGCTCAGCGTAGGTCCCTGTGATGAATATGTGGAGTCTTGTGGCTCAGCGTAGGTCTCTGTGATGAATACGTGGAGTCTTGTGGCTCAGCGTAGGTCCCTGTGGTGAATACGTGGAGTTTTGTGGCTCAGCGTAGTTCTCTGTGATGAATATGTGGAGTCTTGTGGGTCAGCATAGGTCTCTGTGATGAATATGTGGAGTCTTGTGGCTCAGCATAGGTCCCTGTGATGAATATGTGGAGTCTTGTGGCTCAGCGTAGATCTCTGGGATGAATATGTGGAGTCTTGTGGCTCAGCGTAGGTCTCTGTGATGAATATGTGGAGTCTTGTGGCTCAGCGTAGATCTCTGGGATGAATACGTGGAGTCTTGTGGCTCAGCGTAGGTCTCTGTGATGAATATGTGGAGTCTTGTGGGTCAGCATAGGTCTCTGTGATGAATATGTGGAGTCTTGTGGCTCAGCATAGGTCCCTGTGATGAATATGTGGAGTCTTGTGGCTCAGCGTAGATCTCTGGGATGAATATGTGGAGTCTTGTGCTCAGCATAGGTCCCTGTGATGAATATGTGGAGTCTTGTGGCTCAGCGTAGATCTCTGGGATGAATATGTGGAGTCTTGTGGCTCAGCGTAGGTCTCTGTGATGAATATGTGGAGTCTTGTGGGTCAGCGTAGATCTCTGTGGTGAATATGTGGAGTCTTGTGGGTCAGCGTAGGTCTCTGTGATGAATACGTGGAGTCTTGTGGCTCAGCGTAGGTCTCTGTGATGAATACGTGGAGTCTTGTGGCTCAGCGCATGTCCCTGTGGTCAGTACGTGGAGTCTTGTAGCTCAGCGTAGGTCTCTGTGATGAATATGTGGAGTCTTGTGGGTCAGCGTAGGTCTCTGTGATGAATATGTGGAGTCTTGTGGCTCAGCGCTGGTTCGTGTAGTTGATAAGACCGCATTTTACAGACAGATTTGTATGTGCTTCGCATGACAGTCAGAATAAACCGTGATTTGCTTCCAAAAGAGACTTAGCCGTCTGCTGTACTTGCAGCAGACCGAATGCCTGCACTGTGAGCTACGTACTGACATGTCAGTGTTATTAGATAAGTCTGATGTTGCTACTGTTGCGCGGTTTAAGACATGCCAGCTTTTTATTTTATATAATATGCTTAAATGAAACATAATGTGTTGCAGAAGTGTTCCAGAGCCTTAAATCGATCCTGTCTCTCCCGATAACCCTTGAAATAACGGGTTTAGGGTGTGTCTGTGGTTATTGAAGTTGGGGGAATCTGATGGAAGGGATCGGGGAATGAAAATGTCAAGTGGTGACAGGCTGGAGAAGATGAGTGGGCTAACGCCCTGAATTGTAATGACTCGTGAAGACCGCTGTTGCCTGCAATTATAATGAGACGTTACTGCCGTTGGTACTGAGGAAGATATTGTAAACTGAACTGTTACAGTTGAAACATTGTAGATTAGGGGCCAAGCAGGAAACAAGGTCCGTGCCATAGATTTGGAATAAAAATGGGAAAATGCAGTCAGATTTCTGGTTCTTAAGACGCTGATTGTGAAGAATATTATCTTCAAGGATTTAAGGCCGTGCAGTCTTCCCTGAAAATGGAAGAAGCAGATTTCTTCGAAACGTTGGCACATTTATACCAGACTATACTGCCTCACGTCCTAGAAGTCCGTCTGTTGTGTTCTGTGGCGAAGAACAGACTTTACTAAAGCGTTCAAAATGTCAGACAATTTCACGGCGCAAGCTAAATGTAATTTAATTGACGCTCGAAGGGTAAATACTGCCTGCGTGTCCTGCGTCGGTTTTTCGCGAATCATAATCATTAAATAAATATGTGAGCTCGTCTACTGTGTCGGACCTTATCCAAATCCAATAAAAATTTACGCCCTACGTAAAGTATGGCCGTCACTGTACCAATCTTTACGAGGTCACACTAGTCCATCCGCCATTACACAGAGACCTTCTTTACCGAATTTCACCAAAATCGGTCAATAAATATGAAAAATACGTGAGAAGTTTATTTACGGCCGTAAGTAACTTAAGACTGTCAGTAACTTGCGCTGCCTTGGAAGCTATCTAAAAGAAACTGATATACAGGGCGTACACAAAAGAATGGTTCTGTATCAAAAGTGAATAAAAAATGTATTTCTTACCTTACACGGGCACAACATACACCGTCAGCGGCGGCAACTGTCCAAGTTTCTCATTTGGTAATTACAATCCTTCAATTTGTGCACCCTGGGTCACACGACGCACATCCACACGGTAATCAAACTCATCCCAGACCCGGTGTAGCATGTCCGCTGTAATGGCCTGCAGTGCATGCGTTATCCGATCACGAATTTCATGGATGGACGTGGGCAATGGTGGTACATAAACGCTGTCTTTAACGAACCCCCCAAAGAAAGAAATCGCACGGTGTAAGATCTGGCGAACGGGGTGGCCAAGGGAGAAGGTTCTTGTCTCAATTTGTAGCAGCATGTCTTCTCCTTCTCCAGCTGCAACGCCATCTTTGAAACTGGCCCCGCGGCCACGCAGTAAGCATGAGAAGCGAACTGCTGCTAGCGCATGAGAAACTTGGACAGTTGCCGCCGCTGACGGTGTATGTTGTGCCCGTGTAATGTGAGACATAAATTTTGTATTCACTTTTGAAACCGCACCATTCTTTTGTGTATGCCCTGTACTCAGTTTTATAAAAATCTGTCAAACGGTTTAGTCACAGTCACAGGGTTGGTTTTGGTTTTCACGTAAGTCGTTATTTTTTATTTCCTAAAGGCCTTTTAAAAATTGATACATCATCTAAAACACTTGTCTCTTTACATCAGTTTATGCTGCTTATAATAGCATCATATTTACCATTACCAGAATAAAACCCTAGACGCAACGCACTATAACTGACTCACTGCGCAGACCGTTCGCAATTTGTTCCCCTTTAATTCTTATATTTTATCGGACAACTGTCGCTAGTCACTTCCCGTCTGCTCGCTTAACGTATAAACTTTAGACATGCAATAAACAACGCCCTTCTTACGTGTAACGCATTTCTGCGAGCCGACGGAAAACATTTACAATATGAACTAAAACGCGCGGACCGCGACTCACGGCAAATTGGAATAGCTATGATTGCTGCCCTGTCTGCCGTCACGCAAAACAGTGATAAAGTAATGTTCTTGTATTACGTATTCATATCATAGTAAAACAGTTAGGTACTTCTCAAACTTGGGAGGGCAAAACTGAACGGTTTCAGGAAGAGTTTCAACAAATGTATGCGCCTGAGCGTTGGTCCAGTTCGACACGTAACGTCCTCTCACGGTAGCTCTGATCACACAGCTCCACGTCCTGAGCCCTGTAGTGCTCGGGAAGTCCGCTTGGGGCGCCATGAGTCGGAGATGATGCTGAGTGAGTTGCCTGTAAGTTGCAGCGCTTGTATCCAGTACTTTCGGCACGCAGAGCGCCTTTGTTTCATAACGTTTAATTTCAAACGATATTATAAATACGCGGAACAATGCGACGCACGTTTAATACAGGTACAAGTTACAAGAAGACATTGTTGAAACTGTATAAAGTAATGGCGATACCAACGCCAGCACACAGACATGCGGATAGGAGTGTCATAAAGAAACACGAAGGAAGAACTGACAGCGGAGATGAAATTGTTGAGGTTAGTTGCAGTTATTTGGCCATAAAACAAACGAATAAATAAGGGAATTAAATATATACAATTTAAATGATAGTGTTGTGGACTGTTGTGGACACAACATTGTTGTGGATTGTTGTGGACACAACATTGATGTGGACTGTTGTAGACACAACATTGATGTGGACTGTTGTGGACACAACATTGATGTGGACTGTTGTGGACACAACATTGTTGTGGACTGTTGTGGACACAACATTGATGTGGACTGTTGTGGACACAACATTGATGTGGACTGTTGTGGACACAACATTGTTGTGGATTGTTGTGGACACAACATTGATGTGGACTGTTGTAGACACAACATTGATGTGGATTGTTGTGGACACAACATTGATGTGGACTGTTGTGGACACAACATTGATGTGGACTGTTGTAGACACAACATTGATGTGGACTGTTGTGGACACAACATTGATGTGGACTGTTGTAGACACAACATTGATGTGGACTGTTGTGGACACAACATTGATGTGGACTGTTGTGGACACGACACTGATGTGGACTGTTGTGGACACAACATTGTAGTGTACTGTTGTTGACACGAAATTGATGTGGACTTTTGTGGACACAACATTGTTGTGGACTGTTGTGGACAGAACATTGATGTGGACTGTTGTGGACACAACATTGTTGTGTACTGTTGTTGACACGAAATTGATGTGGACTTTTGTGGACACAACATTGTTGTGGACTGTTGTGGACAGAACATTGATGTGGACTGTTGTGGACACAACATTGTTGTGGACTGTTGTGGACAGAACATTGATGTGGACTGTTGTGGACACAACATTGATGTGGACTGTTGTGGACAGAACATTGTTGTGGACTGTTGTGGACACAACATTGATGTGGACTGTTGTGGACAGAACATTGTTGTGGACTGTTGTGGACAGAACATTGATGTGGACTGTTGTGGACACAACATTGATGTGGACTGTTGTGGACAGAACATTGTTGTGGACTGTTGTGGACAGAACATTGTTGTGGACTGTTGTGGACAGAACATTGTTGTGGACTGTTGTGGACAGAACATTGTTGTGGACTGTTGTGGACACAACATTAATGTGGACTGTTGTGGACAGAACATTGTTGTGGACTGTTGTGGACAGAACATTGTTGTGGACTGTTGTGGACACAACATTGTTGTGGACTGTTGTGGACACAACATTGTTGTGGACTGTTGTGGACACAACATTGATGTGGACTGTTGTGGACACAACATTGTTGTGGACTGTTGTGGACACAACATTAATGTGGACTGTTGTGGACAGAACATTGTTGTGGACTGTTGTGGACACAACATTGTTGTGGACTGTTGTGGACACAACATTGTTGTGGACTGTTGTGGACAGAACATTGTTGTGGACTGTTGTGGACAGAACATTGTTGTGGACTGTTGTGGACAGAACATTGTTGTGGACTGTTGTGGACAGAACATTGTTGTGGACTGTTGTGGACAGAACATTGTTGTGGACTGTTGTGGACACAACATTGTTGTGGACTGTTGTGGACACAACATTGTTGTGGACTGTTGTGGACAGAACATTGTTGTGGACTGTTGTGGACAGAACATTGTTGTGGACTGTTGTGGACAGAACATTGTTGTGGACTGTTGTGGACACAACATTGTTGTGGACTGTTGTGGACACAACATTGTTGTGGACTGTTGTGGACACAACATTGTTGTGGACTGTTGTGGACACAACATTGTTGTGGACTGTTGTGGACACAACATTGTTGTGGACTGTTGTGGACACAACATTGATGTGGACTGTTGTGGACACAATATTGATTACAAATGAACAACATAGCATTCCCAAGTTTGTGTATGAATACTTTCCAAGCTACAGAAGAAACCTAGGTCGACTAAGGTAAAGATGGAGAGACAAACGCCAATGAAGACGGAACAGGCCTAGAACTGCTTATAACCTGTTGCTGCTGCTGACGATGACTATGACGATGATGATGATGATGATGATGATGATGGTATTAGAGAATTATGAAGAATATGATCAGTTGAAGAGAAATGCTTACGGAGTTTTGGTGGGGAAACCTGAAGGAAGATGCCACTTGGATAACCTAGACGTAGATGGGATGCTGTGGTTCTTAAATAAATAGGATTTGAGGAAATGGTGAGGATTCGTCTGGTTCTGGACAGGGATAATAGGCGCGCTGTTGTGAACACGGTGATGAACTTCAGGGTTTCATTAAATGTGGGTAATTTCTTGTTTAAATGAAAAACGGCTCGTTTCTGCTGCATGGCGTTAGCAGTGTTGTCAGCAAGATGGACGGAGCACCAACGTGTTTACTGCCATCTTCCGCCACTATTTGTAACTAACTGACAGTACTGTTCCACCTGCTGTCCACAAAAACTACTCAACGACAAATCGAAAAGCACTGCCCTGCTGTCAGTAATTATACAGTTCCGTAATTAATGGTGATTACGTCCCTAAATTTTTGGTCTTTGTTACGAAAATGCATTAATTCCATTTATAGACTCACTTTACTTCTGAGGTTTCAAATGGGTCTGAAGGGCACACTGCGCGCGACGATATGGATTGGATTTATATGGCTCATGATATTTTGTAGGGTGGAGCACTGTTGTGAAGTACAGTGGGTCATATAACACTTTAGCATTATTTATTCCGTGCATTTTGATAGCGTTACAAGTTGATTCATAACACCAACAAATGTACCTTTTATATACACAAGTACAGTTTTACATCGGTGCTACATGTTTCGGCGTCATTTACGCCATCCTCAGGGAGCTCTGCACTAAGATTTAAAACTTACAAGAATATAACAGATTACAAAAATAATTCGTGTTTTATTACAGTGTTCTTGCTGCCAGTGTTAATAATGCGTGTTTCACAAAATGTGGTTAAAATGGTGTTGCTAAAATATGATATATTAAAATCAGTAGGACAGTAATTTTAAGGTGTTTTTATTACATATGTTTCAAAAGTTTTATGTTGATACGCTGTAGTTTTTTTTTTTTTACATACAAACATCTAATTTTGTCTTCGATCGCTTATGGATCTTGTCCCTGTATGTTGTGTAATGTGTTCTCTGTACCCTTAACACTGTAAAGCGTATAGAAACACGAAACATTTTTTTGTTCCGTAATAAATACTTAAGCCACTCATTCCCGAACTCATAACAATGGTTAGCAGTCAGCTGTTGTGACGTTACGAATGACGTCAGGTAGAATACACAACAGCGCACTCTTCTTGGTATAACTTGAGTATACAAGCAGTAGAAGTCTCAATCCAATAAGCAGCAGAACCTTGGTTCGTTCGCTCGTCACTCTGCATTTTGTTTGCTGTCCTTTGTGCGTATTTCCGTGACTCTCTGTGTCACAAGCTGTTATTCGATTTTATATACAGAAAAGAAGAAACTAAATATCGCTACGTAAAGTGTAATGAGATCACAATTCAGAATTTGGTGATCATTTCTGAGAAAATAAACAGCAAGGATCCAATTTTAGACGTATTTGTTGGGCTGTATCGATTCGTATAGAACTCTTAATGTAGACTGATGTAACGTCCGACGCGGTTTCGTGGGGAAAGTCGTTACAAGTAAACTTGTGCAATAAAGGTGTAACCTCGCAACATCAAAAGGTCCCGAAGGACGTACATACACGTCAATTTATACGAAATGTGACTTAATAAAAATACTGCTTCAATGCCTGGAAGTCTGGCTTCGATACTGGTGGGGGACCGAAAATCATTCTCTTCTACACAGAGTGAGACGGGTCCTGGGGCCCACTCAGCCTAACCAGTGGACACCGGAGTGTGAGCCTTAGCACACACCTGCATCTGGTGCCGAGATTAAGAATGCGTGGAGTCATACTGCCAATCCACCATTGATCTTCATTAATGATTAATAATTCATCATAATCATTATAATAATTATGATCATTATATAATTATATAATCATTGTAATTAATAATAATTAATGATAATGATTGATGATCTTAATAAATGATAATTCTTTATTAAGCATAACGACAGCTTTACACCTCTTTACTGTATTTTTTTCAATGGCTCGACAGCCCCTTTGGGGCCTACACCGCCTCATTTTTCGAGGCTTCACGATCACACTTTAGACACACCACACTCGGTAGAACTCCTCTGGACGAGTGATCAGCCCGTCGCAGAGACCTCTACCTGACAACACACAACACTCACAACAGACAGACATCCATGCCGTCGGCGGGATTCAAACCCACAATCCCAGCAAGCGAGCGGCCGTAGACCGACGCCTTAGACCGCGCGGCTACTGGGATCGGCTTAATAAGTATTACTTGAATTAAATAAATGAAGCTAAGATGGGCGCGGCACTTAGCACGTATGGAGGGATCAAATGGCATGCAAATTTTTAATTGAAAACCCTGAAGGAAGTCGTCACTTTGCGGACGTACGTGTAGATGACAGAATATTATTAAAATGAATCTCAGTGGTACAGTTTGTGAGGCTGTGGATTGGATTAATGTGGCTGATGGTAGTTTTGTAGTAGTGGAGGGATGTGCAGACGTTTCGTGAATGTCAGTTGCTGTGTGTTGCAGGTACATCGCAGTGACGCAGCCCATAAAGTACGCTGTGGATTGGATTAATGTGGCTAATGTTAGTTTTGTAGTAGTGGAGGGATGTGCAGACGTTTCGTGAATGTCAGTTGCTGTGTGCTTCAGGTACATCGCAGTGACGCAGCCCATAAAGTACGCTGTGGATTGGATTAATGTGGCTAATGTTAGTTTTGTAGTAGTGGAGGGATGTACAGACGTTTCGTGAATATCAGTTGCTGTGTGTTGCAGGTACATCGCAGTGACGCAGCCCATAAAGTACGCTGTGGATTGGATTAATGTGGCTAATGTTAGTTTTGTAGTAGTGGAGGGATGTGCAGACGTTTCGTGAATGTCAGTTGCTGTGTGTTTCAGGTACATCGCAGTGACGCAGCCCATAAAGTACGCTGTGGATTGGATTAATGTGGCTAATGTTAGTTTTGTAGTAGTGGAGGGATGTGCAGACGTTTCGTGAATGTCAGTTGCTGTGTGTTTCAGGTACATCGCAGTGACGCAGCCCATAAAGTACGCCAAACACAAGAACAGCCGTCGAGTCTGCCTGACCATCGCTCTGGTCTGGGTCATCTCCGCTGCTATCGGCAGCCCCATCGTGCTCGGCCTGAACAACACGCCCGAACGCCGCCAAGACCTCTGCCTCTTCTACAACAGCGACTTTATCATCTACTCCTCCTTGTCCTCCTTCTATATCCCCTGCATCATCATGGTTTTCCTCTACTACAACATCTTCAAGGTAAGTGTCTTGCCACACACGTGTTGCTCACGTGGTGTGCGTCTGTTGACATAGCTGTGTCCGTCCGTCTGTATGGATGGAAGAGATCGAGAATCGCTGAACGGATTTTCATGAAATTTGGCGTTGAGCAGTTCAACCGAACTGTACAGGGTGTCCACAAAGTCTTCGAACAATTTAAAAAAAGTTTATTAAAAATACAAATTCCACGTGGGCACCATTCGTCGCACGAAGCACATCAAGACGCTATTCAGTTTCCATCCACGTTCGTTCTAACATCGCTTCATCAACGGTGCCAATGGCGTCAGTGACCCTTTCTCCATAGGAAGAAGTCCATGGGAGTGATGTCGGGAGAACGTGGTGGCCAGAGAATTGGTCCTCGTCTTCCAATCCACCTGTTTGGAAATGTTTCGCTGAGGAACTGGCGAAGAGTGCGACGAATGGTGCCCACGTGGAATTTTTCTAAATTATGTGAAAAAAAAACTTGTATAATGTTTCTTTATTATGCAACAAGCTGCACAGAATTATATCTTCATTTGTATTTATAATAACTTTTTTTAAATTGTTCGAAGATTTTGTGGACACCCTGTATTACACCCCGACCAATTGCACAGTAATACCTGCGTTAACAAGAACACGCACAGTAATACCTGCGTTAACAAGAACACGCACAGTAATACCTGCGTTAACAAGAACACGCACAGTAATACCTGCGTTAACAAGAACACGCACAGTAATACCTGCGTTAACAAGAACACGCACAGTAATACCTGCGTTAACAAGAACACGCACAGTAATACCTGCGTTAACAAGAACACGCACAGTCGTTTGTCGTCACGTGTCAAGCGTGAGACGGTAAATATTTATCACAATACAAATTAAGTTTCGCGTCTTATGGGATGTGACTCTTGTGTCGTTGGGTGAGTAGTTTCCGACGTTTCGGAGGATCGTTAATTCCCTCGTGTTCAGGGTCAAGTAGGCATTCTTCTTACACTGCTTCATGCTGAAGATGAGGGAAATAACGGATCGTTCGAAACGTCGGGGACCACTCGTCCAACGACACTCCGTCACATGTCATAGGACTTGAACCGACAGCAGTACCGCTGTGAGGTGCTAAAATGTTTCGGAAAGAGTTGTGGAGAGAATTAAAAGACGCTTGTCGTTTGCAGTAAAGCTCGTCCGTAAGTTCTGCTGTTTACGTGATAATTAAGGAAGCTGTGGAGCGAGGACGCCACAATTATTGGCTGTGCGTACGTTTCGCTGTTTGTACGTTTCTTTCGCTTTCCATACTCCGTCTTATGCTGTTTCCTTTCTTTATCCCTGATTCCTCTTCGCGTCACAGTAGAACCTCGATTATCCGAAATAAAGGGGGCGGACCCGATTTCGGATAAGCAACATTTCGGATAATTCGGAAATTCGGCTTGACGTGATAAGCTGCGATACAAATAACATTTATTTATAAACACGCCTTATGTTAGTAACATTTACGCACAACAAACTGTACGATATTTACAGGTACAGTCAGCACACGTCAACTTTACACAACAAACTGTACGATATTTACAGGTACAGTCAGCACAGTCAACTTTACACAACAAACTGTACGATATTTACAGGTACAGTCAGCACAGTCAACTTTACACAACAAACTGTACGATATTTACAGGTACAGTCAGCACAGTCAACTTTACACAACAAACTGTACGATATTTACAGGTACAGTCAGCACAGTCAACTTTACACAACAAACTGTACGATATTTACAGGTACAGTCAGCACACGTCAACTTTACACAACAAACTGTACGATATTTACAGGTACAGTCAGCACACGTCAACTTTACACAACAAACTGTACGATATTTACAGGTACAGTCAGCACAGTCAACTTTACACAACAAACTGTACGATATTTACAGGTACAGTCAGCACAGTCAACTTTACACAACAAACTGTACGATATTTACAGGTACAGTCAGCACAGTCAACTTTACACAACAAACTGTACGATATTTACAGGTACAGTCAGCACAGTCAACTTTACACAAACAAACTGTACGATATTTACAGGTACAGTCAGCACACGTCAACTTTACACAACAAACTGTACGATATTTACAGGTACAGTCAGCACACGTCAACTTTACATAACAAACTGTACGATATTTACAGGTACAGTCAGCACAGTCAACTTTACACAACAAACTGTACGATATTTACAGGTACAGTCAGCACAGTCAACTTTACACAACAAACTGTACGATATTTACAGGTACAGTCAGCACAGTCAACTTTACACAACAAACTGTACGATATTTACAGGTACAGTCAGCACAGTCAACTTTACACAACAAACTGTACGATATTTACAGGTACAGTCAGCACAGTCAACTTTACACAACAAACTGTACGATATTTACAGGTACAGTCAGCACAGTCAACTTTACACAACAAACTGTACGATATTTACAGGTACAGTCAGCACAGTCAACTTTACACAACAAAGTGTACGATATTTACAGGTACAGTCAGCACAGTCAACTTTACACAACAAACTGTACGATATTTACAGGTACAGTCAGCACAGTCAACTTTACACAACAAACTGTACGATATTTACAGGTACAGTCAGCACAGTCAACTTTACACAACAAACTGTACGATATTTACAGGTACAGTCAGCACAGTCAACTTTACACAACAAACTCTACGATATTTACAGGTACAGTCAGCACAGTCAACTTTACACAACAAACTGTACGATATTTACAGGTACAGTCAGCACAGTCAACTTTACACAACAAACTGTACGATATTTACAGGTACAGTCAGCACAGTCAACTTTACACAACAAACTGTACGATATTTACAGGTACAGTCAGCACAGTCAACTTTACACAACAAACTGTACGATATTTACAGGTACAGTCAGCACACGTCAACTTTACACAACAAACTGTACGATATTTACAGGTACAGTCAGCACACGTCAACTTTACACAACAAACTGTACGATATTTACAGGTACAGTCAGCACACGTCAACTTTACACAACAAACTGTACGATATTTACAGGTACAGTCAGCACACGTCAACTTTACACAACAAACTGTACGATATTTACAGGTACAGTCAGCACAGTCAACTTTACACAAAAAACTGTACGATATTTACAGGTACAGTCAGCACAGTCAACTTTACACAACAAACTGTACGATATTTACAGGTACAGTCAGCACACGTCAACTTTACACAACAAACTGTACGATATTTACAGGTACAGTCAGCACAGTCAACTTTACACAACAAACTGTACGATATTTACAGGTACAGTCAGCACACGTCAACTTTACACAACAAACTGTACGATATTTACAGGTACAGTCAGCACACGTCAACTTTACACAACAAACTGTACGATATTTACAGGTACAGTCAGCACAGTCAACTTTACACAACAAACTGTACGATATTTACAGGTACAGTCAGCACAGTCAACTTTACACAACAAACTGTACGATATTTACAGGTACAGTCAGCACACGTCAACTTTACACAACAAACTGTACGATATTTACAGGTACGGTCAGCACAGTCAACTTTACACAACAAACTGTACGATATTTACAGGTACAGTCAGCACAGTCAACTTTACACAACAAACTGTACGATATTTACAGGTACAGTCAGCACACGTCAACTGTTGACAGCAAACTGACTGTGAGAGACTCAGAGGTATCTCGCGGCAGGCAGTTCTGGGAATCGCAGCGCCTGACAGACGTTTCGGTTAACACGAGTTTCGGTTAAGCGAAGTTCGGATAACCGAGGTTCTACTGTACATCGTTATTTTTATATTAATTTAGTTGTATTATTTGTTTGTATAATTATATTCTATTTTCTTGGCCAGCTGAGGACCTGTTAGCTTCTCAGGAAGGACTCTGCTCCATGGGGTCAGTCAGTCAGTTAGTTAGTTAGTTAGTTAGTTAGTTAGTTAGTTAGTCAGTTGTTATTTTCTTTCACAATTTAACAATTACTGTCCATGAGCTATCAGTTTCACTCACACCGTCTGGGCGAACATTGAGCGTAGACCTACAGGGTGGTTCTTTTACCTTATCCCTGGGCACGGAGGCTCTGTCACATAAAAAGCCTGCATCTGCCAGAACTTCCCATGACAGGGCCAGAATTAAAACGACATCCTGTATGTCTGACATGTTTAACGGAGACTTGACACGTGTCACGTGACACGTGTCTGTGCTCTCAACATGCAGGTGCTTCCAAACTAAACTAAACAACGCGAACGACAACAAATGGACAAAATTTAAGGTTAGCACTGCGGTACAGATTTATACTACGAACTTCTGCGTTCTGTTAGGGTGAATACAAACGTTTTAAATACATACTGCTTCCATCTTCAGGTTAGAAAATGGATACGGTATGTTTCTTTGGAACGTAACTCGCCAGCTACTGGACCAGACCGAGTAATTTGCATATTGCGTACTGCTGTTTGCAATTGCAAGCAGTACAGACAGTTTGCAAGTCCATCACAACACGACGCTGTTTGCAGTGCGATCGAACTGCCAACATTATGAATGCGAAAAGTGCTACAAGCATTGTCACTGTCTTATGAAGAGCCACGCCAGAGACGTAAGTTCTCAGAAGAGTTGACATAAGGGAAAGGAAAAGGTAAAGGTCTCCCTAGAACAGGCCACGAAGGCCCAGAGGGGGAGTAAAGGTATAGCACTACTCTTTCTTTAACATCGGCGCTAGATCGGGTGGATAGTCAACGCCACGCCCCGGCCGCTTTATCCCCGGGAATGATCCAGTACCCATTGTTTAGGAGGCTGGATAGGCCCCAGGGCCGATCTTGACAGGTGCTGAAAATCTCGCCTCCACCGGGATTCGATCCCCGGACCGTCCAGCTCGCAGCGAGTCGCCATACTGGCTGAGCTATCCCGGCTCGACAAAAGGGGAAAGAAGAAGGAGAAACGCGACATATTTTTATAACTTTCCGAGGCCTCGCCCGCCCGTCCTTCTGATAGAAATTGTGTCAAAATGAAGACGTCACAGTGGTGACAGTAGTGGCTTGAAAGAAGGACTGCGTGATTGTGATTTGCTGGTTAGTGCTAAGGGCACTGTCTGGAATATTGTAACTGGGTGGGCTTTAAACTGAGGGGGGATTTTGATGAGGGCTACATGAGAAGTATGTAGTAGGGACTTGGGGACTGTCTGAGCATTTGCTGGAAGGCAGAGGGAAACTAGGAAAACCTGTGTCGAGATGACCGGTCGCGGACCGTCCGGATACATACTGACTTCTAGGGAGCAATCAAGCAAAATTAGAGAAATCCCCTAACTTTTCCTTAAATTCCGTGCTTCTGATTTATTAGTAATTTAAATTACATGTCATAAAATTCATTGATAATTCCAAATACATAGCAAAACAAGAATACATTCATTATATATGTTTTCTATTGTCCCTGTCTTAGACCGTTGTTTAAAGACTAAAATAAAATTAACCTGAATTATATTTAAAGACTCAGTCCGTACCGCGCAGTAAACACACTCCGTCTCAGTTATACAAACCAGTCAGTTAATGCTGTACAGTGAACTAATCGCTGTTTGTTCTGAGATCCACACAAAACACATAAATACAGTCCGTACCGCGCAGTAAACACACTCCGTCTCAGTTATACAAACAGTCAGTTAATGTTGTACAGTGAAATAATCGCTGTTTGTTCTGAGATCCACACAAAACACATAAATACAGTCCGTACCGCGCAGTAAACACACTCCGTCTCAGTTATACAAACCAGTCAGTTAATGTTGTACAGTGAAATAATCGCTGTTTGTTCTGAGATCCACACAAAACACATAAATACAGTCCGTACCGCGCAGTAAACACACTCCGTCTCAGTTATACAAACCGGTCAGTTAATGTTGTACAGTGAAATAATCGCTGTTTGTTCTGAGATCCACACAAAACACATAAATACAGTCCGTACCGCGCAGTAAACACACTCCGTCTCAGTTATACAAACCGGTCAGTTAATGTTGTACAGTGAAATAATCGCTGTTTGTTCTGAGATCCACACAAAACACATAAATACAGTCCGTACCGCGCAGTAAACACACTCCGTCTCAGTTATACAAACCGGTCAGTTAATGTTGTACAGTGAAATAATCGCTGTTTGTTCTGAGATCCACACAAAACACACAAATACACTGTGTGGGCAGAACGTAGAATTGTTGAATGTTAAACATGGCGGTACATATAGTAACCACTGGGCTTTAAAGTGTTAAGACGGTAGCTACGTGATGGTTGCTATGCGGTGAGTCATCACAACTACTGCCTCTTTACATTTACGGTCCCCCACTGATTCTTGCTCCAAGCATTTTCTTTCAAAACCACAGTGTGGCTCTCCTGCGAGAGGAAGCTTCGTTGGCAGGTGTAGTGAATGTGTTTTCGACACTTCCTGTACACTCATTTCGTAGTTTCTCCAAGAGACACGTAGATATACAGTTTAATTATGGGTAACAAGAGTTGTGCATGCAATGCCTCATGTTTATTCATAGTAATCACGTGACGCACACGGGCAGTGCTTAAAGACTTCAAGCAGTGGCCGCTTGTGAAAGTCAGCAGTCACAGGTGCCAAACTTTTAGTCAAAATTAATTATTTCTCTCCTAATTTATCATTCCAAACCGACATATTACCCGTGTTTCTCAAAATTTCGTTTAAATCTCTCGACTCTTGTCAGATTTGCAGCTTAAAATACATGGCGGAAAGTGGGACAGTTCTGAGTGTTAAGGAATGTGGGCAATAGTAGGTGCGTGCTCTGGGTTTGAGTCGTCTGTCCGTCGTTTATGTCAGTACAATAATTTAAAACTGATTTTTTTTCCTACTTTGAATACGCCTACCATACATACTGCAGTCTGTCTTACGACAGGTCCGTAGCCTCTTCCAAAGCGAGTTCTCCACAGAGTGCGATCTAGTGCTTCCTCTTTCAATTTCCAGTATCTTCTCTTTTCCTTAAGATCATCCAGTAGCTGCTTACGCCTTCTCCCTCGTCTTCCCGTCATTTCTATCCTTCCCTCTAACTTTCCTTCAATCACGTGTTTCAGAAGGCAGTTTCTACGCAAGATGTGACCAATCCAGTTAGCCTTTCTTCTTTTTATTGTATGTACGATATTCCTCTCCTCCTTCACTCTGTGTAATACTTCTTCATTTCTCACACGATCGGTCCAACTGATCTTCTCCAGTCTTCTCCAGCACCACATATCAAAACTTCCCAGATACTTCCGATCCACTTTCCCAAGTGTCCACGTTTCAGCACCACACAAAGCTACGCTCCAAATGTAGCACTTTACTAGTTTCTTACTTAAATTTAAGTCCAGTTTGCCGGTGTAAAGAGTCTTCATGCCTACTACAGGAAATAAATTTATGAAAACATTCCGTAAGTTTGCGCCCCAATTACCCCACTTATCGGGAAATGTTACGCACATTTAGTGGGTAAGTCTGCAGATTTTAGTAAAGTTCATATAATATTACAAATTATTTGTCACGCCCAAATAAACGTCCTGTAGCTGTAACTGCTTAATGTGTGTCTTGAAGCTTCTACGGGCGACTGGAACAGAAAATTCCTCTCGGGCTAATTTCTTGACTAGCTGAGAAACTGCTAGCTTCTCAAGAAGGACTCTGCTCCATGCAGTTATTTGTGGCAGAAATGAGAAATGTGAACAAAATTTTTTTCCCGCATAATGTAAAGAGTGGGGGCACGCGGTGGTACAGTTGGTTGAGGCACTTCGTTACAGGCCAGAAGGTCGCGGGTTCGATTCCCGATGGTGTCAATAGACTTTTTCATTGACATAATCCTTCCGGTCGCACTATGGCCCTGGGGTCGACTCAGCCTCTAACAGAAATGAGTACCAGGAGTATTTCCTGGAAGGTAAAGGCGGCCGGTGCGTAGGGCTGACCTTACCACATTCATGTGCCGATTGTCTATAAATCTGTGAGCCTCAACCTCCTGGAACCCTAAGGGTCTGTCCAGGCCTGTAATGGGATTGCTTTACCTTGACCTTTACCTTCGTAATGCAAAGAGTAGAGATCAGTTGGAGGGGTAGAGGGGAGAGGAGGCTGATACTGAGATTGGTGAACTGTATTCGTCTGTCTCGTTCTTTACTGAAATCCGTCAGTTGACGGCGGAACGGTTTATTGACAGCCACTTGCTGCGACGACACGCCGGTTACAGCTACGGTCAGTTGACCGACAGACTTGCGTGACGTCACGACGTTTACATGACGTCACGACGTTACGTCATGTAAACGTCGCATCTACACAAAACTGGATTAAAGAAATTGGCTTTACGGTAAATAGCGTCAACTTTGTGCCCTGAAGACATGCAGGGGGAGTAGAGGTATAGTTCCACACATTCTTAAACTCGGTCTCGGAGTAAGTTGTCAGCCTGACGCCCTGGCCGCTTTATCCCCGGAGAAATAACCCACAACCTGTTTCTTGCTCAGCGCCTCTGCAGCCATCTGTCGGAAGTGAACGGAAACAACTTTAATGCACTTAAAACCTGCTTTGGTGTCGAGAGGTTTCGAGTTCGATTTTTCATAGTTTTTTTCTAAGTCTCCATTTTAAAGAAGTGGAGAGTGTACAAAAATACTCTTGCTTAGGACAGAAACCAAAGGTCGGCTGTTGTGTACACGGTCATGAACTAGATGGGAAATCCTTCTAATAGTTGAGCGGCTATGCAACTGTCAGCATGTCACAAAGATCACAAGCCAGTAATCATGTCGACATGTCAGTCACAACATTCATACGAATCTCTCTGTACAAATAGGCGCTCCTTCTTCAGACCCCCACGATTCTATCCGAACAGTTCCGGAAGTAACCGAAGTGGAATACTATGAAAGTGACATATATTAGTGAAATATTATGAGATTAAATTAGGAAAGTTATACACGTGATAATTATTTGTTTTCGGCGTCTAAAAGCTCCGCTGTTAAAAATGGCATTACTGTAACTACAAGCTGCAACTTGCCTTCTGTTTGTATCCACACAAAATAGATCGTAATTCGTCGTAAGCGTTTGATCAGCTTGTACTATCGGATCACACGTTAAGATAAAACTTGTGTAGTTAAGCAAAGTTCTTAGTACGAAATTTGAAAGTTTAGTAATTCGCAGGATGTAACAAGAAAAGTTAGTAATTTGACAGAACCATTAATTTCTTGCGCTGTAAAATACAGCCGTGCGCGTTGAAGTGCAGACGGAAAAATTCTTAACACAAATTATGGGAAATTCTGAAACTGAGTAACATTGAAATGTCGTCATGGTGGAGACGGTTGGGTAGGACGGTTTAGAGGGGGGGGGGAGTGCAGGGCGAAAGAAGAGGAAGAACAGTAGGGGATGAGGCTAATTAATTCTCCATCTGACACAGGAAGGGCTTCTTACACGGCTGCCTGCATCGAGCACAGAACGCACTGTAAATGCGAGCGACAAGAACAACACAGCGGAAGAATAAACTTCCGTCTAATTAAACCGCGCGGCTTCAGTCTGTTGCAGCTGTAACAAGGCTGGCTACAGGTGGGGCAACGTGCTACGTGTTGAGCTACGTGCGGCTGTCGTTACGTTTAACGGGACCTTGGTGCGCCGAACATTGGAGCAGAAGTAAACTGCAGTGTGTGGGGGGAATGGGGGGGTCTTGAGTTCGAGTTACAGCGCTATTAACGTGCGGAGCCGATAGAAGTCACTAGGCTGCGGGCTGGACTGCGGACGAATTGGCAGTTTGACTCCCATTTCTTCACGATGTCCAGGGCGGCTCTGCAACCCACCCAACCTCCCATCATGCTACGGGTTCCGCGGATGCGACGTGATGCTGACCACAGACCCCCATTAGTGCTGATTTTAAGAAATTCAAGGAGCTATACCTCCGTTCCCCATACGTCTTCATTTCATGGTGCTTACTTGACCCTTTAAAGACGAAAATTAACCTGAACTATATTTAAAGATTCAGTCCGTACCGCGCAGTAAACACACTCCGTCTCAGTTATACAAACCAGTCAGTTAATGTTGTACAGTGAAATAATCGCTGTTTGTTCTGAGATCCACAAAAAACACATAAATACAGTCCGTACCGCGCAGTAAACACACTCCGTCTCAGTTATACAAACCAGTCAGTTAATGTTGTACAGTGAAATAATCGCTGTTTGTTCTGAGATCCACAAAAAACACATAAATACAGTCCGTACCGCGCAGTAAACACACTCAGTCTCAGTTACACAAACCAGTCAGTTAATGCTGTACAGTGAAATAATCGCTGTTTGTTCTGAGATCCACACAAAACACATAAATACAGTCCGTACCGCGCAGTAAACACACTCCGTCTCAGTTATACAAACCAGTCAGTTAATGTTGTACAGTGAAATAATCGCTGTTTGTTCTGAGATCCACACAAAACACATAAATACAGTCCGTACCGCGCAGTAAACACACTCCGTCTCAGTTATACAAACCAGTCAGTTAATGTTGTACAGTGAAATAATCGCTGTTTGTTCTGAGATCCACACAAAACACATAAATACAGTCCGTACCGCGCAGTAAACACACTCCGTCTCAGTTATACAAACCAGTCAGTTAATGTTGTACAGTGAAATAATCGCTGTTTGTTCTGAGATCCACACAAAACACATAAATACAGTCCGTACCGCGCAGTAAACACACTCCGTCTCAGTTATACAAACAAGTCAGTTAATGTTGTACAGTGAAATAATCGCTGTTTGTTCTGAGATCCACACAAAACACATAAATACAGTCCGTACCGCGCAGTAAACACACTCCGTCTCAGTTATACAAACCAGTCAGTTAATGCTGTACAGTGAAATAATCGCTGTTTGTTCTGAGATCCACACAAAACACATAAATACAGTCCGTACCGCGCAGTAAACACACTCCGTCTCAGTTATACAAACCAGTCAGTTAATGTTGTACAGTGAAATAATCGCTGTTTGTTCTGAGATCCACACAAAACACATAAATACAGTCCGTACCGCGCAGTAAACACACTCCGTCTCAGTTATACAAACCAGTCAGTTAATGTTGTACAGCGAAATAATCGCTGTTTGTTCTGAGATCCACACAAAACACATAAATACAGTCCGTACCGCGCAGTAAACACACTCCGTCTCAGTTATACAAACCAGTCAGTTAATGTTGTACAGTGAAATAATCGCTGTTTGTTCTGAGATCCACACAAAACACATAAATACAGTCCGTACCGCGCAGTAAACACACTCCGTCTCAGTTATACAAACCAGTCAGTTAATGTTGTACAGTGAAATAATCGCTGTTTGTTCTGAGATCCACACAAAACACATAAATACAGTCCGTACCGCGCAGTAAACACACTCCGTCTCAGTTATACAAACCAGTCAGTTAATGTTGTACAGTGAAATAATCGCTGTTTGTTCTGAGATCCACACAAAACACATAAATACAGTCCGTACCGCGCAGTAAACACACTCCGTCTCATTTATACAAACCAGTCAGTTAATGCTGTACAGTGAAATAATCGCTGTTTGTTCTGAGATCCACACAAAACACATAAATACAGTCCGTACCGCGCAGTAAACACACTCCGTCTCAGTTATACAAACCAGTCAGTTAATGTTGTACAGTGAAATAATCGCTGTTTGTTCTGAGATCCATACAAAACACATAGATACAGTCCGTACCGCGCAGTAAACGCACTCCGTCTCAGTTATACAAACCATTCAGTTAATGTTGTACAGTGAAATAATCGCTGTTTGTTCTGAGATCCACACAAAACACATAAATACAGTCCGTACCGCGCAGTAAACACACTCCGTCTCAGTTATACAAACCAGTCAGTTAATGCTGTACAGTGAAATAATCGCTGTTTGTTCTGAGATCCACACAAAACACATAAATACAGTCCGTACCGCGCAGTAAACACACTCCGTCTCAGTTATACAAACATTCAGTTAATGTTGTACAGTGAAATAATCGCTGTTTGTTCTGAGATCCACACAAAACACATAAATACAGTCCGTACCGCGCAGTAAACGCACTCCGTCTCAGTTATACAAACCATTCAGTTAATGTTGTACAGTGAAATAATCGCTGTTTGTTCTGAGATCCACACAAAACACATAAATACACTGTGTGGGCAGAACGTAGAATTGTTGAATGTTAAACGTAGTGGTACATATAGTAAGTAACCACTGGCCTTCAAAGGGTTGCAGCACAGAAAGCAGTTGTATCTTAGAAGATTATTGGACGACGGGAGTAATGATGATGACGATAATGACGCTGACGTGACGCTGGCGGCGATTTTCACCAGGTTAACAGAATTAATAACATCAAGTCTGCAGTAAAATATTTTGTGTCAGTCAGTTACTGTAGTTACACTCATTATGTCAGTCAGTTACTGTAGGTACACTCATTATGTCAGTCAGTTACTGTAGGTACACTCATTATGTCAGTCAGTTACTGTAGGTACACTCATTATGTCAGTCAGTTACTGTAGGTACACTCATTATGTCAGTCAGTTACTGTAGGTACACTCATTATGGTGCATCTACTTGTCTCAGTTGTTACGTGAATAAGAAGTGAAAACATAAGATGAGAAACAGAGGAACTAGTTGGATCGAAACGATCGTATGCACATGTGTACTGTACATATTGTATGTCAAATATTACTAATGCATTAACAGTACTGTCAGGTAGTTCATGTGAGTGTTGCAGGATGGCG
This sequence comes from Reticulitermes speratus, assembly GCA_021186555.1. Lineage (NCBI taxonomy): Eukaryota > Metazoa > Arthropoda > Insecta > Blattodea > Rhinotermitidae > Reticulitermes > Reticulitermes speratus. The sequence goes on from JAJKFL010000001.1 coordinate 1,517,056, forward strand.
CTGATGGTAATTTCAGAAAACCGCAATGTGTCTGTCGTATAAGTGTGACAGATACAAGAAGTGCCGCAGCTGACACTGCAGCAACACGAAGTGCTGACTAACGGCAACTAAAGGCACAAAATGTCTGTCGTATAAGTGTGACAGATACAAGAAGTGCCTTACTCTGTGCAGCTGACAATGCAGCAACACGAAGTGCTGACTAACGGCAACTAAAGGCACAAAATGTCTGTCGTATAAGTGTGACAGATACAAGAAGTGCCTTACTCTGTGCAGCTGACAATGCAGCAACACGAAGTGCTGACTAACGGCAACTAAAGGCACAAAATGTCTGTCGTATAAGTGTGACAGATACAAGAAGTGCCTTACTCTGTGCAGCTGACAATGCAGCAACACGAAGTGCTGACTAACGGCAACTAAAGGCACAAACTGTCTGTAACAGCTTGTTTATCAGCGACAGTCCGCCAAATACCAGACGACTCCCTCGTCTCCATGTTCCTGCTGACAACACAACCAATCACTGCCATAGTTACGAGTTGCCAGTGTTTCGCTATGCTTCCGATCTGAACAAATGGAGTTTTTATTACCAAAACAAAAACAAAAAACTCGGTGACCTTCGTACAAGATTTATAGGTAGATGTTTTATGGGGACCAGAACCAATACTAAATCCGTGGAATAGACCCCTTCTTGAAAAACTCCTAGTTTTTCGGCTAGTTACAAAATTCCTCACATTTCACCGATCCCGAAGGTTCGTTACCGTATTCACAAAAGCCCATGACTTCTCCTTGTCCTGAACCACATCAGTCACGTCTGCGTCTTTCAATCATGTTTATTTAAGAATCATTTTAATATTATCCTCACGCCTGCTTCTAGGTGTTTCAATTGGTCTAATTCTTTCTGGCTTCTCCACCAAAACACTGTTTGCATTTTCTCCCATACGTGCCACATGCTCTGCCAATCTCATCCTTTTTCATTTGATCATCCTAATCATATTTGGTGAGGAGTATAAATTATGACGCTTCTCATTATGAAATTCTTTGTCTTCCTGTTACTGCCCCTCTCTCCCCCTTCGACCACAAATATCCCCTCAGCGCCCCGTTCTCGGACACCCTCAGCCTGTGTCTCGGACACCCTCAGCCTGTGTCTCGGACACCCTCAGCCTGTGTCTCGGACACCCTCAGCCTGTGTCTCGGACACCCTCAGCCTGTGTCTCGGACACCCTCAGCCTGTGTCTCGGACACCCTCAGCCTGTGTCTCGGACACCCTCAGCCTGTGTCTCGGACACCCTCAGCCTGTGCCCCTCCACAATGTACCTACGTCTACTAAAGGTCGTTCTTAAATGTCGCCATTTGCAAGAACGTAATTAATTATACTGAACACATCGTTTCTTCTCTTTCTGCCCCCTCTCTCCCCCGTCTCTGATACACACACACTCACACACACACACTCACACACACTTACACACTCACACACACACTCGCACACACTCACACACACACTCGCGCACACACTCACTCACACACTCACGCACACTCACATGCACACACACGTACACACACACTCACTCACGTACACACACTCACACACACTCACACACACATACTCTCACACACACTCGCGCGCACACTCGCATACACACTCGCACACACACTCACACACACACTCAAACACACATACTCACACACACATACTCACACGCGCACACACACTCACACACACACTCACACACACACTCGCACACACACTCGCACACACACTCACATACTCACACACATACTCACACACATACTCACACACATAGTCACACACATACTCACACACATACTCACACATACACACATACTCACACACATACTCACACACATACACACTCACATACTCATACACATACTCACACACACACTCACACACATACTCACACACATACTCACACACATACTCACACACATACACACTCACATACTCACACACACACTCACTCACATACTCACACACATACACACTCACATACTCACACACATACTCACACCACATACTCACACACATACTCACACACATACTCACACACATACTCACACACATACACACTCACATACTCACACACATACTCACACACACTCTCACACACACACTCACACACACACTCACACACATACTCACACACACACTCACATACTCACACACACACACACACATACACACACTCACTCGCACACACTCACACACATACACACATACCCCCATTTACTTAAGTACTCTCTTGCAATCCCACAGGACACCAAGTCTTTGTGGTATAAGTTATAAGACAGGTAAGGTAAAGGTAAAGGTAAAGGTGAAGGTAAAGTTCACCCTGGAACAGGCCACGAAGGCCCAGAGGGGGAGTAAAGGTATAGCTCTACTCTTTCTTTAACTATGGTACTAGATGGGGGTGGGTGGTCAACTCCACGCCCTGGCCGCTTTACCCCCGGGAATCACCCGGTACCCATTGTACTGGGTGGGCCCCAGGGCCGGTCTGGACGGGTGCTGAAAATCTCGCCCCCACCGGGATTCGATCCCCGGACCGTCAAACTCGTAGCGAGTCGCTATACCGACTGAGCTATCGCGGCCCTCTAAGTTACAAGACAGATTCCACTAAAATGTTGGTACGCAGCTACAAAACTACACGGCGTCACATTCCAGAAGACCTTGACCGTAAAACTCACCAAATACCACAGCACACTTTGTCCAGCGTCATTGTTTGTACTGTTCAGGGTGGCCAGCTGAAGACCAGTCGGAACGGCGACAATTACGTACATGCTGCACTTCACTCGCGTCTGACACGAACACACTACTTGCGAGGTCCGGACGTAGGTGTCAGGCTATACTAATATGGATCTTGAAGGACAGAGAGGGTGTGGACTGGATTCAGTTGGCTCAGGATAGAAAGAAGTGTCAGGCGGTGATGAACCTTCAGGTGTCAAGAGGGCCGGAGTGACTGTCAGTTTGAGATAGCCTCTGTGTTGTGGTTTATTTGCTTACGGTTTATATTCTTTGGAATTTTATTTCATGTTTTTTATGTTGAAGTTGAAAGATGGCAGTGATGATGATGATGATGATGATGATGATAATGATAATAATAATGATGATGATAATTTCAGGCGCTGAGGAATCGGGCTCGGAAGGCAAAAGCAGCTAGGAAGCCGAATTTGGCAGACATAAAGCCAGGGTCGGTGATAGAGAACATAGCGCAGACCCGACGCCTAGCAGAGACGACGCTGGGGCCCACACTGGTGGCGCCTTCATCGGGAATGGAGGAGGAACGACCCACGAACACCGGGAGCGGAAGCCAGGTAGTCCAGAAGAAGCTGCTTCTTAAATGGTTTGCTCAAAGGCTGTTCATTAAGTAAGGTTCTCTGCGTAGTGAGCGTCAAACGAGAATTTTATAGTATATGTACCGTGCAGTTTGTTATAAGTCTAAGTCAAACCAACAAATGCACAAGGATTATTAACAAAGTATATTTGTAACCCCTACATACGTTTCGGCAATCAAGTTGCCATCCTCAGTGGGCGCATCAAAGAATCACAAATATCTATGGCATCCAGATACACATACATTTGGCATTATAATGCAAGTGCACATACTGCTGACAATATTAAACTGAATTTATGTCTATAGTCGTAAAACTAAACGTTAAGAGTAAATAATACAACGTGTCTAAGTCAGTGATGTAAGTTGATACTTCATATAACAGAGTAACAATTATTATATACAAATATTGTTACATGATTCGACTTAGACAGTTAAAAGATATAAAAGTTTTTTTTTTAAGTTTTACTGGCTGTTGGCCATGTATACAGTCATATAGTTGATGTAAGTCGATCTTGTGTTGTGGCTTTGGATGTTGTGTGTCACGTAAAGTGTCGTGTACTGTGGCTTAGGATGTTGTGTGTCACGTAAAGTGTCGTGTACTGTGGCTTAGGATGTTGTGTGTCACGTAAAGTGTCGTGTACTGTGGCTTAGGATGTTGTGTGTCACGTAAAGTGTCGTGTACTGTGGCTTGGATGTTGTATGTCACGTGAAGTGTCGTATACTGTGGCTTAGGATGTTGTGTGTCACGTGATGTGTCGTGTACTGTGGCTTTGGATGTTGTATGTCACGTGATGTGTCGTATACTGTGGCTTTGGATGTTGTATGTCACGTGAAGTGTCGTATACTGTGGCTTAGGATGTTGTGTGTCACGTAAAGTGTCGTGTACTGTGGCTTAGGATGTTGTATGTCACGTGAAGTGTCGTATACTGTGGCTTAGGATGTTGTGTGTCACGTAAAGTGTCGTGTACTGTGGCTTAGGATGTTGTGTGTCACGTGATGTGTCGTGTACTGTGGCTTAGGATGTTGTGTGTCACGTGAAGTGTCGTGTACTGTGGCTTAGGATGTTGTGTGTCACGTGATGTGTCGTGTACTGTGGCTTAGGATGTTGTGTGTCACGTAAAGTGTCGTGTACTGTGGCTTAGGATGTTGTGTGTCACGTAAAGTGTCATGTACTGTGGCTTAGGATGTTGTGTGTCACGTAAAGTGTCGTGTACTGTGGCTTAGGATGTTGTGTGTCACGTAAAGTGTCGTGTACTGTGGCTTAGGATGTTGTGTGTCACGTAAAGTGTCGTTTACTGTGGCTTAGGATGTTGTGTGTCACGTAAAGTGTCGTGTACTGTGGCTTTGGATGTTGTATGTCACGTGAAGTGTCGTGTACTGTGGCTTAGGATGTTGTGTGTCACGTAAAGTGTCGTGTACTGTGGCTTAGGATGTTGTGTGTCACATAAGTGTCGTGTACTGTTGCTTAGGATGTTGTGTGTCACGTAAAGTGTCGTGTACTGTGGCTTTGGATGTTGTGTGTCACGTGAAGTGTCGTGTACTGTGGCTTAGGATGTTGTGTGTCACGTAAAGTGTCGTGTACTGTGGCTTTGGATGTTGTATGTCACGTGAAGTGTCGTATACTGTGGCTTAGGATGTTGTGTGTCACGTAAAGTGTCGTGTACTGTGGCTTAGGATGTTGTGTGTCACGTGAAGTGTCGTGTACTGTGGCTTAGGATGTGTGTCACGTGAAGTGTCGTGTACTGTGGCTTAGGATGTTGTGTGTCACGTGATGTGTCGTGTACTGTGGCTTAGGATGTTGTGTGTCACGTAAAGTGTCGTGTACTGTGGCTTAGGATGTTGTGTGTCACGTAAAGTGTCGTGTACTGTGGCTTAGGTTGTTGTGTGTCACGTGAAGTGTCGTGTACTGTGACTTTGGATGTTTTGTATCACGTGAAGTGTCGTGTACTGTGGCTTAGGATGTTGTGTGTCACGTAAAGTGTCGTGTACTGTGGCTTAGGATGTTGTGTGTCACGTAAAGTGTCGTGTACTGTGGCTTAGGATGTTGTGTGTCACGTAAAGTGTCGTGTACTGTGGCTTAGGATGTTGTGTGTCACGTGAAGTGTCGTGTACTGTGGCTTAGGTTGTTGTGTGTCACGTGAAGTGTCGTGTACTGTGACTTTGGATGTTTTGTGTCACGTGAAGTGTCGTGTACTGTGGCTTAGGATGTTGTGTGTCACGTAAAGTGTCGTGTACTGTGGCTTAGGATGTTGTGTGTCACGTAAAGTGTCGTGTACTGTGGCTTAGGATGTTGTGTGTCACGTAAAGTGTCGTGTACTCAACACGACACTTTACGCACAATTCATGTTAGAACAAATAATGCCTGCAGTTCAGTTCCATAAATATTAGTGGATGAAATCCTGTAGATTATACTAAGAGACAAACAGTGACAAGATTATGTGTTACAGGAAGAAGAAGAAGAAGTGGAGAAGGATGGCGATCGATCACCGGCGTCGGACGACTGTCACATCATTCCAAACGACAAGTCCACAGAATTCATATTGGCTACAGTGGTGCAGGAATCTGCGTGAGTATTACAGTGATCTTAAGTCAGAGGGTTTGGTGCTTAGCTTGTCTTACAGTGCTCTTAAGTCAGAGGGTTTGGTGCTTAGCTTGTCTTACAGTGATCTTAAGTCAGAGGGTTTGGTTCTTAGCTTGTCTTACAGTGCTGTTAAGTCAGAGGGTTTAGTGCTTAGCTTGTCTTACAGTGCTCTTAAGTCAGAGGGTTTAGTGCTTAGCTTGTCTTACAGTGCTCTTAAGTCAGAGGGTTTGGTGCTTAGCTTGTCTTACAGTGCTCTTAAGTCAGAGGGTTTGGTGCTTAACTTGTCTTTCAGTGCTCTTAAGTCAGAGGGTTTGGTTCTTAGCTTGTCTTACAGTGCTGTTAAGTCAGAGGGTTTAGTGCTTAGCTTGTCTTACAGTGCTGTTAAGTCAGAGGGTTTAGTGCTTAGCTTGTCTTACAGTGCTCTTAAGTCAGAGGGTTTGGTGCTTAGCTTGTCTTACAGTGCTCTTAAGTCAGAGGGTTTGGTGCTTAACTTGTCTTTCAGTGCTCTTAAGTCAGAGGGTTTGGTGTGTGGTGGATGGTGCAGGATTCTTATACAAGAAATACGCAGTATTTCCACGCAGCTTATTTATTAACTTTCCAGTAATATATACAAGATCTCGAGAGATCGTTAAGTTGCCGCACGTGCAAGTGCGCTTGTATGTGGAGCCTCGTAGCGGGAGCGGAGAGAAGCTCGCCGGTGATGCGCTGGTCGGCTGCGGTCGGAGACGTGGCGGGCAGAGATGGTCCGCCCGTGTGGTGCAAGTTATAGCGCCGGTCGGCCGCAGGCTTGGTGTATCCACCGCTCTACTCCCTTGGCGTCTGCTGACGGTCTACTCCTTTGTCGACTAGCTCACTCCTTTGATGAGGCCTGTGTGGCGACCGATCGTTGGATGAAGTTTGGGTGTTTCTGGCCCTATATTTATACCGGTCAGAGTTGAGCTGCCTGCGTTGTGATTGGCTGCTCGCTGCAGGTTGGTCCCGCCCAGTTGCGGGCGGATTTTCCCAGTAGAAGCGAGGGCCATTTAGTGTGTGGTCCTCCTGTGATTTCGCGGGAAGCCGAGAGACAAGTGCACCGCGACCGTGCTGCTGCGGGCAGTGGAGAAACTGGTGCATGAAGCGAAGAGTGCACCGTGCTCTCTTGTGGGAATCGGCGAGTTCCCACATCACCCCCCCGCGGAGATGGCTGCTCACGGCTCGTAGCGAGACGGGAAACGGACGCGGCGACCAGAGCGTGTGGTCTTCTCTGCTGGCGGCGGTGGTGCGCTCGGTTCGACCGCTGGCTGGGTCGCTCGTGCTGGCGGAGGGCTGGCGGTGCTGGGTTCGTGTTTTGCCTCATCCATCATGTAGGCCGGCTTGAGTCTGTCGGCTGACACGGTTATGGATTTGCCGTGCATCGCTATTTTGAAGGTTTTGTCCGTACGCCCAAGAACCTTGTACGGGCCGCTGTATGGGGGCTCCAAGGCGCGGCGTAGGGCGTCCTGCCGCAGAAATACGTGCGTGGAGTCCATAAGGTCCTTGTGGACGAATGTAGTAGGGGAGGCGTGTCGTGCTGCCGGAGCCGGGCGGAGCTGATCCAGGAATCGGCGGAGCTGCTTTATGAGCTCTGTGGGCTCCATGTTGTCGGTAGATGGAGTTAGCAACTCGCCGGGAATCCGCAGTGGCTCGCCGTAGACGAGCTCAGCTACGGAAGCTTGCAGGTCCTCCTTGAATGCTGTGCGCACTCCGAGTAGAACCAGTGGTAGAGCAGCAGTCCACTGCTCGTCTGCTCGGCACATGATAGCTGCTTTCAGTGTTCTGTGGAACCGTTCCACTAGGCCATTGGCGGCAGGATGATGGGCCGTTGTCCGGGACAACTGGATGCCACACAGCTTCGCCAGGGAGCGGAAGAGGTGTGACTCGAATTGGCGCCCCTGGTCCGTTGTGATTGTTTGTGGGCAACCGAAGCGTGCTATCCAGCCGGACAGCAATGCGTGCGCCACGGTGTCCGCCGTGATGTCCTGTATAGGGATGGCTTCCGGCCAGCGCGTGAAACGATCCACTGCTGTCAGGCAGTACTTGAAGCCTGCTGATGTCGGCAAGGGACCCACGAGATCGATGTGGATATGCAGGAACCGGGCTGCCGGAAGCGTAAAGTTGCCCAAGGGTGTGACCGTATGCCTCGTGATCTTGGAGCGCTGACAGGACTGGCAGGCTCGTGCCCAAGTGCGGCAGTCTTTCTGCATTGCAGGCCACACGAAACGCTGTGACACAAGTTTGGCAGTTGCTTTGATCCCGGGATGACCAAGGCCGTGCAGGGAGTCGAACACCTGGCGTCGAAGTGGTGCCGGAACGTACGGTCGCGGCTTGCCGGCGGAGGTGTCACAGTACAGCGTGACGGTGGTGCCGGGGACGTGCGTTCTCTCGAGCCGGAGAGCTGTATCCCTTTCGAGGAGGGTGCGCAGCTCTTCGTCTTTCTCCTGCGACGTGGCCAGTACATCAGGAGTTACAGGCGTGGTGATGGCTTCTACACGGGAAAGGGCGTCAGCGACGACGTTGTCCTTGCCGGATATGTGCCGTATGTCTGTTGTGAACTGGGAGATGTAGTCCAAGTGGTTGAACTGCCGTGGCGAGCACTTATCCCTCTTTTGATGGAATGCGTATACGAGGGGTTTGTGATCTGTGAAGATGATGAAGTGCCGAGCTTCCAACATGTGGCGGAAATGTTTCACGGCCTCATATATCGCCAGCAGCTCCCTGTCGTAAGCGCTATACTTTTGCTGCGCCGGACTTAGTTTTCTGGAGAAAAATGCGAGAGGTTGCCAGGCATTCAGCACGCGTTGTTGCAGCACGGCACCCATGGCGGTGGTAGAGGCGTCTGTAACCAAAGCGAGTGTTGTTGTGGAGTCTGGGTGTGCCAACATGGCGGCGCGTGACAGACTCGCCTTGCACTCGTCGAATGCTGTCTTGAGCTCTGGTGTCCAACTAATGGGATGCGAACCCTTGACCCGAGGGCCCGCGAGGACGTCGTGTAGCGGTGCCTGGGTAGTTGCGGCGTGCGGTAGGAAGCGCCGGTAGAAATTTAACATCCCCAAGAATCTGCGGAGTTCACGGACTGTCTTGGGGGGCGGACAAACTTGCAGATCCGCGGCTCGTTCTTCCAGTGGGCGAGAACCTTCGCCGGAGACTTTGTAACCTAGGAAGGTTACTTCAGCAGCTCGGAAGACGCATTTAGCGGGGTTGACTAGGATCCCGTAAGCCGTGAGCTGTAGGAAGAGCTTCCGAAGGTGGTGGTCGTGTTCCTCCGGTGTGTTGGAGTACACGAGAATATCGTCAAGGTACGCAAAGCAGAAGTTGAAGTCCCGCAAGATGTCGTCCATGAAGCGCTGGAATGTCTGGGCAGCGTTGCGGAGGCCAAACGACATGAACGGAAACTCGAATAAGCCAAATGGCGTGATGATTGCAGTCTTCTCAATGTCGTCAGGGTGCACGGGAATTTGGTGATATGCCCGTACCAGGTCGATCTTCGAGAAGATTGTACAGCCCGCCAGGTGGTGTGCGTAGTCGTGAATGTGCCTGACGGGGTAGCAGTCAGGGATAGTCCGGGCGTTGAGGGCTCGGTAATCCCCGCAAGGTCGCCAACCGTTGTCTTTCTTGGGAACCAGGTGGAGCGCTGAAGACCAGGACCCTTCGGAGCGGCGTGCGGTGCCGTCCCGCAACATGGCGTCGAATTCTGTTTTGGCGACGGTTAGCCTATCAGGCGCCAGGCGACGTGGTCGACTAGTAACCGGGGGGCCTGGTGTAGTCCTGATGTGGTGGACAGTGTTGTGTCGTACCTCGCGATGGATTCCAGTGGGGCGTGTGAGCGCAGGGAATTGGGCGAGGAGGTCGTTCAGTGGTGCACTGCTGCCTATCGTTTTTACGCTCGGGATGGATGTAGGAGCGGCGTGGCCGGGTGTGGATAGGGACGTGGTTCCGTCGAGGAGGCGGCTATTGCGGCAGTCGACTAGGAGACCAAAATGGGCGAGGAGATCCGCACCGATGATGGGTATCTGGACGTCAGCCACCACGAAGCGCCAGGTGAAGTCTCGGCGTAACCCCAAATTGAGGCTGAGGGAGATCCATCCGTAGGTGGGGATGGTGGTTCCGTTGGCCGCAAAGAGGTCGTAGTTGACTCTCTCTTTGCGCCCCGGAAGGAGCTTGCGTGGGAACACGCAGAGGTCCGAGCCGGTGTCGACCAGGAATGACTGCTTCGTGGCGCGATCTAAGACGAATAGGCGGCCGGTGCTGTTGTTGCAGACGTTTGCCACCCTCAACGGCTGCTGGTGCAGTTTTCCTGCTGCGGGCGGAAAGAGCATGGCGGTGTACATTTTTGCGCCTTATCTCCGAATTTCCGGTGGTACCAGCAGTGCCCGTTCTCTGTGGGATCCCGGCCCCTAGCTGGTAGGTTGCCGGTGTCACGCCGGTGCCTGGAGTGTGAGCGGCGACGAGTGCGGTCCATTGTGAGGGCCGCTACCTGGCGTGAGAGCTCCTCCAGTCGCTGGAGTAAGCTGGCATCGGTTGGCGAGGAGACGGAGGCAGTGGTGGGACGTGGCGCAACCTCGCATATGCGATCTGCGAGTTGCGAAGCTGAATCCAAACTGCCCTCGGACTGGCCGGCGAGTATCACCTGGATGTGTGGTGGAAGGCGGTTGGTCCAGATGCTTCGTAAGAAATCATCTGGCACCTCCGGTGCGAGGCTCTTGAGGTGCCGTAGAAACTGGGAGGGTTTGCGGTCTCCCATCTCTTCATGCATGAGGAGTTGGCGGACGCGTTGTTCGCGTGATGTTGACAACCGTTGTACCAACTCTGTCTTTAGTTTCTGGTAGGGCTGGTCCGCCGGTGGTGATGTGAGGACGTCTTCCACCTCCGCAGCATGTCTGTGGTCGAGCTGGGAGATTATATAGTTGAACTTCGTCCGCTCGCTTGTGACGGCTGCGAGTTCAAATTGTGCCTCGGCTTGTGCGAACCAGAGTGCGGGTCGGTCAGGCCAGAATGGTGGCAGCCGTACAGCTGTTCTGTATAATGGTGCTCCGGAACTGTCGGGAGATTCCTGCATATTACTGGTTTTCTTCGTACGTTGTCTTGTTCGGGGTCACCAATGTGGTGGATGGTGCAGGATTCTTATACAAGAAATACGCAGTATTTCCACGCAGCTTATTTATTAACTTTCCAGTAATATATACAAGATCTCGAGAGATCGTTAAGTTGCCGCACGTGCAAGTGCGCTTGTATGTGGAGCCTCGTAGCGGGAGCGGAGAGAAGCTCGCCGGTGATGCGCTGGTCGGCTGCGGTCGGAGACGTGGCGGGCAGAGATGGTCCGCCCGTGTGGTGCAAGTTATAGCGCCGGTCGGCCGCAGGCTTGGTGTATCCACCGCTCTACTCCCTTGGCGTCTGCTGACGGTCTACTCCTTTGTCGACTAGCTCACTCCTTTGATGAGGCCTGTGTGGCGACCGATCGTTGGATGAAGTTTGGGTGTTTCTGGCCCTATATTTATACCGGTCAGAGTTGAGCTGCCTGCGTTGTGATTGGCTGCTCGCTGCAGGTTGGTCCCGCCCAGTTGCGGGCGGATTTTCCCAGTAGAAGCGAGGGCCATTTAGTGTGTGGTCCTCCTGTGATTTCGCGGGAAGCCGAGAGACAAGTGCACCGCGACCGTGCTGCTGCGGGCAGTGGAGAAACTGGTGCATGAAGCGAAGAGTGCACCGTGCTCTCTTGTGGGAATCGGCGAGTTCCCACAGGTGCTTAGCTTGTCTTACAGTGCTCTTAAGTCAGAGGGTTTGGTGCTTAGCTTGTCTTACAGTGCTCTTAAGTCAGAGGGTTTGGTTCTTAGCTTGTCTTACAGTGCTCTTAAGTCAGAGGGTTTGGTGCTTAGCTTGTCTTACAGTGCTCTTAAGTCAGAGGGTTTGGTGCTTAACTTGTCTTTCAGTGCTCTTAAGTCAGAGGGTTTGGTGCTTAGCTTGTCTTACAGTGCTCTTAAGTCAGAGGGTTTGGTGCTTAGCTTGTCTTCGTAACTCTCCCGATGCAGCTCGTTTGCTTTAAACCCTTCTCCTGTACTTCTGTAGTAACAAATTGACATGTAAAGTGCCACACGTAGTTTCCTTTATTTGTTCGCAAATGGCAGTTTAAGTTTCTCTCACTGACTGTGTAAGACACCAAAAGAACCACTGGTTTAAGTTAGAGGTCTCCTGCACAGGATGGACGGGGTTAACCTCCATCTGTCCCACATTTTGTGGTCACATGTACTGTTTCTCGCGGCCAATGCGAGTGTAGCTGCAGGCTGTGTCTCCTTTCGAGAATACGGTGCTGAGGAAGGTATTTGACTCTGAGAGGGGAGGAATAAATAGGATGCTGAAGAGAATTGCATAATAAGGAGCTTCATATTTTGTAACTATTCTGTAGTTACAATTTATGGTTACTGTAATGCTATTTCCCATGCTGAATGTTCTGTACTTTACACCAGTACTTCCCGCAGTACGTGTACAGTGCCAGTATGGCTGTTTGCTGCAGTTACTTGATGTCGTGCTTTGACGGTACGTTGTTTAGATACTTTCTGATTTATTCTGAGATGTTTCCAGTTGCCTCCATTTTTACTGGTACCACTTTTGTTATTTTCATCCCACATGCTCTGTATTTTTATGGTAAGGATCATCACCACCGCCATTGTCTCGTAGTTATCTTCATCATCTTCATTACCATCACTTAAGTCAAGGAGGATGAGATGGGTGAGGCTTTTGGCACGTGTGGAGCACAAGACAAATGCATACAGAATTTTGGTGGGGAAACCTGAAGGGAAGAACCAAATGGATAACCTGGACACAGATTGCCTGCTAATATTGAAATGCATTACAGAGAAATGGAATGGGAGGTCATGGACTGGATTCATCTGGCTGTGGATTGGGACAGGTGGTGCACTCTTGTGAGCACAGTAACAAATGTGCATGTTCAATAAAATGCAGTGAATTTCTTGACAGGCTGAGGAACTCGTAAATCCTGAAGAAGGACTGTGCCTCATGAACTTATTTATATAGTTTAGTCAGCCAGTCAGTCAGCTAGCCAGCCAGTCTGTCAGTCAGTTAGTCTGCATCAATACTTATTAGTAAGATTGTATTTATTTTGTACCAATATCGTCACATATTGACAAAAAGCCTATGGCTGTGCTTGTTAAGTATTTTGTTAAGTACATTCTTAACTGTATTGTATGTTATTTGAAGCTATTTGACGAATTCCATACCCCACGGTGCAGATTACTGTACCCTCTGAGGATTGTTGGATATATACAGTAAAACCCCTATTTAATGAATTGCTGGGGGATTAGAATATATTTCACTACATCGAGGTTTTCATTAAAGGGAGGTTTTCAATTAAAATGGAGCTATTGTCAGGACATGAAAAAATAATCACTGAATCCAGGATTTCACTAAGTGCGGGAACATTAAATCGGGGTTTTACTGTAAATAAATATGAATATTAGTTACTTGGTTTGGTGGTTAGTGAGTCGGTTGGTCGGTTGGTAATTCAGTCAGTCAGTTAGTTATAACATTGTAATGAATACCAAGATATATTAAATGTATTAAAATACAACACTGCAGTCATATAGTGTGTTTGACAGTTTAAATAATCATTTATCCAATTTTTAAACTTGCAAGGACATTATATTAAAAAATAAAATATTAATCTTGAAGCATCATTGTACTACATAACATTGTACTACATAACATTGTACTACATAACATTGTACTACATAACATTGTACTACATAACATTGTCCTACATAACATTGTACTACATAACATTGTACTACATAACATTGTACTACATAACAATTTTACTACATAACAATTTTACTACATAACAATTTTACTACATAACAGTTTTACTACATAACAGTTTTACTACATAACAATTTTACTACATAACAATTTTACTACATAACAATTTTACTACATAACAATTTTACTACATAATAATTTTACTACATAACAATTTTACTACATAACAATTTTACTACATAACAATTTTACTACATAACAATTTTACTACATAACAATTTTACTACATAACATTGTACTACATAACATTGTACTACATAACATTGTACTACATAACATTGTACTACATAACATTGTACTGCATAACATTGTACTGCATAACATTGTACTACATAACATTGTACTACATAACATAGCGCTTTGCTCACTGGATCTATAACTGCCACCTGAAATATTTGTAACAACTTTAACTTCAGACTAACTTTACATATCTAACCCCCGTGATGTGTCGAGGAACACATGGCTGAAGTGTGTAGGTGACAGACAGAGCTTTCGTATGAAAGGTTCCTACAAAATGAAGTGACGCTTTGTATATATGTTTAAATACATCATATCAAGTGCCATATTTATACCGGTGTTGAACATATGGCAGACAAATGGAAAGGGAAAATTAAAGAAAATTAAATTTGCAAAGAAGTGTCATGTTAAGGTAAAGACAGCACATCTCTGTCACAGTGTCGTCGCCAGGTTAGCGTCCCCACCCGCACCTGTGCCTGACCCCAATGGCAATAATGACTCTGGTTATGCAGCTTCCAATGTAGAGGAGACAGCACTACATGCAGTTTCTAACACCAACAGCCCTCGAAGACGGCCCACGCTTCAGCAGGAGAGCAGACAGAAAGTTAGTACAATATGGAAGTCCTCACTGTTACTGTTACCAGCACCAATAAGATGGCCGCAGCTGCCATCATCACCATAGGCACCTTACATCCACCACAGATCCCATGATCTGTAGCACTACCATAACCATAACCATAACCATAACCATATTTCTTCTTACTCCTTGAAGACTCTCTGTTTGAGCCTTGTTGCAAGATTCCGAAGTTTAATTTGTTAAGAATTTCAATTTCAATTTTATTTAGCATCCATAATTGCTACAAGAGTAACACTTGTACAAGTCAAGTTACACAAATTATACAATATAAAACACTCAATAAAACTATATTGTATAATAACCATACAAAACCTTAGAACAGTATTAAGTATATGGATTTATTGCTTAAAAATCACCTGCAATAAAGGCATTCAATGTATAAAATGGATGCTCCAATAAAAACAATTTTAGTTTATTTTTAAAGTCCTTAAAACCTTCCGATTTTTTTTATTGCCAAAGGCAGTCTATTATACAATTTAATACCCCTGTTTATCACACTTTTCTTAAAAAACGATGTGTTGCACGGTGGCACATGAAAATTATCTTTTCTTCTCATATCATAATCATATAAATTTGAATTTCTAGTCAAATATATATTATATTTTCTAAAATAACAAACACCTCAAAAATATACAGAGAGGTCACAGTAAAAATCCTCAATTCTTTAAAAATGGGTCTGCAGGATTTTCTGCTATTTAGACCTTTCATTATACGGAGTGCCCTTTTTTGCATATTCAAAACTTTACTACTTTCTTTCTCACCACCCCACAAAATTATACCAGATCTTACTAAGGACTGAAATTTGGCAAAGTATATATTCCTCAATATGCCGAAACTCAACTCATTTCTCAATACTTTAATAATGTAACATAACTTACTCAACTTTAAACATAATGTTTGAACATCCATGCAGGTATTCCCCAGCCTCTGTGACAGTTTCATTCCCATGAGTCAGCATATAACTTAAAGTATTTTTTTGTCCTTCCTGTTTCATCTGTGTTCATTCCCTTTAATTTCAATTGAAAAATATGTGATCTAATTGATGTAACTTTAATACCATTCATTCCGACCATTTTGGAATTTTAATATTCTTTTCACACTATTATCACCGTGCATTTCTATGAATCAAATCAAATAAATAGACCAACTAATGCACTATTTCACTACTTTAATGTAGTGTCTTTCTTATACACCCTACACGTGTTTCGGACCTAGATCCATCTTCAGGGGGTCTCAGTATTGTTAAAACTACTAAAACAAGCACATGTTTAAACGAACGTACATCACTTGCGTACTTCTATTGTGGTAGAATTGTCTGGATAAAATTGTAGAACGTAAATATGTATATATTTAGTTAAAACCTTAAGGTTTTAACTAAATATATACATATTTAATTATAGAATTGGTAGAATTGTCTGGATAAAATTGTAGAACATAAATATGTATATATTTAGTTAAAACCTTAAGGTTTTAACTAAATATATACATATTTAATTATAGAATTGGTAGAATTGTCTGGATAAAATTGTAGAACGTAAATATGTATATATTTAGTTAAAACCTTAAGGTTTTAACTAAATATATACATATTTAATTATAGAATTGGTAGAATTGTCTGGATAAAATTGTAGAACATAAATATGTATATATTTAGTTAAAACCTTAAGGTTTTAACTAAATATATACATATTTAATTATAGAATTGGTAGAATTGTCTGGATAAAATTGTAGAACATAAATATGTATATATTTAGTTAAAACCTTAAGGTTTTAACTAAATATATACATATTTAATTATAGAATTGGTAGAATTGTCTGGATAAAATTGTAGAACATAAATATGTATATATTTAGTTAAAACCTTAAGGTTTTAACTAAATATATACATATTTAATTATAGAATTGGTAGAATTGTCTGGATAAAATTGTAGAACATAAATATGTATATATTTAGTTAAAACCTTAAGGTTTTAACTAAATATATACATATTTAATTATAGAATTGGTAGAATTGTCTGGATAAAATTGTAGAACGTAAATATGTATATATTTAGTTAAAACCTTAAGGTTTTAACTAAATATATACATATTTAATTATAGAATTGGTAGAATTGTCTGGATAAAATTGTAGAACATAAATATGTATATATTAATTATAGAATTGGTAGAATTGTCTGGATAAAATTGTAGAACATAAATATGTATATATTTAGTTAAAACCTTAAGGTTTTAACTAAATATATACATATTTAATTATAGAATTGGTAGAATTGTCTGGATAAAATTGTAGAACATAAATATGTATATATTTAGTTAAAACCTTAAGGTTTTAACTAAATATATACATATTTAATTATAGAATTGGTAGAATTGTCTGGATAAAATTGTAGAACATAAATATGTATATATTTAGTTAAAACCTTAAGGTTTTAACTAAATATATACATATTTAATTATAGAATTGGTAGAATTGTCTGGATAAAATTGTAGAACATAAATATGTATATATTTAGTTAAAACCTTAAGGTTTTAACTAAATATATACATATTTAATTATAGAATTGGTAGAATTGTCTGGATAAAATTGTAGAACATAAATATGTATATATTTAGTTAAAACCTTAAGGTTTTAACTAAATATATACATATTTAATTATAGAATTGGTAGAATTGTCTGGATAAAATTGTAGAACGTAAATATGTATATATTTAGTTAAAACCTTAAGGTTTTAACTAAATATATACATATTTAATTATAGAATTGGTAGAATTGTCTGGATAAAATTGTAGAACATAAATATGTATATATTTAGTTAAAACCTTAAGGTTTTAACTAAATATATACATATTTAATTATAGAATTGGTAGAATTGTCTGGATAAAATTGTAGAACATAAATATGTATATATTTAGTTAAAACCTTAAGGTTTTAACTAAATATATACATATTTAATTATAGAATTGGTAGAATTGTCTGGATAAAATTGTAGAACATAAATATGTATATATTTAGTTAAAACCTTAAGGTTTTAACTAAATATATACATATTTAATTATAGAATTGGTAGAATTGTCTGGATAAAATTGTAGAACATAAATATGTATATATTTAGTTAAAACCTTAAGGTTTTAACTAAATATATACATATTTAATTATAGAATTGGTAGAATTGTCTGGATAAAATTGTAGAACATAAATATGTATATATTTAGTTAAAACCTTAAGGTTTTAACTAAATATATACATATTTAATTATAGAATTGGTAGAATTGTCTGGATAAAATTGTAGAACATAAATATGTATATATTTAGTTAAAACCTTAAGGTTTTAACTAAATATATACATATTTAATTATAGAATTGGTAGAATTGTCTGGATAAAATTGTAGAACGTAAATATGTATATATTTAGTTAAAACCTTAAGGTTTTAACTAAATATATACATATTTAATTATAGAATTGGTAGAATTGTCTGGATAAAATTGTAGAACATAAATATGTATATATTTAATTATAGAATTGGTAGAATTGTCTGGATAAAATTGTAGAACATAAATATGTATATATTTAGTTAAAACCTTAAGGTTTTAACTAAATATATACATATTTAATTATAGAATTGGTAGAATTGTCTGGATAAAATTGTAGAACATAAATATGTATATATTTAGTTAAAAACCTTAAGGTTTTAACTAAATATATACATATTTAATTATAGAATTGGTAGAATTGTCTGGATAAAATTGTAGAACATAAATATGTATATATTTAGTTAAAACCTTAAGGTTTTAACTAAATATATACATATTTAATTATAGAATTGGTAGAATTGTCTGGATAAAATTGTAGAACATAAATATGTATATATTTAGTTAAAACCTTAAGGTTTTAACTAAATATATACATATTTAATTATAGAATTGGTAGAATTGTCTGGATAAAATTGTAGAACATAAATATGTATATATTTAGTTAAAACCTTAAGGTTTTAACTAAATATATACATATTTAATTATAGAATTGGTAGAATTGTCTGGATAAAATTGTAGAACGTAAATATGTATATATTTAGTTAAAACCTTAAGGTTTTAACTAAATATATACATATTTAATTATAGAATTGGTAGAATTGTCTGGATAAAATTGTAGAACATAAATATGTATATATTTAGTTAAAACCTTAAGGTTTTAACTAAATATATACATATTTAATTATAGAATTGGTAGAATTGTCTGGATAAAATTGTAGAACATAAATATGTATATATTTAGTTAAAACCTTAAGGTTTTAACTAAATATATACATATTTATGTTCTACAATTTTATCCAGACAATTCTACCACAATAGCAGTACGTAAGTGTTGTACGTTCGTTTAAACATGTGCTTGTTTTAGTAGTTTTTAACAATACTGAGACCCCCGAAGATGGACCTAGGTCCGAAAAACGTGTAGGGTGTATAAGAAAGACACTACATTAAAGTGGTCAAATAGGGCATTAGTTGGTCTATTTATTTGATTCGAATATTCTTGTTTGTAACAGAGAAATAATTTTATATTTTTAGACTTTATGAAATGAATTCAATTTAAAAGCTTCATACGAAATCACCCTAATGTGCCTTCGTATACATTGGGGGACACATGCATAGGCTTTACTTCCAGAAGATGGCTCTGTGACATGCTTCTTACTTGCTAATTACTGCACTGACAACATCACATCATGTGACTTGGTTACATTCTGCAAAGCTGAGGAACCCTGGTTCGATGTCCAGCAGAGACAAGAGACTTTTCTTTCTCTCATAGCATCTAGAATGGCTCTGTTGCCCACCTGCCTCTTATCCAGTGGGTAGGAGACCATTTTCTCGGAACTAAAGTGGCCAGAACGTGAAGATGACCACTCGCTTTCATCTAGTGCGATGGTTAAAAATGTGTGGAGCTATATCTCCATTCCCCCATGCCTTTATTTAATTAATCACGTGGACAATTTTACTACTGAATCATTCCCATCCACCTGAAAGCATTATTGATGGTCCCTGGATACTTCTTTACCTCCCCAGCAACTTAAAGAATTAAAAATAATTAAAATACCGGTGTGTATTATTTCATAGAACCTGTGTCTGTGAACAAGTATTTCAAAGGTCAGAGAGGGTCTGTGCAGATGAGCTAAAGGATGCACGGTTCTGCCTGCCATCTATGAAGAGTTACACATAGCACCTCAAGGTGAAGTCACATAATTAGTGCAAATATTCTGGAAGTAAATCAGATCATTTTACGCGCGTTCGCAAAATTGCAAAAAGCAACTATTTGCTTTGTCATGTCTGTCTGTTTGTCTGTCTGTCTGCTTGGAACAACTCGGCTCCCACAGGACGAATTTTCACGAAATCTGATATTTGAGTGTTTTTCGAAAATCGGTCCAGAAAATCCAAGTTTCATTAAAATCTCACAACAATAACAGTACTTTACATGAAGACCTATGTACGTTTATGATAATGTCTCGCTGAATTCTTCTTGGACGAAGAAATGTTTCAGACAAAAGTTGTAGACAAAATCAAAACACATTTTATGTTCAATAACTTTTTTCCAAAAATCGTGCCGTTTATGAGATAATGTGGAAAAATGTGGTACAGCCAGACAGGTCACAGATGACAATATAATACAATACAGAAAATATGCACGAATAGAGATGCACACTCATAATATTTATTACTTATTGCTTTTCCACGGCAACAGTAGTTATGTAAACGCTCCTCAATGTTACCTTATACATACATTGCCTGTCTTGTTACCATGTTCACTTTGAATCATGTGACTGTTACCTTCTTGTTTTTGTTTTATCATTGTCTCTTATCATGGAAATTATGTAGTGCCTGTTTGATGTATTTCATGCAACTTAGAATGATATGATTATACATTGTACTTAGACTATATGTATTTGACATATTCTACATGCTGTGGGTTGTCTAAACCCGTTGAGGATCTAATAAATGAAAATAAATGAATGAATTGAACACAAATTCTTTAGTAATGTGCATGAATTGTGTCGACAGATGACATAAGCATTAGTGGTTTAAAGTAATTTATAAATACCAGTAGGAATTATTCTTTTTTTAAAACGTTTGTGATAATGGTTGATTCATAACATGAATACAATGTTCGACACTGTCCATTATCTGTGGTACATTAGATATATAATTATATTTTATTACCCCAACGTCTTAGGTTCGTCGGAATGGAGCAGCATCTGTTAGCGATCAACAGCCAGCTAGTCCGGTACAAAAGGGTAGCCCATCCATTCGCCCTTGCAAAGAAGTGGAAGTTCCAGAGGAGGAGGCTCCTAGCACCGGGATGACTGGTTCCAAGAAAGAACGCAAAAGTACCGCTAGTTCCAGATTCACAATCTATAAAGTCAACAAAGCAAGTCGCAAGAAACGAGAGAAATCATCAGCTAAGAAGGAACGCAAAGCAACTAAAACCCTCGCTATTGTTTTGGGTGAGTACTGCCATTTATTTACATATTGTTTTGGGTGAGTACTGCCATTTATTTACATATTGTTTTGGGTGAGTACTGCCATTTATTTACATATTGTTTTGGGTGAGTACTGCCATTTATTTACATATTGTTTTGGGTGAGTACTGCCATTTATTTACATATTGTTTTGGGTGAGTACTGCCATTTATTTACATATTGTTTTGGGTGAGTACTGCCATTTATTTACATATTGTTTTGGGTGAGTACTGCCATTTATTTACATATTGTTTTTGGGTGAGTACTGTCATTTATTTACATATTGTTTTGGATGAGTACTGCCATTTATTTACATATTGTTTTGGGAGTACTGCCATTTATTTACATATTGTTTTGGGTGAGTACTGCCATTTATTTACATATTGTTTTGGATGAGTACTGCCATTTATTTACATATTG
This sequence comes from Reticulitermes speratus, assembly GCA_021186555.1. Lineage (NCBI taxonomy): Eukaryota > Metazoa > Arthropoda > Insecta > Blattodea > Rhinotermitidae > Reticulitermes > Reticulitermes speratus. The sequence continues at coordinate 1,538,627 of JAJKFL010000001.1, forward strand.
TTTTGGATGAGTACTGCCATTTATTTACATATTAATTTGGATGAGTACTGCCATTTATTTACATATTGTTTTGGATGAGTACTGCCATTTATTTACATATTAATTTGGATGAGTACTGCCATTTATTTACATATTGTTTTGGATGAGTACTGCCATTTATTTACATATTGTTTCTCTTTTCGGATCTGGTATAGCCCAGTCAGTACAGTGACTGGACTGCAGGCTGGATCATTGGGAGTTCAATTTCTGGCAGGTACAAGAGATTTATCTCTTCTTCAAAATGTCCTGACTGGCTCTGGGGCTCACCGAGCCTCATATTCAACGGAGACCAGGGAATCTTTCCCCAGGGGTAAAGCGTTGGTAGCATGCGGCCAGCTCCTCACATATGTCTAGTGTCAAGTTATCACAATTGTTCATTTTTGGATGGCAAATTGGGAAATGTGTTAATTTTGCTGTAATATGCATGGGTTAAGTCCAAGTCAAATTTTCCCCATTATGTTATGCAATTTCTGTCATGCCCAGAGAAGATGTGGGTCCGTGTCACCACGGCATGGCGCGTCCTCGGGTTGTGGATGGAGGAACGGCCTCCGGATATGGAGGGTAGCTGCAAATACATTGAATAAGCAGTCGCGGACAACCGACAAGGGGTGGCCCTCCAGCTTGGGGGTTGGGCGAGGTGCTAAAAACTCATCACCGTAAAAAATTACCATGTTACAAAACACTATAGAGAGCCTCGGACCTGGACTGTTCCTCTGGATAGGGACAGGTGGCGGGCTCTTGTGAATGCAGTAATGAACCTTTGGGTTCACAAAACACGGGGGATTTCTTGACTAGCTGATGACCTGTTAGCTTTTCAAGAAGGACTCTCCTCCATGGAGTTAATTCCAGAGAAGACCCTATGCTCAATTATATTGCTGTTTTAGATAAATGTAAATTTGACCTTTTGCATGCCACATAGATATATGGGGTAATGGAGTTTAGCTCCAGTCTTTCTTAAATTTGGCACTAGATGTAGGTAACTGGTCAGCTTCACTTCCTAGCTGCTTTATACCTGAGGAAAGGGTCCCTTATAATAGAAAGCCAGGTGGGCTTCAGACCTGGTTGTGATGCTTTGGAGAAGGGAAAAGTTTTTACCCCTACCAGGAATTGAACCACGATTCCTTGCCTGTCCAGTCTCAAGCTTAGTCATTATAATGACTATCAATCCTGGTCTCTATTCTTATGATACAAAGAGAATAAATTTTGTAGAATAGAATAGAATAGAATAAAAGTTGGGCGGGCACCAGAGCGTCCCATGTACATCAACCATTTCTGATCCTTTGTGCAGCCCTTATATTCATGTGTTTAGCAGCCCCGCATTTCAAACAAAGTGCAGTAACCTGCTTACAACGATATCCTTAAAAGTCCCTGGTTTCATAAAATGATACCCCAGGTACCTGAATCTTAATGCAGCCAAGGCCTCACAGTCGCCAAGAACATGCGAGGTTGTTTCAGATGCCTGTTTGCATCTATCACACTCGGTACTGTATACTAGCCCCAGTTTAGACAAGTGTCCCATAAATTTTGTAAGTTTGGAGGGTGTCACAGCAGTGTGGCTGGAGATTTGTTTCCTGGCATGTGACGCTGTGTCGGTGGGTGAGTGGTTACTGATGTTTTGAAGGCAAGTAGTGTCCTCGGCTTTAAGGGTCAGCCCGTCCAATAAGAATGAATGTTCAAAACTAAACTCTGTAGAGGAGAGTTCCCCACATGGCCATGCTAGTTATTCTGCAATGCTTGAATGTTGCAGGTGTATTCTTGATTTGCTGGGTGCCATTCTTCACGTGCAACATTCTGGACGCAATGTGCACCAAACTATCATTAGAGTGTTCACCAGGTGTTACAGCTTTCATCCTTACCACGTGGCTGGGGTATATGAACAGCTTTGTGAACCCTGTCATTTACACCATATTTAACCCAGAATTTCGCAAAGCTTTCAAGAAACTAATGGCACTTGGTACATAACATTACTGGATTCTGCAACTGTGCTTTACAGCCATCTGAAGAGTTCCTCAAGGCATCTGGGAATGTGTGTGGTATTCTGGAGAGATACTGAAAAAACGTGAAAGTATGTAGAAATGGTGATAATTATTGGCACCCTCAAGTGGAAAGGGTGGTCTTTGGTACAAAGAGCTTTACAAGTAGTTAATTTCTTAAATATGTTAATTTCAAGCAAAGACAGTTAGATTTCTGGGGCAAAAGTTCAAATATTTCAGAAACCAAAGAATGTACAGCAAAATTCCTTTAATCAGACATCCGATAATCCAAAAATCCAGGTAATCCGGCACTTGAGAAGCATAGTCGCAAGCCTGAAAATTTTGCTTTTTACCAAAAAAAAGTCTCATCAATGAAACAGGCAGATCTCAGGGACATGTTCAGAAAGGCCTCCCAGAGTGACTGTAAGTCAACCGATGTGGTATCTCCTGACCCCTTGTCTGCTACTCCATCAACGTCTTCAGCTGTGAAGACTGCAGAAAACGCAGAAGAGGAACCTGATGACACTGGACCAGCAGATGAAGGAGACATCCAAATGGGACACTTCTCTGATTAGATGTACAGCTCAGGTGTAGGAACAGTAACAAAAAATTACCTGTAAGAACTTAGGTCAGTATAGGTACCGCCTGATAATCTGGGATATTCAATAATTCGGCAACTGCCTGATCCCATGCAAGTCGGATTAACAGAATTCTGCTGTGTAAATTCATTTTACTAAAGTGTTAAAGGTGATTCATTTTTTCTGATGAATATTTTAATCAGAGCTGAAAGGTGAATGGTGCAGGTCATATTTAACATGTTGACTGCCACCATGGTAACATATTTTCTGTCCCGGCCCATGATGAGACATGTCATGTTACACTATGATGGTACAGTGTGACAGTGACAGGTGCTGTGGTACCCACAGACCACCAACAGGTGTTGTGGTAAGCACAATAGACACGCTCATTTACAAATTTCATGTGACCAACAGATACACAGGGCTGACACAGAAACATGTCTGTCACACAGGAGACATCAGTGACTGCCATGTCAAGAGATAAGAGTCTGTAGCAGATACCACTGACTGTCATGGCAATAAGTGTGTTGAATACTAATTTGAAATACTACATAATAATCACTATTTATTTAAATATGTTTGCCATGCTTACTGGATACTGAATTGTGATTGCATTGCAGTTTTAGTATTGTTTGTAATGTCCATAGTTCTTTTTCAGACTCAAGTCTTCTAGGTTATGATGCTGTTGTCAATGGGCGAGTGATTGCCAGTCCTCTGGAACTCCAGGAACCACTCATGCAGTGAAACAGCCTCATAACCTCAGCAATGCCACTGTTAGAACCTTACATCTGGAAAAGATTTTCTCCATTTATGGTTTAAAAATGTTGACAGTAGCTTTGACTATAGAGCATAGAATGATCAGACAATTAGTGAATAATTAATTGAAGGGAATGTGGAAGGAAGCACATGGTGTAACATCAGGTACTGCCCAGCTTTACCTGGAGGCACTGACTGAAACCACAGTGAGTATAACCAGCCCCTGGCTTTGAAACTGGAACCTTCCAGATAAAAAACACGCATCCTAGACACTGGACCACAAAGTTTGGTCAAACAAATGGAAGGTATTCTCTTGTCATAATCTGAGTGTGTGGAAGCATACGGCCATTTCAGTTGACTGCCAGTATTAACACAGAAACTTGTCTGTTTCAAAGCAACCCATTGTAATATTTCATGGTCCCCCATACGCCAGGATCCTTATGAATCACTGTAGGCATTTGGGCATTTATCCATTTTCCCTTTTTTCTTTTTTCTGGCTTCTGGCCTTTCCTCTGCTGTGTTATAACGGCCATAACGAACTGGCCAATTGTAAAGCATTTTGAATGATAAATGTTCAGACACACCTCAACTTATGTAAGGGTTCCATTCTGCAAACCTTTGTGTTACTCGACTTCTCCATATGTCACAATTTGACCCACTACCCAGTGAACGTAATATATGTAAGTCCATACAACTAACTAACTCCATGGAGCAGAGTCCTTCTTGAGAAGCTAACAGTTCCTCAGCTAGTCAAGAAATTCCCCGCGTTTTGTGGAACCCGAAGGTTCATTACCGCATTCACAACAGCCCGCCACCTGTCCCTATCCTGAGCCATATCAATCCAGTCCATGCCCCTCCATCCCACTTCTTGAAGATCCTTTTTAATATTATCCTCCCATCCATGCCTGGGTCTTCCAAGTGGTTCCTTCCCTCAGGTCTCCCCACCAAAATCCTGTATGCACCTGTCCCCTCACCCATACGTGCTACATGCCCTGCCCACCTCATTCTTCTTGATTTGATCACCCGAATAATGTTTGGTGATGAGTACAGATCATTAAGTTCCTCGTTATGTAGTCTTCTCCACTCCCCTATTACCCCATCCCTCTTAGGCCCAAATATCCTCCTCAGCACCCTATTCTCGAACACCCTCAGCCTATGTTCCTCCCTCAGTGTGACAGACCAAGTTTCACACCCACACAAAACAACAACAAAATTACAGTTTTGTATATCTTAATTTTTGTATTTTTGGATAGCAAACTGTAAGACAGAAGATCCTGCACCGAATGATAACAAACATTACGTGACTTCAATCTGCTCCTAATTTCTTCACGATTGGAATGGACCAAATATTATTCAGGTGATCAAATCAAGAAGAATGAGGTGGGCGGGGCATGTAGCACGTATGGGGGAGGGGAGAGGTGCATACAGGATTTTGGTGGGGAGATCTGAGGGAAGGAGACCACTTGGAAGACCCCGGCATAGATGGGAGGATAATATTAAAATGGATCTTCAAGAAGTGGGATGGGGGGCATGGACTGGATTGATATCGCTCAGCCTAGGGACAGGTGGCGGGCTGTTGTGAACACGGTAGTGAACCTTCGGGTTCCATAAAACGCGGGGAATTTCTTGACTAGCTGACGACCTTTTAGCTTTTCAAGAAGAACTCTGATCCATGGAATTAGTTAGTTAGGTAGGTAGGTAGGTAGGTAGGTAGTCTTTTATTTGGGGTGTGTACTAATTTTTAAAACATATGACCAGTAATGGAAGTTTGCATTACAAGCATAACATATCACCAATAATGACAGTTTATATTATGAGCATAACGTAATATCACCAATAATGACAGTTTATATTATGAGCATAATGTAATATCACCAATAATGACAGTTTATATTATGAGCATAATGTAATATCACCAATAATGACAGTTTATATTATGAGCATAATGTAATATCACCAATAATGACAGTTTATATTATGAGCATAATGTAATATCACCAATAATGACAGTTTATATTATGAGCATAATGTAATATCACCAATAATGACAGTTTACATTATGAGCATAATGTAATATCACCAATAATGACAGTTCACATTATGAGTATAATGTAATATCACCAATAATGACAGTTTACATTATGAGCATAATGTAATATCACCAATAATGACAGTTTACATTATGAGCATAATGTAATATCACCAATAATGACAGTTTACATTATGAGCATAATGTAATATCACCAATAATGACAGTTTATATTATGAGCATAATGTAATATCACCAATAATGACAGTTTATATTATGAGCATAATGTAATATCACCAATAATGACAGTTTATATTATGAGCATAATGTAATATCACCAATAATGACAGTTTACATTATGAGCATAATGTAATATCACCAATAATGACAGTTCACATTATGAGCATAATGTAATATCACCAATAATGACAGTTTACATTATGAGCATAATGTAATATCACCAATAATGACAGTTTACATTATGAGCATAATGTAATATCACCAATAATGACATTTACATTATGAGCATAATGTAATATCACCAATAATGACGGTTTATATTATGAGCATAATGTAATATCACCAATAATGACAGTTTACATTATGAGCATAATGTAATATCACCAATAATGACGGTTTATATTATGAGCATAATGTAATATCACCAATAATGACGGTTTATATTATGAGCATAATGTAATATCACCAATAATGGCGGTTTATATTATGAGCATAATGTAATATCACCAATAATGACAGTTTATATTATGAGCATAATGTAATATTTACTCACCTTTTAATTTTTTGTATTGATTTTATGAAAATGAATACATGAGGTATTGCATAAGTCAGGGCTTATATAACCCCAGGGTGGAGGGAGTGCCTATAGTGTGGAAGCCTACAGAAATAATTTAAAATATAATAAAACAAAGTACTTACAATCCTATCAATTCAACAGGGGGGCTGGCACTATGTTTTTTCCATGACAAAGTATTGCATTGACATTAATCACCACGATCCATTAGCTTCGAACTGCAGCCTCTTATTTCTTGGTTAACTGCAGAGGCAGTCACCCTTATGCACTGTAGCGTGCTGCAGACAATGCCATGACTCTGTGCTGGGAACACAAAGGTGAACGCTACATTCATTGCAGACAAGCAAGCAGAAGACTGAAGTCTCCTCGGATACGACGCTGTGTTGTCTGGTGTGAACTGTTAACCAACCAACACAGCGTCATATCCCAGAAGATTTGAATCATCAGCAGATCCATTGTGAGTACCTCAATCTCGCAGGAGTTTCTATACGCTACATAAAACTGTGAAACGTATCATGAGACGAGGGATTTAGTGAACTTAAAACATGTTTACAAGTTTACAGCTGTGTTTACATTTGGCTGTCTCAACAGCCATGTTGTGCTTCTACAATTCTGTAAGATTCTAAACGATGGTGTGTCACTTGTAGAGTCATTTTCTTGTTGGAGTTTTTCCATTGTTTTGCTTTAAAAAACTACATTTCAGGGATGGGGACCAATCCTGTCCCTAGACTATAGTGTTTTATTAACTTCTTATTATTTGTAGAACAAAATGATGGGACAGAGTCCATAAAGTAAATTAGTTCAAACAAAGTGCTCTGTTTAACATTATTTTGCATTGTTATACAGAATTATTTTAATAACAGTTTCAGATTAACACTTACATTTTGGAATTGACAGTTTTTTCAGGTTTAATTCAGATAGCGAGTTCTTATTCATGACAAAAGCTCTACCTTTTTGTTATTACTGTACAGTACTATTATGTTCTGTGTTAAATGTAAGCTGTACTAGCTTCATATATTTTGTATTCTTAAGTAAGCTCGGTTTTCATACATGTGCAGTGAACTTTATAAGAAGCATACCTTAGTAATGATAAATTTTGAATATTTGTTGTCAAATGGGTACCAGTTATCAGCAGTAAAACGTCGTGGAGAATTACAAATTTTTGTAAGTTCTGAAGTTAATGCGGTGTTGTAGCAGGTATATAAATTCAGACCGTGGCCTCCTGGGATGTAATTCTTGTACATAGTCCTTACTTATTTAAAATTACTGTGTGTCACTTCCCACTGGTACTTCATCATGCCTGTGGACAAACAGCTGAGTGCGCTGTTCGTACAGTAAGTGTCGCGACAGGAAGCTGCAACCAGCAGTAGTAGATGAAACAAAAGCCGTACCGTGATTTCAGGCTTCTGTCAGTGTAAATGAGATCTTCGCTCTTCTGGGATTTTATGCAGCATAGATTGGTAGTTAGTTACTGATGTTTTGGAGCAGCCTATCAGTTCCATCTTCAAGGGTCAAGCAATCCAAGAATCTTCTTGGATTGCTTAAAAACCAGCAGTTGTAAGATCAAACAAAAACCATATTGTGATTTCAGGCTTCTTTCACAGTGTAAATGAGATCTTTACCCTCCTGGGATTTTATGCAGCATAGATTGGTAGTTACTTACCGACGTTTTGGGACCGATAGGTTGCCCTGAAACAGCGGTAACTAACTACAAATCTGTGTTGCATAAAATCCCAGACGAGCAAAGATCTCAAAAACCATATCTTTTGGAAGGCAGGTACCAAACTACTGGGCATGTCTTCGAAGACCATGTTCTGAATTCTTATGGCCATGAGAATCTGACATTACGTATGTAAGTACGTAAATTTCTGAACACTTCAAACCACTGTAACAGGACTTTGATTTACGTTAATTCAGTGTTTGCTAGTCTTCACTAACTGAACATATTTTTTCAAACATCATTAAGATAGATGTACTGATAGTAGCTTATCGGTATTTGTGCCAAACTTTTAGTGACAGTAAGCAATAAGAAGTGATAATTTGGCTGTGTTCCAGTATCCAAATTGCATACACAAGTTCTTCATTTACTTGGGAGTGCTTCCGAATATATCAACCATTCTCTGACTTTGCATCTTTCAATACTTGTACATAAGACTGTCATGTAATTTGTCCCTAAATATGGTAGTGAACACATTCATTTATATTGGCGCCCATATTAAAGAGACTGCAGTGTTCCATTGAGGATGCAAGGGTTAGAGACAATTTTGGAGGTTGTATCCAATCTCAGTCATCTCTTTGTAAGTAATAGGGCATTGTGTGCTTTAATTTTTCTACTGTGCATGTACTGTACTTACGCTATCTGCAGATGTGAATAATATTCATGTATGTTCGTGTTTTGGTGTGCCCCTAAACCTGAAGCATCCATTTGTATGTTTGTGCACATGTGAATATTTAACGTGATATGAAGAATATCATTCCGGGATTATGAACATAGGTTTCTGAAAAAAAATGTGGCCAGTGTATTTAATTAATGGTTCTTCTTAATGCTTCATGATGTGTATGCTGCAACGTAACATACCAGTATACAAAGAAATTTAAGAAATATCCAGTATTTGTTTCCACATCAATTTCACCTTCTTCAAACGCCACGTAAAATTTTGTCGTAGGTTCCAAATCATGGAATATTAAAAGGGTTTTATGGAGGAAGTTTAGAAGTAATGTACTTCTGATGTTACCCTGTATTTCCCTTTTACTTTGAGCCCCATTCCATGATCTGGTTTTGTGCACAAAATATATTTAGACATGCAAATAATTTCGCAGTGTGATTCAGCCAGCATATGAATTCTGTGCTTGTACTGGCACATTAACACGTGTTGACTGATGCCACAAAACTGAGTGTGTTGTTTGTTGTCTTGCTTTTTAAAAGATAAACAACACAGTAATATGTTTTGTTTTCTGAACAACTGTATTTACATGCACATTTCTATCTGCACCATGTTCACTCTTAAACAAGACTGGCATTTCCATGACTACTCTCTGTACATTCCCGGTTTCACATTAAATGTAAAATAATTATCCAACTTGAAAACAAAACAGTGAACCAATTCTTGACATTCCTTACCAGATATGAGGTAACATATTGTAAGATAAACATAACAAATAAAATGTTTGTTACACTATAACATTTTCTTAAGTCTCTGGTTTGTGAGCCTCCACTTCAAACCTTGATCCAATCTTCTAAAAAAACTTACATAAAGAACAGTACAGATAACCATCAGTACACTCGCGGACACTGCTGTGTTTGCCCTTACACGGATTTCTGTGTGCCTCTGTGAGTTTTAAAATGTTCATAATAGCTTCTGAGTGTTCACTGATTATTACAAAGTATATGGTGATTATGTTCTGTGAAGTGAATTCATTCATTTATTTACATTCAAGTCGATCCAAAAAGGTTAGAAAACCTACTGGATATAGAACAAGTCAAATGAATTAAATGTACATACAAATACAATTACAATTACAAAAGGATTACAATGAATACATTACTGCAATTTATATAAGATAAAATATTGAATGCATGACTAGATATATAAAAGTAACTGATTGTACAGAGTAAGAAACATTTAACAAACAATATACCAAACCATGAGAATGTGATACAGAATTCATTATAGGAATGTCTACTTTTTCTCCTTATTAACATTAAAGTCTTCATCTCATGAATAAAAGCAATTTGTATATAAAAAGGTTTTTAAAACTGTCTTAAATTTCTTTGGGTTATTAGAAAAGATTTTAATGTCGGAGGGGAGACTATTATAGATCTTAATACCCAGATAGTAAACTGCTTTTTGATACATAGCCAGATTTGCCCAAGGTAAATGAAGGTTAGTACTTTGTCTCATATTTATACTATAGTTTTCCTTACTATAAATCGATCTTTATGGTAAAATTCTCGATTTCTGAAACAGAATACGACATGAATCTCTACTCCTGCATCCCACAATAATTCTGACTACCTTCTTTTACATCCTAAAGATTTTACAACTGTACGAAGAGTTCAGTATGAAGGAGTTAGAAATGTTCAGATTATGTTCTGATATAAACTAGAGGGCTTTTGGTAGGAGGGTCCAAATTGCAAATCTGTACCAGAACCCCAACATACAATAGGATGTTAAATGGTGTTTGAAAATGCAAGGCTTGTGGGATGTTATGCCATGCCGACTGCAACATAGTAACCAACGTTTCCAAGTACAGTAGTGCCGTCAACTTTGAAGTCAAAATCAATCCAAGACGGAGGGAGGGTGAGAGTTTTCCTATACAGCGGGCAACCAGGTATGTGGTAGACGCCATTCACAAAGAACGCGATAAAAACTCTCTTGCATTACGCTATTATTGAACGCAAGGAGCTACGCGCGTTGCCGCTATTATTTTGACAGGCCTGTTACGCACCCGTAAACTATAGTCGGCTCCTGTCTGTCCAATACTACACTATGGCGGCATTCAAATTAAATGTTACACGTATTATACCCCCTGTGGATTATCCAGTCACATGCCGTGACTAAGAACATTATGACCTCCAGCCCGCGTTTTTAGTAGCAGGATAAGATATTAACATGATAGACAATCTACACTTGAGGTAAAACTGACCACTGATTTTTTCTATTGTGCTTTTCCCTCACATTTCGCCTATCTGATACAAGAAACACTGCAAACACTGGCTTTGTAACCTTCTATTACTAAAATCGAGGATGTTTTCATAGTCCCGGTACGCATGCAGCCATAAAGTCAGCTGTTGACTTACTGTGACTGCTCTCTGTTGGCAATCTCATCAACTGTTTATGGTGTACCAAGTTACGATATGTTCAAGCACTCTTAAACATATTTTATTTATAGTGCACAGTCTAGTACTTTACTTTGATTGCATTTTAATCTCCTTCATGTATTTCAGTTGATGGCAGCAGTATTCATGGTAGTTATATCATTTCCGGTCTGGTGTCGGTGGTATGAAAACAATGACGTTACGTATTAGAACTGCTCACGCTTTGCACAAATTGAGTTATGCTAATGGTTAACATAGAGTGTGTTAAAACTAATAATCTGACCAGTGACAAGTGCTGGCCCAAAGAAATCAACTTTGGCGATAATTTCTATGGGGCAATGTGGGCTTCTACCCTGAAGAGGTAGGCAACCTCGTTGTCAGACACGTTGGTATCCTACCATGAACTACGCAACATCATAACCTAGCAGACCACAATTCAGGGTCGCATATCGCGTGTTTTGCTAAAAATCGTGTTACGCGGGTGTCATTCGTTTGGAATCTGTTTCCTTCAGCGTCATGCCATTTTCATTTTTGAAGGTCGCGCCATACGTTTCAAACGTTGGGATTTGTTGCAATGCGGACTTTTTGTACCATGCAATTGTATACATTGACATTTTACAGATTAGAACTAGCGCATATTTGCTTTGATTTCTAAATCAAGAGCCCGTAAAATGACTAAACGGACAATGTAATTTAACAAGTCACTCATAAAAATATGATAAGTGTTTAATACGAATCTATAAAGCTTTAACGAATGAAATAATTTATTCGCGAATATTAGTATCTGCCAATTGTTACCGGCAAATGAAAACTTCCTTGATTGGGTGGTACCCTGAACACCAGCTGATCATGCAGGGTAGCTGAGATTTAGTGGAAGTGATATTTAAAAACAAAAGAGGCGCAATTATTAGTTGTTGTGACATGAAATACTTTAGGATGTGGTCATTAATTAAGACCAAGTGTAAGTGAATGACATGTTTGAGAAGAAGTGCAGTTTTTAGCATAGACGGCGTGTTGCCAAGTCTAGGAATGTCGATTGACTGAAACGTGACGTCACATCATTATGTGGTGATATTATGGCGAGTGAAGCGGTGAAGAAGTCCGTGAGTATTTTGTGTTATTATGTTTGTAATACGAAGTAATGCAGAAAGTGCTTACTTCATAATCGTCGTTTGAAGGCTACTAATTATAACAGTGCTTGACTTTTTCACTGTGCATTAAAATTTCATTTAGAAATCCCGGTGCGAAAAGTGACGATGTGGTAGGCCTATGTGCCCAAGAGATGGTATAACCTTGAGATCCACTTCACGTTAGCGGCTGTTGTTGTTTATGTGTAAACTTGGCCAGAAATACGGTGCCAGTATACTCAGTTTGTTGCCTCGTTTCGTGGTACGTATTTATTTTAAATGGACAACGCTTTTTCTTGAAGATATTAAAAACATCTGTCATGTCATGATCAAATAGAAATGTCTGTTTGAGAAAGTGACGATTTTTTTAAAAGTAGGTCGCGGAGGTAAGACGAGGAACTCGCAGTGCTGTTAACAGCAGTTTGTCGGAACGAAAAGAAATGCCCGTAAATTCGAATGCATTGTTAGAAGTGAATTTTTCAAACGTTCACGAGGTGTATCAGTGTGAAATGTAAAATAAAAGCGAAAGTAATGGGTGCAGATATTGCATAACAGGAGGTAATTGTAGTTTTTTATTTAGACACGTCGTGCCAGAAAAGTTCATAATATTTTGCGTTCTATTAATCATAGATTAACAGAACAGAGTCCTTATGTCTTGTTAGCATTAAATTACCCATGAATTCATTTTTATGATACCAAGGTGCTCTCACACACATGTATAATTTGTAGGATGTATTTCAATTAATGTTGCCTCTTCTCTGACTATGTGAATTGACATTTTGCTGTTGTCTGTATCTTACCAACATGATGTGTGAAGAGGGTTGCATCTGTTCCATATTTATAAACAAAGTTTATAGCTTCTATAATCATTATATTGTCGGTTTATAAATAATTAGGTGGGACTGTTAAATACAACTGATTCATATTTATACTCAAACCGTACGAATTAAGAATTCATGGCATCATATTCTTTACAATCTCATATTGTATCCAGATTTTATTTTAAATCATGTATTTAAACAATTTAAAATTTAAGAAGTGGTTTCAAACTTTGATGGTTCTCCTGTGCCATTGATTCATTGAGACAGTTTTTAAAATCTGCATCTGTGAGAGGCCTTCATTTTATGAAAATTATTCGTACTAAGTCTGTGTGTAACTAGAATTTTATTTCTCACTTCTGCACACAGAAAAGCCACAGCTTTTTTTTCTTAAATAGTGGTGTATTTTACCTGTTAAAATAAAATAAGTGTGGTGTGTATTGGTGTGGTTTCTATGTGTAAATTGAACATTAGGCATGCTGAATTTCATGTGCTCATTCAGGGCAGTAATTTGTTAACAAACTTGGTTACTGCGGGGGTGTTACTGTGTTGAGAGAGTTAACGGTATGGACATACTTTATCAGTTCATAACATACAAATAATTCAGTTGTGCACATAGGATTATGCCATGACTGACATGCGTGCATTTCTTTATCCTATGTATGCGTGGAAACACAAAATTGTATGTAGAAGTATGTTGTTCTTGTTTCTTTAGTCTCCACAGCCCCCCCCCCCCCCTTTCTCACAGCTAGGATGACAGTTGATGCTATAATGGATAGCTTTCCTGTTTTGTATTTGATAGGTCCCAGGTTCAGATTTCAGCCCAGAGACCAGGTGTCTGAACTGAACTTCTGGTGTGTATCTTGCCTCTCTTTCAACATCACTGTGCAGCATGCCCAGTGCCCGTAAAGTGCAGCTAGTTGTATGCTCAAAATAGTCTAATTTATATTCATAACATGATAGTTTTCTGTGATAAGGGATTCTTAGACCCCAGCCCACCACCTAATCTCACATACCACCCCATATAGGCAGTCTCTGACTGCTTATTTAATGCCTCAACTCAAACCTCTGTGAACTGTACTTAGTGAGTGCATTTTAGGGTAATTTAAACTTAAAACTCTTCCATCCTGTCAGCAGATGGAATTTAAAGTTTCACATCATTGAAGGTTTAATATCTCTGTCTATCCTTAAATTCAGAGAATGCATCATACCTTTCAGTTTGGATGCATTTGTCTTAATGTCTGTTATTTAAACACATAACAAACAAATTTTGTATTATATATTTAATATTATTTTCACTGTGCATGTTTATTAACACAGTAAACACTATACCAACACATGCACTTACTATTAAAACATTAATAGTTTTAAAAAACCAAGCCCTACATATGTTTCGGCCAGCTAACTGGCCATCTTCAGGGGCAACTAAAATTTTTTATACAACACCCACACATCTTATCATTAACCTATTGAACGTGATTATGCTGTGGAACGCTAGTTGCCCCTGATGATGGCCAGTTAGCTGGCCGAAACATATGTAGGGCTTGGTTTTTTAAAACTATTAATGTTTTAATAGTAAGTTCATGTGTTGGTATAGTTTTTACTAGTGTTTGTATTATATGTATCGTGCATTCTGTCATAAGTTCAAGTCCAACCAATGCACAAGAATTATTAACAAAGTAATACTAAAATATATAAAAGCTGTTTTAAAAAAAGCTTTTATATATTTCAGTCGTCTAGGTCGAGTCATGTAACAGCATTTGTATGTGATAATTTTTACTGTGTTATGTGAAGTGTTGGCTTACATCACTGACTTAGACACATTGTGTTGTTTACTCTTAACGTTTGGTTTTGTGACTGTGGACATCAGTTCATGTTAATGTTGTAAGCGGCATGTGTGCTTTCAATGTAATGCTGAGTGTGTGTGTGTATCTGGATGCCGTGGATGTTTGTGATTCTTTGATGCGCCCCCTGAGGATGGCAACTTGATTGCCCGAACGTATGTAGGGGTTACAAATATACTTTGTTAATAATTCTTGTGCATTAGTTGGTTTGACTTGAACATAACAAACTAACTAACTAACGCCATGCAGCAGAGTCCTTCCTGAGACACAAACAGGTCGTCAGCTAGTCAAGAAATTGTCTGCATTGTATGGAACATGAAGGTTCATCACAGCGTTCACAAGCGCCCGCCACCTGTCTCAATCCTGAGCCAGGCCAATCCAGTCCATGCCCCCAATCCCACTTCTTGAAGATCCATTTTAATATTATCCTCCCACCTGCACCTAAGCCTTCCAAGTGGTCTCTTTCCGTCAGGTCTTCCCACCAAAATACTGTATGCACCTCTCCCCTCACCCATACGTGTTACATGCCCAGCCCACCTCATTCTTCTTGATTTGTTAACCCAAAATAATATTTGGTGAGTAGTACAGATCATAAAGTTCCTCTTTATGTAGTCTTCTCCACTCTCCTGTTACCTGACCCCTCTTAGGACCAAATATCTTCCTCGGCACCGTATTCTGGAACACCCATATCCTACGTTCATTCCTCAGTGTGAGAAACCAAGTTTCACACCCGTACAAAACAACAGGCAAAATTGAACATGTAAAGACTGAAATACACAAAACTAAATTTTCTTCTGAGGTGTTGTAGGTTTGGAACTTGGTGCTTCACCCTAATGGAGGAACACAGATTGAGGGTGTTTGAGAGCAGGGTGCTCAGAGAATGTTCAGAGCTAAGACGGAGGAATTGACAGGAGGGTGGAGAATAGTTCTTACTGAATAGCTTCATAATTTGTGCTGTTCACTACATATTACTATGGCGATCAAATCAAAGAGGATGGGATGAGCGGGGGATGTGGCACGGGTGGGACAGACAAGTGGGTGTGTGAAGGGTTTTGGTCACAAAACCCAAAGGAAAGATACCTCTTGGGAGACCCATATATAGACGGAAGAATTATGTTAATGGATCGTTAATAATTTGAGTGCAGTGATGTGGATTGGATATTGGCTGTTAGTTATATCGCCCTGGAATGTTATCCTTTGTCTCTTAAGATGTGGTCAGTATATTTTTGTGTGTAAGCTGATTAGCAGAGTCCAAGCATATTTATGTATGTTGCAAAATATCAATTGTCAAATACCCTTTTCCCTCTGAGGGATAAAATAATTTCTTGAAATCCGTATTTTTCATATTACAGTGTATTTTGGTAAATTGGTCTGTGAGAAGGATACGCAGTTTGTACAAGGAATGTAAGAAATGATATAGCATGGAACAGTTGTGAATATGGTAAAGTAGAGAAGTAAAGAAATGAATTATCCCGTAAGTTTAAGGGAGGAGGAAGCAGTACATATTGTATGAAATTGTGGCGAAACAAGAAATTGAAGGGTGGAATTGCTGTGCGAGATGTAATTAATGGGGACTTGGCATGCAGGGATATACAGAATTTTTCTGAAGTCTGCTTTAGGTTAAGTATAAGACAGCAAATTAAAATATGAGCATAAATAAATAGAAATTAAATTAAGTTGCAGACCAACTGATGCACACTTAAACCACTTTTTATGTAGCTTTATTATTAAAATTGTTAAAATTGTACCCCTACACGTGTTTCGATCCTAGGATCATCGTCAGGGGGTTTTTTGCTAAAAGCTACAGTCACTTCAAACACATGATTTTAAATATTCTATCGGCACTTTAAAACTTATATATTATAAGTTAAAATCTTGTAAAAAGACTCGTTAAAAGTTGTAAAATTGTAAAAGTACTGTAGATAGCAGATTGTGGAAGTGCTATCTACAGTACTTTTACAATTTTACAACTTTTAACGAGTCTTTTTACAAGATTTTAACTTATAATATATAAGTTTTAAAGTGCCGATAGAATATTTAAAATCATGTGTTTGAAGTGACTGTAGCTTTTAGCAAAAAACCCCCTGACGATGATCCTAGGATCGAAACACGTGTAGGGGTATAATTTTAACAATTTTAATAATAAAGCTACATAAAAAGTGGTTTAAGTGTTCATCAGTTGGTCTGTAACTTAATTTAATATGACGAAGATGCACGGTGTCAACAGTGTGAAAAATAGAAATTAGTATCGGATATTCAGTGGCAGTCAGTGTTGCACATAATTGTAAACCTGCTTGGGGAAGATATGTCCAACATCCTGTTTCTATACTGGCATGGTCGTGTGTGAGTGTGTCAGAGTAGTGATGTCAGTATTCAAGACACCCTGTGCAGAACTGTATCAAAAACTGAATTTATTTGTTACTAAATACAGGAGCCTGTAAGTCATTTCATTTCATTTATTCATTCATTCATCCATTTAGTCACAAAATGTGACATTGGACATGTCAAATTGAGTTTACAAAACCAACTTTTAATATATAATAACAATACTACTTTAAACAAATATACATAACTGATAACACTCATATAGTCATATAAACCACGTATATTTGGAATGACATGTATTCATCCACTGAATAAAATGCTTGTTGTAACAGAAAGGATCTCAACTGTCTTATAAAAACTTTGTCTTTGTCCAGTTTTTTAATGTAATCTCGCACCTTCTTATTGCAGTTTAATTCCTCTATTTACTGAACTTTTCCTGAAAATATCTGTATTGCAGAATTGAACATGTAGATCCAATTTTCTTCACCTATCGTATTTGTGAATTGTGCAGTTCGTTCCAGAAATTGTCTTTTTTAATATAACATTATTTCAAGTATGCATAAACAAGCAACTGTGAGTATCCTGTAATCCTTAAATATCTCTCTACAGGACGTATGTTTATTAACACTACTCATTAATCACAGAACCTTTTTTTGCAATTTAAATATTTTAGTACTTTCATTATCCCTGCCCCCAAAAATTATACCATATCTCAGGAGTGACTGAAAATTTGCATAATAAATACTTCTTATCATATGCGTGCTCATTACTTCCTTGAGAGATGTAATATTGTACTATACTTTACTCATGCGACGATAATATTGAAATGAATCTTCAAGAAGTGGGATGGGAGGGCATGGACTGGATTGATATGGCTCAGGATAGGGACAGGTGGCGGGCTGTTGTGAATGCGGTAATGAACCTTTGGGTTCCATAAAATGCTGGGAATTTCTTGACTGGCTGACGACCTGTTAGCTTCTCAAGAAGGACTCTGCTCCATGAAGTTAGTTAGTTAGTATACTTTACTCAGTTTTAGGCTTAGATGCATTACCTGCACATTCCATTTTAGATTTTCTGTGATATATATGCCTAAAAATTTTAATTTTGATTTATAGCAAATATTCATACTATTGAAAGTGACTCGAGGTTTTAAGGGATTTCTGTTTTGTCTAGTATGGAATGACACTACTATTGTTTTTTGTGTTTATGAAAAGGCTGTTTTTGTTAAACCAGGACTCTTAACTCCCTCATAACCGTTTTCATTCTTAGGTGAAGAGCACTTTCATCTTTTCAATAACCAGCAAGTTAATATCGTCTGCAAATAAAACCAATTTTGGTCCTTGAATATTTGCTAGGAGATCATTTATATATAGTAGAAATAATAGCGGTCCAAGAATTGAGCCTTGCAGTACACCATGTTTTATTTCCCTGCCCAAAGAAATATATTTATTCTGAACAGAGATTCTGCTATCACATTGGTTAATTTCGACATATTGTTTCTGCTGAGCTAAGTATGATTTAAACCACAAGTTTTATTTGTCAAGTATACCATATAAATTTAGTTTATGAATTAGTATGTCGTGATTTATAACGTTGTATGCTTTTGTTAGTCAACAGATATTCCAGTTACAGCCTCCTGTATACTTTCAAGGACAGATTGGGTAGCTGTTTCAGTGGATTTATTCTCCCTGAAACCATTCTGGGCTTCCGTTAATATGTTGTTTTTTTGTTACAAATGATATTAACCTATTATACGTTAATTTTTCCAATATTTTTGGAAAAACAGATAGAAGTGATATTGATCTATAATTCTGTACTTCATGAGTATCCTCTTTTTTTAAAAAGAGGTTTTACTTTAGCTGTTTTCAACCTGTCTGGAAAAGTACCTGATTCAAAAAAGGTTCTTTAGCTTCATTTCTTTTTTGCAATCAATAAAAGGTCCTTGAGAGAAATTAACAAGTGTCTCATAATGGAATATTTCTTACTGATGTATGAGAAATGACCATGCACCATTATCTAGTAGAACTGGTGGGCAAAAAACATTGTTACCAGTATTTTGAAGTGATTTAAATGTTGTAGACCGTATTCTGAACTCATGAAATTGTTTTCAGTTCTTGGTGTTAACAGTTCATCATGCATCATTCTTCTGGTTCATAACTAACAAACTAACTCATGGAATAGAGTCCTTCGTGAAAAACTGATAGCTCCTCAGCTAGTCAAAAACATTCCCACAATTTATGGGACCCAAATGTTTATTAGCATACTCACAAGAGCGCACCACTTGGCCCTGTCATAAACCAGATGAATCCAGTCTATTCCTTGCAGTCCTGTCTCTTTAAGATCCATTTTAATATTATCTCTGTCTTTGTCTTCCATGTGGTTTCTTTCCTTCAAGTTTTCCTACCAAAACCCTGTATGCATTTCTGTTCTCCTTATATGTGTGCCACATGCCCTGCATATCCTATCCTATCCATAATTTGATCACCTGAATAATATTTAGTTATGGGTACAAATTGTGAAGCACTTTACTATGCTGATTTTTATCTAGCAGTGGCAAATTCACTAAATGAAGACTACAAAATGAAGTTATAGCTCTGGGCCTGATGTAAAGAACTGCTTTGGTGTGCAGTCGTATACTTTTTATTTCACTGTAAAACTTTGACAGGTCAAAGCAGGAAATGTATCTTGTGCAATACAGATAAAAAAAAAACTGCACTCATTGATGTAATCTGTGGTGTTTTGGGTAATTACACGGCGTCGTGTGGTAATTATGTACCGACGTTTCGGGACAACATGAAATCAAGGATTGCACTCGTTGAGTTTAATAAAATTCCAAGGAAATTCTTTGATTTTACACTGAATGAAAATTCATTCGTTTTCTCATTAGTAGAACGATTTTTGATTTGTCAGTGATAGTTACACAAAGAAACCACATTTTTAATGATCAGTAGAGTCATTTCATATGACACCATCACAGGCCATAACCCGACTCCCTCAATATTTGGGCAGAATTTGGTGAAATCAGCCCTTCACGGGTATGGGTTACAGTAATGTAATTTGAGAGGGAATTGATTAACCTTTCTGGTGTCTTACACACTACATATACAGATAAGAACTTCTAATAGTCGTTTTATTTCGCCTTTCCCCTTGGATTTCTCAAAATGTTGTCATTTTTTGCACCAGATATGTTTTCTGCACACCATTATGCTCTGACCATATAATCTTATTTCAAGCTGGAACTGCCATGGGATCATTTGATATAAAATCATACACCTTATACAGTTACACATATAGTAGAGATAAGGCAGTCTCAAATCTGCGGTCTTCTGGGGTATTACGAAGCCGCGTAATACCCCAGAAGACTGCAGATTTTATCAACATCGTGGCGGAAGCCTGGAAGCAAGGCGGTCTCACTTTTAATATTGCATGGGAAACACCTATGCAGGGCATACACAAAAGAATGGTGCGGTTTTAATAGTGATTCCTATTGAAACCGCACCATTCTTTTGTGTATGCCCTGTATAAATTATTGGCTGATTTGGAGGGCTTGTAGTTTCCTATTGAAAACACATATGGAAAACTTTTTCCTACAGAGCAGTCTTCCGGTGTTAAATTTCTTCTTTGTATGTGTAAGTTTATATTTTTTCTGCTAGTCCATACAGGAGCTCAAGGACAGAATCACTAATGAAGTTAGATAAAATCCAGTTTTTAAATCTATTTCCTTGTTGATTGCTCTCTCTCTCTATATATATATATATATATATATATTTGATTTATTTTGTATATTGACTTTTTCTTTATCCAGTAGGTCTTTCAATCTCTCCTGGATTTACGGAATGTATGAAAAAATAAATACATAAATGCTGTAATGACAGTCAAGTGGGATATGCTATGACAAGTGTGGGATGAAATTTCCACTATATGGGATGTGTGTCATATTTCCAATGGAGCCCACACTGAGCACCTGTGATCACGTATAAAGAAATATCGATGCCAGGAGAATGTTTTGTAGTAAATGAGGTCTTTGTGTGTTCTGCTGTTCGTCCCATCGCTACCCTGTTAGTGGGAAAATTCTGAACTTACGTATATGTGGAAAAGCACTCGAATATTAGCAGACTGCCTGGCAGTAAAGAAGTTTTCCATATGCATTATTAATAGCACGTTAGAGGCCCTCCAAACCAGATACTGATTTGTAGCAACTCTATACATAGAAGCCTGTGAGTTGAAATTCTGTTCTTGATCTGTCCCCATGTAGTATGCCTTTGTTACAGTTACAGATACATGGACTAGGTGGCAGTGACTGCCGAAAACAATCTGCCAGTATATCAGTCAGAAGTTTCCTGTTTTTAAGTTGGTATTGCAGCCTTTACCTTTGCTGGTAATGGTTTTGTCTGGGTAGGCACATTGCTCATCCTGTCTGACTTTCCTTACAGAACTTCTGCAGTTCATGGCATCCATATTTAGTGAGATTCTAATTTTGTTGTATTTCTGAAGGGCTTTAATTCATAAGATGATCAGTATAAGGGTTATCTGTGGAAACTGTAGCTAGAAAGGGGGTTTGCATTCATTAGTATTTGGATAATATCTGCTGGCATGTTACAAAGACTGTATTCATATGCCATGGAAATGAGTACCCTGAACCATTGTTTACTTGTAATCTGTGGTCTTTTGGGTGATTACACGGTGTCGTGAGGTAATTATTGTTTACTTATCAGCATACATTTTTATTTCCTTTTCAAGGTCACCTGTTGATGTAGAGGTTGACGTCTTGTTAGTGTGGTTTCAAAAGTATGGCTGCTATTGACACACATTATCAGAAGAGGTGTGTTAGTGTACTTTCTGCTGGCTGCAGCTGAAGGAAGTTCTATAATCTGTTGAGTGTTTTGTGTTAAGGAAGGTGTAATACAGTAATGTAGAAAATTGGTAGACAGGATGAATATTAAAATGTGCATATTTGAAAGTGTTTGAAAAATGAGGTGTTTATGAATATTAGACTCTAATTGAGCAGAACTCAGAAGAAATTGAAAATAATTGTTGAAAAGATCATAGTGACATATGAGGATGTCAGTGCAGTGAATATTCTGGGTTGTGACGCTGTGCAGTAGAAGATTGCTGACCTTTCAGAGGAGCAAAATGCCTTCAACGTTAGGGAAGAAGTAAGCCACATAGGTAAAATGGCCACTTCGCATATCAGAAACTCAGATGAGATGATACTAAAGTTGATATTAACCATTGAAATTAACATGTTATGGTAGTAGTACCATAATTCAATGTGCCATAAGATGCCACATTGAATTTAACTTCTGGATAGTGGACCATAGCAGTAACTACATACCACTTGCCCTATAAGAAGCAGTTATGCATTTTGCCCATACTGTGTGTTTGTGTGTATTTCATGTTATTCTCAGAATAATAAATAGTGGTCATTTCTGTAAATGCCATTGACTTTTAGTCTTGGTAATGAAGACTGTGTTTTCTGTGGGATGGGAACTGAATTTTTTAAATGTTAACTTGACCTTCAGGCTTCAAAGGGTTACAGATGTTAACTGTTATATGGAATTATCTTGCTCAGTCTAAGATCCTATAGTAAGATTTTGTGTATTAGAGAACATGCCAATATTCGAAGCATTTATGTTTGAATTGTACGTATGAAGTACAATATGTGGACTAAATTTTTCTGGCTGAAGGTTTTGTCCATTAGTGGCATTTTGTGAAGATAATCAACGTTTGGATTCTATAGAAATTGAGCAATTACTTGACCAGTAAAGTGACTCTTTGCTTCGTAAGATGGTTTCATGCTGCGTGGCAGTACAAACTTTCAACATGTGCAGTGCAGCGCTCATGTTTCCAGAAAGCACACCGATTTTGCAAACTTCAGCTGAGGGGTAAAACAGCCTATCAGTTGAGTATCCAACTCAGACCCTTAATGGAGCTTACTTATTATGTATATGTAAACATGGTTAACTTGCCCCTGTATGTAATTAAGCACCACACCATGAAGGTGTATGGGAGGGTGGAGGTATAGCACCATGTATTCTTAACTTCAGCAGTGGATGGAGGTAACTGGCATGCTGCCAGTAGAGAAGCCATCTTTGTGTGCACTGCTGACATAATTAAGCTCGCGTTATTACAGCTACTGTACGCGGTACATATGTTTTATAATCTGTGCTGATGACCTGCTGTGTCTGCAGCTAACACAGTAGGGTCTCTGTTTTTTGTGCGCTTCTAAGGTTTTCATTTGACTCACCATGGCGTTTTGACTAACTGTAAATTACTGTGTTTGGGAATATTGGACATGACACAGAACATATCATTGTTGCATCCAGAATTGTTGTATAATGGTGCTGTACGGCTTATGTAAGTATTCAGCGTGAGGATTCCTTTTCTTTTACAGAATATAACAGCAGACACGGAGGCTAAGAAGGCAGCAGGACACGGTGAAGCAGCCGGTTCAGACGAGGAAAGTGTGGACTCACTGCTGGGAGAACCAGCTCATCATGCTCGCCGACCGATGAATGCATTCCTCATCTTTTGTAAGCGGCACCGTGGCGTTGTACGAGACCGTTACCCACACCTTGAGAACCGTTCAATAACAAAAATCTTGGGCGAGTGGTGGGCAAATCTTGAGCCACCTGAGAAGGCATCATATACTGAACTTGCACACCAGGTGTGTCGAGGCAGTTATACGTCTTCGATGTAACATTTTATATAAAATGAACTGCCCTGGTTCAGAACTTATGTTACACTGTAGGTCAACCTTGCTTTACTGCAAAATGGTGGGGCTGTACCTGGAGGCACCACATTGACAGCAAGAGGTTTCTATGATGGCATTACCTTGAATCAGTTGGAAGGTTTTAGAAATATTTTTAACCCTTCAGAAATAACATTCTTGACAGTTTAAGTCTTCTGGGACATGACGCTTTGTTGCGTGGGTACTTTTCTGACATTTTGAAGGCAATATTATCTTTCTAAATGTCGGGAACTGCTCACCCAGCAACACAGCGTCACATTTCAGAAGAATTTACTCACCCAGCAACACTACCGTGAGAACCTCAAATCTGAAACTAAAAGTCTTTTATGAATCCTTTGAAGGATGCATTGTTTTGGGCTGATTTAATTTAAATGAGACTGCCAACCACTATAGTGATAACAGAGCTCTTGACACTGGTGGGTCAGGAAGAGGCACTGTACCGTCTCCTACACTTTTGTGGGAAATACATGAACAGCCAATCAATGAAGCAACTCATAAACCAAATGTTGAATTTTATGTAAGTGTTTTTGGGGATGTTTAATGTTGTGTAATCCTTGTATTTTCAGTACAAAGAAGCATTCCTGAAAGCAAATCCTGATTTCAAGTGGTACAAGCTGCCTGCTCCGCCGTTGCGTACACTCGTCACACGTCCATCCAATCAAAACAAACCCCATAAATTAGAGTGTCAGTTAACCTGTGGTCCCATCACACCAGGCAAACTGGCAGGTCAGTAAATTTTTGTTCCAGGTGGTTTAAATGATCCCTTGATTTTGTTCGGAAATTTCGTAAATACACAAAATGAATTAGTGTTAGATTAACCAGTACTCGCTGTTACGTATTATAGTTTAATGCTATGGAACATATTCAGTTGACACAGTGCAATGAAGTAGAGAAATAAGCAGTACTTCGCTTGTGCTGTGTAAGTTTCTAGGTAAAAGAATAACTTAAAGATTGTACTGAAATTCCCCGCATTTTATAGAACCCTAAAGTTCAATGCCAGATTAATCCAGCCCGTGTCTTCCTATCTGTTTCTCTAAGATCCGTTCTAAAATTATCCTGCGATGTATGCATAGGTCTTCGAAGTTGTCTCTTTGCTTCCAAGTTTCCTGCCAAACAGATCCCCGTTTCTTTAAAAAAAATTTGTTTTATGTGAATTTATTCTTCTTCTCTCTCTCTCTCTCTCTCCTCTTCCCCCCCCCCCCCCCCCCCCCATATTCTGGAACATTTTATTGTTTATCCCAAATATCTGTAGGGGTGAATTTACTTTGTGATTTTTATGAACATGTGCTCTTTATTTCTGTTGGGGCAGGGTTTCATAACGCTCCCCTCTGTAATGCTGAAGCATACTGTATGTATATCGTTTATCAGTCTTGGGCTGTGTTATGCAGTAACTAAGTGTCTTATTCCAAAGCTAAAAAGTATGGTCATGCGGCAGGCGTAAAATGTTTGGAGAGGTTTTTTTATGTTTTCTCTCCCCATCTCATTACTGTTGTTATCCATAAACTAACACCTTTACAGATTTAGGTCATAGGCATTGTCCAGAATATTTTGTCTTCTCGTTTGTTATCTAAAAATATAAAGATTGAAACATAAAGAACTCTAATTTGCTTGATCTGTTGTGTCGGTACGCAACTTCATCTCGTATGCTAAGGGAAAAACATAGCCTGAGGATTTTATATTGCTGTCACCGTGCATTTTCACTAATTCAATTTATTTTACACCAACTAATGCACACGTAAAACCACTTTTTTTAAGTTTTTATTGTAAAATGTACCCCTACACGTGTTTCGATCCTCGGATCATCGTCCCCCTGACCCATCGACCCCTGACGATAATCCGAGGATCGAAACACGTGTAGGGGTACATTTTACAATAAAAACTTCAAAAAAGTGGTTTTACTTGTGCATTAGTTGGTGTAAAATAAATTGAAATAGCCTGAGGATGTTAGAGAGCAGGCTGCTGAGGGAGATATTTGGGCCTAAGAATGAGGAGGTAACAGGAGGAAATTGCGTATGGTTTGTACTGCTCACAAAATATTATTAAAGTGATCAAATTAAGAAGAGTGAGATGGGTCGGGCATGTGGCCTGTGTGGGGGAAGGGAGAGGTGCTTACAGGATTTTGGTGGGGAAACCTGAGGGAAAGAGACCACGTTGAAGATTTAGACTTAGATGAGAGGATAACATTAAAATGGATCTTAAAGAAATAGTATGGGAGTGGGTGGACTGTATTGTCTAGCTGAGGGTAAGGACAAGTGGCAGGTTGTTGTGATTATGGTGATGAATCTCCAGATTCCATAAAATAGGAGGAATTTTCTGACTAGGTGAGGAACTCTTACCTTTCCAAGAAGGAGTCTGCTCTGTTGAGTTAGTTAGTTGGTTAACATCATAACATTACCTTGGCATACACATTCCAACACCGGCTCAAATCAGTGTCTACAATGCTTGCTTGTTTTGCTAGCTTGAAGTTTGGCTGTTTGTTAGTTTTGGTACTGCTGGTTCCTTAGACCTTTTTTAAAAATTACGTTCTTAGTTTGTCTAAACTATTAACATGTCCTATAATCTGCGTTAAAGCAAACTTGGTTCCCCTTTTTTGTACACGGTTTTTTATTAATCCATTTTGCTACCAAAAATACAAAGATTTAACATATGCAGAACTATATTTTGCTTGGTTGTTATGGGAGTGAGACTGGTCTCTCACACATGACGGAGGGACATAGCTAGGCGTGTTTCGAGATATGGGTGCTGAGGAGTATATTTGGGCCTAATCGAACGGAAAGAGGGGAGGGAGAAGACTAAAACGTGGAACTTAATGATCTGTACTCATCACCAAATATCATTCAGGTGATCAATCAAGAAAAATGAAGTAGGCGGCATGTAGCATACGTATGGGGGAGAGGAAGGTGTATACAGATTTTGGTGGAACCTGAGGGAAAGGAACCACTTGAAGACCTAGCATAGATGGAGGATATATTAAAATGGATCTTCAAGAAGTGGAGGGTGGGCATGACTGGATTGATATTTGGCTCAGGATAGGGCAGGTTGCGGAGCATTTTTGTGACGTGCGGTAATAACTTCGGTTCCATAAAACGCTGTGAATTTTTTTGACTAGCTAGGACCTGTTTAGCTCTCAAGAAGGCTGTGCTACCATGGACTAGTTATTATTCTATTATGTAAGTAATGTCTTTTTCTTTTAATTTGAATTTCTTTTGTTGCTGTTCCTGAACTTACATACTGTCATGGTAAATTCCAAAAGTGAAGACTTTCATGCAAGAAAGCTCGGTGTATTGGTGACATGACCAAAGAAACACCCTGTAGTTCATACCTTTGAAAGGTACAATAATGAACAATGTTCTTAATGGATTTTATTGTTCGTCCTCAGGAAGAAAGTCAGATGGGAGGTGAGTAGCCTTCTGGCCTCTCCCCTCAACAACAACCAACCACCACATCTACATCTCCAACTATGTACTAGAACCTCGAAAGACGATATGCAGGAATAATGGGTCTCCATTGAAGCAGCACTACTGGGGATTCAACAGTATAAGTACAAACTGAGAAGGAGAAACGTTTAGGAATGGACCAAGTGAGACTTGTGCTTCAACTACTCCAGACTTCAGGTCTTCATCATCTAAGTCCTTGTCCATGGGATTATCCCCAGTTAACTTTATGTCACCCTTTACAAAACTAAGAAGCCATGCAGCAAATCAGTTAAGTTCACTTCAAGAAAGAAAGACAAACTCTCGTAGGGCAAGCGTTGATTCAGTAACAAATAAATCGAAGGATACAAAATTAGGTAACATAAAGGAAAGTTGTTCTAAGACTAAAGGAAGTCACAGCAACTTAACTTTTGTGTCCATGGTGCCAAGTTTAGATCCAGTGTCGAAGCTGAAAGATGTGGGTGGTCCTGCGAAGTTGAGGGCCAGGCACCATCGAAGCATGAGCCACAATAAAGACGATCGTATAGGTGGTTCAGAAATGGTTTGTGCACCATCCGCTGTGATCCGTCAGCATATCTCCATTAAGAGGGAAGGGGACGAGGGACTGTCTGGTGTCCGACATAATAGCAATCTGGAGACGACAATAAAGGCATCACAGCAACAAATCATCGATAGAGTAGTTGATAGACTCTGTGGCTTCACAGAACATCATGCAAGATCACCATCACCATCACCACCATCGAACTCGAGCACTGACTGCAATAATACTTTTTTAGTGGAAAAACCCCAGCGTCCAGAGACCTTGCCTACACTTCAATCTCCATCCAAACAACAAAGAACCATAATGTCGCCACCTTTTCATTTGACGAATAATAGTGTCATCTGTAGCAACATTCTTGTGCCTAAGAGTAGAGGCAACTGTACATCAACACTAATCAAATCTCCGTTAACACTAGATGATCACAGCATCAGGACAATTTCACCAGGTAAATATGTCTGTACCACAGAGGACTTGGAGCATGGTTTGAACATGGAGTCAAGTCGTGAATTCGATTTCAAGACTATAAACAATAATGTGTATATTAGTAATGATATTGCATCAGAGATGTGTAAAGAGAGCAGGCTGGAGAACTGTAGGCCACAAGGGTGTTATCACAGCATTGGTGATTATGACATAAATCATGCTTCAGAAGTTACAGATTGTGGAAATACCTACAATGTGGCCAGGGCTGTGGAGACTGCAAATTGGAAGTGTGACGTCCAGTGTGAAAATCGTGTTAGTTCTTCACCCTGCCTGTTGAATTCTGATAAGATTGTAACCTCTGATCTTTGTGATAAGTTAACCAAGACTGTTGATGTGATTGCAAATTACACGGAACCAAAGCCAACATGCTGTGAGTCTGAAAGAAGTTTTGAAGAACCATCAAATGTATTTGACTTTTCAAGGACTTCTGAAAGAGAAGAAAATAATTGCAGTAGTGTATTCCAAAATGAAAATACTTCTAAGCTGACTGGTTGTTCAAAGCACAGTTGTCGTGATAACAGAGGAGTGGGTTGCATGCCAAAATTGGAAGTGGGGTTAGACAATGTTGAGCAAAATGGGTTAGTGTTCCCAGCACTGTATAATGACGACAATAAAGTAAGGACAGTTTCAGTTCGCAGTCCACCAGGACAGAACACTAAACCAGAAGAGCACTTGGAGAGTCAGGAAGGAAAAGTTGTGCCTCTGACAAGGTTGCATGATTGTGCTGTGGTGAAGACACTGGCAAGCTGCAAGCCAGCAGTAAGTGAACAGGAGCAGCTTACATCTCCCATGTTTAACGAGTCATGTGCAACAAATAGTGATAGCTTTGTATCAAGTGATGGATCTGAAAATGTAGTTAGAGATGAAAATGATAGAGTAGAGAAACCTCCAAAATCAGGTGCTGACAATACTTTTAATGGCGTTCCTATGGCAACTTCAGGTTGCACTGCTAAAAAATTTGATCCTGCAAATTACGAAGTCAAAAATGGTGAGGCAGATATAATCAGGCCAAAGCAGTTGATTTGCTGTTCACAGAACACTACCTCAAAATTATCCATGCAAAATTCGCTGGAACATATGATGAACGGCACAGATAATGTAAAAGAAACCTCAGGTGTTACCACATTTGATAATATATCTACTCCAAAGATTTCTGAAGGCAGGAGAACTTCCCAAGACTTTCCCAGTGAAGGTGTTTGTGTATCACTGAGGCCAGAGACATTAGAGTACACCACTGATACGACTGTAACAAAATCAGATTCTGTGTTAAAACATACAAGCAATTGGACCAGGGTTTCAGAGGATGAATCTCCTGCAGCTGCTGAAAACCCACAGCTGCTTCCAAGCCAAAGTGAAATACAACGAAGGAAATCTTTACGTACCTGTAAAGGGCAGCGTTACCGAGAGTTTATGAGTGAAGGTCGCCTTGTACTTGGAAAACGGACTCGGAGAAACTTGATCTGCAGCAGTGAAAGGTAAATTATATTATTCCCAAATTTTAATATTATAACAATTAGTGTTTTGCCCTAAATTTATCTGTCCCTTTTACAGACTGGCAGACTTTTAACCTTGAATTTTATTTTGATAATTGTGCCCAGAAAATGGAAACAATATATACTGCTGAAACGTTCATAAACACGTACCAGATAACCTGGAAGGCCACACTTAATATTATACGTGTTCTGTGCAGTTGTTTTACATATGTAAGTGCAGTGGTTGGTAATAAAAACTTACATCTGAAAGACCACAATTTGAAATACAGACAGAAGTACAGTTGTGACCAGATTACTTGCTGGTTGTTGGCACAAGGTTGAAGAGGGAAGCACTTTGTATGCACCAGCAAGTGTTCCTATCCATTTCAGAAATGTCCACAATGACTGAAACTATTGATGTTCTCCAAACTGAGTAAATATTTTTGAAAGAGATATGACACTGCCTGACTGCTCCAAGGTGAGCGTAGCAGCATCCACATAGTGCCTTCTTTCTTTTCTTTATCATGTCCGGACCATTAAATTAAAGATTTTTTGCCCATTATTGGGCTACGTCAAATCCTTTTTTATTTGCAAGCCATAAATCCTCGAGGGTGCATTTCTGGGGGCAGTCCCTGCATGATAGGAGATGTCCCATATCTTGTACCTCTCCACAGCCACAATACAGGTCGTCGGAGTTTGTTTTGCCCCATTTCACCATATTTGTTTTTACTGGTGCCACCCCTGTTCTAATGCGGTTAAGAGATTTCCAAGTATTGAAATCAAGGAGGTGGCTACCAGGGCAAATCTGGGTAAGGGAGAAGTCTTCAGGTGGTTCAACTTGCACTGTTTCGAGGAAGCTATTTCGCGATTTTAATCTTCTCTGTGGTGTTCTGGCTCCGTAGAGTGCGTGTCGCTCATCGACAGTTTGCTTGATCTTCTGTCATAGTGCCAACTGCAGCTATGTGCAGTGTCAGATCAGCTAGCAAGTTATCTGGTCAATACTGTAGCATTCCTTGATCCAAGATAGATCACTTTCATTGTTTGTGCCACATTCCATAGTAGAAGGAATAACTTTGAGATTAATTCAATTCAATTTTATTTAGCATCCATAATTGCTACAAGAGTAACACTTGGACAAGTCAAGTTACACAAATTATACAATATAAAACACTCAATAAAACTATATTATATAATAACCATACAAAACCTTATAAAAATATTAAGTACAGGGTGCGTCAGTGAATCGGGCGATTTTGCAATGAGGCGTCCTGCCGAATGTCTAATGACGATTCACAGACGGCGTACAAAAAGGCGCCGCAGCACCAGTTGGAGTGTGAGTAGTGTCGGCATCCAGGATGCACGGGTTTGTGAGTGGATATGAAGAAGATGGCCCGTTACAGCTCAAGCCCTTTAAATGACGTTTTTAAAATCGCCTGATTCACTGACGCACTCTGTATATGGATTTGTTGCTTAAAAATCAGCTGCAAAAAACTCATTCAATGTATAAAGAAATGAAAGGTTGGATATGAGGATTTGAATGAAGTCCAGGAACTACCACCATGCCTGCACATCACTTTAATTGCCAGGGCTACGATACGTATTGGCAAAAATACAGAGTAAATTTTAAAGTACCTTTTATTGTTTTCTGTTAGATCTTCAGTAAGAAATGGGACAGTTAACATTTTTCTTGTGTTCCAGTAACGTTGATCTTCCATCATCTCAAGTTCCAAGGAGAGAAAGGCTTGATTCTGGCTCTTCAACCACTAGTGGGAAAACAGATAACTCAGACGCCTTTCGTGAATTGAGTCTTGAAATTAAGTCGACACTGAAGCCAACACCTTCAGGACTGATACTAAAAAAAAAGATGCCAACTACAAAGAGAGAAACCACTACTTCTAATCTGAAACATGGCAGTAGACGGACAGGAAAACATTTGAGGTATTATTGTGCCTCAGTTACGTTTAGTGATAAGTTTGTTTAAGGGATTTTGTTACTCAAAGTTGAGCTTTGTGTTTACAGTAAGTAGACAGTAGAACGGAAGTATGTTATTATGAGTACAGCTTGTTATGGGAATTTTATGTTTAATGTTCTATGTACCGTGCATTTTATCGTTAGTTTAAGTCAAAACCAACGAATGCACAAGATTATTAACAAGCATAAGATGTATTTTCAACCCCTACATGTTTCGGCAAGTAAATTGCCATCCTCAGGGGGTATTTATCAAAGAACTTTAAGTACTTATTGCATTCAAATACACAATAGTTGGTTTTACATTAGAAATATTTATGCCACTCACAATGTTTCAACATGGTATTACCTAAGAAGTAAACAGCCGGGTAGTACAGCCAGGGGTCTCCACCTTACAAAACCTGGAATTGGTTGAGAGACGGATGTTTGGAGACAGATTTTATGTAATAACACACTGCATTTTAACATTTGTATTTTAAACTGCAAAATCAGTGACTACGACATTTACCATTCAGAGACACGATGTACGCTGCAAATGTCTATGTACGTTGACTCCCTGATGATGGCTGAAATAGTCGACCAAAATATTATGCAGTAGTTGGAAATAAAAACCTTACATATATAAAAGAACTGCACAGAACATGTACAATATTAAGTATATTTCATACGCCAAATTTTCGCATCTGTAAACATTGTTCTGAAAGGGATAAGGATGGGTAATTGTAATTGTAATTTATTTCAAATTGAAACAGATCCAAATACAGGTCAGTTCACAAACCATTGGATATAGAATGTCATAAAATCATAAAAAATGTTCCAATTATTCATTGAAACAAGTCAAAATAAACATAATAAAAGAAATATATAAAACACAATCATTACTCACAGGTAAAAAATAATTACAATTATATTTGAAATACATGCAGACAAAAAAAAACATATTAACAATTCATACAATAGAATTCCTGTACGTGTACGTTGCTTCACTGTATCCCGTGGCTCAACAAAACTCGAGTACCAGGATTCTGCCATAGCACCTAGTATTTTCCAGAGTAATTATTCTTATTTAAAAATAAACACCAACAAAATGCACAACTTTCAAGGCGCAGACCAGCTCCTTATATCATGATACTATCCAACGCGTTTCGGCTCTTTGCGAGCCATCATCAGGGATCCTTTCTTTTATAAAAGTGCTTCACAAATGCAGCATCTGTTTGATTATTTAAAAATATGCACTATCTGGAGCATGAGTTAAAAACACACGAGTCATAAACAAAGTTAAAAAGATGATTTGTTAAATAACTTATTAAAAACACTGTTCACTATGTCTATTTGTAAAGGATGTTCGCACTTCTAAGGGTTTCATGAGATCGCGCACTACACTGTACTGTTTGCGATGGATTTTTGTAGCACGGCGATAGACACTCGCGCTGTATGTAGTGTTGTCGTTTGTTTACTTCACGTTGCAGTGCGGTCCTCCTGATGGTGTAGTATATATAAATATAAAATTTGATATGAAGAAGAAGTGGTTCTGGTGCAAGTATATTGTAGGGTTGCGTCTTGAAGTGTATTCGGTGAGAGTGAACTGTGTTATATAAAATAAAATAATAAAAAGATAATTAGTGAACAGTGTTTTTAATAAGTTATTTAACAAATCATCTTTTTAACTTTGTTTATGACTCGTGTGTTTTTAACTCATGCTCCAGATAGTGCATATTTTTAAATAATCAAACAGATGCTGCATTTGTGAAGCACTTTTATAAAAGAAAGGATCCCTGATGATGGCTCGCAAAGAGCCGAAACGCGTTGGATAGTATCATGATATAAGGAGCTGGTCTGCGCCTTGAAAGTTGTGCATTTTGTTGGTGTTTATTTTTAAATAATGAAAATGCACAGTGAATTAAGATTAAAGATAATTATTCTTAGTTTGTGTCTGCTTTTGCTTTTTGAAAATTCCAGCTGAACAGTGATGTGTCACAACACTGATTGTCTGTAGCAGCAGACAATCTGTATGCCAGAGTATTTGTTTATCTGCCATTTGCTATTGTATGTAGTACTGGTGAGTGGTTGGTGGATATTTCATTTACGGTGCCACAAGATGACACACGGTTTGGTCTATTGAGGTGCTTAGGTAGTGCATATCAATCCATGTATCCAGATGGGCCTACACAGTTACCTAGCTCTTAGGCCGGCTACACACGTAACCGCATACTTGAACGGTATGCATGTACACATTTATTGTACAAGTATACATGAGCGTGTGTATGATAATATTGCACAGGTATTTTGACTGTACAAGCAACATGAAAATGTTTGAATTTCTATACTGTATACTTGCACATGTCGTGCATGCGCAGGTGTAACTGAACGTGTGTAGTAGAAGCAGAGACTTGTGCAAGTCTGAATTGCATATATATCAATTATTGCACGGCATGTTTCAGGAACTATGTAACTTAATGCTTGTGGTGAAATTATAGTTGATAATTTCAAATCTTCGTAGGTTCATCCCGTTGCAAGAAATCGCAATGTTGCTGTTAATCTTTCATGTGGGGTTATAGCCTCTCTCATTATCGTGTCCTGCTTTCTAATTAAAGGAGTGACGAGTGATAAAAGTTTCAAGTACGTTTCTTCGTCCATATCGCAAGTAATTATGCCAATCATGAGAGTATATTGTCAATTCCTTTAAAAACTTAGTGTGTGAGTAACTTTTCCTTTTCATTAGCCAGTCTTTACACCACAAGCTACGTTTTTTCGTTGCTTTTTTTCTTTGAACTAAAACGAAAGCAGCTAAAGCGAGTGCGTCGTCGTTGTCCGTCGACGACATGGTTCAAGCGTAAACTGGCACTGTTCAAGTATACTTGTGCCGTGTGGAGGCTATACGGCCGTCAGGTATACTTGTACAATAAATGTGTACAAGCATACCGTTCAAGTATGCAGTTACGTGTGTAGCCGGCCTTAGTCTAATCAAAAATTGTCATCTGCTCTGTCCACTGGATGCAGATATCAGCAGTTGCAGCATGTCATGGCCCAAACACAGTGACCTTTTTGAGAATCATTCCAATGTTTGTAGGGTCTGTGTGAGGAGCCGTGCTTTTTGGTTGGTAGTGGCGAGTTGAGAATGTGACTATTGAGTGGGACATGTCAGGGGCATTTGAAGAGCATAGTTCTGCAGTTACATTTATTATTGTCTGTGAATGAATTTCTCTGTTATGTTTAAATTCCTTTTATTATCTAAACATGCAAATAATACACAAGAATTCAGCTTGTATGTTTCATATTTATGATACTGCATAGGTCAAGATCAGTCTGCCTTTGTGTGAATTGTTAAAGGAAAAAGGGTCCTTTCCCTTGTCCTATTGTTGAATTTAAAATTTGTGTGTCATATTTCTTTTATTTAGCAGTTCCACAAAGGAAAGCTTATCACAACTTGGAAGTTCTTCGTCGGGTAAGAAGTCCAGGAAACGTTCAGATACTTCAGAAGAATCATTTTCTGATTCGTCACCAAAAAAACGGTTTAGAGCTGCGTAAGTATACATTAATAACTCCAAATATTTCCCTGAGTGCCCTTATCTCAAACATCTTCAGTCATCTGCACGTGATTGATTTAACATTTTAGATAATGACAAATCTTTTTAAAGTTTTATATACAGTGTTTTTATATATATTTAGATTTTAACTTAAAAAAGTGATGAGGCCTGCATACAGTTTGACTGAACTGCTTGTGATCGCAGAGTGAATGCATATGGGTGTAGATTGAACGTAATTTTGTACCCCCTGATGATGGTCTTTAAGAGGACCGAAACATGTAAGGGTGAACTTGTAAATAAAAAGTGAAAAAGCACATATAGTTGGTTCATGGACAGTGAATCTTCAATCTTTGTTTTTCCATTAGGATGAGAGATGAAATGTTAAGACCATATACAACGATAAGTAATAAGAGTTTTGATTATTGTACAGTGGTGTAGCTGAGCAGTACCGTCTTCTGGGACGTGATGCTGCAATGTTGGGTACCTGAAGTTGCAAAGGAACGTAGTGCATTTATTATCGAGGGTTACTTCTTCATCCACTTGACCGTTGAGTATAAAGGCACTATGTTCCTTTGAAACGTCAGGACGCTGTCACCTAATGACATAGCATCACACCCCAGAAAACCAGATTCTTCATTAAGTAATATTGCACTTTTCATTTCAGGTCTTTAGGTACACGATATTTTTAATAGAGGACATGCCATTGTGTTTCAATAACCCTGTATATTAAAGGTAATACTGGACTTCAGGGATCGAATCCTGGTGGGGCGAGATTTTCTGCATCTGTCCAGACCGGCTCTTGGGCCTACCGAGCTTCCTGAATAATGGGTACTGGGTCTCTTTTCCCTGGGGGGGGGGGGGGGGGGAGGGGGGGTAGGAAGCAGCCGGGTCATAGCATTGAACACCCACCCGAATCTGTGGCCGAGGCTAAAGAACGAGTAGAGCTGTACCTCTACTTTCCCTGTGGGCCTTCATGGCCTGTTCTAGGGTGAAAAAAAAAAATCAAAGGTGGTACAATCAATGCAGCTGTCCTTTATTATAGAAAAAATATTTGTTTTTATAATCGTTACGTTTCAAACCATAAAGCATCATTGTCAGGCAAGAAAATGTAAAAATATAAAAAGGACAGTGGATAATACATTTATAATTCTTATTAATGTGACGGAGATATCGTCCTTACAAATGCCTTTTATTATAAACTTAATATTATTCATTCCATACATTTTGTTTATATAATTTTATGTTATTGTATTAAATCTCATCTGAGGTTGCCTGCATTAATATACAATGTAAGAATTTCTTGCACATACAGTGTGTTTTGTAACATTGATGGTATTTTGATTCTTTCCCATTAATTTCAGTACTTGTATTACGGGATATTATAAAAGCAATAGAATCTTTGCACATTGATGTATCA
Source organism: Reticulitermes speratus (assembly GCA_021186555.1). Classification (NCBI taxonomy): domain Eukaryota; kingdom Metazoa; phylum Arthropoda; class Insecta; order Blattodea; family Rhinotermitidae; genus Reticulitermes; species Reticulitermes speratus. The sequence continues at coordinate 1,575,342 of JAJKFL010000001.1, forward strand.
TGATGAAAGCCAATTATAAATGCTTTAACCACTGTCATTTTTATATTTTTACATTGTCTCTTCTGATGGTGACCCTTTATGGTTTGAAACATGTAGTGATTATAAAATCAAATATTGTGTTTATGATAAGACAATAGCCGTGTTGACTATATCGTTTTTAGCATGTTGACCAGACACGTGCTTGTACTGTGACCGCTGTCTGTCTGTCTGTCTGTTCCAAAGTTTCATGTTATTTGTTTATGGTTTATTTCGTTGCACTACCGGTTGCTCAGAGTATGCAGCATTGAATGGAAAGGTCATTAGTGAATGAATTGGCAGCACTGTTACAGGAAGTGTCCCTGACCTGATTTGAGGTACAAGTATGGGATCTTTTATCTGGCATCCCAGTGTCTGGAACGATCTGAAAACCAGCTATGTTCCAGAACCAGTAAATATAAAATTAGTGTCATGTAATTTTAGGGCCACTGCTTTGTTTTAATGTTGTTTTGATGATAACTTCTTAGATGGTGCCTAGGAATTAATGTTAACTGACCGTGCATACTTTCATTTTGAGGCAGTAGAGTTATTTTTCTGTTTGTTTATTTTTGTATTTTTTTAAATGTGTTTAAGTAGATTTTAGGCATGGAGCTCCCAATTATGCAAAAAAAAACCCATATTCAAAAAGCTGCATGTCCCAAACATTCTGTATAAAATATCTCGTCGGAGGAATGGAGAAATTCGTGAAAAATATGCATGAGTGGCCAGTCTGTCGGATAGAATTTGAAAATGAGACGTCCCAAATCTTGAGCAGGTGTGTGAGTGGCCAGTCTGTCGGATAGAATTTGAACATGAGACATCCCAAATCTTGAGCAGGTGTGTGAGTGGCCAGTCTCTGGGATAGGATTTGAACATGAGACGTCCCAAATCTTGAGCAGGTGTGTGAGTGGCCAGTCTGTCGGATAGAATTTGAACATGAGACATCCCAAATCTTGAGCAGGTGTGTGAGTGGCCAGTCTCTGGGATAGGATTTGAACATGAGACATCCCAAATCTTGAGCAGGAATATGAGTGGCCAGTCTGTCGGATAGAATTTGAACATGAGACATCCCAAATCTTGAGCAGGTGTGTGAGTGGCCAGTCTGTCGGATAGAATTTGAACATGAGACGTCCCAAATCTTGAGCAGGTGTGTGAGTGGCCAGTCTGTCGGATAGAATTTGAACATGAGACATCCCAAATCTTGAGCAGGTGTGTGAGTGGCCAGTCTCTGGGATAGGATTTGAACATGAGACATCCCAAATCTTGAGCAGGAATATGAGTGGCCAGTCTGTCGGATAGAATTTGAACATGAGACATCCCAAATCTTGAGCAGGTGTGTGAGTGGCCAGTCTCTGGGATAGGATTTGAACATGAGACATCCCAAATCTTGAGCAGGAATATGAGTGGCCAGTCTGTCGGATAGAATTTGAACATGAGACGTCCCAAATCTTGAGCAGGTGTGTGAGTGGCCAGTCTCTGAGATAAGATTTGAACATGAGACATCCCAAATCTTGAGCAGGAATATGAGTGGCTAGTCTGTCGGATAGGATTTGAACATGAGAGTGCTATTCACTTGACCAAGATGTCCAGAACATGGATGTTGAAACCTTGTATGACTGTCTTGGTCTCTTTGCCAGAGATTTCAATTTGGATGAGAAGATTGAGGCTCTGCCATCTCTGAGCTTGGAAGAATTTCAGCTGAAGAAGAAGGCACGAAAGAAGAGGAGCCCCTCTATTAGCAGCTCAAAAAAAACCCTTACAGGATCTGTCCCGTTCACACCTGCAGCAAGTACAAGACTCCGTGCAGTCAGCCTGGACACGCAGCACACTGGTGAGTCAGCAGCAGATTGAGAACATACTTATCTGTTTGATTAGTGATAGCTTTCTAATTCAGCTTCACACAATTCCCGATGTGGTATGTGGTCATATATTAAACTAATTTTTCATTCGCCTGACTGTTCATTGCTGTACCAGTTCTACAGGGATGACATTTAGGCCAGAAACTCTCAGACCATCGTCAGGTCTCATTTTATATATTAATACAATAGTAGAGGGATCAGTGATTGTCCTTATGTAGCCACTGACTCTTCTAATATGTTCATATGAAATAGAACAGGGGTGCCAAACCGCGGCTCGCGAGCCACATGCGGCTCTTTGACATATAATGTGCGGCTCGCGGAAATATGTTGGCTGAGCTCCTTTTTGCATTACAGTTCATATGAAGATAAATAAAAAGTTTTCAAGCTTTATAATTATTTACCGGTATAAACTGAGAGTCCACTGGATTAAAACGTAAGTTTAATGTTCATGGTGAGTAAATATATTTAAGAATTTTTGTAACAAAATGTGCATGTAACAATAAAAACGTGTGTGTAATATTTGTTCATGTCTTGCGGCTCTCAAACATCTGAAGTTTATCGTATGTGGCTCTTACGTTAAGCAAGTTTGGCCACCCCTGAAATAGAACCTGGCGATGGCCTGATTGTTTTTGGCCGAAATGTGCTGTACCTGTAAGACTTATACAGCAATGACTGATCATGTCAGCAAGAAACTAGTTTAATATATAATCTCACACAGTGAGATGGATGCCTTTCATGAAAGTTGTCTATTGTTATAGTTGTGACTGAAATTTTGGACATTGTACATCATCTCAGGCTAAAAGAAGAGGTCCAGGGATAGAGACTAGCTCTTTCTAACAAGCCCACCAAAATATGCTTTCCCCACTCGCCATTCCACATGAAGTCAGAGGAAGATCAACCTCTGAAATGTTTTGGGATTTTTAACTGGAACTGTTGGACATTGTCCAAAATTTTAGTCATTACTGTGATGGATTTCAATTTTCATACTACTCGTATTGTAATTTCCCATTATAGAAATGTGGTAAGGATAGATGACTACCCTGAAGATGACAGCAGCAGACTACTCCGAAACGTTGGTACCTGTATGCTGGATCATGCAGTACCACATCACAAAAGACAGTATTTATAATGCCCATTGCCAGTCTCCAGGCCAGTAATCTTAATGTCCAGTGCCAGTCTCCAGGCCAGTAATCTTAATGCCCATTGCCAGTCTCCAGGCCAGTAATCTTAATGTCCATTGCCAGTCTCCAGGCCAGTAATCTTAATGTCCAGTGCCAGTCTCCAGCCCAGTAATCGTAATGTCCAGTGCAAGTCTCCAGGCCAGTAATCTTAATGTACATTGCCAGTCTCCAGGCCATTAATCTTAATGTCCAGTGCCAGTCTCCAGGCCAGTAATCTTAATGTTCATGCCAGTCTCCAGGCCAGTAATCTTAATGTCCAGTGCCAGTCTCCAGCCCAGTAATCGTAATGTCCAGTGCCAGTCTCCAGGCCAGTAATCATAATGTCCAGTGCCAGTCTCCAGGCCAGTAATCGTAATGTCCAGTGCCAGTCTCCAGGCCAGTAATCTTAATGCCCATTGCCAGTCTCCAGGCCAGTAATCTTAATGTCCAGTGCCAGTCTCCAGGCAATTAATCTTAATGTTCAGTGCCAGTCTCCAGGCCAATAATCTTAATGACCATTGCCAGTCTCCAGGCCAGTAATCTTCATGTCCAGTGCCAGTCTCCAGGCCAGTAATCTTAATGTCCATTGCCAGTCTCCAGGCCATTAATCTTAATGTTCAGTGCCAGTCTCCAAGCCAGTAATCTTAATGCCCATTGCCAGTCTCCAGGCCAGTAATCTTAATGTCCAGTGCCAGTCTCCAGGCCAGTAATCTTAATGTCCAGTGCCAGTATTTTGTCCAGAACCTCCTCAATAAGAAGAAGAGTGTTGTACAGTAAACCACTGTTTTTAGCCTTTAGTCTACCATTGCGTATCACCTTCACGTGTCTCCTTCCAGCATTGCCAGTGGTGTCGAGTCCTGAAGGTGATCGCAGTATGGAGAAGGGAGTCCCTAGTGTCATCAGATCAGTATCTTCCCCTGTTATAATAATGAACCCTGCTGCCATCACAACACACTTGGTAGGCAGCCAAAAACGCAAAGCCCGCAAGCAATGTATCACTCGACTTGATCCAGAGAATATCCGTACAAGCAGAGGTAAGCTACATATGTGGGTATGAGCCTATGTACGTGTGTGTGTCAAGGTATTTGGTATCTGTATTTAACGTGAGGTACAACTTTAATATTTGATGTTCTAAACTTACATTTTATTTAGTTTTCATCTCCATGGCATCTAATTGTAACAGTTTCCAACCAGATGTTACTAATTTTAACTGATACAGTTTTTTTTTTACAAAATTGTTTAAACTATTAGTAACCCTTGAAGATTTGAGTCTTGTTGGATGTGACACTGTGTAAGTGGTTCCCGACATTTTGAAGGATCATGTCGTCATTATCTTCAAGGGCATGTTGTCCAAATGTCCCAATACAGTTGAACAATATGCAAGGGATCCCTGCTCCCACATTTCCATTCTTGTCTGTGACAGAACCATCTGTACAGATGTGAAGGCCGTCTTGTTCAGGATATAGCGTGTGGATAGTTTCCAGTGCTGGTAAATTCATTACTGCCTAATCTCTATCTTTTTTTCTTTGCTTCTTGAAGGAGGTCTATTTTGTAATCTAGTTCAATGTAGTCTGAAGGGGAAAGCAGTAGTAGATATTTTCGGGCTGTGCTTACAGTATGCGTTTGTAATTTGTTGCATGAAGCCATTTTGGGCTTTGAGATTTCTATCATGATATTTGTATTGGGACCAGTAGTTATTGTAAGGTAGGTGTGTCAGTTTTTCATGTAGCAGTAAGGACATTTTTTTCTCAGTTTTTAAAGGATTGTTCATAGTGAGTACTTGCATAGTTGCAAATGCAGTTAATGTGACTGCCCGTGTTATGGGTCCTAGAGCCTGGTTTTTTATCACTTCTAATTTGTTCAAGGCAGCTTGTGTTGTGGTTAGCAGTGCATCACTGCCGAATTGTAGGATAGGTTTTATATATGGTTTGTATGTAGCATTCAGTATTGATATTGGGCTGCTGCATTTGCTTCTTGCAAGCGTTTTCAGGATACTAGCTTTTCCTTACTTTTTTCAACTAAAATTTTGCTTATATTTTCTGCATTTTTCATCTGATTTAGATAGAATTAATTATTACAGGAGATGCCCAAAAAATATGTTGAATGATTGTGAATTCCGTGACAATCGACACAGTCAAAGCCATATTTTGCTCAGGGGTGTGCATGAATTTCTATCCGTACTTTCCACATTTAGTGTCTGATTTGTGTGCAGTTTGGTACAAGGGATCTGCACATAACAACGCTGACCAAGTGCGAGTTTCATGACAAGCAGCTCAGAGAAAGCTGCACTTTTCTTATGGCTGTCAATTAAATTACATTTACATGTGCATCATGAAACTATATGACACTTTCAAAGTGAAGAACACCTTGGTAAAATCTGTGTATTACGTCATAGAATAAAAACCATTTGCAGTATGGTTATATTGACAGCTAAGACAATGGATAATTCAGAATCAATAGCCTTAAGTGATGGTTGGTGTGCCTACAGAGGAATTTTAACGCATCCCATTCAGCTGTGTGATAATGTTTGTTTGCACGTAGTTCAGATTACAGCTAGGGCAAACTAACCTGATACGTTCTGTGTTATTTCCCCAAGTCCGAACAGCCAGTCGACATGGTCATCATAAACTGAGTTCTCCTTTTGCGCTGCATAGCCTTAACAGTCCGTGTAAGATTGCCATATTCTGCTTACTTTGCACAAGGTGTTTGTGAGTGTGTGTCTATACTGCAGGATTTTATTTGTGAAGTCATTCCCAGTCTGAAATGTTACATAAACATTGGTCCAGTTCTCAGTAGTTATGGTGCTGTGCATATTTGAAGATCAAGAAGGATTTACACATGACTGTACTGTTTTCAGGAACATGTTCTTATGTTGTACAGTACAGTATAAAATGTCCGAATGACCGCCTACAGCCTGGACACAGTCTGGCTCATTTTGCTATCACTTGTGTCACCCTGTTAACATCTGCAAGGTCATTTATATGTCTTGCAGAACTGAAATTGAACAAAGCAGTTCATCTCTACTGCCTGCTCGGCAGTCATACACGCCATTTCTTTTATGTTACTCAACACAGAAATCGAAGGAGATGAGGTTTGCGGACCTTGGCAGAACTTTGATTTGTATTTGACATTGAGGTTTGGTTTGCACAAGCAAGCATGTACGTGTTCGTACAGTACTGAAGCCAGCGTAAGTATGTCGACAGTAGAGTCTTGATATTTGTGATCGATTAGGACCGCTAAAACTATCATGAACATTGGAATCCATTCTCAGTCAACAATTAAACCAACAAATGCATTTTATTTCTTAGGTATGTTCATTAACCCTATTAAAATGGTCTTCAAGAAGTGGGATGGGGGGCATGGAGTGGATTGATATGGCTCAGGATAGGGACAGGTGGCGGGACTCTTGTGAGTGCGGTAATGAACCTTTGGGTTCCATAAAATGCGGGGAATTTCTTGACTAGCTGACGAACTGTTAGCTTCTCAAGAAGGACTGTGCTACATGGAGTTGGTTAGTTAGTTAGTTCATTAACCCTACATATGTTTCGGCTGCAACAGAGCCATCATCAGGGGTTCAAGGTCACGTTCACTTTAACATACACCACAATGTATGTCAAGTTGCTGTTAACAGTAGATAACACTCACTGTTGCCGTTTATACAACCTTATCTTATAAATGCTAGCATAGGTTGGTTTCGTCTTGGGTTAAAAACGTAAAAGTTTATAATACAATGTCGTTAAAAGTTTTTAAAAATTATTAAAAATTGCTGGCAATTGGTTTGTATACAAATAGTGTTGTCCGTGCCGTGTTTTTGTTGTTAGTGTGTTGTTGATAGTGTTTTCTGTGTAACACACTTATTTGGTTGCAGTAACTTATGAAGTACCAGTAATAGAAATTAAAATAATGTCAGAAAGTGTGAAAGTTTATCTTTAATTAAATGTAGACACTTTGACTGGAAGGTAGTCCGACTCATTAAAGCACGAAAGTGATCAACCAGACTTAGTGAAGAAATAGCTTGACTGAGCTGAGAGTGATCTGCACAATAGCAGAAAGTTGGCGACGCTGACTCACCAGACAGTCTCGCCCCATTTCACCTGAACCAGCCATGAAAGGTATTAAACGCGGTGATTATGAAAGGTCAAGTTTGGGTGTGTTTTGAGGTTTTCACCGCAGTGTGGCTGAAGATTCCATTATTCTGGGATGTGATACTTTGTCAATGGATAATCGATTACCAACAGACACAGTATCACATCCCAGAATAATAGAGTCCGTCAAGACTCTTTAGATCCTTCTTGAACTTACAATGCCAATTTTCCCACAACTGTTGTGAATCAGACTGATGTTAATGTGACATTTCTGACTAAGAATGACCTCAGGAGTGACATCCTGAAGGAGTACCATGAGGTGATGAGACAGACACCCTGTATATTGGTGTGTTTGCCACAGACACTGCTGTGGTGGAACCGGACGTGCTGAACAACATGGGACTGACAACACTAGCAGAGGTGGCTGCAGCCAAGAAGAAACTGTCAAAGTAGAACCACGGTGATAACGATATTGTGTACGAGCAGCAAGTTCCAGCCTGCATATACTGCCTTGTATTACAACTGTTGTTAGAAATATATTTTTTTTATAACATTATGATGTATTGAATATGATCTGAGTACGTTTTGATATCGAGAGCTTCGTGTTTATTGCGCAGTAAGATATCCTTGCTGTGCAACAGACTGTCGTTTGGAAATATGTCGTGTTGAATGCTGAAGTATAGTGATGCATAGTTGTACAATGGGAAAGAATGGTGCTATAAATACACCCTGATCTCTATGGATGATACTTGGGTGAAATTCCTCAACTTAGTCAAGTATAGGATAAGTATGAACAAGAGTTATATATGTATATATATATATACCTCTTCAAAGAGGCGTAAGTACATTTTATTATTGGCCACAGTAAAGGGTGCGCTACATGTATTATGTGGAGTCATTGACTGTTGATTGATATCAAAATAGTATTTCATATGAAGACCTTATCCTGTTATACTGACATAAAAGTGTGCTGTTAAACACCGTTCTTGTCTTACTCTACTTCTTTTGTTTTGTTATCCCTATTGACTGTGCTAAACAGTTGTGTGAATGATTGTGCCTGAAGTTGAAGAGTTCACAAAAGTAACTCGTTTGTAATTTTCTTTTTTAAATATTTAAATCAATTTGTGGCATTGATATTCTATAATTGTTGCGTGTTTTTATTTTTACTGGAATGCAGAGTTTAAAAAAAAATGGGAGCAAAAATGTTTTATATAATACATATTATATGCTGTAATGGTTTAATGTTTTCTATAGGATTATACAAAACTACCTTGTGTTATGTTGTGATAAATGCGTAGTTACTGTGTAGGTACAGTTAAACATTTTGGAATGAATAGTATTTTTTTTCTACACTAACTGAGTGATATGCTGCTACATATGAGGCAGCTACTCAAAGGGAAGAATGTTTGTGAAAGATATATATATATATATAGCTTATATTTCATGTAATAAGGTACATAATCTCAGAAAGAATGCTTGAATCCATGAAAACATGTTAATATGTAGAACAGCTATTTCATACCTATAAATAGCCTCTTTTTAAGTTTATTAAGCACTCATGTATAGAATATAACACTTGATGCCATAACAATAACGTGCAGGTAAAGCAACATCAGGGAACATAACTGTGTCGACTGCAGTTCGTATTCTTGTTATCGCTTTTGTTGTGTAGTTTTCATTTATGCTCCTACTTGGAAAGTTTAAAATTTCCAGGATTTACAGTAACAGGGAGGGGAGGGGAGGGTAGGAACAGAATGCAACTTCAAAAAATTCAACTATACTTTCTTTTATGACAGTGAAATATGCATATGGGTGATAAGTGATAAGTGATAAGTGAAGAGCTGTAATTTGTCAAAACTCCAAACTAGTCCATATAGCTGGGCTGTACAAGCATATACATAAATACATACATGCATATACATACATACATATACATACATACATACATACATACATACATACATACATACATATACATACATACATACATACATACATACATACAGACATACACATACATACATACATACATACATACATACATACATACACATACATACACATACATACATAAATACATACATACATATACATACATACAGACAGACATACATACACATACATACATACATACATGCATACATACATACATACATACACACATACATACATACATAAATACATACATACATACATACATACATACATACATACACACATACATAAATACATACATAAATACATACATAAATACATACATAAATACATACATACATACATACAGACAGACATATACATACATACATTACATACATGCATGCATACATACATACATAACATACATACACACATACATACATACATAAATACATACATACACACATACATACATACATACATACATACATACATACATACATACATACATACACACATACATAAATACATACATAAATACATACATAAATACATACAGACACATACATACATACATACACACATACATACATACAGACATATACATACATACATACACACATACATACATACATACAACATACATAAATACATACATACATACATACATACATACATACATACATACATACACATACATACATACACACATACATACATACAGACATATACATACATACATACATACATACAAGCATATGAAAATTTCTGCCTGCTGATCCCCATCTCATGATTCTTTGATGACCATTGAGACAAAAATATTTTTTTTTTCTTCTTCTTCTTCATAAAATTTCACCCAACATATAATTTTCTCCAAGACAGAAATTACATTTAAATTCATTGTGGCAATACCAGATGGCCGTTGCCTCTTACAGACTCGCCGTGTAATTCCACAATGAACATTAAGACAGAACTATTTAAAACACCAACTGGATGCACCTTTATGCTAAAATGTGTAGATCTTTAAAACATTTCAATGAAACCCGACACGTTTCGGCTCTGTACAGAGCCATCCTCAGGGGTTTTCTTGTCACTAAAACTGCGTAATTTATAATAAAAGCGTCATTTCCTTGGTTCAATTTGTAAGCACAGTTTTTCACTTTCACTGTTATTGTGCACAGTCACTTATGTTTCTTATATTACTAATAATTTAGTATTATCGCAGTACGTGCTGATGCATGGTACTGTTTCTGTAAAGAATTGCAAAAAATTAGACCAAAATGGGTTTTAATGTTTTATATGTTAATCTGTTAATTTAAGAAATTATATTTTATTATGGATGACATACCTTATTAACATATTAAAACATTAAAACCCATTTTGGTCTAATTTTTTGCAATTCTTTACAGAAACAGTACCATGCATCAGCACGTACTGCGATAATACTAAATTATTAGTAATATAAGAAACATAAGTGACTGTGCACAATAACAGTGAAAGTGAAAAACTGTGCTTACAAATTGAACCAAGGAAATGACGCTTTTATTATAAATTACGCAGTTTTAGTGACAAGAAAACCCCTGAGGATGGCTCTGTACAGAGCCGAAACGTGTCGGGTTTCATTGAAATGTTTTAAAGATCTACACATTTTTGAATAAAGGTGCAACCAGTTGGTGTTTTAAATAGTGATTGTCAAAGATGCACGGTGATTTTAGATTAAAATTAAGACAGAAATAGCTCTTGATAAAATTTCATCAACCACATAGTTATTTTAAAAATGTGATTATGGGGAACCCTTACCACATTGCCTGTTGCGTTCGTATTTTCTGCTTTTTCCCTCATTTCTTTAAAATATATAGTACAATTTTATATTTGTTGACGGTTTGTATCACTTTTATAGCTGTATTAATGCCTATAATGTTACATTATCTGTAAGAAATTTAGATTCTTAATAGAAAGATTTCCGATACGGGTTTCCATTATAGTCAACATCTAAACCCGATTTTTAGATGTATCAAGATTGGCTGATTACTGTTTGACCTCAATTTTTAGTATCTCACATTAAGCTGAAAATAGCTGTTTTTAAAACAAATGTGTTTCATTGGCTAGACAGTGATTGTGAATGATATTGATAAGGGACGAGCAGTATTGTGTAACAATATGATGCTGGATATATGTGTACACAATTTGTGAAAGATTTGTATTGTAGAGAGATGTCATTAATGATGAGTGAGACTGTTGGCATTGCCTTGAGTTTTTGTGTAGTTGTTTATACATAACATCACCAAGTTGTGCTTTGTAGTTTACATGTCTGCAGCTGTAGTGGGAATAAGTTATTATATGAATCTATTCTTAAAAATATTTTATGGTATTAAATGAACCTAAGCAAGGCAGGAATGGACACAGTTTTTGTGACACAGTGGACAACCAGGACTCACAAGCACAATATATATATAAAATTTCGGTATTGTGTGATTATTACTGAAAGAACTTTAGTTCTTTTGTTTTGCTGTCCTGCTCAAACATCCACATCTTATCATCTTCCACTGTTATGTGTCTTCCCAAGGTGTCCCGTTCCACAAAGTTTCTCTTCTAAAATGTTGTATTTGTTTTTTTCCTCTAACCAAAACCCACATGCCCAGTCCATCTGAATTAAATAACCTTGCAATATATTCATACATTCATCACTGATGCTATATAATCTAAGCAACTGAGCGTCGTTAAAATACAAGGAAAAAAGTATAAAACACAGACTTCAATAGAATATAATTGTCTCTATTCCCATTTTCATTTACCACAGTTAGGTTTCGATATTTGCCTTGCCACTATACAGGGATCTGACATTCTCACAGACGTATCAAAACTACAGTCTTTCGGACAGTGACACTGTGTAATTAGGTAGGTAAGTACCACTAAGGTACTTACCTACCTAATTACACAGTGACATTGTAATTAGGTAGGTAAGTACCACTAAGGTACTAGTATTTCAGAGGAGCCTACTGCCTTCATTTTTTACATTTAAAGTGGAGGCAATATATTGGTATGTATCTACCTGCCTATATGGTGGCACATCCCATAAGATCATATCTTGCCACACTCTGCATTTTTAAGACTAATGTTCTTCTCTCATTGCTTATGGTAACAACTGTACACTCTGAAGACTAATCAGAAAGAAACAGTTCATTGAATGTAGTATAACTTGTGTACTTGTTGAATGTATTTCTCTATATTAATTTTATCATGAACCCCCTTTCTGTATGTCGTTTGCAGGCACTTGACTCATTTTGAAATGGTTCCATGGTGCTAGTTATAACAGCGTTAGAAATTCTGGTTACATGACTGCCTTACACTTTGATTTGTATTTCCTGGCAGTTTCTTTGTTAGCTTGTAAATTAATTACCTGTGTTGGCATTTATGTTTTTACTGAAGTAACATCAGCATTTTGTGTTGAAATTGATATGTAAATTTACCACATCATCATCACCAGACCTTAACAATTGCTACCGCATTTTTACCATCAGTGTAAATAACATCTCTCTCTCTCTCTCTCTCTCTCTCTCTCTCTCTCTCCCCCCCCCCCCCCCCCCCCCCCCAGATATGGGGTTCTTGCAGTGGTATTAAAGGTGCAGTCATGTGGGATGTCATTTTGGTTTTGTAGATATATCCCAAAGTTTCAAAGAAACCTCCACCTCCAGGGTAGAATTTATCCAGAAGGTTGACTGTTGGCACTGAGCTACCAAAATACAGCAGCATCACAGCCTCGCCTCCCCCCTCTCACTCACCCACCCAGCCAAAACAAAAGTGTAATCTTGATTTCTTATTAGTAATACTGCAGCATACCTCAACCACCCTTTACCTTTGTTAAATTACATTTTTCTTCATTCCAGTTCGTAAGACTTTATTTCACCTCATAAAACTATGAATAATATTCTGAAGTTAACGGCTCTACATTTTCTGACCTATTCTAAATATACAATAGTAAAACCTAATTTTACTTTTCACTTAAGGAAACACAGTAATTTTTAAGTTTCAGCACAAATGTCGGAAGTACTTGTGTAAAGAATTTGCAAAGTATTAACTTTACTCTTTGTTCACTGTGCATTGTGGTATTAATAAACACTTATTAACCAACAGTTGCACTATTAAAGTATATTGTCACTTAAAATCACTTGAAATACCCTACATATGTTTCGGTCGTCGAGCGACCATCATCAGGGGCTTCAATATATGTAGAAGCTTCGCTATGCACTTTCACTTTTCATTGCTGGTTCGTTGCTGGTACGCTTGGGGGTTCCTTATACGAGTTGTATTTATGTAGGGGGTGGCGTATAAGGAACCCCCCAGCGTACATCAACGAACCAGCAATGAAAAGTGAAAGTGCGTAGTGAAGCTTCTACATATATTGAAGCCCCTGATGATGGTCGCTCGACGACCGAAACATATGTAGGGTATTTCAAGTGATTTTAAGTGACAATATACTTTAATAGTGCAACTGTTGGTTAATAAGTGTTTATTGCAAAGTATATTTTACCACTCGCCTCCATGTACTGCCGAGGTTAAGAATGAGTGCAGCGATACCTCTACTCCCCGTCTGTCTTCATGGTGTGCACATGGACTTTACCTTTACCTTTACCTCATATTTTAGTGCAGGCTTAGAAGGAGTTGGTTAGGGTGTATCGGTATACAATGTTGTTAAGTACAGAGGGCTCACGCTGGTACTATGAATATATTTCCACTTGCTTGCAAGGGATACATCAGTATTGTTTTGAAATTCATATCATTAATTTATTCACCTCCCTTCTCATGTGTACAGTAGGCTACTGTATGATGCTGTGGCTATCTTTATTTTAATCATTCCATGTATGTATGTCTCACCGAGTGTTATAAACACAGTTATTGTATCGAGTATGTGCGTAGGTGGCTATACTGTACTGGTTGTCCATTGCTCATATCTTGTAACATTTCTAATTTCCTGTTTGACTTATGTGAATCAGTGTTTTGTTTTTCTTGAGGAAAAAAAAAATGGCGGTATTCACGAATTAGAATAGACAGCTTTCAGCACCATGTGTAATATATTTCCCTTCACTGAGGGAACAAACAGGTGCTAATATTGCGTGTTGTTGCGTACCGCCACTTAAAAAATCACCGCTTTTCGTACATATCACAGCACAAATGGCAAATGTATAACTTAAAAGGAGCCTGAAGGGTTGAATAGGGACAGGGGAAGTTGATATGGAAAAAACAGGGTCAAAGTGTTGTGTAAATTTAATAGCAAATTTTGTAAGCATGTGTTATACATGAATGGTTTGAACAGCTTGTAGCATTGGTTCAGAAGTATGTAAATATCTTGAATAGTTCAAAAAGCACACGACCCAAGATTAAAATAAGTACACATACTATCAACATATTTTTGTAATGTATGTTCTCACTCAGATGTTAAAATTTTTTTTTTTTTTTTATTTCTGTTCAAAATGAATTGGGTTTGTCTTTCTGAAGTATAATGCAGTGTACATGAAATTCTATTTTGGGAACAGTCAAAATTGTCTCATAGAATTCCATTTGTTTAGGCTGTCACTGTTCATACTTCTTTGAGAACTTTCTTCCAAGGTTGACACACATTACAGTAGCAGATGAGTGATTGGTCGAGTGACTTGGGATGAACTAATATATTTTGGCGATAACACAGTTTGTAGTGTCGAGAGAGTCTGATGAATTGATGGATCTCAAAGTTGCTTTGAGGTTTTCACAGTGGTGTGGTTGACGAGTCTGTTCTGGTACATGATTCATTGTCACAGCCCAGAAGAATGGAATCCTCAGTCTTTAAGGCCATCAACATATTTGACGTAATAGCCGTCACAAGTAATGTGTTACAATTCCGTGTTAGAAATATGCAGTTTAGAAGACTCTGTTACTGTCTGCACCATAATAAACCGTTGAACTGTGCAAATAATACTATCCTAAGAACTTTTCCCCTCCTTTACAGTGACATACAAAAGAAATACAACATACAACTACTAGCTCTGTTATCATCATATACATGAATCCTGGTGATCCCTCTTCTCCGAAACGTCCAGACTGGATGTGGGGCCCACCCAGTCTCCTATTCAATGGGTACCGGGGTTCTTTCCCAGGGTAAAGTGGCCAAGTTGTGAAGTTAACCACTCACCTGTATCTAGTGTAAGGTTACCACGTATCCGTCATAAGACAAAAGAAAAAAAGAGGACATACAAATAGTCACAGTTTTATTAAATAGAAGTCCTTCTCAACGTTTCTCTACCAATACTTTAGTTCTTTGAATTCCATGGGTACGAAATTCAGAGGAGACACCTTTAAGCATGTTTTTTTCACAGAGCTCAAGTTCAGAATTTCGGCACTGAATTTATCCAAGACATTCCAAAGGTCAAATGTTGAAGTCGCAAGTTTTTTTGACTCAGAGAATGCCAATATAATGTATAATTATGCATTTGATTTAAGAGTAGCAGTTTTTTTAGTACCATTAAAGTATGCAAAAGTTTTAAGAAATAAGAAATAGTCAAAAACTCGGTCATTTCTACAAATTTAAAAAGCCTGCCCAGACAAAAACTTTTGGGTCCAAAAAGAGGACATGTCCAGGGAACAGAGGACCTATAGTACCCCAAATCTTGAGATTAAGAATGAGTGGAGGTAGCTGTACTTCTGCTTGCCCTGTATGCGTTCATGCTGTGTACAGGGACAACTTTACCTTTTTTAACATATAAATGTCAACACATCTTGTGGAAAATTCCTATAAAATTAAATAAGTACATTTATGATGTGTGTAGTGAAAGAATAACTTCAGAAGGCTTGTTTTAATGGCAGCAGTCTGTTTACTGTATGGTACAGTTTTATTAGAGTAATGTACGCATTTGAAATGAGGGTTTATTTAAGACAGTTCAAAACTTGATTCTGCTGTACCATTCTCCTAAAGTCTTTAGCGTCAACGCATTGCAAGATGTACCCATTTACTAAAAGTCAATATTAAAAAGAATTCTGAGCATCTTTGCATTCACCAGGTGTTAAACATTGAGCAGTTCCACAAACCATGTAATAAGATCTGAACTCAGTAAATACAATAGACATCACAAAATAGCTCTGAATTCATTGAACAAATGATGAGACTTTACACAACTGTCCATGTTTCTCCAGCCAAATGCCTGAACTGATATAGATATTTGGTATGAATGATCTATGGTATATTAACGTTAATGTGGCCCATAAGAACTGTAGTCTAAGTAGGCACACACAAGTACACTAAAATTATTTTGAATACAAGATGTAGAATTGAATAAGAAGCTGTTTATGTCATGAATATCGTTAGTGTGAGATGAAAGGTCTGTTAATTGTTATAACCTTATTCAGCTGGACAGTGTCCATTGCCTAAGGTATGCCTGACACACATTTCAGTAGCTTTTTCTGCCCCCGTCTTCAGGTATTATCTTGTACCACTCACACAGTTAGATTTCGAGAACTATAAATTTTGTCCATAAATAATGACGGTGCTTCTGTGCAGCTGTTGATGCACACACAGTAGACCTATTGTGTCCAGCGCTTGATCAGGACGCGATTGAATCACGAACTCCCCTACACCATGGACATCCACAGTATTATGCTTACAAAGAGTGTCTTGTTTCATTAGTTAATGTGGTGTGTGTTCACCTCACAACACTAGTAATGAATTCCAGTAGTGAATCCTGTAGTTTAAATGAGCTGTAACTTCAACCACATACCCTGTACTACCTTAAACCTCATTACGCGCTATGTAATGTGCACAAACATCGTTATTTTATTGACAAAATTTATATTTATGAGAGTTGAGGTTTCCACACTGCTGATAGTCAGGGTTATGGCCTTGTGGGATGTTGCACTGTATAGTGGGCATTGTAACACATCCTGACGTTTGAAAGAAACGTAGCACCTTCTTGCTCTAGTGGTGCAATCACGAAAGATGGGAATGGCTAGACGAGGCAGCTGGAGGTATGAGTGGGGTCTGGTGGTTGTGTGGGCCCCAAATAGAGGCGATCTTAAGAGTGGTTCAGAGATAGACACCACCAGCAAGTGAATGGATTACACGATACAGGGCGTAACATCCCAGAAGACCGGTATCCTCAAATATTATAGTTCTTGAAACCTGTGAGCAATAACATTAGTGGTATAACATAGTACTTGCCGATGGCAGTAGAGTCAGCTCCCAAATGTCACAAACCTTTAAAGAGATTTTACGTTACTTGTACCGTACATTTTTAATTATATATATCTTATGCAGACAAATGTACACAGTTTTATGTTGTTTAACACAATTTTTATTAAATGCTGCCCAACATGTTTCTAGCCTATATAAGGCTCATCTTGAGGGGCTCTTTTGTTGAAATTACAACAGCTATATTATTGGTATTGAAAAGTATATAAAATTCTTAAAATGCCGTACAGGTACATCTAACGGCATTTTAAGAATTTTATATACTTTTCAATACCAATAATATAGCTGTTGTAATTTCAACGAAAGAGCCCCTGAAGATGAGCCTTATATAGGCTAGAAACATGTTGGGCAGCATTTAATAAAAATTGTGTTAAATAACATAAAACAGTGTACATTTGTCTGCATAAGATATATATACTTTAAAGAGATGTCTGTTAAATGCTTCCACATTTTGGAACTTCTTAATTGAGGACATCCATCAAGCAAGTGGTAGTTTAAGGTTCACACTAGATGGCTGTGGTCTGCGTCATATCTTTTTATTTGCGAAACTTTTTCAAAGAAAGAGTGTGTGTTAAAACTGATCCTGTCCTATTCTTATGTACCATGTAACACCATGTTTAAATTTAGATACAAATCATTTTAAATGATTTTAAATTTAATGTCTCTGTAACACAGTGTTTCAGGCTGTCTATTTGAATGAGAGATTTGAGTTTCTCACAGTGGTGTTGCTTAAGATTCATCTAGGATGTTACACCGTGATGACTGGTAAATATTCACTAACATTTCAAGTGGTTGCAGTGGCCTCATATGGCATCTTCATCTTTTCTTAGACTGCTTTGCCCTGAACATGAAGACACGTCAGTAACTATTTACCAGTGAACACAGTGTAATGTCCCAGAAGACTGGAATCCTTGTTATATGGGCTTTGTCTGTCATCGTAGTTTTTAATATAAAACCCACATTTTGAAAATTGGTTCTATTTGTCTTCATCTGGAGTATATATGACAAGATATGAATACTCTGAGGGCCGCTGGGCAGAGTTATTCTTAACCCTCCAGGGCAGCTGTACTTGGGGACCTAACAGCAGGAATTTTGGCATACATATAGAGTGACCACTCCTCCTGATTTTCACGGGGCATTCCCAAAAATGCACTTAAAATCCCGTGTCCCAAAACTGAAACGTAGCGCAATCAGCCAGACGAATCTTTTCACTTCCACAATACGGACTTGAAAAGGTGGTCACCGTACATACATAGTCTCTCCATCCTGAGCCAGATTAGTCCAGTCCATGTCCTCCTATCTTATGTCATTATGATCCATTTTAATATTATCCTTCCATATAAACCTGGATCTTCCAAGTGGTACATTTCCTTCAGGTTTCCCTACCAAAACCCTATATGCACAGCTCTTCTCCGCCCCATATACTGCATGCCCCACCCACCTCTTCCTCTTTATTTGGTTACCTGAACGCTATCTGCTCCTCATTATGCAGTTTTATCCAGTCTCCATTTACTTCCTCTTAGGCCCAAACATCTTCCTCAGCAGCCTTTTCTCAAACACACTCAGGCTGTGTTCTTCCCTTAATGTGAGAGACCAAGTTCCATATCCATATAACTGATTCCCAAAACTTTAATATACTAAAAGCTTACAATGAAGGACAAAGTCTAAATAAAGAACCTTGGATGGTTCATTATATAATGACTATAATAATCATGGCTGATCAGAGTGGCCTACATATCATGTAGTGATATCCTGAAGGACGTGTTTAATATCCAGGTCATACGAGTTTCAGAGACATTCTTGCGGCGTGGAATATTATGCCTGAGAAGTATTTGAATATTTGATCATAAATATTGTTTTGTACTTCTATGAAACATTTTGTAAATGTTTTATTACCTGTGAATTTAAAATCACAATAATCCATCAAAATTAGGTATAAATCTATGCCAGGCTGCTGGATATATAAAAAAAAATTGTGCTGTGGGTTTGATTTTTGGAAATACCACACAAATATTATATAAACTGTTAGCAATACCATTTATATATAAAGTTAGTGGTTGACAGAAACATGAGGAATGTTTAGAACATAGTATACAGTTCATACTTACAAACGACTGGTATATAATTTTGACATCTTAGTACAAATATAGTAAAAAAAAGTACTCATTACAAAATATAGTGTCCATACAATGATGTGCTTTACAGATGTCTCGTATTTTAGATCCTGTTCAACATGATATAAGTAAGTTACTCATTATAAATATGATTTTCATTATACACTGTGCCCACAAACAATATTATTTCTATGTTATCATTGTGAGATCTGTTACACAGACACATCCTTTCAGGTTACTCCTTTTGGTTTGGTGCTGCTATGTTATAAATGTTAATATGAAGAAAGAGCCAGTGTCTATATGTTATAAAAATAGTTGAAATAAATCTGTGCTAGTTTAAATAAATTTATGCCTTTTAGTTTATTTTCAGGTAAAAATATTCTTGAAAAAAATCCTTAGGAAAAATTCCTTCACGTTACAGCTGGGACGTCTCTCTTTGCTACTGCATCTACAGCGGCTGCATGACCCACCTGCCACCTTGTCCAGTGGATATCGAGGGCTCCCTTCATTCATTCTGCAGTCTGTCTTACGACGGTCCATAGCCTCTTCCAAAGCGAGTTCTCCACACTGTGCGATCTAGTGCTTCCTCTTTCAATTTCCAGTATCTTCTATTTTCCTTAAGGTCATCCAGTAGCTGCTTACGTCTTCTCCCTCGTCTTCCCATCATTTCTATCCTTCCCTCTAACTTTCCTTCAATCACGTGTTTCAGAAGGCAGTTTCTACGCAAGATGTGACCAATCCAGTTAGCCTTTCTTCTTTTTATTGTATGTACGATATTCCTCTCCTCCTTCACTCTATGTAATACTTCTTCATTTCTCACACGATCGGTCCAACTGATCTTCTCCATCCTTCTCCAGCACCACATATCAAAACTTTCCAGATACTTCTGATCTACTCTGCCCACAGATAAAGTGCCCACAGCTTAGCTGGCCATTTAAACCTTCATCTAATTCTGAAGTGAAAAATGTGTGAGGTTTCTTTTTACCTCCATTCTCCCACACATGTTCATGACATGGTGTACAGGTACAACTTCATCTTTATTACTACGGTGCCACGACAGTATTTCATACCTTTGTGAAAATCCTGACACAAGTAAAAAATTTGCGTTTTCCATTTTATTAGCCCTCTTACGCTGTCAAAACTGCGCTGCAAAGTTTTCCAAGCCTGTATTACCCTGAATCTACCGAATTACATATCTGAACCTGCGACCTTCCAGGTACTATTGAAGCTATTACCTCATTCCAGCGCTCTTCGGTTACTGTAAAATGTTAGTTTTGACCAAATATTATTTGGGTGATCAAATCAAGAAGATTGAGGAGGGCGGGGCATGTAGCATGTATGGGTGAGGAGATAGGTGCATACAGGATTTTGGTGGGGATACCTGAGGGAAGGAGACCACTTGGAAGACCCAGACGTAGATGGGAGGATAATATTAAAATTGATCTTCAAGAAGTGCGATGGGGGGGCATGGACTGGATTGATATGGCTCAGGATAGGGACAGGTGGCGGGCTGTTGTGAATGCGGTAATGAACCTTTGGGTTCCATAAAATGCTGGGAATTTCTTGACTAGCTGACGACCTGCTAGCTTCTCAAGGACTCCATAGTTAGTTAGTTAGTTTTGACTTGTGGTTTTTTCACTTGAAGGTACAATATGTTCAGTTCTTGCATAATTTTATGCCTAGACCACCAGAGCAGTGCTGGATGCTCTGGGGAAGGGAAAAGTATTTCCCCCGCTCAGAAATGAACCCCGATTCCTAGGTCATCCAGCTTGTAGCTTGTTAGTCACAATACCAGCAAACCTGGCTCCCCACTACTTTCAGTAATGGATTTATTACCACTGTTTACACAGTTTCGCTGCATGTACTGGATACAGTTGTTCGCATGCTTCGCAAATTGTAGCGGACATCTGGAATCTGTATCTCCACCAATGTTCTACATTGCACTCGTTTCTTTTTAATGTTGGCATCACTTTTATCTGTGTCTGCACTAACTGATGAAGGTGCCGGTGATGGAGACTTAGTCTTTGTATGCAGTTTTATCCTCGGGAGCACATTTCTCTCTTCAGCTAACGCAGTTTCAAATAATGGAGCATGACTTACTTGTACCAACTTATTCCCAAGCGTTATTTTTGGATCTAAATCATTACCTGTGTTTCGAATTTCATCTAAGAAATTAATGACTTCCATGTTCTGCTTCTGGATTTTAAGCAGCAACTGATGATTGACAGCATTATAATCACAGTACTGATATACTGCAATGGCTATCAATAGGGCACAGATTGATAACATTACCTTCCTGCATTGCCAAATCCACCAGTACAAGTTTTTATTACACATCTCTGGCTGATCCATATTGGCTTGAAGAAACTGATTAACAACAACCCTTTCAATTACTGCATTAAGTGTTAAAACAAGAAATACCCAAACTCTTGCATCTTGAGTCCTTGGTGTTGCAGTGACAACATACATCGCTATAATACTACTAATGTAGAATACGATCATATCCAACCATGAAATCTCCCCAATTGCCCAAGCATGTAGAGATGTCAATCTGTCAAAAACCTCAAACAGCATTTCCTTCTGCTCGAAGGTTGATGTACGAAACTCTTGCATTATTGCTTGAAGATTATTCTGGAAGTGTGAAGTACTTCACTTAATGACAGTCCATTACTTAGAAGCTCCTGCTGAACAGACATGCTTTCTCTCTGTTGCTGTAATAACATGGTTTGAACTTCTGCTGCCTCTTCCAGTTGTTTGGTTACATGGGCCGAGCTGGCAGATAGTCTGTCTATAGTTCTTTCAGTCTCTTCATGCCAAATTTGGCTCTGAAGAAAGAAACATATGTTGTATACATGTGTGTAAAATTCAGTAAATACACCGAATGCTCTATCAGGCATATTTTTAATACAGTCTGCTCGTACTGGGTGATTTTCGCATTCATATGACTCATGACCCGACATTTTGAGAAAACAATCCGTAAATTTTAAGGCCACATCAGTCTGGGCATTTTCCGTAAGATGCCTACAACCTTCATGAAGGAAAACCACTGAAGACTTCCAACACGAACCATAATGAGGAATATTGCCCCGTTGTTCTAAAAGATTATACTGGCTTTTTCCTTCTTCGATCAACTTCGCCATTTCCTTCGTTTCAACATTAAATCTTTTGGTTTCGCCTGACCTTCGAAGTAGAAATGTAAGAAACATCACCATATAAACATCTGAATACATACTGCCAAACAATAACACACAAAATTACACTTTGCATCTCTCTCGCAGAAAAGAAAACAGCCGGTCACTCGGCTTACCAACCAAACAACATAACATAAGTTGTAGGAACGAATTCTGAAAGCAATGTTACCAAGCTACAGGCTTTAATCCATGCCTATTAGTACCTGTAATCAGTGGCCATGCTGGTGCTTGTAAGAAACGTGCCTTGATGTGGTACAGCTGTACGACAGGTACGTGGAATCACAGATTATGTAGTATACATGGAGTGTTCTAAATGTGATCCTGTGCAAGTGAATTAAACGAAGAGCGGCAATGCGTTCGTAAGAGACTATCAGCATGTCTCATTGAATGTATAAGTCGTTTTACTATCACAATAATTTGTAAATTCCTTTGCCTAAAGAAAGAAATGAATTATATACCACTCATAAGTAGTTGTGCCGTAAAAGCAGCAGGAGTACTAACCTATATGGTCCAGTGTGGTTGTATAACTCACTGTGCTTTGGAATATATCGGACATTTCATTATGGTAATCGTATTTCTGTTTTCTGTATATTATTTAGGTATACAAGAATGTCCTCTACAGTCAAAGTAACTCTGCCATGGGCATGTCAGATTTACTTACAGAATAAAATAGAATAGAATTTATTTCATTTCAGTGATTGTTAAATGGACTAAGCCAAGGATGTAGAACGTGGCACGATACAAACACAATACTTATTTAAAATACAGTTGTATCTGTGTAATAACTGTACATTGTTACAATAATCTCAAGTAAGAGAATAAGAGTGGGCGAATTATCTACGTTTCTATGGTAAAGGGATAATTCTTACTTAAACCTGCAGCTTTCTGTTGTGCATCTTTTTCATACAGTTTAGAATTGTCATGCAAGGTAAATTCTTGTGCAGAATAGGAACAGGATAATAGTCTTTCAGTGCTGGCTTGATTACATTTGTGTCATAATTAAAGTTTTTAATTGTTGGACTCTTACTAAAAAAAACTTTATTCCTGTATTCCTATATAACAATCTCCTTTTTTATATTTAACTGACGTTAGTGCCCACCACATCTATGTTATATATATGCCTTGTGCTTATGTCATGTATATCTGAATTTGTTCACAACTTTCCCACATTGTTTACAATAAATAAGAATTCACTGATAAGCAGAAGAATATTTAAACCTCCTAATTATCTCCATATAAGAGACCTTCCTTTTAGCACC
This sequence comes from Reticulitermes speratus, assembly GCA_021186555.1. NCBI lineage: Eukaryota > Metazoa > Arthropoda > Insecta > Blattodea > Rhinotermitidae > Reticulitermes > Reticulitermes speratus. The sequence continues at coordinate 1,599,157 of JAJKFL010000001.1, forward strand.
TGCCATTAGTCTTATGTATTTCTTTTGAATACAAAATTCTCTTTTGGTCTCATGAATTTCCCCAGAAAAATTATTCCATTATGGAAATTAAATATGGATAATAAGTTAATTTTAAGTTTTCTTTTTTTATGAATGCTGTATCAATCTTTATGGCATGCTAAATTAGTTTAGGAATAATATATTCAGTGTGTGTTTTGCAATTGATGTTATTATGAAGTTGTAAGAAAAGAAGTCTAGTTATTTGTACATCTTCAGTTGTTCTTGTGATACCCTACATTGTGTTCAAGGCAAGTTCTGTTAGTACAAAATGTGATGAAATTTGTTTTGTCAAAATTTAATATAAATTTACTGGCTTTAAATAATATGTTCAAGTTAATGAATATGTCATTCAGACAATTTTGAACGTGGCCAATTTCTGCATGTGAAATAATAATACTAGTACCACCCAGGAAGATTATAGGTTTGGATTGGCAGTCGTCTATTTAGGGGCATATCATTGATATGTATGTATGACAAAGAGCAAAGGACCTTATAATGAACCTTGAGGGACGCAATGTATAATGTGCCATTATACACTGTACTCACATATATTGTGAATGTGAAATATGCAAAATGTTGCCATTGTGTGAAATGTAGTTTGTTTTTATATCATAATTTTATATCATAATGTCTGTTCACAAACCATTCGATAATTCTTATCTTCCAACTTTTATTAGCCTTATGAAGTATGAACTCTGGGAATTGTGGCAGATCACAGCATAAAGTTGTATTAATACATCAGGTGCACACCAAAAAGGGGGCTGTCAGGCTACAGCCCTTCCCACAAATCAAAATTTAAAAAACACAGATTTTGTAGACATGATGATGTCAGACATTTTACATTTCAATTTCAATTTTATTTACCATCCATAATTGCTACAGGAGTAACACTTAGACAAGTCAAGTTACACAAATTATACAATATAAAACACTCAATAAAACTATATTGTATAAAAACCGTACAACACCTCATAAAAATATTAAGTCTATGGATTTAAAAAGAGTGATAAAATTATATGAAGAGAGATGATTAACCAATAACTCCACCTACCTCTAACCAAATGGAGGTAGGAGTCACCTAGAAATGGTCTGTAAGCCTAATATAGAATGCTTCATGTTATGACTAATCAAAACTGTATAGAGATTTGGTATTGCCGCTTTCAAGTACTGCGACTAGCTGGGTATTATCATCATTTTTATCTTCTTTAGGACTTTTGCTTAACAATCACCTGCAAACAACTCACTCAATGTATAAAATGGATGCTCCAATAAAAACAATTTTAGTTTATTTTTAAAATCTTTAAAACCTTCTGATTTTTAGTCTATTACACAATTTAATGCCCCTGTTTATCACACTTCTCTTGAGAAACGATGTGTTGCACGGCACATGGAAATCATATCTCCTTCTCATATCGTACTCATATAAATTTGAATTTCTAGTCGAATACAGTGATACCTCGGCTAACGAGTGACCCTGCTAACGAATTTTTCGGCTAACGAAGATTTTTTTCGCTGTTTTTTGGACTCGGCTAACGAATGTTTTAGTGGATGCTCGCGCTAACATAAAGCAGCAAACATGAACGGTCGGGCCATTCCAGGAGCTTATCTTTTCCGTCTGTATGTGTGTGACAAAGAGATGAGCTGACCACATCACATAGGGGAGACCCCACCAACCAAAAAAAGTAAGCGACAAACCCAAGGGAAGCAGAAAGTTGCTCACGTTTCGGCTAACGAAGATTTCGGCTAACGAATGTGATTCCGGAACGAATTATCTTCGTTAGCCGGGGTATCACTGTATATATTATATTTTCTAAAATAACACAACACCTCAAAAATATACAGAGAGGTCACAGTAAAAATCCTCAATTCTTTAAAAATGGGTCTGCAGGATTTTCTGCTATTTAGACCTTTCATTATACGGAGTGCCCTTTTTTGCATATTCAAAACTTTACTACTTTCTTTCACACCACCCCACAAAATTATACCATATCTTATCATACCCTTCCATCAAAATGAAATTGGCAAATTAGTGCAGTGGAATTTTGAAAATAAAATGAAAAGCTTAGGAAGTCTTAGATAGAATGAGACATTGGGATTTAAATTAGGTGAATGATTCATGGAACATGCAGTTATATTTATATGTATATAAACACCATTGTCAGTGATGTTATATTAGAGTTGTGTTTATGACATGATTTTTATAACGTAATTTTTTAAAATCAAATTATAAATTGCCTCAGGTTTAGCAACCTCCCCCCCCCCCCCCCCCCCCCCACACATGCATGTTAAAAATTCTGGGGTGTGCCTTCGTAATATAGTTACACATATTTTGTGTTGAAGTTTTATGTAGGATTAAATTGCAGTTAATAACATGTTTTCTATGAAACATCAGACCTCCACACTTGTAGACGTATCAAACCAACAGTCATTAAATTCTTCAGTACATGCCTGGTTCTATACATTGTCAGGACTGAGTGTGCAAGGATTAACAATTTCTGTGCATGAGAAATACATTATAATGGTAACTAGAGGGCACTGCACATTTCTCTCTCTCTCTCTCTCTCTTTTTTTTTTCATCGCAGCCGTCAGGCGAAGCTTACACAACACGGCACAACATCACGCCACAGATAAATTCACCAGCCATTTGAGAAGGAAACAAGACCAACTGCCAATAATTTTAAATAATTTTAAACGTTTTAACCAAAAAGGAAAACAAACGCTCTTATATATTTTAACCACTGAAGCAAGAATGTTACATGTTTTTATAGTGAACATAGTTCATCTTATTTTAACATTGAATGTGAACCGACTATTATAGTGGATGTGTAGTCTGTGTTTATATACTTTGATCCCCCTGATGATGACTAATAAGTAGTCGAAACATATGTAGCGGTATATATGACGACAAAGGTGTAGTGCATATGTTGGTTTAAATAAAAGCTATTATATAAGACAGAATGCACGGTGAATATAATGTGAAATTTTTTTTTTTCGTTTGTAGTGTACAGGCTCCTCGATGGAACCGACAATTTACTCAAACGATATACTCCTGACTGAGCGTATAACTCCAAGGTTTCAACGCATCAAGAAAGGCGACATCATAATTGCCAAATCTCCATCAGATCCTCAAATATATATATGTAAAAGAGTTACAGGGATGCCAGGTGACGCAGTATTGGTGGGGTTTTCACCCCAAGTGGTACGTTTAAGCACTTATACATTGCTGTGTGGCATGCTACTGTTCTTGTATATGTTGTTAAAATGGTGTTCTTTTAGCCGCAGAGATGCAGGTTTAATTTTAGGGCAGTTAATTTGATTTGTGGTGTGCAAAGTGGTAATGGGGTAGTTTTTCTCAAAGTAGTTTGGTTTTGGCTGCTGTTGGTACTGACAAATTTGGGTGTGTCTTTTGTGTCCAACTGCCATGTGGTGTCAGCTGAAAGAATAATTCCTTTATTATGAGAGGATATTTTATTTCCATGTTAAATTAATCACAAAAATCATTACTTACTTAGTCTTCGTTAATATAAATTAGCATATCATGTAGTATCTGTGTCTCACAGTGAGCTGTTGGCCTACCATTCTATTCCAGGTTCCTCGTGGCCATGTGTGGCTTGAAGGGGACAACCATAGTAATTCAACGGATTCGAGAATATTTGGTCCTGTTCCACAAGGACTTATTCATGCTCGAGCACTTTGCAGAATATGGCCACCAAAGGATATAAAAATGTTAACATGCAAAGAAAGACAAGTGATAACAAGATAAGTGATGTAGTATTGAGCCAGTAGGGTCCAGAGGAGAATAATATATATGCAATTATGGAACATAAACAATAAATTCTATTTTAACATAAATCAGGTTTCGCATGGGTACACTGGTAACATAATAACACAAACAAAAATCATTACAAGTAAGAGTATTTCACCAAACAGTTACAGTTTAACGAACATCCAAATGTACGTGGCTTATAGCCACACTTCAAGGTATTCACTGACATCCAGAGCAAGGTGCTCTATTCTTTTTGTCCCGTACATACAACTCGTCCACACACTCTTTCTCTCCACTTCTTTTCCCGTGCAGAACGTCCTTTCTCAATTTACAGTACATACCAAATAATCCACACACTTTTTCTTTCCTCTCCTTTTCCACACCTTTTCAATATACGGTACGTACAAAAAATATTCCACACACTTGTCTGCCCTCTCCTTTCCAAGCAGAACCTCCCACTCCAACTGCCCACTATCCTTTCTTCCACCCCCACACTCACCAGACAAAACACCTCTTGGCTCCAGGTTAAAAAAAAGGGTGGGGGGGGGGGGGTTTGAGATTAGAAGTATCCGCGGCAATTCAACTCAGAGCCAACGGCTCAGTATTTCTACATTGTGTATTTTAATTTCTGTTTCCTTTTAGTACTGAGATGTGTTTAATATTAAGGGTAATGAAGTTTAGTTTTGTGCCTCTTGCTGGTAAATGGACAAGTAAAAATGTTCCCATATACGTTGTTACAAATTGGGCACACGACAGTTTGCAAAATACGCATTGTGTTCTTGTATGTTCTTGGATAATATTATAAGAATCGTGAAGGAATGTTTATTAACATGTTTTGAAGTTTATATCAAACCAACTGATGCACAATTAAAAACCACTTTTTATTGTAGCTTATATAAAATGCTTGTACCCCTACATATGTTTCAAACCTTAGTTCATCGTCAGGGGGTTCTTTTGTCTTTAATTGTGCATCAGTTGGTTTGATATAATCTGTTTAGTAAAGATGTACGGTGTTAATAATGTGAAATGTTTTGAAGTATTTGTATTCACAAGTTCCAACTTCCGTTGATCATATCTTCCTTCTAATCATCCATAATTTTTGCATGGTCTCCTCTATCTCAAGCTGACTCTTTATACTGCTCATCTGACACTGTTTTTACAGATATTCGCAATGTCATATATTTCATGTCTTGAACCATCATCCATTTCCATATTGTATCTCCATTTCATTTCTGCAGAAAAACGCAGTCATACTGACAGATTTCTCATCACAAAATTACCAATTTTTTACAAATTTTAAATGTTTTATTTATATAATATTTACCTAATTCAGGTCCACCTCCAGGTATATGAGGGTTATCCAGAAAGTAAAGATACAAAAGCAATAAAATTTTTTGAAAATATGTATTAACAAAATCGAGTGAAAAAAAACTCTTTAACACATACCTTTAGCTATTTTTCAACATAATCACCACCTTTGTCAAGGCATTTGTTTAGCCTGGGTACGAGTTTTTGTATCCCGATGTCATAGAACTCCGCCGCCTGTGCACGCAACCACGTAGTGACTTCGTTTTTCACCTCTTCGTCTTCGTGAAACTTCTGGCCGGCCAGATGTTTCTTTAAATGCAAAAACAAATGTAAATCGCTGAGAGCGAGGTCTGGGCTGTGAGCGCGATGGTCTGAGGTGATTTCCCTTCCCCTCCCACCCATGTTGTATCTTTACTTTCTGGATAACCCTCGTACTTCTGTGACTGGCATAGGGGTCTCAAATTTAAGTTGTTTGTGGGCCAAACAGATACTTGAAATGTAAGGTGGACTGTATGTCATTGTAAGTGATACAGCAGTAAAGTATAATGTTTGAAGTTAGATGCATCATTAAAATATTGCATACTTTTAATAACAAATTCAAATATAATTACTGAATTTAAAACATCTCAGCATTGTTATATCTTTGCTGATGAATGATGTACGTTACCATTCTGTTTGCACTCACACATTCAGTACTACAAACCCTGTTTTTTTATTGTTAAGGAAATAGAAAAGTTATAATTAGGTCTTACAGTACAAATCTCCTTGCATATAGTACTCTTAGGTGTGGGTGTGTACGTGGTTGTCACAGTTTGTTATAATTGTTACCATTATTATCATTTTGTTGGTAAGGAAAGAACTGAGGCTGAAGAAACAGTTGAGCATTGTTTTGTTTGATTTCTGTGGTTACCATGTCATGAGTGTTACAATGACCCGTCATAGGACTTCAGTACAGTATGCAGCAAAATGAACGGAAGTTGTACGAGGTATTTTCTCCTCATGTTTGCATTGTAAACGTTGGTAGGAACATTGAAAATAGTAACATATCCAGTGTCCTAGTCTCTAAAAATCACTGTGGCACATGATAAATCCTGTTGCTGAGACTTGGCACACTGTTACAGTGTGTGTGTTATGGTAAAGGTAAGAGTAAAGTTCACCCTAGAACAGGCCACGAAGGCCCAGAGGGGGAGTAGTGGTATAGCTCTACTCTTTCTTTAACCTTGGCGCTAGCTGGGGGTGGGTGGTCAACGCCACACCTCAGCCGCTGTACCCCCGGGAATGACCCGGTACACATTGTATAGGAGGCTGGGTAGGCCCCAGGGCCGGTCTGGATGGGTGCTGAAAATCTCGTCCCCACTGGGATTCGATCCCCAGACCGTCCAGCCCGTAGCGAGTCGCTATCCTGGCCCACACGTATGTTATGTAAACATTTAAAGGCGTTCTTATTGATTTAATTGTTAAAATATTTCAGAGTGTGTAATAAATGGTAGTAATAATGATGAATGTTGCTAAGTTATGGGACAGCCATAGAACATGTGCTTATATATACACACGCTCACACACGTTATACATATCGTGCCATTTGAGTAAGTGAATCATACCCTGGTTGTGGTATTTGCCATTGCTGCTGCGGTTGTGATAGAGGTTGAGGCAGTGACCTCTGTGAAGTGCACTGTAATAGAATACTGATGTTTTATTGAAGGGTTATCAATTTGGGAATGTCTGACTCATCTTCAGCTGAACTAGATGTACATAATTAAATGCCTGCCATCTTGGTGGTGCCTTGGATTATATACTGGGATTGGTAAGACTTATTTGCTGGCATGGTCTACTGTGTAGCTAAAACCTTGTGGCTGTTTGGTCTTGGTATAAGTTCTTGGACAGTCTGCTTATTGCATATAAGAAAGTGTAAACTGAAGGTGAGATTTGTTTACTTGTAAGCTATAGTTGAAACCCCCCTCCCCCCAGAAAAAAAGAAGGGGTTATACAGTACATTAAAGGCAGTACAGTCAACACATATTCTTTATTACCAAAATAATATTTGTTTCATTAATGACATGTTTCAACCCTAAAGGGTCATCATCAGGTGAAAGAATATAAAAATACAAACTGAGATGAGACTTAATGTAGGCCTAGACGTTTTGTTTTCTATAATTAAGGTATCATATTCACTTCTGTGCGCTTGGGTAAGTAATTCCCGATCTTCATAGAAGGCAGTGTCTTTGGACGTATAGTTCTCGATGTTTCGAAGGATTGCGCTGCCTTCGTCTTTTTGGGTGATCGTCGGGAACTATGCAACGAATTATGCAGCTTCCCATCCCAGAAGACATTTAATATTCAGCAGTGCTGCTGCGAGAACCTCAAATGTCGCATGATTCACATAGTCAACAGCTATGGCAAACTAACAAAATAACCTTATTGTTACGAGCACAGATGAATTCAGCCATACTATTGTACAGGACTTCATCCATTAATAAATCTTTCCTAAGTCTGAAATGCTAGGGCATTGTTGCAATGTAGGAAATCAACTGTCGTTCTGTACATAACCTCGACTGGTTTAAACAATGCACACATTGATTAAAATTGACTACAGGCTGACAAGATGTCTGTTCCATCTGCAGGAGTTGTTTGAAATTACATTCGAAGACCCATGACTTATAGGTCATGACGCTGTCAGAGAAAATAACATACCTTGAATTTTAACTTCTGTGCCCCCACCGCACATCATACTACATCCTTTGAAATTCATCAGTATTCACACACACACATATAAACGTGATTGGTTAGTTTTAAGTTTGTCAGTATTCTGTGATAGGTTTCCCAGCAATCGTACTTTGCGCTTCGGTGAGTTTTTGAAGATATGAGGAAAACGATCCGTGCGTAAGCCTTTGGGAAATCGAAGCCAAGTGCAAACAGAAGGGAAGTCGTGCCGGTGTGTTGTGGTTGATGTGTTGGGTCGATTGTTGATTGGTATGTGAATTGTGAAGTATCCGTAAGGCGTGAGTGTGTGTGTGAGGGTCTGTTGTATAGGTATCGAATTTTGAAAGGTGAGGCAAACTAATTTGAGTGTTATATAGTGCACTATTTGAATGCTATCTTCGATTTTCGGTTATGAGAGTTACGTGAATTAAGTAGTTAAGCTAGAAAAAAATCAATATTACTGCACAGTAAGTTTATCTGCAATATTGTATATGTCCACATATACATTGATATAAAACGAAAGGCAGCAAAGTGATTTTGTATAATTTTTGTTGTATTTTAGTTACCATGCTGACGGGAAGGACGAAGCACATTCTGCACTGCATTCTGCTTTTCACAGTAATTGCTGTATTTGAAGTTTGCACCGGTGGTGTTCGATTAGGAAATAGTGGCCCAGAAGAATTTGATCCGTGGGATAGATATGGATATGTTGGAACTTTTGTGTTGTACTTGTTACGTCTTCTAACCTTTCTGCCACTTCCACAAGTGATCTTCAACTTCGCAGGACTCACACTTTACAATGCTTTTCCTGATAAAGTGACACTTAAAGGTTCTCCTCTTTTGGCTCCTTTTCTTTGCATTCGAATTGTGACAAGAGGGGATTATCCTAAATTAGTTAGTGCAAATGTTACTCGTAACATGACCCGTTGCACTGAAGCTGGTCTAGAAAACTTTATAATTGAGGTTGTGACAGATAAAGCTGTTGGTTTATCGCCTCATAGGCGAGTGAGAGAAGTGGTGGTTCCCCCTTCATACCGACCAAAGAGTGGGGCCCTGTTTAAGGCCAGAGCACTTCAGTATTGTTTGGAGGATGGTGTGAACATTTTAGCCGACACTGATTGGATTGTGCATCTCGATGAGGAGACACTACTGACTGAAAACTCTGTGAGGGGAATTCTCAATTTTGTGTTAGATGGAAAACATCATTTTGGACAAGGCCTCATCACTTATGCCAATGAAGATGTAGTGAATTGGGTTACAACACTTGCTGATAGTTTCCGAGTGGCGGATGACATGGGCAAGCTACGATTGCAGTTCTACATGTTCCACAAACCGTTGTTCAGCTGGAAAGGATCGTATGTTGTGACTCAGGTCAGTTAAGTTTTTCTTTATGTGTCTGTGCAAGATCTGAGATTCTCACAGTGGTGTTGCTGAAGATTTAAGTCTTCTGGGATGTGATGCTCTGTCAGGCGACTAGCCCTGATATTTGAAAGGATCACAGTGCCTTCATCTTCTTGGACTGCTTGACCCAAAGGCAGCGTATTGAGTCAAAACATCAGGAACGACTGGCTCAATGACACGGTGTCACATCCCAAAAGATCTGTACTTGTCATGATGCTGTTAGATTCAAGAAACTGAGGGCTATGCAAGTGTGTAGGTTTTCAATGCTCTGTAGCTGAGGGCATCCATTCTTCTAGGATATAAGGCCATATCATTAATCAGAATCTTAAAAGATAACGTGTTAAAAGATAAGTACAAACAAAGAAAAGAAACTGTCATAAACATTTGACTTCAGGGTTATACAAAACATTTTATTGATATGAGCTGCACACTGTGTCTAAGCCCCTAGAGCAGGGTCGGGGAACTTTTTTACCTATTACCCCAAAATATATTTATTTACGCCGATGTTACCCCCTTGATTTGAAAGGGAGAAAATCATAGATTATTTAAATTCAAAAGGTTTATTGAATCTATTTATACGGAGAATATATTGTTTTAAGTTTTTTAAAGTTCATTTAAATTTACAATAATTTAATTGGTAAACGTGGCACTAAGACATGTCCTCAAGATGAAGGCAGTATTTAATTATTTTATTGACCATCGAAAATTAATCGAGCAAGGAGAAAATATGTTAATCAAATTATCGAACTAACATACAACTAAAATATGGTTAATAAATGAAAATCTTAGACTTAAAATAGAACTATTGAAATAAATTAAATTAAATAATTACTTAAATCGACTTAAACAAAGCAAAAACACGTGTCAAAAAATAAGGTTAAGGCGGGTAATAGACAACTCACAAATAATATCTGTTTAGCCACTTGACAACGCCTTAGCAACCAGATTGTTTGCAGTTCAACATGGCGTGACGTCTCCTAAACACGTCTATTACATTGGCCAGATGCAGTGTTGCCAGAAGAAAAATTTCTGTCGTAACAAGGAACGCGCTTTTTATATAATTTTATTTATGTCTATTGAGTCCTCATTACCCCCAAGAATTTCATTTTAACCCCACTTGGGGTAATTTACCCCGGTTTGCCGACCCCTGCCCTAGAGATATCAGCATTCTAGTGTCACAGTGAAGTGTAATATATCAATTGCAGGCAAAAAGGTAAAATTGTCACTCTCCAAATCCTGAAGGCATACAGGAGAAGTAGAGGTGTAGCTCCACTCATTCTTAACCTTGTCACTGTGTGGAGGTGAGTGGTCAGCTTTGTGCCTTGGACACCTTTCTGTTGGGAAAGAACCTCGGCACCCATGGAGTAGGAGGCTGGGTGGGCCCCAGAGGCGGTCTAGATGTGTGCCTCGCAGGATTCAAACCGTGGATCACCCAGTAGCATAGTCACTATATCAATTATGCTATCCTAGCTCCGTGAAGTACAGGAGGACACCTTGTGATTCTAGAGGCATATACGGAGTCAGCTGTCAATGAGCACAGAGTAATTGTGCTAACTGGCTTTATTGATACTCCAAAATGTTTCAGTCTTTATTTGACCATCGCGGTGGTAACAAATGAGTCCACTAGGAAATTACATAAGTTTTTTTCTGTGTTGTTTGTTATATTACATGTTAAAGGATGTTGGTAATGAGCAGCATATATGGAAATGTATATTTTGATTTATATTCAGCATACTGTTTCTAATGTGTATTTTTACTGAAGGTTGTTTACAGTCAGGTATATAGAGTCTAACTGCCATTAGATTCATTCTGCAGTCTGTCTTACGACAGGTCCGTAGCCTCTTCCAAAGCGACTCCTCCATAGTGTGCGATCTAGTGCTTCCTCTTTCAATTTACAGTATCTTCTCTTTTCTTAAGGTCATCCAGCAGCTGCTTACGTCTTCTTCCTCATCTTCCCTTCATTTCTATCCTTCCTTCCACCTTTCCTTCAATCACCTGTTTCAGAAGGCAGTTTCTACGCAAGATGTGACCAATCCAGTTAGCCTTTCTTCTTTTTATTGTATGCACGATATTCCTCTCCTCCTTCACTCTGTGTAATACTTCTTCATTTCTCACACGATCGGTCCAACTGATCTTCTCCATTCTTCTCCAGCACCACATTTCAAAACTTTCCAGATACTTCCGATCCACTTTCCCAACTGTCCACGTTTCAGCACCACACAAAGCTATGCTCCAAATGTAGCACTTTACTAGTTTCTTACTTAAATTTAAGTCCAGATTAGATACACTGTATTTTATTTTGTACTGTCTTATGTAATTTCCTATATAGATTCCTTCGTTGTAGTGGTTGTGTAGAAACCGAAACATATTGGGTGTCAATAAGGCAGGTGTTACTACTGATTCCTGTGTGGGTTTTGATGGTTCATTCTGAGTTTGTCATAAGAGGTACACAGTGCGCAATGAATTGCAGTAAAATTCTGGAGGCATTACGTACTTCACAAGGCAGTGAGTGGCCAGCTTTATGTTTTTTATCCCTACTTCATTTGCCAAAAACCGTGCAAGTATAAATAATCCTCGGAGTAGTTCCTCCATACAAGATAATGAACAGCTGTGTACTTAACTGAGAGTGGAATTTGTTTTATGATGAGACTGACTCTGTACAAATGACAGAGTTCAAGTAGCGTATAGACTGTAGTCTTCTGGGTTACTGGACTGTGTAGTCTGACATGTAGGTACCAGCACTTCAGAGGAACATACTGCCCCCCCCGTCTTCAGAGAGAAAATGGTGGCAGTGGGTTCCACTGACATGTTGGTACCTGCCGACAGGCTGCATGACACGCAGCCGACCAAGTTTCAGCGGGCAACCTTCAGACGTTCGAGGTGTTTACTAATGCTTAATGCAAAGGGAACTGCTGTGAGCACTTGTGGACTGTCCGGCGCTTGTGTTTCGTCACAGGAATGATGAATGTTGAACTGGGAAGCAAAGTGGTCACCCGTGACTCAGACACATGAATCAGATGCAGTACTGCGAGATTACATGCTGAGAAATGCATTTATCGTGAAACAGGGCATGATAAATGACCTTTGAATGCAGGAGCTAGGTCAGATATGTAGGAACCAGAGTCATTGCTTCAGTGGATGGTCGCATTGCCCAAGAAACTCGGAACTTCCACGGTTGCTGTCTCTGGTCTCATCAGACAGTGTGTGTGCGCGGATAAGCGTAACCACCCTCAATCCCTCCCCTCAAGCCCTGCTCCCTGTATTTTCACCCTGTCTTACATGCCAACCGCCGGAGAGTTCCTTGCATGCATTTCAATATCACACTAAAGTGATATCGGTGGTTGCAATGATTGTTACTAAATAAGGACTTGTTGAAGCAGAATTTTCAACCAAGAGCAAACACGCGAACTTATGATACATGCTTCCAAAATTCTAGTCACCGTCTGGGATTTGTTGAGCCTTGCTTTAAAGTATTGTTTTCAGGGTTCACATAATCGCGGGGGCGCCAGGTTGCTCGGGCAACTGAATTTTGTACGGTGGCGCCTAATATTTGTGGGTACTGAGTATGGCACTTGCTTCATGCCATCCTTCAGGCGCCTTGAATTTGGAGATGGCCATAGATTTTGGGGAAATTTGTATACGTCTGGTCATAACTGTTTGACCTTCCTTTCGTAGTTATGTGTACATTATCTTAGCATTTTAAACATCTTCGGTGTTTCAAGCTACGACCGAACCGCAAATTGTACGTAAAACGTCACGCCGACAAGTTGAATGTTGGCCATCTTTTTTTTTTTCGGCCTCTGTGAACCCTCCTCTGCCTCCTTCTTACGTTTTCGGTAGTTTTCTTGCTTTTGTGCGTTAGTTAGTCTCGGCATCGTGAACCTGTAAAAAACAGCGCCGAGGTGACCCACCTGTGTATACCGAAATGTAAGACGTTAGATGGTGAGAGTGTGAAAATCGTAGGTGATTTTGACATGGCCGCCATTTTGGCAGATTTCGAGATTTTTCGATGATTCTTTTTTTATCGTGTAGGCATATTGCTTACCTTTCAAACTACGTATCGTTCACTGCTGTAGTCGAAGTAGGCGCGGAGCACTGTGAAGAAACGTAGGTAATGCGAAAGTCTGACACCGCGAGCGCCGAGGTGACCCACCTATGTGTACCGAAATGTAAGACGTTTTACGTCAAAAGAAGTCACTTCTGCGTCTCTTAGTGTCTCCATTGTAACATTGTTGGCATCTTGAAATACACGTCATTGGACTGTCAATTGTGCCTCAAACTCAACCCTGAAGCACATTAAGGAGGCTGCAGTTAACACACAACACACTTTTCATCTTGACCGCTTTATTATATATGATATTAAATTGTGAATTATAAATTTGTAAAGATTATAAACATCCTCCCATCTACACGTAGATCTTCCATGTGGTCTCTTACCTTCATTCATCCCTGCCAAAACTCTCTATGCATTTCGCGTCTCACCAATACGTGCCACATGCCGCGCCCATCTCATCCTACTTGATTTGATCACCCAAATAGTATTTGGTGAGCAGTAAAATCCACGAAGCTCCTCATTATGCAGTTTCTCCAGTCTCTTACTTCCTGTTGGGCCCTAGTGTCTTCTGGGCCGCGATAGCTCAGTCGGTATAGCGATTTGCTACGGACTGGACGGTCCGGGAATCGAATCCCGGTGGGGGCGAGATTTTTCGCAGCCGTCCAGACCGGCCTTGGGGCCTACCCAGCCTCCTATACAATGGGTACCGCGGCCGGGGCGTGGAGCTGACCACCCACCCCCATCTAACGCCGAGGTTAAAGAAAGAGTAGAGCTATACCTCTACTCCCCCTCTGGGCCTTCATGGCCTGTTCTAGGGAGAACTTTACCTTTACAGTACCTTTACCTAGTGTTTTCCTCAGTACCCTGTTTTCGCACACCGTAAGCGTTCGTTCTTCTTGCAATATGAGAGACCTCGTGTCAAGAGCATCGCAAAACAAGCATAATGCTATATGTGTTTTAACGTTTGTGGTTTTAGATACCAAAACGGGAAGTCAAAAATTCTGGACCGAATGTTAGCAGGCTTTCCCCGAATGCAGCCCGCTCTTAATGTAGTCTTGCGTGCGATTTTGATGTGCTGGTGGCCTATCCACATATTTAGATCAGGGCTTTTAAAACCCTGGCGTTTACACATTATGAACTTCCATATTTGTTCGTGGGCTGCTTGATACTGAAGGCAAGAGCGCTGCTCTCCTCGCAGCCTCTTGGGCTATAACCCCGACGACAAAGCGCGACGCCCCGGAAGTCCTGGATCTTCATCTTCATCACAGTTTACGTGTTCATTGAACAGAAGTGGTTCAGTCGATCTGTTTTGAAGATGTCGGACAAATGTTTAAGAATGGCACCATTTTTTTGTCACAGCTGTTCAAATGTGTTGGTTGTTCTCACGAAGGTTGTTGTTTAGCACGTCACATGGACATGTGACCCACTTAAATTCACCATTGTTCCAATTCAGCAACAGAGGAAGCCGAGAGAACACACTGATGTTGTGTGTGGCAAAGATGCTGAAACAGAAGAGGAATCAAAGAATGTAAATGTTTTAAGATATAAATTGTTCTGTGAAGAAATGCTGAATTTGTGTTACTGACCTTGCGCTGGTAATGGAATGTACCGAAATGGGGGTATTAACTAAGTCAGTGGATCACAATCCTTTTTTAAAAGCTGCTAGTTTCTTTACTACTCAAGAAATTTGCCATATTTTATGGAACCCGAATGTTCATTGCCATGTTCACAACAGCCCGCCACTTGTCCATATTCTGAGACACATGAATCCATTCCACGCCCTTCCATCGTATTTCATTAAGATCCATTTTAATATTATCCTCCCATCTACCCCTAGGTCTTCCTACATACTTTGTCAATATAAATAATATTACTGTGATACAGAAGGGCTGAATTCATGTTGTGCTGTTGTGTCATTTATGCGCCCATGTGACAGCCTCGGTAGATGTATTACAGACATACATGTTGAATGCCCGGTACATGGGTACCAGACTGCACCATGTCAATTGTGACACTCCGTAGCCGAGCGGAGTGCGACGGGAATTTGGCAGAGCTTTAGTAAGGTGATAGCAGCATTGAGTACAGACAGGGATGTTGTGTGTAGGTGCTGCTTTGCGATACGAGAGTCGTGTTACATTCTGCTAGGCATTGCCGAAGTCTAGTGCAGTGGTATTCAACCTGGGGTACGCGAAGATATCTTAGGGGGTACGTAAAATTAAAAAAATGTATTATTTCATGATAAACACTGAATAATCAGGGCCAGATTTAGGGTTAGCCACAACAGACCGGACGTAAGGACATGCGATTTGGGAGCGCCATTTCTCTCTCTCTCTCTCTTGACTGACCACGAGATAGGAGATTGCTGTTGTCGCTGTGCGTTTTGTGCGTTGAGTGACCACGAGATAGGAGATTGCTGTTGTCGCTGTGCGTTTTGTGCGTTGAGTGACCACGAGATAGGAGATTGCTGTTGTCGCTGTGCGTTTTGTGCGTTGAGTGACCACGAGATAGGAGATTGCTTTTGTCGCTGTGCGTTTTGTGCGTTGAGTGACCACGAGATAGGAGATTGCTGTTGTCGCTGTGCGTTTTGTGCGTTGAGTGACCACGAGATAGGAGATTGCTTTTGTCGCTGTGCGTTTTGTGCGTTGAGTGACCACGAGATAGGAGATTGCTGTTGTCACTGTGCGTTTTGTGCGTTGAGTGACCACGAGATAGGAGATTGCTGTTGTCGCTGTGCGTTTTGTGCGTTGAGTGACCACGAGATAGTCGCAACAGGCCGTGCAGTCCAGTGACTTCCAGCTCTTTTGTACAGCTTTGTCAGCATCTGGGGTATTAGGGGGTACGTAAAATTTAAAAAAAAGATAAATATATTATTTCATGATAAACACTGAATAATCAGGGCCAGATTTAGGGTTAGCCACAAGAGACCGGACGTAAGGACATGCGATTTGGGAGCGCCATTTGTGTGTCTCTGTCTCTTTCTCTCCCCTTTATGCGATTCTTATCTGGGCGGCTAGTTTCATTTTATTCCACACAGTGCATATAATTTTGCTTTGCTAAAATACCTTTGTTCCTTTATTAATTTTTATACGATAGACAATAATATATTTGTTATTTAATAGCTTGACTCTCCTTTTTGTCATTTAAAACTTATTATTTAATACATTATTTTGGATGTAATTTATTTAACTTATTTTAGATGTAGATTATAGACTGTATAACTTGAATTATGCACCAACAACTTTGGGGGTACAAAGTTGAAGATAAATTATATGTGGGGGTACGCGAACAAAAAAGGTTGAATACCGCTGGTCTAGTGGTCCGAAAAGTTTGCACTTCAGCCTGGCCTGGCTAAGTTACGTGAGTTTGCGTCACGCTCAGCCGTGAATCTGTCTGATCCAAATATAGGCTGTGCATAAATGCCATGCCGTTCCAAGAACTGCCAGTGGTGTGATGTTTAAAACTCGTTGTGTATCGTAATTTTGTTAACCTTGTGCTGTAATTGCTGTACTTGCGTGGCCAACGTGTAGCCTGGGGTGACGTGCTGACATGGCGCTGTGATGTGCCACGAAACTGGGCCAACCTCGACGGTTTTCAAACTTCTCCATAAATTTTGATTTATAAGATTTCCACAGCCGTCTGCTTGAGGGTAAGTGGTTCCCGACGTTTCAAAAGAACGACGTTGCCACATCTTCAAGGGGCAAGCAGTCCACGAAGAAGTATTCTTGTATCCATCTAGCATTTTTTTGGACTTCTTGTCCCTCGCAGATGAAAGCAGTACGGTCTTTCGAAACGTCGGGAACCAACATAGCTCCGCAACAGCTTCACGTCCCACAACACCTGCATCCATTATCGATAAGAGGCTCTACAGTTGGATGATTACTTTGGAAGGGTACTGTCGCAGTTTACTGGGGAAGTGAGGTAAATTGTGAAGAACTTAATGTACTTAGACTGCGAACCGAGATTTGAACCCGGTACCTACGGAATACGGTGCAGTAAAGTTTCATTTCTAAGCCATGATATTCTACTTCCCTTCCTGTCAACCCCACGACAGCCCAGACGATGCCCTTTTGGATTTTGTCACCGTATAGGTTTCTGGTTGACACCGACGTTTCGGAGGAACGTGCTGCCTCATCTTCAGAATTAAAGCAGTTGCGTCAAAGTAGACCTGATGTAATTTTGAGGAGTTGTGTGGATAGATTATGTAGGCGTGTTAGCGGTTTTTTAACGTAATTCTACCGTGAAGGTGGAGGCAGCATATTCCTTCGAAACTTAGGTGTCAAAGTACCAATCTGCATGGTGTCAAAAGCCAGCACAAACGACCGAAATCGTGACAGAGCTGGGCTGCGCATGTAGATATGATAAATGCACACACTTTGTATCAGTATTTCAAGGATAGAGACCTCTTGGTGTAAGATGGACGTAGCGAAAGGTAAAGTTGTGCCTGTCACGCCATGATGGCATATGGGGGAACAGATATAACACCATTCATTCTTCGGCACAGCATGGAGGTGAGTGGTCAGCTTCACGCCCCGGCCGCATTACCCCCGCTGGATAATACACCGGTGCTTAATGGTGGCTGTGCCCCATAGACGGTCTGTGCGTTTTGGAGAACAGAAAAATCTCTTGTTCCTGCCTGGCATCGAACTGGCCGCCCCGTAGCCTAGTAACTATACCGACTGAGCTATCCCGGCCCAACATAGGCTTAGACTGAAGGATAATATTAAAATGGGCGTTTAAGGTTGTGAACTGGGTTCGTCTGGCTCAGTAATGGGGCTAGTCTAATGTAAAGACGACACTGCAACTTCGGGGATGTTCTTAACTGGCCGACCGGGCAACAGCGCTGTTTTGCAAGGACTGCGCTAGTGGGATGTGGTCTGTTTTATGTCTGCTGTGGCGAGCTGCGTGTGGTGACCGCCTTCTGTGTCTGTCTGTAGCTAATAAAAACTGCAAGTGCTGTGGAACCCTTTAATGCCCAGTGGTCACTATAAAATGTACCACCAGGTTTAACATTCAACAATTCTACGTTCTGCCCACACAGTGTATTTATGTGTTTTGTGTGGATCTCAGAACAAACAGCGATTATTTCACTGTACAGCAATAACTGACTGGTTTGTATAACTGAGACGGAGTGTGTTTACTGCGCGGTACGGACTGTATTTATGTGTTTTGTGTGGATCTCAGAACAAACAGCGATTATTTCACTGTACAACATTAACTGACTGGTTTGTATAACTGAGACGGAGTGTGTTTACTGCGCGGTACGGACTGTATTTATGTGTTTTGTGTGGATCTCAGAACAAACAGCGATTATTTCACTGTACAACATTAACTGACTGTTTGTATAACTGAGACGGAGTGTGTTTACTGCGCGGTACGGACTGTATTTATGTGTTTTGTGTGGATCTCAGAACAAACAGCGATTATTTCACTGTACAACATTAACTGACTGGTTTGTATAACTGAGACGGAGTGTGTTTACTGCGCGGTACGGACTGTATTTATGTGTTTTGTGTGGATCTCAGAACAAACAGCGATTATTTCACTGTACAACATTAACTGACTGGTTTGTATAACTGAGACGGAGTGTGTTTACTGCGCGGTACGAGCTGAATCTTTAAATATAATTAAGCTGAATCTTTGTCGTTATAGGGATTATATTGTGGGCTATTTCAGCAAAGTAGGTGACTTGTAGGGGGCCGGGATAGCGTAATCGGTATAGCGACTCGCTACGGGCTGGACGGTCCGGGTATCGAATCCCGATGGGGGCTAGATTTCCGTGCCGTCCAGACCGGTCCCAAGGCCCACCCAGCCCCCTGTACACTTGGTGCCGGGTCTTTCCCGGGTGAAAAGTGGCCATCCATGTCCTTCTACTGCCGGGTTGCGAGTGAGTTGTAGCTGTATGTTCGGCTGCCCTCTGTGCCTGCATAGGCATGTCATGGGGATGACCTTTACCTTTAGTGATTTGTATATGGCATAGTGACTGGACTTGGGGCTGAGAATTGCGGCGATGTACATGATAACGTGCGTGCGGTAAAGAGGAGGAAACTGGTAGCAAAAATGGTTTTGGTTTGAAGGTCGCAAGGTGTTGTGATTTGTTGGCCTAAATAATAAGGAAAGGATACATACTGTGAGGCCGCTGCTAGAAAACTGGGTGGCCTTGGTTGCGAAGAACAAGGGGATAAACCCGGTCGGATGTTTTGAATCTCGTATACACGTTAAGACACCTGCTGTACAGAATCACAGTATTATGCCTGGCAAGTGTTCTGTGTTAAGAGTTTAACGCCAGCTCTGTGGCCGCGAGGGACGTAGTCTGTATTCGAATACTACAGAGACAAATTCATTTCTGTAATATAGAGTGCTTATTTTATCTGACAACTGTTGGTGACTTAGCTGACGGTATGAGCGGGGGGGGGGGGGGGGTTAGTCTGCTACGTCAGTACGATAAACGGACTGACATAGTGACATAATTTATTTGTCAGATAAAGTAATCAACCTGCGTGTGACTTAAATCGTCTCGCGTTTTACGATCAAAATCTTACTGTAACCTCCTTTCTCGTATGCCAACATATTTTTCTAAGCACCCTGTTCTCAAACATTCCGTAATGTATGAACTGGTAATGTGAGAGACCAAGTTTCACACCCGTACGTAGTAAGGAAAGTTACAGTAAATGTCTTTATCTTTGTGTATTTACCGTGGATATCACACGGCAGATAAACAGAAGTTCTGGACCGAATTGTATCGAGAATTCTCCGAATTTATTCAGCTCTTAACTTTCTCGTGAATGTAATTTTGATTTATTTGTCATTACCGAGTATTGTAACTTAGCCATTGACACATTCTGGAAGGATTAATGAGCCGCCATTTTATACATTGCGCCTGATTACAGCTCCTGAATAAATATGTGTCAGAGGTGAGATAAATGTGTAAACATCAGTCTGGGTGTATCACAACGTACAAATAAATATACCTGCCCAGGAATGGAAAGATATGGTCACCTGGTTACCACGGGCAATTTATTTCCCACTCAACGTTAGGGATTTGTATTTTGGAATTCTGGCAACGTCTCTTGGTCACGTGTGGCACAGCCGCACGCGAAGCCATCAATATGAACATAATTATTGAGATCTGGCCAAGTCCGAGACCCTGTGTGACGCATCGTAACACGTTTTTACGATGAGGAGTTGTTTGGCCCTTGTCCAACGTACAAGCTGGATGACCACCCCTTGTCGGCTGTCCGCGACTGCTTATTCAATGTATTCGCAGCTACCCTCCATATCCGCAGGCCATTCCTCCATCCGCAACCTGAGGACGCGCCATGCTGTGGTGACAGCGACCGACTTATCTTGGTGACAGAGACCGACTTATCGTGGTGACAGAGACCGACTTATCGTGGTGACAGGGACCGACTTATCGTGGTGACAGAGACCGACTGATCGTGGTGACAGAGACCGACTTATCGTGGTGACAGAGACCGACTGATCGTGGTGACAGGGACCGACTTATCGTGGTGACAGCGACACTTGACATGGCGAGCTTCATAGTTTGTAACCCTCGCCAAATATTAATTCTGGTGATCAAATCAAGGAATATGAGATGGGCGGGGACTGTGAGATGTTAGTTACTTCCTGTCGCTCCTTGCGGAGCATAGGGCCTCCTTTTCGGAGGTTTCTTGGTCTGGAAGTGTGCATTCCGCAGTGGGTGACCAGTCCACTGACTGCACAATTTCTACTCATCCTGATATGACTGCCAGAGCCATCTAGCAGTCAATCAGGAGACTTGGGTGAGAAATGGCCTCTGAATTTTGCTTACGAAACATCTCAATTCATGCCCGTAAGGTTCTTTTACATGCCGTAAATCTACGACATGGGACCGACGGCTTTACTTCCCCTCCGAAGGAAGTTGTGCTGCGGATTTTTATCACCCTTAAAAATCCATGGACCTCGGTCGCGAACCTTGGGTCCAGTGGCGACACGCTAACCACTAGTCCACCGAGGGCGACACTGTGACATGTATGAGGGAAAAAAGAAATGCGTACGGGGTTTCAGTGGGAAAGCTGAAGGAAACGAATTACTTTGAAAAGACCCAGACGTACATAATATTAAATGGACGTGAAAGAAATAGTTCCGTGCTGCGGATTTATTTCGTTGTATTGCGTCACAGAGCGAATATTAAGTAGATATATTCAGTGAGGAGAAATGACCTGTAGACGTCACTGTAAATGGATACTAATGTGTGAAATATTGTTGACGTCACGCGTCGTAAACCCTGTAGGTGTATTGTATGGCGTGCGTAAGCGTTGAGCTGCTTTCGGCAGTCTTCCTTTCAAAGCATGGGGATTTGAATAGCCAGTATGTGCTCAGCCAGCAGTGGCGGGTTACGGACAGTTGGAGACTGCTGCACAAGGGGCGAAAGGAGGGTAAATGGGTTACATGCTAATTATAACTGACATTACGTCTTGTTGTGGAAGCACTTAAGGGGGCATTGGGTCCGACGTTAACTGTCAGAATATTGCAAAATTTAGTGTCATTATACGCAAGTTAGTACGTATGACCCTGGCGTCACAAATTACTCTAGACGTGTTTCAGCATGTGATAGGTTTTTAAATAACTGCGTAAGGCGCTTCCGCTCTGTCAGTCCCATCACTTCTGCTCTGTCGGTCCTGTCACTTCTGTTGGTCCCATCACTTCTGTTCGGTTGGTCCCATCTCTTAGGTCCCATCACTCCTGTTTTGTCGGTCCTGTCACTTCTCTTCTGTAGGTCCCATCACTTTTCTGTTGGTCGCATCACTTCTGTCGTTCCCATCACTTCTGTTATGTCTCTCCCATCACTTCTGTTCTGTTGGTCCCGTCACTTCTGTTCTGTAGGTCCCATCTCTTGTCCCCATCACTTCTGTCGATCCCATCACTTGATCTGTCGGTCCCATCACTTCTGTGCTGTCGGTCCCATCACTTCTGTTCTGTCGGTCTCATCACTTCTGTTATGTCTCTCCCATCACTTCTGTTCTGTTGGTCCCGTCTCTTGTCCCCATCACTTCTGTCGGTCCCATCACTTCTGTTCTGTCGGTCTCATCACTTCTGTTCTGTCGGTCCCATCACTTCTGTTCTGTCGGTCTCATCACTTCAACAGTCTCTGAAGACTACGGCAATACGCCCGCCACCAGACGTTTAAATTTAGCTGGTGCGGAGGAGCAACATCTGTTGGTGGTGGCTGAGAAGTGTAAACGAATGCTCGTAATGGAAGACGCGGATTGGAAGGAAGTTGCCTCTTGCAATTGGATCAAATTCTTCAACGAAAAAAGGCGATTTATATATAGATGGTCGAGAAGTTTTGTAAAACTGTATGTAACTTTATGAAACGTTACATCATAAATGAGTTAAAAGAAGGTGGGCGTTTTTTGGTTGTGAGGGTTCGGCATGTCGATACTTTCGTTGCTTCCACACAACAGATGTGTATGTAAATCATTAAGGGCTGTCAAATTCGCATTATTACATTTGACACCCTCGTGTGCACACACATACGCACACACGCATACACACATGTAGGCCTTGTATATGATTTATTGTGGGACTCAGCCAAGAAATTCGTAACGTATAACCAGAATCGCGAAATAGTTTTGGAAACTGACGACAGTGGAGTGTGTGCTGAGGTTCGTTAAACATCTCTGCTTAGGTCTTAAGAGATTGTATAAATTTCTTTTGTGTTTTTTTTCGACGGCTGTGCCACTCGTTCGCCGAAGCAGTGTACAAACATTCGGTTGTCATCGCATAGTGCCGCCGTCTTCATTGCTGCGCGCTCGTCAGAGTCACAGGAAAGATAACAATGTCCGTGCAAAAGTTGTTTACACGTGGTGGGAAGGTGGCAGGAAGGTGACTGTGGGTTGAAGATATTAGCAGCCGCTGTGTTGGCCTACAGGCCTACTGCGTGTTCTGTCCGCAGGTGTTTAACAGGAGCGCTTGATAGGGGGGGGGGGGGGTTAGTCCGTCCGCGTGGTGCATCTTGGAACTCCTTAGCGGGTTTTTGTTAAATTTCATGTTCGTAGTGTAGTAGAGGTTGTCTTGTATGACGAGTTTAATGGCGGTTCGCCTCGTCACAACGCGCGCGCTCACTCGGAAAAAGAATAATAAAATACCCCCTCCCCTCCCCCGAGGTTTCTGTGGAAACGGGCGTGGCTCATTCAAACCAAGCGCATTATATCTGGGTAGATTAGAATCTGACTCCACTAAGTAGTATTAATAGTATTAACCAAGTGTTCTTTGTAATAGAGACGCTTTGTGTTTACTGTGAGGTAGGAACTGGATTTTTATATAAGCCTGTACTAAGATGAGTTCCACAGAATATCGTCCGAGACGTTGTGCATGTTTGCTGGTTATTCGAAATGAGGTAGATGGTTTCCTGCTACTTCTCACCCGGAGACACGGCGTCATATCCCGCAAAACGTGAATCCTCAGCAACACCTCTGTGAAGACCTCAAATCTTGCAGTGTCTGTTGCTGAGAAACGGTGTACAGATTTCAGTAGTTGCTAGCGGTACGTCGCGACGCTCGATAAAGCGACGGCCCAATGACAGGCATGTGTACGCTGAAGTCGTACATTCGTTATGAGTTCTCCGTGACTAACGCGAGCCTGACCAAGGTTGCTTCAGGCCAGGGGTCTCAAAGTCAAATCATACGCGGGCCAAACCAGTAACTTCGAAAATTAAGGCTAGTCGCGCCTCATTTTAAACAATAAGCAGTTGGTGTATCGTATTTTAAACTTAAACACCCCATTAACTTTATTTCGTATTTTCGATAACAAAACTAATATATTTTAGCAGTATTATAACCAAAAATGTACTTTTTGTATTTCTGTTACACTTTTACCCTACATATGTTTCGGCTGTGGTCCAGCCATCATCACGGTACACCAGTAGGTTCACCTCACTGTCACTGGTTCATTTGGTATTATCACACGTCATCACAATGTTATTGTAGCTTTTGTTCACTCACAGTTGCACGTTGTGTTTGTGTTGCGTTAAAAGCTTGAGGTATAACACTTTTGATTGTAGATTGTGATGACGTGTGATAATACCAAATGAACCAGTGACAGTGAGGTGAACCTACTGGTGTACCGTGATGATGGCAGGACCACAGCCGAAACATATGTAGGGTAAAAGTGTAACAGAAATACAAAAAGGTGCATTTGTTGGTTATAATACTGATAATATAATAATAATAACCATGGCTCAACAGCCCTATATGGGCTCGGGCCTCCTCTTGCCTCCTCTTTTCGAGGTTACTAAGTCGTGCGCATTCATGGCAGTTGGTGACTGGTCAACTGGCCGCGCTAGTGTTCTATCGATCGTGATGTGCCCGCCAGAGCCATCTGGCAGGCAGTCAGGAGACTTGAGTGAGAAATGGAGGCAATTTAATGTGTGTACTTGTATTTACTGTATGTATTTTGTTTTGTAATTGTGTATAGTTTGTTTTGTATTGTTAATTTTATGTATATTTATATGTCCATTTGTATTGTGTGTACTAGTGTAAGGACTACTGCCACCGGGTGAAAACCCAATTGCAGTAAATAATAATAATAATAATAATATTTGGCTTACGAAACATCTCAATTCATGCCCGTAAGGTTCTTTTACATGCCGTAAATCTACGACATGGGACCGATGGCTTTACTTCCCCTCCGAAGGAAGTTGTGCTACGGATTTTTTATCACCCTTAAAAATCCATCGACCTCGGTCGGGATCGAACCCGCGAACCTTGGGTCCAGTGGCGAGCACGCTAACCACTAGTCCACCGAGGTCGACTTATGATACTGCTAATTGAATCAAAATGCACGGTGACTATAACGTAAAAACTAAAGTATGTTATAATCATTGCATTTTAAACTTTATTATCTCTTTGCTGATGCTTTATGGCCCTTGACCACCTTTTTAATTTCCTTCACTAAAAAGAGCATTGGCCCTGATCCAGGCCACGTTTTGTAATTAGAGCTAAGTTCATTGTTAGGGCCGCGTAAGATGAACTGGGGTGCCACATGCGGCCTGCGGGTCGCGCGTTTGACTCCCCGTTTCCGCGTACGGCGTCAGGATATCGATGTTTAATGAAGCTTGGGGATTACTGTACCTCGCGTGACGAAAGCAGTAGTCATTCACACGCATGTTGTATCGGTGAGTCACAGCGCACTGTCGTGTGTAATCAATTTCAGGCGGGCTTTGTTTGTCGGTGTGTCCACTTCCGGTCCTATCCGTTGAAATTAAATGACAACGATAGCGCAACACCAATAAACGGCACTGTAATGCATTCCTAATTAGCAGTATAGAGTGCAACACCCTGCAAAAATATTTACAGTACCTGCACGTCGGCGTGTATTCTGTGAAGCAGTTGGCGTCTTAATGGGGCTGTCTTCAGTGTGCGTTTCGTGGACAGAATTACAGCAAAACTTCCACGAAATATTAACGTACGGGACGGAAATGTTGCTCTGTCGACAGAGCACCGCCAGATTGTTGTTATTATTATTATTATTATTATTATTATATTTTCCATTCTACAGAGCCTCTTGATGCTATATTGCACATTAGTTAGGCCTAAGTTAGAATATGCCTCTGTTACGTGGAACTCGATTACTTCCACTGATGCCAGTAAGCTTGAGCGCATCCAGCGCAAGTTTGTGTTTCTCTGTCATCGTCGTTTTTTTAGTCACTTACCCTACAGGTATGCTAATGCTTTAAATTACTTGGA
Organism: Reticulitermes speratus; assembly: GCA_021186555.1. Lineage (NCBI taxonomy): Eukaryota > Metazoa > Arthropoda > Insecta > Blattodea > Rhinotermitidae > Reticulitermes > Reticulitermes speratus. The sequence continues at coordinate 1,625,153 of JAJKFL010000001.1, forward strand.
CTTACATACTTTAAGTGATCGTCGGTGCCACTTAGACGCCCTTTTTTTACTTAATGTTTATAATGGTTTAAAAATTTGCCCTACTCTTTTGGAAACTGTTGGTCTTCGTGTGCCGAATCGAAATTTTAGAGATTTTAAACTGTTTTATGTTAATTTAAACTGTCGCAACTGCCCATCCGCAAGATGCGCTTCCGCGGCTAATGCCATCAGTGGGGATATTTGTATATTCAATGGTAGGCCTGTTTTGATTAATGACTTGTTATTAGTGTAAATATTGATTTAGACGCTGTAGTTCGGTCCATGCGACATTTTTATAACAAGTCAGCTATGTTCGGTCAGGGTACTGGATCCAGTATTTCTTTTACGTGGTTTTACTTCATATTTGTTTTGTTACCTTAGTGTTTGTCTTGTGTATTTGTACTGTTTTGTGTTGTGCTTTAGTGCTGGCTTTGTTATTGGCTCTTGTTGCTGTTAAGTCTGCACGTTAATAAATACCCATTGAATTGAATTGAATTAGTAATAAATCAAGTCATCTATGTTCTGTCAGGGTATTGGATTTCTGCCCCAGTACTTATTTACATTGTTTTATTACTTATTTATTTTGTTCCTTTAGTGTTTTGTCTTGTGTATTTGTACTGTTTTGTGTTTTATTAGTGCTTTTGTGCTGGCTTTGTAATTGGCACTTGTGCTGTTAAGTCTGCACGTTAATAAATACCCATTGAATTGAATTGAATTGCATCAAGACGTGTGTCTAGGACTTCCCAGTTCACATCGTGCATATTCAGCGAAACCGTGATCCTAGTTCAGCTCGTATTGTGTCTTGTTACGTGTTGTTTCCTCGCATAACGTTAGCACTTACGGACACTTAGTCGTATCTGTTGTCAGCTGTTACGTCATTGTGTAACAAAGCCAAATACAGGTAAGACATTTCTTGCATTGCGTAGGTGCGCCTCATGTAGACATGTCTTTCGGCGCATTGTTCTGTATCTCTTGTGCTATCTATGACAGGTGCACGGTGTGCTGTGGGCGGGCGAAGTGGATGTGCTTGTGGGGGATTTCGTGCGTTGTCTGTAAGTCAGCAGATATTCACACAGCACTTTGGGCTTGACAGTTATAAGAAAGGAATTGTTATTTGGTAATGTGTAAGCCTGTATGAAGTGCTGGAACGCTCGTTCTCCGCACGGGATGTGGTTTGCCTTCCGTGGCAGTATCACGCAAAGTATATTTGGAGCTGAAACGTTAAAGGTGTGAACACAAATTAGAGAATTTAAATTTACTTCCCCCCCCCCCCAATGGCTCGACAGCCCCTTGGGGCCTAGGCCTCCTCATTATCGAGGCTTCATGCTCACACACTTTTTAGACACACCACACTCGGTAGGACTCCTCTGGACGAGTGATCAGCCCGTCGCAGAGACCTCTACCTGACAGCACAACGCTCACAACAGACAGACAACCACGCCCTCGGTGGGATTCGAACCCACAATCCCAGTAAGCGAGCGGCCGTAGACCCAAGCCTTAGACCGCTTACCAAACTACACCCATTGGGGGAAAAAAGTGCTTCTGAAACGTTGGTACCTATCTACCAAACTACACGGCGGTAAATGAACACTCGCCGTCGACAGCACCTCAAACCTTACCTTCAGTTTTGGTCATAATTATCGCAGAGTTACTGAACCTCAGCAGCTGGTAGAGGGTCAGTCACCCACCGGTCGAAAAGGATTTTGCGTTGATTCGACGTCCGCCATAAAGGCCATCGAGTTCTAGCAGCAAGCTACGCCCCCCTCGTTGTGGGGCACCGCCTCCCAGAGTACTGTCGCACTCGTTCAAGGTCACTCCACGTGGGAATGTTTTTGCCGTCCGATCAAGTAGTTCAAACGCGCTCAGCGTTTGTTGGTTTGTAATAATCGACTCGTGGCGAGTTTTGTTTTGATGTACGTGTTTTTTGCTTTGTCACTAAGACGTTGGTTGTGAGGAAGTAAGGAAACGAAAGTAGAAGTTGCGTGTACGCAGTACACAGTGTCTGTTTTATGGTGTGTCTGAGAACAGCCACTGGAGCTGTATTACGTAAGGTGCCGTCATCCTCCGGGAATTTAGAGCCCGGTTTTTCCCCTTCACTTGTACTTACCTTATTGTATATAACTAACTCTATACAGCACAGTCCTTTCAGAGAAGCTAACAGTTCGTCAGCTAGTCAAGAAATTCCCCGCGTTTTATGGAACCCGAAGTTTCATTGCCGCATTCACAACAACCCGCCACCTGTCCCTATCCTGAGCCATATCAATCCAGTCCATGCTCCCCATCCCACTTCTTGAAGATCCATTTAATATTATCCTCCCATCTACACCTGGGTCTTCCAAGTGGTCTGCTTCCCTCAGGTCTCCCCACCAAAATCCTGTATGCACCTCTCCCCTCCCCCATACGTGCTACATGCCCCGCCCACCTCATTCTTCTTGATTTGATCACCCGAATAATATTTGGTGATCAGTACAGATCATTAAGTTCCTCGTTATGTAGTCTTCTCCACTCCCCTGTTACCCCGTCCCTCTTAGGCCCAAATATCCCCCTCAGCACCCTATTCTCGAACACCCTCAGTCTATGTTCCTCCCTCAGTGTGACAGACCAAGTTTCACACCCACACAAAACAACAACACAATTACAGTTCTGTATATCTTAATGTTTGTATTTTTGTACAGCAAACTGTAAGACACAAGATCTGCACCGAATGATAACAAGCATTACGTGACTTCAATCTGCTCTTAATTTCTTCCTGAATGGAATTTTGATTTGTTAGGATTGTTCCCAGATATTTGAACTGTTCCACACTTTCCTTACTTCATGTTTGACTATTAAAGTTCTCAGAATTCCTGACGGACGTAGGCGTGCTGTGCGGTACAGCTTGCGTGTTCAGACACTATCAACTGGACACTGTATGACACTTATAGAAGCAACTGTATCAGTCAGTACCAGAAAGATGTATAGTAGACGAAGATAAAATGGCAGTTGAATTGGATACAAAATGGCAGGCTGCAATATATCGCACGCGGTGTTTATTTAATTTAACGGAGATAGAGACGTGGGAAGAACCAGAAATAGATGGGAAGATTGCCTTAAAAACTACTGAACATCGGAACGAGTTTTATAGCGCCGCATCCTGGAATTGGAGAAGGAGGAGCTGGAAGAAAAAATAAGAAAATCTTGTACGTATCGGAACAAATTGTGTTGCTAATTATTTTTGTGAGTTTTGCCGTCTGGATTGATGTGTGTTTGTGCATAATGTCTGTAATTATCTAAAATCTGTCGGACAGAACCGTTTGTAATTTATAGTGAGTTATCGAACCCGTAACCCTTTAAAAGCACGGTGCTACCTCCTGCTGCAACATAAACTCTGTCGAGAGTTCACTCTCGACAGCACCCCTGATGATGGCACAGGAAGTGCCGAAACATATGTAGGGACAGAAAAACACTAAAACAGTGTAGTGCATTTGTTGGAATGAAATAATTAATTTAAAAAAAAAATTAACTCTGCATTTGTTTGTTTCATGGCTGATCTTTGTAATGGAGACGCGTTATGTTTACTGTGAGTTAGGAAGCAAACTTTTACACATCACTAAGATGGATTTCAGACCACAACTCAGCGCACGGCTACTAATTTTGTTAGCGTCATATGCAGTAATGCGGGTTGCACTACCTGCGTAAGCCGCCAAGCTTTAAAAATAAGACGAAGCCATTGGAATCTGGTCAGTGACGTTACGTAACGAATGAACGAGAGCTTGGTGCAGTGTTGCATAAAGGTACTGTAAGGCCATGGCAGAACCCAGGGGTGGACAGTTATTTAAGGACACGTTTGGCCCACTGCGTTGTGTAGGGGGAGTTAAAACACATAGTGCTGATTGAATATAATATAGCATAGAGAGTGCAAGACGACTGCTTGACCCCACGTTCCTTCGAAACGTCGGTAATTATTCACCAAACGATACGGCGTCACGTTCCATAAGACTGATTTGCAGCAGAACCGCTGTGAGAACCTCAAATCTCGTAATATTTTTTTTAATTGATTATTTGTACCAACAATATATATATTTATTATATTGTTTCGCTGGCCGCAAATTGAATTCTGTAGCTAAATTCATCATTGTTGATCATTCTTCCACTGATTTGTCCAACCTTCTCCACAAGTTCCTGTCTCTAGTATCCTCTTCTGTCAGTGCCTAGTCATACTCCGTCTTACTCCATACGTCCATCTTTCTTTAGGTCGTTCCTTTCTTCGTATTCCCTCTGGTTCCCATTCTAAGGTTCTCCTATGCAATGTATTTCCTGGCATTCTCTTTACGTGTCCAAATCATCGTAACCGCTTTTCTTCAGTCCAAATGTATTCTTCTCTACGTGTGAGAAAGTAATAGTTGATACAAGGCGTGCTGTTAATATCTGACTATCATGGCGGTCCGGACCGAACACTAACGGGTCACGTACGGCTCTCAAGTTGTAGTTTGGACGCCCCTGAGTCAACTGGAAGGACGTCTCCAGCGTGACCAGCTCGTACTGGCTTGCTGGGAGTTTCCTTTAGATCAAAGTATGCACCAACATAAACCAGTTTTGGCGTGTTCACATCAGAGAGCTACAGAAATGAGTGTCACTGCGGCCTGTCTGTCTGTCTGTCTGTCCACTTGTAAAAACTGTAGAAACGCTGAACGGTAAAGGTAAAGGTCTCCCTATAACAGGCCATGAAGACCCAGAGGGGGAGTAGAGGCATATCTCTACTCTTTCTTTAACCTCGGCTCTAGATGGGGGTGAGTGGTCAACGCCACGCCCCGGCCGCTTTACCCCCGGGAATGACCCGGTACCCATTGTATAGGAGGCTGGGAAGGCCCCAGGTCCGGTCTGGGCGGGTGCTGAAAATCTCGCCCCTACCGGGATTCGATCCCCGGACCGTCCAGCTCGTAGCGAGTCGCTATACCGACTGAGCTATCCCGGGCCAACAGAATCGCTCAACGGATTTGTATAAAATTTAATACTGGGCAGTTTTGCCAAAAATTTGTCGACCAATCCAGCACCGAACACGTGATGAAAATAAGTGAAAGCTCTTAAAGTACTAAAATTAACTAACCGTAAACAAGGGGTGCACCCCACTTTACAAAAATCGAGACGTAACCTCAAAATTCTAGGCGCCAGAAGGGTGACATGAGACAAGTTCCATATTGAGGGCCCACAAATATTAGGCGACACCGTACAAAATTTAGTCGCCCGGGCGACCTGGTGCTCGGGATTTATCTTAAGCTATGTATAACTTCAACTGCAGCGCCTGATTTTAGATGTAATCTTGTTTTAGACGAAAGCTTATAGTTGGATGGACCGATCGCGTAAACATTAATGTACAGTCGTATGGTATTATGTTGCCTACGTGAGTATGCTTATGTGACTGCCGACTGTATAGTGTGCCTACGTGAGTATGCTTATGTGACTCCGACTGTATAGTGACCTACGTAGTATGCTATGTGACTGCCGACTGTATAGTGAGCCTACGTGAGTATGCTTATGTGACTGCCGACTGTATAGTGAGCCTACGTGAGTATGCTTATGTGACTGCCGACTGTTAGTGAGCTATGAGTATCTGTGACGCCGACGTATAGACCTACGTGAGTATGCTTATGTGACTGCCGACTGTATAGTGAGCCTACGTGAGTATGCTTATGTGACTGCCTACTGTATAATGAGCCTACGTGAGTATCCTTATGTGACTGCCTACTGTATAATGAGCCTACGTGAGTATGCTTATGTGACTGCCGACTGTATAGTGAGTCTACGTGAGTATGCTTATGTGACTGCCGACTGTATAGTGAGCCTACGTGAGTATGCTTATGTGACTGCCGACTGTATAGTGAGCCTACGTGAGTATGCTTATGTGACTGCCGACTGTATAGTGAGCCTACGTGAGTATGCTTATGTGACTGGCGACTGTATAGTGAGCCTACGTGTGTATGCTTATGTGACTGCCGACTGTATAGTGAGCCTACGTGAGTATGCTTATGTGACTGCCGACTGTATAGTGAGCCTACGTGAGTATGCTTATGTGACTGCCTACTGTATAGTGAGCCTACTTGAGTATGCTTATGTGACTGCCGACTGTGTAGTGAGCCTACATGAGTATGCTTATGTGACTGGCGACTGTATAGTGAGCCTACGTGAGTATGCTTATGTGACTGCCGACTGTATAGTGAGCCTACGTGAGTATACTTATGTGACTGCCGACTGTATTGTGAGCCTACGTGAGTATGCTTATGTGACTGCCGACTGTATAGTGAGCCTACGTGAGTATGCTTATGTGACTGCCGACTGTATAGTGAGCCTACGTGAGTATGCTTATGTGACTGCCGACTGTATAGTGAGCCTACGTGAGTATGCTTATGTGACTGCCTACTGTATAATGAGCCTACGTGAGTATGCTTATGTGACTGCCGACTGTATAGTGAGCCTACGTGAGTATGCTTATGTGACTGCACTGTATAATGAGCCTACGTGAGTAGCTTATGTGACTGCCGACTGTATAGTGAGCCTACGTGAGTATGCTTATGTGACTGCCGACTGTATAGTGAGCCTACGTGAGTATGCTTATGTGACTGCCGACTGTATAGTGAGCCTACGTGAGTATGCTTATGTGACTGCCGACTGTATAGTAGCCTAGTGATATGCTTAGTACGCTGAGTATATGAGCACTGAGTATGCTATGGACTGCCGACTGTATAGTGAGCCTACGTGAATATGCTTATGTGACTGCCGACTGTATAGTGAGCCTACGTGAATATGCTTATGTGACTGCCGACTGTCTAATGAGCCTACGTGAGTATGCTTATGTGACTGCCGGCTGTATAGTGAGTCTACGTGAGTATGCGTATGCGACTACCTGCTGTATAGTGAACCTACGTGAGTATGCTTATGTGACTGCCGACTGTATAGTGAGCCTACGTGAGTATGCTTATGTGACTGCCGACTGTATAGTGAGCCTACGTGAGTATGCTTATGTGACTGCCTACTGTATAGTGAGTCTACGTGAGTATGCTTATGTGACTGCCTACTGTATAGTGAGTCTACGTGAGTATGCTTATGTGACTGCCGACTGTATAGTGAGCCTACGTGAGTATGCTTATGTGACTGCCTACTGTATAGTGAGCCTACGTGAGTATGCTTATGGGACTGTCTACTGTATAGGGAACCTACGTGAGTATGCTTATGTGACTGCCGGCTGTATAGTGAACCTACGTGAGTATGCTTATGTGACTGCCGACTGTATAGTGAGCCTACGTGAGTATGCTTATGTGACTGCCGACTGTATAGTGAGCCTACGTGAGTATGCTTATGTGACTGCCTACTGTATAGTGAGTCTACGTGAGTATGCTTATATGATTGCCGACTGTATAGTGAGCCTACGTGAGTATGCTTATGTGACTGCCTACTGTATGGCGAGCCTACGTGAGTATGCTTATGTGACTGCCTACTGTATAGTGAACCTACGTGAGTATGCTTGTGTGACTGCCTACTGTATAGTGAACCTACGTGAGTATGCTTATGTGACTGCCGACTATAGTGAGCCTACGTGAGTATGCTTATGTGATTGCCGACTGTATAGTGAGAGTTCTGAGGCTGAAGACAGCAAGGTATTGCCGAAACACGTTATAATTATTAGTGGAAATATACATGGAGGTTTATGGGAATTGGATGATGATGATGATAGCGTCTGTTTGCTAAATCTTGGTCTACTGAACCACCGAATGGATCGTCTCAAGATAGTCATTTTTATAAAGCTTGTGATTCGGCGTTGACGGCGGTGTCCTTTATTTTTATTAATCCCGTCTAAAAATCGTTTTTAACAAAGAAGGATGACTTTAAAATTGACAGTGCTGCCTCCATGTTTATGTGAAATATGTAGCTTCCTTTGTCTTCCGATGGTGGCAGCACTGTCAGTTTCCGAACGGTTTGCATTAACGTAAATAATACACGTAATGTAACTAACATTGCGATACTGAGTCCAAAGAACGAAGGCTACCGACATAAATGACCGTACGTGAATGGTTTAATTACAGGGCTTACTGTGCTGTTGAGTCTGTAGATTACGAAGATAAGTGGGGCGAAGCGTTCTGTCATGTTGGGTTTCTGAACAGTTTGTCACCGTCAGGTTTACCATCGCATAGACCAGATCTGAAGATTAAAACTACTGCCATGTTGATTAGAAGTTTAAACGCCCGTCAGTGGTTGGTTAACGGAATGCGAGTGATCGTTAAGACGCCTATACGGGCGCTACATAGCAGCGGAAGTTACTGGCTATATAAAAACTATTCTTAGACCCAGATTTAGATGTCCATCAGATCCCACCGATCCCTTCAAACGATTTCCAATCAAAATTCCGTTTGCTGTGACAATCAACAAAGCTCAAGGGAAGATGCTTAAACGTGTTGCAATATATCCGTCATCGCCTATTCCCCCCCCCCCCACATGGCCAGCTCTGTGTGAACTTTCCCGACGCCTCTTCATTTGACGTCGTTCTTGCAGTCATTGAAAGGCATCGGCAGCGTATTGCTTTAAATTATGATCTGGTAATGTACACGTCGTATTGGAATAATTATGATCTGGTAATGTACACGTCGTATTGGAATAATTATGATCTGGTAATGTACACGTCGTATTGGAATAATTATGATCTGGTAATGTACACGTCGTATTGGAATAATTATGATCTGGTAATGTACACGTCATATTGGAATAATTATGATCTGGTAATGTACACGTCATATTGGAATAATTATGATCTGGTAATGTACACGTCATTTTTGAATAATTATGATCTGGTAATGTACACGTCGTATTGGAATAATTATGATCTGGTAATGTACACGTCGTATTGGAATAATTATGCTCTGGTAATGTACACGTCATATTGGAATAATTATGATCTGGTAACGTACACGTCGTATTGGAATAATTATGATCTGGTAATGTACACGTCGTATTGGAATAATTATGATCTGGTAATGTACACGTCATATTGGAATAATTATGATCTGGTAATGTACACGTCGTATTGGAATAATTGTGATCTGGTAATGTACACGTCGTATTGGAATAATTATGATCTGGTAATGTACACGTCGTATTGGAATAATTATGATCTGGTAATGTACACGTCATATTGGAATAATTATGATCTAGTAATGTACACGTCATATTGGAATAATTATGATCTAGTAATGTACACGTCGTATTGGAATAATTATGATCTGGTAATGTACACGTCATATTGGAATAATTATGATCTGGTAATGTACACGTCATATTGGAATAATTATGATCTGATAATGTACACGTCATATTGGAATAATTATGATCTAGTAATGTACACGTCATATTGGAATAATTATGATCTGGTAATGTACACGTCATATTGGAATAATTATGATCTAGTAATGTACACGTCATATTGGAATAATTATGATCTAGTAATGTACACGTCGTATTGGAATAATTATGATCTAGTAATGTACACGTCATATTGGAATAATTATGATCTGGTAATGTACACGTCATATTGGAATAATTATGATCTAGTAATGTACACGTCGTATTGGAATAATTATGATCTAGTAATGTACACGTCATATTGGAATAATTATGATCTAGTAATGTACACGTCATATTGGAATAATTATGATCTGGTAATGTACACGTCGTATTGGAATAATTATGATCTAGTAATGTACACGTCGTATTGGAATAATTATGATCTAGTAATGTACACGTCATATTGGAATAATTTGATCTGGTAATGTACACGTCATATTGGAATAATTATGATCTAGTAATGTACACGTCATATTGGAATAATTATGATCTGGTAATGTACACGTCGTATTGGAATAATTATGATCTGGTAATGTACACGTCGTATTGGAATAATTATGATCTGGTAATGTACACGTCATATTGGAATAATTATGATCTGGTAATGTACACGTCATATTGGAATAATTATGATCTAGTAATGTACACGTCATATTGGAATAATTATGATCTAGTAATGTACACGTCATATTGGAATAATTATGATCTGGTAATGTACACGTCATATTGGAATAATTATGATCTAGTAATGTACACGTCATATTGGAATAATTATGATCTGGTAATGTACACGTCATATTGGAATAATTATGATCTAGTAATGTACACGTCATATTGGAATAATTATGATCTGGTAATGTACACGTCGTATTGGAATAATTATGATCTGGTAATGTACACGTCATATTGGAATAATTATGATCTGGTAATGTACACGTCATATTGGAATAATTATGATCTGGTAATGTACACGTCATATTGGAATAATTATGATCTGGTAATGTACACGTCGTATTGGAATAATTATGATCTGGTAATGTACACGTCGTATTGGAATAATTATGATCTGGTAATGTACACGTCGTATTGGAATAATTATGATCTGGTAATGTACACGTCGTATCGGAATTCTACTGCCTACTACCGCATTTTTTAAATTTTGTTTCCTATGGCTCAACAGCCCTGATGGGGCCTAAGCCGCCTCATTTTTCGAGGCTTCACGATCACACATTAGACACACCACACTCGGTAGGAACCCTCTAGACGAGTGATCAGCCCGTCGCAGAGACCTCTACCTGACAACACACAACACTCACAACAGACAGACATCCATGCCCCCGGTGGGATTCGAACCCACAATCCCAGTAAGCGAGCGGCCGTAGACCCACGCCTTAGACCGCGCGGCCACTGCGATCGGCTCCGCATTTTTAAATAACTTCCCAAAATTTTTTTAAACTTTCATCCCTTATTCTTTCTTGTTATAAATATTACGCACTTTCGTACAGTCTAAGGCTTCTTGTTACTTGTAAAGTATATCTCACTGCTACTTGCAGGTGTAAATTGTAATCGATAACACAAGCGGAGATGTGTCGACTTAAAAGAAGATGATACATCGATATCGATAAACATCGTATATCGAGCAGTGCATTAAAGGTTCAAAAACAAATTTTTGTTGATTAAATTTTTTCCGAGTGCGAATTATTCGCACTGGTAGAAATTCAGTTCAATTCAATGGGCATTTATTAACGTGCAGACTTAACAGCACAATGGCCAATCACAAAGCCAGCACAAAAGCACAAATAAAATACAAAACAGTACAAATACACAAGACAAAACACTAAAGACACAAAACAAATTTGTAGTAAAACAATAAAAAAGAAATACTGGGGCAGAAATCCAATACCTGACAGAACATAGATGACTTGATTTAAAAATGTCGCAGTGACCGAACTACAGCGTCGAGTTCATGATTTACATTAATGACAAATCATTAGTGAAAACAGACGTACCAGTATCCCTACTGATGGCATTAGCCACGGAAGCGCACTTGAGACGGTTTAAGTCAACATGAAACAGTTTAAAATCTCTGAAATTTCGATTCGGCAAACGAAAGCCGACAGTTTCCAAAAGGGTAGGGCAAAATTTTGAACCATTGTAAATATTAAATAAAAAAAGGGGGTCTAAGTAATAATAATAATCACTGTACGTGAAAAGCTACGGCTGTTTTTACTGTTATCGTTAGCGGCTGAATATTTATCGGAGTGAAAAATATGTAGCAGCAGTTCGGAGAAGAAATGGAACTTTTGTGTCAAATACGTGGAACGTGTTGCTGTATGATGTTGGACCAAGCACGACCAGCAGTTGATCAAAAGTTGCACTAGACATTCTGAAATATTAAAAAAAAACTTGTTTGGATATCTCTTCAGGTCTTCGTACAGAGAGTAGAATTTTCCTTTGAGTAATCTTTGACTCGTTATTGGATGTACCCAAAACTTTTTTCTTTTCTTTACTTTTCGCGTTCGCAGCAACAAAGCACACACCAGTGCCGTATCCGTGCAGTCCGTCATATAACTGAATCAGTGCGAGGCGATTGTCGCTGTAAAGCGCGGCCTCGCATGCCAGCGTCTTTAATCGCTGCTACTATTGTCGCAGCGATTAAAACCGCTCGTGCGCGCTTAGCCTTAGACAAGTGACGGACGTGGCCGCCCTGTTACGCCACGCCTACATTTCGCACCTCCATTATTGTAGTATACAAGAAGACTTGTGGATAGGAGATTGCTGTTGTCGCTGTGCGTTTTGTGCGTTGAGTGACCACGAGATAGGAGATTGCTGTTGTCGCTGTGCGTTTTGTGCGTTGAGTGACCACGAGATAGGAGATTGCTGTTGTCGCTGTGCGTTTTGTGCGTTGAGTGACCACGAGATAGGAGATTGCTGTTGTCGCTGTGCGTTTTGTGCGTTGAGTGACCACGAGATAGGAGATTGCTGTTGTCACTGTGCGTTTTGTGCGTTGAGTGACCACGAGATAGGAGATTGCTGTTGTCACTGTGCGTTTTGTGCGTTGAGTGACCACGAGATAGGAGATTGCTGTTGTCACTGTGCGTTTTGTGAGTTGAGTGACCACGAGATAGGAGATTGCTGTTGTCGCTGTGCGTTGACTGACCACGAGATCGGAAATTGATGTCGCTGTGCGTTTTGTGCGTTGAGTGACCACGAGATAGGAGATTGCTGTTGTCGCTGTGCGTTTTGTGCGTTGAGTGACCACGAGATAGGAGATTGCTGTTGTCGCTGTGCGTTTTGTGCGTTGAGTGACCACGAGATAGGAGATTGCTGTTGTCGCTGTGCGTTTTGTGCGTTGAGTGACCACGAGATAGGAGATTGCTGTTGTCGCTGTGCGTTTTGTGCGTTGAGTGACCACGAGATAGGAGATTGCTGTTGTCACTGTGCGTTTTGTGCGTTGAGTGACCACGAGATAGGAGATTGCTGTTGTCACTGTGCGTTTTGTGCGTTGAGTGACCACGAGATAGGAGATTGCTGTTGCTGTGCGTTTTGTGCGTTGAGTGACCACGAGATAGGAGATTGCTGTTGTCACTGTGCGTTTTGTGCGTTGAGTGACCACGAGATAGGAGATTGCTGTTGTCACTGTGCGTTTTGTGCGTTGAGTGACCACGAGATAGGAGATTGCTGTTGTCACTGTGCGTTTTGTGCGTTGAGTGACCACGAGATAGGAGATTGCTGTTGTCACTGTGCGTTTTGTGCGTTGAGTGACCACGAGATAGGAGATTGCTGTTGTCGCTGTGCGTTGACTGACCACGAGATCGGAAATTGATGTCGCTGTGCGTTTTGTGCGTTGAGTGACCACGAGATAGGAGATTGCTGTTGTCACTATGCGTTTTGTGCGTTGACTGACCACGAGATAGGAAATGGCTGTTGTCGCTGTGCGTTGACTGACCACGAGATCGGAAATTGATGTCGCTGTGCGTTTTGTGCGTTGAGTGACCACGAGATAGGAGATTTGCTGTTGTCGCTGTGCGTTTTGTGCGTTGAGTGACCACGAGATAGGAGATTGCTGTTGTCGCTGTGCGTTTTGTGCGTTGAGTGACCACGAGATAGTAGGAACAGGCCGTGCAGTCCAGTGACTTCTAGCTCTTTTGTACAGCTTTGTCAGCATCTGGGTATTAGGGGGTACGTAAAATTTAAAAAAAAATAAATATATTATTTCACGATAAACACTGAATAATCAGGGCCAGATTTATGGTTAGCCACAACAGACCGGACGTAAGGACATGCGATTTGGGAGCGCCATTTTCTCTCTCTCTCTCTCTCTCTCTCTCTCTCTCCTTTATGCGATTCTTATCTGGGCGGCTAGTTTCATTTTATTCCACACAGTGCATATAATTGTGCTTTGTTAAAATACATTTGTTCCTTTATTAATTTTTATACGATAGACAATAATATATTTGTTATTTAATAGCTTGACTCTCCTTTTTCTCATTTAAAACTTATTATTTGATACATTATTTTGGATGTAATTTATTTAACTTATTTTAGATGTAGATTATAGACTGTGTATAGCTTGAATTATGCACCAACAACTTTGGGGGTACAAAGTTGAAGATAAATTATATCTGGGGGTACGCGAACAAAAAAGGTTGAATACCGCTGGACTAGAGAACTTGGCGTAGGTGTACATTTCCAAGATGCTTGTTTCTTGGAAGTTGCTGTGAAATATTAACAATTTTCAAGAACTTATGTGCACGATAAGACCATGTACATTCCATTGTTATTTTCTACGGCTTTGTAAGGGGCACGGATGTATTTGTCAGCTGTTTGCAAACCGATTGTTCTGTTTGTATCTTATCTTCTATTTGTGCGCATCTGTTGGCAATGGCTGTGCTGAAGGATGTACCACCTCGCTTATCAGATAAGGCGGATGTTGACAGCCCACAGTTGTCGGCGTCAGAATGTTTGTTACCGTGTTTTTTGGGCGCCTTTTTAGGGACTGCGTTACGGGATGGACAACCGAGAGAATTTTGTATATTCCAAAAATTTCAGACCGATTCTGGACATGTAGCATGCATGAGCAGTATAAGGCATTAATGAAAAACATTTGTCTTAGAACCTAAAACGGTGAGGTCACATGGGAGATGTGAGTTAAATGGGCGGATAATATTAAAATGGCTTATACGATGGGCGAGGGTGAAATGTATTGCAGAAATAGAGAATAGGGCCCGATGGCGGGGATATGTGAACACGACGATGAAAATTCAAATTTAATGGAATGGGAGGAAGACTGCAGGAAAAGTCCTGCACATTTACGAGGCGTGGACGTGGTTGATAAGGTTAAGTTGTTTATTTGCACGTAAAATATTACAGTAACACGAGCAGCTGAAATGACGTTGTGGATGCGGCCAGCAGTATGGCTGTGTTCCATTAGCATGCGTTACGTCATTCCATGTAACCACAGATGAGCGTTGGAAGTCTGTGGCTGTCTTGAAGGTTGAAAGTACAGCGCGCTCCACTTAACCCTTTAGAAGCTAAGATTAACCTTATTTATATTTAAGGATTGAGTTCGTACCGCGCAGTAAACACACGCCGTCTCAGTTACACAAACCAGTCAGTTAATGTTGTACAGTGAAATAATCGCTGTTTGTTCTGAGATCCACACAAAACACATAAATACAGTCCGTACCGCGCAGTAAACACACTCCGTCTCAGTTATACAAACCAGTCAGTTAATGCTGTACAGTGAAATAATCGCTGTTTGTTCTGAGATCCACACAAAACACATAAATACAGTCCGTACCGCACAGTAAACACACTCCGTCTCAGTTATACAAACCAGTCAGTTAATGTTGTACAGTGAAATAATCGCTGTTTGTTCTGAGATCCACACAAAACACATAAATACAGTCCGTACCGCACAGTAAACACACTCCGTCTCAGTTATACAAACCAGTCAGTTAATGTTGTACAGTGAAATAATCGCTGTTTGTTCTGAGATCCACACAAAACACATAAATACAGTCCGTACCGCGCAGTAAACACACTCCGTCTCAGTTATACAAACCAGTCAGTTAATGTTGTACAGTGAAATAATCGCTGTTTGTTCTGAGATCCACACAAAACACACAAATACACTGTGTGGGCAGAACGTACAATTGTTGAATGTTAAACCTGGTGGTACATATAGTAACCACTGGACTTGAAGGGGCGGAAACCGTACTCAGATTGTATTTCATATCCTCTACGTTCGAACGCTCGCACTCCTCTTGCCCATGCCCATGACGTGTGTTCCAATTTCCACCGTGATGCTGCGGGTGACACGTTTAATAGTTTCAGTCGTGCGCCAGTAGGATTGTCTGGTAAATGCGTTCTTTAAGCAAAGCCCACCAAGTTGGGGGATGTTACAGATCCGGAGAACTAGGTGATCACGATATCTTCATGTTATCCTACCGCCCAAAAATTTAACTGTTGTACGATTTTAAATGGATCACCCTGTATAATGTGTGGGATGCAGCTAAGAAGATTGCAACGAGTGTTCTTCGTGACGCAGTGCAAAGACTGCACTTTCAGAATGCCATTTGTCTTCACGTACACACGTAGGCACTAAATGTACCTTCATTTTCGCGTATAACAAAATTACTGCCTTACTCTGTGCCGGTTGTTACGAAACTGAAAATGATAACAGCGTCAGGTGCAGACCTCTTTTGCCGAATTTAGCCAGGTCGGACTATAAATATAGAAAGTACGAACAGAAATTCAGTTCCACCTATCACGTAAAGTTTCGCTTTCACTAAGCCAATCTGTACCGAAAGAGGACGAAGAATGTTGAAAATACTGGCAAAATTATTTTACTCTTTAGGTAAAGATATATGGCTTCCGCTTCATGGATTTTCACGAAATTCATAATTGCTGAACGGCATTACATGGAGATCTGTGCCAGGCTTCACCCATATCGTCCAAGAAATTCGGGAAGTTGGGTGAAAATTCATTTACGCCATTAAATAGAGTTTGAATGTCACTGGTCCGATTTTCACGAAATTCGCGCTTGCCCAACAATTTTTTTTTAAAAACTCCCATACTGAATTTCATGAAAATCCTACTAGCTGTTTAGTCGCCATTAAATCCCGGTGGGGGGCGAGATTTTCCGCACACGTCCAGACCGGCCCTGGGGCCTACCCAGCCCCCTATACAATAGGTATCGGGTCTATTTCCCGGGGTAAAGCGGCCGGGGCGTGGAGTTGACCACCCACCCTCAACTAGTGCCAGGGTTAAAGAAATAGTAGAGCTATACCTCTACTCCCCCTCTGGGCCTTCATGGCACGTTCTAGGGTGAACTTTACCTTTACCTTTACCAGGCTGCACACAGACGGACGTCGTCACGACATGACGCGCTATTTGTTTCACTTCGTAAATATCTCCCAAGTAGGAACAGAGTCGTTAAGAACTTCGTCACAACGATTTCTGAGATTTTCACAGTCGTGTGGCTGAAGATCCGTCACACAAGCAGCAGTTCCTCCCACATGTGCTTGCCCCGCTTTTTCATTACGTTACATTACGTTATGTTACGTTACTTGGTCTGTGTGAATTCTGTAAACCTCACAAGGCATTACACGTTACTGCAGATGTAAACCTCACAAGGCATTACACGTTACTGCAGATGTAAACCTCACAAGGCATTACACGTTACTGCATATATAAACCTCACAAGGCATTACACGTTACTGCAGATGTAAACCTCACAAGGCATTACACGTTACTGCAGATGTAAACCTCACAAGGCATTACACGTTACTGCAGATATAAACCTCACAAGGCATTACACGTTACTGCAGATGTAAACCTCACAAGGCATTACACGTTACTGCAGATGTAAACCTCACAAGGCATTACACGTTACTGCAGATATAAACCTTACAAGGCATTACACGTTACTGCATATATAAACCTCACACGGCATTACACGTTACTGCAGATGTAAACCTCACAAGGCATTACATGTTACTGCAGATGTAAACCTCACAAGGCATTACACGTTACTGCAGATATAAACCTCACAAGGCATTACACGTTACTGCAGTAATAAACCTCACAAGGCATTACACGTTACTGCAGATGTGAACCTCACAAGTCATTACACGTTACTGCAGATGTAAACCTCACAAGGCATTACACGTTACTGCAGATATAAACCTCACAAGGCATTACACGTTACTGCAGATATAAACCTCACAAGGCATTACACGTTACTGCAGATGTAAACCTCACAAGGCATTACACGTTACTGCAGATGTAAACCTCACAAGGCATTACACGTTACTGCAGATGTAAACCTCACAAGGCATTACACGTTACTGCAGATATAAACCTTACAAGGCATTACACGTTACTGCATATATAAACCTCACAAGGCATTACACGTTACTGCAGATGTAAACCTCACAAGGCATTACATGTTACTGCAGATGTAAACCTCACAAGGCATTACACGTTACTGCAGATATAAACCTCACAAGGCATTACACGTTACTGCAGTAATAAACCTCACAAGGCATTACACGTTACTGCAGATGTAAACCTCACAAGTCATTACACGTTACTGCAGATGTAAACCTCACAAGGCATTACACGTTACTGTAGATATAAACCTCACAAGGCATTACACGTTACTGCATATATAAACCTCACAAGGCATTACACGTTACTGCAGATGTAAACCTCACAAGGCATTACACGTTACTGTAGATATAAACCTCACAAGGCATTACACGTTACTGCAGATGTAATCCTCACAAGGCATTACACGTTACTGCAGATATAAACCTCACAAGGCATTACACGTTACTGCAGATGTAAACCTCACAAGGCATTACACGTTACTGTAGATATAAACCTCACAAGGCATTACACGTTACTGCAGATTTAAACCTCACAAGGCATTACACGTTACTGCAGATATAAACCTCACAAGGCATTACACGTTACTGCAGATATAAACCTCACAAGGCATTACACGTTACTGCAGATGTAAACTCAGTTCGCAGCTATATTTGTGTGGTAATACCGTGCGCGCCAGAATGACGGCGATGATCGAAGAACCAGTTTTCCCCACAATTCAGACGTCACGCAATGCCGTGGACGCCTACGTTTCCGTGACCCTCACTACGCTTGAGTTCATTGTGTTGCCTATATCGACAGGCTGCAGCAAGACGTTACGTAAGAGGCAGTAACTTATTTGTGCGGTAAGACTGTTCTTTGCACGCACGTCGGTTTGTTTCTGCCAACATGACAGAGCTTTGTAAAAACACAAAACAACGTTCTTGGCCTCGTCTTGCAAGTCGCAGCTTTGCGTGCTTGTTAAGCTTTGAAAGTACAAACTTCGTGTATTCGAAGTTTCAGTTCTGCCACACCGGATGGTTAATGATAATGCGAGTGACGTAAAGGTGAAGACATGTGGGGGGAATGGTGGTACAGCTCCGCCCACTCTTAACCTCAGCACTAGGTGGGGCGAGTGCTCTACATGACCCCACGACCTCTTTACCCCTGGGAATTAGCTTCTTGTACACATTGAATAGGAGGAGCCCAGCGCCGCTGTGGACTTTTGGTAAAAACAATCCCATTACAGGCCTGGACAGGCCCATAGAATAGAATAGAAGTATGGGTCGGGCCCTTTATGGTCCCGATGCACGTAGGCCTTTAACAGGACCTTTGTGCCCCTTAACCAAATCTAAGTCAGGAGCCCTGTCCTTATAATAAAGGTCCAGATCGCCCCTAGACCTAGTTCTTTGATATCTTCAGGGTGTAAAAAGAAAGAACCCAGGTAGATGTGTCTGTGTGTCGCTAAAGCTTCACATTCACACAGAACATCAGCTGAGGTCTCTTCCTCTGCTCCGCATTTCCTACATAAGGGACTGTCACTTAGTCCCATTATGTAGAGGTGTCTTCTCAGAGTGTTATGTCCAGTAAGAAGGCCAATAACCACTCTGGATTGTATCCTACTAAAGGACAGCAGTTTGTTTAGCGGCAATACAAGGGCCCGAGATCAACTCTCGAGCCTGTCTTTGAGTGCCAGCTAGTCCCTGCCACATTGTCAAGTGCTGTTTGTCCAACCAGCACTGAATTTTCTTCCTTATACTTTGCCTGGAACTCCCAGGGCCGGTTCTGGTCCCATAAAATGGTTTTCAGAACCCCCCCTTGCGAGCTCGTCGGCAATTTCATTTCCACATATTCCAGTATGTCCGGGGACCCAAAAGAGTCCCACAGAATAATGGGTGGAGATATCATTCAACGCCTTTTGGCACTGCCGTACCAATGGGGACGTTGTTTTAGCAGCCTGTATAGCCTTCAACGCTGCTTGACTATCAGAGCAAATACTAATGTATTTCTCTGATCCAGCACAAGCTTTTATTTCATAAACACGGCCAGGATAGCATATATCTCAGCCTGGAAAACTGTTACATATTTTCCTACAGAGATACTGAGCCTCCTCCCCGAGGACTGCCCATAGACTCCGGCCCCCGATCTCCCACCCCTGCGTTCTGGACCCATCTGTATACCAGACGAGCCCCTTTATCACAGGCGGGGACCCAGGTCCCTTTGTCCACTCCTCTCTGTTCAACATGTTAACCTTGTACCTAGTTTCAAATTATATATCGGCCTCATGATATCGTTCCCCATACTAAATATGGGATCCGATTTCTGAAGCCGCATTAATATGCTACTATGTCCACCATTGGGGTGTAGGTAAGACCAACACCCAGACTCCAGATTCGATGCGCAGCTAATCTCGCTTCGCCTTGAACCACCAGATCAAGTGGTGGAAGTCAAGTGATTACCTCCAAGGCACTCGTCGGTGTAGTGCGCATAGCCCCTATTCCCAGACAAGCTAATCTCTGGATTCTGCTCAGCTGTTTCTTTGCACTAGCTGTTTACAGCCAGGCCACCAGACTAGAGATGCAAATGTGATGGACGGCCGTATGATAGAAACGTAGAGCCAATAGACCACTTTGGGTCGCAGGCCCCACGCACTACCAAAGGCCCTCCTACAGGCCCATAACGAGTTATGTGCCTTCTTCACCTTGATATTCACATGCTCCCGCCAGACAGTCGAGAATCTAGAATCACTCCTAGATATTTGACCGCCTCAGAACGGTGCAAATTAACTCCAAAGAAAAGGGTTTCAAAGAAACCATCAAGTTTCCTTTTCCTTGTGAAAACGACCATGTCGGTCTTGTCAGGGTTAACTGACAGACCAACCCTGCCGCACCATTTCTGTACTGTATGAAGAGCCCCCTGCATGAGCTCTGACACAGTGTTCGGGAATTTCCCCATTGCCAACAGACAAATGTCATCGGCATATCCCTGGCAGTATACACCGTCCCCACTGAGCCTTGTTATCAAATCATCGACAACAAGGCACCACAGGAGCGGTGATAACACACCTCCTTGTGGGCAACCTCTAGATACCGCGACCCTCCTGAGCGTATCATTAAGAGTCGCCGTGGCAACACGGCCTTCTACGGTAGCCCTAATCCACCGGACAATTGTGGAGCTGACTCCACGCTTATCCATAGCGTTACACATGGAGTCATAGGAGGTATAATTAAAGGCTCCTTCTATGTCCAGGAAAACACCCAATGCTAGCTCCTGCCGATCCAGCACCTTCTCAACCCGCACCACGAGCTGATGAAGGGCCGTTTCAACAGATTTCCCAGCTTGGTAAGCATGCTGGTTGGTATGCAATGGCCTAAGAGCCAAAGCTCCATGCCTTATATGTCTATCTACCAGCCTCTCCATCGTCTTGATTAAGAACGATGTGAGGCTGATAGGTCTAAAGTCCCTTGGCCCAGTATAGGAATTCCTCCCGGGTTTAGGTATAAACACTACCTTAACCTGGCGCCAAATGGCTGGAACATAGCCCATAGCCAGGCAGGCGCGAAATATTCTGATCAGGTATGGAATGACAATCTGCCGTCCCTGTTGTAGCAGGGCTGGGTATATGCCATCCATTCCTGGACTTTTGTATGGCGAAAAATAATTAATCGCCCATTCCACTTGGACAGGCCCATAGTGTTCCCAGATTTCTATACAATCGGCACATAAAGGTGGTAAGGTTGTCAGCCCTACGCACCGGCCGCCTTTACACCCCAGGAAATACTCCTGGTACTCATTTCTGTTAGAGGCTGACTCGACCCCAGGGCCATAGTGCGGCCGGAAGGATTATGTCAATGAAAAATTCCAATGATACCATCGGGAATCGAACTCGCGACCTTCCGGCTTGTAGAGCAGTGGGGAAGAGATAAATCTCTTGCCGCTACTAGGAGTCGAGCTACAGTTCCTCGGACGTCCAGCCCGTAGTCTGTATCACTATACATACTGCGCTGTACCGGCTTTATAATGCTGTATAGGTAGAGTTGTCCCTGTATACGTCATGAAGATATGCGGTGGACTAGAGGTGTAGCTCCACTCATTCTGAACCTCGGCACTAGATGGAGGTTCTGTCTTCCATGAATTTTGGTTCTTTGCTTTTCTGCTTTATGCAATGAAACTTGTCTTTCAATCATTTAATGTGTTTTGTGCTTCCAAATAGTGTTCGTATTTAATTTAAAATGAAGTTTGTTCGTATTTAATTTAAAATGAAGTTTGTTCGTATTTGATTTAAAATGAAGTTTGTACGTATTTAATTTAAAATGAAGTTTGTTCGTGTTTCATTTAAAATGAAGTTTGTTCGTATTAAATTTAAAATGAAGTTTGTTCGTATTTAATTTAAAATGAAGTTTGTTCGTATTTAATTTAAAATGAAGTTTGTTCGTGTTTAATTTAAAATGAAGTTTGTTCGGATTTAATTTAAAATGAAGTTTGTTCGTGTTTAATTTAAAATGAAGTTTGTTCGTGTTTAATTTAAAATGAAGTTTGTTCGTATTTAATTTAAAATGAAGTTTGTTCGTATTTAATTTAAAATGAAGTTTGTTCGTGTTTAATTTAAAATGAAGTTTGTTCGTATTAAATTTAAAATGAAGTTTGTTCGTATTTAATTTAAAATGAAGTTTCTTCGTATTTAATTTAAAATGAAGTTTGTTCGTATTTAATTTAAAATGAAGTTTGTTTCGTGTTTAATTTAAAATGAAGTTTGTTCGTATTTAATTTAAAATGAAGTTTGTTCGTATTTAATTTAAAATGAAGTTTGTTCGTATTTAATTTAAAATGAAGTTTCTTCGTATTTCATTTAAAATGAAGTTTGTTCGTATTTAATTTAAAATGAAGTTTGTTCGTATTTAATTTAAAATGAAGTTTGTTCGTGTTTCATTTAAAATGAAGTTTGTTCGTATTTCATTTAAAATGAAGTTTGTTCGTATTTAATTTAAAATGAAGTTTGTTCGTATTTCATTTAAAATGAAGTTTGTTCGTATTTAATTTAAAATGAAGTTTCTTCGTATTTCATTTAAAATGAAGTTTGTTCGTGTTTCATTTAAAATGAAATTTGTTCGTATTTAATTTAAAATGAAGTTTCTTCGTATTTCATTTAAAATGAAGTTTGTTCGTATTTCATTTAAAATGAAGTTTGTTCGTATTTAATTTAAAATGAAGTTTGTTCGTGTTTCATTTAAAATGAAATTTGTTCGTATTTCATTTAAAATTAAGTTTGTTCGTATTTAATTTAAAATGAAGTTTCTTCGTATTTAATTTAAAATGAAGTTTGTTCGTATTTAATTTAAAATGAAGTTTGTTCGTATTTAATTTAAAATGAAGTTTCTTCGTATTTCATTTAAAATGAAGTTTGTTCGTATTTAATTTAAAATGAAGTTTGTTCGTGTTTCATTTAAAATGAAGTTTGTTCGTATTTCATTTAAAATGAAGTTTGTTCGTATTTAATTTAAAATGAAGTTTCTTCGTATTTCATTTAAAATGAAGTTTGTTCGTATTTAATTTAAAATGAAGTTTCTTCGTATTTCATTTAAAATGAAGTTTGTTCGTATTTAATTTAAAATGAAGTTTCTTCGTATTTCATTTAAAATGAAGTTTCTTCGTATTTCATTTAAAATGAAGTTTGTTCGTATTTAATTTAAAATGAAGTTTCTTCGTATTTCATTTAAAATGAAGTTTGTTCGTATTTCATTTAAAATGAAGTTTGTTCGTATTTAATTTAAAATGAAGTTTGTTCGTGTTTCATTTAAAATGAAATTTGTTCGTATTTCATTTAAAATGAAGTTTGTTCGTATTTAATTTAAAATGAAGTTTCTTCGTATTTCATTTAAAATGAAGTTTGTTCGTATTAATTTAAAATGAAGTTTGTTCGTGTTTCATTTAAAATGAAATTTGTTCGTATTTCATTTAAAATGAAGTTTGTTCGTATTTCATTTAAAATGAAGTTTGTTCGTATTTCATTTAAAATGAAGTTTGTTCGTATTTCATTTAAAATTAAGTTTGTTCGTATTTCATTTAAAATGAAGTTTGTTCGTATTTCATTTAAAATGAAGTTTGTTCGTATTTCATTTAAAATGAAGTTTGTTCGTATTTCATTTAAAATGAAGTTTGTTCGTATTTCATTTAAAATGAAGTTTCCTGCTTTGCTTTTTGACGTTATTTCATACCTCATAAGTGGTGTTTCGTAAGTAGGCGTTTATGCATTCAAAATGGGTTCGGGTGTTGGTAATTCCGAGCGGCGTGACGGCTTTATCGGCCGCAGTTAATTATGGACAGAAGGCTCAACTGTACGAACACGTGCAGGCTGACAACTGGAGGTGCTCCTCGCCGACACGTTTCATGGCACGGTACTTAATGAAGCTCAGAGACAACTCTGCCTTTACTGTGCTTAAACTGAGCAATCTTCACATAGGCTAAACACATTGTGTGGGCCAAATGTATGAGCTTTTTAATTGCTAAATCAGGTGGTACAGATAGTAACCACTGTGCCTTAAATAGTTTACGTTCAATTTAGATGTATTTTCTTGAGACCGGAAACGGAAGGACGCAGTAATTTCCAGGAAATTCGTGTTACGGTCAGCAGTAACGGTGCATGGGTTTGAGTTGAACTGCGTGTGTGTGCAGCCGACGTTAATTCATAGCACTATAGCTCAGTGGGCGTAGCGAACGTATTGACGCCCGGGTCGGGTAATCACATATATCATTTATTCAGTATTCGAGATATCCGCCGAGGTGGATACATAACTTGTCATTATAATAACAATAAGCATAATACAGAATGAGTCTTACACTAAAAACACAAATAATAGTAAGTCTATAGATATAATACATAAAGAAGCCCTCAGGTTTTACAGTGAAGTGGGATTAGTTCGTAATAGAGGGCATACACAAAAGAATGGTGCGGTTTATATGGTTTATTCAATTGATACCGCGCCATTCTTTTGTGTATGCCCTGTAGATAACCAAGGGATAGTGATATAGTGTACAGAAACCGAGCCTTAAAATTGATACCAATATAATGAGGAATTTTTTGTGCATCTCATGATTGGTCAAAGTACTCTTCTAATTAATAGATTATAACCAACTGATACACAATTGAACCATTTTTATTGTACCGTCTATATTATTATACGCCCCTACATATGTTTCGGACCTCAGTCCATCCTCAGGGGGTCACGTTCGTAAAAAGCCACTAAATCAAAATACATATATTGTCATGGTAATATAGCACTTATATACCACTATTGTGGTAAAATTGTCTTAATATAATGGTAAATATGATGTTGCGTGTACTGTCTGCCAGGTTACGCAACGTTCCGTAACCTGGCAGACAGCACACGCAACACCGTAAGCCACAGACACACACAATTAAAGATTACGCATTTCCAGACGCTCAAATATAAGCCAGTATTTCCACATCTGCATATTTCATACAAACAGTACACAAATCTTTTAACAAGGTTTTTAACATAAAAACCTGTGTTTTAATAATTTTACCATTATATTAAGACAATTTTACCACAATAGCGGTACATAAGTGCTGTATATTCCCATGACAATATGTATTTTTATTTAGTGGCCTTTTACGAACGAGACCCCCTGAGGATGGACTGAGGTCTGAAACATATGTAGGGGCGTATAATAATATAATAATAATAATAACCGTGGCTCAACAGCCCTATATGGGACCGGGCCTCCTCTTGCCTCCTCTTTTCGAGGTTAGTAAGTCGTGCGCATTTTTGGCTGTTGGTGACTGGTCAACTGGCCGCGCTAGTGTTCTATCGATCCTGATGTGCCCGCCAGAGCCATCTGGCAGGCAGTCAGGAGACTTGGGTGAGAAATGGAGGCAATTTTGCTTACGCAACATTTCTATTCATGCCCGTAAGGTTCTTTTACATGCCGTAAATCTACGACATGGACCGACGGCTTTACTTCCCCTCCGAAGGACGTGGTGCTCCGGATTTTTATCACCCTTAAAAATAAATCGACCTCGGTCGGGATCGAACCCGCGAACCTTGGGTCCAGTGGCGAGCACGCTAACCACTAGTCCACCGAGGTCGACACGTATAATAATATAGACGCTACAATAAAAGTGGTTCAATTGTGTATCAGTTGGCTATAAATGTATTAATTCATAAAGATGCACGGTGATACTAATTCGAAATTTACTCTTCTAATGTATAAAATGAATTCGTGTACAAAAAATTTTTTTCAGAGCAGCTTTAAATGTTGTTATGTTACCACTGACATTGTTAATGTCCGAGGGTAATTTATTAAAGACTTTTCTCCCCGAATAATAAGCTCCTTTTTGATAAATGGTTAGGAATGTATAAGTTGTTACTTTGCCTAGTTTCTAAATTGTGATTTTATATGTTTGTTATGAAAAGGTTTTTGTTTTGAACTACAAACATGAATAAAGATAGTAGATATTGTGATGTCAAAGGCAAAATATGTAGTTTCTTAAATAAGTTTCTACATGAAACTCTATTCCCACAACCTTCCATAATTCTAATTGCCTTTTTCCTGTATACGAAAAATTGTGGAGCTGTGCGGGGAATTTCCCCAGAATATAATTCCGTAGCTCATTACCGAGTGAAAGAAGACATGATAGATTATTTGTATTGACGAGGCAGACATGTATGCTTTGGTACTTCTAATTATATAACAAGCCATGCTCAATTTTTTTTTTATAAGTAATTCAATATGATTATTCCAAGACAAAGTTTTATCCATCGTCACCCCTAGGAATTTTGTGCAGGAGGTACTGGTTATGAAATTATTGTTATAGCCTATTTTTAAGTCAGTTGATATATTTCTCTTAGTTGCAAATTGTATATAATGTGTCTTGTTAAAATTTAGAGATAATTGGTTTGCTCCGAAGGCAAGCAACCTATACACTTCTATACACGCAAGAATCACAGCCCACATAACAGGAAATACGCAGGACAGCAATGCAAAACCACGCATAAGAAATGATAATACGCAAATAATAACGCACCGACACACAAACCTAGACTTCAAAATCACAAAAAAATCTACTTAACACGGTGAAGCACGTAACACTTTTACGAGACGTTTGTCGTGTTGAAAAAACAGGATACATAAGTGAACATACATAATAAGTATACGACAACAGTGTTATAAAGCCATTTAAAGTGGAACCAGTGCGGAATATCAAGTGTTGACGGTTTATATAAGTTTTTTAGTGACTTTAAAACGGTGTTTTATAAAACATTATACAGGACTAGACCTTATATGCTCACATTTCAAGTGTTTTACATATGGACATAGCATTTTAATGTATTGTACCCCTGAAGATGGTCAGGTACCTGACCGAAACATGTCGGGTTTAATGTAATACTACTATTAAAGTTGTTAATAGTGATTGTGCATCTAGTTGGTTCTTTTTTTGACATTTGTTTAAAGTTTCAAAGACGTTGTGAATGTTTTTGTTTAAGTCTGTTAAAATATAGTGTCATCCGCAAAGATTATGGGTGTAGAAGTCTTATTTATTATTTTAGGTAAGTCATTTGTAAAAAAGAAGAAGAAGCAGTGGTCCCAAGACGCAACCCTGCGGGACTCCGTGTCTAATTTTGGCCCAGCTTGAAACTTTGTTACTGTTGACTGTCATTATATATTGATATTCTTAGATATCTGTTATCTAGATAAGACTGATAAAGTGCAAGATCCTTGCCATTAATTCCATAGAATTTCAATTTAGATAAAAATATCCCGTGATCAACACAATCAAACGCTTTCTCCAAATCACAGAAAATCCCTCCCACTAGTAGTTTGCTGTTCATATCATTTACAGTCTTAGTTGTTACAGTAACTGCTCCAGCAAAAATTACTGATTTAAAAAAAATCACTATCATTTCGCCCCTATTTTCTAAAAAGGGGACAACCCACTTTATATCAGATAGGCAGTTAGCCTCTTTTTACAAGACAGGAGTGATGTATTGAATTTTGTTTTCTTTGGCTCAATTTAAAAATTTTTTGAGCGCATAAAATCAATTTTTTTCATTTAAGATATTCATTTTGCACCCATTTTACCCCCCCCCCCCCCAGGACTCCACTGTCCCCCCTCCAGATACGTCCCTGCTGTACCTCCACTGCTACATACGTCTTAATTGCGTGGTACTGAATTAAGCACAGGGCCACCTTTGTTCTTTTAACCTTCACTTTATGTCTTTTGAAGCGGTCGTGAGGAATGACCGTGGAGAGGAAACGAGCCGATAGAGGAGAGAACAAATGCTGTGTAACATTTTATATGTATATATTGCATTGTTATGCAGCGTATGGTGAATGTCTTGGTTATCAGGCAGCTGGAACCGGCGTGCGTCGGTAGCGGGGCCTTACAGTGACCAGTGAGTCAGTGTTTGTTGGGCGACAGTCTGCGACTGTATTGGCACCTTACACGTGGTCGGCTGTGTGCGTAGACAGAGTTACTGTCGCTCAAAGACGGGGAGACGGCAAAACCACGCAGCTGTATGCCAATCCGTACCGCGCAGTAAACACACTCCGTCTCAGTTATACAAATCAGTCAGTTAATGTTGTACAGTGAAATAATCGCTGTTTGTTCTGAGATCCACGCAAAACACATAAATACAGTCCGTACCGCGCAGTAAACACACTCCGTCTCAGTTATACAAACCAGTCAGTTAATGTTGTACAGTGAAATAATCGCTGTTTGTTCTGAGATCCACACAAAACACATAAATACAGTCCGTACCGCGCAGTAAACACACTCCGTCTCAGTTATACAAACCAGTCAGTTAATGCTGTACAGTGAAATAATCGCTGTTTGTTCTGAGATCCACACAAAACACATAAATACAGTCCGTACCGCGCAGTAAACACACTCCGTCTCAGTTATACAAACCAGTCAGTTAATGCTGTACAGTGAAATAATCGCTGTTTGTTCTGAGATCCACACAAAACACATAAATACAGTCCGTACCGCGCAGTAAACACACTCCGTCTCAGTTATACAAACCAGTCAGTTAATGCTGTACAGTGAAATAATCGCTGTTTGTTCTGAGATCCACACAAAACACATAAATACACTGCGTGGGCAGAACGTATTTCAGGCACGTTCGCATAGTCTCCTGTTACCTTCGTCCTGTCCGCATGCATCAGTGCCGCCCACACTAGACAGATTTCCGTGCAATTTGATACTGGGGTGCTTCTATGAAAGTCTGTCGAGAAAATCCAAGTTTGGTTACATTTGGACAAAAATATCGGGCATTTTATGTAAACACCTAAGTACGTTTCGTTGTTACCGGCGACATGAAGTCGCCATAAAAGCGTTGTTGTTCAACACTTAATACTCTTGTATTGTTGGCAGTGACCTGTAACTCAACAATACACAATGCAATGGTTACATGAACGCGCCACATTGTTACATTATACGTTGCGTGTGTTATTACATGTTAAACCGTGCGGTGCGTGACGCAAGCAGAAAGCCTTAAAGGAAGCTGAAATAAAAATGATGACAGTCTTGAACGGCACGGATCCCCCCCCCCCCCCAACCGCCCAGTTATGTAATTCTTGAGCGGCATTTTCAAAGGCACTGTTCACGGAAGAACTTCAACAGGACATGTCTGCAGCACCGATAAACACCCGTGAAGAAACTCAGTCAGCGTTTGTAGGAAATTTCATTCGTCGGCTGCAGATTGCCACCTGCACCGTTGGTGCACATTCACTAACTAACTAACTAACTCCATGTAGCAGAGTCCTTCTTGAGAAGCTAACAGGTCGTCAGCTAGTCAAGAAATTCCCCGCGTTTTATGGAACACGAAGGTTCATTACCGCATTCACAACAGCCCGCCACCTGTCCCTATACTGAGCCATATCAATCCAGGCCACGCCATCCCATCCCACTTCTTGAAGATCCATTTTAATATTATCCTCCCATCTACGCCTGGTTCTTCCAAGTGGTCTCCTTCCCTCAGGTTTCCCCCACCATACTGAAATGTTTTTGTGTGGTTGTCACTACTGAACAGGGATGTTTAGTGACCTACATTTTGTTGCCTTGTCCTTTTCATGACGATTAGTGTTAAACTTTAAGACACGCGTTTCGAAACTTGTGTTAGCAGTTCGTACGTTGTAACAAAACACGAGTTAACTAAATCGGCCATACGGAGTGCACGGTATTAACACCGAGATTTGCTGTTTATTTCGGTAATGATATGCAGTTATAAACTAGTATCTTCATATATATATATATATATATATATATATATATATATATACAGGGTATACACAAAAGAATGGTGCGGTTTCAATAGTGAAAACCAATGAAACCGCACCATTCTTTTGTGTATATCCTGTATATATATACAGGGCATACACAAACGAATGGTGCGGTTTTAATAGTGTTCACTATTAAAACCGCACCATTCTTTTATGTATGCCCTGTATATAACCTGTAGTTACCAGCGCTACAACCGATTGAACCACGTCTGTTACCGATTATAGCGGTTGCAGCTCCAAGATCAGGAGGCTGATGTCCTGAGCCAGATTAATACAATCCATACCCGCACGTTCTACTCGTTATGTCTTTATGGACCCATCCACGTTAGGTCGTTCTCCGTCTTACAGGTTTTCCTACCGAAATTGCGTGGGCTACGTGTTAATCTGTTCAAATGGTCTTCAAGTTCTGTGTATTTGGAACTCTGAATTTTCGCGGAACTCCTGTAGACTAAGAACATAACTGGGAACATAAATGAAGCAAAACGTAAAAACAAATTTTTATTTAAGATTTTAATAGTGCAGTTGTTGGTAGACGAGTGATTCCTATGTTTATTTAAGAATTAAGTGTATTGTATTTATGAAACACAGAATTTTATTATTTGTGAGTTACGGTTGAAATAAATACTTTGCCGGTTATGCATAAGATTCATTCATTCTGCAGTCTGTCTTACGACAGGTCCGTAGCCTCTTGTACAGCGAGTTCTCCAAAGAGTGCGATCTATTGCTTCCTCTTTCAATTTCCATTATCCTGTTTTTTCCTTTAAAAAGTAATAAATACAATTAAAAGCTGCCTGAATTGTATTTACCAACTAATTGTAAAGTAAATATGGCTGCCGAACCCCTGACATAGGATAGCGTCGATAGTAATTCCAGTAAGACACTACAGATGTCTCTTCTAGTCAGTTCTCGAACACTCAAGCGAAATGCAGAGGAGAATTCCGTGTTACTCACCCGTTGTATGATTATATGTAGATGACAGTATATATGACAGTATGGTGACCTCAGTAACCCACAAATCTTAATCTTTCACGTGACTGTGAGGAGTCTGGTCAGAGGTTCACGCATCACGTTTATTCTTACTGCGTGAGTTGTCAGACATGACGCAGTCCAATTGGCGGATGTCATAGTGACGCAAACCGTATGGTGCCGCGGCGCCTAGGTGTCCCCGATATTGATTTTGTTAAGCCGTTAAACGACTGGTATGTACCACTTAGCTAGCTGTATCATACATACGTAAATACTGAGCATGTGCAAACAGCCGCGATACAGATGGGATTGCGCTCGGCGTTGAGTTGTAGGTCTGTACCGACGTTTCGGACAACCTATCGGTCCCATCTTCAGGGGTCAAGAAGTCCGTTCTTCTTGGACTTTTTTGGTCTAAGAGGAAGTGACAGGAGACTGGAGACAACTACATAATGAGGAGCTTCATTATTTGTACTGCTAACCAAATATTGTTATGGGGCTGATAAAAGTAAGGAGATGGTGACTGTGTCACATGCATGGGAGAAATGAGAAGTGCATACAGAATGTTGGTGGGGAAACCTGAAGGGATGAGGCCATTTGGAAGACATAGGCATAGATGGAAATATGATATTAAAACCTGTCTTAAACAAGAGATATGTTGTGAGGGTGTGGACTGAAATTATCTGACCCATGATATGAACTAGTGGTGGGCTTTTGCGAACGCGGTAATGAACCTTCCGTCTCTAAAAAAGAGGGGGAGAAGTTTGTTGAAGTTACGCAGCCGGAGTGCACAAGTTGTGGGTTCCAGGTCGCCCTGCGACTAAATTTTGTATGGTGGCGCTTGGAATTTTGAAATGGATCATAGATTTTGGGTTTTTTTTTTTTAATTTGTGCACTCCTGTTACGGAGGGTGAATTTTTTTATCTGGCAGTTGTCGGTTGCCACTTGCTGGCGGCGTGTTCGTCATATCACATATCAACGCGGCCCAAACGTGCGCGGATAGCCCACGGGAAGTGATAGCAGTTGTCAGACAAAATACGATCTTGTGTTTCACCGTTGTGAACGCGAGCCAGTAACAGCTGCTGTGTCAGGGGCCTGCCTGTCCACTGACTCACGTAAAGCCGTGTATCGATTGCGCGCGGCTGCCGCGCGCAGCTGTTCGTACGCGGCAAACTCGTTCGTTTGTTCGTGTTCGTGTTTACCCAGCATCGAGCGCGGCAGCCGCGCGCGGCTGTTGATCGACGCTGTTCCTCAGTCCTGAAATCTCTTGCCGCGGTCAAAAAACCGCTCCGCTTTGGCTCGACACGCGGCAAGTTCGCGCGCGGCAGTGTTCGTTCTGCCGCGCGCGGCAACATGGTTTCGACTTTGCGAGGCAAAGCAACGAACATTGCCTCGCGCGGCAGCCGCGCGCAGTCGATACACGGCTTAACGTGCAGTTTTGTGTCATGCTGCTTCTAATTGAGACTGCGTATCGGTATTCAGGAAATGAGCGAACAGCGTTTGTGGCCCGTGAGACCAGTTCGACAAGTTTTTACACAGCGGAATTAGGACACCCCTTTAAAGTGGCAAGTTTATTTGCGGCAAAAAATTGCATGTTGCACTGTAATGTTCTGCACGGTACGTCTTCTATGAGTTTGTGCAGGGGTGCACAAATCCCGGGCGCCAGTCACCGTTGCGACTAAATTTTGTACGATAGCGCCTAATATTTACGGATCCTCAGTATGGAACTTTGCTTTATGTCCTTTTTCTGGCGCATAGAAGTTTGAGGTGGCTTTTTAGCACCGCCTCCTGTACAATGGGTACCGGATCATTCCCGGGGGTAAAGCGGCCGGGGCGTGGAGTTGACCACCCACCCTCCTCTAGCGCCGAGGTTAAGGAAAGAGTAGAGCTATACCTCTAGTCCCTGTTTGGGCCTTTTTGGCCTGTTCTAGGGTGAACTTCTGTATTTTGTGGAAAATTTGTGCACCCCTGTTGTAAGTTGCAAGAGCCCTGGCCGTTCTGTGCGTTACTGCAGAAGCGTGTGGTTGCATATCCATGAGGTATCAAGCGACCTGCAGTTAAATGGTGATGATAAGAAGTTGGAAGCCTTTGATGCGATTGGCAGTTTGTGTTGTATTTTCTTATAAATAGCCGTTAAGTTCTTTGTCTGTGTTCGCTGTTCTATATTTGATCACGAACAGAAAATCTTTCATTGCTGTGTATTTCTCATTACGTCCTTTTTGAAGTGTAAACCAAATACTTTTTTAATAAACAGAAACTTTTATCTGGTTTCCTGCCAGACAAGTGCAGACATAGCCAAAAATGATCGTTTTGTGACGTCATTAACAGTGCATTTGGTCATAGCCCGGAATATATTGCCCTGGCAGCGCCGGAGGTGCTCCCTAGTCAAACACGGCGGTCACCTAGGGCGAACACATAGCGAGCTTCACAAACTGTGAACAAACTTCAGTGAAAATGATCTTAAGTACAAAATGCGAAAACAGTTTTGACAGGAGGTGTGGCGAGGACTGTTGGCAGTTAGGTTGAAAGAGACGTTTCTAAAGGAAAAATGTTTTATTGACCCTTGAATGACGCTGGGATTTAAATTTCAAGTTCTGCGCAGGACGGAGGGGTCTTCTTTCCCCCCCCCCCAATGGCTCGACAGCCCCTTGGGGGCCTAGGCCTCCCCATTATCGAGGCTTCAAGATCACACTTTTAGACACACCACACTCGGTAGGACTCCTCTGGACGAGTGATCAGCTCGTCGCAGAGACCTGACAACACACAACACTCACAACAAACAAACATCCATGTCCTCGGCGGGATTCGAACCCACAATCCTAGTAAGCGAGCGGCCGCAGACCCACGCCTTAGACCGCACGGCCATTGGGATCGGCCTTAAATTTATGGTACCCTTAAATGCTTTCGCAACCGTACGGTGCACCGAGACCGGCAACATGTGAGGAATTAAAGGTCCGTACAGTGCACCAAGGTTAAAATGACATCACGCTGTCACAACCAACGCGACGTTTCGGTTGGGGTGTGAGGTGAGGATGGATGCAGTGACCCGCGTGACAGGGAGGTGGTATCACCGAGGGACGAGGCAGATGTGTGGTGTTAATGACGTGTCACGTGATCTGGCTGATGGTGTGTGTTGCCTTATGTATTTATTGACACTCGGTGTTTCTGTGGCCAGTGGCGAGCGAAGTTTTTACCAGACTAAATTTCATCAGAGCATAATGTACACTTGACAGTGACATAATTGAGTCGTGTTGCAGTGTCCGCTGTGTCAGTAGCACGTGAAACTGCCAACAAATTTGGTTTGAGACATCTTGGGGTCTCACATTTGGCAGGTCAGAAGCCTGGGAAATTAAGTTACAGTGAAACCGCAACATGTCTATATACCGCATACCTGGATTACTTGTATAAAAATATGCTTAAAGCAGATGAACGTCTACATAAAGAAAACCTGTAATTGTACAGATTTTACCCACCATTTTAGGTATTTGATGGAAAAAACTCAAACCCAGTAATTTTCAATGCAAGAAGTATACTATATGAATTATATACAGGGCATACACAAAAGAATGGTGCGGTTTGTTTTTATTCACTTTTGATACCGCACCATTCTTTTGTGTATGCCCTGTATTATAACCCAAGTCATCCTTGTATATACAAAGCAATGAACTCATAAAAGACCTTTTATTGTATCACTAAAACAGGTTAATTGTAACATATTTCATGCTACGTAAGAACATAACATGATGTAAAGGGATTTGAGATCTCAAAATCTTCCTTGCTACAGTATGCTGTTGCATCACAAGATTAAAAAACCAACATATGCACTGTACGAGTATTTTCACATGTATAGTCAAATGGTACATTTGACTATACATGTGAAAATACAGTGCGTATGTTGCTTTTTTAATCTTGTGATTTGTTATCATATTGCACGGAGAATATAATGTGAAATTTACTAATGCTGTTGCATGTTCCCTATATACAGGGTGACTGTAAAATAAATACATTTTGTTGTATTGTTACTGTAGTCCGAACATTCATTGACTTGAGAATCGTAAATCTCGTCTAGTTACGTTGCTTGGATAATGTGTGATGTTCTTATTATTTTGCAGGTGGGAGCTGAAAGAGAAGTGTCTTTTGACAATGGACTGGATGGATCAGTGGCAGAGGACTGTTTCTTCGCAATGAAGGCGTACAAGGAAGGTTACTCTTTCAACTTCATAGAGGGCGAGATGTGGGAGAAATCGCCTTTCTCACTTGGTGACTTTGTTCAGCAAAGGAAGCGCTGGTTGCAGGGCATCCTGCTCGTTGTGCACTCAAAAGATATTCCTCTGCGTTACAAGGTGCTCCTTGCCATATCTTGCTACTCTTGGGTCACGATGCCATTGTCAACATCCAATGTCATTTTGGCAGCTCTCTGCCCCATCCCTTGTCCACCTCTGATGGATTTCATCTGTGCGTTTATTGGTGCTGTCAACATATATATGTACGTTTTTGGAGTTGTGATGTCTTTCTCCTTGTACCGATTTGGAATGCTCAGATTCCTGCTATGCATATGTGGAGCGCTTTGTACAGTCCCCTTCAATATACTTATTGAAAATTTGGCAGTTGTATGGGGACTTTTTGGTCACAAACATAGATTTTATGTGGTAAACAAGGAGCTGAAATCACCAATTACAGTTTAGATGAATATGCAGGGGCATTATATTACCTGACAACCCGCATCACACTTCACCCAGACCGTTTTGCGTGACAGCAGGCGGCGCAGCGATCACTGCCATTCCAGTTTGCTGTGGATTGGAGAGCATGCATTTTAGTTCAATGTGTTGCCACTGATACCAAGTTTTCATGTATCGCAGTTAAGGAAGGTGCTGGATATGGTTTCCTTCAGCTTGCAGACATGCAGCACACATAACAAACATGTTGTTCATTGCATGTTGAAGTTCTGCTAGTGAAATTGAAAGAAACACTGCATTCTGAATGTTTTTCTTAAGGATTATTACTATACACTTCATCCTTTAATTTGCCTCAAAAGTAAACATCACATGGGTTCAGATCCGGCGAGCAAGGAGGCTGCAATCCCCTGGTTGCTATTCTGGCACCAAAAGAACTCTGTAAACAGTGCATATGTGTAACATATCGGCATGAGTTAGTCTCAGTAGTTATGGGCCCAGTCATCCTGTTGTGTCTTTGAAACAATCAAAACAACATCATGTTATCAGTTGTGTTGGACTGATAATATGATGATGATTTGATTGTTTTCATGTGATGACACTTCTTGGATTAATATGGGAACCCCGTTAATCTGGGAATAACTTAGTTCCAACTATTTTTCCACCATGAAACAATGACTGTGGGGTGTATTTCTCCATCATGCACTCCATGAAGGTACCAGTGCACAAAACTCTGTCTTGCTTCTGTGTCGCTGAGTTTGTGAAGCCTAGTCATCTGCCTGTGGATGCAATATGCATGTCTGTTCTGCAGCTTCTACCACTGTTGAGCGTGGAACCCGGTGATCAAACATTTTTACACATTTGTAAATTGCTGTGTCAAAATTTACATGAAATTTTTAGTGACAGTGACATGCTGTGTGTGTGTGTGTGCATATGAAATGGGCATAGTGACTACACGGTGACCCATGTAAACTCTGATAAGCAACCAGGAATTCAGCTGGTGGGAATTGACTAGCAGGAGTTGTTAGCTACAGTAATGTCCCGGAATGTTACACAAAGACGTGTACAGTAAATACATCACAATCGATTCATACTGGGAGACATTAGTGTTAAGCTTAGGTAGACAGAAGCTGTCCCAGCCTCTTACAAACTGTACATCTGTTGTCCAGGAGATGAAGATATCTTATCTTATTATTTTTATGTCAACAAGTAAGTCAGTTTGTCCATTAAGTTACTGAAATGGAATCAGACACCGCAACATATTAATTAAGGTGCGTCAGTCACATATGTGAATGCAGTGAGCACTGAATATAGAACCTTCTTTGATGATGTGTGGATGAGAAGTGATCATGACAGACATTGTCTATTCGAATCATCTTCAAAAAGAAGACGATTGGCTACGTAATTGAACCATGCAACCTGTCACATACATTCGCATCACAGAAAGTGCATCGAGAGAGAACACTAAATGTTCAGACCCTCACCATGTCAGCAGCAGAAGCATATGCCAGCCAGTCCAAACCACAGCTGTAATGCATTTCATGTTTTTCAACAAGGGATCACATTTTTAGTTCATACTAAATGGTCATGTCACTATTCCATCCCATTCACCATAGGATTTTTGCTGTTTGAGCTATTTTTTGTGTACATTTTTGTTGTTTTTTTATATATACGTATATGTTTGTGTGTGTGCGCCTATTTCCTCCCACCCATTTTCCCCTGTTCTTCCCCATGATGTTGAGGAACAACTGGATTTCTCAAACACATCAAACGGTGTGGCAGGTAACTTAATTTCCTTATGCCTCATATTGAGGCAGACTTAGTTTCCTGATTATTCTTTCATTGTAAATGTAGTAAATGGATGTTACAAGTTTTTGTTGTGCTAACTTAGCCTAGGCAATGGGCTGGATGGCTGAGCAATCTGGGTTCGATGCCAGACAGGGGCAGAGACTTGTATCACCTGTAATACTGAGTCCAGACCAGCTCTGGGGCACATGCAGCCTCCTATCCAGTGTGTACTGGAGGTTGTTTTCCTGGAGGTAAAGTGGTTGAGGTGTGAAGAGGACTGACCTCCATATAGTGCCACACTTAAGAATCCGTGAAACCCCCCCCCCCCCTCCCCCCAAACACAATATGTCTGCATGGTTTGATGATTGCTTAAAGTGCAGACAGAACTTAACCTTTTGGTCACACTTTTGCTGTACAGAGAGTATCTTTATTACCAGATTGGTGCTGAGGCGCGGACAGCGTTGTTGTCACATAGCGACCACGACACTG
Source organism: Reticulitermes speratus (assembly GCA_021186555.1). NCBI lineage: Eukaryota > Metazoa > Arthropoda > Insecta > Blattodea > Rhinotermitidae > Reticulitermes > Reticulitermes speratus. The sequence goes on from JAJKFL010000001.1 coordinate 1,663,132, forward strand.
ACCGTTCTGCAGTTCTCAGTCTGGTGATAAACTCACTGTAGTTTCAGTACAAATTGATATAGCATTTTCAAGTGTTACTCCATCTTTCATATAAGTAAATATTCCTGAGTCACTGATTTTCCTGATCTTATCATGCATCCTGTGTTATATGTAAGTAAGCATGTAAACGATAAATACACTGACATGTGATGGGCATTTATTGTAAGATAAATGTACATTGTAAATTCAGGTTATGAACCAAGGCTTGCAGGTAATTTCTGTACTGTGATGTTACAATACGAAAATCTTAAAAACATTCCCGGCAAAATCATAAATATTGTCCGTTGATTTGGAGTGAAAGAGTTTCATGATATTTGTATTAGCAATGACTTCCCATTGCTAATACAGTTTATTCGCAGTTTTGCTGTGTTCTGCGCTGAATCCAGGGCTCTTAGAGGCTGCCTGCCTGCCGCAGGCATTCCGTTTATTCACCTTTCCCACTTGTATCACAAATGTTTAGAGGTTGATGTAGATAAGCTTAATAATTTGTTGTACAGTGAGTGTCTGCATAATGCTTTTGGTTGGTTTCCAGATTTTAGAGCTTAAAGTGTATAAGCGAGTGGCGGTTGTTCGATACAATTCGAAATTAATTTGTTTGACTGCAACCTGTTTTCAACACTTTTGGCTGAATAGCACAAACAAAAAATTAAAAAAAGAAGGGTAACACAAAAACATTTTAATTAAATTATGATTTATGAAAACCAGTAAATGTCTGTCGAATACAACATGTTCTGTGTCACAGAGAACCAGTAGCTACATGTCTCAGCTTTTGTTTAAGTCATTATAAGGCTGTGCAAGATATACAAGGATCTGTAATGTACAACAGTGCAAGTAATATTCAAGCTAGAGATCTCAAAATTGTCACATTCAGTATTCATAATTATCATGAATAATATAATATCATAAAAAATGTTTTAGTAAAGCAATCTTATGAATATGCTTGCTTATCGCTGTTTGGGAAAGAGCTGCACACCATATAAAAATATAAGACTAAGATTATTAAAATCTTAGGCAGTGGTCAGATATGTCATAGCCTGTGGATGTAAAGTCCGTGAGGCGTATGCTGTGGTGAATGTTGTGTGGCGTCAGTGTAGGAATACGTGTTACTGAAAAGGATCGTGTTATTATAACACTGAACATCTAACGGTAATGAAAATTTATGTTTCGGCTTTCATACTCTGTAGGTTTTAGTAGGAAGGATATGGAAACGAAATTATAACTTATGTGAAGTCCACGTGGAATGTTGTAGACCTCCTCATATATGTAGTTGCTACGGGTAATAAATACTATTAAACGTTTATTAGAGATGTTCAAAGTAGTACGTGTATAGTATGTAGAATATTTAATTTATTATGGAATTCCTAAAACGGACACAGCAGTTACTGCATGTGTCTTACTGCCTACTGTTGGTTCCCTGTAACAAATATATGTTGTGTGTAATGGACAGTTGTTGTTTTATATAATTAGTATAACTGGATGAGTCACATTAAGAAATTACGATTATTAAGTAGAACTCTTTTAAAAAGTCTCCTAAAAGTAAAATTAAGCGTGGCCATGATTTTGTAAGTTATTTATATTAACTTGGAGAGGGATTTAAGGATTCACAGTGGAATCTGGAGAAGCACGACGCTCGTGAACCTTTCTGTGAGGTTGAGCAGCACAGTGCAGAAGACTTGACTGCCACTGAAAGCATTATTGCAGATGAACACAGCTCACTGTTAATGTGGAAGAATTCTGTACATTTTTATCAACACAGAATGATTTGTGTGATTTGTTCTCTTTTACGTGTCATAGTTACTGTATTAACATTTCATATAACAATATTTAGATCTTCGAACAACTTATCTTGAAAAGGAAAAATAAGTCACAAGTACATATAAATGTGTAATTATTATAGAAATGTTACAGTGTAGGTTTAAAATAAATTATCAAAGTGTTGAGGATGAAACAGCAGTTCTCCCTGTTCCATGTTTTGTTGGCCGCTTCACATTGTCGGTAAAAGAGAAAAACCATGTCCCTCTCTGCACACTCATTTTGATTGTGATGATTATTGTGGCAGTTATATATATATATAAACCAATGCCTTGCACTGTGACAGACATTCATAGTTTTAATTTCCTTTATATCGTATTGTGATGGGGCTTTCCATATTATGCACTGTCACAGATGCTGACAAGCTCTGCAGACCGCAACCCACAGCAAACACATTCCGTTAAATTTCACACTGTTGACACCGTGCATCTTCGTCATATTAAATTAAGTTACAGACCAACTGATGCACACTAAAACCACTTTTTATGCAGCTTTATTATTAAAATTGTTAAAATTGTACCCCTACACGTGTTTCGATCCTAGGATCATCGTCAGGGGGTTTTTTGCTAAAAGCTACAGTCACTTCAAACACATGATTTTAAATATTCTATCGGCACTTTAAAACTTATATATTATAAGTTAAAATCTTGTAAAAAGACTCGTTAAAAGTTGTAAAATTGTAAAAGTACTGTAGATAGTAGATTGCGGAAGTGCTGGCGTGTGGGATCGTGGTATTAAAGGCTGTAAAATAAACGATTTTGTTAAGTAATATAGAACTTGTATATATATTGGTTGTTAACAGTAATCGTTATTGATTTTCTATTTAATGTATATGAATGACTTACCATGTGATATGTTTTTCGCTCCCCACAAAAACATTTCAGTTGGTCTGTAACTTAATTTTAACATTCCATTAGTTCATGTAACCAACAGACACATGGTGTGTGTGAAAGTATGCGGTTGGGGGGTAAGGGGGGGGAGACATGTGTATTGCAATCAAGTGGACACTGGTGTCTTCTGTGGCAGCAAGGTAAGGGTGTGCAGGAGACACTGGTGTCCTCTGGTGGCAACAAAGTACAGGAAACACTTGGAAGTCTTCTGTGGCAGCTAGGTAAGGGTGTGCAGGAGACTGGTGTCCTCTGGGGCAACAAAGTACAGACACTTGTGTCTTCTGTGGCAGCTAGGTAAGGGTGTGGAGGAGACTGGTGTCCTCTGGGGCAACAAAGTACAGACACTTGTGTCTTCTGTGCCACCAACGCCTTCTGTGGCCGTCATTTTGTTGTACTTTTATCTTGGACACGTGTTTGCCTGTTATTAGAGACAGATTCATTGGCAGGGAGGCAGAAGGGAGTGTGTCAGTATTCACTTACTGTAGCCATTTTTCTATGAGCCTGTTGTCCTATGGAACACTTGCATGTGACTTCATGCTCAGATTCTTTTACAACTCTTTGTGACTGCTTCAGATTGCCTCTCATACTTTGAATTTGTGTTTTGTGACGATCTGATTAATGATTTGAACCACCAGACGTAATGGCCTGCCACATGTGTGTGTATGAAAGCATGAAATGGTTTTTACAGATTTTGTTGCACCCTAAATGAGGTAAACTCACTCTGTTTGTGACTGTCAGTTCTAGTCATTTTGAGTCCTCTGTCCCAGGCCACTCATTTGGATGACACTTCTTGCAAAGTGCCTTGAAGAAATATCTAGGACATAATATATATGGAGTTATTTAGCAAGAACTGACATGCATATTTTATGGGGGAAAAACTTTACTTTTCAGGACATGTGATGCTGGCCAATTTGACATTTAAACACAGCTTGCAAATAATTGATGTTTTTATTTTTTCAGAAAATAAAATATTGCTTGGTTTAATAAACAAAGCTTTATCATTATGTTACTGTGTAATTTCGAACGCTGGGGAAGCTCAGTTGATATAGTGACAAGGCTACAGGCTGGAGGATATTTTCCTGTTCTCCACAACATCCATACCGGCTCTGGGGCACACCCAGCTTCCTGTTACTGGATACTGGCGACCCTTTACACGGTAGTTAAAACGGCCAGGTCGTGAAACTGAAACACTCATCTCCATTTAGTGTCGAGGTTAACGTGTGGAGCTATACTTCTACTTCCCCGTACGTCACTTTTCATTAAATGTTTATAACACTGAGCTTGTTAAAATCAGAACTCCCATATTTACTGCACTAAGGTTCCAGCCGGCCTGCGTTATCATGTAGACAGATAGAAGCTTCTGGAGTTATCACGTCTGTGTATCTCCCTTATCTTTTCAATTAACCATTTATGGCACAGTGACTACTGCATGTGTCACCTTGACATTCAAGAAGGCTACATTCTGGAGACATATTTGTCTGTCATATAATTCTCACAAGAAGCAGCGATTCTTTCCCCAAAACAATGTTGACCAATTGGTCTCCTTAATGGGGGGACGCCGTGAGTTTTCTGTGAAGATGAGTCACTGTGAATGATGACTGCGCTATGGACCGCCCTCACAACAGTACCCGGCGTTTTCAACCCCTTTGGACCCCTCAAGAAGCAACAGACACAAACCTGAAGCAGGCTGTCACCTCCTGGCTGGGATTACAAGCTTTTGTGCCGCGGTGGAAAAAATACGCAAATGTCAATGGTGAGTACGTGTAGGTATGATGTTAACCATCTGTTCATGTAACCATTTACGAGTATACACTGAAGTCAGAATGAATTTCTCGGCGTCAGAGTGTTTGGCACTTCCCCGTACCCCGAAACTCCTTTGTACACGGTGCGTGACGTCACAGAGAAGATGCTCAAAAATAGTAATTTTGTGTCTGCTTGCGCAATGTAATTGGATTCATCGTCTCTTTTTTTCAGAATTGAATGAATAAACATGAATAGGAGAATGAACTTCAAAGTTACTACTGCAAGGAATGAGCAATATTTATTTCTGATATTTATTTGTTTATTGTAGTGTTTTATTTATCAGCACCGTCAGTTGCGAAGTTTATATGGCGTCGATGGTAGATGAATATGAGTGCAATGGTATTGACAGGGGTAAACCAAAGTAATCTGAGAAAACCCCATCCCAGTGCCACTTCGTGCACCACAGACCCAACGTGGATTACCCTGGGAGTCACGGTCTCCTTGGTGGGAAGCCGGCGACTAACCGTCTTATCTCTGGCATGATCTTCGTGTTTTCAAGGATGATTCACGTGATAAGGAACTTTATTTGGCACTCTCATGAGAGTGTTATCAATCAGATAGGATAAATTGATAAAATCTGCCCATATCTTATCTGCACCGTTTGCAAGAGACTTCATTTTGTGTTCTGGTCATTACATTTGTTAAATTCCACATGGCATAACAATGCATCGTGTGTGCAGAGCTACTCTCAGCCCAGTGATTGAGAGTAGCTCTTTCTAAGGAGTTCTCCGGATTAGGTGCTTCTTCCCATTTCATCTGAAGCCGTAAGCAGAGCTGGCTCCCTAAACGTCCGACTCCGTAAAAATCAAGAGGATGAACAATGTCCAAAGGAAGGGAATTGTTTCAATGAGCCTCTCAGAATGACTGGATGGCTGAGAAGTATCTGTCTGCATACAACATGCTCCAGCACCATGACACACAGTTCTCTGCCTTCTGTCACCACGACATCCACGGTTGCGTATTGCAGACGCTCATACTAGATGATTTGTGCTCATAACTGCGTCGACACGCGATTTCAACTGCATCGTGGTTGTTGGCACGCTTCCCTCTGGTACGACGTCAAAGTGCTCGCAGCTGAACGTGGAAGTGTACTCCGCGTTTGTCAGAAATAGCAGAAGAATATCGTACATCAGTAGATTCGAATCTGCAATAACACCGCTGTGAAAACCTCAAATCTTGTATATGGTTCTCCAAAACGTTGGTTTCATAACCCAAACGATCACAATATGAACAAAATTAGGGTGAGTTCTGCGGTCATTAATTTTTCTGCGTGCGAATTACGGTACAATTGGAGCAACGGCAAGTAGCCATCCTACGTGGTTACCTGATTTTCTTTCAGGGGTGCTGTTTGGCACATGTGAAACTCACAGGTGAGAAATCAAGTATAGCGAAACATCGAGCTGTGAAACACGTTTGCCAGGAGTCGCATTGACTTGCACAACGGGAACTGTGATCATTGGTATCGTGCCACGGATCATTTCTTGTTGTGCTACCTCTGATCCACGGATCGCTCTAATCCATGACTGACTGTAGGTCAGTCGCGAGATGGGCGTAATGACCGTGGTAATGATGTCTGTGGTAATCATACCAGATGAGCTGTGGTGGTAGTGATAATCTGTGGTAGTGATTGTGGAAAGGTTGTGTAGTCAAGTGCGGATGGTAGAGGTGTTGTGTATCGGTTTCTGTAATATTCGGTTATCATCGTGCAGATAACATGGTGTACCGTAGTGATAGATGCACGAGTATTCGGCATTTCTATAATTTCTGGCCTTAACACCACTTTGTAATCTGAATGTTATATATACAAACTAGTGTACCAATAGAGATGGAAGCAAAAGGATCATTTTCTGATCTTAAGTTGAACTCGTGGATTGTTCGACAATGCGAAACAATGGGTGTGTATTAAAATTGAAATTAAAACCAACTTTATGCACCCTCACTATTAAAAAACTTTAATGGTAGATTAATTAACTCTTAATTAACTAATTTAATCTACTATTAAAGTTTTTTAATAGTGAGGGTGCATCAAGTTGGTTTTAATTTCAATTTTAATTTATACAAGATGCACGGTGACTACAATATTAAATGGGTGTGTAGTTCGGGCAAAATTGTGCACTACACATCATCTGTTACCTATTCTGCATAAAGCCAATTTGCTATTTTACAAACATAACTTTGAGTTAGCCTTTTGAGTTTAGGACACCCTTGTCTGTAATCCACCTCATGTAACCAGCATTTAAAGGACTGTTATGCTAAAATTGTATATATTTTTGCATTTATGACTTGTTCCACATCCTATTGTCCTTGTGACACTTGTAAATCCATGGAGTATGTGTATATGTATGTATGAGACACAAAATGTGTAAAACGAGTTTATGAACATTTCTGTGATTTACCTGAGGTTGACGTCACAACCGTGAATATCAGTGTTGCAAAATTTTTTTTTTCGGGTAGGATAGTGTAAACAGATTACAGGCAGTCCCAGCTGTTGCAAATAGTTATGCATCTGGAGAGAGTTTGTAAAGTGAGTGGCTGTTTCGTGTAAGCACAATGTTTTCACGGGATTATTTTCGTAAACTCCAATTGCTAAAGTCCACATTCATATTTAATACACCGTATGCCATCGTGATATTTGATATTGTCTGACCGTTTATATACTATTGCCAATTGTCACAGCCACAGACAAGGGTTGTTTTATCACAGCTGCCGATGATTGTTGTGATATCCACAAGGCTTAACAGATGCACTCTCTTTAAGTTTGCTTGTCACCAGTAGACACATGGTGGTGACATAACAACAGAGTGGGCAGACACTGGTGACTGCCATGGGATGAGATAAAGGGTTTGGTGAAGATGCCAGCATTCACCATGGCAGACAAATTAATACTAACTTCCCACGTATGCCTAAGACCTTCAAGTGGTCTATTGCAGATTTCTACATGTGGACATGTTTCAGTTACTTGTGTTTTGGAAACCGAGTTGTTTCTGGTTATGTAAGCATTGTGTTATGTTTAATGCTTCAGGACTGAAGCATCCCACTCCCATTCAAACCAACTGCATTCCACGCATTCTTGCTGGTGATGATTGTATAGGATGTGCTAAGACTGGCAGTGGTAAAACATTTGCCTTCGCTCTGCCGATTCTACAGAAATTATGTGAAGAGCCATACGGAATATTTGGACTTGTACTTACACCCACAAGGGAATTGGCCTTTCAGGTACAGTGGAGCATAATTTTTATACTGTTTTCCCTTCATTTTTATTCTTTATAAAGTTGAAAATATGCAGAACTATAATTTTGCGTACTGTTTTGTATGAGTGTAAAACTTGTTCTCTCACATTAAGTGAAGAACATTTCATTTCCTTCTATATCTTGCCTTTGCTGACAGCCAGTATTCTGTGGCCCAACCCACCCCCTCCATATTGGCTCACCAGAAAACTTGAAACTTATCAACGCCAATGTGAGAATGGCATATGTCACATCATTTGTATATTAAAAGTTAACACAGTTGACAAAATGTAAATCTGCTTCACTGCAAGTGGCATTGAACACTATATGACTGAAACCTTTGGAAGTCCCGGTAAGAGATACGAAAAGCATGTTTTGGGTAATATTGGTTGGAATAAGAAGCGAGTTTGCATTGCAATATTTCAGAGTAAAAACTGAGCTGTCTGAAAGTGTTGGGATCATTTTGTTTATTTGATGATGATATATGTACCTCGGATTACACAGAGTTCATGATCGGATGGTAGGTGAATGACGAATTGGATGGAATTTGGAAGGAGGCGGTCATGATGTAACGGAGGTACTGTCCTGGCATTTGCTTGGATGGACTGAGGAAAACCACAAAAAATTGTTAGGATATCCATCAAAGATTTGAAGTGGATGCTGTCTGTCAGTATTTTATTCCTGTTCTGATTGTTACGAATGAAGTGCCCAGTTGCGACGTCTTAATCACCCCCCATGGTAAGGTAAAGTTCTCCCTAGGACGGGCCATGAATGCCCAGAGAGGGAATAGAGGTATAGCTCTACTCTTTCATTAACCCCAGCACTAGATGAGGGTGGGTGGTCAGCTCCACGTCCCGGCCGCTTTACCCCAGGAGAGACCTGGTACCCATTGTGTAGGAGGCTGGGTGGACCCCAGGGCTGGTCTGGACAGGTGCGGAAAATCTCACCCCCACCTGGATTTGATCCCCAGACCGTCCAGCCCGCAGCGAGTCGCTGTACCGACTACACTATCCCGACCCACATCATCCCCCCCATATGTATACTTTTTCATTTTCTATTTGGGTTGATACTGAGTAACAAACATGACATAATGTAGCTGCTGAGTGCTTCTTAGTAGGAAGGTTCCATATTCAAGTGTTGAACCTGAGACTTAGAATTTTTTGTTGTTGTTGTTGTTGTTTTCCTCGTCCTTCCAGCAAATGCTAGTGTAGTGCCTCATGTTAGGCCACACTGCTTTGTTCCACATCCTTTCCAATTTCTGATTGCCCATTGTCACACCATTCATTGCTATATAATGTAAGCTACTGACATCATTTTGTACCAGTGTTTCTCCTGCTTACAGATTTCAGATCAGTTTGCAGTGATTGGCAAAGCAATAAACTTGAAACAATGTGTGATTACTGGCGGCATGGATATGGTGCAGCAGGGGCAGGAGTTGTCCAAGAAGCCGCATATTGTGATTGCCACACCTGGAAGGTAGTTTATTCATGTTTCATGTTGTACGGTTGAAAAAGAAATACAGTAGAGTCTCGAAGTTTGTGAACCTCATTGTTTATGATTTTGACTTTTCATGGCTGGTACCAACAAATCAGCATGAGACCGTGTGGTTGGCGAGTCTGCTTTCCCCAAACTATTACCATTGTGCATATCACTCTCAGCTCAGTCAAGCTCTGTCTTTTCCTGTAGCGAGAGTTCTTCTTCTTCTTCTTCTTCTTCTTCTTCTTCTTCTTCTTTCTATGGGCCCGTCGGCATTAGCTCCGGACGCACCGCAGCCTTAGGCTTATTGTGCTAACCCTTAGCCTTTCAATTATCAAGTCTGCAGCCACAGCCGCTCCTTGATCAGGTTCATCGAAGGTGGAATACTCGAGTAAGAGTGGGGTCTTTTCACACCCCCACTACTTCTCGCCACCACCTTCTCTTACTTTAATGAGCTTCTTCCGCTGCACTTCTGAGAGTCGCCTGGACTGCAGTCTAGTCATATAGACACCTGCAGCCAGTCTGTCCTCATCAGAAGAAACAGCGAAAGGCTGAGAGTAGCGAGAGTTTGATAGCTTTTGTGTGTTATGGAATGAGACTCTCCTTCAGTCTCGTGTGTTTTGTACTCCCAAAATGTGTTTGTGTTTTGTTATAAATGGTCGTCCATGCTTTTTGTAGTGCTTGAGGTTATAAAATATTTTTATTACTAGTAATTCATAAATTCTTGGGCCCAAGTAACATTATACATTAAAGATAATCATTAACCTAAAGATTTTACCGTACCTTAAGTATGGAGATAGAATTTCAGAAACAGAATTGACTGAAGTCTTGACGGAGCTAGTCCCCGAAACGTTGTATTCGAACGAGTTGACGCGGCTGTGCGCCTGAGAAGACTATATTGATAATTGACTGAAGTATCAATTTGGCATACAGCATGAAACTTTGGGGGGTTCTGGCCGCAGTGTTGGCCTGTGGCTTTAACATGTCCTGCAGACAGTATTACATTTACACGCTGTGTTCTGAAGTGCCTGTGGCCATCATGTGACACCTCCTGTAATAATTGGTGTCAGTCATTGCAGCAGAGAGAAGCGAACAAGTCAGTGCAGACGTCACTGTGTGACAGGTAATTTTAGACTTGTTGTCTCTTAACTCTTTAAATGGAAAGGTAAAGGTAAAGGTAAAGTTCTCCCTATAACGGGCCATGAAGGCCCAGAGAGGGAGTAGAGGTATAGCTCTACTCTTTCTTTAACCCTGGCACTAGATGAGGGTGGGTGGTCAACTCCACGCCCCGGCCACTTTACCCCCGAAATGACGCGTTACCCATAGTACAGGAGGCTGGGTGGGCCCCAGGGCCAGTTTTTATTCCATTAAAATATCATTTTTCAACACAATCCCCAAGCATTTTGATAAATTTGTCCTAATGTGCTTGAGTTAAAAAATTCTGTAGCTGTGTATATCAGGCTCTTGCATTCACAACCATTTACAAACAGCCATTGCCACTTTGCACTTAATTGTGGAATCACTGACATTTCAAGTTTTGCTTCAGGGGTCCAAACAATGGAGTGGATGGTGCAGAAGTTCCCAGTGAAACTCTGACAACAACTCTTGTGTCTGATGTGTGCTGTGTGGTGGTTACATTGTCATTGCGAAGGATCACACATCGTGACAGATCATTTGTTTCATTCGCTGAAGCAACACACAGGAGGTCGCTGGTTTCGGAATAATGAGGAAGTGAAAATGGCTGTTTGTGAATATATGTGAATGCAAGAGCCTGTTTTATACAGCAATTGAATTTTGAAACTCGTGCCAAGGTGGGACAAGTGCATTAATAGGCTCAAGAATTACGCTGATAAATAATGATACTTCAGTGTAATAAGTGAGCTACACTTAATGTTGTGTGGCGTCTCATTTAATTTTTGTCACCTAGAGAGCATTAGTATATTTGGGCCTAAGAGGGACGAGGTAACAGGGGAGTGGAGAAGACTACATAACGAGGAACTTAATGATCTGTACTCACACCAAATATTACTTGGGTGATCAAATCAAGAAGAATGAGTTGGGCAGGGCATGTAGCACTTATGGGGGAGGGGAGAGGTGCATACAGGATTTTGGTGGGGAGACCTGAGGGATGGAGACCACTTGGAAGACCCAGGTGTAGATGGGAGGATAATATTAAAATGGGTCTTCAAGAAGTGGGATGGGGGGGCATGGACTGGATTGGTATGGCTGAGGATAGGGACAGGTGGCGGGCTGTTGTGAATGTGGTAATGAACCTTCGGGTTCCATAAAACGCGGGGAATTTCTTGACTAGCTGACGACCTGTTAGCTTCTCAAGAAGGACTGTGCTCCATGGAGTTAGTTAGTTGTTATGAACATCTCATTTATCTTGAATGCAGCAGCGTCAAATGGAGGATTAAATGCACTTGTGGCACGAAGGTAACAGTCTAGGAATTGCTGCAGTCACACCACATCAGCATGATTTGGGAAAGCATACATAGATCGGAGGGGCCACTTGCTGCTGTTACTACTGCTGCCACTCTGCTACTACTGCTAATAGTAGTAGTAGTAGTAAATTGTTTGCAGTATTAAAAGAATTTTGAGATGATACTAGTCTTATTTTTATCACATTCAGTTGAATTCATTTAACTATAATTTTACATTATAGAAGTACTCTTTTGATTTTATGTGATTTAAAGTACGTACATGGTCTTTCTGTTAGCATTGCACTCAGCATGACAGCTTCATCATATAGAAAACCTGCATCTTCTGAGACATCCCTTAAATATAGTGCTTAGGACTGGGATAAGAGAGACACATCGTATTTAATTTTAATTATGTTTCACATTAAGATGTCATCTTGACATTTCTTTTGGCTGCTGCGTTTAGCAAGGTGTGTTAAATATACAGGACACGACAGTTGTGTGTTGTGGTTTCTCTAGTATATATTAACTTGTTTGTGTGTTAAGACCACCTGCATTGCCATCGTCTGGGATGTACTGTTTTGGACGAACATGCTACCTCTCGTCCAGACGGTTGGTATCCATGTACAATCTCACATCCTAGGAGACTATAATTGCTGTGGAAACCTCAAATCTCACACCATCTGATTCACAGGTTGGCTGATCATTTAGAAAGCTGCAATACATTTTCGATGAAGAAAATAAAATTCCTTGTATTGGATGAGGCAGACAGGTTATTAGCAGGAGGAGGAGGTTTTGATGAACAGGTTTGTATCCCACAGTCATGTTCATTGTTTAAATTTTGTTGCTTTGCTATCTAAAATACCCAACTGGTAACTGTTTACAAATGTGCGTGGTGTCACATCGCAGCTGTGCTGTGAGAACCTCGTATCTTGACCTAATAACGGATTTTTCTCTCCCCCAACCAACAGTTGAAGATAATTTTCGATGCCCTTCCGAAGAAAAGACAGAACTTGCTGTTCAGTGCAACAATTACAGACGCACTGGAGAAAGTGAAGGAAGTTGCAAGTAATAAGGTGAGAAAATTTGATGATGTAATAATAATGTAACTAACTCCATGGAGCAGAGTCCTTCTGGGGAAGCCAGAAGGTCGTCAGCTAGTCAAGAAATTCCCCGCTTTTTATGGAACTCGGAAGGTTCATTACCGCACTCAAAAGAGCCCGCCACCTGTCCCTAAATAATGTAATACTGGATTTTTTTCTTCGATTTTTGACTCCTGACAGCAGACTGTTCTGCTGCCTGCTTGTTTGATCCTGTTATTAATGTAATACATAAATTTCAGTGTGATGGAGAACTGGTATTGTAGACTTGATATTCTACCAAAAACCAAGACCAACTAGATGCACAATCACTATTAAAAACTTTAATAGTAGTATTACATTAAACCCGACATGTTTCGGTCAGGTACCTGACCATCTTCAGGGGTACAATACATTAAAATGCTATGTCCATATGTAAAACACTTGAAATGTGAGCATATAAAGTCTAGTCCTGTATAATGTTTTATAAAACACCGTTTTAAAGTCACTAAAAACTTATATAAACCGTCAACACTGATATTCCGCACTGGTTCCACTTTAAATGGCTTTATAACACTGTTGTCGTATACTTATTATGTATGTTCACTTATGCATCCTGTTTTCTCAACACGACAAACGTCTCGTAAAAGTGTTACGTGCTGCACCTTGTTAAGTAGATTTGTGATTTGAAGTCTAGGTTTGTGTGTCGGTGCGTTATTATTGGTGTATTATCATTTCTTATGCGTGGTTTTGCATTGCTGTCCTGCGTATTTCCGCTGTTTGCTTTGTTTGTTGACTTCTTCTGTTGTTGCCGCTCACATTGATGTTTATATATGTAGGTTGCAGTTTTTCGGCTCTACACATCTTATTAAACCATATGGCCGCATTTGTTTTCTGTAGTTTCACTTTGATGTTCCGATGCTTGTAGATTAGACTTGCAATATATGTAATTGTTGTGCAGTAGTTGGTATAAATAAACTTATATAATTTTGTAGCGTTACAATGTTACAGTAGTTGTGGCAAGCAAGCATAATGGACTGCAAAAATTAATTGGGGACAAATACAAACCAGCCTTGTTCATACACTTACACTCGTAAGTTGAATGTCAGATTAAGACGGTGGAGTTTATTTCAGAGTGGAAGACTTTATTTGAAATGTCTGTTTTTGAAGTAGTTATCACATCTGTACATGAGGTCGCACAAATCTCACATAAGATCATCTGTATTTGGTTACTTACAGGTTTTCATGTGGGAGGCACCAGCTGAAGTGGCAACAGTGGAACAGCTGGATCAATTTTATGTTTTATGTCCAGTGAGTGTAAAGGACAGTTACTTGGTGCAGACTGTACGCATGTTTCAAGAGAAGAATGAGAAAGGCTCCATCATGATTTTCACTGACACATGCAAGTATGAAGGAAAAGATAGTTGGAAATTCCACTAGTCATCTTTCTTTCTAACTGATGATAAAATATTTTTTTTTCTCGTAATTATTCTTCTTTGTATTACTCATTTCACATCACCTCAAGACTTTGCTTCATTATTGTTGATTAATATTTGTGTTTCTAAAAAAAGTGTGGACTGTGGACTTTTTGTGGTTCACAAACCATTTTTCACCAGCCCACACATTATTAAAAGAAATGTTATTCTCATGATGTGTTTGACACCGAACAAGTGTTCAGTTCTCACTGAAACTGGGCATGTGTTACATGTATTTATTTTAAAACCTTAAAAGCATTTTATAAATTTTACCATTGATGCAAGATAAATAAATTATGTCTGATGTAATACAGATTAGGAAAAGTGGAAATGTAAAATAAATTTAATACCCTTTTCACCATTATTACACTACTGTTTTGTGTTATCTGTCTTCGTGACGTGCAGTCCTGGGTACCAGTCCACAGTTTGAGAACACCTGATGTACAGTGTCTAAAATGGCTGGTGGTGTTCACAGGAACTGTCAACTTTTGTCCATGACTCTCAATGAGGTTGGGTTTGAGAATGTAGCACTACATGCCATGATTCGCCAGAAGGAACGATTGGCAGCTCTAACTCGGTTCAGATCCAACATTATTAGAATTCTTATTGCCACAGATGTCGCCAGTAGAGGTAAGTATCTGCTTTTACTTCCTGTCTTTATTTTTAGCACTTAACTTAAAGTGTTTTGTTTTGAGCATGTTTCTTCCATCCCAAAGAATCATTTCTGCTGATTGCACTGTGAACTGTATTCAGCATTTATGAAATCTTCTCCTGAAGCTTGAAGCAGTGTGTTGGTACCCACCTACCTGTGTTGGTACCCACCTACCTGTGTTGGTACCCACCTACCTTTGTTGGTACCCACCTACCTGTGTTGGTACCCACCTACCAGACTACGTTGTATCATAATGTCTAAGACCGCCATTTAAATAGCATTGTGTTGTTTGTACAAGTTATAAGTAATGTCATTTCCAGCATTACTTCTTTTTTCATTCTTTGATGTTCAGGATTGGATATACCAGCTGTGGAGCTGGTACTTAATCACACGATTCCTAATCTTCCCAAGGATTATATTCACCGGGTGGGCCGTACAGCGCGAGCTGGACGTGGTGGTATGGCAATATCTCTAGTTACACCTCATGACATCAGGCTCCTTCACACTATTGAGAACACCATCAACACAAAGCTGAAAGAGTATGTGGTAGAGGGTACGTTGAAGTTCTGGGAAAGCCAACGGGTTCAGTAAATGTGAGATCTTTGGTTCTCACAGCAGTGTTGCTGAGAATGCAAGTTGTCTGAGACGTGACTGTGTGTCGGGCAACTAGTTCCTGATGTTTTGAAGATCGTAATGCCGTCATCTTCAGGATTAAGCAGTCAACAGGAAAGCATGAGTAAATACGAATAATAATAAATCATTGATTGAAAAGAGGTGTGTGTCACTGAAAATAGCCATTACTGGATACTAGCAAGCTGAGTACGTTGAGGAGAATGTAGTGGTCTGGGCGTTGTTACTCAAAGGTATTCACCAGGGCAACATCGGGGTCTGGGATGCAGTCCGGTTGGAGTAAGGAGGAAATGAAGGATACATTCCCAACCCTGCCCTCCTAGTAGTCCTGGTAGATACCAGATGGTGATAAGAACACCCACACAAACCCTCCTTTACATCAACTCTTCCATCATACAAGTATGTAACAGTGCTACTTTTAAGGGACCAGGGATCATTTCATTTTTATTTACTGGGGCCCCTCCTGTACCATTGCCCTTGGCTCAGCACCCTCTCTGGCCATCTGATACGTGCTTCAACAATACTTCTGTAACACACATTATTTGTCCAATAGCTCTTTAACTGTCTGAACCATACTTCTTCAAAACGTCAGGAACACATTGTCACATCCCAGAAGACTTTGTTCAGCAGTGTGGCTCTGAGAGCCTCAGATCTCAAAAGAATGAATTTCTGTTTTACCTGCTGTGCTCCATACTTAGTTTTTTGGCATTCTTAAGAGTGCTGTTTGATCATTAATGAATACGTTGTTTTTGACGTGATTGTATTTTGCAGACAAAGAGGTGATGAAGATTCTTACACAAGTGTCAGTAACAAGGAGAGAGGCAGAAATCAAGCTAGATGAATCAAACTTCTATGAGAAGAAGCTGATTAATAAAAGGAAAAATCTCATTCTAGAGGGTAAAGATCCTGATGAAGTGGAAGAAGAAGAGGAGAAGCTGAAACGAAAAAAGAAAGCGAAGAAGAAAGCTGGTAATAATAATCAGCAGCATCAAAGATCAGAACACTACAGTTGCTCTTTATGACTGTCAAAGAGCATATGCATTGTTAGAGGGTCATAGCCAATAGTGTCTTCCAGGACATGAATAAAATATAAAGACAAATACATGCTGAATTCCAGGAATTTTTTGCTATTGCCATGTATTTGGACATTTAATGTTCTGATGGGTGATGCATTTGGGCATGTCAGTGTTCTTCTGAGGGATGATGAGTTTAGGCGTTTATTGTTTTACAGAATCAAGGCTATGGACATTTAATTTTCTTATTAATTATGATGAAAATTATTGTAATTAGCTTGTACAAATGCAAGTGGTGTACTTCAAGCCTCTTACGACATTTGAACAGTTTTGCCTGATTTCTGACCAAACAACTGCATTCTGAACATACAGGTTTGTTCAGGAGTCTTTCTTTAACTGTATAGGTATCCTTTACAACATTACTGATTAAATATATTTTAGAGCATTTCAGATTCCATCTTTTCACTTAAATTGCAACGTTCTTGTCATGATATTGCTGCAAGAATGTATCTGTGCATCAAAACAACATAAATTAGTAAGACTTAAAGTTTTGCTTCAATCTTCTGTGGGCATGTAACAAGTCCCAGTCCGTCCAGGAACGCATACAGTTCAGCCAGATACTCCTTTGGGTACTTGCGGAAGTGGCCTACGTGTGGAGACTGGTCCCAGCACTTCACGTACGTCTGGCAACATAGGCAAAATTAAATAAGCATGGTCATGCACAAATATGTAGGCGTGAAGGTAAATATCCACATATTCTACACCTCTGTAGTAGATCAAAGACAGCAGTAAACTTCACAGCTGTCCATTTTTCTTGCAGGAGTCAGCAACATAAAGTGCTCTTGGCACAGAAACCCACCTTCAGTCCCAATTTCTCCCAATTTTCGTGGGCCTTCTTATTGGACTCCTCAGTACCTATCGGATCTGTTTTTGAGAATAGCAGCAGAGCTGGAGACCTCAGTAGTGTCGAGTGAAACCTCTGACTTGCCACTTCATAGTGAGCTGTAGCTGCATCATGGAATGCCTTCATGTGATATCTGAAATATCAGTAAAAAAAGAGGATAATGAAGCATTCTGCAGTATCCTTCCTCAGAAACTAGTGCTCATTCAGCCACTGAATAAATTCCCTGCCTTTTATAAAACCCAAAGGTTCAAGTGAGGTCTGAGGTTTTCTAAGTGGTGAATATAAAGACGGCGGACTTCTTGGATGTGACAGCGTGTAGTGCGTTAAAGAGTACCAGAGGAACATCAATCGATACAGAAGAAACCTTTCATCACGATCAACACTGCCAATCAATAAGCGTTCCAGTAAATGGCTGAATTAAACTGGCTGTTGATTTTATACCCAAATCCAATGACAAAATATAATAAAACCCCTATTTAATGAATTGCTGGGGGATTAGAATACCGTATATTCTCGAATCTAAACCGCACCCGAATCTAATCCGCACCCAGTTTTTGGCGACTTCTTAAACGAAAAAAAGTTAGTTCGCGATTCTAATCCGCACCTTTCCTTTAACCACCCCTTGCCCACGGGGCAACTGATTGTATAATATTGGATGTTACCAATGCGTTAAAATCCGACGCTACGCCTGTGGCCGATGAGTCATACCGATAGAGGCGGGGCCTTTCTCAACAGACGTGCGCAATCTCGTCTGAAGCCAGCTGATCTTTAGTTGTTGAAACGTGGGAGGTGCTTGTTCCAATTTGTCGTGTACCGTAGTTATGGAAGAGGGACACCTGAAATCTAAACGACTCTCATATACGGCAAAGTTCAAACGTGAAGTTATTCGGTGCGCAGAGGAGAATGGAAACCGCAAAGCCGCTGCAATTTTTGGAGTTGATGAAAGCAACGTTCGACTATGGCGGAAACACAAGGCAGCGATCAGCGGGTGTGAGGCGTCACGAAGGAAATTCACTGGACCCAAGAAAGGACGATTTCCTGAAACTGATGATGCAGTCTTCACGTTTTTTCAAGAGAGACGCAAGACTGGACTGTTTGTGAGTTATGATCTACTCGCGAGGAGGCGATAAAGAAGGCCAGATCTTTGAACATTCCTCGAATTATGAGTGATGACGGCGAGTCTGATGAATAATAAATTATAATAATAAATAATAAAATAATAGATTATTGTATTGTATTGTTCTTACGCTGTTTATTAATTACGTTAATTACGTTATTGTTATATTGTACAGCAGCTCAATCATTTTTCCAAAATCCAGCTCTAGACCGCGAATCTAATCCGCATCTGATTTTTTAGCCCTCTAAAACTGTAAAAAAAGTGCGGATTAGATTCGAGAATATACGGTATATTTTCACTAAATGGAGGTTTTCATTAAATGGAGGTTTTCAATTTATATGGAGCTATTGTCGGGACATGAAAAAATCGTCACTAAATCCGGGATTTCGCTAAATGCGGGAACATTAAATCGGGGTTTTACTGTAGTAGACTTTCGGACATAACATGCACAGACTGTGATGGAAGTGCAGCGTTTTTCAAAACAGAACATGCCTCTCACCCCCAAAGCAATAAGTAAACAAGAGATATTAAAAATAATGAACTACGAAGTGTCCACACTTTAGGCTGGATGATGATGGAATTGTGGTTTCATTCCGAGCAGGGGAAATAGGTTTTTTATTTTATTTAAAACCTACACACACTGGGACATACCTAGCCTTCTATTCAATGGATACTGGGGGCTCTTTCCCCAGGTATAAAGTAGTTAATGCATGAGGCTGGCTACTTGCCTACATCTAGTGCTGAAGTTCAGAAGGCATGGAGGTTTATCTCCACTCCCCTTGTATGCCTTTATGGCATGCACAGGGATAGCTTTACTTTACCTTACTTTACTTTACTGAAGAACGAACATTATGGTCTGGATAGGTAGGCATTGTTGTGGAAAAACCTGCTGTATCCATCTTCAGGACAGGAGAGATGTCACTGAGCCCTGAAGATGGAGGAAGCTGGTGCTTATCTACAAAACTGCACGGCATCACATCCTAGCAGACAGTCGTCTTCATAGCAATTGCCATGAGAACAAGAAGTTTAAATCAAAGAACCCACATCTTTGATGGATTCCAGCATCTATTAAATTCATAACAAAGAGGTTTAATTTTATAGCAGAAATACTGCATATCCATGAGAAAGAAAATTCTGTTACCAGCAATTGTTTCGTGAAGGTGAAAGGGTGCCATAAATAGACTGCCTTGCAGGTTTGAGATTTATTAGATGGTGGTTGATATATATAAGTAAAATAAAGTTAGACAGTGTTCATGTGCACACCATGTAAGCAAAAAGGGGAGAAGAGGTATAGCTCCACTCATTCTTAACCTCGGCATTAAGTGGAGACAAGTGGTCAGCTTCACGCTCCAGCTGCTTTACCACCAAGGAAAGAGTCAAGTACCCACTGAATATAAGGCTCGGTTGGTCCCAGATCTGGTCCGTGTATTTTAAAGAAGAGAAAAATCTATTTCTCCTGACAAAATCAAACAATTCCTTGCACATCCGACCTGCAGCTATAAATAGGACATATAAGTAATATGCTTTTGTCCTAAACATGTAACTTACTTCCTTTATGACTAAAATATGAAAATGTATTCAATTACCTAAGGTATTTCTCAACAGTTGCCTGAATCACAGTGTTGTTAGGAAACACTGCCCTAGGAAACCCCACAGGAATCTCAGTTATGTCTACTGCACTGTCCCATATATGGCCAACAATGCGATCAGTCACCGGTTGATACTTTTCTGGATCATGTGACATCTTGACCATAACTTCTGCCCATAAGTACCCTCCAACTGAGAAGCCATGTAGGAGACACTGCTGGTAACACTCATTCAAGTACAAGAATTTGAGGATGTCTCCTGCAACAACCTTAAAAACGTATGTTGTTTAGTATTATATAATTTGGCATCAGATGAGACTTCAAGATTTACACAAGGAAGCACTAGAGACCAGAAAATAAGAAATGTAAAGATCAGAGAGAGATTTAAAGATGAATTAATAACAAAATATGATTCTATCAATGTGATTCAGGAATGAAGACAGAATTCCAAAGTAAAGTTTTGAACATGAAACTAAAAGGAAAACACCCAAGAGGAAGACCAAGAACAAGATCAGAACAATGGGTTAGGAAAGGTTTCACACAAAAGGAGGATTGAGGAGAAGATAGAGGGACTGACACATGTAACATGCAACTGACAGTAGTATTAAATAACAAACTTAAAAAAAAGATAATGCCAATGCTAGATAAACCACATGTAGTGTTAACATTTTAGACAGTGGAAGAAGGATCATTGGAGAAGCACAGGGCAACAGGTAGCATGTCCAAACTTTATTGGCAAAGGGCCACACTTATGGGCCAGCTTGCGGGCTGCGTGCATAAAAATAATGAGTGGTATACTTAACCCCCAAAATTACTGTGTACACAGGAGGACAGAGTCAAAGGTACTGTGCTTGAGGGACTGAAATAAACATCATGACAACTCGGGGGTACTCGTGTTTTAGGCGAAGATTTTAATACAGTGCGTTGAGAATGGGTCGGTGTGTGACGTAATATACTAGACAGTACCTTGTGATGCGACATCATTTTGTTTTGTAAATAGATACAGCTGTCTGGAGAAGATCGGTTGGACCGATCGTGTGAGAAATGAAGACGTATTACACAGAGTGAAGGAGGAGAGGAATATCGTACATACAATAAAAAGAAGAAAGGCTAACTGGATTGGTCACATCTTGTGTAGAAACTGCCTTCTGAAACAGGTGATTGAAGGAAAGTTAGAGGGAAGGATAGAAATGACGGGAAGACGAGGAAGGAGACATAAGCAGCTACTGGATGACCTTAAGGAAAAGAGAAGATACTGGAAATTGAAAGAGGAAGCACTAGATCGCACCCTGTGGAGAACTCGCTTTGGAAGAGGCTACAGACTTGTCGTACGACAGACTGCAGAATGAACGAACAGCTGTCTGTGTCAGTACATCTAGAAGTGTAGGTGTCACAGCACACATGCAGCGTACTACTCCACCCGCATTTCCACAAGGTTTTGCAACATTTCTCACACTTCTAGTTATGGTGAGCCCAACATACAAGCAGACACTTCTACCCTCAAGACAGAGGTAGCATGTTCCTCCAAAATGCTGATACCTGTCTACCCACATCACTGATGACTTCAATGACATTTAGTTCCATATATGCAACAATTATTTCCTGTTAGTTGCAGCGCACTTTCTGGAAACGTTTGCCATCGCTGGATTAATGTAATATAACAGTGCTAGTGCACGGCCTGTCAAACGTGATGGGGAGATTCATCCTTACTTTTTCATACCTTCGTTCCAAATCACCTTTTTTCCCTTTCCTTTATCTCTTCATACCATTGTCACTTACACCCCTTTCTTGTGTATTCCATTCACACATGTTCCCTATCTGTCCTGTCCTCATTCTCCCTGTTTATTCTCTTGGTTATTCTTACCCTTACATTCCAGTACAGTACTTGACCAGCATCTTGTGGTATCAACTTCCCACATCCTTACATGGGCACTGTTTGGGTTTTCCCACAGTTTTGACAGGAGTTGCAGTTTATTCATATGTAGACAGGCTAATACAAGTGTAGAGAAATTTAAAACATAAAATTATGTTTCTCACCTGGGTGCCCTTGACTGGCCAAAGCAGTTGCCATGGTGTAATACTGACGCTAAGCACATCGAAACCTTGATCCATATAAAAGTTAGCATATTTTAAGATATGCTTCTTCTTAGCCATTAACCAAGACAGCATCACCACCAAAGGAGCATTGTTCTCACCAAGTTTGGGATTTGTGAGACGAAGAGGTGAACTTTTGTCAACTTGGATGTCATTATGAGCGCTAATCAATTCTATATTTTTTGTGATCTGGTTTACTGAGTAATGTCTGTGTTTTGATGCCCAAGTGAGACCTGCACATGCTGCAAATGGAATTGGAGTGGGTGTCTTCTGAAATAATACAAACACAGTGTTAAACACTGTTTCAGTGTTCCTTGTTATGTAGTTACAGAATCCAAAGACAGTATTTTGGATCGGTTATAGTTCTTTGTCATACAAAATTACCCCTTACAGTTTCATCTATGACAAACAGAAGTACCCACTTTAGTCCCAAATACCGTTGTCTTGAGCAATCCCATTACAGGCCTGGACAGGCCCTTAGGGTTCCAGGAGGTTGAGGCTCCCAGATTTCTAGACAATTGGCACATGAAGGTGGTAAGGTTGTCAGCCCTACGCACCAGCCGCCTTTACCCCCCAGGAAATATTCCTGGTACTCATTTCTGTTAGAGGCCGAGTCGACCCCTGGGCCACAGTGTGACCGGAATAATTGTGTCAATGAAAAATTCCAATGACACCATCGGGAATCGAACCTGCACAGTGCCTCAACCAACTGCGCCAGCGTGTGCCCCGCCGTTGTCTTGTCAATATCGCATTACATATCTTACAAAGCATTTTTTTTATCATTGCCCAGAGTATGGCAGCTGCCACAGGATATTCTAACAGATGCAGGATTTCTATGTGATGACGCTGCCATGCTCAAGGAGACAAGAGAGAGACTATAGGTAAAACCTTAGAAATAACACTCAAAGCAAAATATAAAAGAAACGACTGGAGATTTTGATTCTACCACAATACTGGCACGTGGCTTTAATAGCTGTGGCTGCTGTACGTGTTGACAGAAGTACAAAGTAAATTTATGTGTTGTGTATTAAGACTGGTATGCTGTAGGAAGGCAACAGCAAAGTTACATTAAGTACAGTATACATAAAATGCTTATGTACATGATAAATAGGCACTGTTCATTTAATGCTACCATTTTACTTGTAGTTCTGTTACACTATGCCTGAGATGTTTCAAACTATTGGTTCATCATCAGGAGATTCATTAGGTTTCTACTGATGGTGATGAACCCATCAGTTTGAAACATGTCGGGCATAGCGATAACACTACAACAAACATAGTGGTTGTATTAGTTGGCAAACAGTACCGCTTTATTTAAAAACACCACAGTAAACATTTGCAGATGAAATTGCCCCTTCGCACACCATGAAGACATGTAGGAGGGAAAAGAGGTATAGCTGCGCTCACTCTTTAACATCAGCATTGGATGGAGATGAATGGTCAACTTCACCCAGTAGAAGGACGGGTGGGCCATAGAGCTGGCTTCGACACTTTGGAGATGAGAAAAATCTCTTGTCCCGGCCAGGATCCGAACCCCAGATCATCCAGCCGATAGCCTAGTCACTACAACTACTATGTTATCCTGGCTTCCGTCAACAAAATGGTATGTCAGTTTATGACCTTAACAATTTTTAATAATTTTGAGTTTATAGACTTGCATAGTGTGTATTTCTTCCTCGCTATGTTTCGAAGAACAATTGCGAACCTGACGACCTGAGATAGGTCAAAACATGTAGTTCTATATAGTAAATAGAATTTAGATGTGTTTGCACAGATATTGATTTAATTTCTGTAATAAAATGTTTACTTACATTATTTATAACTGCTGAATATCTGGCTGTGCCCCTCACAGACAGTGCCACTGCCATTCTGAAAACTGTCATTTCATTCAGAGAAATACACACCAGGCTTTAAATGGCAAATGTGGAAAGTAGTCTCCAGGCTAATCTAGAAAATAAATAAATAAATAACATACAATGCAAAAGCCTGCACTAATTTTCTGACACACTTTTCTAATTACATGGAGGCTTGCATGTAAGATAAGGGATATATTTTTAATTTAAGATTAATTAAGTTCTGGATAGTTTGCCTTAAAGACAGTTGGAGCACTCATGAAAATAATTAAAATTAGCTCATTTTTCTTGCTTCCAATCTATCATGTCGTGGAATAATCTGTGGAAATTGAACAAACATCAACAGTGCATTACATCCACAAGAAAATTGCACCCCGGCAACTGCCCGGCTGGCCTACCCCTTAACCTGGCGTTGTCAGTAACTTCCAACCAACCATTATAAGTTTAAATCACGGTAAAAAAAAACGTTTAAGCCAGCCCTCAAAGAATATTCATTACCTCCTACTCTGTACAAGAATTTACCTCAAATGAAAATTCTGAATTGTCTTAACAACATGTAATAACAAAAAACTGGCATCATACTGTAACAATGTACATAGAATGTTTGTATTTGAACATGCACTGAATTTGTTGGTATAACAACTCGCTGTGGACTGGAGGGTCCGGGGTTCGAGCCCTGGTGGGGATGAGATTTTCTGGACCCATACAGAAAAGCCCCATGGCCCACTCAGCCTCCTGTACAATAGGCACCAGGTCTCTTTCCTGGGGGTAAAGCAGCCAGGGCGTGGCATTGAACACCCACCCCCTTCTAGTGTGGAGGTTGAGAATGGGTAGAGCTCTACCTTCACCTCCCCTCTGTGCCTAGATGGCATGTTACAGGATGACCTTTATGACATGTACATCATTGCCTTAAAAATATTCTGTAACTCCATGTAGCAGAGTTCTTTAGAAGTTGATAAGTCGCTTATCTAGTCAAGAAATTCCCTGTCTTTTACGAAACCTGAAGGTCGATTTCCACATTCACAAGATCCTGCAACTACACTCTATCCTCAGCCAGACAAATTCAGTTCACACTGTCGCACCCTACTTTTCCAAAACTCAATTTAATATTATCCTCCCATCTATGTCTATCTCCCAAGTTGTCTCTTACCTTGATGTTTTCTGAATCAAAATTGTGCAGGTAATTTAATTAATTGCTTTATTTATAATTTCATGCATGCATGCTACATACTCCACTCATCTCATCCTTCCTGATTTTATCAGCCTGGTATTTGGTAAAAATTAAGAATTAGCTAAAGGTCCTCATTATGCAGCTTTACCCTTTTATGGTACCCAAAAGGTTCATTACCATTACACCTCATCCTGAGCTAACTCAATCCAACCCATACGCTCACATACCATTTATTTAGAACGCACATTAAAATTATCCTCTCTATGACATTCCCAACTGGCCACTTCCTTTCCGATTTTCTTTTTCAGTCATACCAAACACACAAGTATGGGAAGTGTCAAAATCAATATAAATGCACAAATGCCATACATCATAATGCCCAGTGTATAAAACCATGTTACTTCTAACCTCAAACCTGAATTATGAAAGAATGTTTCAACCTTCACTTCACTTGATGAAAAATCAATGTAGCAGAGGTACTTGTTATTGTCTGTTGGTTCAGTGTTGTACAGTTTCAATCAACACCCTTCACAATATCCAGTTTCTTTGCACTGTGCGTTGAGTTGTACATATTCTTTGCAATCTTAAAATTAATGCTCCTATCCTTTAGTCAATATGGGAGACACTTTTTACACATTATTGTTCTCATGTAACTTTCTAAATTTATTTTATAACCCATGAAATACTGTTATTACACATTCATGAATGGGGCACTGTAAGTATAATGTGTATGTCCCCCACTGTCTTCAGTAATTCCTGCAACCTACACATTTCAGACCAATAATGTCATGATTGCCAATACAAGAGTCTCAGAATGTCAAGTCATGGAACCCAGGATACATGATAAGCATCATGCTTTCAAGTATGATGACAGAAAAGAAAAGTGCCTAGTTCTTGGAGGCTGGGCTTTGAGTGTTCATTTTGGTTAAAGAAATTTCAGGATTTAATATCATTGGCATATAAGAAACATGAAGAAACAAAACAACATTGTAAACCATGGAGGTTAAGCTTTGAGTTTCCTGTGTTACAACAGAAAGTTTCAGATTTCATATTGCTGACATACAGAGGTTAGGCTTTGAGGTTTCATTTTACTGATACAAGGACTGGGGTTTGACGTTTCATTTTTGGTGACAAAACACGAACTTTATCACACATACGCATTTATTGAACGAGCGTTCAGGTTTTGTTTCATTTGCTGACAAAATTCAAAAAATTACTGCGCCACAACAATGGCGGTAATTCGCCGGCTTCTGACCGCGGAGGCCCTGATTCGATCCCAGAACCATTCACGCGTGATTTGTGTTTGATAAAATTGCGCTGGGACTTTTTTTCCCTCCGGACACTTCCATTTTTACCGTTAATATCGTTCCACCAATGCCCTACTTTCGTATTTCATTCATCTGCCAGCGACGTTATATGTCAGTAATGGACGGCGTTGTTACATAAAACACTACAAAACTACAAAGCATTAACGCAAGATTGACCGACAAACTCTGAGCATCCTGGATACCTATCGTACTCACCTTGGCAAGTTTACTTGAAACAAAAACTATTTCAAAAGTTCGTTTTGACTGCATTGGGCTGTGCATGACCTTCGCAACTTTTTAACAACTTGCGTATTTGCTACAGTGTAATGACCGATATCAATTTACCACTGACATCAGCTGACAGTCACGTGAACAAATATCCACTATAACTGGACGAGTTTTTTTTTTCCGGGGCTAGCGATAAGGAAGAAGGGCACTTTACACGGTCAAGATGTACTGGCGTACATTGTCGACATTGTTGTCATCAATATACTCAGGTGAATATGGACTTTACACGCAAAATATAAGTTTTAAATAATCTGTGTTTAGATTTTTGACGTTTTCAAGCATGTCCTGTGGGTGGGGTTATAATTTTAGTAAGCGTCTTCTAAGATGTCACGCCGGGTCGATTGGTAAAAGGACCATTAACCCTTGTTGGTGTGGCCACTATGCGGTCTCCAAACGCTGAGCAATTAACACCCAGTGACCTAATGCAATATCCCAGAAGGGTGGAGTTTCAGCAATTTCGTTTATTGATGCTCCCACACATTTTGACTTTTCTGCATTCTCGAATGATTTAATGATCATCATCACAGAATGTTTTGTCCTGCATTCTGCCGATGAGATCAGAACATCCGCTTAGTTTTCTCTGTGTTTGTGTCCAGATTAATCTTCTCACTACTGTACAATAGAAGTTCTGTTTTCTTCTTCGTAGCAAGTATGTTGCACCCAGCAAACTAATATTGTCAACAAAAGGTTTACAGACAGGCATGGGGCGGACTAGCAACGCCGCTCCTAGCGATCATAAAAAATTATAATTGCGTACAGCTGGAAGTTGCTGAAAGTTACGGTCACAATGTTTGTAGAAAGTCCTTATTCGACAAGTTGGTTGTTTGATTTAAAAAGGGAGAGAACTCCCACACCATGCTTGCCACATGGTCAGTCTGCCTCAAGTTTGCACAGCGATAACTTAAGTGGGGAACGCGCCTTCATCCGAGTTTGCCTCGACTTGGCAATAGCGCGTTGTAGCCGGGCCATGCACAGGCCCGCCCTTCAGCGCTGTGGCATGATGTGAAGAAAAAATACTTTCCAGACATGAACACTACTAAATAACAGTCTCGGATCTGGAAGCAAAATGACTGATGTGGCAACTTTGGCGACGGAAGAGGGTCAGAAAACTGGAAGGGGGGAATGAGCAATTGCCTTGACTGCTTCGAGGCAGAACTGTATGATACTAGCTGCATGTTATGAAGCAGAGTTGAAACACAGTGGCTATTCGACAACTCCTTCTTGTGAATGATTTGATAATAATAGTGAAATATTAGGTAAACAATACACAACCACAACTTTTCTGCTGACAGGCAATTTGGTACTGCAACATGAACACAGCGGAGGCTTTCGAGCTGAATTATTGTAGCTTGATATTTCGCATACCGCCAGAAAACTTCACGAAGTTGACAGGATAATCCACTTAATTTCAGGCTTCCGCCGCGATGTTTATGAGATCTACGCTCTTCTGGGATATTACCACACGACGCCGCGTAATATCCCAGAAGAGCACAGATCTTTGTGCGAAAGGAGAC
This sequence comes from Reticulitermes speratus, assembly GCA_021186555.1. Classification (NCBI taxonomy): domain Eukaryota; kingdom Metazoa; phylum Arthropoda; class Insecta; order Blattodea; family Rhinotermitidae; genus Reticulitermes; species Reticulitermes speratus. The sequence goes on from JAJKFL010000001.1 coordinate 1,691,482, forward strand.
ACTGAGTTGCGTCGTGTAAATCGGCCCAGACGTGCACCGAAACTTGTTCTGCGCAAACTCCGAGAATAGTCTCGCCAACATTGGGAAACAAATGGAAGACCGATCGGCTAAAACTAACTTATGGCAGGGATATGATCTGTGGCCAGTAGCATGGGACCCGTGGCGACACTTTGCGCCCCAAATCAACGCTGACTTGCATATGTTAACTTTGATCCATGGCTGAGCGTATGTTGTGAATTATTGATTCCTAGATTGGAAAGCCATTGTCCTCTGATGATATATCATACTAAATGATCTGTGTCACCCCTGAGAAGGTTCAATCGAACCTTGACAATAGGTCTTGTGGCATCACAAGTGGCGCCTACGTGCGTTACTGCAACCGGCTGTGAGTGGCTATGTTTAGTAGCGTATACTCGTAGATGGCAGAGAAAGGCACTTTTGCGGGCAAAGTTGTATCGCCAGAGAATTAACAGCTGGGGTTCTGCAACAGTATCGCACACTTTGAACCAAGAATGTAACATTCAGTAATTGCGTTCATGTCCGATGTGACGAAGAACACTTGGAGTATCTGTACTAAAGGTATGTAACATATCAGAATCTTTACACCATTGCCTTTGAGCTGTTCTGTTTGATGTGATAAGCTACATCTCAGTTTAAGATGTAATTGGTTTGTGCAAAAGTTTGGGGGATGAAGATGCTTCCATCAGTGGTCTGGTGAATGTAACATTGGTATTGTGTTAGGTGTCTGCTGGAGTGTAAAGAATACGGCTTTCACATGGCCACTCCAGACAAAGTTAGGTTAGGGTGTAAGCTATGTTTATTACAGTCGGCGCGATATTTCAACCCCGCCATCCTTACTCCACTAACGTTCTCGGTCTGTGTATTAACTCCATAGCCACTCGAGACAGACTTAGGTTACGGTGTACGTTATGTCTCTGTTACATCGGTGTGCGTATTAACCACACAACCACTCGAGACAAACTTAAGTTAGGGTGTAGGCTATGTCTCTGTTCTGTATATTAACTTCATGGCTACTCGAGACAAACTTAAGTTAGGGTCTTAAGCTATGTCCCTGTTACAGTCGGCGCGATATTCGAACATCGTCCTGGACGGACTGGCGCCCATACCAACACTATACAGGCAACCTGGAAACATGTTAAGGTTTTCCTTAATGCGTACAACCGCCAGACAAACTACATCTTTTATCTTTCCGAATACATGTTCACATCTCTTTGCCGCGCACGTGCCATTGACCCCTTCACAATGTTCCTTCACGTCATCACACATGTGGACTGGTCGCTCTGGCCTGCGCATGCATCATTGCACTCTTCCCGCCCCAAACAAGTAAGTAACATTGCTCCTCCTGAAGCCATCTCTTTCCATCACCACACACAGTCTTCTAGGCGCACTCTGTCTTCCTTCCTACTGAAAATTTTCCTGCTGTGGTAGAGCTAAACTACATCAGAGTCCCTGTAACTCGGTATCCATTCCTGTGCTCTCTGAGCTTCAAAGAAGTTGTAGCAGTTTACCTCACCGGAGACATGGCAGCATGTTTTTGTTAAGGTGTATGTTGGTCTCATACCAAGCACAGCAATAGTTTAAAAATACTGCAGAAGCTATTATATGATTGATCATTTAAGATCATTTTCATGGTGGTGTTCATTTACAATCATATTTATTCTGGGCCGTGATATCAAGTTGTCTTATAGGAGGATACTGGTGTTTTTATGGAACATTCTGCCTCAGTCTTCAGAATTGTTTCCCCAAAATATTTGTATCATCCTACAAGACCATAAAGTGTCACAACCCAAAATGCCATGATCTGAAAATATGTCGCTACTATCAGTATTGACAATACAGTAAAATCCCTATTTAATGAATTGCTGGGGGATTAGAATATATTTCACTAAATCGAGGTTTTCATTAAATGGAGGTTATGTTGTTTATGTGGAGCTATTGTCGGGACATGAAAAAATCATTACTAAATGCGGGAACATTAAGTTGGGGTTTTACTGTATTTGTTTATTTAATGTGCTGTCCATAGCTCATGTATTGTCAGATGGTAGGATGATTTATGAGTCCTAAATTTAGGAGAGGTGCAGAAGGAAGGGGCTGTTTTTGAATTTGGTGTTCTACTCTGCATTGTTGTCCTTAATTTATCCTCTTCCATGTCACCCTTATTCTTACCCTCTTGAATTGTATGTGTGAACTAACAGGTCTCAATATACAAAGAGAAGACGTGAGGACCTTACTAAGTTTGCCAAATATCACATTAAAATTGCCCCTTGTCATCGCCATGCCATGGGTATGACCCCAAAACAGTGTCTTTTTATGTTCTTGTGAATATGATGCTGACATCTGTGGGTACCACAAAAGGCACAAAACCGTCTAGCAGAGTGGTTGTGAGCATCTCAGAAAGGACTCTTGACAGAAGTTTAAAAACTTACAAATGTTTGATAACAAATACAGAGCAGCTTACATTAGTTGATCTGGATTTAGATGCTGCATCCTAGCAATATCAGTGCTGCAAGTTTCACCAAAGAATGGATCCCTGCATTCAGAGAAACAGTCCATGATGTTGCTTGGATTCAGCATTGGTATCCAAGCACTGTCATGCCAACATAACACAGGGGGTTGTCAGTAATATTTATAATACAGAAAATGAAATATTAAAAAAATATACACCTACATACATGCACACCATTAGGATGAAAATTTCAAATACATGCCAGTGAATTACATAAGGTGTATGAAATTATTTCTTAGAAACTGTGATTGCGTCAGCCCTTTATCATAAGAGTAATAACTTCATTTTAAATCCATTCATCAGAAACACTTCCCACTCTGGCTGGTAGCCATGTTGAGGGTGTATAAATATATGATGAAATAATTTTCCAGCATGTGATAATGCTATCATTGAACAATTGTTTACATTTCTATACATCGTACAGTACACATTTTTTTTCCCCCCTATGGCTCAACAGCCCTGATGGGGCCTAGGCCTCCTCGTTGTTTGAGGTTTCGTGATCACACGCATTAGACACACCACAGTCAGTAGGACTCCTCTGGACGAGTGACCAGCTCGTCGCAGAGACCTCTACCTGACAACACACAACACTCACAACAGACAGACATCCATGCCCTAGGCGGGATTCGAACCCACGACGCCAGTAAGCGAGCGGCCGTAGACCCACGCCTTAGACCACACGGCCACTGGGATCGGCATACAGTACACATATATCTTGTAATATCATATCTTCCAAAGGAATTTGTTCTCAGCACTTATATTAAACGGATTTATATCAGTGAAACTAACAATCTTGATTAGTACATATCAAAACTGTAAATTTTTTGGGGGGGAGGGGGGGTACATCTTTTTGATTGTCTGCAGTAGGAAGTATGAGAGTATGAAATTATTATATTCAGAGAATAATGAAGGAAGTTATACAAATGCATGTATTTGTTCCAAACTCACAATTATGAGTTATTGTGGAGCATTACACATTTTCCACGCTTATCTTGCATTTTTTTTTCAGCTGCAGTAAAACAATTTAGAATGCTCACCTGACAGACCTGATGGTCTTCCTGCCATCATTATTTGCTGTTTATATGGTCACAAGTGTTTGGATAAAACATGCTGGAAGTGAAAAGATGAATGAAATCATAACAGATGTATGTAAAATGTATTAAAGTAATCTGCATTCAGTAATTAAATTAAAGTAGTTTTGAAAGTTCCTGGACGTGTAGTAGAGCCTTGAAAATGAAGTGATGGCTTCTGTTCTCATCTTCAGTGGTATGCCTTGCACAAACATAATGCACAATGGACAAGTGTAGACTACTTGCCCAGAAATCAGGGAATCTTACTATATTACAGGATATGATGCTGCATAGTCAGGTAGCTGGTTACTGATATTTCGGAGAGACCGTTACCCCTAACATTCAGGGGCACACCGAAATGTCCATGAGTAGCTACAACACTACACAGTGTCAAACCCCAGAAGAATACTGCCTTCATAGGCAATCCATCAAGAACTTTAAATCTTACATATTATAAGTCAAGGGTTCTGGAAAATATATGACATTCCTTAATATTTCATATAAGGAAAAGACTTGTACAACTAGGCATATTAATGGCATATCTGGTACATTTCAAAACTCTTCATAGGAGCTGCACATATGACCTTGCATATAAAAATACCACTTAATACTTTGAATAAAAGCAAGAGTGGAAAGCCACGGTTTACACTGTGAAGGTTATATAAGATGACGGGGAATTTCCATTACAAATCAGTTCTTTACTGCAATAACCGTACTGCCTTGACTTTACTCATGTGCACTGCGTTCGGTACTAGTCGAACATCCCCAGCAGCATGCATTTGAACGGATAACATCGCGAAACATAATCCTCGTCACGGATTAGAGGTCCCGGCCCATACCGTATATTCGTGCCGGAAATATACGGTTAGCCAACTAACGTACGTATCTTAAACTACAATTAATCTAAGAAAATACTTGGAAGGATGTTATGTAACTGAAATTACGTCTATGTTGAATTAACGAAATCTGAGACATGTCAATAAATTATTTACTGACAAGCGCAGATCATTTTGGGAGAAAAATAATTTGTCTAGCATCAACCAATCAGGGCTAAGATGACGACAGCGTGTAGCGAATGGAAAGACGTGTTCTTGGAGTGAAAGGGTGGGGGGCTGTCATTCGATGGTTGGCGGTCGGAAGGTGATTCTTGTAGTTTATTCGCAATGACGGTTGCTGAGCTGACTGATTGTTTGTTACGATGTTGCTGTTCAGTTGCGGCCGTGTAAAATGTACGGCTCTTCAAATGACTACTTGTATAAATTACGTGGTAAGTCGAGAGTGTCGAAATGGTTGCTCCGGCAGAACTGGTGCCCACGATAAATGCACTGTAACGTGGATAGGCATGCTGTGTGGTTACGTGGGGTTGACGAAATAATTTCGACGGACTTTACCAATCCACCTTCCAAAACTGAGGTAAGTACAAGATGCTTTCCCACACAGTGTTATGTAGATGTGTATAAAGGTGAATTATATGTTTGGATTATTCAGATAATTGCCGATAAGTCTGAAGAATTTCAGCCGCACGCTTTCGTTGGCTGTTTAATGGCTGCAAACGACGGCAATTTCGTTCGGCAGCTGGTGTAGGCATTATTGTTTTACAGATGCCCCGAAATAGAATAAGAGTTACTGAAAATGAAAAAGAAATCATTGAAGTATATGCTTTAAGTCAAAATGCTTCATGGTTTGAATCCATTTCACGCGTGTCACATGGCTTTTGAATTTGTAGGAGAAAATCAAATCAGCTTCAACAAATGTTAAGTTTATTATCTAGTGCACGAAAGAGGACTCTAGCTAGGGCAATTAACCCGTGGATTATGGAGCAAGAACAAACTGTTATGTGTGCTGGGTACATTTCTTTTGTCCATCGTTTTCTTCCAAGCTGTTTCTTAGGCTTAATTTATGATAAAAATTGCTTGTATTCAAATTGTTTATTTCTCACGCAGTTTTATGAGACGAAAAGTGTAAAATTTATGATAACGAGGGAAATAGACATGGAACAGAAATGTTAATGAAATTTGTATTATGATTGGCCCCTGCAGCTGTTGACAATTACATGATGGAGTGGTACTTGCATGCCCATTCAGATCGCTGGAAAAATTTCCAATCTGGGTTTTCTGTGCTTGGCTGTTGGACAAATAGTACATTTTTGATGCAGTCTTCTTGGTTTCTCTTATTGGTTGTAGGGGAAGTTGGGTGTTGTTGTTGTTGTTGTTGTTGTTGTTGTGTTGTTTTTTTTTTTTTTTTTTTTTTTTTTTTTTTTTCCCAGGATACTGCCGTTGCTGTCATTGCATTGTGAATGTTTCTTGACATTTCCACTCTCAGCATTTCTGCTTATATGCTGTGTTACCATCTCTTCTCTAAGAGAAAGCAGAAAGAGACATATTTGATTATTTTTCTTTTGTTGCCAGTTAGGATATTTCAGCATCCTCAGTGTAAATAAATTTACACAAGCAACATTAATCAAGTTTGGGATAGTTTCAAAGGCCAGCATTGTAAGATGAAAACTTACAGTGAAACACAACACACATTTTACATAGGTATGAACAGCCATGTGTTCTTGTTAATCAGATAGCCTTCATTGGGTTATACACATGTTAAAAAGTAAAATTTCTAGCTGCAATTTTGTTAAGATGAGATCTGAGGCTTTACAGTATTTTAAATCTGTAGGTAGTGTAAAAATATATAAAGGTTTACATCTATAAACATATATATAATAGCAGTTAAGGTGTAGTTGTACCCCAGCTGCTACTGTTATGCTTACTGCATGATGGTAGTTCTTGGGGACTTTAAAATGAATAGAAAAGTAAGAGTTACTCTCTACCTCAGGGAATTGGTGGATAAACCAAGTCTGTACATTTTGTACATGGTCAGTAATCCGAGGGTTAACCTCTTGCATGAGGTCCAGGCAAGCAGTGGCTAGTTTAGTGGAGGTAGTAGAATAACAGGTTAGAACTGGTTTCATCTGGTGGCATGTGTTCGAGAGTGGAGATGGGCATCAAGTAGTATTTTGCCCAGCTAACGTGGTGGTAGGCTTCAGTGTGCTGTTTTGGGTTGTGTGGTGTACAGTTATGACTTGCAGTGTTCCTTGTGTTTTGGTATGTTAGATCACATGAAGAGGCACTCAGTGATATCATGTTGAGGTGTTATTACTGTAGCGCACTGGCGGCATCCACCGTCAGGCCATCTACTTGTAGTGCCTTCCTAAGGTGGTTTACCTAACTAAATTCAGTCTCCACCTAAAGACGTTCTACCGGTAGTGTAGCTGCGCAGGCTTCCACTGGCTCCGTCTTAACTCTGTCATTTCGGTAATGCTGTAATTTTCAGCAGATTACTGACAACTGCTGTGCCTAATAAACATCACAATATATTCTACCAAATACTTCTCTATTTAAACAAGTACCTAAAGTTTAGCTGCCACCAATTTTGGAAATGTTAAACTACACTGTAAATATTCATATTACTATGCTCGTGTAAACAATATTAAAATGGCTTCTTCAAAAGCTCATTACTCTGGTTGTTAATATAATTTCTCAAATGTTATGCTGTCGTAAGTTTCAGGATTTCAACAGGATTCAGTAAGTCAAATTCCCAATCAATTTTACCTATTTTCTCGTATCTACGACAATCTTTTCGTGGAGATACTCTGGCGAGGATATATTTTAGTCTTTCTTACAGCTTACGTCCCAGCGGACCGCAGACGGAACACCGGTTACATCTTTCTAAAACTGAATCTCTATTCTCATCTACTCTGTTCTACAGATACACATATAAGTATATATAACAGACTAAATTTGCCATGTGTACACTTGCATTTGTCTAGCAAGGGGGGGGGGGGGGTGTCCTAACAACCCTAAAGCTGGATCATTTAATATTCCCTTAACCCATCATATTCCAGTTTGAACTAAATTAAAAAAAAAACTATATCAAAACAAGTTACTCCACTTTTATATTATTTTCACCGTGCATTTTCACTTAATTTCGAAAAACCAACCAAATGCACATTCAATGTCACTATTTATTTTAGTGACATTGAATGTGCATTTGGTTGGTTTTTCAAATTTAATTTTATTCTATTTATTTTAGTGACATTGAATGTGCATTTGGTTGGTTTTTCGAAATTTAATTTATTTCTATTTATTTTAGTGACATTGAATGTGCATTTGGTTGGTTTTTCAAATTTTTTTTTATTTTATTTATTTTAGTGACATTGAATGTGCATTTGGTTGGTTTTTTCGAAATTTTATTTATTTTTTAGTGACATTGAATGTGCATTTGGTTGGTTTTTCAAATTTTTTTTTATTTTATTTATTTTAGTGACATTGAATGTGCATTTGGTTGGTTTTTCGAAATTTTATTTATTTTAGTGACATTGAATGTGCATTTGGTTGGTTTTTCGAAATTAATTACTCCACGTTAAACAATTTCAGATGCACCAACACCACTCACTGGTATGAACAGAAATCAGAGCTATCAAGCTCATCGTGGTTTTTTCAAACACTCAGAATTTGTGTCTTTTGTCTCGACGAAGGATGGAACACAAAGGACACTGCATGTCGGTGCTAACAGCCCACATGCGCTCACTAAACTTACCATATCAGCACTTTCTAGTTCGCATAGCAGCAGCAAATGCAAACCCAACAAATACTTGGCTGTTACTAAGTGGATGCAAAATGATACAGCCTTCCTGTTGTTAGCACGTGTAGCTTGCTCATATCATAACTTAAATTCAAAATTTATCATTAACATCAAATATAACATTAAAAAAAAATAATTTTTTGCGTAGTTACACAAAAAAACGCACTGTATCGGTCCTACCAGTCTGTACACACACAAAACTGCTAGCCATTTAGCAACAGCGAATGCAGACCCAACCACAAGTCACTCTTACCAAGTAGAAGCAACGATACAGCCGTCCTGCTGTTAACACGTGTTAACTCACTCAGCCTAGCTTAGATTATAACCAAAATTTGAAATTTACCTTTAACACTTCCATATAAGATTTTAAAAAATAATTTTGTGTAGTTACACAAAACAAAACACCACATTTTGTATGGCAAGTCGTAGTCAACAGTATTGTAACTATTAATTTATACAGTCCACAAAAATAAAAGGCATTAATCATAAGGCTGTACTGCAGTATAGAACTGCAATGTAATGAGGGTCGGTGTGAGTAGGATACTGGGTTTGTATCGATTGTACAGATGTATAGAGTTGATTGTTAAATACAGATTTCCACTAACACATGTATAGAATGGATGAGACTGGGATATTGACCATTGCAAGAAGCACACATTCTTCAGAGTCCTTGTTTTATTGCCACACTGAGCTAGGCAGCTCTATCGGATATAAAGCCTGTGTGTCACTAAACACTGCAACATCTGTGGTGCTCAGGACAGCCATAAAAGAAACTCTGTTGCACCAGAAGGTCAGAAAATATTTGACTGTGTCACCAGCTGGAAAAGAGGTGGACTGGATGTCATTTATGCTTGCAGTATAGTTGGAAGTTTGTGTATCCAATTTCATTTATGCTTGGGAGAGGATGACACCATGTATGGAGAAGGTTGGCCCTCCAGATGCACTCTGCAGCTGTTCTAAATGTGGGTGGGCTGCTGAGGAACTAATTGTAGTCTGATTATAACATTTTACGTGAATTGTGCTGAGGTTGAAAATCAAGTTCTGTGGACCACTAAATTCAGCATTGTACAGGAATGTGATATGTTTGTGAGGAGCAGGGATGTGTTGATTGCCTTCAGCGATCTGACTGATGTTCCCGATGAGACAAATTCCCAAGCAGAAGGAATTTCTGGGTTTCAGGTTACTGGTCTTTGCCCCTTAAACATATTTTCAGCAGAGGAATTTTGTACACTGGCAGTGTTACAGGAAAGTAAGACTTATGCTGCAGAGAAGTCAAATGTTTATCAATGCTGTGTGGTGCTCTGTGCTTACCTAGCAGACATCCTCTGGTTTGCAGTAAACCAGTGTGGAATATTAGTAATTTATTGCTGAAGTTCTGGTTTGGAATATACTTGCGTAGCTTGTTGAGTATTGCATTTGAAGGTACGGTGCTGTGGAGTGCACGACTTGCATGTCTGTTTGTTACGGACATTATTGTACTGTGTTTTATCAGTGTGGCATGATGCATTTGTTTTTGTGCAGGATGTCGTGGAGAAAGATTAGCAGCCGTGTGAACGTTGGAGCCTGTGCTGTGTTTGTGCTGTCTGTTAACGTGCCCTGACTTGTCAAGAAGTACGCTGATGCAGTTGCTAGATGGGTGGAGCCTTTGGCAGCAATGGAGAAGGTAATGACCGCTTAACATGTGGAGGGCACGCTGTCACACATTTCAGTACTGTCATGAAATGTAATAATGCAGATCAGCAATCAGTGATATATGGGATGATGAAGGAAATGTTTTAAGGTTCATTTGCACCTTGCTGGACTTGGACAGGTCTGGAGAGCATTGTTGGTAGAATGACTGACTGAGGCTGAAACCCCAGTGGGGGCAAGATATTTTCTCTTCGCCATACTCATTCATACCAGCTGTGGGGCCCACCTAACCTGTACAATGAGTACCCGGTCTCTTTCCTGGGGGTGAAGTGGCTTGGTGTGGTGTTGACCGCCTACCCTGTTCTAGTGCTAAAGTTAAGAATTCTCCCTGCAGGATTACTTATTGGTGTACAACTGAGCATTTGCATGTGCCTTTTTACAGTGACATCTTGTGAGATTGCCACATAAACTTGGAGGAGAATCTTCTGCAGAGAGAGCAGGACGACTGAGAACCTTCATGCTGTTGCAAAAGGATGGAGCTGTGTGCCAGGAACGGTACATTGCCTTTGAGGAACATTGCACGCCGGCTGCCTTGTGTTGAGGAACAGTGCACGCCGGCTGCAAACGGGCGACAGGTTGAGATATCTTGCGTTCTGCTGGTGGCGGTGAGTCATGGACATTTAATAAGAAAAGTGTGATGGGGGAATGTGTGTCTGTGTGTCCCCGATCTGAATATGCCGTATTTACGCTAATGCAAAACGACTTAAGACAACCCCACACAAATAAAATGTGTGCTAAGAAGTATTAACTAATACACAGAGCCTGTCACAATCTATCTACCTTTACCAATCAGTGTCGCTGTCTGCAACGTCACAGTCAGTGCCTTCATCTTCCTCACACTCACTCCTAACATCCCCATCCTCTTCATTTTCATTCCACTACATGTCATCAGAATAGCTCAGTTAAGAGGTCCATCAGGTTAGGTGCTTCTTTAACAAATCAGACACTTCACAAAGCAAAAAAAAAAAAAGAGAGAGAGAGAGGAGGAAGAAGGTTTTGTCAGTTAACTTTAGTCATGCTGTGTTCTCTTTTGTTTACACATGACGATTTGGCGATGCGCGCCTTGGTTTGCATCCGCATGGTCCGGTTGATGGTCACACACGTTAGCTGCGGTATGGTTCGGTATTTCATGCATGAATTTCAGAACCAAATTTAAGACGAAAGAACCTCGTCTTGCATTCAAGTAAATACAGGAATCCCATGAAACATTAAGTCCATTTCACAACAGAACGACATGTGTCCACATTTTTAGTTTTCAGAACCAAAGGGGCTGGGGAGAGGGGGGATTTCCTTCCTACCTTGAAATTGAAGTCTTACTTTTTGGCTCTGTGTTCAGTAAGTTCCTGACATACATGGTTAATTTATTCTGACAGTTTCCATGTAGGTGGAAAACTGTAAGTCTGACAGTGCTGAAGTCTGATATATTGTGACACACATGATACTTTCATAGTTAAAGATTAATTGTGAGAATTGTGTTGCAATAATTTTGACAGACACAACATATAAGTATACATACAGTAAACATGTTTGAGAACATAGCATAATTTAAAGTATTATAATATATATGAAGCCATGTAAGTTGGGGACTTAAAATGTAGCGTGCTTACTGTGTACAATGTAACTTTGTATTACTGTGCATTTCATGGTGTTAAAATTGCTTTTGTTCGTGCCTTGTGTTTTAAACATAGTGTGTATATAAACATGTACATCAAGTCGTCTGAGCCACCATTACTTCAGTACTTGAACTGCCATATGGTTTGTGGTTCTGCGCTGCTTGAAGGAATTCTGCTTGTGTGTCTGCCGAGGTGGCACACGTTTGTGTTACTTGTCATAACGGTATTGTGCATAGCCATCAGTTATGTTTTGTGGAAATGCGTTCACTTGCACGTTGTAAGATTTTTGCTGTCTCAGATACGTGTTGCATTTGATAGTGAGAGTGAAATTTGGTTGCTTCTGTTTTGTTGACTGGAAAAATAGTTGGAGGTTGAGGGAAATGTGGAGGTACGGGGGGAGACGTGTTAAGGGTTCGTGAAGTGAAGTTGTTGTGATAGCTTGGAAGAGGTAGCCTTAAGGTTCAAAATATTGGGTGATGTCTGCAGTGAAGTTGATACCTAGTAACAGAATAAACATTTAGGGAATCGGCAGCCTCATTCGTGGATTCCAGAAACGTTCGACTTCATCTGTCCGGTTTACGACGCTACAGTTTAGCGAGCCGTTTACTTTCATGTAGGCAAAACCATATAGTAATTGACCACTTATGGAATATTCACTCCTTGAAACTGAAGTATGTTTGTGCCAAACTTATTTATGTCTCTCTTCACTCGAAACCTTACAAAGTCTATACAAGCGTTATATAAAGTATCTCCCGGTTTATAATTATGTCTGCACAAATGTATGGTAATTGGCCACTAACTCCATGAGTATGAGTAGATAACGGGTCGAGCCGTTGCGGGCCCGATGCATGTAGACCTTTGACAGGCCTTTTGTGCCCTTTAACTAAAGTCCAAGCCATAAGAGCCCTGTCCCTTTAATAAAGTCTCAGATCGCCCCCAGACTTAGTCCCCTGACATCCTCACGGTCCAAAAAGAAGGAACCCAAATAAGTATGTCTTTGTGTATCAAAGCTTCACACTCACACAAGACATCAGCTGAGGTCTCCTCCTCTGCCTCGCATTTCCTACACAATGGACTGTCGCTCAGTCCCATAATGTGAAGGTGTCTTCTGAGGTGTTATGTCCGGTAAGTAGGCCAACAACCACCCTGGATTGCGTCCTGTTAAAGGACAGCTGCCTGGTCTTAACATCAGTACGAGGGCCCGAGACCAACTCTTGAGCCTGTCTCTGAATTTTCAGAAGAAGTTTTGAAGAAGTATATAGAAAATATAGACAATGTTTTTCACCAACTAAATGCACTTGTTATAAAAACACTAAAATATTCTAAAACTGTTTGATAAAAAGCCGCGACATGTTTCGGCTCACCAATGAGCCATCCTCAGGGGGTCATAACTGACTGTTCTCAAAACACGTACATATGTTAATCCTCTGTAGAGGTATACGGTCAACGTCTTATCTCACTAATCTTACTTTATCACTCTGTAAGCCGATATGTTTTTTAAAACACTCCCTATAGATTATGCACTATATTATTGTATCACTTACACACTCACTATTGTTTGTAGTGTACATTGGTTGCTGTGGAAACGTAGATATTTGTATATATGGTCACCTGTTTTCACTTATGTCTGTGTTGACATTGTTCGTCCTTTTTGAATTCTTAAGTTGCTACGTTGATTGCTGGGCGTCATGTTCACCTGCAAGGTAGGCAACCATTTTCTCCTCCGGATTGCAGTCGAGTGCTGCATTGCTGGATAAACAGCACTTTTTTGGCAGCTTCAGTGTAACTGTCATTATACAAACGTCACGGACACGGTTAACACAGCGGCGAATGTAAACATACGCTCGAACCAAATTCAATATCGGCGGAGGCACGAATGGATGTATAGAAAATGTGTCAAACTTTCACTAACACCCTCGAGTAGTATGACTTTCACTGCACCGATTTTCACGAAAACTCACGCTTAATCGACGACTTTTTTAAAAGAACTTTCACGCTGAATTTCATAAAATCCTAATAAACAGTTTAGGTCACAGAAAATCGAAGGGAGAGATGGACAAACGGACACATGAAGGTGGTCACCAAATAAGGCTTTTTTTGCACTTTGTAAAGAGGGCTTAACAACAAAGGAATATTCTTATGCTTTCGTACAACATAATTTTACGTACATGTTCCGATGACGTCATCCCTAAAAGACATTACAAGTGAAAGTTTCGTAAAGTAATGAATAAATAGAAACCAGGTTTACTGCTTCCATTACACATAAATCTTTCAGTGGGCTTCAGAAAACTTAAATTATCACGCATAACTTTAAAATCCATAGAGTGCATTCCCCATGTAAAGAAGGTGACTCACCATAGAAGGCTGTCCAGTTAAACCAGGGTCTATCCGAAGGAAGTAGGCCAATTGCTCGAAACTGAACACTTACCAAAACTGCACAGTGGTTCGTGTCGAGTGTCTCAAGTAGTCAGCACTGAATTTTCTTCATTATATTCTGCCTCGAAACCCCCAGGGCCGGCTCCGGTCCCACAAAGTGGTGAACGGATCCACCCCCCCTTGCGAGCTCATCGGCAATTTCATTTCCACGTATTCCAGAATGTCCGGTGACCCAAAAGAGTCCCACAGAATGATAGGTGGAGATATCATTCAACGCCTTTTGGCACTGCCGTACCAATGGGGACGTTGTTTTAGCAGCCTGAAGAGCTTTCAGAGCTGCTTGATTATCAGAGCAAATACTAATGTATTTCTGTGATCGAGCAGTACTTTGAATTTCATAAACCTCCGCGTAACCCTGTCCCGGATTTTCAAGGTCCGAGACGACTACCCGGACACCGCCGCAACTGCGGTGCTCTTTGCGTTCCAAACTCTACCTCCCTGCTAGAGGATTCCAGGGAACTCGAACGCTTATGCAGAACAGAAAACTCTGCCCGGGTCTCTCGACGGCGTCTCCAGGTCCCTTTGGGTTACCCTGACGAGCTTCTCTTGCGAGGGCCCAACGGTTCGGTTTCGCTGCCGGGTTCTGGAATAGGAACCGGATTCCCTTTCGCCCTCGACGGACGGGCCACTAACTCCATGGAGCATAGTCCTTCCTGAGAAGCTAACAGGTCCTCATCTAGTAGAGAAATCCCCGTATTTTGTGGAACCCGAAGGTTCTTTACTGCATTCACAAGTTCCTGCCATCGGTCCCTATTCTGCGCCAGAGCAATCCAGTCCATGCCTCCCCATCGCACTTCCATAAGATCCATTTTAATATTATCCTCCCATCTATGCCTAGGTCTTCCAAGTGGTTTCTTTCCCTCGGGTCTCATCACGAAAACCCTGTATGCACATTCGCCGTCTCCCATAAGTGCCACATGTTATTCTTCTTTATCTGATCACCCCCCTGTTACCTCATCCTTTTTTTTTTCTTTTTTTTTAATGTAAAGCTTTATTTTCTTTCTCGGTTGGGTACATCGAAACAGCTTACAAGTACCAAATTGTTCCTTACACCAATTTATAGGTTATGAAATGATACACTCAAGAGATAGAGAAGTACAGAGTACCTGGATAAGTGTCAGTAGTGAAAAATAGGTAAAAAGCTCCCACAAAAACACTACCATCCAAGAAGCTCTATTTAGAGCAGAACATGTTTTATTGTCTTATGTTTGTACCGACCGTACGTATCTTGAAGATCTTGGCGCGAGTAGTTTCCGATTTCGCTAATCAGGTGGTTTGGATGATGCTTACATTGAGCATAAAACTTTGTGGCTAAATGATGGACATACGTGCTGATGAGGTCGACTCCTAAGGCGCTGTGTAGTAGGGTGATGGGTGTGTTCCGTGGAGGGTTCGAGAGAACCCGGAGACATTTGTTCTGCACTATTTGAAGAGTGTGGATGTTAGTGGCACTAGTGGAGCACCAAACTGGGGCCCCGTACGTGAGTGTAGAACGGATAACTGCCAGGTATAGCCGAAGTTTGGTTGTCGTGGACAACGTTGAATCCCTGGCTAACAGGGGAAAGAGGTTTGCGAGGTATCCAAGTGCAGCTTGAGCCACTCTGCGGACGTGAGTAGTGAAAGTAAGGGTAGGATTGATATTTAACGTCCGTAGACCATGGAATTTCTTGACTCTCGATACAGAGGGTGGCGGGGGGTATCGGTCTTCTATTGGTAAAGAAGATGGCTTCCGTTTTGGATGTATTGACTTGGAAGTCGCCATCGGGTGAAATACTGTTCTAGCCGGGTCACTGCTATGCTTAGCCTACGTACAATTGTGTCCACGCGCCAAGACTGAGTGAGGAGTGCAGTATCGTCGGTATATAGCGCCAGGTGTATATATGGTATGCGTGGCATATCGGAGATGTGTAGCGTAAACTGAAACCGTGATTGAACCGCTCACCTCATCGCTCATTGCCAGTATCGCCTTGTGATAAAATTGCTCGTAATTATTGTTTGCTGTATCAGATGTCACTCACGTGAAATATCAAAGCCTAATGTCCTCCTGCACTGTCTGATGTTTAGTGTGTCGGCACATTGACTGCAGCCGTATTACCTGTAAGCATTTAGCAGTTAGGCCAGGGCTGCCACCTGCGCTGCCCTCTTCTTCTGTTTCTGATTGGACCAGCAGCTGCTGCAAGAGAGAATATAACATTATGTACATATTAAAGCAATCGGTTTACAGCATAAATGTAGATAAAGCAAAAAATTTCGTGACTCAATGTTATAAAGTGTGCTCGTACGTCTTATATACGACTATGAAAAAAATTGAGGTGTTCATGTCGGTACATTTATGTGGATGTTTGTTAAACAAGAAAAATAGAATGTTAACGAAAAACGCCTTTTACGTACGGTACATTGTTTAGACTCTAAAAAGATCAATTTTCAATAAATGAAAAAATTGTACTTTTATCTGTTTGCTGTTAAGCTATTTTACAATTCTTTGCCTAGTTGACGTAATATTAACACATCATATACTGTGGTAGATCGCGATATATGTTCTGTCTACAGTAGATCACCCAGTCCAAAGGTCTGGCCACCTTTAGCCAAACAGTGCCAGGAAGGTAAAGTAATGTGGCAACTCTGACACTTGTCTTACCTCGGTTCGGCGCTGCCCTCTCCGCCCCCACTACATTAAGGACCTCTGTAATTAGAAAGATCTTAAATTATTTATGCCATCAAGAATATCCTTTATGAATATCAATACAAAACATATACATATTTACTATTATATTCGTTACAAATATGATCACTTCACGTCATATCCATGACTCATACACATACACACATTCCACGGATCCATACGGTTGCCAAAACGATAGCACGATGTGCAATAAGTCGTAAACATACAGAGCATAGAACGTGTAAAATAATATGAATAAATATATACAGTATTATGTATCAACTTTATACATACAAATTAATGTGCACAGTTAGAGGATTGTGTGTCTTTATGTATCTTCTTAAAGCTACTTTTAAATTGTGCATTGTCATTCCAAAAACGCGTGAGACTAAGTGGTAAACTGTTGAAGATTTTGATGCCGCCATGAATCTGTTATAGAAAGCGATCTTATTATTATCATGAAGAAAATGATTTACTATATATTGCTCATAGCATACAGTTGCTACTTATTACATCCTTGAAACGTCACTGGAGTGGGACTGGCTTCTGCGCCGTCGCCGTCTCTACCTGTAATAGGGAATTTATTCTGGATCCATTCTGTCACCATTTAATTCTTCCCTTGTCTGACTTTGAACAGCTAGCTCACGTGAAAATCAAGTGGTCCTTTCTTAACATACGAATTTTTAGAAATTCCTTCAGCTCTAAGCAATTGTCAAGTTGCTGTGACTTGTTGCCGTTCTTGGCTGCACACTGATACGAGTCACAACAATCTTATACAGACGGTCGTGGTTCGTATTTGTCACAGCAAGTGCCGTATCTGCGTTCACAATGCACGCGTGACTTCACTTTCATTTCCCGTAAATGGTGGCATTAATTTTAACGCTTTCCCTACGCTTATATATTCTCCTTCCACGGTGGGAGATCTACGGGATTCTGCAACTACCTGAGCTAGCGCGTGCTACAGACATGGAGAATTGAGCAGAACTCAGCTTTACTTAAGTGTTTCTTATGTGAGAATGCTCGCCCTCAGTCGTGGTACTGGCCGTGCTGTTCCTCCGGTTGGCGATGTAGATCGGGCTGTTGGGAGGTCCGACGTACGTAGTTGCGGTCCTGCGGTGCGCTGCGTCTCGCTCCGTCGTCGCGACCCGACCACTCCCCTTTGTGCAGCTGCAATATGTGCAACACAAAAAATTTCGTACGTTCGACTGTCCGTCCGCTGTTGATCGCTGTACCGTCCTTGCGACAGCGCAGCGGCACTGCTTGCTTGAGACTTGGCAGAACGCTGTTAATTTTGTAGTGTCTGTACTGCTGTGTCTTTGTGACTACTGGTCAAAGGTCATGGCAAGGTAAATTTGTCTTTAGCAGCTGATAACTTTCGTGGTTCATTATCATCGAGGTATGTTTGTTAGCGCTGTTTCAGCAGCTGGACTGTCTGACTGAATAGCGTATTATATTGCACATGAATGGCCGCACTGCAATGCACTTGGCACTGCGGTGCCACTTGAGTCAGTTTCAGAAGTTCAATTGACATTCTCATTAAACGCATTCACTGCCAAAGCATGCTGATGGGTATTAAAAACCTTCCACTGTAATAATACCTTCTGAAAAGATTTCTGCCTTTATAGGGTTCTGCAAACACTCATTCTTTGAGCTAGCAATCACCCTCACGTTCCCTGAAAACAACATTCAAATTGCTATTAAAATACAAAAAGCTTTGTAAGTAAAAATGTACACAATAGAACTGTCTAAAACAAATCGTGCGTTAGAAATGAGTGGGCTTTCAACAAAAAATGTATCTCTATAATAAAAATATCGAAATATTGTCTTATATTTGGGATCGTTAGATACTGACTTTCCTACCTCTGTACGCATTATCGCCAACCCAAAACCAACATACCCGAGCTTAAATACATGCATTCAAAGGCACATGACAATCTGAAACAGCAAACTGACTCTAATTCTGAATGCAGTAATTACCTGTCTTCACGGCTACGGCTACGCTGTCTTCTCTTTTGGCGGTGAGAGCGCCGCCGCCGCGGAAAACGAGGGACCTCTGCAACTGCTAAACAGAGTAAAGCAATTATTCGAAATATTAAAGAAAGATGAACAGGATGAAAACAAATTGAGAAAGCAAATCAGAGAATAAACTCCCTGTAGCATAATACACTTAAATACCAAGCAGTCTTCAAACCTACAACCAGCCACATACCTGATGGTTCCAGGTTAAAAGATTTACTCTTATTCCATAATTTTAATAGCCTCCTATACAATGGGTACCGGGTCTCTTTCCCGGGGGTAAAGCGGCCGGGGCGTGGAGTTGACTAACCACCCTCATCTAGCGACGAGGTTAAAGAAAGAGTAGAGCTAAACCTCTACCCCCCTCTGGGCCTTCGTGGCCTGTTCTAGGGAGATCTTTACCTTTACCTTTTTTTACCATAATTTTAATAAAAGGAAGAGATAAAGCCAAGAACACATGGTGAGTGGAGGTATAGCTCCAAGCATTCGTAACCTCAGTACTAGATTGAGGTGAGTGGTTAGCTACATATGCCAGCCACATTACCTCCAGGAACAGAGCCTCCAGTATCCATCCACTGAATAGGAGGCTGGATTGGCCCCACAGTCAGTCAGGATGCTCTGGAGAAAAATCTCGTCCCCACCAGGAAGCAAACAACAATGCTTCAGTCATGCAGTCACTATACTGACTGAGCTATGTATCCCACTTTCTAATTTAAGTTTCTGATCCAACTACTTTCTTTCACTCATTCTTCTCTTGAACTTAAAAAACAATTTGACATAACTACAAAATTTATGACAAAACCAAATCATTTCAGAAATACCACTCTAATCACGAGAATGTTACCAACTGAAGGATGCATAATTTACCTCGAGGTGCATCAGGCCCCTGTGGTGGTGGACCCTGGGGTTGTGGACCCTGTGGCTGTGATGGTGGACCCTGGGGTAGTGGACCCTGTGGCTGTGGTGGTGGACCCTGGGGTAGTGGACCCTGTGGCTGTGATGGTGGACCCTGGGGTTGTGGACCCTGTGGCTGTGGTGTGGCACTACCTCAGTAACAAAGATATCAGATATGTCATTTAGAAATATCAATATCAATGGATCTATTCTTAACATCTAAATTAGTACAAAGGTGCACAAAGCTCCATATCTTTATTTCCGCAAGCTCTGTATTGAAGATCTCTTACCGTATATTTGTATTATTCCAAGCGCCAGAGGGGTCGAAATAACGAAAACGTATTAATTTATGAACTGTGGCACTGGAATATAGAACAATGGAATTAATTGATAGCATTCTTAACAACACGTGCAAAGTACAGCTTAACTTGTCTTTCCTTCACACACTTACCGACAGTTCCTTCGGGGACTTGCACCCTCAGCATTACAGCTGTAACAATGATAGGTAAATTTGTCTTTAGCAGCTGATGACTTTCTTGGTTCATTGTCATAGAGATAAATATAGAAAGTTATGCGGCTGCCTTCAAGTTGGAGACTCGAAATGAAAGACACATTTTATTAAAAGCGTCACGTTCCGTCTGTCATGCTAAGGTGCGTGACTGTCGTATAAATCACCGACGCTCGATATTCTACACATCGATCGACCTGATGATACGAAGCAGGTCTCCTCACTTTGTTTTGTTTGCTCTTCTATGCACTTCTGTGAATAAAATGAATCCTCCATGAATATGTATCAGAAGGCTTAAAAATCAAAGTCCATACGTGTTTCTATTTAAATACTTCCCTTGTATTTCAGTTTGTATCAAAGCCAAATATTATACTCTAAAAATGTCTCTGAAATGGATTTTCCAGATGTTCGAATTCTGTTAATGCAACGGAACTGAAGAAATTTACATTACACTGTCTTTGCATCAAAGCTTCTTACAAGTCCATGAAGAACTTTTTGGTCGTCTTGGCCCTTGAGGATGGCAGCGATAGGTTGTCCCGAAACGTAGGTACAGAAGTACCACTCAACGCTCCGTAATATCCCAGAAGAGCACACATCACATCACACCCCTTTTTACGCCGTAAAAACGCGCAACGGTCGTATTTATACAAAAACTGTACGTCGTTGCTGAATTGTGCGTGGCAGACGGTCTGCTGACGGCTTTACCACACGATTCACGTCACGTTGTCACGACTGCTTGTGCAACTGACGGCGGAACTTTGAGACATGTATAAGATTGTTGACGTCACAAAATAGAGCGTTCTGATTGCTTGTCAATATTACCGTAACCGGTTTTGTAGAATAACAAACGACAAATATGATGCTAGAATAATTATTTTTAATACGACTGCTAGTGATTTTGATTCGGTTTTTTTTTATACACCACTGAAAAATCGAGGTGTTCATGTCGGTGTATTTCTATGGATGTTATGAGTTATGCCATCAAGAATATCCTTTATGAATATCAATACAAAACATACATATTTACTATTATATTCGTTACAAATATGATCACTTCACTTCATATCCATGACTCATACACATACACACATTCCACGGATCCATACGGTTGCCAAAACGATAGCACGATGTGCAATAAGTCGTAAACATACAGAGCATAGAACGTGTAAAATAATATAAATAAATATATACAGTATTATGTATCAACTTTATACATACAAATTAATGTGCAGTTAGAGGATTGTGTGTCTTTATGTATCTTCTTAAAGCTACTTTTAAATTGTGCATTGTCATTCCAAAAACGCGTGAGACTAAGTGGTAAACTGTTGAAGATTTTGATGCCGACATGAATCTATTATAGAAAGCGATCTTATTATTATCATGAAGAAAATGATTTACTATATATTGCTCATAGCATACAGTTGCTACTTATTACATCCTTGAAACGTCAATGGAGTGGGATTGGCTTCCGCGCCGTCGCCGTCTCTACCTGTAATAGGGAATTTATTCTGGATCCATTCTGTCACCATTTAATCCTTCCCTTGTCTGGCTTTGAACAGCTAGCTCACGTGAAAATCAAGTGGTCCTTTCTTAACATACGAATTCTTTAGAAATTCCTTTAGCTCTAAGCAATTGTCAAGTTGCTGTGACTTGTTGCCGTTCTTGGCTGCACACTGATACGAGTCACAACAATCTTATACAGACGGTCGTGGTTCGTATTTGTCACAGCAAGTGCCGTATCTGCGTTCACAATGCACGCGTGACTTCACTTTTATTTCCCGTAAATGGTGGCATTAATTTTAACGCTTTCCCTACGCTTATATATTCTCCTTCCATGGTGGGAGATCTACGGGATTCTGCAACTACCTGAGCTAGCGCGTGCTACAGACATGGAGAATTGAGCAGAACTCAGCTTTACTTAAGTGTTTCTTATGTGAGAATGCTCGCCCTCAGTCGTGGTACTGGCCGTGCTGTTCCTCCGGTTGGCGATGTAGATCGGGCTGTTGGGAGGTCCGACGTACGTAGTTGCGGTTCTGCGGTGCGCTGCGTCTCGCTCCGTCGTCGCGACCCGACCACTCCCCTTTGTGAAGCTTCAATATGTGCAACACAACAAATTTCGTACGTTCGACTGTCCGTCCGCTGTTGATCGCTGTACCGTCCTTGCGACAGCGCAGCGGTACTGCTTGCTTGAGACTTGGCAGAACGCTGTTAATTTTGTAGTGTCTGTACTGCTGTGTCTTTGTGACTACTGGTCAAAGGTCATGGCAAGGTAAATTTGTCTTTAGCAGCTGATAACTTTCGTGGTTCATTATCATCGAGGTATGTTTGTTAGCGCTGTTTCAGCAGCTGGACTGTCTGACTGAATAGCGTATTATATTGCACATGAATGGTCGCACTGCAATGCACTTGGCACTGCGGTGCCACTTGAGTCAGTTTCAGAAGTTCAATTGACATTCTCATTAAACGCATTCACTGCCAAAGCATGCTGATGGGTATTAAAAACCTTCCACTGTAATAATACCTTCTAAAAAGATTTCTGCCTTTATAGGGTTCTGCAAACACTCATTCTTTGAGCTAGCAATGACCCTCACGTTCCCTGAAAACAACATTCAAATTGCTATTAAAATACAAAAAGCTTTGTAAGTAAAAATGTACACAATAGAACTGTCTAAAACAAATCGTGCGTTAGAAATGAGTGGGCTTTCAACAAAAAAATGTATCTCTATAATAAAAATATCGAAATATTGTCTTATATTTGGGATCGTTAGATACTGACTTTCCTACCTCTGTACGCATTATCGCCAACCCAAAACCAACATACCCGAGCTTAAATACATGCATTCAAAGGCACATGACAATCTGAAACAACAAACTGGCTCTAATTCTGAATGCAGTAATTACCTGTCTTCACGGCTACGGCTACGCTGTCTTCTCTTTTGGCGGTGAGAGCGCCGCCGCCGCGGAAAACGAGGGACCTCTGCAACTGCTAAACAGAGTAAAGCAATTATTCGAAATATTAAAGAAAGATGAACAGGATGAAAACAAATTGAGAAAGCAAATCAGAGAATAAACTCCCTGTAGCATAATACACTTAAATACCAAGCAGTCTTCAAACCTACAACCAGCCACATACCTGATGGTTCCAGGTTAAAAGATTTACTCTTATTCCATAATTTTAATAGCCTCCTATACAATGGGTACCGGGTCTCTTTCCCGGGGGTAAAGCGGCCGGGGCGTGGAGTTGACTAACCACCCTCATCTAGCGACGAGGTTAAAGAAAGAGTAGAGCTAAACCTCTACCCCCCTCTGGGCCTTCGTGGCCTGTTCTAGGGAGATCTTTACCTTTACCTTTTTTTACCATAATTTTAATAAAAGGAAGAGATAAAGCCAAGAACACATGGTGAGTGGAGGTATAGCTCCAAGCATTCGTAACCTCAGTACTAGATTGAGGTGAGTGGTTAGCTACATATGCCAGCCACATTACCTCCAGGAACAGAGCCTCCAGTATCCATCCACTGAATAGGAGGCTGGATTGGCCCCACAGTCAGTCAGGATGCTCTGGAGAAAAATCTCGTCCCCACCAGGAAGCAAACAACAATGCTTCAGTCATGCAGTCACTATACTGACTGAGCTATGTATCCCACTTTCTAATTTAAGTTTCTGATCCAACTACTTTCTTTCACTCATTCTTCTCTTGAACTTAAAAAAACAATTTGACATAACTACAAAATTTATGACAAAACCAAATCATTTCAGAAATACCACTCTAATCACGAGAATGTTACCAACTGAAGGATGCATAATTTACCTCGAGGTGCATCAGGCCCCTGTGGTGGTGGACCCTGGGGTTGTGGACCCTGTGGCTGTGATGGTGGACCCTGGGGTAGTGGACCCTGTGGCTGTGGTGGTGGACCCTGGGGTAGTGGACCCTGTGGCTGTGATGGTGGACCCTGGGGTTGTGGACCCTGTGGCTGTGGTGGTGGCACTACCTCAGTAACAAAGATATCAGATATGTCATTTAGAAATATCAATATCAATGGATCTATTCTTAACATCTAAATTAGTACAAAGGTGCACAAAGCTCCATATCTTTATTTCCGCAAGCTCTGTATTGAAGATCTCTTACCGTATATTTGTATTATTCCAAGCGCCAGAGGGGTCGAAATAACGAAAACGTATTAATTTATGAACTGTGGCACTGGAATATAGAACAATGGAATTAATTGATAGCATTCTTAACAACACGTGCAAAGTACAGCTTAACTTGTCTTTCCTTCACACACTTACCGACAGTTCCTTCGGGGACTTGCACCCTCAGCATTACAGCTGTAACAATGATAGGTAAATTTGTCTTTAG
Organism: Reticulitermes speratus; assembly: GCA_021186555.1. NCBI lineage: Eukaryota > Metazoa > Arthropoda > Insecta > Blattodea > Rhinotermitidae > Reticulitermes > Reticulitermes speratus. The sequence goes on from JAJKFL010000001.1 coordinate 1,715,889, forward strand.
CAGCTGATGACTTTCTTGGTTCATTGTCATAGAGATAAATATAGAAAGTTATGCGGCTGCCTTCAAGTTGGAGACTCGAAATGAAAGACACATTTTATTAAAAGCGTCACGTTCCGTCTGTCATGCTAAGGTGCGTGACTGTCGTATAAATCACCGACGCTCGATATTCTACACATCGATCGACCTGATGATACGAAGCAGGTCTCCTCACTTTGTTTTGTTTGCTCTTCTATGCACTTCTGTGAATAAAATGAATCCTCCATGAATATGTATCAGAAGGCTTAAAAATCAAAGTCCATACGTGTTTCTATTTAAATACTTCCCTTGTATTTCAGTTTGTATCAAAGCCAAATATTATACTCTAAAAATGTCTCTGAAATGGATTTTCCAGATGTTCGAATTCTGTTAATGCAACGGAACTGAAGAAATTTACATTACACTGTCTTTGCATCAAAGCTTCTTACAAGTCCATGAAGAACTTTTTGGTCTTCTTGGCCCTTGAGGATGGCAGCGATAGGTTGTCCCGAAACGTAGGTACAGAAGTACCACTCAACGCTCCGTAATATCCCAGAAGAGCACACATCACATCACACCCCTTTTTACGCCGTAAAAAACGCGCAACGGTCGTATTTATACAAAAACTGTACGTCGTTGCTGAATTGTGCGTGGCGGAGAGTCTGCTGACCACAAGAGACGGCTTTACCACACGATGTACGTCACGTTGTCACGACTGCTTGTGCAACTGACGGCGGAACTTTGAGACATGTATAAGATTGTTGACGTCACAAAATAGAGCGTTCTGATTGCTTGTCAATATTACCGTAACCGGTTTTGTAGAATAACAAACGACAAATATGATGCTAGAATAATTATTTTTAATACGACTGCTAGTGATTTTGATTCGGTTTTTTTTTATACACCACTGAAAAATCGAGGTGTTCATGTCGGTGTATTTCTATGGATGTTATGAGTTATGCCATCAAGAATATCCTTTATGAATATCAATACAAAACATACATATTTACTATTATATTCGTTACAAATATGATCACTTCACTTCATATCCATGACTCATACACATACACACATTCCACGGATCCATACGGTTGCCAAAACGATAGCACGATGTGCAATAAGTCGTAAACATACAGAGCATAGAACGTGTAAAATAATATAAATAAATATATACAGTATTATGTATCAACTTTATACATACAAATTAATGTGCAGTTAGAGGATTGTGTGTCTTTATGTATCTTCTTAAAGCTACTTTTAAATTGTGCATTGTCATTCCAAAAACGCGTGAGACTAAGTGGTAAACTGTTGAAGATTTTGATGCCGACATGAATCTATTATAGAAAGCGATCTTATTATTATCATGAAGAAAATGATTTACTATATATTGCTCATAGCATACAGTTGCTACTTATTACATCCTTGAAACGTCAATGGAGTGGGATTGGCTTCCGCGCCGTCGCCGTCTCTACCTGTAATAGGGAATTTATTCTGGATCCATTCTGTCACCATTTAATCCTTCCCTTGTCTGGCTTTGAACAGCTAGCTCACGTGAAAATCAAGTGGTCCTTTCTTAACATACGAATTCTTTAGAAATTCCTTTAGCTCTAAGCAATTGTCAAGTTGCTGTGACTTGTTGCCGTTCTTGGCTGCACACTGATACGAGTCACAACAATCTTATACAGACGGTCGTGGTTCGTATTTGTCACAGCAAGTGCCGTATCTGCGTTCACAATGCACGCGTGACTTCACTTTTATTTCCCGTAAATGGTGGCATTAATTTTAACGCTTTCCCTACGCTTATATATTCTCCTTCCATGGTGGGAGATCTACGGGATTCTGCAACTACCTGAGCTAGCGCGTGCTACAGACATGGAGAATTGAGCAGAACTCAGCTTTACTTAAGTGTTTCTTATGTGAGAATGCTCGCCCTCAGTCGTGGTACTGGCCGTGCTGTTCCTCCGGTTGGCGATGTAGATCGGGCTGTTGGGAGGTCCGACGTACGTAGTTGCGGTTCTGCGGTGCGCTGCGTCTCGCTCCGTCGTCGCGACCCGACCACTCCCCTTTGTGAAGCTTCAATATGTGCAACACAACAAATTTCGTACGTTCGACTGTCCGTCCGCTGTTGATCGCTGTACCGTCCTTGCGACAGCGCAGCGGTACTGCTTGCTTGAGACTTGGCAGAACGCTGTTAATTTTGTAGTGTCTGTACTGCTGTGTCTTTGTGACTACTGGTCAAAGGTCATGGCAAGGTAAATTTGTCTTTAGCAGCTGATAACTTTCGTGGTTCATTATCATCGAGGTATGTTTGTTAGCGCTGTTTCAGCAGCTGGACTGTCTGACTGAATAGCGTATTATATTGCACATGAATGGTCGCACTGCAATGCACTTGGCACTGCGGTGCCACTTGAGTCAGTTTCAGAAGTTCAATTGACATTCTCATTAAACGCATTCACTGCCAAAGCATGCTGATGGGTATTAAAAACCTTCCACTGTAATAATACCTTCTAAAAAGATTTCTGCCTTTATAGGGTTCTGCAAACACTCATTCTTTGAGCTAGCAATGACCCTCACGTTCCCTGAAAACAACATTCAAATTGCTATTAAAATACAAAAAGCTTTGTAAGTAAAAATGTACACAATAGAACTGTCTAAAACAAATCGTGCGTTAGAAATGAGTGGGCTTTCAACAAAAAATGTATCTCTATAATAAAAATATCGAAATATTGTCTTATATTTGGGATCGTTAGATACTGACTTTCCTACCTCTGTACGCATTATCGCCAACCCAAAACCAACATACCCGAGCTTAAATACATGCATTCAAAGGCACATGACAATCTGAAACAACAAACTGGCTCTAATTCTGAATGCAGTAATTACCTGTCTTCACGGCTACGGCTACGCTGTCTTCTCTTTTGGCGGTGAGAGCGCCGCCGCCGCGGAAAACGAGGGACCTCTGCAACTGCTAAACAGAGTAAAGCAATTATTCGAAATATTAAAGAAAGATGAACAGGATGAAAACAAATTGAGAAAGCAAATCAGAGAATAAACTCCCTGTAGCATAATACACTTAAATACCAAGCAGTCTTCAAACCTACAACCAGCCACATACCTGATGGTTCCAGGTTAAAAGATTTACTCTTATTCCATAATTTTAATAGCCTCCTATACAATGGGTACCGGGTCTCTTTCCCGGGGGTAAAGCGGCCGGGGCGTGGAGTTGACTAACCACCCTCATCTAGCGACGAGGTTAAAGAAAGAGTAGAGCTAAACCTCTACCCCCCTCTGGGCCTTCGTGGCCTGTTCTAGGGAGATCTTTACCTTTACCTTTTTTTACCATAATTTTAATAAAAGGAAGAGATAAAGCCAAGAACACATGGTGAGTGGAGGTATAGCTCCAAGCATTCGTAACCTCAGTACTAGATTGAGGTGAGTGGTTAGCTACATATGCCAGCCACATTACCTCCAGGAACAGAGCCTCCAGTATCCATCCACTGAATAGGAGGCTGGATTGGCCCCACAGTCAGTCAGGATGCTCTGGAGAAAAATCTCGTCCCCACCAGGAAGCAAACAACAATGCTTCAGTCATGCAGTCACTATACTGACTGAGCTATGTATCCCACTTTCTAATTTAAGTTTCTGATCCAACTACTTTCTTTCACTCATTCTTCTCTTGAACTTAAAAAAACAATTTGACATAACTACAAAATTTATGACAAAACCAAATCATTTCAGAAATACCACTCTAATCACGAGAATGTTACCAACTGAAGGATGCATAATTTACCTCGAGGTGCATCAGGCCCCTGTGGTGGTGGACCCTGGGGTTGTGGACCCTGTGGCTGTGATGGTGGACCCTGGGGTAGTGGACCCTGTGGCTGTGGTGGTGGACCCTGGGGTAGTGGACCCTGTGGCTGTGATGGTGGACCCTGGGGTTGTGGACCCTGTGGCTGTGGTGGTGGCACTACCTCAGTAACAAAGATATCAGATATGTCATTTAGAAATATCAATATCAATGGATCTATTCTTAACATCTAAATTAGTACAAAGGTGCACAAAGCTCCATATCTTTATTTCCGCAAGCTCTGTATTGAAGATCTCTTACCGTATATTTGTATTATTCCAAGCGCCAGAGGGGTCGAAATAACGAAAACGTATTAATTTATGAACTGTGGCACTGGAATATAGAACAATGGAATTAATTGATAGCATTCTTAACAACACGTGCAAAGTACAGCTTAACTTGTCTTTCCTTCACACACTTACCGACAGTTCCTTCGGGGACTTGCACCCTCAGCATTACAGCTGTAACAATGATAGGTAAATTTGTCTTTAGCAGCTGATGACTTTCTTGGTTCATTGTCATAGAGATAAATATAGAAAGTTATGCGGCTGCCTTCAAGTTGGAGACTCGAAATGAAAGACACATTTTATTAAAAGCGTCACGTTCCGTCTGTCATGCTAAGGTGCGTGACTGTCGTATAAATCACCGACGCTCGATATTCTACACATCGATCGACCTGATGATACGAAGCAGGTCTCCTCACTTTGTTTTGTTTGCTCTTCTATGCACTTCTGTGAATAAAATGAATCCTCCATGAATATGTATCAGAAGGCTTAAAAATCAAAGTCCATACGTGTTTCTATTTAAATACTTCCCTTGTATTTCAGTTTGTATCAAAGCCAAATATTATACTCTAAAAATGTCTCTGAAATGGATTTTCCAGATGTTCGAATTCTGTTAATGCAACGGAACTGAAGAAATTTACATTACACTGTCTTTGCATCAAAGCTTCTTACAAGTCCATGAAGAACTTTTTGGTCTTCTTGGCCCTTGAGGATGGCAGCGATAGGTTGTCCCGAAACGTAGGTACAGAAGTACCACTCAACGCTCCGTAATATCCCAGAAGAGCACACATCACATCACACCCCTTTTTACGCCGTAAAAACGCGCAACGGTCGTATTTATACAAAAACTGTACGTCGTTGCTGAATTGTGCGTGGCGGAGAGTCTGCTGACCACAAGAGACGGCTTTACCACACGATGTACGTCACGTTGTCACGACTGCTTGTGCAACTGACGGCGGAACTTTGAGACATGTATAAGATTGTTGACGTCACAAAATAGAGCGTTCTGATTGCTTGTCAATATTACCGTAACCGGTTTTGTAGAATAACAAACGACAAATATGATGCTAGAATAATTATTTTTAATACGACTGCTAGTGATTTTGATTCGGTTTTTTTTTATACACCACTGAAAAATCGAGGTGTTCATGTCGGTGTATTTCTATGGATGTTATGAGTTATGCCATCAAGAATATCCTTTATGAATATCAATACAAAACATACATATTTACTATTATATTCGTTACAAATATGATCACTTCACTTCATATCCATGACTCATACACATACACACATTCCACGGATCCATACGGTTGCCAAAACGATAGCACGATGTGCAATAAGTCGTAAACATACAGAGCATAGAACGTGTAAAATAATATAAATAAATATATACAGTATTATGTATCAACTTTATACATACAAATTAATGTGCAGTTAGAGGATTGTGTGTCTTTATGTATCTTCTTAAAGCTACTTTTAAATTGTGCATTGTCATTCCAAAAACGCGTGAGACTAAGTGGTAAACTGTTGAAGATTTTGATGCCGACATGAATCTATTATAGAAAGCGATCTTATTATTATCATGAAGAAAATGATTTACTATATATTGCTCATAGCATACAGTTGCTACTTATTACATCCTTGAAACGTCAATGGAGTGGGATTGGCTTCCGCGCCGTCGCCGTCTCTACCTGTAATAGGGAATTTATTCTGGATCCATTCTGTCACCATTTAATCCTTCCCTTGTCTGGCTTTGAACAGCTAGCTCACGTGAAAATCAAGTGGTCCTTTCTTAACATACGAATTCTTTAGAAATTCCTTTAGCTCTAAGCAATTGTCAAGTTGCTGTGACTTGTTGCCGTTCTTGGCTGCACACTGATACGAGTCACAACAATCTTATACAGACGGTCGTGGTTCGTATTTGTCACAGCAAGTGCCGTATCTGCGTTCACAATGCACGCGTGACTTCACTTTTATTTCCCGTAAATGGTGGCATTAATTTTAACGCTTTCCCTACGCTTATATATTCTCCTTCCATGGTGGGAGATCTACGGGATTCTGCAACTACCTGAGCTAGCGCGTGCTACAGACATGGAGAATTGAGCAGAACTCAGCTTTACTTAAGTGTTTCTTATGTGAGAATGCTCGCCCTCAGTCGTGGTACTGGCCGTGCTGTTCCTCCGGTTGGCGATGTAGATCGGGCTGTTGGGAGGTCCGACGTACGTAGTTGCGGTTCTGCGGTGCGCTGCGTCTCGCTCCGTCGTCGCGACCCGACCACTCCCCTTTGTGAAGCTTCAATATGTGCAACACAACAAATTTCGTACGTTCGACTGTCCGTCCGCTGTTGATCGCTGTACCGTCCTTGCGACAGCGCAGCGGTACTGCTTGCTTGAGACTTGGCAGAACGCTGTTAATTTTGTAGTGTCTGTACTGCTGTGTCTTTGTGACTACTGGTCAAAGGTCATGGCAAGGTAAATTTGTCTTTAGCAGCTGATAACTTTCGTGGTTCATTATCATCGAGGTATGTTTGTTAGCGCTGTTTCAGCAGCTGGACTGTCTGACTGAATAGCGTATTATATTGCACATGAATGGCCGCACTGCAATGCACTTGGCACTGCGGTGCCACTTGAGTCAGTTTCAGAAGTTCAATTGACATTCTCATTAAACGCATTCACTGCCAAAGCATGCTGATGGGTATTAAAAACCTTCCACTGTAATAATACCTTCTAAAAAGATTTCTGCCTTTATAGGGTTCTGCAAACACTCATTCTTTGAGCTAGCAATCACCCTCACGTTCCCTGAAAACAACATTCAAATTGCTATTAAAATACAAAAAGCTTTGTAAGTAAAAATGTACACAATAGAACTGTCTAAAACAAATCGTGCGTTAGAAATGAGTGGGCTTTCAACAAAAAATGTATCTCTATAATAAAAATATCGAAATATTGTCTTATATTTGGGATCGTTAGATACTGACTTTCCTACCTCTGTACGCATTATCGCCAACCCAAAACCAACATACCCGAGCTTAAATACATGCATTCAAAGGCACATGACAATCTGAAGCAACAAACTGGCTCTAATTCTGAATGCAGTAATTACCTGTCTTCACGGCTACGGCTACGCTGTCTCCTATTTTGGCGGTGAGAGCGCCGCCGCCGCGGAAAACGAGGGACCTCTGCAACTGCTAAACAGAGTAAAGCAATTATTCGAAATATTAAAGAAAGATGAACAGGATGAAAACAAATTGAGAAAGCAAATCAGAGAATAAACTCCCTGTAGCATAATACACTTAAATACCAAGCAGTCTTCAAACCTACAACCAGCCACATACCTGATGGTTCCAGGTTAAAAGATTTACTCTTATTCCATAATTTTAATAGCCTCCTATACAATGGGTACCGGGTCTCTTTCCCGGGGTAAAGCGGGCGGGGCGTGGAGTTGACTAACCACTCTCATCTAGCGACGAGGTTAAAGAAAGAGTAGAGCTAAACCTCTACCCCCCTCTGGGCCTTCGTGGCCTGTTCTAGGGAGAACTTTACCTTTTACCTTTTTTTACCATAATTTTAATAAAAGGAAGAGATAAAGCCAAGAACACATGGTGAGTGGAGGTATAGCTCCAAGCATTCGTAACCTCAGTACTAGATTGAGGTGAGTGGTTAGCTACATATGCCAGCCACATTACCTCCAGGAACAGAGCCTCCAGTATCCATCCACTGAATAGGAGGCTGGATTGGCCCCACAGTCAGTCAGGATGCTCTGGAGAAAAATCTCGTCCCCACCAGGAAGCAAACAACAATGCTTCAGTCATGCAGTCACTATACTGACTGAGCTATGTATCCCACTTTCTAATTTAAGTTTCTGATCCAACAACTTTCTTTCACTCATTCTTCTCTTGAACTTAAAAAACAATTTGACATAACTACAAAATTTATGACAAAACCAAATCATTTCAGAAATACCACTCTAATCACGAGAATGTTACCAACTGAAGGATGCATAGTTTACCTCGAGGTGCATCAGGCCCCTGTGGTGGTGGACCCTGGGGTTGTGGAAACTGTGGTGGTGGCACTACCTCAGTAACAAAGATATCAGATATGTCATTTAGAAATATCAATATCAATGGATCTATTCTTAACATCTAAATTAGTACAAAGGTGCACAAAGCTCCATATCTTTTTTTTATTTAAGACGTACACCAACAAAATGCACAAATTATAAGGTGCAAATCAGCTCCTTATATCATGATTTCACCCTACGCGTTTCAGTTCTTCATGAGCCATCATCAGGGGATTTTTTCCTCTTATAAAAGGTGCTTTACAAATGCTGCATCTGTTGATGACACTTGTAAAGTTATGCACTATTTTAGAGCATAAAAACACTCGTTCATAAGTTAAAAAACACTAGTCATAAGTCACAGTTAAAATGATGGTTTGTTAAAAATAATAGCTTGTTAAAAAACACTGTTCACTGCGTCTATTATATAAAAAATTGTTCGCACTTCTAAAAGTTACAGGAGATCACACACTGCACCGTGCTGGTTGCGATGGACTTTGATGCAGGCGTGCTGTATGACGTGTTGTTTTGTTTGTTACGTCGTAGTGTGGTCTTCCTGATGGTGTGGTATAAATTGATAGGAAGAAGAAGTGGTTCTGGTGCTGTAAAATCCAAGGTTATGTATTTAAGTATTAAAAGCGGAATAAAAAGGGGGTTTAAAAAAGGGATAATAATAGAATAAATGAAAAGTAATAAGAAAAATAATAATAAGAATGACATACCTAGTGTGGTGTGGGGTTGTGTCTTGAAGTATACCGGTGTGGGGTTGTGTCTTGAAGTATACCGGTGTGGGGTTGTGTCTTGAAGTATACCGGTGTGGGGTTGTGTCTTGAAGTATACCGGTGTGGGGTTGTGTCTTGAAGTATACCGGTGTGGGGTTGTGTCTTGAAGTATACCGGTGTGGGGTTGTGTCTTGAAGTATACCGGTGTGGGGTTGTGTCTTGAAGTATACCGGTGTGGGGTTGTGTCTTGAAGTATACCGGCGTGGGGTTGTGTCTTGAAGTATACCGGTGTGGGTTGTGTCTTGAAGTATACCGGTGTGGGGTTGTGTCTTGAAGTATACCGGTGTGGGGTTGTGTCTTGAAGTATACCGGTGTGGGGTTGTGTCTTGAAGTATACCGGTGTGGGGTTGTGTCTTGAAGTATACCGGTGTGGGGTTGTGTCTTGAAGTATACCGGTGTGGGGTTGTGTCTTGAAGTATACCGGTGTGGGGTTGTGTCTTGAAGTATACCGGTGTGGGGTTGTGTCTTGAAGTATACCGGTGTGGGGTTGTGTCTTGAAGTATACCGGTGTGGGGTTGTGTCTTGAAGTATACCGGTGTGGGGTTGTGTCTTGAAGTATACCGGTGTGGGTTGTGTCTTGAAGTATACCGGTGTGGGGTTGTGTCTTGAAGTATACCGGTGTGGGGTTGTGTCTTGAAGTATACCGGTGTGGGGTTGTGTCTTGAAGTATACCGGTGTGGGGTTGTGTCTTGAAGTGTACCGGTGTGGGGTTGTGTCTTGAAGTGTACCGGTGTGGGGTTGTGTCTTGAAGTGTACCGGTGTGGGGTTGTGTCTTGAAGTATACCGGTGTGGGGTTGTGTCTTGAAGTATACCGGTGTGGGGTTGTGTCTTGAAGTGTACCGGTGTGGGGTTGTGTCTTGAAGTGTACCGGTGTGGGGTTGTGTCTTGAAGTGTACCGGTGTGGGGTTGTGTCTTGAAGTATACCGGTGAGAGTGAACTGTGTTATGAGGAAATATATTCCGTCGGAGTTTGCGTGATGATGGGGGGAGGCGGGGTGGGGGTGATGAGTTTAAAGGGGGGGGTTCTTTATATCTTTATTTCCGCAAGCTCTGTATTGAAGATCTCTTACCGTATATTTGTATTATTCCAAGCGCCAGAGGGGTCGAAATAACGAAAACGTATTAATTTATGAACTGTGGCACTGGAATATAGAACAATGGAATTAATTGATAGCATTCTTAACAACACGTGCAAAGTACAGCTTAACTTGTCTTTCCTTCACACACTTACCGACAGTTCCTTCGGGGACTTGCACCCTCAGCATTACAGCTGTAACAATGATAGGTAAATTTGTCTTTAGCAGCTGATGACTTTCTTGGTTCATTGTCATAGAGATAAATATAGAAAGTTATGCGGCTGCCTTCAAGTTGGAGACTCGAAATGAAAGACACATTTTATTAAAAGCGTCACGTTCCGTCTGTCATGCTAAGGTGCGTGACTGTCGTATAAATCACCGACGCTCGATATTCTACACATCGATCGACCTGATGATACGAAGCAGGTCTCCTCACTTTGTTTTGTTTGCTCTTCTATGCACTTCTGTGAATAAAATGAATCCTCCATGAATATGTATCAGAAGGCTTAAAAATCAAAGTCCATACGTGTTTCTATTTGAATACTTCCCTTGTATTTCAGTTTGTATCAAAGCCAAATATTATACTCTAAAAATGTCTCTGAAATGGATTTTCCAGATGTTCGAATTCTGTTAATGCAACGGAACTGAAGAAATTTACATTACACTGTCTTTGCATCAAAGCTTCTTACAAGTCCATGAAGAACTTTTTGGTCTTCTTGGCCCTTGAGGATGGCAGCGATAGGTTGTCCCGAAACGTAGGTACAGAAGTACCACTCAACGCTCCGTAATATCCCAGAAGAGCACACATCACATCACACCCCTTTTTACGCTGTAAAACCGCGCAACAGTCGTATTTATACAAAAACTGTACGTCGTTGCTGAATTGTGCGTGGCAGACGGTCTGCTGACGGCTTTACCACACGATTCACGTCACGTTGTCACGACTGCTTGTGCAACTGACGGCGGAACTTTGAGACATGTATAAGATTGTTGACGTCACAAAATAGAGCGTTCTGATTGCTTGTCAATATTACCGTAACCGGTTTTGTAGAATAACAAACGACAAATATGATGCTAGAATAATTATTTTTAATACGACTGCTAGTGATTTTGATTCGGTTTTTTTTATACACCACTGAAAAATCGAGGTGTTCATGTCGGTGTATTTCTATGGATGTTATGAGTTATGCCATCAAGAATATCCTTTATGAATATCAATACAAAACATACATATTTACTATTATATTCGTTACAAATATGATCACTTCACTTCATATCCATGACTCATACACATACACACATTCCACGGATCCATACGGTTGCCAAAACGATAGCACGATGTGCAATAAGTCGTAAACATACAGAGCATAGAACGTGTAAAATAATATAAATAAATATATACAGTATTATGTATCAACTTTATACATACAAATTAATGTGCAGTTAGAGGATTGTGTGTCTTTATGTATCTTCTTAAAGCTACTTTTAAATTGTGCATTGTCATTCCAAAAACGCGTGAGACTAAGTGGTAAACTGTTGAAGATTTTGATGCCGACATGAATCTATTATAGAAAGCGATCTTATTATTATCATGAAGAAAATGATTTACTATATATTGCTCATAGCATACAGTTGCTACTTATTACATCCTTGAAACGTCAATGGAGTGGGATTGGCTTCCGCGCCGTCGCCGTCTCTACCTGTAATAGGGAATTTATTCTGGATCCATTCTGTCACCATTTAATCCTTCCCTTGTCTGGCTTTGAACAGCTAGCTCACGTGAAAATCAAGTGGTCCTTTCTTAACATACGAATTCTTTAGAAATTCCTTTAGCTCTAAGCAATTGTCAAGTTGCTGTGACTTGTTGCCGTTCTTGGCTGCACACTGATACGAGTCACAACAATCTTATACAGACGGTCGTGGTTCGTATTTGTCACAGCAAGTGCCGTATCTGCGTTCACAATGCACGCGTGACTTCACTTTTATTTCCCGTAAATGGTGGCATTAATTTTAACGCTTTCCCTACGCTTATATATTCTCCTTCCATGGTGGGAGATCTACGGGATTCTGCAACTACCTGAGCTAGCGCGTGCTACAGACATGGAGAATTGAGCAGAACTCAGCTTTACTTAAGTGTTTCTTATGTGAGAATGCTCGCCCTCAGTCGTGGTACTGGCCGTGCTGTTCCTCCGGTTGGCGATGTAGATCGGGCTGTTGGGAGGTCCGACGTACGTAGTTGCGGTTCTGCGGTGCGCTGCGTCTCGCTCCGTCGTCGCGACCCGACCACTCCCCTTTGTGAAGCTTCAATATGTGCAACACAACAAATTTCGTACGTTCGACTGTCCGTCCGCTGTTGATCGCTGTACCGTCCTTGCGACAGCGCAGCGGTACTGCTTGCTTGAGACTTGGCAGAACGCTGTTAATTTTGTAGTGTCTGTACTGCTGTGTCTTTGTGACTACTGGTCAAAGGTCATGGCAAGGTAAATTTGTCTTTAGCAGCTGATAACTTTCGTGGTTCATTATCATCGAGGTATGTTTGTTAGCGCTGTTTCAGCAGCTGGACTGCCTGACTGAATAGCGTATTATATTGCACATGAATGGCCGCACTGCAATGCACTTGGCACTGCGGTGCCACTTGAGTCAGTTTCAGAAGTTCAATTGACATTCTCATTAAACGCATTCACTGCCAAAGCATGCTGATGGGTATTAAAAACCTTCCACTGTAATAATACCTTCTAAAAAGATTTCTGCCTTTATAGGGTTCTGCAAACACTCATTCTTTGAGCTAGCAATGACCCTCACGTTCCCTGAAAACAACATTCAAATTGCTATTAAAATACAAAAAGCTTTGTAAGTAAAAATGTACACAATAGAACTGTCTAAAACAAATCGTGCGTTAGAAATGAGTGGGCTTTCAACAAAAAATGTATCTCTATAATAAAAATATCGAAATATTGTCTTATATTTGGGATCGTTAGATACTGACTTTCCTACCTCTGTACGCATTATCGCCAACCCAAAACCAACATACCCGAGCTTAAATACATGCATTCAAAGGCACATGACAATCTGAAACAACAAACTGGCTCTAATTCTGAATGCAGTAATTACCTGTCTTCACGGCTACGGCTACGCTGTCTTCTCTTTTGGCGGTGAGAGCGCCGCCGCCGCGGAAAACGAGGGACCTCTGCAACTGCTATCAGAGTAAAGCAATTATTCGAAATATTAAAGAAAGATGAACGGGATGAAAACAAATTGAGAAAGCAAATCAGAGAATAAACTCCCTGTAGCATAATACACTTAAATACCAAGCAGTCTTCAAACCTACAACCAGCCACATACCTGATGGTTCCAGGTTAAAAGATTTACTCTTATTCCATAATTTTAATAGCCTCCTATACAATGGGTACCGGTCTCTTTCCCGGGGTAAAGCGGGCGGGGCGTGGAGTTGACTAACCACTCTCATCTAGCGACGAGGTTAAAGAAAGAGTAGAGCTAAACCTCTACCCCCCTCTGGGCCTTCGTGGCCTGTTCTAGGGAGAACTTTACCTTTTACCTTTTTTTACCATAATTTTAATAAAAGGAAGAGATAAAGCCAAGAACACATGGTGAGTGGAGGTATAGCTCCAAGCATTCGTAACCTCAGTACTAGATTGAGGTGAGTGGTTAGCTACATATGCCAGCCACATTACCTCCAGGAACAGAGCCTCCAGTATCCATCCACTGAATAGGAGGCTGGATTGGCCCCACAGTCAGTCAGGATGCTCTGGAGAAAAATCTCGTCCCCACCAGGAAGCAAACAACAATGCTTCAGTCATGCAGTCACTATACTGACTGAGCTATGTATCCCACTTTCTAATTTAAGTTTCTGATCCAACTACTTTCTTTCACTCATTCTTCTCTTGAACTTAAAAAACAATTTGACATAACTACAAAATTTATGACAAAACCAAATCATTTCAGAAATACCACTCTAATCACGAGAATGTTACCAACTGAAGGATGCATAGTTTACCTCGAGGTGCATCAGGCCCCTGTGGTGGTGGACCCTGGGGTTGTGGAAACTGTGGTGGTGGCACTACCTCAGTAACAAAGATATCAGATATGTCATTTAGAAATATCAATATCAATGGATCTATTCTTAACATCTAAATTAGTACAAAGGTGCACAAAGCTCCATATCTTTTTTTTATTTAAGACGTACACCAACAAAATGCACAAATTATAAGGTGCAAATCAGCTCCTTATATCATGATTTCACCCTACGCGTTTCAGTTCTTCATGAGCCATCATCAGGGGATTTTTTCCTCTTATAAAAGGTGCTTTACAAATGCTGCATCTGTTGATGACACTTGTAAAGTTATGCACTATTTTAGAGCATAAAAACACTCGTTCATAAGTTAAAAAACACTAGTCATAAGTCACAGTTAAAATGATGGTTTGTTAAAAATAATAGCTTGTTAAAAAACACTGTTCACTGCGTCTATTATATAAAAAATTGTTCGCACTTCTAAAAGTTACAGGAGATCACACACTGCACCGTGCTGGTTGCGATGGACTTTGATGCAGGCGTGCTGTATGACGTGTTGTTTTGTTTGTTACGTCGTAGTGTGGTCTTCCTGATGGTGTGGTATAAATTGATAGGAAGAAGAAGTGGTTCTGGTGCTGTAAAATCCAAGGTTATGTATTTAAGTATTAAAAGCGGAATAAAAAGGGGGTTTAAAAAAGGGATAATAATAGAATAAATGAAAAGTAATAAGAAAAATAATAATAAGAATGACATACCTAGTGTGGTGTGGGGTTGTGTCTTGAAGTGTACCGGTGTGGGGTTGTGTCTTGAAGTATACCGGTGTGGGGTTGTGTCTTGAAGTATACCGGTGTGGGGTTGTGTCTTGAAGTATACCGGTGTGGGGTTGTGTCTTGAAGTATACCGGTGTGGGGTTGTGTCTTGAAGTATACCGGTGTGGGGTTGTGTCTTGAAGTATACCGGTGTGGGGTTGTGTCTTGAAGTATACCGGTGTGGGGTTGTGTCTTGAAGTATACCGGTGTGGGGTTGTGTCTTGAAGTGTACCGGTGTGGGGTTGTGTCTTGAAGTGTACCGGTGTGGGTTGTGTCTTGAAGTGTACCGGTGTGGGGTTGTGTCTTGAAGTATACCGGTGTGGGGTTGTGTCTTGAAGTGTACCGGTGTGGGGTTGTGTCTTGAAGTGTACCGGTGTGGGGTTGTGTCTTGAAGTATACCGGTGTGGGGTTGTGTCTTGAAGTATACCGGTGTGGGGTTGTGTCTTGAAGTATACCGGTGTGGGGTTGTGTCTTGAAGTATACCGGTGTGGGGTTGTGTCTTGAAGTATACCGGTGTGGGGTTGTGTCTTGAAGTATACCGGTGTGGGGTTGTGTCTTGAAGTATACCGGTGTGGGGTTGTGTCTTGAAGTATACCGGTGTGGGGTTGTGTCTT
Organism: Reticulitermes speratus; assembly: GCA_021186555.1. Classification (NCBI taxonomy): domain Eukaryota; kingdom Metazoa; phylum Arthropoda; class Insecta; order Blattodea; family Rhinotermitidae; genus Reticulitermes; species Reticulitermes speratus. The sequence continues at coordinate 1,731,404 of JAJKFL010000001.1, forward strand.
GAAGTATACCGGTGTGGGGTTGTGTCTTGAAGTATACCGGTGTGGGGTTGTGTCTTGAAGTATACCGGTGTGGGGTTGTGTCTTGAAGTATACCGGTGTGGGGTTGTGTCTTGAAGTATACCGGTGTGGGTTGTGTCTTGAAGTATACCGGTGTGGGGTTGTGTCTTGAAGTATACCGGTGTGGGGTTGTGTCTTGAAGTATACCGGTGTGGGGTTGTGTCTTGAAGTATACCGGTGTGGGGTTGTGTCTTGAAGTATACCGGTGTGGGGTTGTGTCTTGAAGTATACCGGTGTGGGGTTTGTGTCTTGAAGTGTACCGGTGTGGGGTTGTGTCTTGAAGTGTACCGGTGTGGGGTTGTGTCTTGAAGTGTACCGGTGTGGGGTTGTGTCTTGAAGTGTACCGGTGTGGGGTTGTGTCTTGAAGTGTACCGGTGTGGGGTTGTGTCTTGAAGTGTACCGGTGTGGGGTTGTGTCTTGAAGTATACCGGTGTGGGGTTGTGTCTTGAAGTATACCGGTGTGGGGTTGTGTCTTGAAGTATACCGGTGTGGGTTGTGTCTTGAAGTATACCGGTGTGGGGTTGTGTCTTGAAGTATACCGGTGTGGGGTTGTGTCTTGAAGTGTACCGGTGTGGGGTTGTGTCTTGAAGTGTACCGGTGTGGGGTTGTGTCTTGAAGTATACCGGTGTGGGGTTGTGTCTTGAAGTATACCGGTGTGGGGTTGTGTCTTGAAGTATACCGGTGTGGGGTTGTGTCTTGAAGTATACCGGTGTGGGGTTGTGTCTTGAAGTATACCGGTGTGGGGTTGTGTCTTGAAGTGTACCGGTGTGGGGTTGTGTCTTGAAGTGTACCGGTGTGGGGTTGTGTCTTGAAGTGTACCGGTGTGGGGTTGTGTCTTGAAGTGTACCGGTGTGGGGTTGTGTCTTGAAGTGTACCGGTGTGGGGTTGTGTCTTGAAGTGTACCGGTGTGGGGTTGTGTCTTGAAGTGTACCGGTGAGAGTGAACTGTGTTATGAGGAAATATATTCCGTCGGAGTTTGCGTGATGATGGGGGGAGGCGGGGTGGGGGTGATGAGTTTAAAGGGGGGGTTCTTTATATCTTTATTTCCGCAAGCTCTGTATTGAAGATCTCTTACCGTATATTTGTATTATTCCAAGCGCCAGAGGGGTCGAAATAACGAAAACGTATTAATTTATGAACTGTGGCACTGGAATATAGAACAATGGAATTAATTGATAGCATTCTTAACAACACGTGCAAAGTACAGCTTAACTTGTCTTTCCTTCACACACTTACCGACAGTTCCTTCGGGGACTTGCACCCTCAGCATTACAGCTGTAACAATGATAGGTAAATTTGTCTTTAGCAGCTGATGACTTTCTTGGTTCATTGTCATAGAGATAAATATAGAAAGTTATGCGGCTGCCTTCAAGTTGGAGACTCGAAATGAAAGACACATTTTATTAAAAGCGTCACGTTCCGTCTGTCATGCTAAGGTGCGTGACTGTCGTATAAATCACCGACGCTCGATATTCTACACATCGATCGACCTGATGATACGAAGCAGGTCTCCTCACTTTGTTTTGTTTGCTCTTCTATGCACTTCTGTGAATAAAATGAATCCTCCATGAATATGTATCAGAAGGCTTAAAAATCAAAGTCCATACGTGTTTCTATTTGAATACTTCCCTTGTATTTCAGTTTGTATCAAAGCCAAATATTATACTCTAAAAATGTCTCTGAAATGGATTTTCCAGATGTTCGAATTCTGTTAATGCAACGGAACTGAAGAAATTTACATTACACTGTCTTTGCATCAAAGCTTCTTACAAGTCCATGAAGAACTTTTTGGTCTTCTTGGCCCTTGAGGATGGCAGCGATAGGTTGTCCCGAAACGTAGGTACAGAAGTACCACTCAACGCTCCGTAATATCCCAGAAGAGCACACATCACATCACACCCCTTTTTACGCTGTAAAAACGCGCAACAGTCGTATTTATACAAAAACTGTACGTCGTTGCTGAATTGTGCGTGGCAGACGGTCTGCTGACGGCTTTACCACACGATTCACGTCACGTTGTCACGACTGCTTGTGCAACTGACGGCGGAACTTTGAGACATGTATAAGATTGTTGACGTCACAAAATAGAGCGTTCTGATTGCTTGTCAATATTACCGTAACCGGTTTTGTAGAATAACAAACGACAAATATGATGCTAGAATAATTATTTTTAATACGACTGCTAGTGATTTTGATTCGGTTTTTTTTTATACACCACTGAAAAATCGAGGTGTTCATGTCGGTGTATTTCTATGGATGTTATGAGTTATGCCATCAAGAATATCCTTTATGAATATCAATACAAAACATACATATTTACTATTATATTCGTTACAAATATGATCACTTCACTTCATATCCATGACTCATACACATACACACATTCCACGGATCCATACGGTTGCCAAAACGATAGCACGATGTGCAATAAGTCGTAAACATACAGAGCATAGAACGTGTAAAATAATATAAATAAATATATACAGTATTATGTATCAACTTTATACATACAAATTAATGTGCAGTTAGAGGATTGTGTGTCTTTATGTATCTTCTTAAAGCTACTTTTAAATTGTGCATTGTCATTCCAAAAACGCGTGAGACTAAGTGGTAAACTGTTGAAGATTTTGATGCCGACATGAATCTATTATAGAAAGCGATCTTATTATTATCATGAAGAAAATGATTTACTATATATTGCTCATAGCATACAGTTGCTACTTATTACATCCTTGAAACGTCAATGGAGTGGGATTGGCTTCCGCGCCGTCGCCGTCTCTACCTGTAATAGGGAATTTATTCTGGATCCATTCTGTCACCATTTAATCCTTCCCTTGTCTGGCTTTGAACAGCTAGCTCACGTGAAAATCAAGTGGTCCTTTCTTAACATACGAATTCTTTAGAAATTCCTTTAGCTCTAAGCAATTGTCAAGTTGCTGTGACTTGTTGCCGTTCTTGGCTGCACACTGATACGAGTCACAACAATCTTATACAGACGGTCGTGGTTCGTATTTGTCACAGCAAGTGCCGTATCTGCGTTCACAATGCACGCGTGACTTCACTTTTATTTCCCGTAAATGGTGGCATTAATTTTAACGCTTTCCCTACGCTTATATATTCTCCTTCCATGGTGGGAGATCTACGGGATTCTGCAACTACCTGAGCTAGCGCGTGCTACAGACATGGAGAATTGAGCAGAACTCAGCTTTACTTAAGTGTTTCTTATGTGAGAATGCTCGCCCTCAGTCGTGGTACTGGCCGTGCTGTTCCTCCGGTTGGCGATGTAGATCGGGCTGTTGGGAGGTCCGACGTACGTAGTTGCGGTTCTGCGGTGCGCTGCGTCTCGCTCCGTCGTCGCGACCCGACCACTCCCCTTTGTGAAGCTTCAATATGTGCAACACAACAAATTTCGTACGTTCGACTGTCCGTCCGCTGTTGATCGCTGTACCGTCCTTGCGACAGCGCAGCGGTACTGCTTGCTTGAGACTTGGCAGAACGCTGTTAATTTTGTAGTGTCTGTACTGCTGTGTCTTTGTGACTACTGGTCAAAGGTCATGGCAAGGTAAATTTGTCTTTAGCAGCTGATAACTTTCGTGGTTCATTATCATCGAGGTATGTTTGTTAGCGCTGTTTCAGCAGCTGGACTGTCTGACTGAATAGCGTATTATATTGCACATGAATGGTCGCACTGCAGTGCACTTGGCACTGCGGTGCCACTTGAGTCAGTTTCAGAAGTTCAATTGACATTCTCATTAAACGCATTCACTGCCAAAGCATGCTGATGGGTATTAAAAACCTTCCACTGTAATAATACCTTCTAAAAAGATTTCTGCCTTTATAGGGTTCTGCAAACACTCATTCTTTGAGCTAGCAATCACCCTCACGTTCCCTGAAAACAACATTCAAATTGCTATTAAAATACAAAAAGCTTTGTAAGTAAAAATGTACACAATAGAACTGTCTAAAACAAATCGTGCGTTAGAAATGAGTGGGCTTTCAACAAAAAATGTATCTCTATAATAAAAATATCGAAATATTGTCTTATATTTGGGATCGTTAGATACTGACTTTCCTACCTCTGTACGCATTATCGCCAACCCAAAACCAACATACCCGAGCTTAAATACATGCATTCAAAGGCACATGACAATCTGAAACAACAAACTGGCTCTAATTCTGAATGCAGTAATTACCTGTCTTCACGGCTACGGCTACGCTGTCTTCTCTTTTGGCGGTGAGAGCGCCGCCGCCGCGGAAAACGAGGGACCTCTGCAACTGCTATCAGAGTAAAGCAATTATTCGAAATATTAAAGAAAGATGAACGGGATGAAAACAAATTGAGAAAGCAAATCAGAGAATAAACTCCCTGTAGCATAATACACTTAAATACCAAGCAGTCTTCAAACCTACAACCAGCCACATACCTGATGGTTCCAGGTTAAAAGATTTACTCTTATTCCATAATTTTAATAGCCTCCTATACAATGGGTACCGGGTCTCTTTCCCGGGGGTAAAGCGGGCGGGGCGTGGAGTTGACTAACCACCCTCATCTAGCGACGACGTTAAAGGAAGAGTAGAGCTAAACCTCTACCCCCCCCTCTGGGCCTTCGTGGCCTGTTCTAGGGAGAACTTTACCTTTTACCTTTTTTTACCATAATTTTAATAAAAGGAAGAGATAAAGCCAAGAATACATGGTGAGTGGAGGTATAGCTCCAAGCATTCGTAACCTCAGTACTAGATTGAGGTGAGTGGTTAGCTACATATGCCAGCCACATTACCTCCAGGAACAGAGCCTCCAGTATCCATCCACTGAATAGGAGGCTGGATTGGCCCCACAGTCAGTCAGGATGCTCTGGAGAAAAATCTCGTCCCCACCAGGAAGCAAACAACAATGCTTCAGTCATGCAGTCACTATACTGACTGAGCTATGTATCCCACTTTCTAATTTAAGTATCTGATCCAACTGCTTTCTTTCACTCATTCTTCTCTTGAACTTAAAAAACAATTTGACATAACTACAAAATTTATGACAAAACCAAATCATTTCAGAAATACCACTCTAATGACGAGAATGTTACCAACTGAAGGATGCATAATTTACCTCGAGGTGCATCAGGCCCCTGTGGTGGTGGACCCTGGGGTTGTGGACCCTGTGGCTGTGGTGGTGGACCCTGGGGTAGTGGAAACTGTGGTGGTGGCACTACCTCAGTAACAAAGATATCAGATATGTCATTTAGAAATATCAATATCAATGGATCTATTCTTAACATCTAAATTAGTACAAAGGTGCACAAAGCTCCATATCTTTATTTCCGCAAGCTCTGTATTGAAGATCTCTTACCGTATATTTGTATTGTTCCAAGCGCCAGAGGGGTCGAAATAACGAAAACGTATTAATTTATGAACTGTGGCACTGGAATATAGAACTTAACAGCCACTCCCCTCTTTACAGTACTTAGAGAATGACGACTGCCACCGTCTCTGGTTCGCGTGTTATGTTCGCAATGCTCCCAAGTTGGAAGTGGGTATCCAAGCAGTCTGTTTTATAGCCACCACAAGAATAACATCATATCGAACAAAACACGATTTAATAAACAGTAAAACTCTAACAACAAACAAATAACAATAATTTAGCAAGTTCTCATTCCAAAAAAAAAATAATAATACACAAGAAATAGTTACTGCAAATTACTCCCCCACAATGAGATAAAAAACAGGCACCCAGTTGCCTACCCGCCGGGGCAAAGACACCGAACAACAATTTTGAAATACAAAGCTCGAAACAGAAATTTGGACGTTACCTTCTTTCCCCGGCAGTCAGTAAGCAAGTGACTTGCCTGGCTACAAGTCCTTCGTACCTTCCTAGAAGCAGGAGGGGAGGGTCACGTGGTGTACGGAATCTTGGGAAACGGAGAGGGAGGAGGGGGAGGAGAATCAAGAGTGAAAGGGTACCGGTTTTCTTACATATTATGTAAGATTACGTAAAAATGTACGAGCCATCCATAACTAGCATGGCTCAGAACAATGGAATTAATTGATAGCATTCTTAACAACACGTGCAAAGTACAGCTTAACTTGTCTTTCCTTCACACACTTACCGACAGTTCCTTCGGGGACTTGCACCCTCAGCATTACAGCTGTAACAATGATAGGTAAATTTGTCTTTAGCAGCTGATGACTTTCTTGGTTCATTGTCATAGAGATAAATATAGAAAGTTATGCGGCTGCCTTCAAGTTGGAGACTCGAAATGAAAGACACGTTTTATTAAAAGCGTCACGTTCCGTCTGTCATGCTAAGGTGCGTGACTGTCGTATAAATCACCGACGCTCGATATTCTACACATCGATCGACCTGATGATACGAAGCAGGTCTCCTCACTTTGTTTTGTTTGCTCTTCTATGCACTTCTGTGAATAAAATGAATCCTCCATGAATATGTATCAGAAGGCTTAAAAATCAAAGTCCATACGTGTTTCTATTTAAATACTTCCCCTGTATTTCAGTTTGTATCAAAGCCAAATATTAAACTCTAAAAATGTCTCTGAAATGGATTTTCCAGATGTTCGAATTCTGTTAATGCAACGGAACTGAAGAAATTTACATTACACTGTCTTTGCATCAAAGCTTCTTACAAGTCCATGAAGAACTTTTTGGTCTTCTTGGCCCTTGAGGATGGCAGCGATAGGTTGTCCCGAAACGTAGGTACAGAAGTACCACTCAACGCTCCGTAATATCCCAGAAGAGCACAGATCACATCGCACCTCTTTTTACGCTGTTAAACGCACAACAGTCGTATTTATACAAAAACTGTACGTCGTTGCTGAATTGTGCGTGGCAGACGGTCTGCTGACGGCTTTACCACACGATGTACGTCACGTTGTCACGACTGCTTGTTCAACTGACCGCGGAACTTTGAGACATGTATAAGATTGTTGACGTCACAAAATAGAGCGTTCTGATTGCTTGTCAGTATTACCGTAACCGGTTTTGTAGAATAACAAACGACAAATATGATGCTAGAATAATTATTTTAATACGACTGCTAGTGATGTTGATTCGGTTTTTTTATACACCACTGAAAAATCGAGGTGTTCATGTCGGTGTATTTCTATGGATGTTATGAGTTATGCCATCAAGAATATCCTTTATGAATATCAATACAAAACATACATATTTACTATTATATTCGTTACAAATATGATCACTTCACTTCATATCCATGACTCATACACATACACAAATTCCACGGATCCACACGGTTGCCAAAACGATAGCACGATGTGCAATAAGTCCTAAACATACTGAGCATAGAACGTGTAAAATAATATGAATAAATATATACAGTATTATGTATCAACTTTATACATACAAATTAATGTGCACAGTTAGAGGATTGTGTGTCTTTATGTATCTTCTTAAAGCTACTTTTAAATTGTGCATTGTCATTCCAAAAACGCGTGAGACTAAGTGGTAAACTGTTGAAGATTTTGATGCCGCCGTGAATCTGTTATAGAAAGCGATCTTATTATTATCATGAAGAAAATGATTTACTATATATTGCTCATAGCATACAGTTGCTACTTATTACATCCTTGAAACGTCACTGGAGTGGGACTGGCTTCTGCGCCGTCGCCGTCTCTACCTGTAATAGGGAATTTATTCTGGATCCATTCTGTCACCATTTAATCCTTCCCTTGTCTGGCTTTGAACAGCTAGCTCACGTGAAATCAAGTGGTCCTTTCTTAACATACGAATTCTTTAGAAATTCCTTTAGCTCTAAGCAATTGTCAAGTTGCTGTGACTTGTTGCCGATCTTGGCTGTACTCTGTATCTTAATGGCGCCGTCCATGGTACGGATTCCGTCTCCTATAGAGCAATAATCAAGCAGTCAATTTACACATAAATGAAAATCTACCTTCAAATTGCCTTCCACTAAAATTAAGAGCCCTGATTGCTTTAACTTTAACGCAAAACATCACAAACCAATATCCTGTACTTTCTGAGGCTAATGATGTCCCTGTGTTTATTGCTTGATTATTTCTTGAATTGCCTTTCGCGGCGCCTTAGGCTAACAGCTTCTGCAAGAGAGAATATAAAATCATTTACATATGAAAGCAATCAGTTTACAGCATAAATGTAGATAAAGCAAAAAAATTTAGTGACTCGCTGTTTTATATAACTATATATGCTATATTATAACTTCTTTATTATAAACATAACAAAATAAGTACAAGAATATAATTGTGGTTGATATTAAGGTACTAATCTGGTAACTGGAAGGACAGACAGAGGATAATCATGAAATACATCAGTTAGGATATCCAGGCTCCAAGCCAAAATTGAATACAGAGATCTTCTGCATAAGAAACAGGAGAGATAACCGTTTAACAGCATGATTTGGTATTAATATTTTCAAAGTTAAAATACATGACCATCTCCGGTGCTCAATGTCTGTATCACATTTAGAAATGCTTGTACAAAATGCATACTGTACTCTCTGACGTGGCTATCTCCTACAACGATGATTTTCGATCTTCTGTCGCCATGTTCGTTGATGCTATCCTTTCTCGTTACTGATGGGTAGGTGATTTGGCTGTTTTCCACATGATGTCTTCTTTAATGGAACTGTATAGGCCCTGAGGTTAACACCGTTTCAATGATATATCTATTCTATCTATCTATTCCTCCTGTCGCCCCTTTCGGGGCGTAGGGCCTCCTTTCGGAGGTTTCGTGGTCATGTGCATGTGTGTAGTAAGTGACCAGCCCACTGATTGCACAAGTTCTACTCTATCCTGATGTGACTGCTAGAGCCATCTAGCAGCGAATCAGGAGACTTGGGTGAGAAATGGCCGCTGAATTTTGCTTACGAAACATCGTTTCAATGATATAGATGGGGGGTTAATTCATTTCCAAGCTTATGAGGATCTCTTCAGCTACTATCATACTCTTCATAAGGTTTGCTTGCCAGACGGCATTTTGCACTCGCGAACATAAACCGGACTTGCAGTAGGACAGGTAGTGTGGCCTGGACACTGTAGGGCATGACGTCATGTAACGTGGTGCGTGGGTTGAGTTAAAACTGGCTAAAGGCGTCACTGCACGCCGTGAAGGCGTGTAGGAGGAGTGGAGGTGTAACTTCCTCGTTTTCACCACGGAACTAGATGCGAGTAATTTATGTTATACATACCGTGCATTTCATTAATTAGTTAATAATTACATACCAACGACTGCACTACACTGTTTTTATGATTTCAGTACCTACATATGTTTCGGCACTTTTGTGCCATCCTCACGGTTGCCGTCAAAGTTCACAATCCTAATGCATCGGGTTCACTTTCACAATACGTAACTCTTGCAAGTTACTGTCACTGCACTTTACTGTTCGTGGTAATTGGTTCTTCTTCTTTTATGCAATTAAAATTGAATCATTTAAGATTTTGGTTGTCGCGGTATAGAATACTAAAAGTTGTTAAAATTTATTAAAATTGTTTTTTGGCACCTGGCTATGTATATTGGTTTTGCGATCAATATTGATCCTGTCCTTATGCTGTGTTGACCATCCTACTGTGTTAGACTGCAGACACTGACAGACCGCTGCACGTGCATTTGTGCTCTTAACTGGTTAGTTTTGGTCACTGCCTGGTGGGTTGACACCTCGTGACTTTGTCAGGAGGGGGTTGTTGTTGTACCGGGTGTGTAATAAGTGTGCCTTGCGTTGGTTATGAATGGCGGTCTGTTGTTGAGGTGGATCTGTGCCAGTGTCGCTCTGTCCCACTTTCTGTAAGTCATACTAGACTTTCACCTGCTGTTAATGTCGGCACAGTGTTGATGTTTCCAGAGCGACACGTGCGGTACTGCGACTGCTGACTGCAGTTTGGTCATTATAGTTGGTTTATGCACTGAACATGAACGTATTGTTGCTGTGCGTGTGTAGGGCACAGTTGAACTGTTAGCACAAGACAGGTCAGTCCTTGTAACATGCTGTTGGGCTTTGCACAATGCCGTTAGTTCTGTGTAACATTATTGAGTGTTGTAATCTTAAGTGTAGAGTATGTTTAATTATGCACTTTGCTTAATGAGAGTGTCTGATGTAACAAGTTGTGTACAGCACTAAGCTACAGAACGTGTGCTGTGCCTGTGGTCCACGTGTGATCAGGGCTACAGTCCTGTAAGTGTGCATAAAACAGCAGAATTCCCACAGCAATATGTGAGTTGCATTTGTATCTGTGAAAGTGACGGTGTGTTATCACGTACAGTTTTGCGGTATGTACGTCTGTGCCAGTCTGCTGTAATCATCACCGTTTTGTACAGAGGTCTTGCTGTCCTGTCCCCGGTGCTCAGCGCATATAAAGCCACATCCGCCGGCATGTTCGATTCATATTTCCGCCCCACTGTTCAGCGTATCTGAGGCTGACCTCAGGCTTACAAGCAGGCCGAGGAATGGTGTCAGGATTAATTTACATTAATCTCGGGGGACACGATAAATGGACCTCTCTCTGTATTGAAGGTAGTGTAAATGGCGTCGTCTTTATGCTGTGTGAAATAAATGTGTAGTCTCTGCCATTGTACGTTTCATTGTGCTGTTTTGTTAAGTGTGTTAGTGGTCAAATGGCACTGAGGCTGTAATGCACACCAGCTTTATATAAACGGTTGTTTTATGTAACATTGTAATTATGTGTTTTGCCACAGTCTGTATGATGCTGTTGTTTCAAACAGAATAAAACTTCACACAGTGAGCTGTAAATAAAGAAACTGTATTAATATGTCATTCTTTTCTCTCCTGTGATCATGTATAGATACATAGATACATACTGAAATTGGTCTTAAAGAAATACGATGCTAGAATGTGGACTGGATCGATCTGGGTCAGGATATGATTCAGTGGCTGCTTTGTTGTTTGACAGGCTGTAGTAAAACACCCACAATTCACACATAATGGTGTTGTACAGAGATGTACAACTAAACTCTTCACTATTGCCTGTAAGTTCCTGACAGAGTGACTCAGTACTCCATCTGATCAAACACTAATAACCTACGAATCCTACGGCACTGAACTCCATTAAACACCAAGTCAGTAGGCAAGACTGTACCTGCACTACCAAGTGAATCTGATAACATACCGGCAAGATTACAAACAGTTTTGTAACTTTTTCCTTGCAAAAGAACTGCAGCTTGTTCATTCTGGGCGACTATAAGTCTTGCTGTTTGTTCCTCATCCATTACAAGTCCCCTACCTTTTAAAAATGTGTTATGACAGCAGAGAACATTACACACTGACATGTGTTATGTCTTCCTCACAATACACATCTTGCATTAAATGGAACATTTCTATAACAGCTGCCTCAAGGAAACACAAAACCTGACTACAGACCATTCTTTCACAGTTAATTTATGTTTATGTAGGTGCAATGCTAAATGGTCTTGCTTTCACCAGCACTAACTTATGAATGATGACACTAACAAGGGGTGACAATAGATTGCATGATCCTTTTAACTGTTTATTGGCAAGTCTACAGACATAAAGCAATGTTCACTGAAACAAATTTTGTTCTAAAAGAAGGCTGGTAAGCTGTATGAGAATTTTCTTCCACTATTTCTCGCTCAGGGAGAACCTGGGATAGTGTAGTCAGTATAATGACTAGGCTATGGGTTGGATGATCCACGGTTCAAATCTTGGCGGAGGCAAGAGATTTATCCCTTCTCCAAAACATCCAGACCAGCTCTGAGACCCACCCAGCCTCCTATTCAATGAGTACCACGCTCTCTTTCCCCATGTTTGAAGTGCAGCGAGGGAGGCTAACCACCCACCTCCATCTAGTGCCAAGGTTAAGAATGAGTGCAGCCATACACCTACTCCCCCTACACAACCTCATGAATGTTACTTCACATGGGACATTTTCAAGGTAAGAATATTAACATTTCACTCAAGAAAATACTTAACCTCAAAAAAGGCGTAGACTTTCTTTCACTGGACGCTCTCTCCAAGGTGATGGAGGAGGACTGACACCCTTGATTTCCTCCTGCTTCTGGTGGCACACACATGCAAGACTTTTCTTGATCAGCAACACAGCCCATTCATAGAGCTGGTCAAATCAATCTGACGAACGTGTAATTTGGTTGGATGTGGGATTACAATAAACAGGAAGTGACTTACTGGTACTGCTAAATGGGATGACATATTGAAGCTGTATGAAATTGACAAACAGAATGTGCTTTATCACGTGCTGCCCAATGTGATGCACACACCTGAACCCTGACAGAGCATGATGAAAGTGAGTTTGGCTGCACAAGTTATGAGCAGTTATCAGCATTCTGGTCACAGTAGGTAAGGACAATTGCACTGTGAAGTTGAATCATACTTAATATTATCAGCAATGATGTTATGTGTTTCAGTGGTTTGTTTTGTGTTGTTTTCTTTTATATCATACTGAAGTGTCAGGGGACTTTGCATCATTCTGACATTAAATGCAGGTAAATTGGAAAGCAGATGTCTGTCAACAGTTGTGTTTGTCGAGGAAGTTGACAGCTTCAGTGGTGTCACATGCTATCCTGACTGTGCTAAGGTTTTTGATTGCCGACTTAGCTGTACAAGTAAGCAATTGAAACACTGGAGAAATGCTGTTAGATAAGGTAAAAAGTTGGACTTTCCTGAGCAATGAATATAAAAACTGTGCCAAGATGAGACAAATGCATTAGTGTACTCTGGGAATATGATGAAAAGTGAAATAATTCAGCTTCATTTTCTGTTGTCATTTAAGTTTATAACTGTGATATATGGAATCTCACTGAACATTCTTCGTAATCTACATAACGTACACTGTAACCTACTAGTAAGTCTGTCTCGAGTGGCTATGGAGTTAATACACAGACCGAGAACCGTTAGTGGAGTAAGGACGACGGGGTTGAAATATCGCGCCGACTGTAACAGACACAGCCTACACCCTAACCTACGTCTGTCTCGGTTGACCATATCATGCTTGCTTGTATAGAAAAGGAAAGTTTGAAATGAGCGCGCCAAGGAGGGAGATGGGGGCGCGGCCACAACGCTTCACGCCCCTGAGCGTACGTGCACTTCGTCACAGCACACTGGATACACAGTGGTGGAGCGAAACTATGTCAGTGCACATGAGGAATAGGTCGAAGGATCGGAATATTATTCACATTACGTACTTTAAGAATGTTATTTATATAGTTCCAGCTAAATGCAAGTGCACATAGTTGGAATTATATGAATAATGTCATAGGATATCATGGGAAGGGCATGATGTTGGCAGTGCTGTTTGAGACAGTTTGTTGCCATTTTCTCAGACTGCAATGTTTGTGTTCAGCAGTGCAAAAACCTTCTGTTGTACTGCCTAATATAAAGACCAAAATCTTACAGAGCAGAATCCCTCATGAGAAGTTAGGAGTTGCTCAGCAAGTTATTGTAATTTATGGAAGCTGGGAAAAAAATAAATAAACTAACCTAACCTAATGACCAATATGACTAAATATAATAGTGAATTAATATAATGACATGTATATCACTGATATGTCTGGTTTTCAATGCAGGGAAAATGTACGTGGCAGTCTCTTGGTAATGCCCAGTTTGCTTAAAACAAGCCTGAAATCAAGAATTGACAATCAAGATTTTGAACTGGCACTTTAAGTGCTGAAAACAAGGAACTACTGCAGCTGTAGTATCAACTGGATGGTTGTGCTCAGTCACTTAGCCACAGATTGCAGCCTACTGCCAGCCACATTTCAAGATCTAAGGTTTGGAATAAAATTTATATTTTCATCCAAAATAGAGATAATTGATGCATGTAAGGGGGTTAAATTCAAGCCATGGTTCTTCTACCCACAAAAGTTTCCTTCCCCCCTCCCCCCAACTTACAGTTATGAATGAGGACATTCTGGGTGTAATGTTTCGTTGGAAAACATTACTCTTTGCCAATTAAATAAATATATAAAAATAAATTAATAACCTAACCTAATCGTACCTTACGTAACCTAATTTAACCTAACCTAACCCAAACTTAAACCTAATCCTAAGTCTAAATCTGAACCTAATGCCCAAAATGACAGAAATGGACGAAATCGTAAAAAGGTTGAACACCACTGTTCTAGTGAGTGTCTGTTGTACTTGGTGTTTGACAAGCGTGACTGTATTGCAGTGTTTGCACAGAATTTTTGTGTATGTCTTTTTAAGTATATGATATTGTGCCCTGTGCTGTATTTTTCTTTACGAAGATTCACTAGAAGAGGAGAGAACACTGGTGTTAACAAAGAAAAGTAACTCTTTGCTGTCACGGTGAACCTTTTCCCACAGGAACTAAGGGATACTTACATCATCACTGTCCTGGAACAAGTTAGTGTGCAAGTATAATTTTTATAATATAAAGTAACGGAGATTGTGTGAAGTATGTGCATTGTGTTATTACGGTTGATAATGCACTACACTGCATATTAAAGTGTAGCGTTCACCAAATAATGTCAAGGTGACAAAATTACGAAGGAAGGGATTGGCAGGGCATATAGCATGCGTATGGGAGGTTTCAGAATTTATATGCTTTGTATGTCAGAGGAACTGAATGGAAAAAAAAGGAGTTCGCTGACCATTGTTCGGAACTCAATGGAAGAAATTAGTTTGGGGGGCCTAGACATAGATGGAAGATATTAACATCATCTTCCATAAGGTGTGATGTTCTTGATGGGTTTGATCTGGCTCAGGGTGAATGTCTGTGCTCAATGTAATGTGGGAAGCTGCTGTACTTGTTGGGCAACTGCTTGCTTTACAAGAAGGCAACGCTGTCAGCTGGATGACTCAATGAATCGTCCATAAATTTCAGGCAGGGGAGAAGTTTTCTGTCTTCTTCAAAGCATCCAGACAACCTCTGAGGCCAGCCCAGCCTCCTATTGAGTCTGTGCTCAGGGTAAAGTGGCTGGGCCAGGAAGCTAACCACTTATCTCTGTCTAGTGCCAAGGGAAGAATGTGTGGAGCTGTATGTGCTGTACCTCCACACCCCTTTATACCCTCACTATGTGGTGCTTAATGAAACATGGAGGCAGTTTTATCTTATCTGAAGTGTTTTAATGTTAATCAGTTGTGTTGCTCACAGCAGAAACTGTTACGTGAACAATAGGAGGTGGATTACTGAAAATCAAGACAAGATCCGTCCAAACACAACTACGTAACATTTATTACACAGAACTACATGTTTCAACCATTTTAGGTCATCTTCAGGTTCACAGTTTGTTTTTATTCAAAACGTATTTAGGAAAGACTAAAAGTTCATAAAATGCAATTAAAATGTTAAAATTGTTTAGTCAAATCGGGATTTGTGTGGAGCAAAATTCTACAAATATTTTGTACAAACTTCAACTTCTTTTGTTATTACAAGTTGTGACAGCATGTTCGTCAATCAGGTATCTCATTGTAGATTCATCCCATGTTCCAAGTTTCAACTGGGAGTTGTTAAATAGTGTACAGATGGGCAGATTTCTGAATATTGCATTTGTCTCAGCTGTTATGTTGTATCTACATGCTGTGCAGTTTGGCTATAATAATTCACACAGAATGTGTGAAGACTTTAACTGTCGCTTTATTAGTGTCGACGTGTTCTGAATTCCAACTCCTAATCTCAATCCAGCTATTTTCCTTCTTCCAGCCGTTTCTCGGTTTACCTGTTGTACAGTGACAGATGTACTTAACAATATCACCACAGTTAGTTTAATTGCCATTTTGTTATATGTAACACAGTTAGTTTGGCTATTTGCATGATACAACACAATAATTCACCAATTAATTATTGTAATCATTGCCATATTTAGGAGCAAGAATGTCCTAAGTGTCCACTTCTTACTTTATTCTTACGGTAGTTCACGCTCTGTGTCACTGCAACACATCCTTTCACCCATGTTGCTCTTTTCTTGGTCTTCCATCTTCCTTATTGGTGGTATCTTCTCCAGCACTGAGTGTGAAGAAAAGAATGCCAACAAGGGTAGGAGAAAGAAAAAAGAAAACCGAGGTGCAGGATGAACATGACCGAGGTATGTTCTGAGTTCTAGAATGGTGTATAACCTTTAAATGAATTGTCATAAAGACTTCACATTTTTATATTTATGTACACTTCTCACAACTTCAAAAGATATAAACTGAAACTTTGTATAAACACTGTCTATTTGCTTGGGTATAAAATAAGTATAAATAATGATACAGCTCAGCTTAAGTTTGCTAATAGTATTAAATTTAACATCAACAATTTTGGTATTTTAAATACTTATATTATAAGTATGTAAAGTAAAAACAGTATTAAATTTAATGCATAATTTAGAGTCTTTATTTCTGATACCTGGCATTCCTGATGTAGTTATGAACTTGGTACATAATCCGGGCTCCAGTCCTATATCAGAAAAATATACCTTTATTGGTCAGGACAAATTAATTTTTTGACAGCATAGTTTAAAATTTAATTTTTGCATTGCAGTATTAAGTTAAATTGTTCACAATTTAGGTGAAAAGGAATAGAAAGTGAGAAAAATGCAGTATAATGCTTGTGTGTTGGAGCTCACTTTTAGGGCACTACACCCTTCTTGTGCTAATCTCTAATTCAACATGACATTAAGTATAATTTAAAAGAGAAGTTGCAATTTGTGTGCGAGATCTTACGTTCACTGGGTAGTGAATATGAAGATGAAAGTCCTCTGGATTATGGTGCAGTATACTTTAGTTCAGCGGTCACCAACCGGTGGTCCGCGAAAACATTTTGGTGGTCCGTGGAGAAATTTGGACATTATTTATAATTATAATTAAAATTTATAATTATAATATCACACTAATAATTTTGTTATAATTAAACAAGTGCATTTCATATTAATAAAACGGAACTTTTATGATCATTATTTTATAGATGTTGGTACCTTTTTAAAAGAATTCATGTTAGTGGTCCGCTGGATTCACAATTGTGAGTTTGGTGGTCCGTGAGGTCCGAATGGTTAGCGACCGCTGCTTTAGTTGACAGGTAACAGCATTCTGGAGGAACCAGCTGCTTCCAAGTTCAGGGTAAAGGAATGAATTGCACTGGAAAAGTGGGAAATGGTATGGTGGACCTGAGTTTCCTCCATGATTTTTTCCCATGCTTTTCCAGTGGCAACATCACCTGTTTCAGGGCCGCTGTCTCCTACTAGGTCACACAGCACCCAGCTCCTGTCTTTCCTTTTGTATATCATGTTACATGTTTACCACACAGCTTGTTCTAGCCCTCATGAGTGAGGCGCCACCTGTATAAGGTACACGTACCAAATGACAGTATTGTTGGTAGTCTTTATAATTTTTGTTTTTGATGACATCTTATTGTTCTTCATTTTGTACTGAAGAATAGAGGGTGTAATTTCTGAGAAAATGTAACCTAAAACATGTTCTACATATGCCTGCTTATGAAAATTAAATTTGCATCTGTAGCCATCTAGTTGGTAGAGGCAGCAAGTAGGGGAGTGACGCTTTGCAGAACCGTTAGGCAGGAACTTGCGGGATGGGATAGCGGTGTGTGCGGTGTGAGTTGGAATTGCAAGCAGGCAAGTGGGAAAGTGTTGAAAAGGACAGTGGTGACTGTTTGAAAGGCGTAAGCGGAACAGAAGCGTTTATATTCAGAGGCCGCAGACATTAACAAGGAAAGAATTTTTTTGTTTTGATAAACCTAAATTACTGTGTGAACTTCCTCAAAAAATAGTGACTCATACATAAGAGTACAACTAAACCGGGACAAAGTGTTATTTTTTTTATTACAACCACAAACATGATTGGCCTTCACAGCAAAGCACCACGTATATTTGCAGGATAAGAGCTTGTACAACCGACTCAGAGCTAGGACGGTAACACGTCATAACTATTTTTGTTTATCTATAATGCCAAATGTAATGAAATTCAGATCAGTGCTTTTAGCATTGAACAGACATGGACAGACCTGGCCTTCCCGTGATGCAGTCATGTATGTAATTTGTAATGAATTTTGGCGTTTCCTGCCTCGAGAAAGTTTTCCTAACTTGAGAAACTTTGTGCAGAAATATATGCAAGTCTGCAAGTACATACATCTGTGAACAAGCAATGTTGGCTATGAAAGTTATCAAAAACAAGCAGAAATCATTATTCAAGAATGCTAATCTGCAGAATCTCCTTGTTCTGCTTGCAGTAACTAACTTGACACCAGACTTCAACAGCTTAGCTGCAAACAGAGCGCCAAAATTGAGATATGAAAAGACCAGGGTTTTTAAAATGCTAACGAGAAATTTTGTGTAATTTTACCACTAAGAAACTTTTAGTGTGTGCCTGCTATCATTTTGTTGATGTTTGAGTTTTCAGCACAGGTGCCATTATATTTGTAGGTATTAAAATTTAACATTCGTCAAAATTATTAAACAAATGGTTGTAAGAGAAAAGTCATAGAATGTAGAAAGGGAGATTGGAGAGTGATTTTTCTAGTGCTAGGCAGAAATTCTATCAAAAATAGACCTAAATATATCAGTATTACTTATTAGAGAAGCTATGAAGTTCATCATAATCTAATACAAATATGAATAAAATGAATAAAATTTGATTTTTCAATATATTAATATTTTGTTTGAAAACTGTCTGTGACATTTTTGCCAAATCAGTCGTGTCTTAGCGGCCTGTGGTTAAAAAAAAAACAAGGTCACACATAACTGACATAGACCTTTAGAAGAAAATACCAAGTGCCGACATAGACAAGTGAAGATTTTGAGATGACAGATATTAACATTATTATTAATTTGAGTACCGTATTTCCTAGGTTCTAAGAAGCAGCTTTTTAACATTTCTTAAAAAGGGAGACTAACCAAAGTAGCCAATATTATTCCTGTGCATGCTTTGAAAAAAAAGACATTTTCAGAATTTGCTGGGCAAGGTGAATTTATTGTACAAAGGACTGTCGATGTAAAACAATGTTCATTGGCTTAGTCAACGTTCTGGTTTTCAATTTAAGGTCCACCCACATGCTCTGTGCCTACAGAACACATCAGCACAATGTTTGGATGACTCTTACCATTTTCAGTAACATACAGTGTGTGTAAACAGTGGAATTGGCAAGATTAACCACTTCTAAACATCACCTGCCACACCTCTTCATTGCAGTACTTTCAGCACATAAATGTACTGCTCATATTAATGTGAATATAGTACCTTTTTTGGGTTCCCTAATGTAATGCTGGGATGGTTTTTCAGTACTTCAGAGGAAGTGATTTTTCTGGTGTTGTCATACAATGCCAGAAAAGGAAGCAGAGATGTAATAAATATGCTTACTACTTCTTAACGAACTGGCATGGCATTTGATTTTGTTTCAAATTACATACACAGAACTAATTCTAAGATAAAACTTAATACCTCAAAGTTATCAGAAACTTCTGTATATGTAAACTACATTTCTTGTTCCGTTGACTCTCGACTCCTCACGTTTCACAGATATGAATGATGCCGAAGTCACCAGAATGGAGTCACAGGCTGCAGTCATCAAACTGTGTCACAATATTAAAGAACTGAGAATTGTGTAGTTTAGCATATACAGTATATTACCATCACACACATAATACAACAGAATAAAATTATACAGTGCATTCCTTTAACACTCCTTAGCACAGCAGCTGTCATGGGATGTCCTGGAAGATCAGCCTTTCTATAAAGAAGCCATGCTTGGTGCAGCAATTAACTAAAGGCCCTGTGTTATATGTAGATATTGCAGTGTTCCAATGATGATGTCATAAATTAGGTAACCAAGTCAAGTGAACCTGAGGGTGACCAGTTACTAGTCAAAACTTGTTGTTCCCAGTTTATAATGTTGAGTTACCTGTTCAAAAGATATTATTTGTACACTGAGATAACTGGCAATATCACTTTTATTGTGTTGTGTTATGTGTGACAGTCATGCAGTCTCTCTATTTTATCATTTCCTTGAGCATGGCAGTTTTATCGCATAGCAAGTCTGCATCTGCTGGGACTTCCTGTGACAGCTGTTCTACTCAGGATGGCAACTGTGTCACAGTTCATCTTCATCTCTGAAAATGAACTGTAACGTACTTCAAAACATGTTGGACTATTTTTAATATAGACTGTATTAAATAACAGATAGTAAAGAGTGTACATTTGTCGGATCGTGATTTTATGTAATCAAGAAAAATGTATGGTACAAATAACACAACTATGTCTTTTCAACAGACTGTTCAGAATTTACGGGAATGTTTCTTCCATTAGCAATAAGAAACTTTGCCACCTCGATGTATCCATTTTGCCGAGCCCAATCCAGAGGAGTGTTTCCGAAGTTATCCACGGCATTCACATTAGCACCACTGTGAACAAGCAGCTTCGTAGTCTCCATGTGCCCTGCTCTAGCAGCCAGGTGCAGGGGTGTCAGCTTCTCATCTCCTAATGCATCAACAGTGGCCCCTTTGCTAAGCAACAGATGACATATGTCTGTGTAACCATACCATACAGCGTAGTGGAGTGGTGTGAAGCCCTGTCTGTTGGAAACATCAATACTAGCACCATGGCCAACAAGCCAGCGTACTACTTCCAATTGCCCATACAAGGTTGCTTGAAGCAGTGGGGTCCGACCATATTCTTTCTCCTTGAGGTTTAAATTTGCCCCACGATGAACCAGTGCTTGTACAGCCTTCAGGTTTCCTTTCTGAGCAGATCTGACAAGAGACATATACATAATATAGTCAGTATTAATTGCATTACATATCCATCAAGTAATTAGCATGTGAATCGGTTGACTTGCTCTAAGGACATATCACTGGGAAATACCTTGGTGACACCCATTCTTAAACCACGGACACTTTCGCTCCAGTGAGGTGTGCGGCTCATAATGACATGGACTTTGATGTCTGTGCAGCGTTATAAAGTAAAGTAAAGCAAAGCTGTCCCTGTGCACTCATGAAGGAATTTGGGAGGAGCAGATGTATAGCTCCATTCATTCTTGATTTCAGGAGTAGATGAAGTGAGCGGTTGGCTTCATGATCCAGTTGATTTACCCCCAAGAAAGGAACCGCCAGAACCCAAAGAATAGGAGGCTGGGTGTGCCTCTGAGCTGATGTGTGTGTTTTGTTGAAGAGAAAATCTGAATACGTAGTTTACTTACTGAACAACAGAGGCTGTAAAACCAGTACACAATTCTTGGTACAATTCTGAAACATTTAAATTCATTTTACATTGGTGTTTTAAGTATTCTAAGCAATATGTCCTTATTGCATCAATATAGAAATCATGTCTGTGGAGCACATGAGTACAGAAATGTCAGTTATGTGCAGGGGTATTTCTTAAAATGAACTGAACCTTTTAGTTTCTTCAGTCTCAGAAAGTGAAGGAAATGTAGACTCGCAAAATGGAGAATTTTCCTACAAATTAACAGTTGCATTGTCTTAGCCACGGAGGTAAAATGTGGATGTGTGGATTACAAAAACAGGTCTCTGGTACAATATACTGCCTGTGTTCATATGTAAAGAATTTTTTGTTCATACTCAACTTAGTTGCCATCACCATGAAATGAACTTGTCACAGTTCATACTGTGGTTTTAGTAATTTAATTTATTTATTTGTTCATTAAATACAGTGTTAACTTGGCTGACATAGGTTTTACATATTTTGGATGATTAATGTGATTAGGTTACTGCATTTGTTGTGGGTTCAGTTGTCATGAAAGCTTGTCATTTCCCAATTTCGTCTGGTTCACATTCCCCTAAGCTGTTTCACAGTGTCATGTTTCCAGACTACTTACATAGTTTTCACACTGTTGACACCGTGCATCTTCGTCATATTAAATTAAGTTATAAACCAACCGATGCACACTAAAACCACTTTTTAAGTAGCTTTATTATAAAATTGTTATAATTGTACCCCTACACGTGTTTCGATCCTAGGATCATCATCAGGGGGGTTTATTGCTAAAAGCTACAGTCACTTCAACACATGATTTAAAATATTCTATCTGCACTTTGAAACATAAGTTAAAATCTTGTAAAAGGATTCTCTAAAAGTTGTAAAATTATAAAAGCACTGTAGATGGTAGATTGTGGAACTGCTGGCGTGTGGTATTAAAAGCATATGAAATGTTTTTGCATGGAGCGGAGTGTACTACGTGTTATGCGGTGAGGAGTACTATGGTAGTACACCGTAGTACTCCTCACCGCATAACATGTAGTAGCTTTTAGCAATAAACCCCCCTGACGATGATCCTAGGATCGAAACACGTGTAGGGGTACAATTTTAACAATCTTATAATAAAGCTACTTAAAAAGTGGTTTTAGTGTGCATCGGTTGGTTTATAACTTAATTTAATACTTATATAGTTCTTAATTCCTTCAGATGAAAATACTAAGTTGCATGAGGAATGGATACTGCGGTCTCTTTCCCTGGTGTGGGAAGGGATAAAGCGACCAGGGCATTAGACTGAACACCCACCTCCATCTAGTGCAAAGGTTAAGAATGAGTGGAGCTATACCTCCAATCCCCCTGTATACCTTCACGGCATGTATAGGGACAACTTTGCCTTGTGTGAGGAATGGATGTACTGTTTCCTAGATGGAGTAAACAGTTAAGTGAGTGTGATTTACATGTATTGTTACCTTTTTTTACTTGTACAGGTATGGGATCTTTTATCTGGCATCCTGATATATGGAACGCTTCACTAAAAATAACCTGAACTTCTGGTACATGTGCTTCTGTCGCTCTCCTGTCTTCACCAGACATTCCTGGTGATATCTCTTCAGATCATGCCTTGCAGTTAATGTTAGCTAACCCAACTTGCTGGACCAGTGATTGAGATTAGCTCGGTCTAAGGGACACATCTGAGTAGGTGTCTCCCCTCCCTTCAGCTGAAGACGGAAGAAGAACCAGCTTCCGAAACGTTGTGATTTTATATTTTAATATTTTATCTGGGCGATGGACAAAGTCCAGAAGACAATTGGTTCTCAGCATTTTTATTGTAACTTTCAAACGTGTTAGTAGATTTGAGGTAGGGTGCTTCATTACAGAAAACCCCAGTACCCAAAAAGTCCCAAGTGCCAAGCATTCTGGATAGAAGGTCCCATAACTGTATTCTTTTTGGTTCCAGTGTTATGTGATGTGTCTTGTGTAATGAGCACTGCTTCCTTGTACTTGAAAACAGGGCAAGCTGGTCAGGCAGCAGCACTTATGACATGTATTAAGAAGGTACTCTGTTGGACCCTTGACCAGGACACCAACTGCTCTAACCTTTCTCAGCTCTGCCAGGCAGTACCTTAAATTAGATCAAGACTTGTTAGTTTGATGTGCTTTCCACATCATGATCATCATCCAGTCATCTGACACTGTGGAGTCTTGTGGGTGGTAACACAGTGTGATCTTCTGGGTGGTTACCAAAACTGAAGAGGAACATGCTACATCCTGTCTCGGTTGGAGGCAGTAGGTGGCCATGCACAGAAGATTTTCTGACAGTTTAGGTTAGAATCTGTGAACATAACTCTGTGTGTGTGTGTGTGTGTGTGTCTGTCTGTCTGGGTCTGGACTCGCGTCTTCCGGGATGTTACACCATGTTGACTACGGATGGAGGCCGTGTGCTCCTCACAACATAGTAGCCGTTTTCCAGTCGATACGGCATCACATCCCAGCAGACAGTCTACATCAACATTGCTCTGAGAATCTCCAGTCACACTGTCTGGTTCCTGAGACATAAACAGAGAGATTTAACTGGCCCTGTCTGTGCGCGTGTGCACACGCCACTTCAGAATGGATTAGAACTGTGATGGTTTGATGTCAAGCAGTGTTGTTAGTGTGTTGTTATTTGTTTTATACTCTCAGTTTATTTCGACACAGTGAAATCAAGTTCCTCGAGAACACTGATAATCATCTACCAGACAGTCGCCGGCTACAGCAAGAGGAACAGCCTTGTCATCGTAATTTGACGTGTCATTTTTAATTCTAGTGAGTTGCCCACCTGTGCAGGGCGGTATTGCCCTTCTTGTCCCGGCAATTGACATCCAGCTCGGCGTTATACTGTCGTTCTGTGTCCAGATCTTGCACCAGCTCTGCGTTCCGATGCTTCTCCTTCCGTATTTCAGCAGCAAGTTCCAGACCGTACTCCTTTTGACTAGCGAGATCTCGGAAAACTTCCAAGCAGCTGTTTTTCTCACTCTGCAGCTCGTCTGTAATCTTCCTGATGTGTCCTCTTTCCTGCTGTAGCTTTCCTTCTAGCTGCAGCTTCACTTTCTTATAGTTATCCACATTTCTCTCCAGTTCCTGTAACTTATGCCTCTGGTGTTCCAGTGTGTTCTTCAGGCCTGAGACCTCCTTCCTGGCGTTACTTAGCAGCTGGTCCAGTTCCTGTATGCGCATGGAGCGATCTGTGGCTTCGGCCGCCTTTGACGCTTTGTCATGTGTGCTGCCCGGTTCAGTGCTTAGCGTTTCTTCTGCCCTGTGTTGTAAGAAGTGCTTTTCCAGTTTGTCACAGATTTCCCAGTTGGCGCCGTCTAGTGTTGCACCCTGACATTCCTGCATTAATTGTAAGACCTGCATCAGTAAGAGATGTGATGGCAGCATGGCTGTCTCCGGAGCTAAGACAATCGACATCTCACTCGCCATCTGTAACAGAATGATGGTGGCCGTGCATTTGTTTATTTTTGGCCGGTGAAGAATGTAGCCGAGCTGGCTGACGGGCCTGCTGTACACGTGCGGAAACAAGGGTAGGGCGTTTGTTTCGTTTCGTGCGCAAATCCACTATCGCTGTCACTGTATAAGTGACTCGCTCTTAGCCTTCCGTTTAAAAATTTCACCGGCCAGGAACTAACGCCCTATATGACATTTAGTGATGTCATATAGGGCGTTTGTTACAAAGTAAAACAAATTAGAAAATGTGCATGTATCGTAACTATTGTATCACGCTCTCTCTTGTAAGAACCCTAGCAACAACGCTACAATCGATGTTTATTTCCTATTACGCTGATTGTAGTACTGTTGTTAGGATACGGAGGAAACAGACCGAGTCTTAGATTTCCATTTCTGGCACACAGAATATAAGCTATAAATAGCGGAGTTTTATCTTCTTAACTTGCGTTGGGGTCCAGAAAGTGATACGAACCGGGCATGCGCAGAGCAGGCGGTGCAAGAATGCTTATGCTCACAAAAACGCGGGTAGGTATGCATGCTAAGTGGTCATTAACTGAGGTGACTCGACAGTTTGTTAAACTCTCCAATAATAAATCTCTCGAATATCCGTTCAGAGGTTCTCGAATTGCGTGTGTGGAATACGGACAGAGTTTAGTGTGTGCCGCGCGTGAATGCGAATGCGTCTAAAGACACCTTGTGTGGAGATCATGTCTGTCTGTCTGTCGGGTACCCCGTATCAGCACCTAAATCATTGTCCAGCTTTCTTAAAATGCGATATGGAATAATATTACTAAATATTGCTGTAAATCCGACTTTGGGCTATAGTGACTGAAGTCAACTTTTACTCTAATCGTAAATGGACTTCTTCACAAATATGCGTGCACAGTGAGTTCAAATGAAAACAGAATCCACACGCACAGCAAGTCTAATGGCCTTACACTCGCGGGCTCTTGTGAATGCGGTAATGAACCTTCGTGTTCCGTAAAACGTGGGGAATTTCTTGACTAGTTGACGACCTGTTAGCTTCTCAAGAAGGACTCTGCTCCATGTAGTTAGTTAGTTATAGTTCCTTTGCAGTGTGACTTCCGTTTTCCCTTAAAGTCTCCAGTGTTAATCCTCGGCATTACATCCGACAGTGTTGGCGAATGACATTGCAATCTGATAAATCCGATGACACAGCTACTGTTGGTAATGGAGCGACGGGAAGTTGAGGGTCGCGAAGGTTACGTCGCTGCTGTAAGACTGCTGACGACACAAATGTCGCAGTTGGAATTCGCTTTCGTTAGCAGTTACTGACATTTGAGATAAGTTAATCTTCATTTGATTATTACGTTCGAAATACGAACGTGTATCAGATTCAGAAAATCGTGAATGTGCAGTCCTCGCCGTTGTATTTGATAATCAAACGAACTTTACGTAATAAATAACAAATCATCAATAATTATTGTTATGTTGCCTGACCTGTTTCGACTGGAACCATCGTCAAGGAATATGGGTCATCTCAGACACGCTCGTGAAATTTTCAAGCGTACAACGCTAGGAATTGCACATTTGGTGGACGAAACCAAGTAAATACCGTGCCCTTGTTACCTTGTTTCGTATGGGTGTGAAACTTGGTCTGTCACATTAAAGAAACGAGCATAGGTCGAAGGTATTTGAGAAAATGGTGCTGAGGAAGATATTTGGGCCTAAGCAGGAGGAGTTAAGAGGGAACTAGAGAATTTAATAGAGAAGACTTCATAACGAGGAGCTTCACGATCTGTACTCGCCAAATATTATTCGGGTGATCAAATCAAGAAGAATGAGATTGGCAAGGCATGTGGCACGTAAGGGGGAGAAGAGATTCATACAGGGTTTTGGTCGGGAAACCTGAAGGGAAGAGACTACTTGGTGCGCCTATGCTTAGACGGGAGGATAATATTAAAATGGATCTGAAAAGTAGGATGGAATGGCGGTGGACTGGTTTGATCTGGCTGAGGATAGAAAAAAAGCGGCGGGCTTTTGTAAGCGCGGTATTGAACTTTCGGGTTCCAGAAAATGCGAGGAAGTTCTAGCTGAGGAACTGTCCGTTTCTCTAAAGGGACTCTGGTGCATTAACGTGCCGGTGTACGGAGTCTGCCTTAAAGCGAGACGAGTGCACTTTGTCACTGTCAACAGCACTTATACACCGCGAAATAAAGGAATGTCTAGCAAACTCATAGCTCAGCGGCACTGACACGAAGAGGATGGAGGGCAGGCGCCCTCCCAGAATTTTTCATTGGTGGGGGCTGACCCAGAGGCTATATATAAGTTTATATTTGACTTTAAAACTATGCTACAAAAATACCATAAATATCACTGTAACATAACATTGTTTGCAGCGGCATGTATATATACATGTAAATATAACTACATGTTTCATTACTCATTCACCTAATTTAAATCACAGGGCTAACGTTCTTGGTTTAAAACGTTTCACAATTTAGTTTTCAATATTGCACTGTTAGACATCGGCCGATTTCAGTGGCTGATTTCGTCTGAAGGGTAAATCACGTAGAATGTTTTACATCATCGTTTCTACAAAATCTTTTTCTTTTTTAAAATTTCGATTTGGGGGGGGGGGGGTTGCAGCCTGGCAGCTCCCATTTGGGTGCGCACCTGGTGGTAGACACCACTTGTTACTAGCAAGTTACAATTCATGTAACTCTGGCACCAGTTACCGAAAAGATTGTTACTGGCAAGTAACAGTTGACGTAACTCCGGAACCAGTGAAAAGATACATTACTGGCACGTAACAGTTGACGTAACTCTAAAACTAGTTAGCGAAAAGATTCGTTACTGGCAAGTAACAGGTGACGTAACTCCGGAACCAGTTAGGGAAAAGATTCGTTACTGGCAAGTAACAGTTGTAACTCCGGAACCAGTGAAAAGATTCATTACTGGCACGTAACAGTTGACGTAACTCTAAAACTAGTTAGCGAAAAGATTCGTTACTGGCACGTAACAGTTGACGTAACTCTAAAACTGGTTAGCGAAAAGATTCGTTACTGGCAAGTAACAGGTGACGTAACTCCGGAACCAGTTAGGGAAAAGATTCGTTACTGGCAAGTAACAGTTGTAACTCCGGAACCATTTAGCGAAAAAATTCGTTAGTGGCAAGTAACAGTTTACGTAACTCTAGAACTAGTTAGCGAAAAGATTCGTTAGTGGCAAGTAACAGTTGATGTAATTCCGGCACCAGTTAGCGAAAAGATTCGTCTTTGCTGCCTGAGAGAGACTCAGCACTCATACGAAACCATCGTACGACTACACATTCCTTTCAACTCACCTGGTAGTTGCAAGTGACGTCACGGTTACCTGAACACAGCTGCCTGCCTCTCGACTCTTTGCGAAAGACTAACGCATGCATCATCCAGTGCGTCGCGAACACGGGTCAGCACTAGGTCAGGACGCTGATAGCGCGGATGGGCCATCGCACCAGCTGTCGGCCTCAGTTGCAGTCGCTGGCATGTGACGACGTATCCTGCTGCTGGGGTCAGTCCTCCCACACGAAGCTGTCCACAGGATGGGTCATGTACAGGTTACATAAGCTGTACTAGGAGCCGTTCATATGCCATAACCAATGTTTACGTAGTAAATACTCGTCTATGTAGTAAATACGTGTTTAAGTACTCGTGTATTTTACAGAATTAAGTCGTCCGGAAGACGTTGGAAAAGATGGAATGTGTGAGTTTGGAACAGGCTTGTTGGCTATACCATTAATTGAAGAAGAAAAAGGAAGAAGAACGCGGTTATGATTATGTTTATGTTTATGAGGTGGTGCGTGCGATACACAGCTCTGTGCTGTACAGTTGCTCCATATGGGCCTATCAGAGGTCAGGCACTTTATCTGAGTACAACTTCGCAAAACGAGGTTCATTGTTCCTTAATATTGGCACAAAAACTACATTGAGACGCGCTTTCTGAAAATGGGCGCGAGTCACTGAAACCGAATTTACAGGATACACAAAAAATCAGCCAGTGACTCAAGCCTTTTGCGAAAGGAACCGTACGAATACCAGCAGATGTCTTTAATAGACGACTGCTGGACACGTGCCATCTGCGTCAGTGGTGGTTACAGCGCGACTGGCGCTCGTAACTGTCGCAGGTTGCTTGTAAAAGTAATATTAACATCTTTTTTTATATATTAGTCTCACCGTGTATTTTTTACAATTCACTGTTTAAAACACCAACACAATGCACTTCACTTTCACCTTATTATGTATTAATCAACCCCTACACATGTTTCGGTCGTATATAAGACCATCTTCAGGGGGTTCATAAACTACGTTGATTACACATCCAATATTACGTCTGCCATTACACTTGTGCAGTCTCTTTGTATATAAGTTACAGTTACTTACAAAGTCACACTTTAAAACATATATAAAAACACAGAGTATAAAATCCTTAAAAATTCGTCAAAAACGAAGGGGCCGCGATAGCTCAGTCGGTATAGCGACTCGCTACGGACTTGACGGTCCGGGGATCGAATCCCGGTGGGGGCGAGATTTGCAGCACCCGTCCAGACCGGCCCTGGGGCCTACCCAGCCTCCTATACAATGGGTACCGGGTCTCTTTCCCGGGGTAAAGCGGCCGGGGCGTGGTGTTGACCACCCACCCCCAACTAGCGCCGGGGCCTTCATGGCCTGTTATAGGGAAAACTTTACTTTTACATGCACACGAAGCGGACAGTAAACGGCGTTTTAGAAGATTATCTGAATAAAAGAGACTCATAACTAATTGAAAGTAACCTATTTTAGTTGGATAAACAGAAATATGAAGCCATAAAATAAGGAAAAATTTGTTTCATTTTATTAATGCATTAGTGCATTCCTCAACAAGCAGTATTTCCTTGTGTCGCTAACATTTTCTCAAGCAGTGAGCAATGTTGCTACCGTACGTGTGACTTGAATAAAAACATGGCTCTAGCGTGAGGCGCCACCTAAAGTGCGCCCCCCCCCCCCCCCCAAGCCCGTCTAGCTACTACACCTCTCATATATTTGACAGGCGTCACTTTTTGATGTGAATAAACAAAAATGTGAATATCTAAAAATGACTTGCTCTTATACTTTTCAGAATAAAAGATGCAATTGCAGGTCAGAGACAGAGGGACGGACAGACAGACATGGTTTCCACATCAGTATTTTTTATTTCGTAAAGAACGCCTAAAAATAAATACAAACATCCACGCACAAAGTGATAGGCAACACAGTACCGAGAATACAGCACAAATCCTAGCTACGCACTTTTTTTTTCTATGGCTCGACAGCCCCTAGGGGGCCTAGGCCTCCTCATTATCGAGGCTTCATGCTCACACACTTTTTAGACACACCACACTCGGTAGGACTCCTCTGGACGAGTGATCAGCCCGTCGCAGAGACCTCTACCTGACAACACACAACACTCACAACAGACATCCATGGTCTAGACGGGATACGAACCCACAATCCCAGCAAGCGAACGGCCGCAGACCCACGCCTTAGACCGCACGGCCACTGGGATCGGCAGCCACGCACTTCCGTCAGAAAAACGCATTAAATAGAAATCAGTATGCTCCTGTACTCGTGGGCTATGTTCTATGCAAAACTCGTGAGGCGGTCCTTGCCGAACGGGGAGAGGGGGGGGGGGGGGTGGTGGCACATACGTCAACTCCACAAATAGTAGAGTTTTCCTTGAGAACCTAACAGTCGTTTGGGTCAAGTCAAGACAAGAAATTCGGCGGCTTCCTTAGAACAGACTAACACAAAAGCAAATGCCGTTGATGTGTTAATCCCCTCTGATTCATGGTTGATCCTATCCTTATCGGTGCGTTATAAAATTCATTTCTGCTTTTATGTAAATCGCCTTACATTTACACTGTACGAAGGATCGGTAATTTTCCTTTCTCTCTCTCTCTATCTCTCTCTCTCTCTCTCTCTCTCTCGTAGAAATTCAAACATCCGCCATACCCGCAGCACCCAGAATGCAGTTGTAAATCTCGATGTTAATTGGGTACAGATGTATGACGTCATATTCTACATTTCTGCCATCTGTACCACGATCTCAACGCATAATCCGATATAGCAGTGCTTCTGTAGGGCAACATGAAAACCAACGTAGTGTGACGTCGCTGGCATGGTCGGTAAGATGGTTGACTATATTGCACATCACTCCCCCCACAATTCACACTCAAAATCTAACACCCCGCTTCCCCCCCCCCCGCCCACCAAAAAAACCGGGTCAGAAATTTTAAATTGGGAAAGTTAATCAATTTTACGTTGTTTATAAACATTGTTTGTGACCTCAAATTATTTCAAAGCACTGTATACAGAGTGTAACGGATAAGACGCAACCCAAAGAGCGGACGCGTATAAATACAGGGCATACACAAAAGAATGGTTCGGTTTTAATAGTGAACACTATTAAAACCGCACCATTCTTTTGTGTATACCCTGTACTGAAACAAGCATATAAGAAGCTCCTCTCCGTCCGTCCCCTTCCCCCGCTACAACATTGCCATGCTTCTGGTTTGTTGGCTGCCAGTTGCGCGGTAATTCTATAATCGACAACATGATTTTTTCTGAAGAAGAACGTGTGTTTGTTCTTGAATATTATTTTGGTAATAGATATTTTGCTACAGTTCGTGAAGCATTTCGCTGTATGCGTACTAATAAAGAGTTCCAAATAACAACTATATTCGGTCTAGCGGGGGGAAAAAATTGCGGAAACAGGGAGTGTTTGGGACAGACAACATGCTATGCCTGTGACATTTCTAACACACGATACGGTACGAATTGTTGACGAAACGCTAACGCGGTCGCGACGCAAGTCTTTAAAAGATTGTTATGGGAAACTGGTGTATCTACCACAAGTCGTTGAGTAACCAAACGTCTAAAATTATGGCCATTTCGTTGCCAATTAGTGCATCAGCTTCAAGTCCATGATACAGCTGCAAGACTTCAGTAGTGCCTTTGGTTTCGTGGTTTTGTGGGTGAAGGGATTTATGTGTTCGACAATTTGTTATTTACGGACGAAGCATAGTTCCACTTCAGTGGATACGTTAATATTCAAAACACTAGAATATGGAGTGCTGCACTACATGAAAATCTTCTGCATTCGTCCAGGTGCGCAGCGTCTCGAAAACGAATTGTGGAACCACTGTGTCTTCTTCGATGATCGCATTTTCGGTCGTGGCCTTTGGACACCACGATCTCCAGACCTCACGCCACCTGACTTCAGTCTGTGGGAATTTCTTAAAGAAAGAGTCTACAGTCATAACCCAAGAAGCCTGGAAGACTTTAAACATACTCGTAACATTGATCAGGCTGTTTCTGTTAGGGGCGGCCATTGTGATGACTGCCCCGGGCTAATAAAAAAGCTAGCTACGCCCCTCTAGTGTTAGACATATACTTTGAATTGATTTTTTACTCGTGGATTCCATAATTTCATATTGAACATTATGTCAATATGTACGCCATTTTTATGTGATTATGTAAGTAAACATGCGGTATGTCACTTGTTCTATATTGAACTCCCTAATAATGGCCCAAAAGTGCCTAACATGTTAGGGATTTAATAAAATAGATGGGGGATCCCAACGTTGGAGTATGCGGTGAAAATGTAGCACTGTAATAGTTCATAAATTATTGGACACAAGCACGGCCATCTCTGTTCAATAAATAACGATAGGAGGCCAAAAATCAAGTGGTCGTAACTGGAATTAGTAACTGTATTGTCGCCATTTGTCAATGCCTTTAGCCCGAATTAGACAAGGCCACGAACAATGGAGAAATCTTGGATGAAAATACTATAGATACTCATTATTAATCGGCTGAAACTCTATGACACGGGCTTCGAACTTAAAGGAGGGGGCAAAATTGAGTGATGTGCTGTGCTGTTACTCGCTACAGTAGCGATGGATTGAGAATATGCTTTTTGAAGATGCAGTCGTAAAAACGAACATTTGTAAAGGTGGTCAAGGCTACTGATTCATATTTACTTCCGCTTTATTTTCGCATTGCATTACCGTGAGCGGAGGGCACAGACGTCACTCTGTGGCTCCGTTTGTGTCGTCAGCGCTCGGCGAAGTAGATATCCGTGAGCTGGTAGCCGTGCAGCTGTTATTTTCGTAAGAAATAGGTGTGTGTGTAGGGACCAGAATAATCATGAACTGTCAGGTCAATTGTTTCATTTGTTGCTGATAACATCGATTTCGAGTATACGGAAATTGGGATTTCTACAGTTATTCTGGATTTTGCTACCTGTTTGTCAAGAAGGTGCAGAAATATAATTACGCCTTCCGTGAAGAGAGAGTGGATAGAGTAATTAAGTGACTGCGTAATCAGGTAAGTATTCCGTTATGAGGTGTTTTTGGATTATTTAGGAGGTTGGTGAATGTGCGCGTTTCAGAGGAACACTTATGGCATGAACATAAACGGTAGAAACAATGAAAAGACAAAGTGAACTTTTTGTTAAAATGATATATTAAAGGCTGTAAACGAGGACCTCAATTTAAACGTTTGCAGATACACGCGATTTATGTTCCACATGGACAGATGGAAAGGTATTTCTTTTTGGTTTGTGATAAGAAAGGAATAATGGAGAAGTAACGATTCGAAGTGTACATCAGCATTTTAAGGAATGAAAGGTTATATATATATAGATTGTTATATATATGCACAAGGTTATGGTAAGGTCTTTGTGGGGAAACTTGGCAAGACGAAATTAATAGTGCTTGGTCCAGTTGTACTATGGGTTGTCTATGGGATTTGGTGCAGCATTATAATCTTTTTTTCTTAATTGTTTTGATCTTTGGTATCAGTCAGTAGACCCATGGTCATTGATTATGTATTATGGAGGTCTCCCATGGCACATGTAAACAGGTAACACAGTTCAGCACCATTTGTCAGGTTTTGAGTCACATAATTTTTGTTTGTCAAATGTGTGAGTATATTAGCAACTATAACAAGTTATTATATGTGGATACCTTAGCATGATATTTTTGTTTACTTTGTAAAAACTGTCACCAAAGGAAGTGAACTTAGCTGCATAAATGAAATGTTATTGAAGATTAATTTTGTTCACAGAACGATTCGCTCCATAACATATTTTGAATGTCAGAGGATTAAATTTTCCTAATTTGAGTTTGTTACGTGTTAGTCTGAAGTGGCAAGTTCAGATCTCATTATCCACGTTCTTTTTTGAGTGGATAATAGATGGTTTCATAGGAGTACCTGTTGGTATTGTTAATAATCAGTATGAGTGTGTATAACAGGTAGGTTTCACAGCACTCAGCTTATGTGTTAGTGGTAGCTTTCTCGTTTGTTCTGTGGCTGCATATAAGGTGCGTAATAACATGTACTTCAACTAGAGTGTGATTTGTATTGTGAAAGGAAAACACCTGGCATTAATTTTCATAGCGTATTTTGGAAATTTGCATTTTGTACACAGTTTGTGTATATAATGGGGTTTAAGATAGGTTGATTATTTATTTTTTCATCCTTGTAGCCAAAAAGATTGGAAAGAGATGTTTAGTATTTATGATGTATAAAGTTACAGAAAGTATTTGAATCCTGTAACACTGGCACATAATGTTTTTACTGCTGTTGACTCGTAGTAAAGTGAAATAACTGGTCATGTAATTTGGAATTTTTTTTGTAAGCAGCAAATGTTTTTGGATGGCCTAAATATGTGAACCAGTGCTGTAAACTGAGTTTGGTGTGTACCTACTTATTTAAAATTAACCAAATGTAGCTGCTGCAGCAATAATTATTAGTATTACGTAGATACACCTTGTGATCCATATTTACACATCACCAAATTTGATCTGAAAGTGTTGATATAGTTACAGAATCAAAATTAAAGGTTTTTTTTTTTGTCTGCCATTTTTTATATTTATATGACTTAGACAGGTGCATGTGGAAAATGATTATATGCAACATTCACCCATTTCTGCCTCTTAACTTTGTTGGTAAGGTAACACTGTAAATGAGTGAAGTTACACTGAAGCTGCACAAACTATTCGTGTACAAGGTGCTGGTGACTTGCTATTAACAGATGGACAACAACCTTCCACAGGCAGTTATTTTGGCAAGGAGCCCAGCATGCAAACTGGGCAGTAGTCTGTACACTGGCAGTGAGAGGAAGTCTGAAATTTGGTGTGGAGATGACAGTTATGCAGTCTTCTGCTGGGGGCAAATTTGCTGTTATTTTTAACACACTAAGAGTTGTAAAAAGTACACTTTTTTTTTCGTGTCTTGTTGCATAGAAATATTTACAGTGAAGCCATAGCAAAAGATGGAAATTTCCTTCTTGCTCGTGACATGTCATCAAGAAGAAACAACACATAAGAAGTAGGTCAGTGTAAAGCTTGTAAAGCAATCCCTGTACAGGTCCTTAGGGCTGCATGAGGTTGAGGCTCACAGAATTTCTAGACAATCAGCACATGACGGTGGCAAGGTTGTCAGCCAAGTAGGTCAGTGTGCTGAGGACATATATGTTGGTGAGAGGAAGTCCATTGTATACACGTACATATGTAATGTGGCAGTGTGAAAAGTCACATTCAACAGTAACTAACATTTTATTCAATTTTATCAATTTGCATGTCATTTGAGAACTTAAAAGACCTAGATGTATATGCCTAGCGCTGAATTGTAATAGTTCGCAATTCACATTTATAAATGTCCTATATACGCAAGTGGCTACTGGCTACAGCTGTCCAAGACAGAAGTAAAGTATCTTACCACGTGCTGTATACGTTTCTTTAATGCTACTGGTAATTTTGTTGCACATCGAGCAGTATCGATTTTACTGATAGACAAGTTGAATGCTGCAGACAGCTTCTTTCAGACCACACAATTTTGTATGAATTGTCATTGTTTACAGCTTGCCTTTGTATTGTATGTGTAAAGTGTAATGCCTTGTATTTATTCTTTATTTAATAGTGCTGTCAGTTGGTTAGACTTTGTAGTGTCATGCTCTGTCAGTAGCCCAGACTTTGTAGTGTCATGCTCTGTCAGTAGCCCAGACTTTGTAGTGTCATGCTCTGTCAGTAGCCCAGACTTTGTAGTGTCATGCTCTGTCAGTAGCCGAGACTTTGTAGTGTCATGCTCTGTCAGTAGCCGAGACTTTGTAGTGTCATGCTCTGTCAGTAGCCCAGACTTTGTAGTGTCATGCTCTGTCAGTAGCCCAGACTTTGTAGTGTCATGCTCTGTCAGTAGCCCAGACTTTGTAGTGTCATGCTCTGTCAGTAGCCCAGACTTTATAGTGTTCATGCTCTGTCAGTAGCCCAGACTTTGTAGTGTCATGCTCTGTCAGTAGCCCAGACTTTGTAGTGTCATGCTCTGTCAGTAGCCCAGACTTTGTAGTGCCATGCTCTGTCAGTAGCCCAGACTTTGTAGTGTCATGCTCTGTCAGTAGCCCAGACTTTGTAGTGTCATGCTCTGTCAGTAGCCCAGACTTTATAGTGTTCATGCTCTGTCAGTAGCCCAGACTTTATAGTGTCATGCTCTGTCAGTAGCCCAGGCTATGTAGTGTCATGCTCTGTCAGTAGCCCAGGCTATGTAGTGTCATACATACACACACAAACATTCCATTGATCTGTCAGTCTGCCATGTTGCATTTGGATGTGAAACAAGCCATAACACTATAAAGACATGATATAAAAACAATCACTAGTCCTATATCAAAACAAGTGGACAAAATATACAATGTTTATAATGCCTTCCTTATAGAACTATCATCAGTCTTTATTTTATGTTGATAATTTAAATATTCGCTAGTGGAATAAAAGGATTCAACAATTGAAAACCTACTTTTTTATGTAAATTGTTCATTTAGTGCTGGTTTTTTTTTTATATATAGGACAGTTACTGTGCCACATAGCTGCACATGTTAGGTGAAATGTATAGAATTGTTCATTTAATGCTTGTTTTTTTGATATATGTCAAAAATTAAAAACCTTTTCAGAAATGATGTAAAGTGCTTGTTGTCCTTTACTAATTCTGCAATAGCTGCTGGTAATGTATTAGAAATCTTTATGCTCACATAATACATGCCCTTCTGATATGATGCAAAATTTGCTATTGGTCTGTGTAATTGCACTTTATTTCTTGCACTGATATTGTGCACCGAAAAGTAAAAAGTGAAATATTGTAAATTATGTATCAAAAGTAG
This sequence comes from Reticulitermes speratus, assembly GCA_021186555.1. Taxonomy (NCBI): domain Eukaryota; kingdom Metazoa; phylum Arthropoda; class Insecta; order Blattodea; family Rhinotermitidae; genus Reticulitermes; species Reticulitermes speratus. The sequence goes on from JAJKFL010000001.1 coordinate 1,768,266, forward strand.
TACTGTATATATTGAGAAGGTAGAGTCATTATTTCCAATGCTTTTAGTAAAGATTTGCATGTAGTTCTGGATTTAGTTCCTGTCATAATTTTCACAACTTTCTTTTGTGACTGAAAGACTTGTTAGCTATGTCTTCTGCTCTTAGTAGCGCAGACTATGTAGTGTCATGCTGTCAGTAGACCAGACTGTGTAGTGCCATGCTGTCAGTAGCCCAGATTGTGTAGTGTCATGCTGTTAGTAGGCCAGATTGTGTAGTGTCATGCTGTCAGTAGCCCAGCCTGTGTAGTGTCATGCTGTTAGTAGGCCAGATTGTGTAGTGTCATGCTGTCAGTAGACCAGACTGTGTAGTGCCGTGCTGTCAGTAGCCCAGATTGTGTAGTGTCCATGCTGTTAGTAGGCCAGATTGTGTAGTGTCATGCTGTCAGTAGCCCAGACTGTGTAGTGTCATGCTGTTAGTAGGCCAGATTGTGTAGTGTCATGCTGTTAGTAGGCCAGATTGTGTAGTGTCATGCTGTCAGTAGCCCAGACTGTGTAGTGTCATGCTGTCAGTAGCCCAGACTGTGTAGTGTCATGCTGTCAGTAGCCCAGATTGTGTAGTGTCATGCTGTTAGTAGGCCAGATTGTGTAGTGTCATGCTGTCAGTAGCCCAGATTGTGTAGTGTCATGCTGTTAGTAGGCCAGATTGTGTATGTCATGCTGTCAGTAGCCCAGATTGTGTAATGTCATGCTGTTAGTAGCCCAGACTATGTGTGTTATGCTGTCAGTAGCCCAGACTATGTAGTGTCATGCTGTCAGTAGCCCAGACTATGTAGTGTTATGCTGTCAGTAGCCCAGACTATGTAGTGTCATGCTGTCAGTAGCCCAGACTGTGTAGTGTTATGCTGTCAGTAGCCAAGACTGTGTAGTGCCATGCTGTCAGTAGCCCAGACTGTGTAGTGTCAAGTAAATAGAATGACCAGTGAATAATGAATTCAAGAGGATGTGGAAGGAAATGATGGTGGCCTGTGTTTGGTGTCTGCTGAATATAGAGCATGAGAGCTACCCTCAGTTATTACAGTTGGTAAAGTGTCATGGAAGACCTGTAGTTACATTTGTTATATATATCATGGTAAGACTTTACTCATATATCTGTAACCTGATGCCTGTTATCATGCGTAATATTTTATTGTGATGAAAGTGCATTTTTCCTTGTATGATTTTATCAGCCTACCCTTATATGAGGCTCATTCTGTATGCAGTGTATTGTAAACCAATTCATCTAGTGGTAGAGGTTAACCTTTTGGTGCCAACATTAAATGCTGTCACCTTAACCTGACGGTAGGCATTTTGAGTGTCACACTGCTTGATGGGCATACCTGACATAGAGGATTAACCTTTAGGAGACAGATTTAAATACCAGTTGTATCTCTTGATTGCCTGAGTTTTTCTGTGTAAATTGCTACCAAGTAAAGACATGGAGACAAGCATATGGCATGCTAGGTCATTTGCCAGTACCTTTTAGAGTCCAGCGTATGTTCTGATAGGATGATAAAGGTTAGTGTGTGAACAGAGAAAGGAGGTTCATATCTGAGAAGAAGAATGCTTGTATTTTCCTGGGGTCATGAAAAGTGTGTTTGTAATTGCTTATATACAGTCAGAGTTAAAATCTTGGCCCAAAGGCTGGCCATACTACTTGATGTTTATCCAAAGGCTGGCAATCCTGCCTGTTGTGTTTGTAGTTTTTCTCATTCTCTCCATGCATATGCCGGAATAATGCCCAATGTTTTCAAGCACAGTGGTAACTATATGTACTGCTTGTTTTAACATTCAGAACTTTACATTTTGCAGATGCAGTGTGTTGTATATGATTCCCGTAATAAATACTGCCTGTTCCATAAACAGCAATAACTGGTTGTTCTTTGTAGTGGTGATGCAGTGTGTTTACTGCAAGGTGTAACATTTTTTAAATATTAGTTAGATGGACATCAGGTTTAAAGGTTAAATTATTTCATGACTGCTTCCACGTTTATCAGAATTTATTTTCAGTTATTCTGCCATTGTGTGATACATATCCTGTATAACTGACGATGTTGTTGAGTAAACCGAGAAACAAAGTGTATGTAATATGGAGCCAGTTGGAAGCCCTTTTATTATTCTTTCATTTCAGTTGTTGATGATACTGTGATGGGTGATTCTGTCGAGAGTGATTCAAGCTTTTGTGATCTGGAAATGGAGCAGCCAGCGCTGCCTGTGTTTCCAGACTCATCAAAACAATGTGTTGAAGTATGGAATCATAAACTCAACAGTGGAGTGCTGTCATGCACACACTTTAAGGAGCACTGGCGAATCTGGGTCCCTAAAATTTATAGCCCTGAACCTAATAGAAGTTGCCTTGATTGGAGTTTTGATGAATCCAAAGCACAGGAGGTTTTGTTTGATACTCTGGAACAGTTCATTTTTAATGGCGATCCACAAGAGGTTATAACAAAACTGAGCCAACTGGATAGTCCACCATCAGTCTGTGGACGAGTATTCAAAATGGGAGAACCAACGTACAGTTGCCGTGAATGTGGTATGGACTCCACATGTGTCCTCTGTGTTGACTGTTTCAAGCAATCTGCTCATCGTCATCATAAGTACAAGATGGGTGAGTCAGGTTGCTAATTAACTTTGTGCGTTCTTCTTGAGAAATTAGTATAATCCCAATCTTTCGTGGAACCCAAAGATTTATTTCTGTGCATGATTTGAAGTTTTCACTGTGCTGTTGATGAAGGTTGAAGTCATCTGGGATGTGACTCTTCTCTGACTACCCTGAAGATGGAGGAAGTGCATTTCTCTGAAATATTGGTAACTAATTACCAGTTCACATGGTGTCACATTCCTTAAGACTTGAAACTTCATATATTTTCATGTTTATAAGACCGTACCATGACACGTTAACATCTACCACTTGAATCCAGTCCCCACTCTTAAGTTACATTTTAATATTATCTTTCCATCTGTGAATAAGTTTTCCAATTGGTTTGTTCCCTTCAGGTTTTCTGAGTAAAGGTTGGATACATGTTTCTCATCTCCATCAGCATAACACAATTTTGGCTACAAAAAGTTTGTTATCTTCAAGTTTTGAATGAATGATGCAGCAAAATGTGTAGCAGACTTCTTTTTCTTGGGCTGTTACGTGTTTCAACAACTAGTATTTGTGCATACATATAGAATAGGAAGCATTAGTGTTCTGTGTGTATGGTTTTACAGTCATTAGTGTTTGTGTATTCAACAGGAACATCAAGTGGTGGTGGTTGTTGTGACTGTGGAGATACCGAAGCATGGAGGTCAGAACCTTTCTGTGACATACACCTGACAGGGTCTGAAACAAGGCCAGACTCCGCTGGACATTGTCTACCAGGGGATGTTGCTGAAAGAGCCCGTGCTACATTTACAGCAGTACTGAAGTATGCGTTTCAGTTGCTTACCCTAGATCACTCACCTGGCTTGCCCTCCGATCTCCGAATGAGGGAAGCTGATGATGATCCCCTTGGCTTTCTGGATACCGCCGATACGTACTGCACTGTGCTGTTCAATGATGAAACTCACACTTTTGAACAGGTAAGAAAACAGAGTAAGACTGCAAAAATCCTCAAGACCCTCAAATCTCGCATGGTTCTGTGTTCTTAAGGTGAATGGTTAAAATAAGGAATCCTGTTTTTTTGGGCCTCTTTGCGGAGTTAGTCTCAAAACTTGGACAGGGTCACAAGCTGTCTTAATGTGATCATGTGTCCAGTCTTTTTGTGTCATATTCTGTAGCAGTGAATTTTTGTTGTTGTTTTTACAGGTGATCACGACACTCGCCCGGGTCATTAAGTGCTCACAGAGGGATGCCATTGAGTTTGTGACCAGCGTTGACAGAGAAGGCAGGGCTGTTGTCAAGTGCTCCACCTTCCAGCACTGCAATGAACTCAAGACTGATATTGAACGTTTCACGGCTCGTCACGGGAATCGTCCACTGAAGGTACGCCTTCGCTGTTTTGTCAATCCAGTAAATGGAAATGCAGGTTAATCCTCTGGGGCATGAGATTTATTTGAATAATGTTTAGAAATACAGTTCCTACTGACAGAATACACTGTGTCTGCACGACAGAGACAGTCAGTTGTTACTGTTTGTGGTAATGCATGGCATACAGATTGTTACATGTGATGGTACTATATGGGCACACAAGTAAACTGAAGGTTACACAAAATGATAAGTAAGCCAACACAGGCCAGTTCGAATTTTGAAACCTATACAGTCAGTCAGATTAGCATGGCAAATGGATGGTGTTCATTTACTGGAATGTGAAATATATTTGTTATTGATGCCAAATACTTAAGATTGTGAGTTTGTTTTGACTGTTTGCTATTTATCCTTATTAAAGGTGCTGGTGGTTCATGCTCATGTGGTAGCCCATCAGTTTTATGCCATGAAACTTCTGGATTGGCTGCAAAAGATCCTTGGCTACGCGGAAGGCTTTCGTGTCGTATTCAGCGAGGTGGCTCTGCAAACAAAGGCACCTGATCAGTCCATTGTGGAAAAAATTCTTCTTTGTGACTCTCATCTTTGGAAATCTGCTCGTACGCATTGGCATCGTCTTATTATCTCAGGCATCTTAATGGAGTATGATAGCAAGAAGGCATTTGCTAAAGTCTTTACAAAGAATTATGGTCCTGTTATCAAGGACTTCATGAGGGATGATCACGAACATTCATTCTCGATCGCGTCTATGGCAGTTCAGGTCTTCACTGTCCCAACATTAGCTCATCATTTGATTGCTAATGATGACGTAGTGTTTATCCTACTTAACACGTTCATTTCTGAGTGTGCAAGAAAATGTAACAAAGCTGGGAAACTGGAATTTGAACGTAATGTACCAACTGGCACATTCAAACGTGCGCAGTATGTACTGTATGATTTAAGATATTTACTCAGTGCAAAGCCTGAACGTTGGACTGATGCTCTACGAAAAGGTTTCTTACAAGGCATATCCCTGCTACTGAATCTTATGACATTCATGCAAGGAATGGATTTAGTGACAAGACAGGTGGGCCAGCATATGGAGTATGAGCCTGAATGGGAGTCTGCATTTAATCTTCATATCAAGTTGGCTCCTGTCTTGACACTTGCTCTAGAATGGTGTGGCACTGACAGGCTGGTATTGATCAAAGCTTATCGAGCTACGCTCAAGAAACTCTATGACAATCCATGCTTTGATTATACGCAGCCTGGTGAGGTGCGGGAGCTGGCTGACCACAGTGCTACTTGTATCCAGTATGATGTTGGATCACAGTCAGTGTCCATCCATCTGCCTTTGTCTCGCTTTCTAGCAGGTTTGCATCTGCATTTGGAAAAATATGGACTTAATTTTGACAGCCATGAACTACAAATATCTCCTAGACCAACGCCAGAGCAACTGATTGAACCTGTACTACGTACACAAGTAAGTACACATTGTGAAAACCTTTTCTAAAATTACTTCATAAAACTGGGTTTAAAACTTGGCTTGTAATATCAGTGCATTTTGATAGTCTGCAATATAATATTTGATGTCTAAAGGTTTGTACCAAAGGCATGTAATTGAACTGACATGTACAGTAAAACGCCAATTTTACTTTCCCTTATTTTGCATTTTCCATGATTTTACACACTGTGCGGCCCAGGCCAAATTTCTATAAGACAGTGTTTCTTGGGTTTTACATCATTTTCAGGTGGTTCCTCCAAAAAAAAAATGTTAAATCAGAATTTCATTTTATGTGATTTTGTTTTGGTTAAGAAACCCAAGTTTTTGGAGGCTGGCAGTGTTTCTGGCATCAGGTAAATGAAACCTGCTGCGTTGTCCCCGATTAGGGCCTATCATGTGCTGCTAACTCCAGATGGTAACAGAGATTTTAAACATCTTATTACCATCATCAGGATGAAAGAGGATTTTGACCATGCAGAAATAGGCAGATTTTTGTGAGATGTTGATATCGGTGTACAGGAGTACAATATCACAGTCCAGAAGATCTATATGATTCCAGACTTCATGATTTTTCAATATACCCAATACAGTGCATGTTTAGTCCTTTATTTTAGTATGAATTTTGTATGTAGTTGTTGATTGAGATCTTCACTCTTCTGGCATGTTGCGCAGTGTTGATTGGTAGTATGTTACTGGTGAATCGTGACAGCCTATCAGCCCCATCTTCAAGGGTCATACTTGACCCCTTGAAGATGGGACAATAGGTTGAACCCAGTTGTCAGTAAATAACTACCTGTCAACACTGCGCAACATCTCAGAAGAGTGAAGATCTCAGTTACGCCATGCCAGGAGCCTGAAATCATGCATAGTTGTTGATTTGTAATACCTACCGAAAGTTGGCATCATGTCCTCACTCTTGAACATTCGATGAAAGAAATGTGTTTTTGGCTAAGGCTGAGTTGCTCAGACTAATTTTTGTCACGCCTGGAAATGAACTGGAATAGTAACATAATGGACTTTTGGGCTGTGAGGTTGAGGTTAGTAACATTTTGGAGGAAACTGCTGCTTCCATGTTCAGGATGGAAGTCACCTCGCTCAGAGTACGGAGGCAGCAGGTTGCATTTGAATGTTGGTAACAACCTAGCAATTGGAGAGTCAATACCCAGAAGACTTTAGTCTTAGTTTTTACTGTTATGTATGGCTTAAAACTTATCATTAGATTAAACGCTTCATATATAGCTCAGAATACATTTGATAAATTCTCTATCCCATTTGTTGTTTTACACATGTACTAGTAACTGTTATCTGAAAATGTTTCTTCTGTGTTAGACTATAAGTGATAACAGATTTGTTGACATACAAGGTGCTTTCCAAAAGTTACCGAAATGTATCAGAAAGAAAAAGCAGACACACTCAAAGTCCTAATCGCCACCGTCCCCTTCAAAGTAGTCCCCTTAGGAGCGTACACAACGATCCCAACGTTTCTGCCACGACCGGAAGCTGTCCTGGAAGTCCTTCTGTGTCAGCGTGTTCAGTACCTTCTGCGATTCGGCCTGGATCTCCTCTACGGTGTCAAATCTTCGCCCTTTCAACTTGATTTTCATCTTGGGGAATAGGAAGAAGTCACAGGGGGTTAAATCAGGCGAGTAAGGAGGTGGGGGACGACCGTCATGTTTTTGGAGGCCAAGAAATGCTGCACAACCAAAACAGTGTGCGCGGGTGCCCTCAGCGCGAAGCTACGTCACACACTTGTTCACAAAGGATATGTGCAGTGCTAGCAGGCGCCACTTGTCCATACTAAAACCGGTTCCCTCGCGACATTCAAATTTCGGGAACTTTTGGTTAGCACTACGTATATTTGTTTCGCCATTTACCAGTGCTGTGTCCAGAGTACCATATCGTGCCTAGGTTAACAACTTACCATAACAAGACAAAATATTTCTCTTTCAGAAAGTACTTTGAGTATGCAGTTTTTTGTTCTGTCACTAGATGGTGCATTAGCTATCTTTTGAGATTCCTGAGACATATACAGATTAATTGATGTTGGTTTCTTTTCTGTTAAATAGTGAAAACTTACGGTATACTGTACTGCTAAAAATGACTGGGTTAGGGGTGTGAAAGTGCATCAACACTAACATGATCAACATTTAAACAGTGAATATCTGTGTTTTGTTTCCAGGTGATGATCTCACAAGTGCACGCTGGTATGTGGCGACGTAACGGATACTCACTTCTGAATCAGTTATATTTTTATCATAATGTGAAATGTCGCTCTGAAATGATGGATCGTGATATTGTCCTCCTTCAAGTTGCAGCTTCATTGATTGAGAGTAATGAGTTTCTGATTCATCTTCTCAACAAGTTTAATCTCATGAATTGGGCACATCCTCAGTTCGAGCTGAATACCTTGAAAAATCCGGAAGAAGACAGTATGAGACAAACAATTAGTTTGGTTGAAGAATTCTTAGGATTGTTGGTTGTATTGGTAGGTGAGAGATATACTCCAGGTGTTGGGAAGGTTACTTCTGATGACCGAATTAAGAAAGAACTCATCCAGCAACTTTGCATAAAGCCTATGCCTCATTCTGAGCTCAACAAAACTTTACCAGAGGATGTGAACCATGAAACTGGAATGGAACGGGTAATAGATCAGATCGCCGAATTCAAGAAGCCAGGACAGACATCAGGAAAGGGTGTCTATGAGCTGAAGAGTGACCTCTACTCTGAATACAATGTCTTCTTTTACCATTACACAAAGGAAGAACTGTCAAAATCTGAAGAGACTCAGCGTAAGAGGAGGAAAGTTGCAGGTGAAGCAGAATGTTGCCCTCCACCACCATTACCACCATTGACAGATACATTTATGATGATGGCAAATGTGCTTCAGTGTGATGTTATGCTGCACATCATGCAGGTAGTCTTGGAACGCAGTGTTAATCTCCGAGCAAGGAGTTTCTCAGAAGCTCAGCTGCACAAAGTTTTACATCTTATTGGCTATGCCCTGCAGGAAGAAGAAAAACAGAGTTGTCAGTTTCTGCGCTTTACTGAACGTGCTGAGAAGTGGGGTTTGGAGCATCTTATAGAAGAACTGTGTTCAAGTGCCAGGGTTGAAGCACACAGAGATCTGCTAGCATGGACATTAGCTAAATACAAACAAGTAGCAGCCCCAAAAAGACAAGGAGTTTCAACTAGTGCTGTTCACTCAGCCCCTCTGCAAGAAACATCTCAAAGTGAAGATACAGTAAAAGAAGAGAAAGAATGGCGAGCTAAGATGGCAGCCCAAAAGAGAGCAAAAATTATGGCTCAGATGACAGCTATGCAGAAAAACTTCATGAAGGAGAATGCCAAGTTGTTTGAAACAACTGTGTCTGAGGTGGGGAAAGTAGGTGAAATGCGAGATTCCACCATGGATCTTTCAGAGAGTGCAGAAAGAACAGCAGTGGTATTAGGGCCAAATCAAACATCTAAACTTACCCTGGAGCGGAAATACACCTGTATCCTTTGCCAGGAAGATCAAACTGTATCTTCAGATGGAGCTGCATTGGTGTTGGCTGCATTTGTACAGCAGTCAACGGTTCTCTGTCAGCGCCGTAAAACAGAAAGCCTGGATATGGAGGAAGGAGGTGGTGGTCTTGATCTGCCAGATCCACTGTTTCTTCCTGCTACACTTGGTCCTGCTCCTCATACAAGCACATGTGGTCATGTTATGCATAGTCATTGCTGGCAGAAGTATTTTGACAATATTTTGGCCAAGGAAAACAGACGACCATATCGTGTTCGTCAGCCTGCAAGTTTTGACGTAGAAAAGTCTGAGTTTCTTTGCCCATTGTGTGAATGTCTGAACAATACAGTCTTGCCTCTAGTTCCACCTCTAGGAGCGTTACAGCCACCACAGTCTAGTCAACAGGCCGAGAATAATATTACTTTCGAGGTTTGGTTACAGGGACTTCAGATAGCACTGAAGTACAAAAAGAAACTTACAAGTAGCACTAGAACCATGGAGGTAAGGCGGTTCAAACCACGAGTCCCAGTCCGGAAGGCACAAGAGAATGGTTCGGAACAGAACCACTCAGACTTCCAGGTTGCTGATGCTGATGGAGATACACAGCCCCTTCAACATTTGTTGTATACGTGCCCTATAGATCAAGTTTCGATTGAACTGGGTGATTCAGGGGCAAACTTTGCAGCCCTTTTCCCAAGCAGTTTAAGTGTTGGTGATGAACCTCAACTTTCACACAGTCTCTCAGAAATGGTCCTCTTATATGCTCAGACTACATACACAAAAGGTCTAGGTGTCCATCCTCACCCTGGTGACTCAAGGGTACCATTGATGGCATGGAAATCTTGCGCATACACAATCCATTCACTGGAATGTTTATTGCGAGACACGGGGAAACCGTTGCTTGGAGATCTGTCCTGTCGCCAACAGGACTGTCTACAAAGTTTAGTTCGTATTGTTGGGGTGCTGGGTGCCACATGGAAACGACCAGAAATTATAAGCAGTCATGCTTTGCGTTTGCTGTCAATGATCCTTGATAATTCATCTGATGGTCCTTGTATTTTTGATTGGGATTGTTTTGGAGTGCTTGTCCCATTGACGTTTTCCCTTCCAAGCCTTTTCTTGACTGAACAATCAACGCCAATTCCATCTGGCAGTGTACATGATTTGCACATACTGAGACTTCTTCTCCTGTCGCATATTATAAAAATTTTGTTGATAACTGATTTCAACGATGGGGAAGTGAGAATGGATGTAGAGGAAGAAGAAGGTGGAGGAGAATTGGCAGCAGAAAGCAGCATACTGAAGCTTCTGAGTGTTGTTCGCAAGGTAGCAGCAATAACTGTTGATGAGAATGCAGCCCAGCTAGATGCCCAAAGTATATGGAGACGGGTAAGAATGAAAGCTGAAATCTCTTCATTTCACGCATACACAAAAAACTTCAGTCTTAAATTTTGTTATGTAAGTTGAAACATTGACACTGGTTCACATCCATAAAGAATGTATCAATATTAATTTAGTTTGACTCCCACTGTAAGATTCTGTATACTGAATTTAACGTTTCGGTGGTACTGGAATTAAGTTCCAGCTTCACAGGAAACATACTCAGCTTCTGGGATGTTGTGCCATGTTGGCTGGTAAACAGTTGTAGATGTTTTGAATGATCATAGTGCCTTTGAAACAGTTGTAACGTTAACTATTTATCAGTTGACACAATGTCACCTCCCAGAAAAGTTGAATCTTCAGCAACACCACTGTGATAACATCAGGTTTTGCATGCTGTTCGTTTGATCCAAGCACCAAACAAAAAAAAAAGCGCTGTTTATTCAAAGGATCATCCAAACTATACACCATATTTCTGATTGTAAGTGGTCATAATACACAATGTGGGCAAAATTATAAATTTCTGATGTTGAAGCATATGATACAAATAGAAACCACAGCATTTAAATATGATACTGGGACCATGTAACAAAGTAGTAAGTAAAAGAACTTTCAATATAGTCTTCTCGGGCGCACAGCCACGTCAATTCGTTTAATACAACGTTTCGGGGACTAGCTCCGTCCCCATCCTCAGACAAAACTGATTTATATCAGTTTTGCCTGAGGATGGGGACGGAGCTAGTCCCCGAAACATATTCAAACGAATTGACGCGCTGTGCGCCCGAGAAGACTATATTGAATCATGTCTCCGCAAAAGTTTTAAAACTTATATAAAAGAACTTTGTTTTTTAATTGTACAAATAAACACTACAATTTTACTTCTAGGCTGAAATATTTTACAATTGTGCATTTTCAGGTGAAAGATGCTTGTGTCCCATTTCTGCGTTGCTGTGCATTGTTTTAACCATTTTCTTGTGGGTGTTCCTGCTCCATATGTGCTGGTGGAAGTTGGCGGGGATACATTTGAAAATCTTTGTGCCTATTTGGGTCTGCCAAATTCATGCCATGATTTGATATCTTCTCCGGTTGTATTTGAGCTGTCATTGAATTGGGTGCAGCATGAGAAGGTAAGAATTGCTTGTTGTGCTTTAGGTACTATCAGCAGTTGGGCAATATGGCACTGAATGGTTGTACAATTAGTAAATAATGGGTTTGATGGCACTGAGTGGTTGTATGATCAGTGAATAATGGGTTTGATGGCACTGAGTGGTTGTATGATCAGTGAATAATGGGTTTGATGGCACTGAGTGGTTGTATGATCAGTGAATAATGGGTTTGATGGCACTGAATGGTTGTACAATTAGTAAATAATGGGTTTTATGGCACTGAGTGGTTGTATGATCAGTGAATAATGGGTTTGATGGCACTGAGTGGTTGTATGATCAGTGAATAATGGGTTTGATGGCACTGAGTGGTTGTATGATCAGTGAATAATGGGTTTGATGGCACTGAATGGTTGTATGATCAGTGAATAATGGGTTTGATGGCACTGAATGGTTGTATGATCAGTGAATAAAGGGTTTGATGGCACTGAATGGTTGTATGACTAGCAAATAATGAATTGGAAAGAATGATTGGATGATTATTGGGTAATGGATTGGAAGAATGTTTGGATGATTGGTGAATAATGGACTGAAAAGTGGTCAGATGATTGGTGAATAATGGATTGGAAGGAATGTTTGGAAGATTAGTGAATATTGGATTGGGAAGAATGATAAGATGATGGGTGAATAATGGATTGGATAGAATGATTGCATGATTGATGAATAATGGATGGGGAAGAATGATCAGATGGGATGATGGTTTAAAAAGAATGATCGGCAGTTTAGTGAATAATGGATTGGGAAGAATGATTGAAAGGTTAGTGAATAATGGATTGAGAAGAATGATTGAAAGGTTAGTGAATAATGGTTGGAAAGAAAGTGGTCATGGTGTAAATTAAATTCAAGGCTGGTGCCATACTCTTCTCATTAGTCCACCAAAAAATGGGAATATGAAAAAGTGCAGACAGCATAAAAAAGCACTTTATAAGGGTTACATAATAGCTGCCAAATAAGTCCACAAAAAAATTTAGTTATTTGTTGCAAAAATTGATGCTGATATTACAAACCACTGTATTATTTACCTTATGAAGTTCTCTTATATCTTCTGTCTCTCTCACTTTTCTTATATTGTTGCCCACAGGTGGCAGCAGCTGCTAACAAGTCATGGTTTTTTTTTTCAACTGTTGCACTATAATGATAAGTTTTTGCTTGAGCTGTGGGGTAAATCCTTTCATTGCACTTGATGGTAGTAAGTTGTTGAGTTGATATATCCACTTATCAAGCCAAAGGGCTTTAATGTAGTACCCCAATATTTTTTCTGGAGGGACTGATCAAAATCGTGAGTGGGAGAGCTGGCCTTGAGCCTCCCAAATACGAAGCAGGAGCGATACCCACCGAAGCCATGATGACAGGTGATGTAGCTATTCAGCATATTTAGATGCAGGAGGCTAAGAAAAATTCCCCCCTCATTTTCATGTTCTCTGACATATTGACCCAATATCACTCATTCTGTTTCCTTAGCTTATTCTGCTACCACAGGATAGCAGTAAAATGCAGCCATTTATTTATTCATTTACGGTGTATTTTGCGGTGGTGCCAGTAGGTCAGTATATACAGCACTGAATGGCTGATTAAGTATTGTAATGCCTTCATCTTCAGCGTCAAGCAGTCCGACAGGAGTGTCTGAAGATAAAGGCACTATGATTTCTTTTAAATGTTCTGAACTAAACAGCTGAAATTGAGTCACATCCCAGAAGACCTGAATCGTGTACACCAGAACCACTTCCTTTGACATTCTTTCCAATTAATTATTAGCTAATTGTACCATTTTATGTGTGGGCCAGGGTAGCGTAGTCGGTATAGCGCGACTCAGTATGAGCTGGACAGTCCAGGGATCGAATTTCGATGGGGGCGAGATTTTCTGCACCCATCCAGACCAGCCCTGGGGCCCACCCAGATTCCTATACACTAGGTACCAGGTCATTCTTGGGAGTAAATCAGCACGGGTTGACGTTAATCACCCACTCCCATCTAGTGTCAAGGTTAAAGAAAAAGTAGAGCTATACTTCTACTCCCCCCCGTGCCTTCGTGGCATGTTATAGGGTGAACTTTACCATTTTATGTTATATACAGCCAGCTACTGACAGCATCATTAAACCTCTGACAAAACACGTGGCACCTCTTTATGTTTGTAGGTGCGTCAGTATCTGTCAGGAGCGTCTAACTTGAGTCCTGTTGCTGTCCCACTGCCAGTGAACCAACTGGTAGCTCTTCCTGTAGACTACAGTGAGCTGATCAACACAGTGTCACTCTTCACGTGCCCGAACAGAGAGCGTGAAGACTCTCGCAATCCAACGATGTGTTTGGTGTGTGGTCAGATGCTGTGCTCTCAGAGTTACTGCTGCCAGACTGAGCTGAACAGAAATTTAGTCGGAGCGTGTACTTACCATGCTCATGAATGTGGCGCTGGAGTGGGAATATTTCTTAGGGTACGAGAATGTGAGATTCTGCTCCTTGCCAGTCCAAACAGAGGATGCTTCATGTCTCCTCCATACCTTGATGAGTATGGTGAGACAGATCAAGGCTTACGGCGAGGGAACCCATTGTGGCTGTGTCCAGAAAGGTACAAGAAACTGCAACTGCTGTGGTTAGGGCATGGAATTCATGAGGAGATAGCGAGAGCTTTAGAGTCCAGCACCAGTGTGGTGTCGACACAATGGCAGCATCTGTAGATAAGTCGGAGAGTGTTGGGAAATTTCCACTGTAAATGGAATTGGTTCCTGACTTGGGAACCTGTATAATGTAAAGTGAATATTTTGCTGTTGTGTACACTAACCAGACTGAGTCTACTTAACACACTGGTGACAGGGCGTGATGCTGTGGCTGTCCTGTCATGGGTTGGGGATCAGTAAGTATGTTCGGCCTGAAAGTACGTTATCACTTTATCACCACAGTGGAGGGAAAGAGGAAGAAAGAACATGTAACTCGCACATCTATGGAGCTTCTGTTCCAACCCTGACTACAACATAGTTCTGTAATACACCAACACATGGCAGCAGCAATCCAGGAAAGTTGTGTGTTTAAAAGCGTAAATTAATGTTGCCTGTCAAATGTGTGTGGCTATGGGGACTATGGTAAACTGTGTAAACTGCCATCAGTGTGTGAAGTTGAATTGAGTGTGAAGCTGGGATGTGATGCTCTGTTATGGGGCTTGTAGTTGCCGACATTTTGAACGATAGTAGTGCCTTTATCATTGGATACTCTTTTTTTGGACTGCTTGACCCAAAAAATAAAAGTCACTGTGATCCTTCAAAACGTCAGGAACTGCTCACCCAGTAATGTGACATCACATGTCAAAACACCTGAATCTTCAGCAACACTGCTGTAAGAATCTCAAATTTTGCATGAATTTACTTTGTCTCAATAAGATGCTGCAGAGGCAGACTCTTGCCTTCGCTCGACTCTCCGTATGCGGCGGGACGGATGTGTACAGAAGTTCTGTGCGAAACAAATGGGTATGCCTATGTGATCAGCTTGGGTAGTGTACCAGAAACCTGAAATACTCGTATTTTGTAATTCTGAAGATTTATGATGGTGATCTGATATTGTCATATTTCCTGGACATTGTGTCGTATCTGTCTGTGTGTTTGTTCTGCCTGCCGTGTTCGTTACCAGAAGACAAAAACGGAGCCAGTCTGAAACGTTGTACACACAGTCTCAAATGCAGACACTGTGCAAAGTCCAGGGAACATCTTTACACTGTTTATTATTTGTTATGTGTATCTTTGTCTTAAAATTCCCAGACATTCCCCCCCCCCTTTCCCCCTTTATTAATATTATTTAATTTCTTTCTTTTGTAATTCTATAAATTATATGGAATATTACATTATATGGATCTGTTTGATCTGTTTATAATATTATTATAAGAAGTTATGTGCTTCTATTGCACAGTAAATAGTTGCATGCTGTTTTGTGCACATCTTTAATTTTGCTGTCAGATAATCTTGTGTATAATAGAGTAACTTAAAAGCCAATTTGTATGTCACATTTAATACTGTTACATTATTCTGATTTATGGATACATTAACAAATAAGACTATAATGTCATGGAATCAAATCCCAAAGGCAACATCCATGTAGAAGGATAAAATACAGTATAACTTTATTAGGCACGATCTTAAAGTGTCGGCTAATGGGTACGCACATTTAAACTAGATGAAGAACGTCTGTAATTGCTAACATTTAGTACCGGAAAGAAACTTACTATACCTAGGCCACAAAAAGAAGTCTCATGGATGGTGGAAACTTAGCAGTTGAGCTTTCTCTTTCTGTGGCCTATGCCAACTATGCCAAAGCATATACTGCTGGTGAATGTTATCATTGTCGGCATTTCTGCGAACAGAATGACTAGATGTGCTGAAGGGCAAGGGTAACAGGTCAAGGGAATTGATGCATGTGACTTTTCTGTGGCCTCAGTATAGTGTTGTATTTCCAAAGCAGGTGAGTGATTGTTGATGTTACAGTATCCACACTTATGAAACACAATCAGCCACTTGTTGTCTGTTGTACTTTATTCGTAACGACAGGTATGTTTGTTTATGTTGCCGAGCTGGCTACTAAATCTGAACTGTTTATGTGTTTATTAAAGGTTGTAAGTGGCACATGGCTGTGCGCAGAAACTAAAAGCTTTCTTTGTTACCTTTGGAAGCATGGTCATTAAAAGAGATTATGCTTTGTTTACTGGCTGACATTTGGTTTATTATTCTACATATGTAGTGTGCAGAGAACGTTCCGTAATGGAATAAAGGTCAAAATGTCCTCAAAACAAGAAACCAATGTTTGTTTCATTTGTACTGTAAAGTTTGACTGTAGACAGTAGGGGGAGTGAAGCGTGATTGGGTCATAAATGCTCATTTGAAGATTTCAGTTTTACAATAACTTTTTAATTTCTTTAAAAGTTTGGCATGATGTGTCATTTCGTTTCCAGTCATCCTTTTCTTTTGTTTCTGTGCCATGAAGATGGAAATTATCTGCTAACAGGAAGTAGGTTTTCAGGTTTTCACAGCAGTTTTTCAATTATTTTTTTTTGGGGGGGGGGGAGGGGGGGCAGTGCTTGCACAGTGTGACAAAGGTTTGTTCTGTTGCCTTACAGAACTGACTGTGACATAACAACACTAATATGGCATGTGAGATTTTGTTTGTGTAGAGACAGTTGTCAACTGCTGCTGTTGGAACTGCACAGCATGAAAAGGACAAGGTTTGGAGAACGCTGAAACTAAGGAAGAAGTGGTAGCAAGTTGGACGTTAAGATGCGGATCTGAAAAAATAAGTAGCAGAGAGAAAGTTTGGAAGGTAAAGCAGAAGAGAATGCAGAGAGATAAGCAGATGGAGGTGATAAGGCAGCTGACAATGTGTGGTGAAGGAAGAGTACATGCTAATGGCAGAACATGTTAAAAAAGAAGTGTGAAGCAATGTGAGGAGGAGACAAAGAAGGAGTCTGTAGAAGCAGATGATTTGGTAACAGACATATAAGAACATAAGTGAGTAAAGAGGATTCACACGCTGAGAGCAGTGAGGATGAGAAGAAAACTGACGAGAAGGTACGATCTGCAGACCATCGGCAGGAAGCCATCTTGAGAACGCGACATTCCAGGGCTTTCTCTTCCTTGCTTTGTTTCATGACATTTTATGAACTGTTTAAATTATTCATTATCGAATAATATCAGGTTGTGAATTACATGTACTCACTGATTTATGCGATAGGTGCATTCAGAAAACAATTCACATAGGGTGAAGTTGCATAAAGTGAGACTTGTAAGCATCCGTTTACTCTTCCACAAACCACTCTATGCTTATGGACAGCTGAAACAATATATGCCTGAAGGTCAATCCAGGCAACAACTTGATATGGTAACAACACATTAGAGTATCATGCAACTGTATGTGGATACCCATCAAATTATTGTCTTAAATGAATGCTAAATTAAATATGAAAGGTTACTGTTAACCCTGCTCTTATTGGAATCTGTGGTCCAACTTATAATGGGACTGCACTCTCTCTCTTTCCCACCTGTCTCATATGGCCTAGTTGACTGCATGAAATTGAAATTGTGTTTTGCATGTAATAAATACCTGCATTTGATGTTCTGACAACAATATGCATGTTGACCAGTCACTGGAGCTGTGGTACTATCGAAATACTCAAAGATAGAGGTTAGGTGCTGTAATGCAACAATGCATGATCGTTAACAGCCCTGATTTAATCAAATAGTGAAGTTGCATGCTTTGCTTTGTGAGCTTTTATTCTTTCATAAAGTTGTGCTTTTAACTTTATTTGAAACAATGGAATATTTGTCACATGTAACCAGTTCATAATTGTTCTTTATTTGAATACGATGTCGGGATTATGTCCCGTCTGTAAATGATGACGGGAGGCATTACCAATCACGTACAGAATTCTCTAAATTAGGAATTGACTTCTCTTTTAACAAACGAATGTAATTTTCGCCGTTTATTTAATCGTGGCAGTCCCATGTTTTGTGGTTTCAAATGAGAATAACTGGGGGATTGGAAATTAAAGCATCGCTCCAATCTATTGTAGGTATTGCGCATGTACGTTCTTTCGTACACTACTGGACGACTTCCTCTTCCTGTATACTTTGTCAGTACTCTTTGAGTATACTAATGACCTGTCTCGTGAGGTTTGATAATCGCATAGGCCGCATCTTAAAACATGGTTTTCGTTCAGGACGATCCTGTTGATTCTCGTCGTCTTCCACCGATATCCAAGGCCATTCACACTTTTTAATCTGTTATTACCGCCCGTAAAATGAAGCTTGTATCTCAACTTCGGAAGTAGTTTAGCGACAGTTGGTTACGTTCTTTCTTGCACATAAAACTCGTGAACTGTGTGCCGAATGACTCATGTATCGAAATAATCTGTCACACGTTTCAGCACTTGTGTATCTTTCCGGGAGTACTGAAATAAGTGCCTTGCGCTTCATGCTTTTTCTACTGTCCAAAAATTCTTTTTGGAAATTTAGTTGTTTCTTTCACCCTCCTTCGCACTTTCAACAGTTGTTTTCATAATATCTTGGCACTTTCCCTTCTTTGTTCATAAAATTATATAAATTCAGAACATTTTCCCGCGTTTGCCGTCTTTTTGTCGAAGAATCCAAATTCAAATGTATCGGTGGCACAACTGACGTCAGATAAAATTCACGCATTGGCGCCAGTTTCCTTGTTAATTGAAGTTGATGGTAAAGATAGCGATAAGAACATTATCGGATTTACGGATAAAACCACTACGCGCCCACGGAAAAGCCCCGTACGTCAATTCCGCTTGGCTCTTCACCATGTGAACAGTAACAACAATGTGAACACAGTGCATTAAATGATATCACCTGAGAAGTGTACAGAATGTGTTTCGTTTTCGTACAATCTAGCAATGGGCTGCTCACCGTTTTTGCTGGCCTAGAGCTAACATTGGCCGCCCCTTCCCGTAGGTTTGTGGGTCTGATGAACCGCATACCTATGTAGTTTGCAGTTGTGCTCCCAATATTTCATCGTTCCCAACGTTCCTCTGTAACGTCGATATCGCCGACTGCCAGTCTGAGAACGCTGAAACAGGATGATGATATACAGCACAATACCACATTCGAAATTGTTTACAGTTTGAACGTTTCAGAAACGAGATACAGTCCTAGACATAATACGGCGCAATAAAATTGGAAATAATTTATAATTGGTCGTTTAGTCTGCAGTGTACTTAAGGGCCATACATGTAATTATTAGGCTTATTCTTTATACTGAATATTGCAGGGTGGGGTTTTCCCCCATGTTCGTAGATAGACTGCTTCAACTTCATTTATTCTGTATACATTGTGGATAAGTAAGATACAACTTTATGAAATGAAGACCTGTGCATTTCAAAAAAACGTTCATAGATCCATGGTTTACTCTGACAGATGTAGGTGTAAGTCTTAAGGTTTTCACGGCCGTTGTCTGCGGTTCAGTTTGTACGCCTTGTGGTATTCAACTACCCATGATGTGCGTCATTGCACGCATTATCGAAACATCGAGTGTGGTGGCTGCTTTCCTTTTCTCGCGACCCTACGCTAGGTTTTTGAATGCACTCGTTGCCAGCGAGCGATCTAAACCACGTGATGTTTATTTGAACAATGATTTGAGAACTCGCTATTATCCTACGCAATTGCTATCAAGTTGGTGGGGGATCGATCTGTAGCAGGAAACATATTTGTGCAAGCTTTGTTGTACTGTGTTGCCTTTTTAATTGTTATTGATTTGCGTGATACGTTTCATTTGTCAAAGAAATCTAAAAGATGGACAGAAATACGCGTGACGTGGTAAGAATTACATACTTTTGCAGTGTTATCCACTAAGCTTTCACATTGGTCCTACTTTTTAAGAAATTAGAGGTCGACAGATCAACGAAGTGACAGTTCATATAATGTGTCACATTGTCTGGTACATAAGTTTCTGTTATATGCTGTGTTGAACAGTTATGAAGTTCCTTTTGAATTACTGGTGTGTGGTGTGGCACCTATGTTTTTGTATTTCAACTTTGGCAGGTTACTGCTCCGTCAGATCAACGTGAGCCCATGTCTGCTGCCACCCTGCCTGCTACTACATTACCTCAAACTGAAATGACAGCTGTTGGATTACCATCGTCATGTCGAGTCCCAGAGCAGCAGGTAAAGAATTGAGTTGCATATGTCTGTGTTTTGTATTGCTGGTATTTTAGTGTATGCATTTTGTAAATTATAGTGTGCTGCTGTTTGTGTTTCTTTGATGTGATATATATATATTGGTATTTAAATTCTAAAACAGGTTGGTGAAGAAGACATTCCTCCTCCAACGCCAAATTTTTCTGCCCCCCCACCATATGAGGTGGCTACAAAGTTACCAACATATGAAGAAGTTCAACGAGAAAAAACTCTGCAACGTGAACATAGACTGCCTCGAGCACCATTACCGTTTCTAGCGATTGATGCAGAATTTCCAGATGGAGAGAGTGAGTCAGGACTTCTGGGAACGGATTTTATGTTCTTCACAGCTTTCTTAGGTGAGGTATATACAGTATGTTGCATAAATATAGAATTTTGTATCTGTATTATATGCATGGTTTTCCAGTGGGATGAATTAATTCATTGTTGATATGTTATTGTTACCATACATAATGAGTCTTGAGAGCTGAAAGTACTGCAGGAAAAAGTTTTCAGAAATTTGCTGCAAGAAAGTACTAACATTTAGAATACAGTTATGTGCACTTGTGATGGTCTACCTCTGAGAATACAGTGTGTCACTTTCACAGAACCAGCTTGCATTGGTGTTGGTATGCTTATCTCAAAATTTGAAGGCACTGATTTGGACAAAAGTTTGATTAGATTTGTGATCAGTAGGGTAGGTTAGATTAGTTACATCTTTAGTATGTCAAATTAATGTGAAACATACCACCCTTATGTATACAGGAATGGTCAAATTTCAGTCAAGAACTGGTCACATATTTTTCACTTGTGTTTAAAAAGGAGTGTCCATGCAAGTGATCATGTACAAGGCACATCTTCCCTGTTCAAACACAGTGAAGAATATTTGACTAACTCTTGACTGGAGTGTGACTGTCCCAGTAGTGTGAATCATTGCTATCGATTACTAGTGGCCACTGCAGGCATGAAGCATTTCAGTTTTTTGTGTTTCACTATATTCAATGAGAAAAGAACATTTTATGTTAGTCA
Organism: Reticulitermes speratus; assembly: GCA_021186555.1. NCBI lineage: Eukaryota > Metazoa > Arthropoda > Insecta > Blattodea > Rhinotermitidae > Reticulitermes > Reticulitermes speratus. The sequence continues at coordinate 1,789,474 of JAJKFL010000001.1, forward strand.
TGTTTCTGGACAATTGTAATGTTTTTCAGATGTGTGTTTTCAATACCTTGTGCCTACAGATAATGTTTAATATATGCAGATGTGATTCCTTGTGACTAGATGAATGATGCTTGGTTGTCAAAGAGTTTGCTGCGTGGAGTTACTTGTTGAGGATATGAAATAAGCAATGTGTGTGTAAGGGTGCATGTTGTTGCTATTAAAATGCATGTTTGTAAATGAAATGGGCATTGAAATTAAATGGTACACATCAGCTAGTTTGTGCTGATGATTTTAAAAAAATGGGGCGGAAGCGTACATGCTATAAAGAGAAACACAGAAGCTTTAGTAGTCATTTACATTTACATTTCATGAATCCAATGTCAGCTCACAGGCTGCTGGATATGAAACAAATCAAGTACTACTAATATCAATGACAATCACAATCAACAACCATATACACAGTTTTTCATCCTTTACAGGAAAATATACAATATAAAAGATATAAGATATAAATTCAATATAGTTTTCTCGGGCGCACAGCCGCGTCAGTTCGTTTGAATACAACGTTTCGGGGACGGAGCTAGTCCCCGAAACGTTGTATTCAAACAAATTGACGCGGCTGTGCGCCCGAGAAAACTATAGTGAATCATGTCGCCGCGAAAGTTTTAAAACTTATATAAGATATAAAGTTTAAATGTTTACAGATATAAGCATAAAGTACAATATAAAAGTAGGGCCATTCCATACTAATTCCTGGTATATCAACACAGACCATTATTAGTCACCAAGCACACAAAGTCCAATTATCAAGATAAGAAATCTTCTAATGAATAAAAGGAATGAGTTAGAAGATATTGTATCAGTGCATTTTTAAATTGCGCCTGGTCATGTTGGAATTTCCTGATATGTATGGGCAATTTATTAAAAACCTTTATAGTAGTATAAATAACACCCTTTTGTATAACTGAACGATAGACTAATGGTCTATGCAAGTGATTCCCCTGCCTAGTATTGATACAATGTAATTCTTGATTTGTTTGAAAATAAGAAAAAATTTTTATAACAAACATAGCCAACGAGAGTATATACAAACATGGAACTGTTAGAATATAAAGTTTTTTAAACCAAGTTCTACATGAACTGCAGGCCAATCCCAACATTATCCTTAAAACTCTCTTTTGTAATAGAAAAATTTGTTTTAAATTAGATTAAATTAAATTAATAAGGAGATTGGTCTAGAAGTAAATGCTGAGAAAACTAAGTACATGGTCATGTCTGGAGATCAGAATGCAGGGCACATAAAGATAGATAATAAATCCTTTGAAAGGGTCGAATGGTTCAAATATTTGGGAACAATCCTAATGAATCAAAATTCCATTCAGGAAGAAATTAAGAGCAGATTGAAGTCGGGGAATACTTGTTAACATTCGGTGCAGGATCTTGTGTCTTACAGTTTGCTATCCAAAAATACAAACATTAAGATATACAGAACTATAAGTTTTAAAACTTTCGCGGCGACATGATTCAATATAGTTTTCTCGGGCGCACAGCCGCGTCAATTCGTTTGAATACAACGTTTCGGGGACTAGCTCCGTTCCCATCCTCAGGCAAAAATCAGTTTTGCCTGAGGATGGGGACGGAGCTAGTCCCCGAAACGTTGTATTCAAACGAATTGACGCAGCTGTGCGCCCGAGAAAACTATATTGTTTACAGAACTACATTTTTGCCTGTTGTTTTGTATGGGTGTCAAACTTGGTCTGTCACACTGAGGGAGGAACATAGGCTGAGGGTGTTCAAGAATAGGGTGCTGAGGAGGATATTTGGGCCTAAGAGGGACGAGGTAACAGGGGAGTGGAGAAGACTACATAACGAGGAACTTAATGATCTGTACTCATCACCAAATATTAATCGGGTGATCAAATCAAGAAGAATGATGTGGGCGGGGCATGTAGCATGTATGGGTGAGGGGAGAGGGGCATATAGGATTTTGGAGGGGAGACCTGAGAGAAGGAGACCACTTGGAAGACCCAGGCATAGATGGGAGGATAATATTAAAATGGATCTTCAAGAAGTGGGATGGTGGGCATGGACTGGATTGATATGGCTCAGGATAGGGACAGGTGGCGGGCTGTTGTGAGTGCGGTAATGAACCTTCGGGTTCCATAAAATGCAGGGAATTTCTTGACTAGCTGACGACCTGCTAGCTTCTCAAGAAGGACTGTGCTGTATGGAGTTAGTTAGTTAGTTAGTTAGTTAGTTATATATGTGTATAAGGTTGTGTATTGTTGCCATTAAAATATGTGTTTGTATATAGGCAGAAATGAACTAACGCCACAGATCATAGTCATTTGTGAGAATAATAAAGACAGTTTTAGTGAACACAACTATGTTGTATTATAAACACTGTATTTGCCGTTATAAAATACTACACGTTTCAAGGCTTAAAGGTCATCATCAGGTGTAAATAAGTAAGAACACAACTACATACAAAAACATCTTGCATTATATTAAGGTGTGTCTGATTTTTATACAGCAGTATAATAGTAGCAGATAAAGTTGTAACAAAGAGATCTCTTTCATAGGCATGACAATTCAAGGTATTGTATTTGATTGCCTTTTTATTTATTTGTGCCTGATGGTGATCTGTAAGGGTTGAAACATGTAGCATTTTATAAAGGCAAATATTGTTTTGTAATAAAAGATAGTTTTGTTGATTAAACTTGTCTTTATTATTTATTTTATGAAACGAACTGGGATGTCTTCTCTAGAAACCTTCTTGACAAGCTGATAGTTTCTCAGCTAGTTAAGAAATCTTTCCACATTTTATGGAACTTGAAGGAGCATTACTGTGCTCATAGCATGCAATGACTTTGTCTGTCCTGAGCCAGATGAATCCAGTCAGTGGCCTCCCATCCTGTTTCTTGAATATCCATTTTATTATTATCCTCCCACCTGTGCCTGGGTCATCCAAGTTGTTGTCTCTTACCTTCATTCAATAATGAACACTTTAGTATTCTATCCAATACAATCATGTGTCTTTTATTAAGAACAGCTACATGTTTCAGTCTTAACTGACCATCATTAGGCTATCAGTGCAGTGTTTTAAAACAAGGTAAAAAAGTAATACAGTGTGTCCACAAAGTCCCCTCGGGGTTTTGAAAAATTGTGGCGCGCAAAAAAATTGAGCTAGCCACATGTGGTTTGCGGCAGATTACAGTGAAACTCTGGAAGTTTTTTACTGACCTCAGTACGTCTCGATGTGGCCTCCCTTGGTAGCACGGAGAACGTCCAGACGATATTCGAGCTCTTGCCATGTTCTGTGGAGCATGTCCGCTGGAATAGCCGAGATCGCATTCCTGATACGGGTCTTCCAGAGTTTCACTGTAATCTGCCGCAAACCGCGTGTGGCAAAAAAAAAACTTAAGTTTCTCTGTAATCTGCCGCAAACCGCATGTGGCTAGCTCAATTTGTTTGCGCGCCACAATTTTTCAAAACCCCGAAGGGACTTTGTGGACACACTATACATATGGAATTCACTGTATATAATTTCACTGTGTGAGATCCCACAAGTGTGCAATTTATGACCATTCAGTAGCTGACAGTTATAAAACTTTTCTGTACGCCTTAATTAGATGTAAAGGTAAAATATTTGGAAAGTATGATGAAACTGTTAGATGATATATGTAAAACTGGAGTCCAGGCGTCAGTTACGTATTTTTTGTAGATCTGATGGTTATTTGTTGTGTATGTCACACCAAAAGTACTGACATTGGTTGTATGATGGTCTTGATTTTTTTATATCTTTTATCTGATTTATTATTGAACTGGCTCATTGTTTACAGTTTCATGGTTTATTAGTGGAATATTGAAGATATTTTGTTATTAATTTCGTGAATTGGTAATATTGGCGCGATAGTTGTTGGTGTAACGCTTGACAACCTGAGACTCATGTTTCACGTTTCTCCACCAAAATCCCGTTTGCATTTCTCTTCTCCCCCCCCCCATACATGCCACATTCCAAAGGATCTGTTCAAGTCATGTTAACATGCATGTTTCCAGTTTCATGGTGGTTGCTGATCAATTGATTGTCTTATTTTGGTTGAGCATTTAACTAATACATTGTGCAGACACTGTAACATGTTGAGGAGTTATTAGCCCCTCACCCAAATGCCAAGCTGGAAAACCACCCCTTGTCGGCCATTATTGATTGCTTAGTCAGTATATTTGCAGCTACCCTCCAAATCTGCAGGCTGTCTCCTCTGTGTGTAACCTGATCGCAAATCTGTGTATGCTTAAGCCCATTAGTCACAATGTAATGTTCACTGTCAGTCACACACAGACATCGTTGTTATTACCTTTCTTTCTTCAATATAGTCTTCTCGGGCCGTCAGCTGCGTCAGCTGATTTAAAGACAACGTTTCGGGGACTGGCTCTGTCCCCATCCTCAGGCAGAACTGAGGATGGGGACGGAGCCAGTCCCCGAAACACTGTATTTAAATCAGTTGACGCAGCTGATGGCCCGAGAAGACTATATTGAATCATGTCACCGCGAAAGTTTTAAAACTTATACCTTTCTTTCTGTTGCTCAGATTAATGACTTCATTCGTATCCTTTTACTTGCAGTTGCATTCCTGTTCAACTGGATTGGTTTCGTGATGCTGATGTGCTTCTGTCATACAATTGCTGCTCGATATGGAGCATTGTCTGGATTTGGACTGTCACTGGCTAAATGGACTCTTATTGTCAAACACTCAACAGAATTGGCTTCTGGTGAAAACAGTTGGCTGTGGTGGCTCATGCTGGCTGCTGGTAATATAGCATAAGTGACAAATAAGTGTTTAGAAATTTGTGCGCAATATCCAGGGATGTTAGTTCCATAAAATGTATTTCGTTTGTCAAGTTTTCTTTACGAAGTTAAAAAATTAATGCCCCTTGTTGACTGACCGTGTCTGTCCTGCGTCCTAGTATCAATGACTACACCGTTTGTTTGCAGTTGTTTACAGAATGTTGTCAAGCAAATGACTTGATTGTTTTAATTGCAAAACAAAGCTTACTTAGTTTAATTACTAATTTTTCCACCTGCAAATCCCAATTTAGATTATGGTCTAGCCAGACTCCCAACAATTTTGTTTCGGATACATAAGTACTTTGTCTGTCTTTCAATATTATGTCAGGAAATACTTATGTTTATTTAATTTCTGATGAAAGCCTAATGCCAGTGATTTATCTTTATTTATAATCAATCAGTTATTGTCAAACCAGGGTAAGATAGTTTTATTAATTTTATCCAAATTTGAAGTTAGATCCTGTATGTCTTTACCAGTTATTAAAATGATAATTGATATACAAATGTAAAATGCAGTAACAGATCTCAAACTTTACAATGAATTCATTCACAGACTTAGTATTAAATATGTAGTCTAAAAATAAAATAGGCTGTATATACATCTGTAGGCTCTCTAAATGTGTATACGGCCTATTCGATATTGTCACAATATATTAATTTACAATATATAAGTTAACTGCCAAACAGCATTATGTGAATATTACATCAGGTTTTAGCGAAATCGGTCAAGAAATATGGGAAGTAATTCATTGTGTTGTCTGTCTGGCAGCAGGTCCATAGCCGCTTCCAAAGCGAAGTACGGTCAGATATTCATTTCCCTATGTAAAGTCTGTCACGGAGCAGATTTTCACAAAATTCGTTCTTGCTTGATAACCTTTTGCAATTGCTGATACTAGGTCATGGGTGGCTGATGGATGTATGGACATGGTCTGCACCTAAGGGGCTGTTTTTTGTATTGTAATGAATGCCTTAAAGTTGTCATGGCAGTGAACATGGTAAAGGTAAAGGTAAAGGTAAAGGTAAAGTTCTCCCTAGAACAGGCCATGAAGGCCCAGAGGGGGAGTAGAGGTATAGCTCTACTCTTTCTTTAACCGTGGCACTAGATGGGGTTGGGTGGTCAACTCCACGCCCTGGCCGCTTTACCCCTGGGAAAGAGAGCTGGTACCCATTGTATAGGAGGCTGGGTGGGCCCCAGGGCCGGTCTGGACAGCTGCAAAAAATCTCGCCCCCACCGGGATTCAATCTCTGGACCGTCCAGCCTGTAGTGATTCGCTATACTGACTGCGCTGTCCCGGCCCATGTGAACATGGTAAATAACATGAATATACATGGAAGTGTTATGCTGTGTATTGGTTATTGTTTCAGGACTTCTCATTTTTGTTCGTGCCATCATCCAGTATTTGAACATCAAGCGAGGGTGGCATCTACTGTCAGGAAGTGCTCAGGAGCGAGTTTTCTTCTTTTACTGAGGTTCCCCGTAAATAACCTTGCCATTTGTACAGTAAACCCATCCAAAGATTATAAAAATCCCAACAGTTTAGGTTCTTTGTAGACACGGAAAGTAACTGATATTATTAATGTTATTATTTCATGTTATTTCAAGTGATAGATAAATTTAATATTAATCTGTCTGGGAATAGAGGATGTGAAGTGTCCGAGGACTACGGTACTGGTGGTGAGATTTATTTGGGGGTGACAGCATTATTACTGGAAAAATGCAATGCTTGGCCAATGGACTTGTGCACATGCACTGTTGTCAGTGAAGTGTATAATAGTTAAAAATTAATGAATTGTTTTCTTCATTGTATCCAGATATTTTTGATGTAATATTTAATAAAACAGCAGTCTGCATTATATCTGTGTAGTAGTTGGTGATAAAATAATTTTGATTCTGGTGGTCATGTGTTGTAATTTTGTGTTGGAAGTATTTGAATTTCCAAAGTGGTTTTCAGAACTTAAAAGGCTTATTCTGCAATCACTATTTACACATCGGATGAATTGGAGAACCCTAAGCTTTGGTCTCAATACTACAGCCATGGAGTGTGTGTGTATGTGTTGTGTTGTGTTTCATAAGATGTCATGCTGATTCCATCACTCGTCAATTCTATCCTGTAATGGGAGGCTTCCAACATTGTAACTTCCCCGCACAGGTGGCCAATTGGAATGCATACACCACCAGCTGTACAAAATTTACCACCACATTCTAATAATGTGCTGAGTGTTGTTTTGCTGCATATGCTTTGTTACATTGCTTGTAATAGTTTATGTATAGGGATAGGTACCATAATGCATAAAATCTAGGGTTTTTTACCCGGCGTCGTTTTTTGGTGTATGACCAACGTTTTGGGACCACTTGTCTGTCCCATCTTCAGGTCTTCCAGACCCTGAAGATGGGACAGACAAGTGGTCCCAAAACGTTGGTCATACACCAAAAAACGACGCCGGGTAAAAAACCCAGAAGATTTTATGCAACATGACAAACGCGGCAGAAGCCTTCAGTACCATGATTTTTATATTTTCCCCACACTACAGCCTTATTGTTTAATTAAATTATGGAAGTGAAGTTGTAAATAAATAAGAATGGTAAACATTTATAATGGGAAACATTGAGTGGCATTGAGCAGTTTTAACAAAATGTTGCTGATTCTTTATATCTTAGAGCTGGTAGTTTCATATGTGAAGAGCATAGGGTTTTGTGGGGTGTAAATAATGTCATAGGTGATTCTTGAACTTTGAGCTGATAATGTATTCCACAGCTTCATGTAGCTGAGTACTTTACATGTAAACTGCGGGCTTATTGTCATGATGAATCTTGTAATATGTTGTTGTGAAATATTTGGATAGTACCTTATAAATTGCTGTCACCTTACAGTGTGTCTGATAATGGCTTGCAGAATATTGTAGCTCATGAACTACTGTGACATTGAATTTCCACCTTCTGCACGTAATGGTGTCCGGTATCTGAACACATTTGAAAGTGGCTCAGCATTGGAGCCACATATAGCTTTGCACATTTCCATTTTGGCATTCAGGTCCTGCCTACAATTTTTGTCACGTGTTTGGAATAATCTTTGCAAATTCTTCCCATGTGCACTCTTTAAATTCTTCAGCTGCTGTGATTCTTGATGTGCACGCTTGGGAACTTAAAGCCCTACAAAAAATAATCTATGGTTGGTATGATCAGGCAGTGTTGGGGGCCACAGAATTTGACTGCCCCTGCTGAGTGACTTATCAAGAAACATGTCATTCAAAGACTGAACAATGTTGTTGCAAAAATGAGGTGGAGAACCATGCTGTTAAAAAGTTCATGTCTAGCCTTCGATCCACTTGTGTGATTGCAGATTGTTGAAACGTGTCGAGGTAAGTGATGGCAGTTGTAATTTTCTCAGTGAAGGAAAATCATCGAACAGATGCTTGTGAAATTTTTGGGAACCCATAACTAAAGGGTCACCAGTTATTCAAACTCATTGATTTACTTGAGAAGCCTGTGTGCATAACAGTGTCCTCTATTGAGTACTCTGTGATTCACTAACCTACAAAATCTTGTAGCCCATTTTGAGATGCACTGTATTTCTTTACTTGCAATCGTGTGTGTGTTCGGGCAGTATAGTTAGGGTATGTGAAGTGCTTTTTCTGCTTTTATAATGTGAATGTAAAATTTTGTGTAGTCAAATTATAGGAGGTATACTAAAATAAAAGTCTGTGAAGAAGCATTATGTGAGCAGGTTAGCTGTCATGCTGGTTTTCTTTCTTACTGTGACCAATTCTTGAGAAAGAACTTTAATTTTGAAATATGTATTGCATAAATTGTGTGTAAACATAATTTGGCAGAATTCACTGTTGAATTTAAACTACACCAAATAATGTGTGCTGTGGTGAAGCAACACTCCACTTTTCTAACAATGATATGTCAAATTTTATGTTGTATGTATCGTGCATTTTGTTGAGTTTAAGTCAAAACCAACAAATGCACAAGATTATTAACAAGCATAAGATGTATATACAACCCCTATATATGTTTCGGCAAGTAAACTGCCATCCTTAGGGGGTATTTATCAAGGAACTTCCAGTACTTATTGTGTATTTGAATGCAATAAGTACTTCAGGTTCCTTGATATATATATTTCAACATTGTGAGCGGCGTAAATATTTCTACCGTAAAACTAACTCGTGTATTTGAATGCAATAAGTACTTGAAGTGCCTTGGTAAATACCCCCCGAGGATTCAATTTCCTTGCCGAAACATGTAGCGGTTGTAAATACGTCCTATGCTTAATAATCTTGTGCCTTTGTTGGTTTTGACTTAAACTCAATGAATATGTCAGTTTAACTTTCACAATTCAGAGGTTATAGTATGTACACATTTATATAAACGGGCTTGTTACAATTCATGTATTTAATTTGGCAGGTAAATAAATTTGTTTGTTATGTTTCCCAGCCTTTAATAATTTACAGCGGTTTGCGGATCACTGGTTGATGATCCTTGTGCTCGTGAGTAAAGTCTTCTTCTGATTTTGAAATTATGTATCAATCCGCTATAATGGCGGAACGAAAAGGGTGGTATCAGTTATGACATAGGATTGAGCTTGTATGGGAATAAATTTGTGTGTTGTATGTGGAATGTATAATACAGACACAATGACAGGGTCGGTTAAATTGTTTATGCTCTAAAAGCACTATGCTGGCGATAGGTCGTGTTCTTGCATCACACCACTGGGTCTACACCTGCTAGCGGAAAGCCGGAAATAGTGATGGGGTCTGAGGAGTGATTGATTCGTCTGGTTGTGTCGGTGCATAGAAGTTATTTTGTGTTTTTTTGTTTTATTTGTATAAATGAATGCTATCCGGATAATGATAATTTTAGTAGTGAGGACGAAGCAGTATATAGCGGTATTTCTTTAACCAGTGTCCATTACGTGACTAATTTTAGTTTGTGTCTTGTAAATGAACGTGGTGATATTCTTCCTTGTAATCGTGGTTATGTTGTTTTCCAATTTGAGTAAACAGTCTTTCAATGAAAAGTATTTCACCTAAGGCGACGCAGCAGTGTATGAAGATACTCGTATGGCGCTAATCCATGAGTGGGCCTAAGTGGTATATATTAATTAACATACCATTAATAGTTCTTATAAATGCAAAAGTTCGAAGCCTGCCACAAATGGCCCATGTCCAATTCTTGTAGACGTGTTGCCGGCATTTCGTGTATATTGTTAATCGTCTAACGTCTAATACTGTGAAATGAGAGGTGGGAGTTCAGAATTAGTCCTTCGTTCAGAGGCCTTGTATGAAGTTTGTATCCACATAGAGTTTGTGATTGGTTCCAGTTGAAGTCGGTTTGGTCCAAATAGGTGTATGACCATTTAAGTCACTGGATCAGATTTTGAACCAATGGAATTTACAGTGCATTGACCAGTGAGGTTAGGAATTCTTTTGATTGTTGAGAGAAAAAAGTTTACATCTGAATAGAAAAGGCTTTTAAAATGAAAAAGGAAAAACACTGTCCACTTTGTAGTGTTCAACACTGTCCTGCTGAAGGTGTGTAGTCACAAAGGTGCATTCTTCTTGGAAGACAAATTTGTCAAAAGTTGTAACTTAGCATGAATTGTTTGTGGATGTAGTTGCATGTACCTAGACCAGTCCTGTGATAAAATTTCAATAAAGACATTTTGAGAAAGTATCTGATTAAATATGTGCCAGAATTTAGACTAAGGGAAAGAAACAGGCTGATTTGACAGAGGGAAGTGCAACAAAATGGATGAATGGACATTGAATGATTTACTGGAATGTTCAGTATGCCTGGAACGGCTGGACACTTCTAGTAAAGTACTGCCATGTCAGCATACATTCTGCAAAAAATGTTTAGAGGAGATACTGAGTACTCACAAAGAACTACGATGCCCTGAATGCCGCATTCTTGTAGATGTGAAAATAGAGGACTTGCCACCTAATGTCCTTCTCATGCGGATTCTTGAAGGAATGCGTAATGCAGGTCCCAAGAAATGCAATGCTGTACCAAATCGTTTGCAAGGCAGTATTTCACCTGCTCCAGCTACAGTTCAGCAGATGGCACCGTTGCAGCAACAACAGCAGATTTCTACACATGCTGCAACAATTTCATCTCCTGACACCAGACCACATACAGGTCCCAAGCAACATGTTTTACAGCCAAATCAGCCGTACGCCAGAGCAATATATGATTACCTCTCAAGTGAACCAGGGTAAGAAAAAGAATATAGTTCAAAATTGTAGTATATTGCTTTTTTTTTTTTTTTGTCCTTTCAAACTACAGAATATTTTGTATCTGTAGAGAACCAAAGAAAATTGCTATATATGAGCTCATGTTTGCTTTAGTGGACGAAATGCTGATAATACTGTGTAGTTTATGTACCTCTTATTTTGCCATAAATGTGGAATAATGAGCTGGTAAGATAACAAACTAAACTGTGGCAGATTTAATATTCACAGTGTCGTACTTAGCTGGAACATGTTTCAAAAACCTCATACTAAAAGTATGGACTGGAGTAATGGAGTGAGTATAGTGATGAGGCTACAGATGGGACGATACGGGGTTCGAATCTGGGCAGGGTTGTGAGACTTCTTTTGTCTGCAAAATGATGTGGGGACTGTCTGGGGCCTACTCGGCCTCCTCTACAGTGGGTACTGGTGGGGGGGGTTTCTCTTTCCCTGGGAGTAAAGCAGCTGGGGTGTGAGTCTGACCCCTCACCTGCATCTAATGTTGAGATTAAGAATGAGTGGAGGTAACTATACCTTCATTCCCTTGTATGCCTTCATGACATGTACTGGGAGAACTGTGCCTATTATACATTAAATAATAAGAAAATTGATCACTGTAATATGAAGACAAAATTGCATTTTTACAATTTGTGGTGTTCATGATAGTAAGATACATGTTATTGTTTTCTGGGTAATGACACTCTATTTCTGGTAGGTGGGTACCAATGGTCTGGAGGACCATACTGCCTTTGTTATGGAAGTGGAGGATAGAGGCTGCCAGATGCCCCAAGACATTGATACCATGGAACGTAATGTTTATAATCCAGAAGTCTTGGAGGATAGGATAAATAAAATTGTCATGTGGAACTTGAATAATAGTTTTCTGAATGAAAAAGCACATTAGAGTGGTAACATTCTCAGTGACGTGTATGAATAGACAAGCACTGTTACCATAACTCTTGTCCTTTCATAAAGGCCAAGGTTATGGTAATGTTTTGAGGCGCACTTTGCTCAAGATATTCCCAGTGTCTTAATTACCCAAATGACCAGTTGGAGGGGTAGATTATTTTCGTTCATTTCTTTTTGTTGGTTATTGTTATTTCCAGCATTTCTGTTTAGCGCGTATGTTTGTGTTATATTGATGAATATTAGGATAAAAACTAATTTCTTCTGCTATTCAGGATGCAATGTCCAGTTTCCTGTAACATGTAACTTGTACTATCATGGTGATAGATGATATGAAACTTTAAAATTTGAGTCAGACAACATTAGTTCTCTGTCATTCATAATTTATATTGCTTGTACCATTTCCCATTTCAGACCATTCACTGAAGTCTCCAGAATTATCAGCCCAGACCCTCCTTTACTCTCTCCTGTTTTAATGAATAATATACGGTGGCCCAAAGGTCATGCCATCATTGGGCATGTTATCAATATAAGGTCAAATTCTCCAATTAATCTTTTAAAACACCTGCGTTAGCATATGCAAACACATGCAGCAAACCACCCCTGGAAATTTCTTTTATATATGTGTGTATATATACACACATATATAAAAGAAATGTGTATATATATATAGCCAACAAGGAAATTTGCTGCATTTTCAAGACATGCTGCATAATCTCTTTTATTCTCCACAAATTACCATTTATTTCATAGTTTTATCTTTTCATGTTCGAATAATATGTTTGTCATAAACCATGCACTAAAATTAAAATACCCACCTGGTAAGGTAAAGGTTAACTTTCATCAGCGAAACAGGATGCTCACATCCTGTTAAATGTAACTCTTCATGGTCAAAAGGGTACATGCTGTCTTGCACAGGCACAGGAATGGGCATTGAGAATGAAAATAATTTGGGCCGTCAGTGACTACATTGGGTATTAAAGGCCAGACGATAGAGGTTAATTACTGACAGCAATTCTGTAGTTATTTAGTAGCGTGCGTGGGTGTTCCAGTTCTTTAGCAATAACTCCATGTTAGCCACCCCCGTTTCAGTACATAAATACCAATTTTACTGTCTATGTATTCTTGTGATGCATATGCTGGTGCTGTTTGCATGGGGACTAACTAACTCCATGCAGCACAGTCCTTCTTGAGAAGCTAGCAGGTCGTCAGCTACTCAAGAAATTCCCCGCGTTTTATGGAACCTGAAGGTTCATTACCACATTCACAACAGCTCACCACCTGTCCCTATCCTGAGCCATATCAATCCAGTTCATGCCCCCCCCCCCCCCCATCCCACTTCTTGAAGATCCATTTTAATATTATCCTCCCATCTATGCCTAGGTCTTCCAAGTGGTCTCCATCCCTCAGGTCTCCCCACCAAAATCCTGTATGCACCTCTCCTCTCACCGATACATGCTACATGCCCCGCCCACCTCATTCTTCTTGATTTGATCACCCGAATAATATTTGGTGATCAGTACAGATCATTAAGTTCCTCATTATGTAGTCTTCTCCACTCCCATGTTACCTCGTCACTCTTAGGCCCAAATACCCTCCTCAGCACCCTATTCTCGAACACCCTCAGTTGCATGTGGACAGAGGCATTATTTTAGTGATACAGTTAATGTGATTAGAACATGTGCAATGTGTCTGTTTTGTCAGTTCTGTGAGCACAGCTGCTGTCGTGGGAAGTGCTGGTAGATGCAGACTTTCAATGCAACAAAGCTGTTGTGTCTGTGGAAGCTGTAAAAGAAGCACTCTAAATTTTGCAGAATTCTACAGGATACTAGTTTATACAAATTTATGTTGGGCATGACTTTTGTGCCACCATAAACAAGCGTAACTGCCACATTTTAAATTTTATATTGCTTTCACCATGCATTTTCACTTACTATTCAGTTAACCAACAAATGTACAAACATACACTACTTTATAGTTTTTATTAGTATCGCTGCATTCCCCTACACGTGTTTCGGTCCGTAGACCATCTTCAGGCGGTAACAAGCTACTACACTTCACATCGCATGTTAAAAGGGTCCAAAGAGCACACTTGTCTCAGTAATAAGTTATAAAACATTTGAATTTGTAAAATATGTAAAACTTATATTTTTATCATATAAGTTAAAGTCAAAATTTAAAATAGCAGCGTTAGTCACTTGATGCACAGAATCGTGGTATTGTATTTGCTGTTGTTTATAAACGTGTTGTTTCGCGTGCTGTTGTGTGGAGTGGTATAAGCTGATTCAGCTTATACCACTCCACATAACAGCAACAATTTCTCAAAAATTATAAACCTCTTATTTGTAGTTGTGACAATTCATATTAACTTTAAATTACTTACTTTTCAGTGATCTGTGCTTTAAGAAGGGAGATATCATTCTGCTGCGTAAGAAGATTGATAACAACTGGTACCATGGGGAGAGTGGAGGAAAGCATGGGGTCTTTCCTCTTACATACGTGCAGGTTTGTTATAAGGGAAATGTATTTTTGCACCTGTAAGTTTGTTTGCTTTCAGTATTGTTACATACATACAGGGTGTTTCTGAAATACATGTCACAACTGTAGGGGCATTTTCTAATCACAGACACAGTAAAACAAAATATTGTAAAATTGGATGTATGGACCTTTCATTTTTGAGTTACAGCCTGGGGAAAACCTGAGAGAAAGAGACCACATGGAACACCTAGACGTAGATGAGAGGATAATATTAAAATGGATCTTAAAGCAATAGGGTAGGGGTGTGGACTGGATTGATCATGCTTAGGACAGGCACAAGTTGCAGGCTGTTGTGAACATGGTGATGAACCTTCAGATTCCATAAAATGTGGGGAATTTCTTGACTGGCTGAGGAAGTGCTGGCTTTTCAAGAAGAACTTTGCTCTTTGTACTTAGTTAGTTAACAAGGATACTTAACATGACAATACCTAACAAGAAAATTTATGACATGTTTTAACCTGGAAAGTTCATTATGTTGGCTCTTACATATTGTTACAGTATGCTTATTGTTTTTCCCATTGGCTTCCTTAATCACGTTTTGTGAGTTTGTTGCATTACATTTCTTGTTTATTAAAAAGCTGGGTTAAAATGGGACTGGATGCTATGATATGATTTTAAACATTGAAAATTATGAATTAAAAATTAAATTTCACATTATATTCACCGTGCATTTTTGTACAATTGATCAACTCACACCAACAAATGCACCAAAACAAGTTTGTCACTGATTTCTTTATTAAAAGATTACCCCAATACGCATTTCGGCACTTCTACATTGCCATCATGAGGGGGATCGTTGGAGTTTGTACATAGATCAATGTTCTTTGTTACATCAGAACAGTTGCGTCAGTATTTGTTATTACCACTTTGTATAAAATTGTATAATAGTAGTAATGTTAAATTGCTAAAATTAATAGTAAAACAGTGTGGTATATTATATTAAACTGTATGCTGTGATATAATTCGTAATTATTGGCAGCGTGGTCCGGTGTGCTGTTTTGTGCCGGTTATCTGTAGAGTGACACAGAATAAAAACAGGGAAGTTTGTTTCCACAGGTTGTTACACCACTGCCCAGCCATATTCCCCAGTGCAAAGCTCTGTATGACTTCAGAATGACAAATGATGATGAAGAAGGCTGTCTAACCTTCAACAAGGTATCTGGCATTTTGCTGTGTTGTGTGTATATTGTTAGTGCATAGTGTAATATCGCCCTTTTGGTAATTGTCTTTCTTGTGTGTGTGTTGATACAAGAATGATAACAACTATCACACATATTTAACCCAGTACAGAAATAATGGTGGTCCAGGATCTCTTTAACTGAAGTGTTCTGTGTGGTTTTTGTCTCCCCTGTGCATGCTCCATGTACTATCCATCCCCTTGATTTGATCCTTGTAACAGTAGTTTGTGAAGAGTGCAGTGGTTTCTACAGAGAACCATTCCATTGATTCCCTTACATTGAGTTTGGGGCAGTTTGAAATTATATCCCTGAATGCGCACTGTAAGACCGTTTGACAGCATAGGGGGTACTGCTGTGTAGAGGTAACTTTCTGGTAGGGGTTGAGAGTGTAATGTCAACTGTAGCATAGCATAGGGGGTACTGCTGTGTAGAGGTAACTTTCTGGTAGGGGTAGAGAGTGTAATGTCAACTGTAGCATAGCATAGGGGGTACTGCTGTGTAGAGGTAACTTTCTGGTAGGGGTTGAGAGTGTAATGTCAACTGTAGCATAGCATAGGGGGTACTGCTGTGTAGAGGTAACTTTCTGGTAGGGGTTGAGAGTGTAATGTCAACTGTAGCATAGCATAGGGGGTACTGCTGTGTAGAGGTAACTTTCTGGTAGGGGTTGAGAGTGTAATGTCAACTGTAGCATAGCATAGGCACCTGCCACTGCCCTTTATTGTTGCTATATTCTGGTCCTGTCTGTAACTGCTGCCAAGTGGCTGCAAAGATGCATGCATACGTATGTACTTGCACACGCATACATACGTACATATATGCATACATATGTAAGTATGTATGTATGTATGTACATACTGACAGAATAAGCAGCTGTAGTCTTATTATGTATGGAAAGGTTTATTTTTTTGTTTATGTTTGTATAACCATTTTGTTGAGCATGATGCCAGTTGGTGGTTGGCTTCTGTTGTATTAATAATAATAATAATAATAATAATAATAATAATAATAACCATGGCTCAACAGCCCTATATGGGCTCGGGCCTCCTCTTTCCGAGGTTACTGGGTCGTGCGCATTCGTGGCAGTTGGTGACTGGCCAACTGGCCGCGCTGCTGTTCTATCGATCCTGATGTGACCGCCAGAGCCATCTGGCAGGCAGTCAGGAGACTTGGGTGAGAAATGACCGCTTTGAGTTTTGCTTGCAAGCACTACTGGTTCTATTCATGCCCGTAAGGTTCTTTTACATGCCGTAAATCTACGACATGGGACCGACGGCTTTACTTCCCCTCCGAAGGAAGTGGTGCTCCGGATTTTTATCACCCTTAAAAATCCATCGACCTCGGTCGGGATCAAAACCGCGAACCTTGGGTCCAGTGGCGAGCACGCTAACCACTAGTCCACCGAGGGCGACTCTGCTGTATTAATTAGTAATATTCTAATGCATGAGCCATTTGTGGATTCTGTCTACATGCAAACATGTTTTCAGTAAAATCTCTTCACAGCTGCAGAAGGTGGTGTCCTTCAACATCAGTACATATTTCACACCTACATAACAAATTTTGTGGCACGTGTTGAAGTTCACCGTTTGTGATTCTTTAAATAAAATTTCAGGTTTTATTTTGTAAAGCCTCCCAAACATCATTTTTTCTACAAGTTTCCCCACACACAAAAGTCTCACATATGCAGATCTGGGCTGTATTGATTATTAGTTAAGAACTGTATGTAGCACCCACTTTGAATTTTTGACAGCATGTTCTGATGCATGTTCCTGTTCAGAATATTTGTAACTGTAATAAGTGAGATCTCAGTTTTATGTTCTTGAATGTAAAGTTGAAATCTCAATTATTTTAACCCTAATGGTTGTAGCATTATTAGTTTTCCCTCTGCATTTAATTGGTACTGCAGCCTGATGATGTGTTAATGTATTATGTTTACACTGTCATGAATGATATATCCCCTCATAACCACTAACGATAACTTATGGATGGAGGTGATGAATGAATGATAAATAAACATATATTTTATCGTTTTATTGGTAAGTTAGCATATCATATATTTTAAGGATTTTGAATTGTAATGGATGTGTTGGAGTGTATGTGAAATGTTATAAGACTTGTCCAGATGCTACACTTGTAACAATATGGAGGTGTGAATAATTGAAATTGAAATTGAAAATTGATGAAGCTGAGACATATGCCTGCCGCAGTTATGACAACAAAGTAATTTGTTCACTAAATATCTGAGTTTGATCGCTCTTACCACTTACCTGTGCACGTAACAGCACAATGGAAAGCCCCACATTCAGATAATGTCTTCAGTTAATAAGTTAATAAGGGTGCATAGAAAGGAATGAATGTTACTGTGTGTAGACGTTAAATATTCCTTTTTCCACAGAACTCTTTTGTAAGTGTTCAGGAGCTGATGTTGATGTAATGGTGTGTGCTGATATCAATGTTTGCAGGGTGAAGTTATTACAGTAATCCGTCGTGTTGATGAGAACTGGGCAGAGGGTAAGCTTGGAGACCGTATTGGCATCTTTCCCTTGGCTTTCGTCGAGCTGAACAGCGTGGCTCGAGCCCTTATGAAGCTTTCCATGAAGTAAGTAAGGAAGATGCATCAGGCCAACAGTAACCCTAACTTTATTACAGAAGATCATAAAGCAGAGTGGAATAAAATTGTGTGGTGAAATTCTGTGCGGCCGCTGTATAGCAAACGTGCTGCAGCGAACGAGGTTTCAGTGACTATTTTAATGGAAGCTGCTGACTGCTATATACAATCAGGAACAATGTACGAATGATTGAAATACTGCTGAGTGATGGCTGTAAGTTTGGAAAGTGTGTAGTCTGTCACAAGTATGCAACTTGATGCTTTCAGCAGAATAGAGGACAGTAACATGGCTTAGGCGGTTCGCTTCTGGCCTCTCACCATGGAAACCCAGGTTCAATCTAAGGCCAGTCACTGTGGAATTTGTGATGGACCGAATAGCACTGTGGCAGGTTCTTCTTTAAGTACATTTGTTTCCTCCTGTCAGTATCATTCCACCAATATGTCATACTAATTCATTCATCTATCACCAGTGGTATTTAAGTTTAGCAAATGTTATAATTCTTTTGAAACAAGAAACACTTATCTTTATTAAGGTATCTGTGATTAAACGATTGGGGTCTGTGTAATTGAACATTGTGGTAAGGTGGATATACTGCTTCATAGTAATGAGGCCCAGGTTCAAGTCTGTGCTCAGACACCTGCTCTCCTGAGTAGGTTGTGCTGTGGAAATTGCTGGGAAAGTACCTCACTAGTCATCCTTTTGTTGAATGAAACATATAAATGTACAGTAAAACCCCCATTTTATGTTCCCACATTTAGTCAAATCCCGGATTTAGTGATGATTTTTTCATGTCCCGACAATAGCTCCATATAAACAATAAACCTCCATTTAATGAAAACCTCGATTTAGTTAAATATATTCTAATCCTCCAGCAATTCATTAAATAGGGGTTTTACTGTAATTGAAGTTCTAATTTTGTTTAAATTGTTCCACCTTTATTAACTCTTCCCCCCCCCCCCCCCCCCCCCCCCCCCAATTTTCAGTGCATCATTTTCGTAAATGTAAAGCACCAAAAATGAGATTTGTTGCATAATTTATGCGACTGAAATTTGCAGGATTTTGAATTTGCTCATTTTTGTGAACATGTTCGTCCTTGAGTGATTATTTACATAGAGTTGTTTTGAAGATGTTTAAGTTACCAAATATATATTATGGTTTCAGCTCCCAACCTGGACCATCACGAGTTGCTCCGCCTACGCCAACGTCAGAAGATACGACCCCACTAATTCCAACAGATCATAGTCGTACTGTTGCTAATTCTCACACATCACAGCAGCACAGTACTGCAGCAAATCTAGGTGAGAAGTTCACCCCTACATAACCAAATAACTGAACAAAATCGGTATGAAGAGTGAAGTTTTTTTAACCTTGAAGATGCAAGTCTTTTGGGGCATGACACTTTGTCATTGGGTGAGTAGTTTATGGTGTTTTGAAGGATTGTAGTGCCTTCATCTGCAGGGGCAAGGTGACTGCTTCTTGACTCTGAAGTTGAAGGCACTGCCATCGTTTGGAACACCGGGAAGCGCTCACCCAGTGATACAGTGTCACACCCCAGAAGACTTGGATTTTCAGCAACACCTCTGTGAGACCCTCAGATCTCTTTTTATTTAACACTTTGACACCTAACATCTCGCATACCTGTCACGCAGTGTTGCGCTCAAAACGTCGAACATCAGGTATAGAATGGCTTCCTTATGCAGCTGTCATTTTAAATTCTGGTCTCCTGCACATCACACCAGACATTTAATTCTGGTGCCAAAGGGTTAATGTGTGTTCATGTCGCCTCATACTTTTGTGACAGCACTGTAGCCGAACATTATTGGAGCATTTAAATACTAGTATTGTTGGAGCAGTTCGGCTCTCCCCTTCCACTCGTCTAAATATAGCAGGAACGACAAGGGACCAGGTGTCCCGCGTCAGTTGGCGGCAGTAAAGGAAAGGAGTAGACGGATGGTATTGTGCTAACGTTGTATTGTAATAAAATAAATAAAGTTAAACCTTTGAAGAGAACAGTCTATTAATTTGATGTATATCAAATTAATAAAAAGTAACCAGCAAAGTTCGGTTATAGCACATGTGCAGGTTCTGCAGGCATAGCATTACATTATGCCCAAGCTATGTGCAGTCACTGGCACAGTAATAGCAGGGACTTACATGGCCTATTTGCAGTTACAATGCAGTGTTTGTTTGGCATCTCTGCATTAGGAATATTGTATTTATGAATTGTAGCAGGCTGATGCGGAGCTGCCACATGAACACAGCATTGTAATAATAATTTTTATTACTTAAATTTATGATATCATCTGCAGATTACAGTTTCTTGTGAAACTAGTGGTGAGAACTGAATAATAAATAGTGAGGACTGGATGCCTGTTGTATGTGACAGAAACATGGTAAATTGTTAGATACTCTACAGCCTGATGTAAACGTATGATATTGCTTATAATTTTTTATGTTTCTGTCTGCAGGAAATGTGAGTGGCAGTGCTACGAGTGTTACGCACTCGTCAAAGTCAACACATCAGCATCAGATTGCCAACACAAACCTTACAGTGTGTAGTAGTGGTAGCAACCTCCCACTTCCAGTTGGTACTTCTGATTCAAGTTCAACTGTATCATCAGCGTCGTCGTCAACAACACCCAACACGTCGTCCAGCAATACTTCTTCGAGCTCAAGCACGGCTCCATCATCTCCTACATCTCCTCCCCCGCCACGAATACCAGTTCCAGTTATAACCCCTCCTCCACACAATGTGGTTGTGCCACCTCCTCCTCGGCCAGCGCACAATCCTAACATATCGCCACCTCATACACTTCCTCCACATCATGCCTCTTCTACACAGCAGAGGGAGAAACGTCACAGCTTTAGTGTGTTGCATACAGGGCATCACCACCAGACCTCACACAGGTGAGTTTTCCTGTGGGACGTTCCTGAACACTACATTAACCTTTGAACCCCTGTGTGATGGATTTAAATCTTTTTCTTAAAATGTTCCACAATAGTTTATTGTTGGACCTTATAACCTGTGCAAGCTGTTAATATTGTTGGCATTGAGTTTTCAGGCTGTATATGTTGTTGGTCAGATAATGGTTTTTTTTTTTTGGTTTGCGTACTGTGTAGTGGCTAAATGTTCCACTGTTTCGGAGAAAGGTACTGCCACCATCTGCAGGGTGACAACTGGTTTAGGTAGATGCTGAAGTTATATGGATGGAAAAAGATTTTGTTGGTTTTATGGGACGATTTGAGGTAGTTCACCGTGGCACAACTGTGGGATGAGGGGATGGGATTTCAAGAACAGCTCTTTGTTGGGCTTCAGTAGTTGGAGATAAGAAGATAATGGGAATGACAAATGAGGAAAAGGTCATGCATCTAAAAGTCAGTCATGCCAAGGGTAGTGTAACGGCAGACATCGTACCTCTTCAGTGTACATTAGCAGTAGACAGATTGTAGTGCCAAGTGTCCCTTCACAGCAGGCAGATTATACCACTGTTGCCACACAGCATGTACAACAGTGACCATGACTGCATTTTACTATGAGGGTGCTCAAGAAGTCTCACGGGTGGTGGGGATGACATTGCTCGAGGCTTCCGCTCTTTGCTTGCAGTTGTATCTCTCAACCCCCTGTGGCCACTCAACCATTTCAAAGACCCTGTTGGTAGTCAAAATTGTTACTAATTACCACCAACATTCTTTCTGTGGTCTCAGTGTAATATTTTTACATTTCCGGGTGCTTTATTGTCTGTGTATTTAATGTTGATTTTCATTTTACAGGCACTCAGCTGAGATTTTAAGCCCCACTGAAACTACACAAGACTCTCTTGCTCCAGACCAAACCCTCCAGTCGCAGGTTAGTTAATAACTGTGGAGGTAGGAGGTGCAGTGATGATCAGATGAAGGCCAGAAATGAACTGAAGATAGCTTTGTGTTGATGTGATGTTACGTAGGTTGCTGGAGAAGTACCGACTTGTTGTTTGGCTGGTATACGTTCAAGTTACATGACACTACATTGTGCAAGAAAGCAACCCTTAGAGCCACTGCTGTGGAAATCTCTTAACACTTTCACTGTCAAAGTCGACCACGGTCGATTTAAGTATTTACGTTTTAATTTGCCAGCGTCGACTTTAGTCGATCTAACATTTACTCTGCTCTTTTGCCTTAAATAGGCCACGCACACAATAAGTTCTTTCAGGAAACATATTTTACATCTTTATTAATCCCTAGCTGACAGCTAGAAAAAATATATGCATTTTATATATAATTTTATATATAATTATATTTTATAATTTATAAGACGACGCAGTAGTTGTTTAACATTCAGTAAATCCCTGGCAATTTAACACCGTCGGGGATTTAAATACCCGGCAGTGAACGTGTTAAGTAACTAACTGACAAACAACATGGAGTAGAATCAGTCTTGAGAAGCTAACAGTTCCTCAGCTAGTCGAGAAATGCCTCGCATTTCATGAAACCTGAAGGTTCATTACCACGTGCACAACATCTTGCCACATGTCCGTATCCTGAGCGTAATAAATCCATTCCACTCCCATCCTGTTTCTTTAATAAGTTTTAATATTATCCACCCATCTATACCTAGGTCTTTCAAGTGGTTCCTTTCCTGCAGTTTTTCCCACCAAAACCCTGTATACATTTCTTATCTTCACAGTACATTCCGCTCATCTCATCTTGATCACCCGTACAACGTGTGGTGAGCAGTACAAATCACGAAGCTCCTCATTTTGCAGTTTTGTCCATCCCCTTGTGTCCTCTCTCTCAGACCCAAATATCTTCCTCAGCACGCTGTTCCCGCAGGGATCTCAGGTATGAAAAAAAATGTTAGGCAATGAAATGAACTTGTAGTAAACTTCAGTAAATTTCAGAGTTTTATTCTTTAAATTGAAAATGTAGTTAAATAGGTGAAGTCTGTTAGTCTTAAAACTACACATGTTTATACTGTGTTGATGATAATTGGGTAGGCAGGGGCTTAGACCAAAAGTGTTGATTGTGCAGTCACATAGGTTGAATTTGTGTGGCACGGTGGGGAGGACAGGCATACCGTATATTCTCGAATATAAACCGCACCCGAATCTAATCCGCACCCAGTTTTTGGTGACTTCTTAAACAAAAAAAAAGTTACTTTGCGATTCTAATCCGCACCTTTCCTTCAACCACCCCTTGCCCACGGGGCGACTGATTGAATAATATTGGATGTTACCAATGCGTTAAAATACGACGCTACGCCTGGGGCCGATGAGTCATACCGATAGAGGCGGGGCCTTTCTCAACAGACGTGCGCAATCTCGTCTGAAGCCAGCTCACGCCTTAGTTGTTGAAACGTGGGAGGTGCTTGTTCCAATTTGTCGTGTACTGTAGTTATGGAAGAGGGACGCCTGAAATCTAAACGACTCTCATATACGGCAAAGTTCAAACGTCAAGTTATTCGGTGCGCAGAGGAGAATGGAAACCGCAAAGCCGCTGCAATTTTTGGAGTTGATGAAAGCAATGTTCGACTGTGGCGGAAACTGGGTGGAGAGCATGGATAACGATTCAGTTATGAGTGATGACGGCGAGTCTGATGAATAATAAAATAATAAAAATAATAGATTATTGTATTGTATTGTTCTTACGTTGTTTATTAATTACGTTAATTACGTTATTGTTATATTGTACAGCAGCTCAATCATTTTTCCAAAATCCAGCTCTAGACCGCGAATCTAATCCGCATCTGATTTTTTAGCCCTCTAAAACTGTAAAAAAAGTGCGGATTAGATTCGAGAATATACGGTATATTGTATTTCCCTGCCATCTGTTGCCATTCAAGAAACATGAAACGTTAGGGGCACGTGCCCTTCCTCAGTGAACCTAAAATTGAGGTGACATGTAAAATATTGTGATGCATGTGAAAGCTAATTTCAGACAAAAAAAAAAAAAGCCCTATATGTATATACAATAAAACCCCAGTACTGCACCACCCTCATTTAGTGCCCATAAAACTCTGTGAACAGAAATATCCTATTATACAGTATTTTGATTTACCACCACACTTGATACACTGCTACAAATTGTGCTGAGCAAACAGTGGTACTTTGTTGGGGTTTGACTATATACTGTGCTTTCAAGAGTAACAAGAAATGTATGAAACAAGCAATGTATTGGATTTGAGGTTCTCGCAGAATGGTTTCTGAGGAGTCAGGTCTTCCTTGGTGTGACACTGGTTCTTGACACTCAGTGGCACTAAAATCCCTTGTAGTGTCAGGATCTATTCACTTGACACAATGTTGCATCCCAGAAGATTGAATTCTCAAACTTCCTGCTAATGGTGCTTTTACAAAGACGTAGCAAGTGTGACAAAGACAAAGAGAAAGGGTTGTGATAAACATGAAATTGCATCTTGAGACATGCAGAGACTGAAACAAACTTCTTAAAAGAAAAGGAGTCACAGGTGTGTGGATCATGAACTCTGCTGATGAGAAATATGTGCAATTTGAAGAGGAATGCCGGTGATCTGTACGGTGATAAAAATTCAGTGTAAAGTTCTATGACACAAGATAAACAAATACTCTTCCATAAAATCGGCATGACCTATTGTGTATAAATAAAGTTATATTAAGACCATAGCCTTCTGAAATGTGATGCTGTGGGATCGGTAGATGGTCACGAACGTTTAAAGAGGATGCTGCTACCTCCATCTCGGTTGCCTCTGAAGTGCCAGTAGCTGTCTCTCTTAAAGTACAAGGTGTCACATCCCACCAAACCACCATCTTAATATTCACAGCTGTGAGAATTTCAGGCCTCATAAAGTATATGAGTTGACAGCACATGAGGATTTTATGTTTCTTTAAAGGTTCTTGACAGTGGTTGATTCATTATACCCTTATTTATTTGGACACTGTCCATTTTATGAGGCATGCCTAACACGCATGACATTTTGGGAACTGAATCTAATCCTCTCGTCTGTGTGAGTTGTACAATGTAGACTCTGAAGACCGAAGTACACTCAGCTCCTGACATGTCACATGTATTAGACATAGCTCAGACAGTGGAAATTGTGCAGCTTAGATTTTGTTGTTCATATATTTATATTTTGTATAGTAACAGGTTAAGTAAGGAGCTGAGATAACTCAGTTGGACTAGTGACTGGGCTACAGGCTGGATGATACAGGGTTTGATTTGAGATTTCCAGCTCTGGTCCCCAGCCAGTCTCATATTTGGTGTGTACGGGGGGGGGGGTGAAGTGATAGGGTCCTGAAGCTGACCACTGCTTGTCTGATTCCAAGGTTAAGTATGAGTGGATCTATATCTTCACTCCCCCATATACCTTCACAGCATGCACAGGGACAGCTTTACTTGACTTTAGCAGGTGAAGTATATTTCATTTATCAGGTGATGGCATTTCAGTTGGGCGGCAGTGGTGAACTAATTCAGCGGCAAGGCAGCCAGCGACACCGGCGATCGGGAAGTAGTGACACAGGAGTATCAGTTACAGCAAGTGGATTGACTCCCCCTCCTCCACAAGGGGCTCCTCACCATAGCTCAGCCACGCCACTGCCTGCAGCATATATTGCACTATACCCTTATAAGCCCCACAAAGCTGATGAACTGGAGTTGAAGAAGGGTGCAATATATATGGTTACTGAGAGGTGTCAAGACGGTTGGTTCAAAGGTACCTCCAGTCGTGCGCAGAAATGTGGAGTATTCCCTGGAAATTATGTCGCACCCATCAGGTGGGTAATGGCCAAGTTCAGTTAATGTTGATAGTACAAGAACTGTTTATTCACTATCCACACAGACAATAGCTGGAGGCACCAGAGACCAAAATCAATGTTCGTTTGTCCAGCAGGTCTCTGACAGGTGGACAGGCACAGTTGCTCGGGCTTACACGAGGTTCCAGCAGCTCATCCACATTGCCACAACAGGGTAACTCTGTATCGGGTAGTGGTGGCAGCGGTGGCTCTCCTCGCAGCAACCCTGTAACTTCAACTCCTCCTCTAGAACCACGCAGTTTCACTCGTAGCAGTGGCAGCAGTAAGCAAGGTGCCTCTCCCCTCATGTACAGTCCTCGTTACAGTCAGCCAAGTCACGGTTGTAAGTTATTTATGTAATTACCTTAACCTGTACTGGTTGAAAGAGAATATCATATACAGAAATGTGTATTTCGTAATGGGCGAGTGGATTTAGACTGGCTCGTTATGTCAGTGTTACCATTATTTTCAAACAGGGTGTTTGAATAGTCATTGTGCAGTTGCTACTATCATGGCAGTTATGTACTAAAGTGTACTAAAGAACATCTGCCAGAACTGAATGTGTGTGCTCAGTACCACATGTGGACATACTGGCAGCACGCAGTTCATAAGCAAAACACCTCTTGTATGGTGTGTGAAACTGTTACCAGCTGTTCATACAGCACTGTTAACAGTGTTATCCAAAGAAGAGCATGTCTTTCTAGGGACTGACCAGGTATTCTGTGAAGGGTAGTACACAGCAGACGTGAAGACCAATTTCTCAGAAGAGTTCCCAGACAGTGAAGTCGCTCAGTCAGGACACATTTGAACTGTTGGTGCACAAGTTCTGTGGAACAGGATCATGACAGATGCACCACATAGAGAAGAGTTAAATTTCTTGGCTGTGCAAGGAATCAGACCTTGATTATGAAATAAATGGCATTTTGTGGAAAGTAAAACAGAATTATGCAGCATGTGTTAAAAATGCAGTAAATATCCTTGTTGCCTACATATGTGTGTGTGTGTATATATACAGGGCATACACAAAAGAATGGTGCGGTTTCAAAAGTGAATAAAAAATTGATGTCTCACATTACACGGGCACAACATACACCGTCAGCGGCGGCAACTGTCCAAGTTTCTCATGCGCTACCAGCAGTTCGCTTCTCATGCTTACTGCGTGGCCGCGGGGCCAGTTTCAAAGATGGCGTTGCAGCAGGAGAAGGCTTTCTGTGTGCTCCGTTTTGAGGTGTCCAGATCTGTGATTACAGTGCAGCGTGAGTTTCGTGCACGGTTTAAAAAAAGACGCACCACACAAGAATAACATAAGCAGGTGGTACCGACAGTTTGTAGAAACTGGATGCTTGTGTAAAGGCAAGAGTCCTGGTCGACCTCGTGTGTCTGATGAAAACATTGAAAGAGTGCGTGAGGCGTTTCAGCGAAGTCCCCGCAAGTCAGTGGCTACAGGAAGCAGGGAATTGGGCATGCCAAAAATGACGGTGTGGAAGGTGTTGCGTAAGCGGCTATGTTTTAAACCGTACAAGATGCGATTGGTGAGAAATACATTTTTTATTCACTTTTGATGTCGACCTCGGTGGACTAGTGGTTAGCGTGCTCGCCACTGGACCCAAGGTTCGCGGGTTCGATCCCGACCGAGGTCGATGGATTTTTAAGGATGATAAAAATCCGTAGCACAACTTCCTTCGGAGGGGAAGTAAAGCCGTCGGTCCCATGTCGTAGAGTTACGGCATGTAAAAGAACCTTACGGGCATGAATAAAAATGTTTGCTGTAAGCCAAATTGCCTCCATTTCTCATCCAAGTCTCCTGACTGCCTGCCAGATGGCTCTGGCGTGCACATCAGGATCGATAGAACACTAAGCGCGGCTAGCTGGCCGGTCACCAGCTGCCATGAATGCGCATGACTTAGTAACCTCGACAAGAGGAGGCAAGAGGAGGCCCAGGCCCATACAGGGCTGTTGAGCCAAGAATTATTATTATTATTATTCACTTTTGATACCGCACCATTCTTTTGTGTATGCCCTGTATATAATGAATTTCTAGGGGTGTTTTCATGTACGAGGCTTAAACTGTGTATCCCATTGATGATGCATTAATAGGGTGATGAAGTCAGGGAGGATGATACAGTTACTGTATGCAATGTGCATGGGAGAGATTAGACATGGACACACAGTTGTAGTCGATAAATAGGAAGAGATGGGATCACTTACCAGTCTAGGCATGCATATGATGTTAATGTCAGAAGTGGTCTTCAAGAAATGTGATGAGGTGGTGTGATAGGATTTATGTGGCTCAATAGAAGGCACAGTGGCAGGTATGTTATGAAGATAGTAATGAATCTTCAGGTTTCATAAACAGTAGGTAACTTCTTGTCTAAATGACTGACTTGTCAAGGATTCATCATGTCTTCTGGAATGTTACACTATGTCATTGGATGAGTGGTTCTTGATGTTTTGAAGGAATGCAGTGCCTTCAGGATCCAGCAGTTCAAGGCTGTTTGACCCTGCATGTCAGGAACTACTCACCTAACAACACAGCATCACGTCCCAGAAGACTTGAATCCTCAGCAACACTGCTGTGAGAACCTCTTATTTTGACGGTAACCTTCTCAACAAGGTGTCATCTCCATGGAGTTAGTTAAGTAGATGTCTTCCTTTTGTACACACTTCAAAACCACTCGTATCTGGACAGGAATAAATAGCTTTTCCAGTTTACTATGTTTTTTCTTTGTGCAGTAACAGGTACTTACTTGAAATCTGTGGTCTTCTGGGTTATTACACGGCGTCGTGGGTAATTATTTACCGACGTTTCGGGACAATGTATCGGTCCATCTTCAGGGTCAAGATTCCGAATAGGCTTTCCTATTCGGAATCTTGACCTGTGAAGATGGGACCGATACGTTGTCCCGAAAACGTCGGTAAATAATTACCGCACGACACCGTGTAATAACCCAGAAGACCACAGATTTCATCAACATCTGCGGCAGAAGCCTGAAATCAAGGTACTTACTTTTTTTCAGCAGTTGGCACTAGTTTAATAGCATCACAGATTCCCCCCGAGCTTCCTCCACGATCATCCAGCCCAGGTCACAGCAGCCCTTCTGTCTCCTTGTCGCATCATCATGGCTCCACATCTTCATTTCATCATGGTTCTATTATCTCGTCTTCTTGGCATGGACAGCAGCCCCAGCCCTCTTCAACTCTGGGTTCAGACCCAGCTTCAGACTCTACCCCAGTTGCTCTTGGTCGCAGCCATAGTGCTGTCATGGCATCTGGAGGTGCTGTGACTCATAGTTTTGATACTGCAGCCAGTACTTTGGGTCGTAGCAGTGGTGGGCACTTGTCTACAACCGTTGCACCACCGCCAAATGTGTCAGTTATGGCTGTAAGCAGCAGGCCTGCAGACAAGGTATAGTAAATTAATAACACTTCAGTTTTCTTGCTGTCTTTGTTTTGTTTAATTTATTGTTAGGAAATACTATGTAATAGTGAATTCAGGTCTTCTGGGATGTGATACCGTGTTGCTGGGTAAATGTTTTCCGATGTTTTGGCGGAACTTCAGGAATCGCTAGCCTAACCACACAGTGTCACATCCCAGAAGACTGAATCCTCACCAACACTGCTATGACAATGCCAAGTCTCATAGTGTATAGTAGTTGGAGATGTCACATGATTTTATACTTAACAGAAATGTGTAGGTTTTTGTTCCATAGGTGAAGCAATTGGCATTGATTTTGCAATGTGGAGTCTTGGGTTCAGTCCTGTATGACTTCATATGAAATTTGTGATGGATAAAAGGACGATGAATTTGGTTTCTGTTTCAGTTTCTTTTGTTTTTCCTTGCTAATTATCATTCCCCCATTGTTCCTTACCCTTCTTTCACTGCCCTCCCATGGCTTGATATAGCTCTGACCAGGCAGCCCATTAGTAGTCTAAATTCGTGGCTCATTCTTTGACTTCACTTTTCACAAAAGCCATATGACAAACCCATGGGACAGAGTTCTTGAGAAACTTTTATTTCTCAGTTGTGCAAGAAATTGTCAGCCTTGCTTG
Source organism: Reticulitermes speratus (assembly GCA_021186555.1). Classification (NCBI taxonomy): domain Eukaryota; kingdom Metazoa; phylum Arthropoda; class Insecta; order Blattodea; family Rhinotermitidae; genus Reticulitermes; species Reticulitermes speratus. Next base: position 1,819,550 of record JAJKFL010000001.1, read on the forward strand.
GTACTACTGCTAGACCCTATCAGCCAGATGAATCCATCCCACACAATCTTCCTTTTACATCCATTTTTTTCTGCTCTCATATTAAACTCTGTTGACTTTACTGTGTCAGTTAATTCAGGAAAGATGAGAAGTTTTATGCTGTTCTTTGGTGCATTGGTTCGCATCTTTACGACGATAGAGGAAACTGGCGACGGTATTCTCCTTCTCACATACCTTTGTACAGCGACGCTGAATGGCCTCATTGCAGGGCAAGTGCTATGGTACTGGAATGCTGACAGACACAAGAAGAAAGATTAGTTTGAAATATGGGTTGGATACAAAGGGTGTTTCTTGCGATTCTTTTTCTTTTGGTGTTTGGTGATTTAAAAAGAAAGGCATTTACATTTTTCACAAATTCATGTCGGTGTGTTTTTAATTGCTTATAGGCATCAGAAGTGTATCTTTTCAAACAACTTTGAGTACCTTAATTTGTTATATTAGTTTCTCTGTACTGTTAATGTGAACTTTTAAGAGGGGACTCATGATTACAGCATTGGCTTATTCTGTGAATGTCTCAGAAATAATAAATAGTGTACTGCTGCATTCCATTTTTTTTTTTTAAGTTCTTCTAAAAGTGAGTTTTGTGAACAGTGTCTTACTCATTAATGGATTGTCATTAATTGTGCAGGCTAAAGAAAAGAAGGCAAAGGGAGGCCTGATGAGTCGTTTGACAAGCATGAAAAAATCCAAATCCCCACCACCTGCCACCTATTCAATGGACAATCCCGTGTTTGATGATGGCACTGTAGCTGTAAGTCCTCAACACCCGGTACATGTCAGGTAAGTCAATTATATTAAATAATTATAGAAAATAATAAATTGCTTCTGGTAATACAGTTGGGAATTGTGACATAGACATATATATCAAAGGTATGTGTATGTTATAACATATTCGTGTGTTGCGGCTTGACCTCCTAACAGCGTTTTTTGTTGTGTATGTGTGTGCACTTCTCTGTTGATTTCCAATAACCTGTTGCAGTAAGGATGTAAAACTTTAAATTTTTAACCTTTATTACAAAGTTGCATAGCTACAGTGCTTTTGACATTTGCATTGTACTTTACATGTCCGCCTGCAGTTAAAAGATGAAAATATTTGTTCGCTTTGAGATTGTGTGTCATCATGTACTTGGTAGGTAAGTACCAACATTTTGGAAGAACATACTGCATCCATCTTCTGTTGGATGATGCGTGTACCTCAGAAATGTTGGTACCTATCTACTGAACCTGGCATGACAGGACATGACATGACATGACATGACATGACGTAGAAATGAACCTCTGACTTACAAGCACTAACAAGGCATATGTCTCTAAATTCACAAAGCATTAAAACACATAATATATGAACCTGTTAACACGCTGTCCACACCTCTAAAACAGAGGCCCCAAATATAAGACAATTTTGTTTTCTTCTTTACAAGAAGAAATTTAAGGGTAAGGTAAAGTTCCTGTACGGGCCATGCTGCCAGAATGGGTGGAGGGGAGGTATGGCTCCACTAATTTGTAACCTTAGTATAAGATATGTGAATCAATCCCTGAAGATGAGACCCAGATTGTTGTCTCAAAATCGGGGGAACAAATACCCAGTGATGCAGCATCACATCCCAGTAAGACGGGATATTGCTGAGGAAGGTGTTTGGGCCTAAGAGGGAGAATAGAATAGAATACAAGTAGGGCAGGCACCACAGCGTCTCATGTACATCGACCATTCTTGATCCTTTGTGCAGCCCTTATATTCATGTGTTTAGCAGGCCTGCATTTCCAACAAAGTGCAGTAACCTGCTTACAGAGATATCCTTAAAGTCCCCTGGTTTCGTAAAATAACGTCCCAGGTACCTGAATCTTAATGCAGCCAAAACCTCACAGTCGCAAAGAACGTGAGGCCGTTTAAGATGCCTGTTTGCATCTATCACACTTGGGACTGTCTATTAGCCCCATTTTAAATAGGGGCCCTTTTATTTGACAGTGTTTTGTGAAAAAGAGCCCTGTCAGTATTCTTAGCTGGTTTCTGCTCAAACTAAATAGTTCTCCAGCTCTTTTAGCAGAGGGTCTTTTGAGAAAGCTCCTAGCCTGTCTTTGTCCATGTATGGACTGCCAATATTCTGTATATTTCCTCTTCGTTGATTCCCTGATCACCTCCCTGGCAACCTTAGCAGATATGCCCAGGGCAGGCTCAGGTCCTATAAATGGATGTGAGGAGCCATGTGTAGCTAGTTGATCAGCCATTTCATTTCCATCAATTCCCATATGTCCTGGCACCCATATCAGTTGGACCCTGTCATGTTCTGCCAGTCTCATCAGGGATGGATGGCAGTCGCAGACTAGTTTAGTATTGTTCAGGAAGTTATTAAGTGCCTTAATGGTTGCTTGACTGTCTGAGAGAATATAGATGTTCCTACCTTTGTAGCCCTTTTCTATATTCTCCATTATACATGCCTTAATGGCATATATTTCTGCCTGGAATGCCGTAGTGTGAAGCCCGAGACTCAAACTATGCCCCCTCTTCGACCCACATTTATACACCCCGACACCAGTGCCCTCATTGGTCTTAGACCCGTCCATATACCAGACCAGGCCTCCTTTGTTATCTAGATTAAATCCATTCTGCCATTCGTGCTTGTTGGAAAGATGAACCTTGAATGGCGTATGAAATACGAAACTCGGTATCATCGTATCGGTCCCCATTAAAAGGATGGGTTCTTGCTCCATATCCTGAGACTTTTTAGCGTGACCATAGTAAGTAGATCTAGGTCTCCACTGTTGATTGCACATAAGTCTGTAGATCCCTGCCTGGGCCTCCGCCTCGATTACCACATGTAGAGGTGGGAGTGCCAGGAAGACCTCCATTGCTGCTGTTGGGGTAGTCTTCATCACCCCCATTATAGCCAAGCAGGCTAGTCTCTATAGCTTATTGAGCTCCCTCCTGCTAACGTTGAAGTTGACCCTCGTCCACCATACCTTTGCACTGTAGGTCAGAATGGGTCTAATTATCATGATGTAAATCCAGTGTAAGACCTTGGGCTTCAAACCCCTAGTTTTGCCAAATGTACCTTTGCAGGTCCAGAAAGCTCTATAGGCCTTGTTTATCACATTTTGTAGCTGTGTCTTCCATGTCAATCCCTTGTGCAAAGTGAGTCCCAGGTATTTGACTTCAGTAGCCAGCTGCAATTTATGTCCAGAGAGGGTTGGTTCTTTTAAGCCCCTAAAATATCTCTTCCTTGTGAATCCCGTAGTTCCCTCGATGGGGGTGGTTCATCCAAGTCATAGGGGAGGTATGCAGAAGTAACAATAAGTTCCCTAATGCTCCCTCCTCCATTAAATGATAGCCTAACCGTCGTTACATCTCTGGAGCAGGGCTCCAGCACTGGAAAGGCCTGAATAGTATTTCTTACAAAAATACGATTTCTTGAAGCAGTACGGGGTCCAGCAGAAAACAGAATACCCCATCTATTGTGTAATCCCCTTATCCGGTCCCCATGAACCCAGGGTTCCTGAATAAGTGCTACATCCGTCTCCCCTGTAGCAAATTTTCGGCAAAGCAGTGCCGTTACTGCCTTGCTATGGTGCAGAATAATTTTATAAATTTACATCTTAAAGCCAAAGTGACCTTGTCTAAATTAAAAACATCTATAAATCATGATTAAAGTCATTTCCACCTGGCATGTTCCCGTTGCTGGAAGAATAACATGCTACATGCGGGTAGGCTTAACAACAAAATTTCGTATTTTGGGGCTCTGTATACAGAGTGTATGTTAAGGACTGTTAATATTATTTATTTTCCAAATCATTTTTTTGAGAGGAAATTACAGTGTGCTGAATTTCAAGGGTGAGGGTGAATGGGTTTTGTAATGCTTTCCTAACCAAACCTAACCTTGCACTTTGTGTTGTTTGTTAGTTTGTTTGTTTGTGTATCCTTGTGCCACTCGCAGGTCTGGCTCGTGTCCCAGTCAACTTCTACAGGTTCTGCCAGTAGAGGGTAGCACTGCACATCACCGCCTCTTTGGCTCCTCTGCTTCCTCCGGCTCACAGAGAATTAAGCATAAAGAGCAACGACCCAATGTAGTTGTGGCTAGTCTGGCCCACTTTGCAAGGTTGGTTGCTTCTTTCTTTCATTCTTTCCTTTCCCCCTGCAGTTTGCTGCACGGCCTTCTTGAAACTATGTTGCATTTTGCTGAAGTTTGTCAGACGTTCCAAATATGTTGGTAAACGTGGATTGTTTCTCTTCACACTTTGTATTTTATTCTGTTACTGTGTTGTGTATGCTAGCTTAGAATGCTAATTAATTTCCTTTTTCAGATCTTGCTTCTAGTACATGGTCAGATGTATATAATTGGGTATTTTCTGTGTGCAAAAATAAGTATGTGTGTGCATATAATTCCTGGCTCTGTAATTCCTTTCTGTGATTATTTATTCACACCTTCACTTCCAGAAATAATTTTCTTTTATAGTGTGACAAATCGTTTCCAGTAACATGCTGATTATTTCAGTACAGTGTACAGTACAAGCTAATATAGCTCAGTCAGTTCAGTGACAAGGCTATGCATTGGACACGTGAGGAATTGTGGTTCAATTCGTCGCAGGGACAGGAGATGTAACTCTTGAAGGCCCAGAGGGGGAGTAGAGGTATAGCTGTACTCTTTCTTTAACCTCGGCGCTAGATGGGGGTGGGTGGTCAATTCCATGCCCCAGCCGCTTTACCCCCGGGAATGACCCGATACCCATTGTATAGGAGGCTGGGTGGGCCCCAGGGCCGGTCTGGACAGCTGCGAAAAATCTCGCCCCCACCGGGATTCGATCCCCGGACCGTCCAGCCCGTAGCGAGTCTCTATACCAGCTACGCTATCCCGGTCCACTATTATGATGCCAGGCAGTGACTTTTTTTTGGGGGGGGGCAGGATGCATTTGAAAGAATGGCTGAGTTTGACAGTAAGTTGACGGATTTAGAAGAGCTGCAGTTAGAGCAGACATTGGCTTGGTGAATTTAGACATGAAGAACAGTAGCTGCTTGGAATGTAATCAGATGTTGTTCCATTCTTATTTTAATCATAGTGTCAGGGCAACATCTTAATTGGGGACTGAAGTCATCTGTGATGTGATGCTGTCATTGGGCAGGTAGTTTTTGACATTTTGAAGGATTGTGGAGTAATCCAGGAGACAAGGCACTGGATCCTTCAAATGCCAGGATATATTCGCCCAGCAACACAGCGTCACATTCCAGAAGACTTGAATCTTCAGCAATACAATTGTGAGAACCACAAATCTTGCAAGGTCTTAAGTCCTGGAGATTGTGGTTGAGTGGTTTGCAGTCGTGCTTTGTATCTGGGTGGTCCCGGGTTCAGATCATGGCTTAGAGACCAGGTATCCTAACATTTTACTAGGAAGATCCAGGACAGTACCTCAAGTTAGGATGTAACCACTTTGTACTTAGCACATCCTTTTAAGTCTGTTGTTTACTGTCATCCAGCCTCCTGACAGTGTGTAGTCTGACCCGCCAGGTGTCATTAAATATGCCATAAATAGATTCGGTTCATGAGAATTGATCATATGATCCAGATCACGGTGATTTTAAAACATCAAAGTTGTCTGGGGTGTGACATCTCAGAAAACATGAATCCTCAGCAGTAGCACTGTGATAACCTCAAATCTCACGCTTGTGTTACTTTGCAAGTTTTGAGGTTCTTACAGTGTGATATTGCTGAGGATTTGGTTGTCCTGATATGACACTGTGTTAATGGGTGAGAGGTTTTCAGTGTTCTGAAGGATTATGTCACCATCTTCTAGAGTAATCAGCCCATGAAGATGAAGGCAGGAACCAGTCACCCAGCAAGACAGTGTCACATCCCAGAAGACTGTAATCCACTGTATTGTTCTGTGTTTTACATTCATTCAAGATTTAAGATCTTAATTTTGTTGTTACAATTTTGTGTAACAGGCTTATATTTTGCTTGTAATAGGTCAAATGAAAGCACTGCATGTGGTAGCAGTGGGAATCATCGCAAGTCAAACTCGTTAGACGCTAGTAGTGGTGGAGATGGTACAGGAGGAAGGAGGTCAAATAAGCCTCTCGTTACACCTATAAGGGAAAGGTAGGTAGATGACAGGTGTGCTTAATTAGGTGCCATGTCTTGGAAGATGTATCTGTGTACGTAGCCATTTAACTGCTGTGTTTTATGTAAGGTACAGCGTCCGTCGCTAGAATTTTCTACACTTTGATGGTTTCTGTGGGACTACAATTTTATAGCTAGCTTACTGTACCAGTTGTCATAAACGTCAGTTTATGGAGATATTGCAGAACTTACCTGTGATTTTATGTTAGTCTCACCTTGCATTTTATAATTCGATGTTCAAAAAACCAACAGAATGCACTTCACTTTCACTTTAATAGTCATTAATTTAATTAATAATAATATAATAAATAATTAATAAATATTAAGACATATTAAAGTGAAAGTGAAGTGCATTGTGTTGGTTTTTTGAACATCGAATTACCTGTGATTATTTTGTCTTGCATTATTTTTCCTTTTGTGTGTGTGTGTGCGCGTGTGTGTGCGTGAGAGAGAGACGCAGCAACACTAAACTTGCTGGGCAACAATTTATACAATTTTTTTAACTCCTCAGTCACTTTCTGCTCGTGGTTGGTTGTAAAGAAAGCAGTGTTTTTCTGGAACATGAGTATCATATCGGAAAGTGGCTTAGTCTTTTGGTGCCAGAATTAAATGTCTGGTAGAATCTGCAGAAGACCGGAATTTAAATGAGATTTGCATAATGAAGGTCATTAAATGCCATTGTCTTAGTCTGACTTTTGGTGTTTGAGCATCACACTTGTAAGTGTCCCTTTTTGCTCACTCATGTGGTTGCTGTCTCTGATGGTCACGACGTCAATTCTTGATTGGGCATCAGTGGGTACTCTTCCCACTTACTCTAAATAATGATGTTTATCCACATGAGGATAAGCAAGGAAGTCACGTAAGAATGGCTGACTAGTGTATTGAGGGTAGAGATGAGCTCCACTTTAGGAAATATCGTGGCCGACGTTAACACCATGCACTTCAGTAGTGATGTTGGTGCTTGAATAAATAACAGTAAGAATTAGATTAATAAGGAGACATTTAGCGTACTGTTATTACTTTCTGATACCTCTTTGTTTGTAGTTTTACAAGCACCTTTAACTTGAGGTGGCATTTCGTGGTACTTCCATTCCTAGTACTCACCAAACGCTAAAATTGGCTGATTGGGAAGCTAAAATTTACCAATAAGGAAGCCTGTCATAGTAGCTTGTAGCACTGGAAAGGTTAATTAAGCACAATGCCACGAAGATACAGTAAAACCCCTATTTAGTGAATTGCTGGGGGATTAGAATATATTTCACTGAATCGAGGTTTTCATTAAATGGAGGTTTATTTGTTTATATGGAGCTATTGTCGGGACATGAAAAAATCTTCACTAAATCCGGGATTTCTCTAAATGCGGGAACATTAAATCAGGGTTTTACTGTATACGGGGAAATTAGAACTATAGCTTTACGCATTCTTGACTTTGACGCTACATTGAAGTGAGTGGGCATACGTCCTCCCCATTACCCCCAGACAAAGAGTCTCAGGTACCTGGTAGACAGATGGCTGGGTGGAAGCTGAAGGCTGTCTGTTTTGCTGCCAGGAATCAAGCCAAATCATCCAGTTTGTGACCAGCTTAGTCACTGTATTGACTTGTAACTGCATGTTGTACAACAGTGCACTGCAGCCACTTTATTGGGGATTCAAGTCATGTGGGATGTGACACTGTGCCACAGGCCAAGAAGATTTCTTCGTGCACAGCTTGACACTGAGAATGGAGGTTTACGTGGCCGTGCAGAATGTTGGGAACCACTCGCCCAGCAACGCAGTGTCACATACATGGCCGTTCAGAACATTGGGAGCCATTCATCTGGTGACACAGCGTCACATCCAAGAAGACTTGAATCCTGAGCAGCATCACTGTGAGAATGTCAAATCTGACAGTAATCTTGTCCTTTAGTATTTTTATATCTCTAATAAAACATATGTTTTTCGTGAAACTGATGCGACTGTTGTTCAACAGATTCCGTTGCATTGTGCCTTATCCTCCCAACAGTGACGCTGAACTAGAGCTATGGGTTGGAGATATAATTTATGTGCACAAGAAACGTGATGATGGCTGGTACAAGGGCACGCAGCAACGTACAGGCCGCACTGGACTTTTCCCAGCCAGTTTTGTGGAGGGTTGCTGAGATTCCCCACCCTGCATGATGGAGTCTTGCATATAACCCAGCAACAAGCAAAATGTGTGGAAGGGTTGTGAAGGCTGGGCGAAGTCATGCATTGGGTTTATAAGTGAATGAATAAATGTCTGTACAGGTACTGTAATTTGAGCAGGTAAGAAATACATTGTGATGGGTTCTTGAGTTTGCGCATGAAGCCGGGAAGTCACGCAGTGACGTATATGTTATATGGTTTGGATCTTGTGCATTCAAACTTAACAGGCTTGTCTGTAGAATTATGAATTGAAGATTTAAATTTTGCATTTTCTCATTATTAAGATGTGGGAAAGGAACTGAAGAAGTAAAAATTATAATAAATATGATTCAGAGGGCTGGGGCAGTTACATGGGTGAGATTTTCTTCATGTATCCAAAAGAAAGAAGAATAAATGTAAGTCTTATGAGAAATTGTAATGAGCCAGCAACATGTGCACAACTATTTATTTCCTTTTCAACACACATTGACCTTTTATAAGGTCGTTATCAGTGAGACTTGTTTAGAAAACGGACGTCAGATACCGAAGTTTACATCTGTCAAATTGAAATAGTAACGTACCTTATATATACATTTGTATAAAAGCATGTACATTCATATGAGATGTGCTGTTATGTTGTTCTCATGTATGTCGCCTCTTAAATATTTTTGTATTGGAGAATGATGTGTGCATTGTCTGCCGTAAATTGCAAGTCTCAATACGTATAAAAAATAATACATTAAAAACTAGAAAATATGAACATTATATTATATATATACCGTGCATTTCAATAATTAATAAATTATTTTATTATTGTATTAATTATTATTATTATACCTGTAAAATATACATAAATGTTCACAACAACGATATGAACAGAACTCATATTTTCTAATTAATTATTTTATTCCAACATATGCACTACACTATTTTAGTGTTTTCTTGTCCCTACATATGTTTTGGCACTCCTTGTACCATCTTCAGGGGTGTCGTAGAGAGAGTGAAGATTGTGAACTCTCTATGACGCCCCTGAAGATGGTACAAGGAGTGCCAAAACATATGTAGGGACAAGAAAACACTAAAATAGTGTAGTGCATTTGTTGGAATAAAATAATTAATTAGAAAATATGAGTTCTGTTCATATCGTTGTTGTGAACATTTATGTATATCTTACAGGTATATTGTGTGTGTAATTATATATTGCTATTATGTTCTGGTGTCTGTATCACTCCAGTGGTGTTTATACACTGTACTTATTTTATCACAGGCAGTACAGAAGTGTAGCTGGGTGGGTTGCGGTGCCAAATCGCCAGATGAATTAGGCCCTTGTTATATTACTGCACAGTGGTGAGATATCTGCTTGCCTCCTCTTTGTCAAGCATGAGAACAGCTTTCTGCTTTTTTTGATTCCATGCTGATACCAATTTTCTGCTCCTTCATGCTTTTATGCAAATGTGTATATGTGCATACAGTATGTAACTCTTTAATTCCACTGATGTAAACTTTGGTATTTGATGACTTTGTCTTCCAAACAAGTCTCCGTGAAGATTATCTTGTGAAAGTTTGAAATGTATTGGAGAAGAAGCAGGCGGTTACCGGTTCTACAGCCTATACGCACAGTGTTGGCTGTTCATGATTTATTCATTTGATGTGTTTATGGTTAATCACGCAATGGTGCAAGATAAGTTTTGGTCCTTTCTACTCCTTAGTGTCTGGCTGCTGATTATAGATACTTGGCAGAGGTGCTAGTGAAACATGTATTGCTTGTCATGGCACTGAATATTATGGTTGTGGTTTTGTGGGATGTAATGGTGTATATCATGGATAGGTACCGATGTTCAGGAAGGACCTTCTCAGAACTGGGGCAGCAGGTTCCACCAAAATGTTGGTACTTATCAACCAAAGTACATGGTGTCACATCCCAGGCCATAATGGTATCAGACTTTGCCATTTATGAATACTGTTCTTCTACAATTTGTCTGTTGTTCCTGTTTTAAAACCGCTGTGTTTTGGTCATCTCCTCAATTTCTTTCATCAGTTGAATGAAAGCCTACACTGCTGGGTTCCTAGTTTGAGCTACTTGCAAACAGTGACTTTGAGAGTAGAGTCTGATCGCAAGCGTAGTACTGATTTGAGTTCTTCTACTTTGGCTTGACCACCTGCGGTGCAAGAGGGGCGTCAGGTTAGTTGGTTGCAGGTAGTTATAGAGTCCAGATCATTCTTTGTTTGCCATTAGTAACTAACAAACAAGAAGAAAATGTTCTTTTTTTTTTTTTTTTGAATACTTGAACTGTAACTTAGAACTGTCAAGGATAGGGAACCACAGAGTTAGCCATAGTCAAGGATGTGAAGTGATGTACAAATTATGAAAGTGCATGTCAGAAGAGGCATAAAAGGTAAAAAAAAAAAAAAAAAATGATGTACTGAGTTAAAAACACAAAAAACATGATTTTAGAAAGAAAGGTGTCACTGTTGCCATCATATTTTCTGCTGCCACCTGATTGTAGTATGATCGCCTCACCTCTCGTACACCAAGCCATAGCTCTGCACATGCACGTGCCTTAAGATTGTGATCAGACACGAACATACTGGTTTTAAAAAAAGGGGATGATGAACACAACGTCTCCAAGCTCTTAATCAGTGTGTCACATCATTGTCAGAAAACTTTAAACTTACTGAGGATTTTCTTCTTTGTTGTTGGGGGGGGGGATTGAAGGAAGAATTCTGATTTCTCAACTTTCTGTTTTGTTTAATAAAAACAAAGATTGGTGCACGAAATTGGGCTGATGTGGAACTCCTGTACTATAATTGTGAATTAAAGTGAACAGATATGCAATAGGTATGCTAACGTAATTTATGTCCAAGCAAAGTATTTCTTGTCTGAATAGATGGAGTATCAAGCATGCCTGGGTTATGGACAGTCAATGGTGTGTTCATTTGATGAGATTTGTTATCAATGTACAGATGTTACGAGAAGCAGAAATTTGCGGTTGGTGCTCAATATTACATTTGTCATGTTATTTAAGTGTGGTACTGATGGACTGTTTACGTAACTTAATGCCACATGAAAATTAAATTTGAGAGCTCTGCTACTAATGTGTTGAACTTTATGAAGGTGTAAATAAATATTTTTTTTTTTTGTTTTTATTTATTAATTACACTGAGGCCACAGAAAGAATTCTCATAGATTGTGACCCCCTCCATATCATCCTGAAACTGTTATGGTGTCCGCCCTCCCAGCACTTCTTTATATATCCATGCAGTCATCTAGCCGCTGGGTAGCTGTGATAGTATACTGTGTATAGCAACTAAGCTACGGGCTGGACGGGCCAAGGTTCGAATCCCAGCAGGGGTAAGAGATTTTTCTCTTCTCCAAAATGTCCAGACCGTCTGTGGGTTGCACCCAGCCTCCTATTCAACGGGTACTGACGTCGTTTCCGTGGGGTAAAGTGGCCAGGGTGTGAAGTTGACCACTCACCTTCATCTAGCGCCAAAGTTAAGAATGAGTGGTGGTATACCTCTTCTCTGCTATGCCTTTATGCCATGGACTGGGACACCTTTACCTTTACTTTTATCACCTAGCCATTGTGTTCACAGGAATATTGGTAGTGATAACACTGGCTGGTGGCCAGCTGGGCAGAGATCTGGAGGGAAACACTACAGTAGGTGGGAAGGAGTCTGAAGCTGCATCATCCATGTGAGTTCTTTCTGTGACCTCAAGTTAGTAACAAGCAGAACTGTTACACAGTTGTGAAGAGTTCAGTTTTGCGTTGCCATATAATTTAAGTTTGCTGTTGATGTGTGTGGGATTTTGGAACTGTGACTAATTAACTGCGTGTAGTAGACCAAATTATGATACTGGTAATTATAATGTAGTTACTTTGTATGTTTGAACATTACAGTGGTAAGAGATTACAGTTGGCTTTACGTGCATTAAAAATATGCGTAAATTGTTATAATTCATATGTATAATTGCAGAGGTGTTAGGTCAAGCAATGTGCAGCACTAATGACATTGCTTATGACGTTCAAATCAGGGTAATAAACCAGGCTTCTCTTTCTAATTATTGAGGACTGAGAACCAAAAGACAGTGAAATTACGTGCTCTATCCAGAGCTGGGGATACAGTTTGTAGCTTATAGAGTCAAGACTTGTACTGTATCATAGTTTAGTATGACCAAATTTACAATTAATATGCTGGTATTTCCCGCAGAAACGTACGAGTATATTATGGGATCTTAGAAGTCGTGAGTTTCTATGTTTTTCACGCAGGTATATTCTTTGATGCAAGATTTGTAAGCATAATGACAACACTTGGTTCCTCGTCTTTTGCATCAGTTTTGTATACTCTGTTATCTCATTTTTAACGCCACAGTCACGCAACAGGCGCTCTGTTGACTGTTAAGATGATGGTTATCTGGGACATGTCATTCTGTCATGTGACATCTCTAGTTCTCACAGCCATGTTGCTGAAGATTAAAGTCTGCTGGGATGTGGTGCTGTTTTGTCAAGCAAGTGGTTCCAGACATGTGGAAGGTACTGCAGTGTGTTAAAATGCCAAGAACCACTTGCCCACTGACAGTGCCACATCCCAGAAGACCTAATTCTCAGTGACATCTTGTTATAGTTCAGGCGTGTACCACTGCGTCAGAGGAACCTGCAACCCTGAAGGTGGAAGCAGCAGCATCCTCCATTATGTTGGTGTCTGTTTAGCACAGAAGTTTCTCACCGGATTTGTTACGCAGACAATAACTGTTGTTTTAAAGAACATGTGAGATTTCAGGTTATGGCACTCACTGTGAAGACAATTGTCTTCAGGGGTGTGACATCGTGTATGTTGATAGTAGTGCACCACCATTATTTCAGAGGATCTTGCTGCCTCCATCATCAGGGAGGAAAAATAAACTCTGATGCAGGTTTGAATTTCTCATTGTAAGTACTATCAAGGTATGTTCTTCTGTGATGTGTTGCTGTATAATTAGTAGGTAGGTTTGAACATTTTGGAGGAACATTATGCCCTGAAGGTTGAGGCAGCAGGAAGGTGTAAAATGTCAGTGTGCTTGTTCCAGAATATATGATGTCACACAATGCAATAATTTGGTTTGATTTTGGTCACAAACTTTCATACAGTGTTAATGTCTGTACAAGAGGGTTAGGATTTAATTGCGGATTTGTGTCGTAATAAAGTTGCTATAGAAATATTTATATTGTGTGTCTTGATATTTTTGTATATGATACAAGCATTTGTTTATAATACAAATAAGGATTAAAGATGTATATACATTTTTGTGTTTGCATTAAATAACTTGGCAGCGATTGTGTGTGCGTGTGTGCTTAGATTTGGTTCTGAATGTTTTAAAATAATGTTAAAATTTTATCTTTCAACCTTCTAGTACTTGTAGTTACCTAACTTCTTCAGAAGATGTCATTTTGTATATAAACACATGAAGATTTTGTTGGTATGCATGAAAAATAAAATTATTGAATTCAGATTGTGACATATTTATGAGTAAAATAGAGATGGAATGTTGCAATATCTTTTTTGTTGTATGTCTAGGCTTAGTAACTTCTCTTACAGTTTCTGTGCGTGCTCACTACATGACTTAGCAATCTGTGATTTTCAGAATCTGTATTTTTTCCTTCTATATCATGTGTTCAAACAACTCACAATGTGGATATTTTCTAAGTGTTGCAGATTATAAATTTTGGTTATTGAATGAGTATATGAGAGTTTGGTTTAGACAATTCCACTGATAAACAACATAATATATGCAAAAATTTAAAATTTCTGTAATTTGAAGCTGTGTTCTTTGCATGTGGTTATTAAACGACTGTTGAATAGATACAGGTGTACATAAATATATAGCAGTCTCAAAATTTTTCTGCTGCAGTGGTTGTTAACAGGTGGAGTGATGATTGGTGAACAGGAGTTGGTAAATGTAATGGTGGGGGGGTTCATGTTCATCACTCCCCACGCTCTTGTGTCATTAGTCATACCATGTCCAGCCGGAGGCCTGAGCACGTCATTTAAACGTGTGTTATTGGAAAAGAGATGTTTCTCCTTTCTGTGATGGGTTGCCATAATATGGAGCTGTCCCGTGTGTAATTTTGTTATGCAGTTATTTGCAGAAGGCATCGAACTGTTATTTGGCATTTTTGGTTCTCACAGTGGCATTGCCAAAGGTTTAGGTCGTCAGGGTTGTGACGCTGTCTTGTTGGTTCAATAGTTCCTCATGTTTCAATGGATTACGTATTATTGTAGTGCCTTTGAAACGTCAGGAGCTACTTGCCCGGCGCACAGCACTGCATCATAGTAGGCACGTATCTCATCCTCACCTGTTCTTTCTGTTGCACTGTTTGTAGTTACGTAACTGACGTCACGTCAACGAGCAGAAAGACCAATCACAGATGTGTGGGCTGTCTTCAAGAAATGGTATAATTGGGAGGGAGAATACAAAATTTTGTTTCTGTCTCATGACAATTTGCTGAAATTTACTGTAACTGTTATCACTGACTGAATATGGAAGTTATGATGTTCCATGCAGACTCTTTTTCAGTCATTTGCTCTTTGTATGACAAGTCTTGACTTACAAAAATTTTGAGAATTTTGTTCTTCAACAAATGGTACATGTGGGGCATGTGGCTCATATGGGGGAGAAGAGAAATGTGTAGCGTGTTTTAGTAGGAAGACCTGAGGGAAAGAGACAATTTGTAAGACCTATGCATGGATGGGAGGATAATATTAAAATGGATCTTAAATTTGCTCCATGGAGGCAGTTTTAAGTGCTACGTGCCAGTGAATGTCTTCAGTTTAACCTTTATCTTCCAAAACATATGGTGCTAGCCACTTTCGTGTGTAGATACAGGTGCCAAATGGACAGTTTTGTCCAATACTAGACATATAGTGATATTGAATTGTGCTTTACATTTGCAGCACTTCGTACAGATGTAAATGTTGCACTTGCTTACTGTAAATTTCAAAGGAATTTTGCATTTGGGCATAATGTCATGAGGGTGTATTGGAGCATGGAGCTGTAAGGTTCCTACAGTGCCATAGCACAATTTGAAGCCAGGTAACACAGTTCCATGCTGTGGCAACTTTACATTTTACTATGTTTGAAGACTGCTCATCACTTGGTATTATGAATAGAACACATATTAGAAAGACTTCTAGTTTTTGAAATGTTATGTTCTGTTCAGAATACCGAACTGATGTGCAAGTCCAGAGACCCATTAATCCAAAGTGTGATATAATCCTAATCTTTCAGAATTGAGTACTGTGTGATTCAACATCAACAGACTACAATCCTACTTTGGTAGAAGTGAACACACAGTTATAGTTCCTTGAAGACACCTATAACAAAGAAACCCTGAGCATCTCTGATGTCCATTACAATGAATTTTTTTGTAGGTTTTCTGTCTGAAGAATTCTCATAGAGTAAAGTGATAAGATATAAGACTCCACAAATTTTGCTGTGTAAGGCTGTAAGCATTATTTTCATAACGATGGCCTGTTGCTTCACATATAGAAGCTGAACTTAGCAAATTCCATATCTTATGTGACCCTGCCTCCAGTGCAGATAGGTTACCAGTACAGGGCATCCAGCTGAACGTGGAACCCACTCATACCTGCATTACTACATAGTGACTGATGATGCTCCTGCTCTGCTGTACTCATTTCCATGTTCAAAAGCTATGTACCTTGTATTTATGATAATGTTCGTGATGAATAATACGGGTCATTTAGTAGAGATCTTCCATGGCAATACTCTTTGATGACGCGGGAAGCTGAGGATTCAGGTCTTGTGGGAGGTGATATTGTGTTGCAGGGCATTTGGTTTCCAACGTTTTGAATGATCATACTGTGTCCATGTTCAGGGTCAAGCAGTTCAAGAACTTCCTGCTCTGTTTGGCCCTGAAGATGAAGGCAGTATAATCCTTCAGAATGTTGGGAAACACACACCCAATAACACAGCGTCAAATGCCAGGAGACTGAAGTCCTTATGTTTAGGAGCTGTGTGCCAAACCACATTGCATCACGTTATAGATGACGGTAGTCTTTGTACTCACTACAGTGAGGACCTCCAAATGTCACGAAATTCGCCATGTCACGACATGTCTGATAATGTCAGTTATGGTAAGTGTATACGTGCAACTACAATAGAGTCTTGACGTTTAATTAATTGGGACTGCAAGAACTGTCATGAATATCAGGTGCAGTTTTTAATGTAAAACCCTTATTTGTTGCCAAGTTATGAAATGCTAGTATTAAAAATATAAAATAATGTCAAAAGCCATACAAAACATGAAAGAGTATTTTAATAGTAGTAGTAAAGAGCATACTGGAGTCATGGAGCACAAAAGCAATCAACTGTAATAAAGACAGAGCTTGACTGAGCTGAGAGTGATCTGTGCAATAACCAGTCGGTGGGAGGGAGGTGATTTGCCAGTCGTTTGGTATCATCCTTACTGGAATCAATCGCATAAGTTTGAAATAATCGTATTAAAATGGTTGATCATCAAAGGTCAAAATCCCAAACGTTGAGGCGCATGAACATTGAGCCTTGGCTGTGATTTGTCCCTGTCACGCGATTTCTTTTAACTTCATGTTCTGCAGCTTCAGTTCATTAATATTATATCTGCCGAGATATGTTTTCTTCTTCTTTTCTTACAAGAACCAATTTCTAGAAGTATATTGTGATTCATGTGTGGAATGTTGACAGGGCAGATGTTGTCAGCTGTTATTGTTGAGCATTGCCACTTTGGATGTTCTCTGTTGAACACACAAGGTCTTTGATTAGTGTCTTAAAGATGTTCATTCAAGGTGCAGGGTTGCCGTGGGATAATTGATGAGGATGCATGATGAATTATCATTAGTTGCAACACAGGGGCAGTTGGATGCTCACTGCCTTCTTTTATAATTTCGATCCCAGATGTTAAACATCTGCCACTGACTTTGTTACAAATAGTTGAGATTCCTTCTTTGAAGACGAAGATGGTAGCCATCTGTAATTAACACATTCACTGCCAAAGTCGACCGCGATTTAAGTATTTACGTTTTAAATTGCCAGCGTGACTTTAGTCGATCTAAAGTTTACTCTGCTCTTTTGCCTTAAATAGGCCACACACACAATAATTTCTGTCAGGAAACACATTTTACATCTTTATTAATCCCTCTAGCTGACAGCTAGAAAAAATATGTGCATTTTATGTATAATTATGTATAATTTTGTATTTATAATTTATAAGACGAGCACTAGTTGTTTAACATTAAAAAAATCGCTGGCAATTTAACACCGTCGGGGATTTAAATGCCCGGCAGTGAAGTGTTAACCACTGAAGACCCACACAGTACATAGTATGGTGTCAAGAACACACGTTTAATATTCCTGCTGTATGTTTCAGTCAAGCTGGGCCGTCAACAAGGAGAACACGTAAAATACAAGTAGAAATTCCGTAAGTTTTACATTAAAAACTGTTGCCTTATGTGAGCAGACCTATTACAGAATATAATTGTACATAGTATACTGCCAAAATGGTAAACATTAATGTTACCAACAAATGCACAAGTTATATGGTCACAGATACATGTGTCTACCTATGTGGCCATCTTCAGGGAAACCATGTTGAATATTACACATAGGTAATATTCAAAGTGGTCTCCCTGAAGATGGCCATGTAGGAGCCAATGAGAAAAAAAGTATAGTTGTAATTCATAACTTGTGTACTGTCTTGGTAACATTATCATTTAAGTCTGTGGTGCGCACAATACAATACAATACAATACAATACATGGTGACAAAAGGGCATTATAAAATTGTCAAAATGTTAAGTACAACATCCCAGTCCCTGATGTGTTATATTCTGTAACATGTCTGCTGACTCAACAGGTTTTTATTGTATTACTCAAGTAATTTGTACTTTGTATTCAACGTGTTTTCATCAATTTCACATTATTATCACCGTGCATTTTGTTAAATCAATAATAAAACCGACGAATGCACTATATTGACCAATTTTATTCTGGTCTATTTCATCATGTTTTCATCATTGATGGCCCAGCCTGACCCAAGCATGTAGGGAGAATATTAAACTTTGTTTGTCATTGTGTAATGTAATGGTCTTTATTGAAGCATTATATATACAAGTGCACAGTGAAAAATGCATCAGTTTAAGATAGTAGTCATCATTTGGTATTTTGAATAACACATCATTTTACCTCAGTGTTTGTTTAATTAAACTCTAAATTGATTTGGAATCATATTTGTCGTGCTGCCTGGCACAAAAACAAGCATGATCACCTTATTTACATTTATCACAGTTCTGTAAAACTGTTATCCTTCTCAAAATTAAAGGGAAACACATAATTTTTTGCATTCAGTGAAATTGAGTGATCTAGGTGAATCGCTTTTGACCTATGGTCATTCCTCATCTCAAACTTCATGATGGATAATTTCAAGAAGGTTTTAGTGAAAGTGAAAGTAGTAATTCATACCTGATTGTGACATGTGATTTCTCCTAACAGAATTGTTGTTACTGATTACAGAAATTTAATGTTTTAATTGGGATTGTATCACTAGAAGAAATAAGTTAGTTAGTTTGTAGTTAGTAAGAAGTAAGTCTCTAGACCCCGATGTGAATTAGGCTGACTTCATATTCTGCATTTAAACCATTCTCTATATGAAATATTGCTACATCAGTGGAAACAATTGTGTATTTTAGTTCATCTTAAGGAAGAGGATAAACTGGTGTTAGTGTTTTTCAAATATAATCACGTTTCTTAACTTCATAAATAATCTCACCAAATACTTCCATCGGAAGCCTTTTATCCATTGTATAAAAGTAATTACTAAGCATCACCACAAACATTGGTGCAATAAAGTTACTACTGAAAAATGTTATTTTCATTTTATAGTAGTTTTTAAGGTACATCAGGATCGTATATTTTTAAGTAATAGCCTTAATTTGCTCTAAAGTTCTTTATTCCAAAAGTCTTTCAGAAGTATACAACATAATCATTTTACAAGTGCCCTAGGAAGTCAAAAGTAGAGAACATTGATATTCAGACTGTTCCTTGGAACCCTGGTGGGGTTCCAGAAGCATATTTATTTGTAATGAAATTGAAGAATGTAATTTTGGTAAGTTTTAATTGCTTCTTTTATTATCCTCCCCATCTTTGTGCATAATCAGCTCTGGCTTTATTTCTGCTATAGTTAACCAACGGTAACATGTTTGTCATAAATGTGCCACAAAGGTTTATTTTATTTTTGCAGTCAAAAAGTATGCTTTTGATTTACACAGGTTCCAAGAAAATTTTGGTTTGGTCATGAGGGTTGGCACAGCTATGAAGAGTTTGAAGCCATTGTTGTAGAGAATTAAAATTACTATGCATGAACTGCTTTTGCATATGCTAAAGGTGTTCATATATTAGAATGAAAATAAATAATACAAAGAATGATACATTCTTATAATGTAATTATAAGAATGGAATTTTTGAATGAATACAGAACACACTAAATGCTCTGATATTTTGTTTTGAATCCAGTGTTCAATGATAAGAATTCCTTTCAGATTGTATTGAGATCAAGGTGTAGTCTTTAAATAAATAGCTCCCTTTGGTTACAGCTGTACGGACCTTTTACTATGTATGAGTATATATTGTGACCCAACTCCAGGAGAAAAATCAATCATATACCATATGGTCGGGATTCATTCTCCCTTTTTTAACGTTGCAAATGTGCATCGAGCAACATTACTGTTGGGAGCCTGCGAAACATTGGTTGTGTACAATGCGTGGCAGCATCTTACTGATTAGTATTGCTGCTAGTCTGGGTATGGCCCATTGTCTTAGCATACTGAAGAGAACGTGGTCTGGTTGTTTAGGTTAACTTGGTCCAACAAACACAACTGAGCTCAGCATGAGGCTGTCACAGCAGTATTGCTGAAGATGCAAGTCTTCTGGTATGCGACGCTGTGTCAGGTGCGTTAGTGTCTCCCGATGTTTTGAAGGATCATGGTGCTGTCATCGTCAAGGTTCAAGAAGTCCAAGAAGATGGACACCAGCCGTAGAAACATCAGGAAAAGTGCGCCCTGCGACACAGCATACCATCTCAGAGCACTTGCAGCCTGTGAGGATATTTTTACCTCAAGAAAGGGACAGAGCCATTTTTCAGGTTGTGTTCTGTTTGTAATATTCAGATGATACATGAAGTCAGGAAACATATGAAGCATAACATGTTGTTGTCAGAACACTTTTGAATGTTTTTTGTTTTAGGTTCGTGACCTTTTGTGTTTTATACCCACTCGAGAAAACAAGATGACACTGTAAAATTGTAAAATGTAATTTATTTGTGTCCTGACTTTATTTTATGTTGAGATATGGGAGTACTTGTCTTGCTGACTGCACAGAAATGAAACGTATGAAGTAAGCTTACAAACATCAGTCCATGTCAACCATTCTTATTGGAATTTAATGCTATATTCAGTGCAATCTTCAAGGTTATATATATATATAATAAGAGAGAGAGTGAGAGAGTACAAGCATAATATTTCTGGAACACTGTCTTGCTCAAAGATTATTTATTTTTTAACTTTTGATTTAAGAATGAAATATATTCATTTAACCATTTCACTTTGTTGCTCTCTCCAGTTCAGACGGTTTGCAAATATTGCAACTGACATTTCAGATTTTATTTGTATTCTTGTATGTATCTTTGCACTTTTTATAGTTATTCTGCAGATTTACATTGCTTATACAGATATTAAAATTGATACAGTGATCGTATAATGAGTATGTTCAGCTGTGCTGTGTGAAGGGAAAACAGAGCAGACTGGAAATCAGTATGTTCAGAGTTGGCCTACTGGGCATGCTAGACAGACACAGTATATTGAGGATTGGCCCTGTAAGGATGAGACCATTTGTATAAAGAATTGGAGTCAATGCTGTAATTATTATATAAAAAAGAGAGGTTTGTCTCCAAACTTTTATTACTGTTCAGTTGCATGATATACTAATATGTAATGAGAAGTGTTTGTAAGTTATGAAGACTTTGATAATACTGTCTGTAGTATTACTACAATGTGAAAACTGTGGAGCCATGTACTGTGTATGGAATAGAAGTCTGTTGTATGGAGGCAGTGATATTTGGTCCATACTTTGTGCCTCACAATCATGACATGGATTGTGGAATTGTTATTTTACAAATGATGTGTGTAACATATGTGTTCATAAGTTTTGATTGTATTTATATATATACATACTGGTAATAGACCAAATGTCATAAATTTACTAGTTTGAGTTAATAATAATATAATAATAATTATTATAATTATAATAATTGTTGGGGCAGTAAAGGCCAGAACCAACCTGCAGAACCAAAGGAATAATGATGATAATCGCAATCATACAGGTTTGAAATTGTTTTAAATTGTGATGTATACATCATAACATATCAATTTATGGAAGTGTATTTTGTGTGTCGATACTACACAAGAAAAGGAGAGATCTTTATGCTCTCTTGTCATTTGCATCTCTTCTTGTGCCATGCACTAATTCTGTATTTTTTATTTATTTAAATTATACATTGTAACTCTGATTGTTCAGGATATAGTTGTTTATGTAAAATTATTGTACCTAGTAACACCATTATATTACATTCTTACAGCAAGGAATTTCATGCAAAATTTGACAGCTCTGTAACACATAAGAAGTTCCATTCCTTGTTGAATGAGACACTGTTATACAATACACTATTGTCATTTTGTCCTTGTCTGCAAAACTTTTCAAGTAAAGCTTCCTTTGTGGAACTTCAGATTGGCTACGTTTCTTTGCTTAACCCTTTGGGAACTTGTTTACGTGGCACCAGATGCATTCAATTGGCAGCAAGTATGCTCTTGCAGTGCTGTCTTGCAGATTTCAGGTTTCCACAGCAGTTGCCGGGGATCCAGGTCTCCTGGGCTATGACACTGTCACTGGGCTAACGTTTCATGATGTTGTGAAGGAATTAGTACCTTCATTTTCAACCCGAAATGCTTAGAAGTGAAGGCCCTTCTTTCCCTTGAAATGTGAGGAAACACAAACTCAGTGACCCAGCATAACATCCCAGAAGACTTGAATCCTCAACAGTGTTATTTTGTTTGTATAAATGAAATAAATTCTTTGGTTAAAGACAACAGAAGTGCTTAAAGCTGCCATCTGTTAATGACAAGAAGAAATACTGGCACAAGTGATGTGTAAACTTCAAAATGTCTTCGCGGTCGTGGCGCAAAGTACCACTCGAATGTGGCCAGCATGACGGTAGTCATCAGTGTTTCAAAAACTGGTTGTAAGTACCAGTTTTTGGAGACATATTTGTAGTAATTTTTAGCTTTCTCATGTTGCCTGTGGGTTTGTATTTTGAGAAAATTATGATAATGAAGTTCATTGTAGAACAAAGTATAACATCAGGGTAATCTGTAACTAAACGTGTTACAAAATATCTGCGTAGCATGTTGCAGCACAGCATTACAATCGATGCACAATTCCATGGACTCTTTCATCATTGCATTATTGCTAGGATATAGAGAAAGTACAAATTGTCTAGAACATCAGATTCCCTTTCTTTGCACGTGGAATTTAAATGATACAGGCAAATTTTGTTCTGCACAAAGCGGGGTGGGAACTGTGTGGAACTTCGTCGTGAACACAATGCATATATATATGCAGAACAGGGATGTGGACCTTGATGCAGAAATACAGCATAACAGAAAAACTGCCATAGACTATAGAAGTAATAAATATTATCATGCCAGGGTATGTGAAGGGAGATGTGAATGTTTGTATTGCATGTCTTATTTTAAGTTATTGTGGTTATATATTTATTTCTGGGGACACTAATTTCAGTCTCAACTTGATCAGCAGGTAAAACCATCAAGGTGTTTTTGCTGTGTGTGTACTAATCTTTCGTGATACCCAAATGGGGTTTGTGAATGTACAGGCTGATATATTCATCATAGGTATTTGAAATGTTGTGTGATACAAAATTTTAGAAAAACTGAAATTCTGTTACAGTTGAGGATTTAAGTCTTCTGGGATGTTGTGCTGTATCATCTGGTAAATAGTGATTTGAAGGAGTGTAGTCCACCATCTTCAGGATCAGGCAGTCCATGAAGAGTTGTAATTATATGTGTGTTTGTTATAGTGACTAGGCTACAGGCTGGATGGCCAAGGAATTGTGGTTCCATTCATGGCAGTTGCAAGATTTTTCTCTTCTCCAAAGTGCGCAGACTGGCTTTGGGACCAACCGAGCCACCTATTCAGTGGGTACCAGCTACCCTTTCCCAGGCGTAAAGCATCTGTACCATAAAGGTGACCACATCCATCTAGTGCCACAGTTAAAGTCGTGCCCAGGGACAACGTTTTACCTCTTCCATAAAAGAGTGGCAGCCACAGATATGATATACGTTCTCAAGAAACAAAATGAAATGTGGACCATGAGAAAGTTCCAGATTTAATGTATTCATTAGAGATCTGATCAGAAGTATAGCTTAGTTTCTGATGGTTGCATCAGGTATGTCAGATTTCTGCGGGAGTCACAAAAGGCTTTATGTGGTTATCACCATAAAGTTTATAAGTTTGTATTTATGCAAGAGTTAAGAATCACAGCCAAGTTTCGTTAATCCATCTCCAGCATTTTTTGCCTGACTACATAAATACTGAGCGCGCGGTGGCGTAGTATGTTGAGGCACTACGCTACAAACCGGAACGTCGCGGGTTCAATTCCCGATGGTGTCATTGGAATTAATTCCTTGACATAATCGTTTCGGTCGCACTATGGCCCTGGGGTCGACTCAGCCTCTAACAGAAATGAGTACCAGGAATATTTCCTGGCGGGTAAAGGCGGCCGGTGCGTAGGGCTGACAACCTTACCACCTTCATGTGCCTATTGTCTAGAAATCTGTGAGCCTCAACCTCCTGGAACCCTCAGGGCCTGTCCAGGCCTGTAATGGGATTGCTTTACCTCTTACATAAATACTGAGTGAGCTTGCATTGAGATGTTGTGCTGAATTCCACATACTCTACTAGTTTTTATCTTTTTTATTTTTTGGGTAAAATTGATATATCTGTTATGTATATTTTTTGGATATGTAACTTTAGGGTACCTCCAACTGTTGTATCATATTTACAAAACTTCCTGCTGATGGCCTGTGGAGTCTGAAACATGTGAGAAGCAAATTACTGGAACTTGGCTGTAATTTAAAACTCTTGTGTATATAATTGGTACATACTGATATAGCACCAGGGAAGTAGCTGACGATGCCCTCTGGACAAGAGTCTGGGTCGGTCTCTGTGGACCCTGGTTGTCCACTGTGTAGTGGACTGTTTTACAGATGGGTATGCAGTCTTGTTCCTTGAACTTAAATTGCAGAATCTGTGGAACTTTTTGTCCACCTGTTTTCTGTTTATAGCTCAGTGCATTGTGAAGTTACTCCTATGCTGAAACACCGTGATGTGAAGACAGGCCCAGTATCACAGCACTCTTCCAAGTTCTTTTTCTGGCTTTTTGTTGAATGAAGAGAGTTTTTGGTACTATTTGTTTATATTGTTGTTGAATAGCTTAAATACGTACAACTGTGAATTGCAAATGCTGACATTATCTATTGTTCTGCATTCTCATGCTGGCAACAACATAATTACTGTGAATGGATTAACACACACCAACAAATGCACCAAAACAAGTTTGTCACTGATTTCTTTATTAAAAGATTTCCCCAATACGCATTTCGGCACTTTTACATTGCCATCATCAGGGGGGTCGTTGAGGTTTGTACATAGACCAATGTACTTACGTTACATCAGAACAGTTGTGTCAATATTCGTTATTACCACTTTGTTAAAATTGTATAATAGTAGTAATGTTAAATTCCTAAAATTAATAGTAAAACAGTGTGGTATATTATATTAAACTACATGCTGTGATATAATTCATAATTATTGGTAGCGTGGTCCGGTGTGCTGTTTTTTGTCGGTTATCTGTGTGTATTGCTGTATGGTAGAACCTCCTTCTTTCGTGTCTGCGTGGCTTGTGATGTAACTCAAATACATCGGTCTATGTACAAACCTCAACGATCCCCCTGATGATGGCAATATAGAAGTGCCGAAATGCGTATTGGGGAAATCTTTTAATAAAGAAATCAGTGACAAACTTGTTTTGGTGCATTTGTTGGGGTGTGTTGATCAATTGTACAAAAATGTACGGTAAATATAACGTGAAGTACTGTGAATGGATGTGTGTATTTTTATTATTTAACTTGTTTTAAGAATTGACACATAGCCATTTTTGTCACAGTGTCTGGGATTTCATGTTATAGTGAGGAAGTTTAGTTTTTAGTGGTGAAAGGGGAAAGTCCATCTGGAAAAGAAGTTTGTCACCACTTTCTGCACCTCAGAAAGATGTGTAAATGGGTATCAAGGAGTGGCCTGTGGAGAGTGCAAAGATTTGATCAGAACTCTTGGAATTATAGAACGGCCCAATAATACTTAAGTCATAAGAATTTGTCACAACCGGGATAAGGCAATGATAAAGTGGGCAGTTTATCTTGACTGGAGGTAGAAATAGGTTTGTTTTGTAGAGGCCATGGACCAGAGAACTTTGCAGGAGACATAAATGATTCAAAAGTTGTTAAACATATCACTCACTGATTTGCATTGCCTAAACACACCTTTATTTGTGCATCAGAATGTATAAAAATTGTCTCACACCACATTGTAGGTGTTGGAAGTGTGAACAGCAAAAATCCATAATCTTGCTAAGACCCATTAGGGACTCAAAATTTTATTTTCTGTGAAAATCCAATGTTTTATTTTTTACTACAATATATTAGGACTGAATTATGGATAATGAATACCACTGCAGGGTGGACCAAATTTTTTAATACCTCCCTGGCCTGGAGGTCATGATATGCCACCCCAGTATTAGCTCATTGTTTTTATAACATTGATGAATATGAACATGAGTTGTAAAGAAACAAAGAAAGTTTTACTGTTTGAGAACTGGTAAATACAACTTATCTTCTCAGAATTGGTTTTGCAGTAAACTGGCCATTATTTTTATATTTTATATACATCTTTACTGTTTCGTGATCCACATGCAGCACTGTCACCATCTCGTTGGGCAAGTAATTAACAAGAGCCGAGAAAGTCTCCATTCTAAAGAATATTATTAGGAAGATAGAATGAAATTGGAAAAATAAAAAGAGGGGGGGACAAAATTACTCTTATTTTGGGGACTCTCCAAAAATCCGAGATGAATAGTCATTGTATTTTACAGGCTACGCAGATTACGGTGCATTTTAAATAAGAATTCGCAGTACTGTTTTAATACACGAAGGGGGGGGGGCATGAAGAAAAATGTTCAAAAGAGCATGGAAATAAGTGGGAAAAAAGAAACAGGAAGAAATAATGCATAACGTAAGGTTAAAACTGGAAGCAGCAAACTAAATACATAGAACAGTTATGAATACAAATGGATGGTAATTCATAACAAGCGCCTATCATGTGTGTTGTATAGATGAGTGGCAAAGTATGATGTTTCTTGTTTCAATGGATGTATTGATGCACATTACATACGTAATATCGTAAGATAAATCATTTTCTCATTGCGCAATATCTTTGCCTAATGGAGTGTAGGCAGTAGAGTACATTACTCGCCATGCTATAAGCTTTCTCATGAATTACGCTCGCTTGAAGAAATATCAAACACTGTAAAGAAACAGATGTAAGAATACGAAAAGACTAAATCTAATTTCATGAAAGTTACTGCATCGTTCGTATGCTTTTACGTGGAGAATTTTAATTTTTATGGAATTGTACGTAAAGTTCCTCATGCGCAGTAAAGGACGCTATTCCCACAATCCTTTTGAGTTGCATCCGTCGCATCGCAGTTCAGTTGAGTGAAGACCATGGCGGAGGTGTTTAAAATAGGTGATTTAGTATGGTAAGCTGAAGTGGTAAAAATTGCCTTCTACGTGAATTTGAGTTACATGATTGTATTGTGGTTTTTCTTTGCGTGTTAACTAAGTGATGCATTCAATTTCAGGGCGAAAATGAAAGGATTTTCTCCTTGGCCAGGCCGGGTGAGTGTTATATATACTTCTAGTGTGAAACCGTTAACGTACAGTTTGCTAGTGCTGCCAGCATGTGAAAGTGGTCTAAGATAAATAAAGATAGTTACAGAGAGGCACCATGGTAACCTAAAACAATATGGTTTTAAGTTTCAGACTGTTATATTTATGTATAATATAAACAATCTGCACATGGGATGTAAACAAACAACAGCGACTTGTCGAGAGCGGGAATTCGTGTTGTAGGTTAGGAAAGATTGAAAAGCACTTAAAAGTTGATACCTTATTGTGTAATTATAGTATAGTATTTCACGATAGTCTTTTTAGTAGTCGTAAACTTGTGCCCAATTTTGAAAACTTCATAAAATAGCTTTAATGTGATGCGTTGTGTGGGCGTTAGATTTTTTGCTTCAGTGCATTGATTGGCATGGAATCACATGAAATTAAAAACGAGCTTAAAATTCTTGTAGGACAGGTGAGGTATAAATGCCTATCACTGAAGTTGATTAAGGAGTTGTATATTTATGTGACATAAACAGTATTTGGTTAAGGTCACTAAGGATTTTTCTTCATGATTAACTTGTCAGTTTTTGTTGCTAGCCAATAGGAGCATGAGTTTTCCGTATGATGCCAAGACAACCGTGACAGGGTTGAATTAGAATTAGGATTTGTTTACATTCCACACATCTTCTCTAGGACTAAGCCAACAGTGTAGAACATGTAATACAAATGATTCTTAACACAAGTACTAAATAAC
The DNA here is from genome assembly GCA_021186555.1 of Reticulitermes speratus. Taxonomy (NCBI): domain Eukaryota; kingdom Metazoa; phylum Arthropoda; class Insecta; order Blattodea; family Rhinotermitidae; genus Reticulitermes; species Reticulitermes speratus. Next base: position 1,847,695 of record JAJKFL010000001.1, read on the forward strand.
TCCATGGAGCAGAGTCCTTCTTGAGAAGCTAACAGGTTGTCAGCTAGTCAAGAAATTCCCCGCGTTTTATGGAACCCGAAGGTTCATTACCGCACTCACAAGAGCCCGCCACCTGTCCCTATCGTTTTAATTAAAAAAGTATAAATGCATAATTGTTACGCATTTACAGAAACTTTGTTACAGTATACAAAGGAAATAATTATGTACTTTATTTGTGCTGCCTGATAAAGTTTGGTTTAGTCTGCTGTCTGTAGGAAAGATCTGTCATATATGTACCAACATCTCCAACAGCTGGCTTTATTTTAAAAGGCCACATTTGAGGCTAAGCATGGTAACATAATTGTATTATAATACCTTTGTTACTAGTCTGGAAGATAAATTTCAGTGATTGGCAACCATTAGCAGGTTGGGATTGCCGTCAATGATTGTGACTATAATGTCTGTGATGGTTACAAAGGTAATTGCTAAAAGTATCCTGGAAGCTGAATGTCTAAGACATGTAGTAATAATTTGTGGACATCAAGAAATACAAAGCAGATAGTGCAATAAATATTTGCTGTTATATTTCACTTTCCTCCAATCATGTGCATGCAATGAGCCTAGAGTTTAACTCAACAAAATGAAACTTTTAATAGTCAACCTTCCATGTGTGACAATCGGAACTTGCAGACATACTATTGCTGCTATAATTATTGTTCACCTTGCATTTTCACAAATATAATGAATTCTGAACATTTTTGGTGCTAAGATGAAAATTCAAATCCTAAACTCTAATTGAAACCTGAATGGCTAACTACCCCAAGTGTCTATGAATAAAAGGAAACCTGTCCTTGTGGCTATAATTGTTGATCTTTAATCAGTGTAATGAAACCTGAAACCAGCAGTCATTTTTATAAAAATATATTGCTTTTAATAAGCAACACCATCGAATGGGGGAAGATCCCTGTGGGTGTAGGTGTGGGTGGGGGCGGGGCCTGGTGCAGTGCAGAGCAGAGCAGGGCAGGGGAGTGTTATCCCTAGGGTGAGGAGGCTGCTATTGGTGGAAGAAACTAGTAACAGCTTGTCTTTCATCACCACAAATGCTGGATGTGCACATTTATTGCATTTTGAGCAGGGACTTCATCTTGCCAGTAGACTGTTGGCACTAGTGAATCAGGGTTTGTAAAAGTTGTTATGTTTGAGTTTGAAGGTAGCAGATGTAGAATGTGTACAGTGCACATACTAATGTAGACTTATGTGTTGTTTATATTGGCAACCTTGATGCCCTGTGTATTATATGTTCGTGTGTGGACTGAAGTACTCCAGTAATGAGTGTTCAACACTGTATGGAGTGGGTGCAAGTTTGCATGAAGCAGTGTGCAGTTTAAATTTGTATTTAAGTTTTAACAGATTGTTATACAGTAAAATGACATAAAAGATTTTGGTTTATGGTTTAAATAACATTTGTTTGGCCTTTCAAAAACTAGCCATACATAACCTGTCGTTGAGTTTGTATGTGTCATCTGTCATAGAATTCCAGTATTACTTCCGGTCTCCTGGCCTAACCTAAAACCATTTGTAACTACACAGCTCATTAGAAAACTCAAATTTTTTCCAATGTCGTTCGACTGGTGATACAATTGTGTTATGTGGTCTGCATCTTGGCAGAAGTGAGCATGTGGCTTTGGCAGTGTGACAGGCATCACATCATCACATCCTCTGTCTTTAAACTGGGGGCTTTTTATTTCACCTGGCACTTTGTTAATTACACAATAGGGAGGTTCAGGGACTGGATTTTGATTCATCCCTGCATCCTACAAAACAACTATATTTTGTGTGACAAATAATAATTATGATACTGCCCCTTTATAATATGGTGATACATGGATCTGTGACTTGGTTGGGGTTTCATTTACAGTTTTCAATGGGTTCCAGGGGATAATTGCCTGGGGGTAAAGCATCTGGGGCATGAAATCGACAATACATCTGCATCTTGTGCCAACATTAACCTTTTAACCCGCTGAATACGAGGCTGGGTGGGCCCTGAAGCTGGTCTGTATGTTTTGGAGAAGGAAAATATCTCTTGGCCGTGCCAGGACTGTCCAGCCCAGAGCTTGATCACTGGACCAACAACACTGTGTTGGATTGCGATCTGAATCGTGTCACGATTGAGCATATTTTGCTTGACTTGACGAGGGCCGTTGGAGTGGTGTGCATTTTTTGTGTCGCTTTGTGCACATTCAGTTGTCTTTTGTAACACAGTGTAGTGTCTAGGCTGTGGGCTGGACAGGTGAGAGAAGCAAGGTTCAATTTTTGTGGGGTGGGGGGGGGGGGTGAACATTTTGCTGCCTGCCACTGGTTTGTGCTGGTTCTGGTTTGACCCACATTCCTGTTCAGTGCACACCAAGGACTGTTGCATTGGGGAGTAAAGTGACCAGCATGTATAGCTGACTGCTTATCTCCATCCAGTGTTCACTTCAACAATTGGTGGAACTAATCTTTATTCTTGCCGATCCCAGTGGCCGTGCGGTCTAAGGCGTGGGTCTGCGGCCACTTGCTTACTAGGATTGTGGGTTCGAATCGCACCGGGGGCATGGAGGTCTGTCTGTTGTGTTTGTTGTGTGTTGTCAGGTAGAGGTCTCTGCGACGAGCTGGTCCCTCGTCCAGAGGAGTCCTACTGTGTGTGGTGTGTCTAAAAAGTGTGATCGTGAAGCATCGAAAAATGAGGCGGCGTAGGCCCTCAAAGGGTTGTCGAGCCATTGGAAGAAGAAAAAATCTTTATTCTTGGATGTATCTTCGTTACGTGGTGTTTAATTAAGCAGAGGCAGCTTTACCTTCTTAAGCTGTGCTATTGCACAAGTGATTCGTCACTGGCCCCTCACCACAGGGGCCTGGGCTCGATCCCATGCCAGTCCACATGGGATTTGTGGTGGACAAAGTGGCGCTGGAACAGGGTTTTTCCTGATATTTCAGCTTTGTCCTATCATTGTCCAACCAATGCTGAGGACCCGCCTGTCACTGGTGCCATATTATCTTAGCAGGTGACAGCATTGGTTACTGGCTTCTGTCATATTCTGATGCACAGAAATACAATATGATATTTTGTAATCATACTGGAAATGTGATTGATCATATAATCATACTAATTAATGAATTTTTAATTGCTGCTTGTTTTGGTTTGTAGATGAATTCAGTATCGTACTACAGCAACTGATACATGCTTTAACCTTAGCCTGTAGAATGTACATTAGACTGTCATGGCTTTGTTGATGTTGAGCATTTGTTGGACAGTTGACTGTACTCTGTCACTGTATTTCCAAATTGAAAATGATTCTAAATGAACATTTGTTAGCTTTTGCTTGGTACTCAGTGAATATAAATTACTGTTCTTTTTAAATCAGAGTATTTTTTAACCAATCTATTGATTAATGGTGAGCAGCTGATCAATTGAAATCTTAACTCTCTGGCGGCCCTGTATTAATGATCATTGTGAGAGAATGAGTTGGCCCAATTTCTCTTGCTTGCGACTTGTGTTTGGGAGCTGGGACACTGACAGTCCTAACTGAAGTTTTTTTTTTTTTTTTCGTAATTCCCTTCAATTCGTCAAAATAAATGCCAGGAAAGTATTTCAAATTAGGCGACAGCCGCTTCCTTGTACATCCCTTACAGTTCACTATTCACTAATCTTACTGTTCACTGTTGCACGTGTTTTTAAATAAACCATATATGAATGATTGAATAAATAGATAAATAATGTGAAACAGTGAGTAATCTGCTGTGGTAAAGAATGTAAATGAGACTGCATTGTGACCATGTGGTTTTCTAATTGGAAGCGTGGTTATCTTGATACAACTGAATTCTGGAATCGTTCTGATCCTATCATTTAGTCCTGTTACATGCCTCTGTCAGAACATTATGGAATTGTAATTTTTTTTGCAGTGTTCACTGTACGCTATTTTTAAGAACCAAGTGAAATGGATAGCTGTTTACTAAGTGACTGATCCCTTCAGAAGTTAAAAGTTCTCATCTGGTCTCAGCATTACTGTGTTGTCCAGTCTGCACCCTTCCAGCTATAAGATCCATTTACTTTTGTCTTCACATTTGTGCGTTTTATTTACAAATGATTACTTCAGATTTCTGACCAAAACTTTGTATGCATGTAGTATGTTGTGCATGCTACATGCCCTGCTTATCTTGCCCTCTTTAATTTTATGTTTTGCCTAACTGACAGTGTGATGCCAGAACCTGAAGGTTGAACACTGCTAATGCCACCACTTACCACTGGCTTTGATCCCAAGAAGGCTTCTTTGAAGTCTGTTTATTACCACCCGTCTCCTCAGTATCTGTCTTAATGTAATTCATTTCATTCTCTCCCACATTAGGCCGTGATATTTCTTTTCACTTCCTTTCCAGTTGATTATTCGTTAAGCATAACATTGGATGCTGTTTAGTCTCAGCTGCTGACAGGGTTCTTAAATAATGTCAGTAATCTATGCTACATAATTGAAATGTGTGTAACGATCAAGCCCAGTAGTACATGAAATTAGCACATGAAATCAAACAGCATTAACATATGTGACATGATAGTAGTACCGACAGTCCTGTCAGCAACTGGTATGGTGCTGAACAGACTGCACGAGAATTTTAAACTTTCAACTTGAAAGAGGGTATCTCCAACAACATCGAAAGACCAGCCATGCTTGGAACATAGCGCAGGTGTTGGTATTTTTATAAATTAGATTAACCACAGTAACATCCAAGGGAGAACAAAGTAGTGATACTGATTATTATTATTATTATTATTATTAGTAGTAGTAGTAGTAGTAGTATGGGCACCTGGATTGTACTCATCAGTAACAATGGAGGTGGGCTCGAAAAGCAGTGCATGGAAAACGTTCATTTGTACTGCATCAAGCTTATGTTGATCAAGAATCCTCTGATAAGTGGCTGCAAATTGGAGAATTAATCCTGAAGCTATGATTGTACATAGCAGTTCAGCCACTGAATATTAGGAAGTTTGTAAGGGAGAGTCACATGTGACGGGTGTTCAGACTGCTATTGGAAGTGTAAGAATGCATCACAAATAATTAACGTTACACACAGAGGTATTAACGCAGCAGGAATCGTACACGAAGAGATGGCTGTAAAATATGGACTTGTATAAGGCAGAGAATTTACTGCTCGAAGGTTCAGATTTATTGTTCTCTGTTCCTTAAGTGCATTGATTTGAATGTTTATTTTATTCCTTATCACACAAGAAAAATGAAGCAACAGAGAAATGAATAGAATAAAACCATACTGCAGGTTAAGCAACAAAGCTGGAGAGGCTTATTGGGATAGAGAAGTAGTAACAGACAACAGCAGGAAGTAATACGTACAGCTCAAACAGTGACACAATGTGCGTGCTGGTCTAAGTACTTGAGCGCAGTGTCTCATGGAAATTGGACATAGTTAAGATCCTACCAGTGGCTGTGTCAGCCGCTTGTTTGATGCGTAACATGTCGGATAGCAGCTCGATCTTGCAGACTTGAATAGAGAGAGCAACGGTTCTTCAGCACTTTACATTTCAAAACCATTGCTTTAAATGCAATCTTGAAATAATGTGTGGCCTGGATAACCTGCCCATGTTATTCTGCCTAGTAAGACATTTAGAGTTGGGACAAATTATTGTTATTGTTGTATTTGTTATTATTATGGACTTTCTGCTTAGTTAGACTTATTGTGCTTGTATATTTTTTTCTTCTTATTTATATATCTATTTTTTTGTCCAAGGTCTCAAATCCAACCAAAGATTTGAAACGACCTGCTGCCAAGAAACATGCCTTGCATTGCATATTCTTCTTTGGCACAAATAATTAGTAAGTATGAAAATATGGGTTGCTAAACGCACTGTAGTTATGTAGTAGTAGTGTTTTGTAATTTTTCAATTCATCCTTTGTGAGTATTGTATTGACAAAATAATTATTTATTTCAGTGCATGGATTGAAGAAAGTCAGATAAAACCATACTTTATATTCAAAGATCAACTTATCAAATCAAATAAATCAGGAGCATTCAAAGATGCACTCCAGGCAATTGAAGATTATATAAAAACCAATGGAGATGTGAGTATAAATAAGTTTCAGTTTTTTTAAATTGCTTCTGACCTTCCTATTTAGCTTTCTGTCCTCAGTTGTTTTGTTCATGTCAGCCACTTATGCCATGAGGTGTATAAGCTGCGAGTTCCTAGTGGCAGAGTTGTCCTTGTGCATACTATGAAGGCATGTAGGGAGAGTGGAGGTATCGCTCAACTCATTCTTAACCTTGACACTAGATGGAAGTTAGTGGTCAGCTTCAGCCCTGGGGAAAGAACGTCCAGTACCCATTGAAAGGGAGGCTCAATTTGTCCCAGAGCCATTCTGGACATTTTGGAGAAGAGAAAAGTCTCTTACCCCTCCCAGGAATCGAACCCTGGTTTTGTGGATTATGACGTTACATCAGGTTCGTGTGTACCAGTGTTTGAGCAGGACATACTTTCTCCATCTTTAGGATTGGACTTCTACCCTGAAGATTGGGGCAGAATGTTCAGGTTGGTGTGTACCTGTGTTTGAGCAGGACATACTTTCTCCATCTTTAGGATTGGACTTATACCTTGAAGATTGGGGCAGAATGTTCAGGTTGGTGTGTACCTGTGTTTGAGCAGGACATACTTTCTCCATCTTTAGGATTGGACTTCTACCCTGAAGATTGGGGCAGAATGTTCAGGTTGGTGTGTACCTGTGTTCGAGCAGGACATACTTTCTCCATCTTTAGGATTGGACTTATACCTTGAAGATTGGGGCAGAATGTTCAGGTTGGTGTGTAACAGTGTTTGAGCAGGATATGCTTTCTCCATCTTTAGGATTGGACTTCTACCCTGAAGATTGGGGCAGAATGTTCAGGTTGGTGTGTACCTGTGTTTGAGCAGGATATACTTTCTCCATCTTAAGGATTGGACTTCTACCCCGAAGATTGGGGCAGAATGTTCAGGTTGGTGTGTAACAGTGTTTGAGCAGGATATACTTTCTCCATCTTTAGGATTGGACTTCTACCCTGAAGATTGGGGCAGAATGTTTGTTTAAAAGTGTATTGCTAGCAGCTGCTTAGTGTAATGCTGTCGCATTGGTGCAGCACTAGCCTTGGCTTGCAATTTTTACGACTGCAGTTGTTTGTATCACCATTTTCTTTCAAGTGTAGTTCGGTCAATATGTAATATCTAGACTATGGGCTGGGTGACTGCAGAATCAGAGTTCACTTCCTGACATGCAGAGATTTTCCAGGTCGGCTGTCACGCCCTCCAGGCCCTCTGTCTGTCGGGTACCAGCGTCTCTTTCCTCTGGTGTTACGTGGCCAGGACAGGAAGCTGACCACGGACTTTAATGTAAAGCTGAAGGTTGAAAATGCTCCATATATTGGGGGCAGCGTTACCATTCTGCCATTTCCTTTCAGAGTCTCTCAGCTTACACTTCTGTCTTCAATATCTCTCATGATTCGTGCAGTACGAAAAATGTAGTTTGAGTGTAATTTTTTTTTTTCAGACATTTAATGACACGGTCGATCCTACAGACCCTGACGCAGAATTCAACAGATTACGTGAATCTGTCACAGACAAGAAGGAAACAAAAACAAAAACCAAAAAGGTAAGCTTGTCGTGTGTTTTTCTTCAGGGTTAAAGCATTGCTGTATTGAGTGTTTCGGAGGAATGTGCATCAGCCAGGGTAGAGGAGTACGCACGTTTGTTTGCACCATCTTCCTCTCATAGTGCCTCCAATTAACTAAGTAACTCCCTGGAGCAGAGTCCTTGAGAAGCTAGCAGGTCCTTGGCTAGTCAAGAAATTCCCCACATTTTATGGAACCCAAAGGTTCATTACCACATTCACAAGAGCCCGCCACCTGTCCCTATCCTGAGCCATATCAATCCAGTCCATGCCTCCCCATTCCACTTCTTGAAGATCCATTTTAATATTATCCTCACATCTACGCCTGGGTCTTTCAAGTGGTCTCCTTCCCTTGGGTCTCCCCACCAAAATCCTGTATGCACCTCTCCCCTCCCCCATAGTGCTACATGCCCCTCCCACCTCATTCTTCTTGATTTGATCACCCGAATGATATTTGGTGATGAGTACAGATCATTAAGTTCGTCGTTATGTAGTCTTCTGCACTCCCCTGTTACCTCGTCCCTCTTAGGCCCAAATATTCTCCTCAGCACCCTATTCTCGAACACCCTCAGCCTATGTTCCTCCCTCAGTGTGACAGACCAAGTTTCACACCCATACAAAACAACAGACAACTTTATAGTTCTGTATATCTTAATCTTTGTATTTTTGGATAGCAAACTGGAAGACAAAAGATCCTGCACCGAATGATAACAAGCATTCCCCGACTTCAATCTGCTCTTAATTTCTTCCTGAATGGAATTTTGATTCATTAGGGTTGTACTCAAATATTTGAACTGTTCGACCCTTTCAAACGATTTATTATCTAACTTTATGTTGTGATTTTGCCCTGCATTCTGATCTCAAGACATGACCATGTACTTAGTTTTCACAGCATTTACTTCTAGACCAATCTCCTTACTAGCGACTAGTAAAGCTTCTGTGTTTTTCTTTATATCGTGTATGCTTCCGCCCAATATACAAACATCAGCATAAACTAGAAGCTGATGTGTACCATTTAATTTCAAGCCCTCCTGGTTTGCCTGAACCCTCCTAATGCACATTCCAAAGCAAAGTTGAAAAGCAATGGCGATAAAGCATCTCCTTGTTTCAAACCATTCTTAATAGGAAATGTGTCAGACAAATGTTTGCCTACCCGGACTCTGCTATAGGTTTCATTTAGACACATTTTTACTAGCCTTACTAATTTCATTGGGATACCAAACTCAATGAGAATATTATACAAGACCCTCCTAACTGAATCATAGGCTTTCCTGAAGTCTATAAGTAGCTGATGCACTGCCTCATTGTATTCCCATTTGTTCTCAAGTATTTTGCGAATGCAGAATTTATGATCAGTAGTTGACCTGTTATGTCTAAATCCACACTGATGCTCCCCAATAATTTCCTCTGCATATAGAGTTAACCTTGACAGAAGGTTGTTGGATAGAATTTTGTATGTAGTTGACAAAAGTGATATGCCTTGATAATTACTGCAATCTTTTTTATCACCCTTATAAATAGGTACAATGATTGACTCCTTCCGCTGTTCTGGCAATTCATCTTTATTCCAAATAGAATTAATAAGTTTATGGATCTCTGAACGAATTGTCCTACCTCCTGCTTTCATCAGTTCTGCTTGAATTTGATCAATACCTGGTGATCTGTGCCTTTTTAACTTTTCAATAGCCATCTCAACCTCAGAGTCACTGGGATCAGGCACGAGTGCCTCTGCTGTATGTATTTAACTCTGCCTAACATCATTAACTCCACATACATTCAGTAGCTGAAATAAATTATTCCTCCACCTAGCCAAAATCTGTGGCAGTCTGCAACCAGATCACCCTTCTCGTCCTTTACTGCATTAGTTCTAGGCTGGTAACCTTTCTTTAAGTCATTGATGCCCCTATACAAGACTCTGATATTCTTGTTCTTACTGTTTGTTTCAAGTTCATAAATTTTAGCTTTCAGATATTCCTTATTTTTGTTCCTGAAATGTCTATTAGCCTCACGTCTTACATTGGTCAGATTATCTACATTACTTTGTTTTGGATTTTGTAACCACTGTATTTTAGTCTGCTTCCTTTGGTCTACAAATTTTTAACATTCTTCGTCAAACCAAGGTTTATGCTGCTTCCTTTCATACAGCCCTAGACTCTCTTTAGCTGAGATTTTGATACTCTAATGTTTTCCCAAGCCCTATTTATGTCCTCATTAACATTTAAGTTCTCCAAAGCTGAAAACCTGTTTGAGATATTTATCTGATACTGTTTCCTAACCTCTTGTTCACTTGGCTTTTTGAAATTAAATCTCTCCGCATCAGACTTCTGTGCTGCTTGTTTACTTACCACCAGTCTTTCCCTAACTTTTGCAACCACCAGATAGTGATTAGTATCACAGTCAGCTCCCCTGAAACAACGCACATCGAGTATACTCTGATGCCATCTCCTATCTATCAATAAATGATCGATCTGATTATGAGTCTTCCCATCAGGAGAGGTCCAGGTGTATATATGAATATTTTGGTGCGGGAACATCGTGCTCTTAACAAGATCTTTTGATGTGGCAAAGTTCACTACTCTGAACACCGTTATCATTACTATCCTCACGTAAACTCTCATTCCCGATTGTCGGTTTGAAAGAATCCTCCCTCCCCAATTTTGCATTAAAATTCCTAACAGAATTTTTAATGGTACTTAGGAAAATGATTGAAACCCTGTTCTAATTCCTCATTAGAAACTGTACTTTGGGTCATCACTTTTCTCCTCAGTTGGTGCATGCACATTCAGAACAATGATACTACACCACGACCTCTCAGCACCATATATGACATCCTATCACTAACAAACTCTCCTCTCTTAACAGCTGATATTGTTCTCTGATTTACAACAAAACCTGTTCCCAATTGATGACTTTCCTTTTCCATAGAAAAAAGTATAATCCCCGCTCTTACTGTGCCTCCTGTGTCCCACCTAACCTCCTGTACACCCACTAAATACAATTTGTACCTCGCTAATTCCCTGACCACTGTCACAAGTGACCCTGACCTATACAGGCTCCTCACGTTCCAAGTTCCAAATCTAATGTTCCTTTTCCGTTGCTTAAGTTGTACCAAAGAATCAGTCCAAGGCTTTGTGATGTGTTTTGTAACATGGTAATTTTTTTACGGTGAGGTTTACCTCGCCCAACCCCCCAGCTGGAGGACCACCCCTTGTTGACTGTCCGCGACTGTTTATTCAATGTATTCGCAACTAACCTCCATATCTGGAGGCTGTTCCTCCATCTGAAATCTGAGGACGTGCCGTGCTGTGGTGACAGACCCACTTATCATGGCATGTGGCATTTATGATGTGAATTCTTGGTTAGAAAAAAAGGGAGGCACTGCTTGTATACCTACAGGGTTCCCTTTTTATTGTGTTCTGGGAGCTTGGTGCCTTTATTGCGTAGGAAGCCTGTATCCACTGTGACATGATCAAAGGGGCACCCTGTAGGTGTTGGGTGTAGCAGTAGAGTGTTGTGAATAAGTCTTTGATTTTAGTGATCGTATGCATAAGTGTCACAACTTAAGAATGTATGTATTTCTGATTAATTATTTGTAACCTGAAGTTAATCTGATGTTTACGAATGAAGTTTCTGCTGCACGGACAGCACACAGCATCACCATTACAGATACAACCCAGTACATGTTGTGTAGGGAAATAAGCATTGTGTATTGTTGTCATTGTAGGAAAAAATGCATGAATATGACTCACTATATAGTTCAGTCAAGTACAACTTTTTATACTCCTATATCGCTGTGTGTTTCAGTACAGCTAAACTGCCGACAGGTGAGTGTGCGAAGGTTTACAGTGTGATGCTCAAATATTCAGTTCCACACATAAATACATTTTATGGCCAAAATACAGAGCTTTTTCCAATGTTAAGAGCAGGTGGTGTGTTTGTGTGTATAGTGACCACCATATTGGTCAGGAAGGGTTAAGCAGGGTTTTGGTATTCTATGTGTATGTACATTTATTTTATTTTCACGGATGTGGTTTATGGTTACTCAGCAGTGGTATGTAGATTCAACACTTTAAAATTCCTTCTAAGTTGAAACTTTATCCATATTTTAAGTGAAACATGATAGACATTTAATGCATTAAAGCGTAGTGGTAACCATTTGTACCTCCAGGTTTGACACTAAAGTCTTTTCATTTTCTCCACATGGTGTATTTGTGCATTCTGTATGATTCTGAAAATAAATAGTGAATGTATCTTATCTTTCTGAAGGAAGCACACTGTGTTCTCCATGAGGCATGATATGTAATGTAGATGAATTTTAGTTGTCAAAAGGTTAAACCAGTAAATGACTGTAGGATCATGGTGGCAGCAAAATAGTAAAGCGCACGTCATCAGAGGGCAGTGGAGTTACAGTGCCTCCTGCAAAGAGGATGCGCAGTAACTCTCTGGACGAAAGAGAACAACATCGGATACTCAATGACGTGTCCGCCATTTTTGCCAATGACACTGGAACTGCAAGTCCAAGGAAGGGAGCTGCCTGCAACCTATTGGACAGACCGGCCAACATCAGCAGACCGGTAAGTCTTCCTACAACATTATCATTGTTGCTGTATCCTGTACAATAAGATCTCAGTGATCCAGCCCGCATAAGGGATTGATGGTCTGGATGGGGCGATAATTTGTGTTTGAGTTAATTTTCCATGCAAGACGTGAGATTCTTGCAGCCATGTTTGTGTAAGCTCAGACCTTCTTAAGTGTGACATCTTGTAGATCTGTATATAGGTACTAATGTATAGGGCAAGCTTGCTGTCCAAGAAGTCTGCAGTCAAGAGATCTTTCCAGTACAAATGTCAGCAGGCATGACAAACTTGTTATCACTACCAGCATTTGTGTCTGGACAGAATGGCTGGACTGCTTGGGGTAAATATAGGAGAGAGAGCTGGAGTAAGTGTGACGGTCCATGGGAGATGTGGAGGTGGGTGATCCAAGGGAATTGTTCCTTTGGTCACAAAATAGGCTCAGATTCTTGCTTCATGGCCTTGAAAGGGTCAGTAATGTGTAGTGACATATTGTTAGTCCAGGATCAGACAGTTTAGGTCTGCAAAATGGCACACAAACCAAAACACGAGCGCTGTGTTCTCTGCTTGCTCTTCTCCTGGAAGACAGAAGCATTTGTTTCCCCTGAAATGTTGGAGAATTTCTGTCAGACTGCATGGTGTCACGTGATCCATACTGTGAGAACCGCAAAACCCAAAGATATTGGCGTTAGATTTTTCACTGCCAGTGATAAGTAGTCCTATTGTGCAATCATAATTGGATTGGGCATTAAAAAAGGAAAACAGATATTTCAGTAATACCAGGCACTGTGGGAATCCAGCATTCAGGATTTGTCAAGCCCACTACCAAAGCATATGAAACGGTTAACGTATGTGGATGTGAGAAGTTGCATGTGAGATATGAGGTGTCACAGTGGTGTTGCTGAACGTTCAAGTGTTCTGGGATGTGAAGGTGTATTGTGGAGTGGGTAATTCCTAATGTTGCAAAGGATCATGGGGCCTTAAGCCTCAATTGACTTGCTGTCCAAGAGAGTTGTTCGTGGAATATTTTGTCCTTAAGGTGAAGACACTAAGATACTTTGCAACGTCATGAACTGTGCCCAGTGATACAGTGTCACTTCACAGAAGAAAGTTTCAGATTATATATACAGTAGGCCCTCGATTTAACAGACAAAAAATTTCTGTCCTAAAGGAAAAATTTAGAACCTATTATTATTATTATTATTATTATTATTATTATCATCATCATCATTCACGAATAGAGCACGCAAAAAGGTTTGGCCAATGGGTCAGCATTATCTAATGAAGGTAAGAAGTGCATACGGCGTTGGGCTCGGGGTATTACATCATCTAGGTGAGGGAGAGGGTTGTAAGTCGTAAGTTCGTTATTAATATATGTTTTTAAAATACATTCGATTTAACGGACTTTCGGCAATAGTGGACACCCGTTCCCCCCAATTAGTCCGTTACGTGGAGGGCCTGCTGTACTGTATTGTACATTACATGCTATTAGATATGTGCAAAAATTCTAAGTACCTTTTTTGAGAATGCTTTGGCATTTAATTTATTTTTTCGCCAGATCACACCTCCATTGGATGTAGAAAGTGTATCACAGACACTGAAAGAGAAGAACATCCTCCCTTCTGCACTGAAATTTGGGTTTCTTGGTCTTGGAATAATGGGCTCAGGAATTGTCAAGAATCTGCTGAACTCTGGCCACGCGGTCATTGTGTGGAATAGGTCGCCTGACAAGGTAGGACCTATAGCTGCTGTATTCTGTTTGTATTTGCATTGTTGGCAGCCCTTTGTTGACCACACTTCTGCATTCAGTTTATTTTGATACAGTTTAGGCAGGCCTGTTTCATGCCCAACATTGTTGCATATATCAACTGTTGTGGGTGGTGCTTTGTTGTGTCCGATTATGTCGGGTCATTATTTTATCTGACAACTATCAGTCGCTACTTCCTGACAGGAAGTAGTACCTGATACTTGTTTATCATACTAATGTTGCCCACAGAACCCACAAGCTGTGGAGTTGTGTTGGGCAGGGACAGATGATAGTTGTCATATAAAATAATGACCTTGTATTACTGGCACTGAACTATGGAATTGTTGTCCTATGTGCATGCAGAAGCTTGGTCAAACAGGAACCACATCCTATACATATGACCAGTGTTGAACAAACACGCTCACCTGTGATGAGCAAAAAAATGAACGTGACATGGAAGAACTTTGAATTTGTTCATTATTGTTAACTTCCACACTTATTTTCAGTTTATCTGCAGATGTCAAACAGTGTTTTGTATAAACAGTGTGTAGGGTGTCTGTTGACTTCATGTTGATACTAAAGGATTTACTCCTGAGGTCAATCCCAGTCAGAAATTGTTACAAACATGTGGCCGATTTTGATGACTATGGAGCTGTCAAATTCAGGATGATTTGAACAGTCTTAATTAAGCATTATTGAAAGTGTAAGGTTAATTCATGTACAGTTCAGTGTAACATTCAAGATGGCACCTTCATTTTGGCGGTACATTCCAGCTTATTTGGCCATGGAATGTCACCTTATGTATCATTCATCTGTCTTGCAGCATAAAAAATTCAGTGAACTAGTTTCTCTCTCTTCTTGGTGTTCAAACACATTTTTCTGGTGAAATCCATACAGGCTTATATTTGACCACATCCATGCCTGCATGTGCATGCACATACATCAGGAAACATCTGCATTTTCGTTGCTTAAAAGTTTTTGGGTTGTAGCCCGGCGTCAATTTTTGGTGTATAACCAACATTTCGGGAACACTTGTTTGTCCCATCTTCAGGGTCTTAGGTAAAAAGGTAAATTACAGATCAGCATTTTCATTACCACTGGCAATCAGACCATGGTCATGTGACATTTCTGACTGTGAATGACCTTGGGAATATACGATCCTGAGGTAGTGACATAACGTGACTGGTCACATGTATAATACAAAGCATCTCACTGATTTTCGCCCTTAGCACTGCAGCTATTGTGGGAGATATATTGCATACAAAGCGTGCATCTGCCAGGAATCATAGTCTTTGTTGCCCTGGCTGTTCAGCTTACCTCATTTCATCAAAGAGTTTTGAAGTACTGACCTCTAAGCAAGCCTTGCACCTTCTGAAAATATTTCTCGACACATGGCAGAGCTCTTGTCTTGAAATGTTAGCCGTTTCTCGTTAGATGTTCCTCTTCCAGTTCTTGCAAAACGTGTGGATTACCCCAAATTTTCTCTTCATTGATTCTCTGAATACTGTTGCCAGAATTAATGTAATATATTGGTCAGAATTTTCATTTTTCAAAAAATGGACCCTGTGATTTTGTGTGCGCTAAATGCACTTTAAAGTGATATAAGGGAACTTCATGGGATTGCATGGGGTTTTTCATTACACCACCATCTGCCGTTTTGGTTGTTTACATTTCTACTTAATGTAGACCATGCATCATCACAGAAAAATACCTGTTTTGTTTTAAACTGTGGTCAGCATTACTCCCATGACACATACTTTGCAAGAGTATTGCAAATGAACACTTCGGACTCTACCAACTAACCCCATTGGCCCGTGACCTGCTATGTTGTGAGACTTATTTGGGTATATAAGCAGGCAGACTGGGCATCAGTTTATGTCGGAACCCTGATGTGGAGACATTCAGTCTCTGAAATGCAAGTGTATTTGAACCACCTGACACAGCTGTCAGCCTGATGGGATTTTATTGCATTTTATGAGTATGAAGACTTCAAGACATGTTTTGAAAGGGGTTTGTTCTTTCATACTGTCAGGAGAGACGAGAAAATACGCTGCGTTTTGTTGAGAATGGTATGAAGATTAGACATTGAAAACTTAGGGGTGTTGTTTGTGCAACTGCTGTAATTAGTCCGTGAATTCTGTTTGAATGGCACATTTTTAGACTTGGAAGTTTTCGTTGGTGTGTGAATCCACAGAAAAATGCGGATCGGGAGTAATGTTTGCCATTAAATATTGCATGTGTTGAATGATTTTTGAAATAGATTTTATAGTACATGACATATTTTCCTGATTTTGCAGTTGGATTTTTAATATTTATTTTCATCCAGAAACAGGAATAGTATATTTGCAAAATGAACAATAGGCTATAAAAAGTAAATAGAATTAATGATTTCTGTGAAAATTTCCTTAGTGTGATGTCTGCAATGGTGTCATCATTATACCCTTATTTTTAGTGCCAGTTGATTATAGCTCATGACTACTTTTGAAATAGTCCGTCTTATATAATACCCTAGACGTGAATTGGTCACACCCGTTTCCATGGTTACCAGTAATGTTATATCCAGGTTGCCATGGTTATGGTAGAAGTTGGGACTTCTCTGTGAAGTATGACGTGAGGCTGAAGAAATAGCTGAGCATCAAGCATATAATACAACTAGTACAGTCAGATGTCAGCAGTCTGAGAGATAATTTTAATATTTGGTTTGCTCTATATATAAACGACCCTCTGCCTTGATGAAATGGGGGACACTGGCATCCAGTTTATAAAGCTTGAATATTTTTCATGGCATCACCGTGTTCCAATTGAATGCTGTCTGCAAGGGAGAGGGTCCGCAGTGCTCATCAGCATCTGCTGTACTTCACTGCAATTCAAAGTAGTGTAAAAATGGCATATGTGTTAACATGGCTCGGGATAAATATCAGAATTCATGGTGGCATACTGTATGATAAAATGTTTCATCTCAGAATTGTATGCACTGCACAGTTTCTTCATCATACTGTACTTCTCGTTCCTTCACATTGCCATCAGCTTCATTGTAGTCGCTTTGTAGAGTATGTCAGTTGCAAGGTTGTGTTTGGTGGTAAAATTCATGACATCATGACAGTGGCAGAATCGTGTTTTGTGTTTGCCTGTTTTATGTGGGTGTGAAACTTGGTCTGTCATGTTAAGGGAAGAACATATGCTGAGGTTGTTCCAAAATAGGGTGCTGAGGAAGATATTTGAGCCTAAGAGGGAGGAGGTGACAGGAGAGAGGGGAATTTTGGGCATGATCCACACAGCATGCTGTGAATGAGTTAAGGGGGCTGTAAATTTTATATCTGCTTGAGTCTTGTAGGATGCTGTATTGCATACTGTCGGTGGAATGTATGAAATATGTTGTGATTAAGGAAGAAGATTAACGTGTCAGACTTGTAGATGACTGCAGGATTGTGAGATTTGAGGTTGTCACAGTGGTACTGCTGAGGATTCAAGTCTACTAGGATGTGATGCTGTGTTGTTATATGAGTGGTTCCCTGTTTCAAAGGATCGTAGTGCCTTGCATCTTCAGGGTGAGGACTGATCCCCTGAAGATGCAGGCACAGCATTCCTTCGCAATATCGGGAACCGCTCACCCAATGACACATTGTCACATTCCAGAAGGTATGAATCCTCACTTTTAAGATTATTTAGTGTCTGGATTTGTCCATCGTGTGGTGTATTACACAGAACAGTGTTTTGGCAGCTGGGTGTGCACTGTTGCTGCCAGACCCAATTGAGTATTATCTCCACCACATCTAAGCTGATGATGCAAACAGATCCAGTTTTGAAAACTTGGAATTTTGGTACTCTTAATGTATTGTTTGTGAGGTGACATGCTACGAAGAAGTGATACAGAATATTGAAGTGTCGGGAAGGTTTACACATTGTTTTGCTTCGTATTGTTAATTGTTACTTAAGTAAGAAATGCAGTAACTAGTTGAATTATGTCTAGCAAATTCTATTTTCTCTTCCTTATAGCCCTCCAGTACATTACCGTTCCTTAAGACTTTATAGACTTCAGAAGTTGATGTAATATATAAGAATTCAGTTCCAATGTCACAGGAATCATTTAATCTCCACTGCAAGGACCAAGTGGCTAATGCTGTTTAGGGAAATAATCAGCATTTATTATGAAAATCATGTGAAACCTGTAAACACGCTGTGTGTGAAAAATGTTTTTATGGTTTTATTAAAGTTAAGTAGGTGGTACACATACACTGCACTGTAAAGAGTTAAAAATTGGTAGTTAATGTGGTTCCTGAGTGAACTGTAATTAATGTTCTGAAAGTGAATTTTGGAAGCATAGTGCTTTCACATTCAGAAACTACATTCTGTCCACACAGTGCATTTCCTTGTTTCATACCCCTCAGCAGCATTAACCATTAGGCCTTTGTAATGGATATGTAGTTTTTGTGAGGTGGAACTGTATTTGTGTATGTTGTTTACATGATGTTCAGGCATTGTTATTGTAGGCATCTAGCTGATTTAACCTTATTTAACTGAATTTCCTTTGTCAAAGGAAATGAAGTGTCTTGGAATTGCATAATTTTTATTCGAAACTCCTATGGAATGAACATATAAACAGCATAGCCAATAAGACATCAGCTGGAATTCCAGAGTTGTCCCCACTCCTTGGATACCAGAGCAGCCTATCATCTGTCATCAAACGCCAATTACATATGACACATGGTGTCAGCCAGTCATCTGCTGTTGTGAGGGGTGGGTCTGTAGACTTGAAGCTGCTTATAGGTGATTGTAAAATATTCCCACACAAGTGTTAAATTCTTAATGTTTCGCAAACCAACTAAACGCACATTCAATGTCACTGTTTGTTATAGCTAACAACTATGCCTATATATGTTTCAGTCCTTCATGGACCATCATCAGGGGCCTTTCTAACAAACTACACTTTTATACATCCATAAGTTCGGGCATTATCGTCTGTAGTCAGGTCACTTTTAGTTTTTGTTATGTTATAATAACCTTTTAAAATTGGATGTGTTTAAAATTGTAGAATATGATAAACTGTATAAAATCTTAAAAGAGTTAAAAAGTTTGTAGTGGCCGTATAACGTTGATATATAGCATCACTATTGTACTAACTGCGCACTTTACTGTCTGGATTATGCGTAGAATCGTGGTACTTGGGTTAGAAGGTCACATTTGGGTTGAGCTGTGAAAATGGATATGAGTATATTAAGAATATATTAAAACTGATTTTCTCATGTTGTATATTATATAGTTGGGAGATAGGGGGGTAGGATAGGGGGTAAGCACAGTGTTGCGATCTATTGGGCAGTCTTGTGACCAATATTGAGGAGACGTAACTGATGTTTACTTATGTTTATTTTTAAAGGGTTGAATGGTGAAGGTAATGAACTTGAATAATGGGTTTTCTTCAGCCGGGTTCTGTTCATCGATCAATAAATGTTGTTTATGGTATGACTGTATATAAAGATTTTCTGTTATATTCATATGCCAACCTTTCCTGCATATCTTTAGCAGTTCCATACTATTTTCTATTGGGGAGTATTCATGCCTATTATTCAAGATATGTAATGCATATGCTGACTTTGGTTCGTTTGTCTTGATATATCTAATGTGTTCTGAAAATCTTGTCTTTAGGCTCCGTCCGGATTGACCAACATAATATTTATTACATGTGTTACATTTTATACTGTAGATTCCATTGTTTGTGTATTTGTCATTGTTTTGAGTATGGGTGTTGAGTATGTTGTGTATTGTGTTATTAACACAGAATGTGATCTTTAGATTCGTGTTTTTGAAGATGTTTGTGACCTTTCTTATTATTGGGTTGTGATATTAAAAAATGATCCATTTTTTTGTTGTTATGTTGTGTTTGTGTGTTATTTATTGTGCTGTTTATTTTGTTTTTGATATGGTTGTTTACTTTTTCTATTAATGTGGTTGGATATCCATTTTGTATTGCTATTTGTGTGATAGTATTCATTTCCTGTTTTTTATGTTCTTGTGATAACAGTAGGTTATGTAATCGGTTTAGCATATATCAATATGCTGCCATTTTATGTTGTAGAGGGTGGTTTGATTTAAAATGTTTCGTATCTGTAGTGGTCGGTTTTTGGTATATGTTTATTGATAATTTGGTTTGTTCTCTGGTGATTAGGTGGTCAAGAAAGGTAATTGTATTGTCTTTTTCATCAGTTGCTTTATATTGGAGTTCTTTATGTATTTTGTTCATAAAGTCTTGGATATCATTCATATTGGCATGGTTTGTGTTATATATTATTAAAATGTAATCTGCATATCTATTATAGTAAATAATCTTGTTGCTGTCTAAAGTATTCTTTGTTATATGTTGTTCATAGTGTTGTAAGAAAATTTTGGCTATTAATCCTGATGTGGGTGAACCCATTGCAACACCTTTGTGTGGTTGATAAAATTTATCATCAAATTGTAGGTAATTTTGTTTTAAAGTGGTTTCCAAGATTATAATATCTTGTGAAATTGTTTCATTTTCAATCTTTCTATTTGCTAATTGAGTCTTTGTGATTTTTATGGTTTCTTCTATGGGTATATTAACACATAAGTCTTTTATTTCAAATGTGATTAGTCTACTCGTTTCTTTAATTTTTAGTTTTGTTAGTTCATTTGCCAGTTGTGTTGAATTATAGGTTACGAAAGTGTTTGGTAATAGAAGTTGATCTTTAAGCCATTTGTTGAAAAATTTTGCAATTTTATATGATGCTGCGTGTATATTATTAACCACGGGTATAATGGGTTCATTGTCCTTATGTATTTTGATTTGTGCATTCAATGTTGGTGGTTTTGGTTTGATTTGCATGAGGTATTTTTTCTGTTTATCAATTATTTTATTGCATTTTGGTATAATTTGTAGTAGTTGTTTTTGATACTTGTCTGTGGGGTCTTTTTGTAATTGTGTGAAGTGGTTTTCTTTTAGAAAGTCTTCTGTTTTTTGTGTGAATGTACTTTTGTTTATAATGACTATTGTTTTCCCTTTACCTGCTTTTTTAATGGTAAGATTGTTCTGATGTAATTTATTACATATCTGTTTTATGACGTAATCTTGTCTTTTATGTAGTGCATTTGTTGATGTGATGTTTTGTATTTGTTTTATTTTATTACATGCAAGGAATCGATATATGTTTTGTTCATTTTCATGGAGTTGTTTGTTGGCATTTTCAGTATCTATTATTAGGTCTTGTAAAAATTGCTTTATGGGTTTTCAAATGAATAGTTCAGTCCAAGTTTTAGTATTTTTTTTCTTCACTATTGAATTTTATGTTGGACAAGGTTTTAATTAGTGTGTAGAAAGTGGTGTTTGTCTCTGTGTTAGGGTCTCCTTGTGATTTGGTTTGTTGTTTTTGTGTGTGTGTTAAAAGTCTAGTTTTTTTCTTTACTTTATTGTATTCTACTACGATAGTGATGCTATATATCAACGTTATACGGCCACTACAAACTTTTTAACTCTTTAAGATTTTATACAGTTTATCATATTCTGCAACTTTAAACATATCCAATTTTAAAAGGTTATTATAACATAACAAAAACTAAAAGTGACCTGACTACAGACGATAATGCCTGAACTTATGGATGTATAAAAGTGTAGTTTGTTAGAAAGACCCCCTGATGATGGTCCATGAAGGACTGAAACATATGTAGGGGTAATTGTTAGCTATAATAAACAGTGACATTGAATGTGCATTTAGTTGGTTTGCGAAACATTAAATGAAAATGCACGGTGAAGATAATATAAAATTTGTTAAAGTCTTATATAAAGATTTCTCAGTACCTGAATTGGATGAATACCTTAACCTTCTGGCTGCAAATACTTGGTAAAGAGTGAACATAAATTCTATTGATGTAATGAGACAACTGTTTGTGGAACATGTTGATGAAAACGTGCATAAGAAATCCATAGTTATACTTTTGCAATAAAATGACGAAGCAAGATATTGTGCAAGTAGGCACGAAAGGAGCATGGTAACACAAAAGGAAGAAGAATCAGGGAAAGTGCAGGAAATACACATAAGTAAATAAACCAGATGAAAAGAAGACAAACATGACTCTTCAAACAGCTGTGTGATAAAAGAAGGCACAACAGTGAGTGCCTACAGCTTCAGACACTGTGGTCTGGATTTTTTACGTGCTTTGAAGGTTTTCATCGACGCACCCTCATAGTATCCTGTGTTGAATGAATATGCTGTTGAAATCATTTCATATATTTTCGTTCAGATTTGATATGGAAGATGTTCTTCATTGTTGGGCATTTCTGATTTCTAGCCACACTGATATGTAATGAAGCTTAATTTACATTAACCGTTAATGAATGAAACAGTACAATGCTGTCCTATTATATGTACATCCATTTCATCTGAAATGGAAAACATTGGCCCACGGTGGGCATTTAAATTGAACAGTGCTGTGGCCTTGGCAGAGGCCTGGGATTTGAAAGGACATATGCTAAAGTTCAAGGCCATAAATGGGCTTTTCTATATAGTCCATGAACTTTTCACAAGTTTTATTGAAATTTTTTGTGGAACTTCCCCTAATGATGCGCTTCATTGTTCCTATTTTTGGCGTTACAACGTGAACAGGGATATGTTGAACTTTTTTACCTTTACTTTAAGATAGGGCCTGTTTTTATTGACCATGCTGGGCTAAAAATAATATAGTAATGCTGTATTTTGATTGTAAATATAAGTGTTTTGTTCGGTTAAATGTTCTTAGAAGCCAGATAGGTTACAGTTTGTGTCTTTATTCACAGTGTAGATGGTGAGGAAACATAACAGGGTAAGGAATGATGTGACACGATTGGCAAATAAAATTACACGTCGCAGACAGTTGCGTTTATGCATAAAAGTGCCGAAGTTTATGAAAATGTTTTGTGAAATTTGAGGTTCTCACAGTCATGTTGCTGAGGATTGTGGGATGTAACACCATGTCACTGGGTCAGTGAGTTTTGAAAAATCTTTGTGCATTCATCGTCAAGGGTTAAGCAGACCAAGAAGAAGAGTAAAACATTGGCAGCCACTTGCCCAGTGACACAGTGTCACATCCCAGAAGACTGGAATCCACAAAATATGTTTCTACCAACAAAATGTCCTGGCATCATTTCTTAAGGGACATCCTAGTGCCCCACTGCAGTTGCTGTAATAGTGTCGTCAGGCTCCTGTTCCGTGGATTTTTCTTCGTGCCATTCTTTTGAGAATTTTCCCACTGCAGTATATTCTGCACTCAGACTAACACAGTCGAGCTCTCAAGTGCCACATATCAGAATGTGCACAAATTTATGTTTGTTCTGTAGTTGCACAGTCATGTTCATATGTACATTCAGGTCTCTCAGGTGGACATTTCTAACAGTATGAGGTAACAGGAGAGTGGAGAAGAATACATAACGAGGAACTTAATGATCTGTACTCATCACCAAATATTATTAGGGTGATCAGATCAAGAATGAGGTGGGCGGGGCATGTAGCACGCATGGGGGAGGTGAGAGATGCATACAGGATTTTGGTGGGGGAGACCTGAGGGAAGGAGACCACTTGAAAGACCCAGGCATAGATGGGAGGATAATATTAAAATGGATCTTCAAGAAGTGGGATGGTGGGGCATGGACTGGATTGATATCGCTCAGGATAGGGACAGGTGGCGGGCTGTTGTGAGTGCGGTAGTGAACCTTCGGGTTCCATAAAACGCAGGGAATTTCTTGACTAGCTGAGGACCTGTTAGCTTCTCAAGAAGGACTGTGCTCCATGGAGTTAGTTAAGTTATCTGTGACATTTTATTATGAAATAGTTATTGTTAATTTTTGCATTGAAACCCCCCCCCCCCCATTTGCTGCACATTTTATTTTCTTGAAGACTGCCATTATTCTGACTTGCATGTACTCGTGTAACTTTATCGATGTACCCCCACAGAATTTCACACTACTCTGAGTCGCTTTTTTTGCCACCATTTGGAAACCACTTTTCACGTCAGTATTAGTTCAGTCAGTGTAGTGACTAGGTATGAGCTGTATGATCCAGGGTTCAATTCCTGGCAGCAGCAAGAGATGTCCAAGCTGTCTCTGGGTCCCTCTCAGCCTCCTTTTCAGTGAGAGTGGGGGGGTTCTTTCTTTCAACCAGTGTGAGAAGTTGGCTGCTCACCTCTAGTGCTGGGGTTAAGAATGAGTGGAGTTACACCTCTTCTCCCACTATACGCCTTTTTCGCATGCACAGGGCCAACTTCACCTTTACTTTTTTCTAGTCAAGTTTCTGCTGTCATGAGCAGTCCAGGCACTATGGTGAAGCAGAGGCTTGACCTTCGAAACACCATTTATAACATAGGTCAGGCTTGTTGCTTCACTTGTGGATGTATAAAAATATGTTTAGATTTATGGACAGAGAAGGGGTGAATGCAGAGGCAGTTTATGGTTTGGGGAAGGGAAGACATTAAGTACAGAATATATCTTGAATAGCTCCTTTATCTGAATTGTAAATTGTCTACAAATCTATCTGGGTGAATTAAAACACTCCAGTTACAAAAAAAAAAAAAATACTGACATAGCAATAACTTTGTTGGTTTTTATAACTTAATGATAATTTTCTCCATAAAAATATGTTAGGTGCTGTTTGGTTCTTTCATTAACAAAGTCAGTATGGCCCCCTTCTTGTTACTTTTGCCTTAAAATGGGGTTTAGTTCCTTTCATTTTCTATGCACATATTTAACTGAATACTTAACAACGAATAGTACTTGTAAGTGACGTAATAGCACAGTGAGATAAATAACCGGTACCAAACAAATTAATATAACATTCTCCGCTATAATAATTAAGTCTGAATAGTCCTGTGTCTGGAATGACTACTAATTGTTATGAATTAAATATACTTGTCTTCCAGTGATAACGTAGTATTATCTCAAACTATGCTGAAATTTAATTATCTCAAACTATGCAGAAATTTAATTCGTCCATGTGAGATTAAGGTTTTCACAGTGACAAATATGAAAGTTATGATTTTCTGGCATATGTTGCTGTGTAGTTGGGTAGATAATGAACCTGGTGCCTGTATCTGAAAGTGGTACCTATCTACTGAACTGTATGTGTCACATCCCAGAAGACTCCGGTCTTCATTCATGAACAGTGTAGAATGTGAAAAAAAAATGGCCAGATAGAGGTAGTAATGAAGTTTCGAGGGGGTAATATTTTGTAGTCAGTTGAATGTCGTGTAAGGGGCTCCAGTCAGTGGGTAGACTGCCTGTTCCTGTGCTCAAGCAGCATTTTAACATTATTATTTAAGAAGATAAGTCATCCTGTGCTCATTGCGCAGAAACATAGCTCAAATTCTAAAATGGTGGTGATGTACCATATACTGAACTGGTTGAGGTGGTGTGCTGAGCCAGTAACAGAAGTAACACAGGCCCTCCTTTGGCAATGTGGTATTTAATTATAGGACTGCTGAACTTTTTGGATTTTATCTTTTTAGTGCAGGATATTTATAGATACTGAATGAGTAACGTATCTTAACCTTTTAAAGCTTAACGTTCACTGTACCTGCCATCAGGTTTAATAGTCAACAATTCTACGTTCTGCCCACACAGTGTATTTATGTGTTTTGTGTGGATCTCAGAACAAACAGCGATTATTTCACTGTACAGCATTAACTGACTGGTTTGTATAACTGAGACGGAGTGTGTTTACTGCGCGGTACGGACTGTATTTATGTGTTTTGTGTGGATCTCAGAACAAACAGCGATTATTTCACTGTACAGCATTAACTGACTGGTTTGTATAACTGAGACGGGGTGTGTTTACTGCGCGGTACGGACTGTATTTATGTGTTTTGTGTGGATCTCAGAACAAACAGCGATTATTTCACTGTACAACATTAACTGACTGTTTGTATAACTGAGACGGAGTGTGTTTACTGCGCGGTACGGACTGTATTTATGTGTTTTGTGTGGATCTCAGAACAAACAGCGATTATTTCACTGTACAACATTAACTGACTGGTTTGTATAACTGAGACGGAGTGTGTTTACTGCGCGGTACGGACTGTATTTATGTGTTTTGTGTGGATCTCAGAACAAACAGCGATTATTTCACTGTACAACATTAACTGACTGGTTTGTATAACTGAGACGGAGTGTGTTTACTGCGCGGTACGGACTGTATTTATGTGTTTTGTGTGGATCTCAGAACAAACAGCGATTATTTCACTGTACAGCATTAACTGACTGGTTTGTATAACTGAGACGGAGTGTGTTTACTGCGCGGTACGGACTGTATTTATGTGTTTTGTGTGGATCTCAGAACAAACAGCGATTATTTCACTGTACAGCATTAACTGACTGGTTTGTATAACTGAGACGGAGTGTGTTTACTGCGCGGTACGGACTGTATTTATGTGTTTGTGTGGATCTCAGAACAAACAGCGATTATTTCACTGTACAGCATTAACTGACTGGTTTGTATAACTGAGACGGAGTGTGTTTACTGCGCGCGTACGGACTGTATTTATGTGTTTTGTGTGGATCTCAGAACAAACAGCGATTATTTCACTGTACAGCATTAACTGACTGGTTTGTATAACTGAGACGGAGTGTGTTTACTGCGCGGTACGGACTGTATTTATGTGTTTTGTGTGGATCTCAGAACAAACAGCGATTATTTCACTGTACAGCATTAACTGACTGGTTTGTATAACTGAGACGGAGTGTGTTTACTGCGCGGTACGAGCTGAATCTTTAAATATAAAGCCCAGTGGTTACTGTATGTACCACCAGGTTTAACAATCAACAATTGTACGTTCTGCCCCCACAGTTTTTTTTTTTTTTTTTTTTTTTTTTTTTTTTTTTTTTAATCTCAGAACAAACAGCAATTATTTCCCTATACAGCGTTAACTGACTGGTTTGTATAACTGAGACGGAGTGTGGTTACTGCGCGGTACGGACTGTATTTATGTGTTTTATGTGGATCTCAGAACAAACAGCGATTATTTCACTGTACAGCATTAACTGACTGGTTTGTATAACTGAGACGGGGTGTGTTTACTGCGCGGTACGGACTGTATTTATGTGTTTTGTGTGGATCTCAGAACAAACAGCGATTATTTCACTACAGCATTAACTGACTGGTTTGTATAACTGAGACGGAGTGTGTTTACTGCGCGGTACGAGCTGAATCTTTAAATATAAAGCCCAGTGGTTACTGTATGTACCACCAGGTTTAACAATCAACAATTGTACGTTCTGCCCCCACAGTTTTTTTTTTTTTTTTTAAATCTCAGAACAAACAGCAATTATTTCCCTATACAGCGTTAACTGACTGGTTTGTATAACTGAGACGGAGTGTGGTTACTGCGCGGTACGGACTGTATTTATGTGTTTTATGTGGATCTCAGAACAAACAGCGATTATTTCACTGTACAGCATTAACTGACTGGTTTGTATAACTGAGACGGGGTGTGTTTACTGCGCGGTACGGACTGTATTTATGTGTTTTGTGTGGATCTCAGAACAAACAGCGATTATTTCACTGTACAGCATTAACTGACTGGTTTGTATAACTGAGACGGAGTGTGTTTACTGCGCGGTACGGACTGTATTTATGTGTTTTGTGTAGATCTCAGAACAAACAGCGATTATTTCACTGTACAGCGTTAACTGACTGGTTTGTATAACCGAGACGGAGTGTGTTTACTGTGCGGTACGAACTGAGTCTTTTAAAGTGTATGTTTTGGAGAACTTTCATCTATAATTTCCCAGTGTCACCTTATGCCCTTTTCTTGTCACTTGCATAAGAATATCTATTGCTGAATGTAGTGTTTAAATTTCGTAAAGGCCTTCATTACAATTGTTACGCAGAGTATGCAGGCTTCGTCTTGAGGAGATGACACATAATTGACTTCTAGTGAAGGAACATTGACTTTCATTTCCTTTACACAGGATTTTAATAAATCTTTTTTAGGAACATTTTCACAGTAATTGTAAATTAGAATGATTTCACCCTGTAATGAGGAAGATAACCATTGTGTGAAGAGCTTTATGTGTGCATGCGTTTCTTTTTCCTTCGGTATGCTCTTACCTCTAAATCATGCACTAAAAGTGTTTTAATATCCATTACATAGTGACTTGGCACTCTATTTCTGAACATCTACAAATCACTCAGAAACACAAACATTATTGCAGTATGTCAGTAGTCTACTTCATAACATAAATAGTAGGATTATTTGTAGAACTCCACATGTGCTCATGTTACATACATGAAACTGGAATTAAAATCGTGCAGTCTTTGAGGTGATGTGTATATTAGAAACTTGTCTTAAAGTGGGGTGTTCAAACTTTGCGTTTAAAATGGCCGAAAATGGAAGCTTAAATTAAAGTGGAATGGTCTCAGTACTGTGAATCAAATCAGCTTACCTAGAAATGCTGGTGGTAATAACAACTTTAATTTGTTACACTCATCTTGCGTTTCTCATGCTAGCATTCTCTTATATCATACAATTGACAAACCGACATTGGGACAAAGATCAGTCAGGTTCATAATTTAGCAATGTCAAAGCAATATTTCTTCTGTCATGTACAGAGATTCCCATAAAGCTGTTGTCATAATTTTGTGATTTATAATCTCAGGTCATGTATAGAAAGAGTGGAATTTGACAGCCTCTTTATCGAACATAGCATTATCATCATAAAAGTCTTTCAAATGAAATTTACTACAGTAAGCAACAGTTAGAGTAGAGTAGAGTAGGGCAGGCACCGCAGTGACCCTTGCATCTCAACTGTTTACAATCATTTGTGCAACCTTTGCTTAAGCATTCAGCAGCCCCGCACTTTGAACTTAGTGCTGTACCTTGCTGATGGAGACGTCAGCAAGTCACCTGGTTTCAAGAAATGACGGCCCAGGTGCCTAAATCTTAAAGCTGCCAGTGCGTCAGCCAGAAAGAACACGTGAGGCTGTTTCAGATGCCTGTTCACATCTATCACACCCAGAACTGTCTGCCAGCCCCAGTTTAAATAGATAAGCAGTAGTTACTATTGGTTAAATACATAATTTAGTAATCCACCAGATATGTATAAGGTGTTAAGATGAATAAGATTTTATGGTAATTGGTTTCATGCACCAGAAATTGGGAAGT
The DNA here is from genome assembly GCA_021186555.1 of Reticulitermes speratus. Taxonomy (NCBI): domain Eukaryota; kingdom Metazoa; phylum Arthropoda; class Insecta; order Blattodea; family Rhinotermitidae; genus Reticulitermes; species Reticulitermes speratus. Next base: position 1,876,809 of record JAJKFL010000001.1, read on the forward strand.
TTAATGTGCATTGTGTATTACTTCACACAATGAAAATAGCTGCACTGGTAAATTAAGTCTGCTGTGAAAAGAAATATTTGTTTCCTTAGGATTCTGTTACGTGGAAACTAACATTTTGCTTGTGGGGAATATGTAGTGAGACCTTCATGTTTGAAAGCAAATTTAACAGAAAATTATAATTGGCACAAAGCTCCAATTTGGCTTATGGAATGAGGGGATGTAACGTATTAATCTTAAAGTAATTAATATTATTACTATCTTTCAGTAACATTAAACCCAAAAATTACCATGTATGTCTTCAAGAATTAATTTATAGAGCATGAAAATCAAAGGCTCTGTTGCCTGAAGACGTGCATCCCAAGATATGTTTTACAACTACTACTTACACACAACACTCAGTAAAAATCACTCACATACATTGAGCTGCACCTCTAAATCATCCTTGTAAGCACACTTCAACATCTGAATCAAGATACACCACTTTCCTATCACAGTTAGTGTGAATAAATTAATTACGTATTAGTTATCTCAGTTTTACCTTCCTGAAAGACTCCTACTTGGCACTACAAGGCAGTTTCATTCTGGGGTTTCTTTGCTACTCTGTCACTACATCCAGCATCTTCAATGGTTACTGCTATGTGGTTTTGATTGCGAGCTGAACCTAGTTCTGGTACACTTGCACTAACGTTATAATCGCCAACGCTTTTAGCTGGCAGAAGGATGGATACTTCTTCTGCTGAACCAGTTTCCTTTGCCTTTTTTGCACATACACTGTTCACTCTTGTTGCACTTTTAAACACTGCACAAGGATCTTCAAAAGATGGTACTGAGTAGCCATTCATCTTTAACCTACACAAGTTTCTGTTACTAGATCTTTGGTGAGAAACAGGAGTTAAGAAATAAGGCGATGCTTGTGGTTCAGTAAGTTTCTCCTCACCTTCCACGTCATTGTCGTCATCTTCCTCCTCCCCCTCCTCGTCTTCCCCATCATCAAAATCCAATACTATTCTCTCATGAAAAGAACTGTCCATTCTCGCAACCAGTTCATTGATAAATGTCCCTGGCGATAGGCGTGGGCTCTCTGAGAGTTCAGTGGGTGTGTAGTACAGAGATAAGTGGCTCTGTGTATCTTCTGAGGTGTTAGTTTCATCTAGGTTGCTGGCAATGTGGTTGATCTTTGTTTTTATATAAATGTCCATGCTTGAGACTTCTGATGGGTCAAACACAGCTGAATCAGTTCGGCCACAGGAACCTGATCGACAGTTTTCGAGGTAGAGACTGGGCAGATTCTCCAGTAACTTATTGAGGGTCTGTTGTTGATACTTGTACGATTCTCGAAAACGGAGCACTTGATGGGCGCTGAACTTTCGAATGCGGTTGCGTTGGAAGACATAATTCTCTCTCACCCAGTTGAGCTGGCTTGTAGAATATTCACGAACGCGTTTAACCTGAAATATAAGTTTTGGATTGTAAATGCTCTTACTTCCATGTTCTATTGACTGGTAACTGATATGTACCTATGCATTTTACTTGCACTTTTAGCAATATATTTTTCTCTTTAGTGTTTACAGTCTCAAGGTGACGGAAAATTTTAGAATTTGTTTATGGTTGTGACATATTCAGGAGGCATCTGTACATAGTGATCAAGTAATTTTGAGTAAAGAAAGCATCTGTTAACCCACCTTTTACTTTCACATGTTTTCTGTAACTGCATGTGATGCTGACAGGCAGCAGTCAGCATCACATGCAGTTACAGAAAGTGTGTGTTTCAAATTGCATCAATTAAGCAACAAACAAAAGACATATGGTAACAATATATTTTTTTATTTTAACAAACAATGTTTCGTTATGTTTTTTCCATCCACGTAATAGTAAACGAATGTGTTTAACATGGGTCCAATTTGGGAAGTTTTAAGAAGTCATGACAGTTTGAAAGTAAGACAAAGACGTGTCAGAAGTAAGGGCTTTCAGGAAAAATTTCACAATAGTGCCAGTGTAAAACTAAAATAAATTTTGTTTAATAATGACATGTTACAAAAAGTGTTCGAAGTGTTGACCTGCAGCTGGAATGCACATTCTTGCACTGCATATTACTAAAGTTGTTGGCTCATGCGTGCATTCAAGTCATTAGTGGACACCAAGTTTCTGCGACATGTTCCATATTAAGTAAATATGTATTTTCCTTTCATATCAAATGTAGTACCCAAGCAATTTTGAAACAGTTTCTGAAATATAAACTATAATGGGATGTCTAGTAATCCTTTCTCCTGACATCCTGAAATAAAACCATATCATTAGTGAACTTTCATTCCTAGATGGCATGTTGCTATAGTATTGGATTTAGAATCATAATAAAGGAAGGTTTGATAGTAGTATCTAGTCTGCCAAAATAAAAAGGAGAAAGTAGTGTATTTTACCTGGTCATAATATTGGTCTCGCAGTGCACTGAGGTGGTTCGTGCCATAATCACGGATGTCCCGCAGGTGTTTGACTTGACCCTGGTAACTGGTCTGAATCCATTCCACTTGTTGTGCACAGTTGTCCTTGATTCTGTGGACCTGGCATACACAAGTGTCACTCAGCTTCATAAACTAAATGTTCATCTTCAGCTGCAGTGTTGAAAGACTAATGTTTTTAACTTTAAGAATACAAACCATTGTAAAAGTAATGCAGATTCTAATTTTTGTAAAGACAGAACAATTACTTTACAGTTATTTCGCTATAAAGTTAAAAGTGTAACATTTCTAAGAAAATTAGCCTAAAACAGAAATTCAGTTTGTTCGTACCAGGACATCTTTACAGTTATGTTCCAAATGTGTTGGAAGCTTGCTTGTGATTTTCATAACTACTGTACCATTCATTCATGCAGTTTATGCACTGAATGTATGACAAATGAAATGTATTTTCAATTTCCAAAAATTTGATCTTAAATTTTTTTAATATATAGTCTGTTAGGTGGATTAGTGGAAAAAAACTACGAGGCAAAAATGCACATTTCAACTTGTTACAGGTTTTGAAAACCCCTAATTTATTTCGGTACTGCAACAGCCTGCAACATACAGAGCAGATAAATCATGGAAGACAAGGCCATACATTTATTTGTAATATAAAAATTTATCCTTTTGATTGGTATTTCCTTACCAAATATTCAGATGATCAAATTAAAGAGTAAGATGGGCAGGGCGTGTGACATGTGGGGGAGAATAGAAATGCCTAGAGGTTTTTGGTAGTAACACCTAAAGGAAAGAGAACATTTGCAAGACATAGGCGTAGATGGGACAATAATATTAAAGTAGATTTCGAAGAAATGGGATGGGTGTGCCCTGGATACAAGAGCTCAGGACAGGGACAACTAGTGGACCTTTGTAAACATGGTGATGAACTTCTGGGTTCTGTAAAGTGCAGGGAATTTCTTGACTAGTTGAGGAACTAACAACTCTTCACAAAAGTCTCTGCTACATGGAGTTAGGTTAGTTGGCACTAAATATGTTTGGCATTACAGTGATTAAAAATCATGCACATGGACACGTGGAAGAATTTGAGTTACCACTTGGAAAGGTTCACTGTAATTCAGTGATGTCATGTGATCTCTGTGCATCGTAAAACAAGTGATAATGTCCGACGCCCAACTGAACACCAAGGTGAACTGCTAGGCAGATTAGTCTCCTGACCGGGGCGTTTCATGGTTTTCCTCAGTCCCTCCATACAAATGCTTGTATATTCCTTCAAATTAGGCCACAACTAACCATTTCATTCTTCCATGTAATAAGATGATAACTGCGGAGCTTTTAAATAAATCCTCGAACAGTCTGATTGGCTGACGCCAGAACTCAGTGGCTTATCATTCACGTGTGTTACATACTGGAAGGTGTAACAGTTTCTAATAAAACACTTGAATTGCTGTTTGAATAAAAAAAAGTTGGTAGCTTCAAAATATTTCAGTAATTGCATGGTACAAGTGTTTTTTCCAGTGACATACAGGTAATATGTTCACTTCTGAAAGTAATGAGCGAATGTATCCTAACAATCCATTTACACACACGTGCTACAGTAGAGTCCTCTGTTACCACATTTCAGATGACTGGCGACTCGTCAGTTATCACCCTAAAATCATGTCGCTGTGCACATATGTCATGTCGGTATTATCAATAAGTAGTCACAGAAGTGTCTGGTTGTTGTTCAAACGTTGAACATGTTTCCTCACATTAAGGGAACAGCCTACATTGGGGGTGTCACAGAACAAGGTGCTCAGGAGATTACTTGGAGCTGCGAGGACGTAACATGACAATGAAGAAAATTACATAACACAGAAATGAATGGTTTATACTCTTCACCAAATACTATTACGGTGATCAAGTCCGAGGATGAAACACATGGGGGACATGAGAGATGCAGCAGAAGTGTAGTCAGAAAACCCAGAGAGAAGACCTAGGCACAGGATAATATGGGAGGATAATATTAAAATGATTCTTAAAAATAAAGATTTGGGGTTGTGGACTGGATTCATCTGGTTCAGGATGTGAACCCAGTCATTAAGCTTCAGGTTCCATCAAAGGTAGAGAATTTTGACTACCTGAGTAACTGTTAGCTTCTTAACGAGGACTGTGCTCCAGGGAGTTAGTCTACGAGTGTAAAGTGAAAGAAAGTTCTGTTCTTAGATATAAATGTTTGTGAAGTAAATATGTGAACAGTAAAACATGAAGAACAGAAATGACTTCAGTATTTGTTGATGTAGGTGGGAAAATACATGAAGGCCTTCCTATTAAGTGGTGGTGGTTCACGTTCTGCAATCTGAACTAAACTTGATGGATACATTTCAGTAAAGAGCAGTAGTTTTTGTTTCCCTGCCTCAAACTAACGGCTCTACGTGCACTGGGTATTCCCCAAGTGGCATTTCCCTGTATATTAGCAAGGGAAGTAGTCTGGGTCGTTTCCAAGCGATAGTGAAGTTTCGTTTTTGGACACCCTGTACCTAATTCCCAAAATATAAATATTAATTTTCTAGTGGTTGTTGCTGTATATTACAATTTTCCGCTGTCATTATTACCTTCCAAGATATACAGCGTGATGGACGGACGAAAAAATAATGCGGAAGTACCTTTCCATGCAATGCTCCCCGATATCCGAGACTGCGTTGCCTTGCTTTAAGATTCACAGGCTTACCCCACTTTTACTTCTGGTAACAGTAAGACAAAGACAGCACGGGGCATCGGTGGAATGATGACAGACAAGCCTGCCCCAATGCCACTATGTTCACCACAAATCTCACATGAACTGATTTGGGATCGAACTCGGGCCGACTCGCGGTCGACTAACCACCTGAGCCACGGCACGGTCGACGGACGGATGCTGCGAGTTCCGTACGGTTTGGTTCGTACCGCGTAGACAAAACACTCCGTCCGGGTTTCCCGTTCGGTACAGGTTTCCCCCTATCCTACCAGCGGCCCTTCGGCGCGGGACGGGTTTTCTCATATCCTACAAGCGGCCCTTCACTGGGGTTTCCGCACTGGACGGGTTTCCCCATATCCTACGAGCTGCCCTTCACAGGATTTTCTGCGCCGGGCGGGTTTCGCCATATCCTACAAGCGGCCCTGCTTTGTGTTTTCCGCGTATCTTAGCATCAGCGCTACTTTGTTTTTCCCCCGAGAGATGGTCTGATTTCGTTTTCCGGGAACTCTGTGCCCAAATCTCTAAACAAAAACAAGCCCTGGAAGTTTCTTCTGTATTTACCGAGGGTTTCTCTCTCTCTCTCTCCCCCCCCCCCCCCCCCCCCCTAACAACGTGCCTTGTGGGAGCTACCAGAAATCGTTCGTTCTGAGTAAAGGTAATTTCTTGCGTTTGATGAATTTGATGCACATACATTGCTATGAAACAGATTTGAAGTGAACAGTGGTGGTGCTGCTCTAGTAATAGAGCTGTAATACACGCCTGGTGAATTGCTCTGTTTACGATTGCGTACGGTTGCAGATAACGTTCCTGTGATATGAGAGACCACACGTCACGGTACAGTGGGTAGCACTCGTAGTATTCTGGCAGTCCTGTGTTCAAACTTACGCCTACACACACTATTTTGACTAAGCCGAGTACGTGCCGGGTTCGAACCTCGGCGGCCGAGAAATAATCCTGCCTGACAGATGCCAGGGTAGTATAAAAAATGTAAAGGTAACGCAATCCCTGTACAGGCCCTTAGGGTTCCAGGAGGCTGAGGCTCCCAGCTTTCTAGACAATCGGCACATGAAGGTGGTAAGGTTGTCAGCCCTACGCACCGGCCGCGTTTACCCCCAGGAAATACTCCTAGTACTCATTTTTTGTTAGAGGCTGAGTCGACCCTAGGGCGTACGGCCGAAAGGATTATGTCAATGAAAAATTCCAACGACACCATCGGGAATCGAACCCGCGACCTTCCGGCTTGTAGAGCAGTCCCTCAACCAACTGCACCACCGTGTGCCACCGCCAGGGTAGTATAATGTGTGCCAATGAGATTTCCAGAGCAGTTACATTCAAAGTATGCCGTGAAAGTAAGTTGTGAGACTGTGTGCTGTGGCCGTTTTAAGTATTCTGACACGCGCCACACTACACAGTGTCGCCACCAGCTGTTTTGCTATTTATGGTTACACTGTATTGCTGGTCTACGCAATACAGCTGCAACACTTCACCTTTAAATGTGCCTCTGCACATTGGTTGCCCTGTGTCTATAACATTATTTTGCATTTCTTGGTACTCTTGCTTTAAATTATAAAACGACTTTTTCACGTGATTTATTTTACATGCGAAAAACTGATGGGTTAAGTTACATGGCCACAGAATATGTTTCCGAATTTAACAGTGGCCACAGAAAATTTTTGCTTCAGAACCACTGCATCAGCTCATCTTTTCGTTAGAACTTATTATTCTACCTGCTGCGTGTAGTTGTCGCGTAGGCGTTCTAACTGCTGCGTCTTGTATTGCTCAATGTGATCCAGCATCTGATAGATGTGTCTGGCACGAGGACTAACACGATCGTGCCGGCAGCAACAGCAGCACCGGCTCATCCATCCAAACCTAAATGAGTGCATGAGACAATGTAGTCGTGCAGTAATTTCAAAAGTGACTTCTAAGTACATAAAAAAATACATTGGTCTAAGCCAGCTGGTCTTAACCTTTCACTGCAACTTGTACTCCTTTGGTTTTCAGACCCATATCAAGAACTGTTAAAGTAAGTCACTTTTTAAACCTAAGATACAGCATAACTATGAAATGGAAGAGATAGAATTAAATATTTATTTTAAATTTGCAATAAAATTAAGGAAGATTTGGCATGTCTCACACCCAAGGTTAAGAACCACTGGTCTGAGTACTTGCACTGTGTGTTGGGTAGAGTCAACTGTGTTGCTTAGTGTGTTCACATGACACAAAGAAATGTCATGTGATGTTTAAAATGTTGGGTTGAGTCTGCATCTACCGATATCAGTTGAGTGGTAAGCAGTCCTGCTTTCTATTTAGAGTGTTCTGGGTTCAGATCTCAGCCCAAAACTGAGCTTTGACTGCAGTTTTTTTGTGGTTTGCCCATTCCCTCCTGAAAATAATGCCTGGGTAGTGTCTGGTATTAGGTGATGACTTTCTCCCACTGTCTTTCAGTTTCGTTCATCTTATTACATTGCCGGATTACAGTTGTCGGATAAAAAATAAGGACCTTACACACACACATACTGATTGTCATTAAATAAATTACACATTCTTGATTAGTCCAAATAATTGTAGGAGCCGGGACAGCTCAGTCAGTATAGTGACAGTGCCATGACCTGGATGATCGGGGTTTGCATCTTCGCAGGGGCAAGAGATTCCCCCCCCCCCCCCCAAAAAATTTGAGACCGGCTGTGTGGCCCACACAGCCTTCTCTTCAGTGTGTACCAGGGGCTCCTTCCCTGGGGTTAAAGTGGCCAGGGAGTGAGGCTGACCATTCATCTCGCCTAGTGCTGAGATTAAGAATGAGAGGAAACTTCACTTATCTTTACAAACGTGTAGGTGGGTGTCAGAATTTACTAGACTGACGTTAGAGGCATTTGTCTGGTTATTAGTAGGAATACGGTGCAATTCATAAATGTAGTTCTGTCCCTGAAAACCTTATCTGAGAGATGTTCTTGACCAGAACATGTTCTGTGTCACTCTTGGCAATTACAGAATTACATGTTCAAGACAGTGACCACATATACAGCTCACTTTGTTTGCCACAATGCCTCCAGAAGTATCAACTGCAGTTCTTTGCTTACATCATCCAGGTAGTCTCCACAGGATTTCTGATGCATATCTCGTTTGCTTCTGTTTGTGTTCTCTATGCACATTCCCGTATAAGCATGCTTATCTATATGACACTTGAAGATGTCAGTCTTCTGGGATGTCACTCTGTATCATGTGACAAGTAGTTTCCTGATGTTTTGAAGGATTGTAGTGTCTCGTCTTCAGGGTCAAGTAGTCCAAGAAGTCTTCACCCTGAAGAAGAGGGCACTACAGTCTTCCAAAACATGGGGAACTGCTCGCCCAGCAACGCATTCTCACATCCCAGAAGACTTGAATCCTCAAAGTACCAGATTATGAAACTAGAAGTTACTCATGTGATGAAAATAAACTCATGATGAGGATTCAAATTGCTTCCAGAAACTTTGTTGCAATACTTGCACATTCCTTTAACAAGTAATGCTACTGTACGTGTTGGTAATAGCAGGGAGGAAACTGCGTAATATGTTTGGATTCATCTGTTAGGCGAAGCTGTTCCTGCCCACGCCATGAAGGCACATGGGGGGTTGGAGGTATAACTCCTCATTCTTGACCACAGCACTAGTTGGAGGTGAGTGGTGAACTTCACGCCCCTGGCCGTATTTACCCCCAGGCAAAGAACCCTGTTACCTACTGAATAGGAGACTGTGTGGGCCCCAGAGTCAATCTGAACATTTTAGAGAAAGGAAAAACCTCTTGACCCTGGTGGGATTTGAACCTTGGAATGTCAGGCCCATAGCCCAGACACCATACTGCGCGCGCGCGCGCGCACACACACACACACACACACAGACACAGAGAGTAGTACCTCGGTCATCCAGACTCCATGAGGGGAGGGGTGGTCCGATTACCCAGGAATCCAGACAACCGAGGGGAAACTCCATGGTATAGGTAACATACAAAAATCATCTTTCGAAGCTAACGTGTAACTCCTTGAAGCCTAAATACTGCGCCTAAGGGTAAATAATAATAATAGTAATAATTGAGAACCTCCAGAAATTTACAGACTTGCATCAAGATTTTGTAAGAATGTGAAAGCTGAAAACAGCCTATATAATACATTAGTAGTGCCCACAACCGGTATTATCCCCCCCAAAAAATTACAAAACTGCTTGAAACTGCTTAATCTCCGCCCTGCTCTATATATTCTAATGCAGAAAGCAGTAATACTTAATACATGCCGTATAGTTAGAAAATTTTTGACAGAACAGTGGATAAGAAGTGCTTGGCCATTGAGACCCCACACTTTTGAGAACCAGCTAAGCTGCTATGAAGTAAGGAAAGTGGATGATGATGATGATGATGATGATAATGGGACATTTTGTCACTGTCATTTCACTGTAATGGAGAAATAAGAGATAAAGAAGGTATGGCACTTGAAAGATCATGTCCTTATTGCTGAGGAGTTAAAACACTGGCCAGTGCTTCCCACTTCACCCACGCCACTAGTCTCAGAGTACGGATTGTCTCAGGTTCCCCCCCAGTGATACGGACCATGACCAGATCACTGGAGGGAAAGAGAGGGCTATTGGCCAAAAAGTGTCCGGACTACAAAAGGACCAGTATATTTGATAGTGTTGTTGGAGGTAGAAATTAAAAAGTCGTACTTAGGCTTTAATTTACGTGGTTCAGACGGCACTCCGTAATAACATGTTGCTACATTTTGCTGTGTATAAACTACTTTGTCGTTCTAATTTTTGTCTCCTTTGCTGTATGAGTGGTTGTAGATTAAGATGTGGTTAATTTTGGAATGAGTGATCATTGCCCTTACCTGTGATATAAGTATCGCAGGAGTTGAATAAATAATGTGGCAAACAGGAATGCAATTGCAGAAGCTGCTCCAACCAGAATGCTGACAATTTTGATGTTGTAGATGGTTGTAGGGTCTATGCTGAGTAAAACATATGTCGTCACGTTTGCCATGGGATTGGTCGCCAAACATGTGTATCTTCCGCAGTCAGAACGTAGTATGTTGCGGATGTAGAGCGTTCCATTTTCTAGAACTTGAACCCGGGAACTGTCTTCTACACTTATCACACTTAGGTTTGAATAGTGAGCATATGGGTGCTTGGAGAATTCATCTGGTATGGTAGGATTTGGGTTCCAGTGGAGAACTAGGTTTGTCGGAGTGATCCATGTTATGGAAGGAGAAGGGCTGCCGTCAAATGAACATTCAAGTAATGCATCAGAACCAAGCCCATAGAGGAGCGATGGAGTAGAACTTACAAGTTGTGTGCCTTTGCAATTGAGGCCTCGTAATATATGTAGCATGTTGCTACGTTTGGCATCAATATATGAAGGGCTTGCGCATAGCAGTTCATTTTTGACAAGGGTAAGATTTTTGCTCCACTGAAGAAACCACAGCATCCTGCAATCACACGTCCAGGGGTTACTGGTAAGGTTAAGCTTCTGAACATGGCTGAGGGTAGACAGGGACTGTGGAAGTTTTGTCAGGTTGTTGCCACTTAAATCAATATATTGTAGTTTCGGACACTGAAGCAGTGTGTAGTCATCAATTTCCCTGAGGTACATGTTGTTGTTTATAATCAGTGTTTTGAGGTTCACCAGCCCATTGAGGTCAGTATCAAACAGCACTTCAGCTGAGTATTTGCTATAATTAGTGTCTCCATGCTGGAACACACACTGAAGAGTTTTGTTGGTAAGCAGTGTAAAGGATTATCGCTTAGGTTTAACCATACGAGTTTATTAAGACCATAAAATGAATTACTGGAAAGTTCTTCAAGTAAATTGTTTCCTAAATTTAGGTACTGGAGATTCCTAAGTCCACCAAAGAGATTTCTAGGCAAGTTGCATAATGTATTATTGGATAAATCCAGCACTGTTAAATTATTCATTCCGGCAAACGACTGTGAGGAGAGTGACGTCAGGTGATTTCCTTGCAAGAATAAGGAAATCATAAGCTTATTTTGTAAAAAGAAGTCATTGGGAATGAGCGCAATCGTGTTATATGATAAATCTAGGAACTTAAGCAGTTTTAGTGGCGCCAATACTTGAAACGGTATCACATGGAATTCATTATAACTTAAAGACAATTCTTCAAGTTTCTCAAGGCCTTCAAAAATGATTTTCTGGAAGATCATGTAACATATTCTGTGACAAATTGAGCAGTTTTAATTCTGATGATGGATGGAACATCTTCCCATGCACAGTGTGCAGCTTGTTCTTGCTCAGATCCAATATATTCAGGCTCTTAAGTTTATAAAATGTATCTTGCTCTAGCTGCACGATGCCACTATTTTGCCAAGTAATATTTTTCAGTAGCGTGGCATTCCCGAATGTGGCTGTATTAAGACTATTGACACTGACCGCAACAAACGACAGGTGTGGACATTTACTGGGATCTCCATCCCGGTGAAGTCACGTTCATGGCAATTCATTGCAAGGAAGGCAGGTGAAGATGACTGATCATGAAGACAGTTACATTGTTGGGGGCAGGGTGGTGGGCTGTGAGAGAAGGATCCTGAATGGCGGGTACGGTGGTGAGAATATAGCATTGTTGTGACAGCAGTGGCAGGATTGGTGTTGGCCATGTTGAAGTCTGTAGGTGGCATTACGCTGTAGGCAGCATGTGGCTGTTGTACGATAAGGCAGCAGGTTGTCAAGAACAGGAGGAGGGACGCAGATAGAGTAGTAGGGCGAGTGGAATCAGTGGCCGCAACATCCCTGCTCCTTTGATTTCCTCTCATCTTTTACAGCTGCACATTATTGTAGGATTGTGTTGTGGTCAATTGGCCATTGCTGCCAACTACAGTAGTGATGATTCTTGTTACCTGAAAAAGGCCAGGGAACATTTTTAAAGTTGCCTGTCCAAAGTTGTGTTGCTGCTTATATTTCTTTCCTTAATGTCATATTCCACGTTACAAAAGTATTGGAAATTGAATCTAATTTAAATAAATGTAAAATACTGGTATCTAAGAAAAGGGGGCTGACTGAATAAAAATGTGGTCTGCATTAGAAGCTGGATTATGAATATGTTGACGAAATGCTAGATGAAATAAATTATTTTTCAGTAACATAAAAAATGCAAGGCTGAAATGAAAAGAGACGGAATAATTGCTGAAAAATAAGGCTTTTAAGCCTTGATAAATTTTGGGGATGAACCCCTCAAATGGAGGTGTTATGTGTTTTTTAGAATAATGCAAGGATGTGATATGTGGGTTGTGTGATAGGCAAAGTGCACTGGGACAAGTTCTTTTCCAAGCACTGTGTGCCCCCCCTCAACCAGTATTCCACCACTGATCGGCGCATCATACCAGAACAGGATTTATACAGATGAAGTGTTGTTAGGTATCCTTATTCAAATATGCCATTATTAACTCTCTGAAAATAAATTTACAGAAGCTGTATTCAGTTAACTTCAAGAAGAATTCTGACTAATTCGCAACTATGAGATTTGAGATTCTCACACTAGTGTTTTAAGGGATTCTTGTTTTCTGGGATGTGTCACGGATTGGGGGTTTCTGACATTTCGAAGAACTACAGTGCCTTAATCGTGAAAGTCGAGTTCAAGAAGAAACCAACCCAAGGAACAATATCATATCCTAGAAGACTGAAACCTGTACTTAACAACTCATTTGATGTGCTAGACAGATGTAAGTGTATATAATTTGTTTCTTGTATTACGCGTGCCAGCTGTACACTGCAATTTTTTAAAATTGTGCCCCCATGTATTTTTCATAATTGTAACTGCGCGTGTATTTCTGAACTAGTTAGTTGAGGACCTGCTGAAAAATGCGAAGACGAAATATTCACGCATGATCTCTGGGGTCGATAGTGACTATTTTCACACCATATTTACACTGATTGACCCGATGTACACGTGAAAAACTGTGGTATTAGGGACATGATTTCACACGCATATATTTATGTTTCTTACGTCCTTCTTACGGTTACAGTTTTACATGATGGTTACAATGTTAAGACCTTTTTGTAACAGAGTTGATGTCTCATGTCGAGGTACATTGTGTCAATAACTGAATTCATTGTGATGTAATGGTCTTCCAGCATACATGAAGTACATGTATAGAAAGAAATTAGATTAACAATGCACAGATGTAAATTTGCAATTTATTATGTACAAAGCTCCACTACTCACCTTTCGGCCTTCATAGTGTTAATTCTTCCTATTTCAGGACAATACGTATTACTGTAATTGTCGAACACTGTACACACCTCACATTGTCACAACACTATCCTTACATTTACTGCTGAGAGTAGCAACATCTAGTAACGATAAAAACAGCAAACGTAACCACTGCCAAGCCACGACGCACCAGCTGTGCACCTCTAATAACACCCACCGCCACACGGCTGTGCCAAGTCCCGACTACACCGCTTGCATACGAAGTCACAATGAGTGAGAAAATGGCCGCCAACAGCGCACGACCAGCCGCGGGCGGATACACTGCCAAGCGGTGCAGTTCCCTTTCACACTGGCGCTCTCGGTGCGCGTGCACTGAGGCCAGGGAGCCTGATAAAGTAATTCGTCTGCCCAATTCTCTCACATTATTCTCTCTCATCCAAAGGAAGGAGCGGCTTATATCAACAGAGGTCAGAAGCCGTTCTGCAAATGTTGGCAGATTCTTGAGGCACTCGCAAGATTACTTTCTGGGGTGTGCATGGCGATATCAGCGCAGTATTTGTGTTAACTGTATCGTAAATGTGGATTGTATTAACACGTTCTGTACGAAGTATGTGGAGACCCCGTCGGTCCGTCCCATAGTATCGGCGGCTAAACCGCTTGTAGGATTTTAATAGAATTCGGTTTGGAAGTCCTTTACGAAAAGCTGCGAGTTCCGTGAATATCACCTTAGTGAATCCTGCTTCGCTTAAGAGCATAAATGAATTTCTGCCCGTACGTTTCGTATTTCTTTATAGATTTTGGCGAAATTCGATATAGGGTATCTCAACGTAATACCATTGAGAATTTGTGAGTTTCGTGAAAATCGGCTGACCGACAGCCATTTTTTTAATGGCGTAAATGAAATTCTGTTCTATTTTCTGAATTTTTGTCCTATCTGGATAAATTCGATACAGGAATGTTCACGAAAATGTATGGAGTGAGACATTTGTGGGTTTCGTGAAAATTTGTACGCTGAAGGCCATACTTTACTGACTGACGGCCATAAACGATTGTCAGCCCGTACTTCGGTGATATGTCGTCCATTTCGGGTGAAATACGGTGTCACTTATCACCGCATACTTCCGTTATGCCGTTGCGAGTGTCAAGCGTATCGGCACAGGAACGTAGTACTTTTAGTATCAACATTCCTGACAGTAAATTACGCGAACGGTATGGCCTTGGTGACGTCTGTCTTACGTCGCGAAGGGCACCTTTGTGGCTTGCGGTGCCAGCTTTTAGGAAAACCTGTGCAGCCGTCGTCTGTGATGTGACGCTGTCCTGTTGGGTAGGTCGTGAGCCACCAAGCGACGCCGTGTCAGGCACATCCTACACTACAGGAGACCACAGTGCAACGTACTGATTCCAGACGTTTCGACCTACGTCTTCAGGGTTTAAAGGTGCATAAAGAATATTAATCTTGAGACCTTGCAGGCGACACGTTCTTTCGAAACGTCGGTTACCCAGTGACGTAGCGTCAATTCCGAGGGAATCGGAATCATCTTTACACCGCTGCGAAAGCCTCAGAAACGTGCAAGTTGTACTGTGTCTGGCCTGAGGCTGTTTAGCGAGTAGTGTATATGGATCAGGGGTGGACAAACTTACTTAACGTAAGAGCCACATACGATAAACTTCAGATGTTTGAGAGCCGCAAGACATGAACAAATATTACACACGCGTTTTTATTGTTACACGCACATTTTGTTACAAAAATTCTTAAATATATTTACTCACACAACATTAAACTTACGTTTTAATCCAGCGGACTCTCAGTTTATACCGGTAAATAATTATAATGCTTGAAAAATTTTTTATTTACCTTTTATATGAATTGTAATGCAAAAAAGGAGCTAAGGCAACATATTTCCGCGAGCCGCACATTATATGTCAAAGAGCCGCGGTTTGGCCACCCCTGATATATATCGCGGAGCAAGTCGCGCTGATAAACGGGGAGCTACGTTTTGTGAAAAACGTCGGTTCGTTGTGTTCGCAAGTGCCCACCACGGGATCGTATCCCAAGTCGGTTTAGTCCACACCCCACACCCTGTTTCCTTAAGACCCCGTTTTCATCCCTATATCTGCGTCTTCCCGATTGGCCTCCCATTCAGGTCCCCCAACCCAAAATTTTGTTCGCATTTATCATGTCTGGCACGCCTGTGTATCTTCTGAGTGAAAACGTGTCTGGTGAGAGAGAATAGACAGGCAGGTCACATTGTTAAGGCAGCGCACGCACTGCGCTGTTTGTTTACATGTCGGCTCAACAGCCTAAGATGATAATTTAGTGCTGTAGGTAACGTTAGTTACCATACTGTCAAGAGTGAATTCCTAATACTCCGTCATCTGACACACACTGTTCGTCACTTCCTGCTGCTGTTCGCCGCTCAAGGGTGGGCTACGTTAATGCGATAAACGATGGGCAGGACAGTTGTCAGTTAAAATAATGAGCACTAATCTGTCTCTTAAGCCGGATTAGACGGCGCGTGGCTCGGCTCGTTTTACGTCATAACTGACGTCACTGACAAAGCATCGTATTCAAACGCGCCGTGTAACCGGCCTGGCGCGGCGCGGAGTGTGATTGGTGGAGCGAGGCTCGTGGGATCGCCTCAGAAGCGGTTTTCTCACGATCCTCAAAGGGACTCGGCGCGGGCAGCTGTTGCACTACACGGCGCTTGCAGTGTACGCGCCAAGCCAGTCTCGGCCAAGCCTGCATACACTTAGGTCTGGTCTTTGTTTTCTGCTGTCGGGTGCGCGAAGAGTGAAAGTTTCTGTCCCACAATTGGTATTGGCTAGAATGGAGTGGTCAAACGAGGACATGTTTAAGTTCATAGAACAACACAACTTATTCCACAAGCCGAGCCGAACCTACCCGAGCAAGGCCGCTGGTCGGCCATTTGCCGAGCTGCGCCGCGTCGTGTAGCCAGATTGTCTTTTCTGTTCCGATCTGTTGGCCGAGCAAGTGACGTCACGTCACTGGACGAGCCACGCGCCGTCTAATCCCGGCTTTAGGTTCAAACATCCTCTGCAGCACTCTCTTATAAAGACGTCATACCGTCACAAGCCATTTCTGTAAATTAGTGTAAATGTAAATTGTAAAAGGTTCTGACGACGGTAGTAACATTGAGAACTAATTTGTTTCATAGACTTTGTCCATCGTCCGGAAATCTAAAATCACGACGTTTCGGAAGCTCCCTCCCCCTTCACCTGAGGACGGAAGCAGATCCAGCTTCCGAAACGTCAGAAACAAATTAGTTCTTAATGTAAATGTGTTTATTTCTTCACGTTTCAGAGTTGTGCGAAGTTACTGCCTCCTACACCAAATGTTTAGTCGTATTTGGTGTTACAGCAAGACGAAGGCCGCAGTTAGCGGCCATCGAGGACGTGGTTTAGCACAAAGCGCATGGCGAGATCGGTTTTATGATACTGCAAGAACGAGTGGTGTGTGCAGTGTTGTGTAGTCACGTGTCTGAAGTAGAATGGCGCTGTTCGCGAAACGATTAACGTTTAAGGCGTGGACTTTATTATCTGATCCTTTCGGAAGAGATAGAACGTACGGAGAATTCGTGCTCTGTCCGTGGGTAGAGCTGCCGTAGCTGTATGACCAGTCCGTCCACCTGAACACTGAAATAAAGAAGAGAAATTGACAGTCCAACTGGGGATGCGTGAAAGAATGCTGGTAGGTTTCCGAGTAAAGTGTTCATTATTGGTGCCGGATTTAACCGAAATTGGAGTGTGTCGACAGATTGTAATTGAAGGCGAATGAATATTTCTTCGTGGGTTTTCAGGTATATAGATATGTACGAGGACCGACACAAAAAACACGAGACTAACCCTATAGCTCTGGAACCAAGAGTGGGGGGATGAAACAAATATAAGGCTATGGAACATGATCTGTCCTGTCACAGTGTTCAAGTTTCAGCTCGATCGCTTCACTCAGTACAAGTTGACGCATCTTCAAATATAGGCGTGTTTTTACCCTCGGACGGAAAATGTCGGACTGGAAAAGTGAACGAGTTAACATCAAGTTTCTTGTTTAACTGAAGAAATCCGCGACGGAAGCTTTTCAATTATTGACTGAGGCTTATGGTGAAGCATTGCATATCTCGTGCACGCGTTTTTGAGTGGCACAAACGATTTTCGGAAGGCAGAGAAAGCGTGAAAGATGATGATCGCCCAGGCCGGCCACGCACAGCTGTTAACGATGACAACATTGAAAAAGTGCGACATGTGATTCGAAAAGACAGAAGGTTGGGTGTTCGAGCAGTAGCTGAGGAAGTTAATTTGGATAGGGAAAGTGTTCGACGAATTCTAACGGAAGAATTGAACATGACAAAGGTTTGTGCAAAAATGGTTCCAAAAATTCTGTCAGATGAACAAAAAGAACGCCGCCAGGAATTGTGTTCGGACCTTTTGCAACGCATTGAGGATGAACCAGATTTGTTGAATTCGGTCATTATTTCGCTCCTCACTCCCTGTGACTTCTACCTCTTCCCAAAGATCAAGTCGGTGCTCAAAGGGACCCATTTTTTATCGGTAGAAGATGTGAAAGTAAAAACGACGGAGATCCTCAACAGTCTGACAGAAAATGACATGCAGAATTGCTTTGAACGTTGGCAGCATCGTATGCAGCTGTGTGTTAACTCAGAAGGGAACTACTTTGAAGGCGATCGTAGTTAATTTGCTGAATTTGTCAAACAGAAACAGTTACAGACACAGTCTCGTTTTTTTTTTGTGTCAGACCTCGTATATCTTAAAGGTGCTGAGGCTGCTAACATCGGGCTCTGTGCAGTACAAATCCCTCGCAAGCCTCCATATCGTTATCATATGTATGGTCTTCAGTCTGCCGGGTCTGGTTACAGAACTTCTGTCTTTCCACAACCCGTTGTGCTGTTTGTAGGCGCGTTCGCAAAATTGCGAAAAGCGGCTAATAGATTCATCATGTCTGCATAGAAAAACTCGGCTCCTACTGGGGAATTTTCATGAAATTTCACCTTTGATGATTTTTCGCAGGTTATCGAAAAAAATATATGACGTTTCATTAAAATCTGACAAGACTAGCGGGTACTTTACGTGAAGACCTATGTACATTTATGATAATATCTCGCTGAATTCTTCTTAGAATGAGAAATGTTTTAGACAGAAGTTGTAGAGAAAATCAAAACGCGCATTTTGTGTTCAGTAGCTTCTTGTTTGTTTCGAAAATCTTGCTTTTTTATGAGATAATGTGAAAAAATGTACAGCCAGACATACCACATGACAATGTAATACGGCGCAGAAAAGGTGCGATTTGCATGCCGGGAAACTAAGACAAGAATACAGACGCTCAGTATTTAATACTTATTGCTTCATAATTGATTAATTCCGTCTGACCTCGTAAAGTGTTTTACGGCAACACTAACAAAAAAACAAGAATATGCGCAACAACGTATCTGTCATTAAGATAGTTTCGCCACATTATACGTCTAACAGAAGGCCGCGAGCAGACGAACATTCTTTTGTTTCATTGCTGGCCGGCAACGAATTTGCCATAAAAACAACACACATAACGCGTTATGTTTCCACTGCAACAATGGTTACGCAAAAGTGCCACAGTGTTACGTTATGCGTACATTGCACATATCGTCATTTCCATGCTGTGAGTTTTCGTCGCATTGCCGGTTTTTCTTGTGTCCTAGAATCGAACCCAAAACAGCGCAGGCAAAGGATAATTGCTTATGATATAAAACACAACCCTCTGAATACTGAATTGGACCTGGTTTATATTTAAATACCCAGTCCGTACCGCGCAGTAAACACACTCCGTCTCAGTTATACAAACCAGTCAGTTAATGCTGTACAGTGAAATAATCGCTGTTTGTTCTGAGATCCACACAAAACACATAAATACAGTCCGTACCGCGCAGTAAACACACACCGTCTCAGTTATACAAACCAGTCAGTTAATGCTGTACAGTGAAATAATCGCTGTTTGTTCTGAGATCCACACAAAACACATAAATACAGTCCGTACCGCGCAGTAAACACACTCCGTCTCAGTTATACAAACCAGTCAGTTAATGCTGTACAGTGAAATAATCGCTGTTTGTTCTGAGATCCACACAAAACACATAAATACAGTCCGTACCGCGCAGTAAACACACTCCGTCTCAGTTATACAAACCAGTCAGTTAATGCTGTACAGTGAAATAATCGCTGTTCTGAGATCCACACAAAACACACAAATACAGTCCGTACCGCGCAGTAAACACACACCGTCTCAGTTATACAAACCAGTCAGTTAATGTTGTACAGTGAAATAATCGCTGTTTGTTCTGAGATCCACACAAAACACATAAATACAGTCCGTACCGCGCAGTAAACACACTCCGTCTCAGTTATACAAACCAGTCAGTTAATGCTGTACAGTGAAATAATCGCTGTTTGTTCTGAGATCCACACAAAACACATAAATACAGTCCGTACCGCGCAGTAAACACACTCCGTCTCAGTTATACAAACCAGTCAGTTAATGCTGTACAGTGAAATAATCGCTGTTTGTTCTGAGATCCACACAAAACACATAAATACAGTCCGTACCGCGCAGTAAACACACTCCGTCTCAGTTATACAAACCAGTCAGTTAATGCTGTACAGTGAAATAATCGCTGTTTGTTCTGAGATCCACACAAAACACATAAATACAGTCCGTACCGCGCAGTAAACACACTCCGTCTCAGTTATACAAACCAGTCAGTTAATGTTGTACAGTGAAATAATCGCTGTTTGTTCTGAGATCCACACAAAACACATAAATACAGTCCGTACCGCGCAGTAAACACACTCCGTCTCAGTTATACAAACCAGTCAGTTAATGCTGTACAGTGAAATAATCGCTGTTTGTTCTGAGATCCACACAAAACACATAAATACAGTCCGTACCGCGCAGTAAACACACTCCGTCTCAGTTATACAAACCAGTCAGTTAATGCTGTACAGTGAAATAATCGCTGTTTGTTCTGAGATCCACACAAAACACATAAATACAGTCCGTACCGCGCAGTAAACACACTCCGTCTCAGTTATACAAACCAGTCAGTTAATGCTGTACAGTGAAATAATCGCTGTTTGTTCTGAGATCCACACAAAACACATAAATACAGTCCGTACCGCGCAGTAAACACACTCCGTCTCAGTTATACAAACCAGTCAGTTAATGCTGTACAGTGAAATAATCGCTGTTTGTTCTGAGATCCACACAAAACACATAAATACAGTCCGTACCGCGCAGTAAACACACTCCGTCTCAGTTATACAAACCAGTCAGTTAATGCTGTACAGTGAAATAATCGCTGTTTGTTCTGAGATCCACACAAAACACATAAATACAGTCCGTACCGCGCAGTAAACACACTCCGTCTCAGTTATACAAACCAGTCAGTTAATGCTGTACAGTGAAATAATCGCTGTTTGTTCTGAGATCCACACAAAACACATAAATACAGTCCGTACCGCGCAGTAAACACACTCCGTCTCAGTTATACAAACCAGTCAGTTAATGTTGTACAGTGAAATAATCGCTGTTTGTTCTGAGATCCACACAAAACACATAAATACAGTCCGTACCGCGCAGTAAACACACTCCGTCTCAGTTATACAAACCAGTCAGTTAATGCTGTACAGTGAAATAATCGCTGTTTGTTCTGAGATCCACACAAAACACATAAATACAGTCCGTACCGCGCAGTAAACACACTCCGTCTCAGTTATACAAACCAGTCAGTTAATGCTGTACAGTGAAATAATCGCTGTTCTGAGATCCACACAAAACACACAAATACAGTCCGTACCGCGCAGTAAACACACACCGTCTCAGTTATACAAACCAGTCAGTTAATGTTGTACAGTGAAATAATCGCTGTTTGTTCTGAGATCCACACAAAACACATAAATACAGTCCGTACCGCGCAGTAAACACACTCCGTCTCAGTTATACAAACCAGTCAGTTAATGCTGTACAGTGAAATAATCGCTGTTTGTTCTGAGATCCACACAAAACACATAAATACAGTCCGTACCGCGCAGTAAACACACTCCGTCTCAGTTATACAAACCAGTCAGTTAATGCTGTACAGTGAAATAATCGCTGTTCTGAGATCCACACAAAACACACAAATACAGTCCGTACCGCGCAGTAAACACACTCCGTCTCAGTTATACAAACCAGTCAGTTAATGTTGTACAGTGAAATAATCACTGTTTGTTCTCAGATCCACACAAAACACATAAATACAGTCCGTACCGCGCAGTAAACACACTCCGTCTCAGTTATACAAACCAGTCAGTTAATGCTGTACAGTGAAATAATCGCTGTTTGTTCTGAGATCCACACAAAACACATAAATACAGTCCGTACCGCGCAGTAAACACACTCCGTCTCAGTTATACAAACCAGTCAGTTAATGTTGTACAGTGAAATAATCGCTGTTTGTTCTGAGATCCACACAAAACACATAAATACAGTCCGTACCGCGCAGTAAACACACTCCGTCTCAGTTATACAAACCAGTCAGTTAATGTTGTACAGTGAAATAATCGCTGTTTGTTCTCAGATCCACACAAAACACATAAATACAGTCCGTACCGCGCAGTAAACACACTCCGTCTCAGTTATACAAACCAGTCAGTTAATGTTGTATAGTGAAATAATTGCTGTTTTTTCTGAGATCCACACAAAACACATAAATACACTGTGTGGGCAGAACGTAGATTTGTTGAATGTTAAACATGGTGGTACATATAGTGACCACTGGGCTTTAAATAACTAATTTTGCATGCGGGATTCCTGAAGTGAGTGTAGACGAAATTTTTTGATGACATAGTTGTTTAGAGGAATTGTGGCAACACCGGTATGCGCATATCAGAGGACTCTGTCAAGATAACGTCTGTGTAATGACACACACGTGTTATCTGGAATTGGTCTTGAAACATTCATTGTAAGTCGTCTGTTAACATTGTGTCCCTTGTGGTGGGACGCGAGCTCTCGAAAATGATAATTTTTATTTTTACTTAATATAATTCCAAATTTTGCATAATGTAAAAAATGTACTTTTTGGAAAAAGACAAGTGTTCTTCCTATGGAGGGTCGCCAGATTTGGGATGCAAAGCACAAGAGAGTGAGAATTACTGGCGTAGTGGACGAGATATGATTCTCTAGTCTGTGAGAAGGTAAATTCCCTACAGACGCCATGAAGGCATATGGGGAAAGGATGTATGGCTCCACTTACTTTTAACCTCAGCACTAGAGGGAGGTGTGTGGTTGCTTCATGTTCTGACCGCTTTACTGCCGGGGAAACAGCCCCCGTACGTATTGAACAGGTACCTGGGTGGGCCCCAAATTCAATCTGGACTTTTTGGAAGAAATCTCGCCCCCATGTCAGGTTTCGAACACGGGCCCGCCCAGCCCGTAGCCAAGTCGCTATACTGACTACGCTGTGGAGGCTCGCTCACACAGCCAGGGCGTGTGTTGGCTAGGACTGCCTACCTCAACGGTTGCTACGATGTGGGCGTCACATCGTTGTAGGATAGCCTGAAAGTGCTGTGAAGAATAAACAGATAATTGTACCCTCTGTTTTGTGTGTGTGTGTAAGGTTGTATCACCTTAGGGGAAGCACCTAGATTGAGGGAATTTGAAAGAAGGGTGTTGAGAAGAATGTTTGAGCCCGAGAGAATGGCAGAAAATTGCATTATGAGTTTTGATGCTGTGTGCTGTTCATCGCAAGCTGTTAGCGTGATCGTGTGGAGGACATTAAGATGAATAGGGCGTGGATAGGGATGAGAAGAGATGAATTTGTACGTGGGCTAAAAGGATGTGTTAAAGAGTTTTTTTTTTGACCTGTTCTGCATCCAAGGGTGGTGGCCTGTATAATTTGGATTTGTGGAGCGCAAGTTGATTCAATTCTATTCGATTGAATCCAGAACAAAAACTTGTCTGAGATGAAATTGTTTAGACCAACTTTAAAAAAGTTTTTTTTTCTTTGTAATTCATTTTATTGCATGGAAGAATACTTTAATTACAACGACAATTAATTATCTTAGTCTTATACAAGATAAATGTCAATATTATATAAAATTTAATATCTTATAACATTACATTATATATTATAGCACAATAGGTGTAAAACTTTTATCATATATAATGTATTACAGCTAGTTAAATCCAAATTATCTAATACTGTATATGCTGATATATATGCTATATTTACATATATATATAGGGTATACACAAAAGAATGGTGCGGTTTCAATAGTGAAAACTATTGAAACCGCACCATTCTTTTGTGTATACCCTGTGTATGTGTGTGTGTGTGTATATATATATATATATATATGTACAGGGCATACACAAAAGAATGGTGCGGTTTCAATAGTGAATGTTATTGAAACCGCACCATTCTTTTGTGTATACCCTGTGTATGTTTGTGTGTGTGTATATATATATATATATACAGGGCATACACAAAAGAATGGTGCGGTTTCAATAGTGAATGCTATTGAAACCGCACCATTCTTTTGTGTATACCCTGTGTATGTGTGTGTGTGTGTATATATATATATATATATATATGTGTGTGTGTGTGTGTGTGTGTACCCTGTGTATGTGTGTGTATATATATATATATACACGGCATACACAAAAGAATGGTGCGGTTTCAATAGTGAATACTATTGAAACCGCACCATTCTTTTGTGTATGCCCTGTACATGACAATTGCTAATAGTTAGCAAGTATATATTATTACTATTTTTGACTATTATTGTTATATTATTGACATTACTTTGTTGTATTCACTAGACTATTTCTATGTCCATAAGGTACTGTAACTTGTAGGGATCCATGGAATGTGAATAAATTGAAATTGAAATTGAAATTGCGAGGACGTGGACCTGGTGCATGTGGTCAGTCGGATTGTGTCCGCTGGCGGGACTCTTCTGAACGCGGCAATGATTGTGTTTGTTGGGTTCCTTTCAACAAACGGCGAGCTGAGCAACTGGCACCGGTCAAGAAAGACCTCGCTGTGTGTATTTCATTCATTCATTCTGCAGTCTGTCTTACGACAGGTCCGTAGCCTCTTACAGCGAGTTCTCCACAGAGTGCGATCTAGTTCTTCCTCTTTCAATTTTCAGTATCTTCTCTTTTCCTTAAGGTCATCCAGTAGCTGCTTACGTCTTCTCCCTCGTCTTCCCGTCATTTCTATCCTTCCCTCTAACTTTCCTTCAATCACTGTTTCAGAAGGCAGTTCCTACGCAAGATGTGACCAATCCAGTTAGCCTTTCTTCTTTTTATTAGTATGTACGATATTCCTCTCCTCCTTCACTCTGTGTAAACTTCTTCATTTCTCACACGATCGGTCCAACTGATCTTCTCCAGTTCTTCTCCAGCACCACATTTCAAAACTTTCCAGATACTTCTGATCCACTTTCCCAAGTGTCCACGTTTCAGCACCACACAAAGCTACGCTCCAAATGTAGCACTTTACTAGTTTCTTACTTAAATTTAAGTCCAGTTTGCTGGTGAAAAGTCTTCTTGTTGAATGCTGCTTTAGCCATGGCGATTCTGTATTTATTGCCGTTTAAATGAAAGTCACTTTTGACTAAGTTGTTTGACTCTGTAGGCTACTGTTTGTTTTTTGGCGGATGAAGAACCGAGCGAAGCTGGCGGGCCGGTCTGGCTTGTCCGTGCGGTGGCAGGGGAATGGCTACGTGTTTTGTTTGATCCGTCAATGTAATGTGCCCTCGCCGTAATGGTGGCTCACTCCCAACATTCCGCGCGAAAATATCACCGGCCAAAGGATATGGTGCAAGTCTTCTGGGGTGTGACGCCGTGTAGCGGGGTGTTTCACGGCGTTTCGAACCTATGTAATGATTTTATCTTCAGGGGTTGTTGTATCTTGGACCCTTGAAGATGATTGCACTGTGTTATTTCGAAACGTCGGGGATCACCGGCCAAAGGAGATGGTCTTCTGGGGTGTGGCGCCGTGTAGCGGGGTGTTTCACGGCGTTTCGAACGTATGTAATGATTTTATCTTCAGGGGTTGTTGTATCTTGGACCCTTGAAGATGAAAGCACTGTGTTATTTCGAAACGTCGGGGATCACCGGCCAAAGGAGATGGTCTTCTGGGGTGTGACGCCGTGTAGCGGGGTGTTTCACGGCGTTTCGAACGAATGTAATGATTTTATCTTCAGGGGTTGTATCTTGGACCCTTGAAGATGAAAGCACTGTGTTATTTCGAAACGTCGGGGATCACCGGCCAAAGGAGATGGTCTTCTGGGGTGTGACGCCGTGTAGCGGGGTGTTTCACGGCGTTTCGAACGAATGTAATGATTTTATCTTCAGGGGTTGTTGTATCTTGGACCCTTGAAGATGAAGGCACTGTGTTATATCGAAACGTCGGGGATCACCGGCCAAAGGAGATGGTCTTCTGGGGTGTGACGCCGTGTAGCGGGGTGTTTCACGGCGTTTCGAACCTATGTAATGATTTTATCTTCAGGGGTTGTTGTATCTTGGACCCTTGAAGATGAAGGCACTGTGTTATTTCGAAACGTCGGGGAAGGTAACCCAGCGACATAGTGTCACGTCCCAGAAGAGCTGTATTCCTCAACACTGCTGTGGAAACGTCAGATGTCACGGTTATAAAAGCGTGGCGAACTTGTGCCGATATGGAAAATTCTTGTTAGTAATGGCAGGGGCATGTCTTTGGCCTAGACCCAGTGAACGTGTCCGTGATATGACTTACAGCTTGACGAAGCGAGCCGAATGCAGCCGGGATCAGCCGAATCGCATCGCAACCTCGTATTGATTAAATACGCCCCCACACTACATATGCGGGGAATAAAGCGGGCATTGTGCCGGCCTATATCTTGTGTTGGATGTTGGTAACACTTCTACTCCGCATTCGCGAGGTCACAAGGTCAAATCCCTGCCCGGAGACCTGGTGTACAGTATTCCAAAAATTTTCTCAGTGAAATTCCGGAATAGTATAATAAATTACTTGATATTTCAGGTTCTCACAGCGGTGTTGCTGAAGTTTCAAGCCTCCTGGGATATGACGATAAGATATGTTTTAATATTATCTTCCCATCTACGCGTAGGTCTTCCAAGTGGTCTCTTTCCATCAGGTCTCCGCACTAAAACCCTGTTGGCACATCTCATGTTTCCCATACGTGCCATATGCCCCGCCAATCTAATTCTTCGTGATTTCATTGCCAGAATAATATTTTTTCAACTAAAAATGAGAATTATTTTAAGTGAGGTTTATACGTATGACACCCTGTATGTAAAGTATCGTGTTTTATATGTAATAGACTTTCCTTGCAGAACCCTTAGTTTTACCTCGCGGAATACCATTTCGGAAAAAAATGGCCAAATTTTTTTTGTAATATTTCATATTAGGAAATTAAACAGTACAGTCTAACACAACTGTATTTGTTCGAAAAAAAAGTATGTTTCTCGATACGTTACATGTTTCAACCCTAATGGGGTTTCGTCAGGCTGTGTATACGAGTATGTAAATGAGGTCATTAAATAATGTAACAGTTTCAGAAATCAAGATAAAATCCGTCCAAACACGACTAAGTTCCATTTATTATACAGAACATGTTCCGACCATTTTACGTCGTCCTCAGGTTCACCTAAAATGGTCGAAACGTGTTGTTCTGTATAATAAATGGAACCTAGTTGTGTTTCGACGGATTTTGACATCCTTTAATAATGTAACAGTTGAATTTATTGGTGTGAAATCTCGCCCTCACAAAAAATGTTTACAATAATTTAATTGTAATAAACCTTCCTTTCTTGTGGCTTGTAAAAGGTATGTACTGCAGTTTTCGTGTTATTGTGTATTAGTTTGCACTGTTTACATGTAAGATTGTCCATTAAGGTGTAGGGTTAACGTTAAAACAATGATATATATAAAATAATTCTACAAATTTATTATTTGAGGGGCTCGCAAAGATCTGTTAACACATTTAAATTTGCGGTTCAAATCGGACCAGACGTGCTAAATATTTTTGAGTATTTGCAACAAATTTGGTTGCAGAAGAATGAAACATGTTTTATGTCCAAGAAATTCCCCGCGTAAATGTGCAACATATCTGCAAAGCAGAGACCAGACATCTCACCCTACCCCAGCAGCTGACGGCCAGGCGAAGGCCAAGCGACACCCGACAGTCTGCCAGCGATCAATAGATTTCTGCGGGCTGCTGGCGGTCGATCGGGATGCGTCGTGTTGCTGCATCGTAGTCCTCGCCTGTTCTGTTAGCTGGAGCACGAAATTCTAGTAATATTTAACAAGACTGAAAGGTTGCACTCAGCAGTGCGGTGCACAAAATTAATGCACTGTACGTGATACGATCTGCGTTCTTTGCCTTCCAGCAAGATGTAAAATGTACTGCATAACACGATAAAAGTCTGTCAGCAGCATTTTGGTGCGCTGTGTCGAATTTGGGGATATCTGTGCGAGGTTTATGGACTGTATAGGAAAGTCAGTTCATAGCCTTAGCGCTTCAAAGACCAAACTTGTCTGTTTTATATGACTCGGTGCGTACCGCGCAGTAAACACTCCACCTTGGTTGTAGAAAACCAGTCTGCTAATGTTTTATAAGACAATAATCGCTGTTTGTTCTGAGATCCACACAAAACACATAAATACAGTCCGTACCGCGCAGTAAACACACTCCGTCTCAGTTATACAAGCCAGTCAGTTAATGTTGTACAGTGAAATAATCGCTGTTTGTTCTGAGATCCACACAAAACACATAAATACAGTCCGTACCGCGCAGTAAACACACTCCGTCTCAGTTATACAAACCAGTCAGTTAATGCTGTACAGTGAAATAATCGCTGTTTGTTCTGAGATCCACACAAAACACATAAATACAGTCCGTACCGCGCAGTAAACACACTCCGTCTCAGTTATACAAGCCAGTCAGTTAATGCTGTACAGTGAAATAATCGCTGTTTGTTCTGAGATCCACACAAAACACATAAATACAGTCCGTACCGCGCAGTAAACACACTCCGTCTCAGTTATACAAGCCAGTCAGTTAATGCTGTACAGTGAAATAATCGCTGTTTGTTCTGAGATCCACACAAAACACATAAATACAGTCCGTACCGCGCAGTAAACACACTCCGTCTCAGTTATACAAGCCAGTCAGTTAATGCTGTACAGTGAAATAATCGCTGTTTGTTCTGAGATCCACACAAAATACATAAATACAGTCCGTACCGCGCAGTAAACACACTCCGTCTCAGTTATACAAACCAGTCAGTTAATGTTGTACAGTGAAATAATCGCTGTTTGTTCTGAGATCCACACAAAACACATAAATACAGTCCGTACCGCGCAGTAAACACACTCCGTCTCAGTTATACAAACCAGTCAGTTAATGTTGTACAGTGAAATAATCGCTGTTTGTTCTGAGATCCACACAAAACACATAAATACAGTCCGTACCGCGCAGTAAACACACTCCGTCTCAGTTATACAAGCCAGTCAGTTAATGCTGTACAGTGAAATAATCGCTGTTTGTTCTGAGATCCACACAAAACACATAAGTACAGTCCGTACCGCGCAGTAAACACACTCCGTCTCAGTTATACAAACCAGTCAGTTAATGTTGTACAGTGAAATAATCGCTGTTTGTTCTGAGATCCACACAAAACACATAAATACAGTCCGTACCGCGCAGTAAACACACTCCGTCTCAGTTATACAAACCAGTCAGTTAATGTTGTACAGTGAAATAATCGCTGTTTGTTCTGAGATCCACACAAAACACATAAATACAGTCCGTACCGCGCAGTAAACACACTCCGTCTCAGTTATACAAACCAGTCAGTTAATGCTGTACAGTGAAATAATCGCTGTTTGTTCTGAGATCCACACAAAACACATAAATACAGTCCGTACCGCGCAGTAAACACACTCCGTCTCAGTTATACAAACCAGTCAGTTAATGTTGTACAGTGAAATAATCGCTGTTTGTTCTGAGATCCACACAAAACACATAAATACAGTCCGTACCGCGCAGTAAACACACTCCGTCTCAGTTATACAAACCAGTCAGTTAATGTTGTACAGTGAAATAATCGCTGTTTGTTCTGAGATCCACACAAAACACATAAATACAGTCCGTACCGCGCAGTAAACACACTCCGTCTCAGTTATACAAGCCAGTCAGTTAATGCTGTACAGTGAAATAATCGCTGTTTGTTCTGAGATCCACACAAAACACATAAATACACTGTGTGGGCAGAACGTAGAATTTGTGAATGTTAAACATGGCGGTACATATAGTAACCGCTAGGCTTTAAAATGTTAAGGAAAGCAGGCTTTGTTATGAATAAATATTGCTGAAAGTGGGGACTGGCCGACAAATTTCAAAGTCTGCAGTGTCGAATTGTAAGGGTTCAGACGTTTATATACGTCACACATGGACTGAGAGATATGACCACCACATAAGATGTTTCTTTTTTTAGTTTGTAAATGACATACAGCAGTTTACTTCCTGTGGCATGTAGAACACTCGCTGTGTGTCTGTTACAGCTGCCAACCAGTTACTGCTGTGTACGAAAATAGCCTCTTTATTTTAAGGATCTTATGAAACACATAAATAGTGTACACTGTGCTCTATAAAGGCGTTAAAGTGCCGCATGTAGAAGTACGTATTGGAATGCACAGACAGTGGTTCATTCATTCATTCTGCAGTCCTTCTTACGACAGGTCCGTAGCCTCTTCCAAAGCGAGTTCTCCACAGAGTGCGATCTAGTGCTTCCTCTTTCAATTTCAAGTATCCTCTAGTTTCCTTAAGGTCATGCAGTAGCTGCTTACGTCTTCTTGCACGTCTTCCCGTCACTTCTATCCCAGCGGTACTTCCCTGAAATTGACTAGCTATAGGGTGAAACCGAAAGTCGTCAGCTGGTCAGGGAATTCCCCATGTTTTTGTTTTGGAACCCGAAGTGAGATAAGGAATTTGAGGTGGGCCACAAAATTCTAAAAAAAAAAAAAAAAAAAAAAAAAAAAAAAATAGGTATAATACTGCAAAGGTACTCGATACCGTAAATAAAATAGTTGTTGGGTCCAAATCTAAATGTAAAGAAAATCAAAATTATTCTAGCCAGTCGGTATTGTTCTGATGTTTCACCTCTGATCAGAATTGTTATTTAGAATCGTGGCATATTTTATTTGCCTTGTGCTACTGGCTGAGGAAGAAACGGTGCTACAGGGCATGATAGATAGACTAGTTGAAATTGGAAGACGGTATGGAATGGAAATGAATGTAGGGGGAATCTGAAGGCAAACATCCCCAGTACCGATTATGATAGATAAAATACAGACGGAGAATTTGGAACATTTCAGCTGTTTGTGCAGCTTGATAACAAATGATGCAAGCTGTACACGTGACATTAAATACAGAATTGCCATGGCAAAAGCAGCATCCAACAAGAAGACTTTTCACCACCAAATTGGACTTAAATTTAAGTAAGAAACTAGTAAAGTGCTACATTTGGAGCGTAGCTTTGTGTGGTGCTGAAACGTGGACACTTGGGAAAGTGGATCGGAAGTATCTGGAAAGTTTTGAAATGTGGTGCTGGAGAAGAATGGAGAAGATCAGTTGGACAGATCGTGTGAGAAATGAAGAAGTATTACACAGAGTGAAGGAGGAGAGGAATATCGTACATACAATAAAAAGAAGAAAGGCTAACTGGATTGGTCATATCTTGCGTAGAAACTGCCTTCTGAAACATGTGATTGAAGGAAAGTTAGAGGGAAGGATAGAAATGACGGGAAGACGAGGGAGAAGACGTAAGTAGCTACTGGATGACCTTAAGGAAAAGAGAAGATACTGAAAATTGAAAGAGGAAGCATTAGATCGCACACTGGGGAGAACTCGCTTTGGAAGAGGCTGCGTGATGGAAATTAATTTAGTTTATGTGGGGTTTCAATTTTGAGTTTGTCAGTTTCGCTATTGGTGACAGATGTGTCTTGTTAAGTATGATATATGGCAGTTAATGTTTCATTTCATCAGTGATACCAACTGCTTACAGATATATGTACTGCAGAACATCGCACTTAGTGGAAAATTGAATAATTTTTGAAAATGACACAGCAAGATGTTAGTGGTATAAAAATTTGAAGTGGCAAAGAGGGCCGCAGTCAGTAGTCTGACAACTGGTTTTGCCGTCTTATCCTATCGAACGTTTCTATTTATGAGCTGTAATCTTCGGGTCGTATTGACAGTTTGTTGGTATCCCTGTATCAAACTGCACACCGTGGTGTCAAAGTCGTTTATATTACGGAGCAGCGTCGGATGTGAGACGTGACAGGTGTTGGAAACGCTGCAAAGCAGAGCGACACAGTCTGGTTGGCAGCGCAGCCTTGGGATTCATGGAAGATGTAAATACGGTCGAAAGGATGTCTCCGCGAATGATAAGGGACCAAGAATAGCATTAAACGGGACAGTGTTGCCGGATGACCTCTCGAGGGAAGTGTTCGATGTGTTTCAGCAAGATAAAAATGTGGGCGCATGCGAAGTACGTGAAAGTCTGAGTTGCATAATCGTTTCATTACGAAGTACATATTTGATTGGCCCTGTGCTTAATTAGGCACCACTCCACGGAGGCATATGAGGTACTGGAGGTATAGCTCCACGCATTCTTAATCTAGGCACTATGTATAGGTGAATTGCCAGCTTGACCCCCGATGTCGATTGAGTAGGAGGCTGGACGGGCCCTGCAACCGGTCTGGTAGAAGGGAGGTGATGAGGCTGGCCTACTGAAGCTTGGTGGAAGGGAGGTGATGAGGCTGGCCTATCAAGCTTGGTGGAAGGAGGTGATGAGGCTTGGCCTATTCAAGCTTGTGGAAGGAAGGTGATGAGGCTTGCCTACTCAAGCTTGGTGGAAGGGAGGTGATGAGGCTGGCCTACTCAAGCTTGGTGGAAGGGAGGTGATGAGGCTGCCTACTGAAGCTTGGTGGAAGGGAGGTGATGAGGCTGGCCTATTCAAGCTTGGTGGAAGGAGGTGATGAGGCTGCTATGAAGCTTGGTGGAAGGGAGGTGATGAGGCTGGCCTATTCAAGCTTGGTGGAAGGGAGGTGATGAGGCTGGCCTATTCAAGCTTGGTGGAAGGGAGGTGATGAGGCTGGCCTACTCAAGCTTGGTGGAAGGGAGGTGATGAGGCTGGCTTACTCAAGCTTGGTGGAAGGGAGGTGATGAGGATGCCTATTCAAGCTTGGTGGAAGGGAGGTGATGAGGCTGGCCTATTCAAGCTTGGTGGAAGGGAGGTGATGATGCTGGCCTACTCAACTTGGTGGAAGGGAGGTGATGATGCTGGCCTACTCAAACTTGGTGGAAGGGAGGTGATGAGGCTGACCTACTCAAGCTTGGTGGAAGGGAGGTGATGATGCTGGCCTACTCAAGCTTGGTGGAAGGGAGGTGATGATGCTGGCCTACTCAAGCTTGGTGGAAGGGAGGTGATAGTGCTGGCCTACTCAGCTTGGTGGAAGGGAGGTGATGAGCTGGCTAACTCAGCTTGGTGGAAGGAGGGATGATGCTGGCCTACTCAAGTTTGGGTGTGAAGGAGGTGAGTGATGCTGGCCTACTCAAGCTGTGTGGAAGGGAGGTGATGAGGCTGGCCTACTCAAGCTTGGTGGAAGGGAGGTGATGAGGCTGGCAATACTCAAGCTTAAGTGGAAGGGAGTGATGGCCGTTACACAGTGGCCTGAGTAATACTGCTTCGTATTTGGAAGGTCCCCGGTTCAGTCCTCCGTCCGGAAATCGGTTAGACCGTGACTGCTGCCTGTGACCGGGACGAAACCGCCCGCCCTAGGTCCACGGCAGGGAGATCAGAGCAGTGGACCGGGTAGGAAGGAGACAGGGCAGTGTGTGTCATAGCGCTAGGTGACAGCTGGACTACATGACGTGCTGCTACGTGCTAGGTGACAGCTGGACTACATGACGTGCTGCTACGTGCTAGGTGACAGCTGGACTACATGACGTGCCGCTACGTGTACTTTACATGCACACGAGGCTGACAGTGAACGGCGTTTTGAAAGATTTCTAAAGAACTGAGACTGATAGCTAACTGAAAGTAACCAATTATAGTTGGATAACAGAAATATGAAACCATAAAATATGGAAAAATTGTTTCATTTCATTAATGTAGTAGAAGTAGGCCCTCGATTTAACGAACTAATTTGGGGTAAGGTGTGTCCGCTATTGCCGAAAGTCCGTTAAATCGAATGTATTTTAAAAACATATATTAATAACGAACTTACAATGTACAGGGATGTATTAAAATGTTATTATAATGTATAAGTATCATAAAATATTATTATAATGTACATTGAGTAATTTATACACGTCACTAAAACAACTGTTACAAATATACAAATAAATTTACGACAAGAATCAAACTTTGTTTTAATCAAACACGTCAAATTTTTTGTCCGTTAAATCCAAACCCCGTTAAATCGAGGGCCTGCTGTATTTATGTGTTAGCTAACAAAGCGCGGACTGCATTCTGTCAAGCAGTGAGCAGTGTTGCTACCGTACGTTTGATGAACAAACACATGGCTGTTGGCTAAGTTAACTGCTGAAGTGCGGCTCCTGAAGCTCGTCTGGCTGCATGTGAGTGGCATTTGCGAAATGCACTGGCTTTCCCGGCCATACATTTTGATGCTAGACAACTGTCTGTCGATAGTGTCGTTAAAAAAACAAGAAAGTGAGACACAGTATATCTCATTCTTAAAGTGCCCGTCGGGCGGTCAGTGACACTGTGTAATGTTAAATGCACAGTGTCACTGACCGTCCAGTCTTAAATACCGAAGAGTTTCACGGTGTATTGTGTCAGCCAAATGAAGGTTCGTGTTTATTGTGCGATGTAGAAAGCGCGGACAGTATTGCGCAGCATTCATTTAGTCGCCACCTGTCGTTCCTTCCTTTCGCTCCTTGCGGAGCATAGGGCCTCCTCTCAGAGGTTACTGTGGTCTCTAAGTGTGCATTGAGTAGTGAGTGACCAGCCCACTGACTGCACAATATCTACTCAATCCTGATGTGACTGCCAGAGCCATCTAGCAGTCAGTCAGGAGACTTGGGGTAAGAAGTGTCGCTGAATTTTGCTTCTCATTCATGCCCGTAAGGTTCTTTTACATGCCGTAAATCTACGACATGGGACCGACGGCTTTACTTCCCCTCCGAAGGAAGTTGTGCTACGGATTTTTATCACCCTTAAAAATCCATGGACCTCGGCCTGGATTGAACACGCTAACCACTAGTCCACCGAGGGCGACTGCCGCCTGTCTGCCGAGCTATAAACTTGTTTGAACAATGAAAATTTGATGATCGTCCAAAAGTACTTCCAGTGGCCAAATAACATAGCTTACCTGATTTGGGCCCATCGTTAGTGTAAAATAGATTGCTTACAACTGGTTAAAATGATAATGTAGGTTATGTGTTTTACGTCATTCGAGAGACGTGCGCGATAAGTGGCAAAAACCGACGCGCAGTGTTGACACACCTGTTGTGTTTACCATGAGGGACTCAAGGGCAGTGTCGCAATGGTCTATGCTAAGGAAAACGAGAGGTCAGTGTTGAAACTGTTACTGATGTATCAGTGCACGGTGTAAACCAAGCCGACTGCAGCACGTACGTGCGTAAATGTGCGTGTTATGTGTCGGTGTGTGTAAAATGGCGGAAGTCGTTCGCCAGACGGCGCGGCGGGTGACGCACGTTGTAGGCGAGGCTGGAAAACGTGATTGGTCGTACATACAGATCGACAAACTTACATCCATTGTTAACATCAGCCTACATGGCCATAAGTGCAAAACAATACACACGAATAAATTGTAAAAGCTTCTGACGATGGTATTACCATTGAGAACTAATTGTCTTCTGGACTTTGTCCATCGTCCGGATAAAATATAAAAATATATAAAATCACGACGTTTCGGAGGCTGGTTCTTCCGTGTTCAGGTGTCTCCCCTCCCTTCACCTGACGACGGAAGAAGAACCAGCTTCCGAAACGTCGTGATTTTATATATTTTTGTATTTTATCCCGACGATGGACAAAGTCCAGAAGACAATTAGTTCTCAATACAGACGGTCCCGCACTTTGGACAGGGTTCCGTTCATACGACCACGTCGTAAGTCGAAAATACCTGATAGTATATCGGCTGCTCACTGTGACAATTCATATAGCAGTCTGTATGAATGGTGATAATGTTGTACCGCAGCTTGACAAACAAAAGCGGTAAAGTAACCGTCATTTCATGCTTCCGCCGCGATGTTGATGAGATCTGCGCTCTTCTGGGGTATTACGCAACGTCGAGTGGTAATCCTTTACCGACGTTTCGGAACAACGTATCGGTCGCATCTTAAAGGGTCAAGAAGTCCAGGAAGACCCTTGAAGATGGGACCGATACGTTGTCCCGAAACGTCGGTAAAGGATTACCACTCGGCGCTGCGTAATATGCCAGAGGAGCGCAGATCTGAGCAGTAAAGTAGTTCGATAGTGCAGTGCGTAATGTAACTACTGTACACGCACTTTGTTAGCACCATATATATACATAACACACGCGTAGATTGAATCAGTTAAGCCGGGATTAGACGGCGCGTGGCTCGGCACGTTTTACGTCATAACTGACGTCACTGACAAAGAATCATATTCAAACGCGCCGTGTAACCGGCCTGGCGCGGCACGGAGTGTGATTGGTGGAGCGAGGCTCGTGCGATCGTCTCAGAGGCGGTTTTAACACGATCCTCAAACGGACTCGGCGCAGGCAGCTGTTGCAGCAAGGCCGCTGGTCGGCCATTTGCCGAGCTGCGCCGCGTCGTGTAGCCAGATTGTCTTTTCTGTTCCGATCTGTTGGACCGAGCAAGTGACGTCACGTCACTGGACGAGCCACGCGCCGTCTAATCCCGGCTTTTAGACGAGCCAGTAAAGCCGGGATTAGACGGCGCGTGGCTCGTCCAGTGACGTGACGTCACTTGCTCGGTCAACAGATCGGAACAGAAAAGACAATCTGGCTACACGACGCGGCGCAGCTCGGCAAATGGCGACCAGCGGCCTTGCTCGGGTAGGTTCGGCTTGTGGAATAAGTCGTGTTGTTCTATGAACTTAAAAATGTCCTCGTTTGACCACTCCATTCTAGCCAATACCAATTGTGGGACAGAAACTTTCACTCTTCGCGCACCCAGACAGCAGAAAACAAAGACCAGACCTAAGTGTATACAGGCTTGGCCGAGACTGGCTTGGCGCGTACACTGCAAGCGCCGTGTAGCGCAACAGCTGCCCGCGCCGAGTCCCTTTGAGGATCGTGAGAAAACCGCTTCTGAGGCGATCCCACGAGCCTCGCTCCACCAATCACACTCCGTGCCGCGCCAGGCCGGTTACACGGCGCGTTTGAATATGATTCTTTGTCAGTGACGTCAGTTATGACGTAAAACGTGCCGAGCCACGCGCCGTCTAATCCCGGCTTAACACACGAAGAACACCAGGTGCGGCCCTATCAGTCCTATGAGTCGCGCTTTGCACGTAGAAGGCACTGGTTCACCAGCCTTTTTGTATCACGGTCTTTAAGTCGGGGAGCGTCCCTATTTTTGACTTTCCGAGCAATTAAATCCCTCCCTCTACCAGCACAGTCTGCTTTTTGAAAGTCTTCAACAGATCACCATGACCCTCCAACGGTTCAGTCCATTCGCATTGTCGCAAAAGTCGTATTTTTATGACTTGGAAACCCCCGGGACATTTGCCGTCCCGAACCGAATTTTGCAGGCGACCGAGACACAGCTCTTTAAACCCTGGACAGTCCCGGTTTAATGAACCGGGACTGTCCAGGGAAATCCAGGGCGAATGGGATCGTTAGTTTTAATGTACAGGTACACTGGGACTGTAGTATTAACAGGGGGCGGGGTGTGGCGTGGCGGCGCTGTGTTAGCACGAACACACAGTGCCCTGCTGCAGTCTACGTCACAACTTCACAAGCACTTGTGCACACATTGAGCATGTCTGACGGTGTGGGTGTCACGAAACGCCTCGTCAGTGGCGGAATTACTTGATGTATGAAGATCAGTTGGACCGATCGTGTGAGAAATGAAGAAGTATTACAAGAGTGAAGGAGGAGAGGAATATCGTACATACAATAAAAAGAAGAAAGGCTAACTGGATTGGTCACATCTGCGTAGGAACTGCCTTCTGAAACATGTGATTGAAGGAAAGTTAGAAGGAAGGGTAGAAATGACGGGAAGACGAGGGAGAAGAGGTAAGCAGCTACTGGATGACCTTAAGGAAAAGAGAAGGTACTGTAAATTGAAAGAGGAAGCACTAGATCGCACTGTGTGGAGAACTCGCTTTGGAAGAGGCTACGGACCGTCGTAAGACAGACTGCAGAGTGAATGAATGCATGTACTGTACAATAGACCCCCGACTTAAGGCGGTTCGACTTGTAACCCCTGCGTTTTCGCTCTTTTTAATTGGGGGGGGGAGGGGGGAAGAAGCTCCCAGGTGAATCACGACAAGCACGTGCAGAAAAGCTCCCCCCCCCCCAAAAAAAAAAACGACAGTTTCAAGTGAATCTCCCCTTTCTTCCAAAGTCTGAGACGGGGCCCCCAAATCTAGTTCATTATTCAGCCTCGTTGTTGGAGGTTTTAGTAATTAAGAATTTTCTGCTTTTGTATTAAATATTTGTAGTTGGTAAGTTTGTGACGTGAAACGGGCCTCCAGGAACGAACTGGAAGCTTATAACAGGTCACATAACGGTGCGAGTCAGGACTGACTACTCGCTTTGCGCCTCTGCACCCTGAACCACTTGCGCCGTAGGGACTGCGGTCGTTTGTGTTCTCAAGCTGCGTTTAGGAAGCAAGTCAGGAAGGTTCCGAACGATGCGCTATTGCCAGAGTGCTGTCTCCTTCACCTGTAACCTTGGGTGTATATATAAAGCGATATGCAACCTGAAATGTCACGCGTCTAACATAATAGCTTGCTAGGCCACAGTGACACGACGTAATCCGTGAAACTTCAAGACGAACGCTGTATTGTGGGATATAACGCCGTGTCGTTTACCTGCTGCCTTTATTTCCCTCTGCTCTGAAGACGGAGACACTTTGTCCTCCGAAACGTTATATTTCTAGCAGACTACACGGCGTCACGTCCCAGAAGACAGCATTCTTCATACTCACCACGATAACCTGACGTCTCACTTCTAAGAAAGTTTGAGAATGACATTTACACGGAAAATAACGCAGGGAATTGAGTGTTCTTACTGTTCGAGCTGTACAGTATGTTTTGTACGTAGTCCCAGGTTAAGATAAGACTTATTTGCGAGTTATGCTATTACAACATCTCATGTTTGTCCCCACGTCGCTAATCAGACAGCGAATTTACATGAATGTGCCCTTGAGAACGCTTCGAACAAAAATGGCAGATCGAAAAGAAACCCAAGTTTCGTGATTGGTAAGTCTTCAGGGCTTTGAGAAGTAAACAGGTTTACTGTATCTATTTTTTTTTTTTTTTTTTTTATATGTATGGGTGTTTCTGTAAGGTGTGGATGTATTTGTAAGGTGTGGATGCTTTGGTATGGAGTGGATGCTTTTTCAAGGTGTGGATGTTTTTGTAATGTGTGTACGATGTTCTAATGTATGTACTTGTATTTACTGTATGTATTTTGTTTTGTAATTGTGTATAGTTTGTTTTGTATTGTTATTTTTATGTATATTTATATGTCCATTCGTATTGTGTGTACTAGTGTAAGGACTACTGCCACCGGGTGAAAACATTTGTATTGTGTGTACTAGTGTAAGGACTACTGCCACCTGGTGAAAACATTTGTATTGTGTGTACTAGTGTAAGGACTACTGCCACCTGGTGAAAACATTTGTATTGTGTGTACTAGTGTAAGGACTACTGCTACCGGGTGAAAACATTTGTATTGTGTGTACTAGTGTAAGGACTACTGCCACCGGGTGAAAACATTTGTATTGTGTGTACTAGTGTAAGGACTACTGCCACCTGGTGAAAACATTTGTATTGTGTGTACTAGTGTAAGGACTACTGCCACCTGGTGAAAACATTTGTATTGTGTGTACTAGTGTAAGGACTACTGCCACCTGGTGAAAACATTTGTATTGTGTGTACTAGTGTAAGGACTACTGCCACCGGGTGAAAACATTTGTATTGTGTGTACTGTGTAAGGACTACTGCCACCTGGTGAAAACATTTGTATTGTGTGTACTAGTGTAAGGACTACTGCCACCTGGTGAAAACATTTGTATTGTGTGTACTAGTGTAAGGACTACTGCCACCTGGTGAAAACATTTGTATTGTGTGTACTAGTGTAAGGACTACTGCCACCGGGTGAAAACATTTGTATTGTGTGTACTGTGTAAGGACTACTGCCACCGGGTGAAAACATTTGTATTGTGTGTACTGTGTAAGGACTACTGCCACCGGGTGAAAACATTTGTATTGTGTGTACTGTGTAAGGACTACTGCCACCGGGTGAAAACATTTGTATTGTGTGTACTGTGTAAGGACTACTGCCACCGGGTGAAAACATTTGTATTGTGTGTACTGTGTAAGGACTACTGCCACCGGGTGAAAACATTTGTATTGTGTGTACTGTGTAAGGACTACTGCCACCGGGTGAAAACATTTGTATTGTGTGTACTGTGTAAGGACTACTGCCACCGGGTGAAAACATTTGTATTGTGTGTACTGTGTAAGGACTACTGCCACCGGGTGAAAACATTTGTATTGTGTGTACTGTGTAAGGACTACTGCCACCGGGTGAAAACATTTGTATTGTGTGTACTAGTGTAAGGACTACTGCCACCGGGTAAAAACATTTGTATTGTGTGTACTGTGTAAGGACTACTGCCACCGGGTGAAAACATTTGTATTGTGTGTACTGTGTAAGGACTACTGCCACCGGGTGAAAACATTTGTATTGTGTGTACTGTGTAAGGACTACTGCCACCGGGTGAAAACATTTGTATTGTGTGTACTAGTGTAAGGACTACTGCCACCGGGTGAAAACATTTGTATTGTGTGTACTAGTGTAAGGACTACTGCCACCGGGTGAAAACATTTGTATTGTGTGTACTAGTGTAAGGACTACTGCCACAGGGTGAAAACATTTGTATTGTGTGTACTAGTGTAAGGACTACTGCCACAGGGTGAAAACATTTGTATTGTGTGTACTAGTGTAAGGACTACTGCCACCGGGTGAAAACATTTGTATTGTGTGTACTAGTGTAAGGACTACTGCCACCGGGTGAAAACATTTGTATTGTGTGTACTGTGTAAGGACTACTGCCACCGGTGAAAACATTTGTATTGTGTGTACTGTGTAAGGACTACTGCCACCGGGTGAAAACATTTGTATTGTGTGTACTGTGTAAGGACTACTGCCACCGGGTGAAAACATTTGTATTGTGTGTACTAGTGTAAGGACTACTGCCACCGGGTGAAAACATTTGTATTGTGTGTACTGTGTAAGGACTACTGCCACAGGGTGAAAACATTTGTATTGTGTGTACTAGTGTAAGGACTACTGCCACCGGGTGAAAACATTTGTATTGTGTGTACTAGTGTAAGGACTACTGCCACCGGGTGAAAACATTTGTATTGTGTGTACTGTGTAAGGACTACTGCCACCGGGTGAAAACATTTGTATTGTGTGTACTAGTGTAAGGACTACTGCCACCGGGTGAAAACATTTGTATTGTGTGTACTAGTGTAAGGACTACTGCCACCGGGTGAAAACATTTGTATTGTGTGTACTAGTGTAAGGACTACTGCCACCGGGTGAAAACATTTGTATTGTGTGTACTAGTGTAAGGACTACTGCCACCGGGTGAAAACATTTGTATTGTGTGTACTAGTGTAAGGACTACTGCCACCGGGTGAAAACATTTGTATTGTGTGTACTAGTGTAAGGACTACTGCCACCGGGTGAAAACATTTGTATTGTGTGTACTAGTGTAAGGACTACTGCCACCGGGTGAAAACATTTGTATTGTGTGTACTAGTGTAAGGACTACTGCCACCGGGTGAAAACATTTGTATTGTGTGTACTAGTGTAAGGACTACTGCCACCGGGTGAAAACATTTGTATTGTGTGTACTAGTGTAAGGACTACTGCCACCGGGTGAAAACATTTGTATTGTGTGTACTAGTGTAAGGACTACTGCCACCGGGTGAAAACATTTGTATTGTGTGTACTAGTGTAAGGACTACTGCCACCGGGTGAAAACATTTGTATTTGTGTACTAGTGTAAGGACTACTGCCACCGGGTGAAAACCCAATTGCAGTAAATAATAATAATAATAATAATAATAACGTGCGACATCTGTACGATGTGCTTATATGGGGTTAACTCGGTTTATGCAGGTGTCCGATAACTTTGTCATCGCTGCAGGACTTCGTATCTAAGGTCATTCTTCGTCAAAACTGTCGCCCGATTCTCTCAGTCGTTACGGATGTGTGGATATTTTAAATTCACGGTGATCTGAACGGACATATTTGTTGAACAAACGTTTAGTGCGAGGCTCTATTTAATAAGATATTCAAAATGGCCACCTTCGGTGTGGGCGCGCAGTATCGCTCTTTTGGCCGTGAGCTAACGTCTTGCATTATCAGTATTTCGATATACAGTAGTAGTTCCTGTGTGTTTTGACATCACCATTTCCGTATACACATCTGCGCATGCGTGCACACCATAACTGCAGCAAACGGCCGTAACTCTGTGGCGACAGAGAGAATCCTACTGACGCGGGTATCACTTTTGTGGCGGGAATCCCCTAAGTATCGATATAAAGTCACCGTACCGTAATTAGGCCCCTCTGAAGCACGGCTCTTCTTGAGAAGTTCGTAGTTCCACGGCTGGTCAAATTCCCCGCAGGTTCGTTACCGTGTTCAGAAGAGCGCGCCCTTTGCCCCTATCTTGGGCCCCATCATTGAAGTCCGCGACCTGCCCTTCTGTTTCTTCCAGACCCATTTTAATGTTATCTCAGCTGCCTATACCCGGGATAGCTTAGTTGGTATAGTGACTGGGCTTTGTACGATTTTTCTCCTCCGAAACGTCCAGACCGGGTCTGGGTACCGGGGGTGAAGTGGACGTGGTTTGCAGTTGAGCTCTCGTCATCTGGTGTCGAGGATCAGGATGAGTGACGCGATGCTTACACGCCCCCAATACGCTTTCGTGGCTTGCACAAGGATCACGTCGCCTGTCTTTACCAGTACTTCCCATCTGCCGAGGTCTTTTGTTCTGTTTTCCCACCAGCGTGCATTAACTAGTCTATAAATCCAATCTATTTTTTCTAGCGTGTATTAGATGCTGGATTCAATTACCTTTTATTTTTAAGAACCGTGATAGCTCAGTCACTATAGTAACTAGGCTACGGGCTGGACGATCCGGGATTCGAGTCCTGGCAGGGATAAGAGACGTCTGTCTTCTCCAAAATATACAGACCTACCCTAGTGCTCACTTAGCCTCATATTCAATGGCTATCGGGAATAAAGCGGCCGGGGAGTGATGTTGACCACTTACCTGCGTCTAGCTCGGACGTAAAGAATGACTGGTGCTATACCTCTACTTCCTCTGTATGCCTTCAAGGCATGGACAGGGACACCTTACCTTCGTAAGAATGTTCCTTCAGCCACACGCACAGTATAAAGATACGCAGGAAATGCTGCCTGAAAAACGTGTTTTATTTCCCGTTGCGTAACGTGACACCGGCCATTACTGGTTTTGTGTTGGCTTGCAGCCCATCTGTGGCCGGCAAGAAGCGTGTGCACCTGTCCGGTGTCTGTAGGCAGCAGTTGTGCTAGGACCGAGCGGTCTGTAGAGCTGTCGCACAGCGCCATGTACAGCTACGTGTAAAAATACTTGGGCACCACAAAAGGACATAGCTATTTGTAGCAGAATTCCTCAGTATTACCATGTCAGGCTGGGTGTGAGACTTGGTCTCTCACACTGATGGAAGAACATAGGCTGAGGATGTTCGAGAATAGGGTGCTGAGGAGGATATTTGGGCCTAAGAGGGACGGGGTAACGGGGGAGTGGAGAAGACTACATAACGAGGAACTTAATGATCTGTACTCATCACCAAATATTATTCGGGTGATCGAATCGAGAAGAATGAGGTGGGCGGGGCATGTAGCACGTATGGGTGAGGGGAGAGGTGCATACAGGATTTTGGTGGGGAGACC
This sequence comes from Reticulitermes speratus, assembly GCA_021186555.1. NCBI lineage: Eukaryota > Metazoa > Arthropoda > Insecta > Blattodea > Rhinotermitidae > Reticulitermes > Reticulitermes speratus. The sequence continues at coordinate 1,920,447 of JAJKFL010000001.1, forward strand.
TGAGGGAAGGAGACCACTTGGAAGACCCAGGCGTAGATGGGGGGATAATATTAAAATGGATCTTCAAGAAGTGGGATTGGGGGGGCGTGTACTGGATTGATATGGCTCAGGATTGGGACAGGTGGCGGGCTGTTGTGAATGCGGTAATGAACCTTCAGGTTCCATAAAACGCGGGGAATTTCTTGACTAGCTGACGGACCTGTTAGCTTCTCAAGAAGGACTCTGGTCCATGGAGTTAGTTAGTTAGTTAGCAATGGATGGGGGCATGGACTGGATTGATCTGGCTCAGGATAGGGACAGGTGGCGGGCTCTTGTGAGTGCGGTAATGAACCTTGGGGTTCCATAAAACGCGGGGAATTTCTTGACTAGCTGACGACCTGTTAGTATCTCAAGAAGGACTGTGCTGTATGGAGTTAGTTAGTTACCATGTCAGGCTCTGAGCCGAAGATGGGAGACACGTTAACGTAAGCACAATCACCATTTCCGCGTTGCAATTATAACGTTCCCGTGTCGTAGTCCAGCAGGGCATTTTGTGCACAGGAATGCCTCAACCAATGTTTCTCAACCTTTTTTGAGTCGCGCGACGCAAATTAGGCCAATGTCTTTGTCCAGCGGCCCCAGCAGTCAGATGGGTGTAAAGTGAAGAACACGAGTTGGTATAATGAAGTGAAATTATAGTGTTTTTATGTTATTGATATCTTGCGTGTTCTTACAATTAATACACTAACTCTTGCACTTAATAAAATACATTCAGAAGTACTCCTACATGTTTCGGCACCGAGATGCCATCATCACGGAATTATTCTGAATAAAGGAGTACAAGGCAAGCACGTTCGCTGGCTTTGTTCTACTTCGTTCAGAATAACTTTCTGATGATGGCACCTCGGTGTCGAAACATGTAGTAGGTTTATACTTGTCAATGTATTGTATTAAGTGCGTGAGTTGGTTAGTGTATTAGTGACATTTTAGTGGTTTAGTGGTATGAACGTAAGCGTATGCGTCTACAGTGATACCTCGGCTAACGAAGATAATTCGTTCCGGGATCACATTCGTTAGCCGAAACGTGAGCAACTTTCTGCTTCCCTTGGGTTTGTCGCTTACTTTTTTTTTGGTTGGTGGGTCTCCCCTATGTGATGTGGTCAGCTCATCTCTTTGTCACACACATACAGACGGAAAAGATAAGCTCCTGGAATGGTCCGACCGTTCATGTTTGCTGCTTTATGTTAGCGCGAGCATCCACTAAAACATTCGTTAGCCGAATCCATATTCGTTAGCCGAGTCGGAAAAACAGCGAAAAAATCTTCGTTAGCCGAAAAATTCGTTAGCAGGGTCACTCGTTAGCCGAGGTATCACTGTACAGGGCATACACAAAAGAATGGTGCTGTTTTAATAGTGTTCACTATTAAAACCGCACCATTATTTTGTGTATGCCCTGTATATACTTCTGACAGCCTGTGTTTAGTACTGTAACTTCTTATGGCTCCTATATCTGGTGGCAGTCTTTATGATCTTGTAAATTTGCCAACCGTACAAAAACTTCGGCGAAAACGGTACTTTTCCGTTAATAGGCTGGCAACCCTGATTGTCAATTGTATACATAATTTTTGTAACGTGACGTTAAAGCCGAGGTTACTGCAACGTCACGACACGTCACAGCTGTTAACAAAAATATAACGTCATGAAGGAGACTGAATATATTGTGTCGTTATAAACGAGTGTCGTTATAAACGAGGAATGTAATTGTGGTTAACAGTGAGGAATTACTTGGTACCACAGAATATCTGACGTTATAGACGAGGTGTCGCGCAAACCGATGTCGTTATAAACAGGTTCGACTGTACTTTTAATACCATTATCAAGGTAGTGTCAGCAATTAGTACGTTCAAGCAATGGCTTCGCGACCCTTAGGTTGAATAACAGTGGACTAAACCAGTGGTATTCAACCTGGGGTACGCGAAGACGTCTTAGGGGGTACGTAAAATTAAAAAAAAAAATTATTATTTCATGATAAACACTGAATAATCAGGGCCAGATTTACGGTTAGCCACAACAGACCGGACGTAAGGACATGCGATTTGGGAGCGCCATTTCTCTCTCTCTCTCTCTCTCTCCTTTTATGCGATTCTTATCTGGGCGGCTAGTTTCATTTTATTCCACACAGTGCATATAATTTTGCTTTGCTAAAATACATTTGTTCCTTTATTAATTTTTATATGATAGACAATAATATATTTGTTATTTAATAGCTTGACTCTCCTTTTTCTCATTTAAAACTTATTATTTAATACATTATTTTGGATGTAATTTATTTAACTTATTTTAGATGCAGATTATAGACTGTGTATAACTTGAATTATGCGCCAACAACTTTGGGGGTACAAAGTTGAAGAAAAATTATATGTGGGGGTACGTGAACAAAATAGGTTGAATACCGCTGGACTAAACGGACCGAGCGGCGTTCGCCCGCAGCAGTTTGGTCGGCTGGTGTGCCAAGAAGCCAAACTTGTTTCCTGAAGCTCAGGTTTCGTTAGAATCCATGAGGCGCAGTTTTTAAGATGTCGGTCGGGCAGTTCGTATGCACGGCCGGTTTAACTCAGAAATGGCCATTATCATTTGCCCTTAGTTGCCATGCGTGAGACACTGTAAAGGGCCTACGTTTTCCGTCCACAGACATATCTTCCACTTTTTGTGGTCATACAGCGTGCGGCCAGCTCTTTCATTGTGACTCTGTCAGTAGCCTGTTCAATTTCATTCTTCACCGCACACACTGTCGTACTTACCTTGTGTTCTTTAGCGGAACCGGTACAGCTCAGTTGGTATAGTGAACTGGCTACGGAATGCTTGATAAGGGTCGAGCCCGACAGGTGCAAGAGATGCTGCTCTTTCCAAAACGCCCAGACCCGTCTCGGGATGAAGCTCCAGCATTTTCCCAGTGGGTGCGAAAGCCTTTCCCAGTGCAATTAAGCGTCCGGTGGCGTAATAACGTCCACTTTCCCTAGTTGGCGAAGTTAGAGTCTGTTCCCGTTGCAATTAAGTCCTGTTCCCGTTGTATTAAGTCTGTTCGTTGCACATATAAGTCTGCTTTCCTGCAAATTAAGCTGTTCGTGCAATTAAGTCCTGTTCCCGCTGATATAAGAAGTATTGAGCGCTCTACATAAAGTCACGATATTTGCTGCTTTCGTGTAATCATGTATCATTTCATTGGTCACATTTAATATGTCACGGAGCAGGTGTCTTGACGCGTAGTCCTAGTGGCTACAACCTGACGATCGAGACTGCTGTGGCGGCCATCCAGCTTCCTGTTTAATGTTACCGGGGGGTAAAGCGGCCGGGGCGTGAAGTTGACCATTTACGTCCATCTAGTGCTGAGGTTAATAGTGGAGCTATACCTCTGCTCCCACTATATGTCTTCATGGCATGGAAGGGAACTACTTTACGTTCTATATCTTTCGATGTCCATTTTTACGTTCCAGCTTTCCGAAATTGTAAATGTGTGTTGAGATTTCCATCTGGTACTGTCCACTGAGGGGGGGGGGGGCGCGGTGGCGCAGTTGGTTGAGGCACTACGCTACAAACCGGTTCGATTCCCGATGGTGTCATTGGAATTAATTCCTTGACATCGTTTCGGTCGCACTATGGCCCTGGGGTCGACTCAGCCTCTAACAGAAATGAGTACCAGTAATATTTCCTGGGGGGTAAAGGCGGCCGGTGCGTAGGGCTGACAACCTTACCATCTTCATGTGCCGATTTTCTAAAAACCTGGGAGCCTCAACCTCCTGGAACCCTAAGGGTCTGTCCAGACCTGTAATGGATTCCTTTACCTTTTTACTGTCCACTGAGGTTACGTCTGTCAGTATCAGATATCCGTGCAGTAAATCCTTCTCTGACTTCCCTTATCACCAGGCAGTGATCATATCGCATTCATCTCCTCCAAACGATAAGATAGCCATCCTGAAGTCCTGTCCGTCTTGTTTGAGCGGACATCCAACTGCATTCATAGACGTGCTTTTCGGCACGTTTCTTTATTGTGTAATCCAATTGATACCAGCATGCACTGTGCCGCGTTCCCCCACTTCTACCCAGAAGATAGAAGCAGCTGTTTTTCTGAAACATCCATAAATCGTTACCAGACTACGCGGTGTCACGATTAAGACGCCAACTGTCAACGTAGTCCCACCACTGGGATTTAAGGATATTCCTGTTCTTGGCATTCAGCAGACGAGTGCATGTGGTTTATTGTATACATTGAATATTCGGGGGCTGTGGGATATGACGTCGTGTAGTTTGGTAGTTACCGGCGTTTAAGAGGATCTTAGTGCAACAAATTGGCATTTTATTCATTGTTGGGCAGGGTCATAAGGCCCTAAAAAACTCTTGACAATTTTATTTTTTGCGTACTTATCTGTGCGTGCTATAAATATAGTCTTAAGATATTGTCACGTTTAAAATGCACACGGTAACACGTAGCTCACATAACTACATCGATTCACCACTGAAAAGAGGCGCGCGAAATTTGGCCCTTGAGACCATGGGAACCCGGCGAACTGCCTCAGCCAGTAGTGCTGCTGACTAACATTCTGGAGCTGATCGTTTCACATGTCGCCATTTTGACAGGTTTGTCGTCGTCGTCGCCTGGCTCACCAGGCCATGCCCTGTTCCTTGTCATTTCCCATGCATTTTCCGTACCATCCAGGCGCGGGTTCAGTCCAGGCCAGTCCGTGTCAGATTTGTGGTGGACTGAGTGGTACAGGGACAGGGTATTTCCCCCGAGTACTTCGGTTTTCCCTTGTCAGTATCATTCCACCGGAAAAAAAAACACTCGTCTTTCACCAACGACTAATTTTAGCATTTGACGGCGTTAAATAAAACGCCCAGCCACTCGACGCCATCGCTGACAGTGTCGTTAAACAAGTACTAGGGGAGTAAGTCGAGATAACATTCAGCTACGCTGTTCACGGACTTTACGTAGCTGCGTTGTGAATGTGGCTACGTCATGCAGCTGGAGACATGTTTTGCTGTTATGTAACCCCGGTTTGGTCGCCCCCTGGTAGTTATATTTTGGACAGGTATTTGCTGGCCAGGTATGGCCGACTGCTGGTGTGGTGCGTGTTCAGTTATCCTTTAGAGCAGCTGGTGTCATCTTTTGTTAGATTATGGAATGTGTTCTACTGCGTAAACATGCATTCGTGTGACCTTGATTTGCCCCACACTGTAGACGTCCTGTTGACGTGAAATAAGCACGTATTTTGAAGTAGAGATCGTCAGTGTCATGTTACCGTGGTAATTCGTCTGTAACCAGCCGTAAGGGCAATGGACGGCTGTACGCTGAGCAGAGATAAACGTAATGGAGAACTACACAATACTCTTTTTTAACCATTTAAAGACTAACACAAATCTGAATTATATATGAACATTCAGTCCGTACCGCGCAGTAAACACACTCCGTCTCGGTTATACAAACCAGTCAGTTAATGTTGTACAGTGAAATAATCGCTGTTTGTTCTGAGATCCACACAAAACGCATAAATACAGTCCGTACCGCGCAGTAAACACACTCCGTCTCGGTTATACAAACCAGTCAGTTAATGTTGTACAGTGAAATAATCGCTGTTTGTTCTGAGATCCACACAAAACACATAAATACAGTCCGTACCGCGCAGTAAACACACTCCGTCTCAGTTATACAAACCAGTCAGTTAATGTTGTACAGTGAAATAATCGCTGTTTGTTCTGAGATCCACACAAAACACACAAATACAGTCCGTACCGCGCAGTAAACACACTCCGTCTCAGTTATACAAACCAATCAGTTAATGTTGTACAGTGAAATAATCGCTGTTTGTTCTGAGATCCACACAAAACACATAAATACATTGTGTGGGCAGAACGTAGAATTGTTGAATGTTAAACGTGGTGGTACATATAGTAACCACTGGGGTTTGTATATAAAGATCCAGTCCGTACCGCGCAGTAAACACACTCCGTCTCAGTTATACAAACCAATCAGTTAATGTTGTACAGTGAAATAATCGCTGTTTGTTCTGAGATCCACACAAAACACATAAATACATTGTGTGGGCAGAACGTAGAATTGTTGAATGTTAAATGTGGTGGTACATATAGTAACCACTGGGGTTTGTATATAAAGATCCAGTCCGTACCGTGCAGTAAACACACTCCGTCTCAGTTATACAAACCAGTCAGTTAATGTTGTACAGTGAAATAATCGCTGTTTGTTCTGAGATCCACACAAAACACATAAATACAGTCCGTACCGCGCAGTAAACACACTCCGTCTCAGTTATACAAACCAGTCAGTTAATGCTGTACAGTGAAATAATCGCTGTTTGTTCTGAGATCCACAGAAACATAAGTACAGTCTGTAGTTACTGGTCATATCTGTCATATCCTGTGACAGTCCCCAAACCTCCTGTGTAAAATTAACGCATCTTTGCTGTAGAGAAGTGTGATTGTCATAAGACATTGCGAGTTTATTGACGCTGTTAGTGGCGCTAGTGTCGCGCCGACCGATAAAGGTAAAGGTAAAGTTCTCCCTATAAACAGGCCACGAAGGCCCAGAGGGGGAGTAGAGGTATATCTCTACTCTTTCTGTAACCGTGGCCACAAGATGAGGGTGGGTGGTCAACTCCACGCCCCGGCCGTTGTAGAGAAAGAGACCCAGTACCCATTGTACAGGAGGCTGGGTTGACCCCAGGGCCAGTCTGGACGGCTGCGGTAACAATGTATCGACCTTCCACGCCCGTGCAGTTTTCTTCTTAACCACCCTGTCGTTGGGGCGATACATATGACCTTACCGCAGACAAAGCACAGTATTACACCGACAAGTTTGGTGCGTTGTAAGTATGCGTACAGCTTTTTTCCCCGCTTCTCCTTGCGCTTCTGTAGCGTAGTGGTAAACGCGTGTGCCACTTCCTCTTGGATTAAAAGAAAACTTAGCTAATATTTCCCTAAACAGCATCACCAGTCAGTATATTATATTGGACACACTATATTTTTGTAGTATATGTACCGTGCAGTTTGTCACAAGTCTTAAGTCAAACCAACTAACGCACAACGATTATTAACAAAGTATATATGTAACCCCTACATAGGTTTCGGCAATCAAGTTGCCATCCTCAGGGGGCGCATCAAAGAATCACAAGTATCTATGGCATCCAGATACACTGTGGTGTTTGCTGTGCGATGGAAACTGGATTTTAAAACAGTGTCTAGGTTTCGTATTAGTATCACCGTGCATCTTTATGAATTAATAAATTTATAACCAACTGATACACAATTGAACCACTTTTATTGTAGCGTATATATATTATACGCCCCTACACATGTTTCGGACCTCAGTCCATCCTCAGGGGGTCTCGTTCGTGTCTAGGTGAAATTAAACTTACGAGAGCCGTCCTATGGCTCCTGCGGTTAATCTCCGGTTTGTTACCGCGGCGGTCCACGTTCAATTTCGGGCCAGTTCGTGTGGAATTTGTGGTGGACAAAGTGGCACTGGGACCGGTCCCCCTCCTCAACTGGGACCGGTCCCCCTCCCCCCCTCATAATCACTCCATCAATGCCCGGTGCCCATTGTCAAGGGCATGACGGGCGATGTCCGGGGATGTTCGACTAAAGTGTTGAGCTATTAGACAAGGGGAGAATCGCGCAATGCAATAATGTTGTCGACTCACGAGAAAGACTTTGACCTTGACTTGTTGCGCCTGGCCAAGCAGACCAATACGTGAGGATCCAGGTCTTCTGTGGTGTGACGCTGTGTCGTTGCGTTAGTAGTTCCCGACGTTTCGAATGATCGTTATGATTAAGTCTTAAGGGTCAAGTAGTCAGGAAGAAGTCTTGGGACTGCTTGACCAAGGGTACTTTTGATTCAGCCTGGCCTGTTTAGATTAACGAGAATTTTACAAATTCGAAAATCTGTTGTCCGTGCCTTAAGCCCGTACTTATCAGCATTGAAACGTCTTCTGAAGAAAAGCGGATGAAACAGACCGTAGCACAAAGCGATACCCCCCTCCCCCCCCTCTGAAGCGTTGAACACTACTTACAAAGCTTTCTCTTTTACGTTACGCCAACAGCCTGAAGCACTAATAGTCACAGATTATCTAGCATCTATTACTGATATCGCTGCTCGCAGTTTTTTTTTTGTCGGGCCTTGCTGCTCTGCGATTGGCCTAGTAACAGCAGATGTCAGGACAAAGGTTTTAAAATGTTTCTTGGGTATATCTTCATGCATCAGCGATGATTTGTCGATTTTTGTACCTTACAGATATGTCTACATGCTTACATATTTCGTTTGTGTTTGTATCGTCGTTCAGCTACTGTAACAACGCGATTTCACTTATCTGATACGATATCATTCGATACTATACGTATGTTTTGTGTGTAAATGCATAGTCTACGATTGGGGTCATATCTTTACTGTGTCGTATGGCTTGAAGGCATATGGCGATGATGCGGCTTGTGCGTCGCCAATGTGTCAGATTCAGCACTGGAGAGCCATCTAGTGTTCGCTCTCTGAACTAAAGTATTGAATCGTTCAACCTTTGTTACAGGAATGTTATTGACGTATGCAGACTGTTTTTTCAGCCTTATTTTCACTCTCATAATAAAATTAAATGAAGCATCTAACATTTGGTAACGTAATTTGTTTTCCCAGATTGTAGCGTGGTTACCTATTTGCTGGTATGAAAAGCTGATGCCCGGCATCGTTCGGTAACGCCATGCTGGATAGGACAGCTGGCTCTGCTCGCGGTAAATTCGCCATGTTTGTTTTCCTGTTAGTCGCAGTTTTGTGAAACGTGCATTTTTTGCGTCCGCAGCGTCAAATTTAAAACGTTGTGTGTTGCCTTGTACATTTCAGATCTTCCGTGTGTCCTCACGCAATTCGGCAGCTGCCGAACGCGATATGAGCTAGATGTTGAGCGCCCTTAAGTTGCGGACACGTTGAAATGGCACGATAATAACGGTGACTTAACATGGGCTCTTTCCCAGGGGTAAAGCGGCTGGTGCGTGAGGCTTATCACTCACCGTCTAGGCCGAGGCTAAGAATTATTGGGGTTGTACCTACACTTCTGCTTTGTATGCCTTCAAGGCCTGCACAGGGACAGCATTTGTCTTTTGTTTTTTACTGTACACATTACCAACGTTTTTGCGCGCATCTCTTCTCGAGTGTTATTCGCTAAATATTTTTAGGCGCGAAAAATGATTTGCGCAAAAGTTACATAAAAGAATCGATGCACATGCAGTGCCTAATAGGGCGTGGCCTGGATTGGTCTGGCTGGTGACTGCGACAGATGGCAGGCTGTTGTGGACACAGCTAGTGAACTTTCGGTGTTCGTAAAATGTAGGGTATTTCTTAGCTAGCCGAGAAACCGTTAGCTTCTAAAGAAGGATTATGCTTCGTGGAGTTACTGTAATTGGCTGGTTGCCCCTCCCCTCTCTCTCTCTCTCCCCCCCCCCTCCATCCGTCGTGAAGGGCCCCGCAGCAGATGCTACGGACGCACCACAGCCTTAAGGCTTTTTGTGCAACCCTATGATGAACATGAAGATGAGCAGTTTTTTTTACCAAGTTTTACACGTAATGGAGCACCAGTGGAATGAAATTGACAGGGGAAAACCGACAACTCGGAGAAAAACCTGTCCACAGTGCCACTTTGTCCACCACAAACCCCACATGGACTGACCCGGGCCTCCGCAGTGGAAGAACGGCGACTAACCGCCTGAGCCATGGCACGGCCTTTGGCTGGTGAGTCAGTTGTCTTTACTTGTGCCACCATGCCATTGTGTTCACTGACTGCCCTTGCTTGATTAACGAAGACCTGCCACATGATCTCCGCAGTCACCATCGGAATCTGTGGATGTGTGGTATTGGTGTTCGTAAGAACAGTTCTTTCTTGTCAAAAACAGCATGGATGCTGTCACATGTTGAAATGTTGTAATTGAACTCCATGACTGCTGCAATATGGTAACACGATATTAACACTGCATTGTGGACAGCTGAACTGTTACAGGGGATTGCCAAACACTTTGGAATTTTGTTTCTTCCTGACTTGTCTGAACATGTAAAGCACAGTATATACAGAAGTATGATTTTGCCTCTTATTTTGTGTGGGTATTTAAAAGCTGGTTTTTCTGTAAAATCTCTGAGGAGATTCTTGGTCAGGTATTTGTGCCTGAGAGGCATGGTGTGATGATCAAAGAATGGGAATGAGGTCACAGGGCATGTAGCATGCACGGGAGAGGTTAAAAGAGATTTGGCCAGAAAGGCACAGATGAGAGAGTAATATTTAGCTGGGTCATAAAGAAATGGCACATATTCAGGCTAGTAGGTTATGATTGTTCATGTTGGGGAACTTCAGTATGTTTTGTGATTGTGTTTTATCAGCATTGTACTTTATCGGCTTTGTTTTGTGTGTTTCAGTGTCGGGACTTTGTGAAGGCTGGAGCTGAGCAAGGGCAGACACCGTCAGATGTGATCCTTGCTGCTGACATTACATTCTCCTGTGTCGCGGATCCTCAGGCTGCCAAAGATGTAATTTTTTTTGTTATAGTCAAAATTTAAGATTTTTAGTTGTTGGTCGTGGTGGTGGCAGCGTCGTCGTCATCATCGTCATCCCTTTACTCAAATCAAAGTAAAGCTTGGTACACGCTTTGGATACTACACTTGCGCTTATCTCGGAGTGACCCTGTGGTCAGGGATTTGAGTAGAGTATGCACCGTGAATGCTCTTCGACTTTCGAGTGCAGTTCATTTTGCTTTAAATGTATTCAGAAACTTAACTGATAAAGTTTTATATTATCTTTACCGTGCATTTTTAACAACTCACAAATTACAAACCAACAAAATGCACTATATTTTCACTTTTTATTCTTTAACCCCAATTTTCATATGTTTCAGCCTTTACAAGGCCATCTTCAGGGGGCTCGTAATCTGCATTTACTTTACATCCATTGTTTATGTCTGCTATTATGTTATGTATCACATACAGTCAAGTTTCATTATCAGTACAGTTATTTACAATTTCTGTATTTAAATATATAAAACACAGAAAATCCTTAAATGAGGTTCATCAGGGTTAAAGAATAAAAAGTGAAAACATAGTGCATTTCATTGGTTTGTAATTTGTGAGTTAACTGATAAAGATTTGGCAGTAATCACATTACTTTTGGGCGAGATATTCTTCTGAAGGCTACCCATGCACACATGAGCTCCCTGTGATGCGAGCGTGCCCGTTGGTGTGAACAGATGTGTTCAAATACAGACGAAGTATATTTTCCTTAATTGTGAGCTGATTGTGGGTGTACGTACAGTAGGAATCAAGCTTGAAGAGGTCACTCCTGTCATGTAGATTTATTCACAGAGATTAAAATAAAAGCTACATTATAAATGAGTATGTCATATGTGACATGAATACAGGAGAACACTTGCCAAATATGTCGGTCATCGAGACGCAACAGAAAATTTCAAGTGTGAAATGTGTCGTACGCGGCACAGGAGGAGTAAATCATGTCAGAACTGACCGGGTTCAATTCTTAGCAGGAGCAGAGATTTCTCTGTGCTGCACAGCATCCAAACCACATCTGGGGCCAACCAAACCTATCCAGTGGGTAATAGTGTAAAATTAATATGAGAGCAGACTGCTTGCAATGTACGGTCAGAGGACCTCAAGACCGGTGTAGCTTTAAGCATTGATGGTACCATTTTTGTTATTTGAATTACAAATACTGCTTTTATTAGCAGTTTGAACTTAATGATTTGCTAGTTTGTTTATCCTTGATTGAACCAGTTTCTGCAAGGATTTCAGGTTTTTATGGCGGTGAAGGTTGATATTATGGTCTTGTACTTATTGTGTTGTGTAATCAGTTGGTGGGTAATGGTGCGTGATCTAATGTATTTCTTGTTTCTTCTGTATAACCATCCACTTTCCCATCTTGGCTCACTTCAACTGTGGAGATGGAAGCATCATGTTCGTCCAAAACGTTGGTACCCACCCACGGTGGACATCATAACCTGAATATGTATTTTCCATCAGATCCTTCCATTCAGAGAGGTTTTCCATGTTTGTACATTGAAGTCTATGTCACTTGTTGAAAAATGTTTGAATGCATTTTTAGTGCAGAATTCTTAGCGTCTATTTATTTCCAGGGGTTCATGGAGATGGTAGCAAGAGTTGCTTCCATATTGCTGATTATGTAAGGTGCAGAGTGTTTGGTGTTCTGTTTGCAGATGGTTTTTGGCAACTGTGGTGTTCTGCTGGAGATATCGCCTGCTAAGGGTTACGTTGAAATGACCGGGATTGACGCAGAAACTTCTCAAGATATTGCCGAGGTTTGTGACTTGTTTTACTTTTGATATGAATGTATATGTACTATTAGTCAGATAACTCAGTCAGTATAGTGAACAGCCCATGGGCTGAATGACCAGAGAACTGCATTTTCATTCCCAGCAAGTCTAGAGAGTTTTCTCTGCATCATCATGTCCGTAGGGCCCGCTCACTTTCGTCTTAAATGGGTATGGAGGGCTGTTTCCCTGGAGGTTGAATGGTCTTTGCTCAATATTAACCACTGATGTCCATCTAGTGCTGAAGGTTAAGAAATACTGGAGCTATACCTCCACAGGAAGGCACAGGCTCCTAGTGGTTGTAATGTCAGCACTTGCCTTTCTATGTACAATATTGTCCGAGAGGGAGGAAGTAAGAGGAGGCTGGAGGAAATTGCGTAATGAGGAGCTTCGTGTTGCAGTCTGTCAGATTTTGTTAGGGTGATTAAAAGGAGAAGGATGTGATGGGTAAGGCGTGCAGCATGCTTGGGAACTAGGAGTAATGTGTGTGTTTATGGTGTTATGATTTTATTGCAGGCCATCAATGCCAAGGGGGGGCGTTATCTGGAAGCACAAGTCCAAGGTAGTAAAACACAAGCAGAGGAAGGAACATTGGTGATCCTGGCGGCTGGCGATCGCTCACTCTTCGATGATTGCCAGTCTTGTTTTAAGGCCATGGGCAAGAATTCTTTTTACCTAGGTTAGTACACAGTTTGTTTCAGGGCTTTTACAACAACCATGCATCTTATACAGGTGTGTGTGCTGACAGGTTGAAAACTGTCACTGCTGCAAGAATTGCTGTGTATGATGGCATGTGACATATTGGCTCTTCTTTCTTTCTCCTCTCTCTCTCTCTCCTTCTTCTTCTCTTCTTCCTTCTTCTTTTTTTTTATATATATATACCAGTTGAGAAACATAATGAGAATTTCCCCCCCCCCCCTTACACTTAAACTTGTTAGGAAACTTTTATATATATTATTTAGCTAAAAAAAAAAATAGTGTCACTCAAAAGACAGAAAAATACCAGCACATCAAACCCTATTAGGGCTGCTATGAATATGAATATATTATATCAACCACTGGCGTGATAATGGCTCAAGTTCTGTTGGCCGGAACACGGTGTAAGTGTTGTGCGAGTCATGCAGTAATAAACAATTGTGTAAATGATAAACTGTCTCAGTATATAACATGGTACACAACAGGACGGCTTCCCCAGAATTACCGTATATTCTCGAATCTAATCCGCACCCAGTTTTTGGCGACTTCTTAAACGAAAAAAAGTTAGTTTGCGATTCTAATCCGCACCTTTCCTTCAACCACCCCTTGCCCACGGGGCGACTGATTGAATAATATTGGATGTTACCAATGCGTTAAAATCCGACGCTACGCCTGTGGCCGATGAGTCATACCGATAGAGGCGGGGCCTTTCTCAACAGACGTGCGCAATCTCGTCTGAAGCCAGCTGAGCTTTAGTTGTTGAAACGTGGGAGGTGCTTGTTCCAATTTGTCGTGTACCGTAGTTATGGAAGAGGGACATCTGAAATCTATACGACTCTCATATACGGCAAAGTTCAAACGTGAAGTTATTCGGTGCGCAGAGGAGAATGGAAACCGCAAAGCCGCTGCAATTTTTGGAGTTGATGAAAGCAACGTTCGACTATGGCAGAAACACAAGGCAGCGATCAGCGGGTGTGAGGCGTCACGAAGGAAATTCACTTATGTGTTATGTTCAGTTATGAGTGATGACGGCGAGTCTGATGAATAATAAATTATAATTATAAATAATAAAATAATAGATTATTGTATTGTATTGTTCTTACGGCACGTACAGCAGCTCAATCATTTTTCCAAAATCCAGCTCTAGACCGCGAATCTAATCCGCATCTGATTTTTTAGCCCTCTAAAACTGTAAAAAGGGTGCGGATTAGATTCGAGAATATACGGTAGATTGTGTCCTGTGTTATGAGTAGGATTATTAATTCCATGTGTCCTTAATTATCACAGGAGAAGTTGGAAACGCATCCAAAATGAATCTCGTGCTGCAGCTAATGGCTGGAGTGACTCTTGCTGGACTGGCCGAGGGTATGGCCTTAGCAGACAGGGCTGGTCTTCAGCAGAAGGATGTCCTTGAAGTGTTGGAACTTACATCATTAGCATGCCCCACTATTTTAGAGAAGGGGAAAGGTGAGTTAATACAGGCAGTGGTTTAGTTCTGGTATGTTGCCATGCAGAGTGCTTATCTCAGTTTATAGATTTTTTTTACTGGACAGGTACAGGCAATCCGCGTGTTCGTTGTTCGTGGGTTCGCTCATTCACGCGAAATAAAGAGTAACCCATAATTTATTTATTTATTTATTTATTTATTTATTTTATTTATTTTATTTTTATTTTTTTTTTTTTTTTTTTTTTTTTTTTTTTTTTTTTTTTTTTTTTTTTTTTTTTTTTTTTTGCCATTCACGGCCATGTGCAGCACAGCGTCGCTGATGGGCTCCAGCAAAGAGAAGCTGCTTCCTTGTTCTCGCGGCTCTCGGTGGGGGAGAGGGGTGGTTATTATTATTATTTTATTGATAATGGCATCCGAGCGTAGTGCAAGTGAAAAAGTTCCGTATTTGCATTTTCTGTATTCACAGGGTTTTCTAGGAACCTAACCCCCTCGAATAGCGAGGATTGACTGTACTGTGATTTTTGGTAGGAGGTGCTGTGGTTCACAATTAGTGGACTTTGTGGGCAATGCAGGGTTAGGTCGCTCATGCCTGTGGTTGCACTCATTAAAGCATGTGTGTATTGCATATTTCTTCAGTAAACTCAGATGAAAAACACAGTAAAATAAAACAAAATTTAATGATTTACTGATAGTATAGACATGCAGAAGAGCAATAAAACTGTAACTCAGTAAAACGTGTATGAGAGATGGAGATGTGGGTAGGGAGAGTTTGAACACGCGTACAAAGTTTAAAGTACCGAAGTTGTGAAGAAGGGCAGTTTTATCGTATTTACTCCTTTGAACGAGCTTGGTTGCTGAGAATGGCTACGTTGGGAGTGAAAGCATTACAAGTTATTGAGCTGTGTAGAAATGATTGACAGTTAAACACAAGCAAACGTTATCATAAATAGATTTATTGTACTGTGTACTTGATAAATAATAAATTATCAGTTTTGGCATTACTGAGTATCTGCTAAAAATGTTACTTTAAAAATGCTTAAAACAGAAGTGTAACAGTAGCAGCTAGTATTCTTGATGTTTATATATGTACGTGTTGTTTGTTTCTTTCTATAATATTGAATATTGTTGTAAATAAACAGGTGTTTTCCACATGCGAGAGTGTACTTTGATGACATATAGATTTATGACAGTCATATATTAGTTGCCAAAACCAAATATTTTGAGTTTGATAGCGACCTACCAACTAACATAGCTGCATCTTTCTGTATAACTTAGGTGATTTTAGTATGATGTATAAAATATAAAAATGGTTGTAAGTGGAAGCTGGTTTAACAGTTTGAAGAATCTGTTATTGTTTCACTTTAGGATAAAAGGTTTTTAAAATCTGGGGCTTCTGGTCACTAACGAAGAGACTGCTGTGAGTACATTTTGTGAGTGACAGACTTTGGTCCACAAGATTCGTATAAATTTTTAGAGAAGAAAGTTAAGTAGAAGTGGTAGTGATTGTGTTCCCTGTTCATTCGAGTGTCAGATCTGCATAGCAGACAATGCAGTATTTTGCTTTTGAGAATCGCAGTGGGTCATGGTGATGTAGCGTGCTAGAACTGTGACTGGGGTGTGTTAGTTTGAGGCTCACACAGCAGTGTTGTTGAACATTCAACTCTTTGAGGGTGTGACATTGTGTCATTGGCTGGGAAGTTCCCAATCTTTTGGAGGACAAAGGCGCCCTTACCTCAAGGGTCGAGCAGTCCAAGAACACTGCATCACATCCCAAAAGACTTAAATCTTCTTTGACTTATGTATACAGTAAAACCCCTATTTAATGAATTGCTGGGGGATTAGAATATATTTCACTAAATCGAGGTTTTCATTAAATGGAGGTTTCATTGTTTATATGGAGCTGTTGTCGGGACATAAAAAAATCATCACTAAATCCGGGATTTCACTAAATGTGGGAACATTAAATCGGGGTTTTACTGTATTTGCATCATTGGAAATTGAGTCGTTAACTGGTAGAAGAAGTGTTTTTCCCCCTCTTTTACTTTCAGCCATTATTGAGGGTGGTTTTCCGACACAAATGCCCCTGCAGCATATGCAGAAGGACCTGAAATTATCCCTGTATATGAGTGACCAGTTGGAGCAGCCATTACCTCTGACAGCATCGACCAATGAACTGTTCAAACATGCAAAGAGACTCGGTTATGGGGAGCATGATGCCTCAGCTGTTTACATCCGTGCACGCTTCTGAATGTTGCCATAGTGTTTCATATGTGACTTACAAACCTTTTGAATATGTGGCATTCATCACTGTTTGGAATTCTAGCCAGGTTATTCCTTGTATTTGTGCCTCATTTACAGGATACATGTATGCAGATTGTAATGTCCATGTGATTATTTGTTGTGTTTGTAAGAGACTCTGAAAGTGCAAGTTTTAAATGCAAGAATGTATCATGTTCAGAATTTTATATTTGTGAGACCTGAATTTATAACTGCAGTGAATGGGAACATTTTGGCATCTTGGAATGTAATGCCATGTAGCTTGGTAGGTACCACTGTTTCGGTGTATCTCATTGCATCCATCTTCAGGGTAAAGTCTTATCTGTGCTAAATATTGAGGCAGTGGGTTTATCAGAAACATCAGTATGTCGCTACTGAACTGCATGGGGTCACATCCGCAACAAATCATAATATGTATTTACATAGATTTGTTGGCTTCGTCAGATGTTACTATGGTATGACTTTCAGTAGAATCTGGTTAAGTTTTTGAATCATGGTCACTTCTGTAACAAAGATTGTAAGTGAATTAAATGGAAGGAAATGCTGAAATAAGTGATGTATGAACAGTTTTCCACAGTTCAGTGTATTTTGGGATAACTGGTGGGAATTTTAAACATTGATGCTACATCACTTGCGCTCACAAGGGTATGTACATTCTATGCAACAAAACTCAGTGCCAAAAATTTCTGGAAGTCCCAGACCAGAACTGATATATCTGTACAGCTGCCATCGCAATTCCAGTCATTTATAATTTACCTGTATCTGTCTGTGTGTGTCTTTCCTGTGTTTTCCATTCATTACAGTTAGTTATTGCAGGTATCTGTTAATCAAGGGCACCAGTGTCTTCCTACTTTGAAGATAAACATGGATTGAAATTCCTTAATTTTGTGGAATATGTGACCGGGTACCATGGCAAGTGAAGACAACGTCCAAATTCACTCGTGGCTGAGGAGAGAAGACGGGGGTTGGGTAGTTTTGGAGACAAAATACTAATTGAAGCTGTACGGCTATATTTTTAACATCACAGTTTGAATAAGTGTTTGTGTCAGTGCAATGTGGCAAAACAACTCACATTACTCAAACTGGCTTATTTGATATCCAAAACAACTCACAATACTAAAACTGGCTAATTTGATATCCAAAACAACTCACACTACTCAAACTAGCTTATTTGATATCCAAAACAACTCACAGTATTCAAATTGGCTAATTTAATATCCAAAAAAACTTACACTACTCAATTTGATATTCAAAACAACTCACATTACTAAAACTGGCTAATTTGATATCCAAAAATTTGATCTCTTCTGCCTTGTCGTCTCAACTGTGAGTGAATTTAGATGTCATAGTGTTCCCCAGAGCTTTGTCATGGAAACTAGTCACACATCTCAGAAAATTATTAACTTTGATCTGTGTTGATCTTCAAATTAGGCAAACATATTTGTGTCGTATATTAACATGAGGCCACATGTGACTGGAATGATGACAGCAGCTTTACAGTTGCATCACTTCTGGCTTCAGACTCAAAATGCTTTAGGTGCTTGATGTTTGTTGCACAGAGAGTACAGTGTACTAAACAACTTGCAAGAGTGTTCATTTAGTTCATATTTTTAATGCGACTAGAATGAACACAGAATTGGGTTTCTCTTCCACATGTACTGTGGGATTGATAAGTCTTTATCAGGAAGCTGTCACTTGTACAAGTAATCTATTATTTCAGTGAAAACCTATTTCTAATAATTTTTTTTTCTATTCTCTAAACATTATTCTGGTCACTAACAGTTACCTACTGTGTCTGCAAGAATTGTGTTTTTATTCCATTTTTTTTATATTCACATTTGTTTTGCTAATTGTGTTTAATGTAAAAGGGATGCTTTCTTCTAAACATTCTAATGTAGGAGCATTTTGTACAGCCCCTCTGGTTTAACCACTCGGGGCCCGTAGTAATTTCTATGCCTTCCTGCTGTGTATATTTCATTTTTGTCAAATAGTGATTCCACACATGGGCAGCATCGTAAACATTTTTTAAATGGTCCTTATGACAGTGTATTACGCAAGCACTTAGTCCATCGTCTGGTATTCCAATTAAAACGCTGTGCAAGATTTGAGGTTCTCACAGTGGTGGTGTTGAAGATCCAAGTGCTGTGGTTCTGTCAGTGTATCGTTGGGTGAGTAGTTGCCAGCGTTTCAAAGTATTATAGCACCTATATCCTGAGAGTCGAGCAGTTCCGAGAACAAAGGACTGCTTGACTTTAAAGGTACATGCACAACAATACTTAAAATGTCAAACCATTTTGATTTTGTGACTGTTATTGTCTTAGCACAATGAAAACTTCTGTTATCCCTACATTTGGTGGCACTATTAGTCTGGGAAAGAACTACACTTGCAGGAAGTTTTCTGTGTGACTTGCTGTGACATTTTCTATATTTAATGTTACTTCACAACAGGACAATCCTAACACACATGTGGATGAATTCGCCCATTTATTGGTCTGAGCCACCATGGGATTTATGATTAGTTGTGTGGGTAGATGCTAGTAGCCTGCTGACCTCATATTTCAAAGCTGGGAGACTCATAACAGACTGGAGATCCTGTATAACAGAAGGGATATATATAGCTACCATCCACCACTCGATTTGCTGCCAGGAATGTTCTTTCCTTCTTACATGATGCTGTATGATGGTAGCCATTGGAGAATTATCAGCTGACGACGACTAGCCAAGTCCAGTAGGCACGTAGGTCTTTCTTCAGGGTTGATACATGGGAGCTCTCTGTAACGTCCGCAGTCCGCTACTCCGATGATCACTCACAGTTAAACACAACTTAACATTTCTTGGTTTATTAAAGCATGGTTTCACATTTATTGTTATACAGTACTCATGTAAGCCGGTTGCACAGTAAGTGTGTGACCACAGCAGTTTAATGTAAATCACACTTATGGCATTATTCAATTAATAATTTTACAAACAGTTAAATTTAACATTAAATGTACTATCCAAACAATGTAACTTCTGAGTTAGACGACACAGTTTTCTGTAATTAGAATTTAGATACTAAAGTCCAAGAATTTCAGGTGCACTGATCTGTGCAGCCCGTCTGCTCCAATACCGCAACTTGAGTGCTGTAATTACTAGCTTGCATCCTTCATCACAAATCTCGCTCTTGAATTCCCCTTCCAATATGCCAAATAATTCTGTTGGTCGACACCCAAATTTAAGCAAACCTCGTGGGCCGAATTCAACTTTTTGAAAAAGTAAACCTGATAGGCTACGCTAATTTTCGCGCTTGTTCTCCTTCATTTAAGTAGGGGGACACCAAATCTATGGTAAACGAACATTTTGGGGTGTGGCCCACTTTCACTTACCACTCAAGAAATTATGTCCTCAGAAAGTGTCAAGTGTCTGGTTTCACCAAGAAACATCAAGCTCCAAAACTCCCTGCAACGTGGCAGTTGAAGGATGTTCTGCACAGCCCAATTCCTTTGAATGTGCTAATCGCACTCATTCCATCTCACTGTCATCCCTAGCTATTATTATTCTACAAGCCAAAAGTCCTTTTCCAGTTAACTAACCAAAAGATTTTATTTCCAATAAGGCCTGCTCCATTTCAAGGCTTGAACCTAAAAGGCCGATAACAGTGTGTATGTATATGTTTGTTAATGAACACCTGCGTGTAGGTAGTGCCTCAACTGTGAATGCATTAGTTAGTCACTTGTGCTGCTAAGATTTGTACTGCTGTTTTGAGACAGTGTAAGAAATCATATGGCTAATGGGGATTATGGCACTCGATGCTTTGCCCTTGCTGGTTGCTGCTATATTCATTCAAGTTTGTGCTGTCCATTTTCAACTAGGTCAGAGCACTTGTTAGTATCGGAGCTTGCCTCTGTATTGCAACATTTTAAGTTATTTCGTGTCATTTACAGTAATTGCAACGTATTTCTTTCTTTGGGATAATATAATTTAGCATGGACAGAACACAGAAAATACTAAATCTGGCTGTTACTTAGATTTCATCATTCATAATGTACATTTGGAAAGACAAAATTTCCCTCAATACTGGATAAATTGACACTTAACCAAAATTCTTATTGTTGGTATACAAGTATAGTTGTAAATTCTTGGTCTGTAATGCAAAGGACATGTGCTGCCTCAGATAGAGGCATGAATTGTTCATCTTCACTGTCCACTGTGGGGGGTGGGGGGTGTACTGGAAGACTGATTGCTTTCAGTAATGAGAAGCTGCAGTGTGGCCAGAGTGCAATTGTGTATTTGTGACTGCAGGTGTGTACAAGCCCATAGCAAATTTGAAAGTTGAATATTTTTATTAAATTTTACACAATAGTTGTCGTCATTATTCTTGATTACCTTCATTAGTTATGGATTAATTTTTGTGAGTTTCGAGGCGTTCACAGCATTGTAATCCAGGATTCTGGGATGTGCCATTGCATTGCTGGGTAAGTGGCTCCAGATATTCTGAAGCAGTGTCGTGAATCACCCAGCAATGGAACGGCACATCCCAGAAGGCCGGAATCCACCTAGTTTATTTTTGTATTGCATATCCATATGTACGTTAATTGTTCTTCTGTCCTGTATCCATATGTTCAGGTATCCCCACACATATGCAGTATTTGCTTTCTCAAGAATGATTGCATGACTCAAAATTTGATGCTTATTTTTGTTACCGCCTTCAGTTTCCATTCAGAACAATGTAACTTTAATGTGATGACTCCATTGCATGAAGCCAAATGACTGCCACAAGTATGCAATGTACTGTGCTTTGTTTGAAGTGAAGGACTGCTTCAGTGCTAGTTTTTGTTAACGCACAACAGACCATAAAATCGTAATGCTGCAGGGGTCAGTGACCCCCCACCATCCCTTCAATTGATTAGCTTTATTGTGATTTATTTTAGAGTGTAGGAATCCTGTTCTGAGGCACATTTCTGTAGTCGCAAAAAGTATGTATTACCTTTGTTATGTTCGACCATCTGTCTGCATGTATCAGCGTGGCTCACACTGGACGGATTCCCATGAAATTTGATATTGGGGACTTTTATGAAAATCTGTCACGAAACACCAAATTTGGTTGAAATCTGACACTTTGTGTGAAGACCTAAGTGTGTTTTATTGTTGCCAGCAACATTAAATCGCCATAAAAGTGCTCTTTTTGAGTGAAATGGTATCAGGCTGTTAGAATGTGGAGGAGGTATAAACATTAAGCAGACACGCCATCATGTTATATTGTGCATACATTGCCTATCTTGTTCTTAAAAATAATTGTGTAGACTTTACTCAAGAAATGAAATGAAAAGAAATTCAGGTGAAATTGCACCAGGCATAGGGTACCTGTACGATGAAGGCAGTTAGGAAAACTGAATTTGACTAAGCAACAAAATATGGGAGACTTTACAAAAGACGGTTTTGGACAAATAGAAAATTAACAATTTTTGCAAGATGGAAATCGAAAGTGGTGATAACTGTTACAAGGTGATGAAGAGTTTAAAAAGATGATGTGACAAGAACTTCAAATTTGTACACCACTTCTGGTATCTGCATTTACTATATGTGCAGTTAGGCTAGAAGGAATTTACAGTTTGTGATCTGTTTCTGTCTACAAATTCAAACTAAGAGTTGTCATACAAATTATATCATAGGCAACTTTAACAGCTTGTGGTTTCTCATTGATGTCAACCAGAATACATAGAAACCATTTGGTGATGAAACCTTTGGTGCCTACATCAGAAGTACAGGGTCCTTATGTTAATCTGACAGCTGTCGTTTGTTACTTCTTGCTATGCGTTTGGGCATTCAGCTGAGTGAGCTACATTACTGTGATGAACAAGCCAATAGAGAATGTGGCAACCAGTAGTTGTCAGATAAAATAATGACTATATATATATATATTTTTTATTATTATATGGTTCCCAGTATTATTTTGAGCTGTTTGAGCTATGTGTTGTCTTTTCAGTACTAATACCATTACATTTGTTGAAATACAAGTTTGCCCTGTGAAACAGGAAATTTACCCCCACCCCATCCCACTCGTGTCATGGATGATAAAGGTCGAGCCACATTCAGTCATATCCCGTCGACTTCTCTGTCCATAATTATGGTCACCTTTGGAACACACACACATCAACATCCTCATTTATGAAAATGAAATAGAAAACGTGCATTTGTTGGACTTGCATTTGAAACAGAAAGTATTAAGACAACTTAACATATATTGAAGTATTAATAGCCTCTTTCATAGTTTTCTGTACTCTTCATGTGTTTTTACAGTTGGCTTCCAGAGCTGGACACAGATTGAAAATTTCTTAGCATTGTTATAATAGTGTTTATTGTTTTCCTCAACCCTCTGAAGCATGAATGTGAACTTACTTACTTACTTACTTACTTCTGAGAAGGGTAGTATTAAGATGATGATAATGAGTATGAAGGGATTGGTGGAATGATACTGACAGTGGAAGACAGAAATACTGGAGAAAAATCCTGTCCTGTGTAGACTTGGACTGGCTAGGAGTCAAACATATGCCCCTGCATTTAGAGGCCAGCAACTAACTTCCTGAGCTCTTGTGCAACCTCTGAAGCTTGACGTTCTTCTAAATAATATTTAAAAATTCTATTCGTACCTCACAGAAGACCCTGTCAGTATTATAAATACTGACTGGTTAATGCTGTTAGGGAAGCAATTGCTGTTTATGGTGAGAATCACGTGCAACACGTAAGTGTTCTGTATGGGCAGGATACACAGTTTTTAATGTGAAAGCAGGTGACAGGTCTAGTTAAATGGTTTAGTGGTACTTTATCGTACATACAGTCAGTTCTGCTGTTATGTGTGTTTCATCATCGTGAATTGGCTGTAACACAATTGATAAATAGGTGAACGCTGTTTGTCTGACATGAACTCAAACATATGTGTGTTGGCTATTGCACAGGTTCAACAACCAGAGTGAAGCTATAAGGTCAGATGATAGGCCAAATTGTGTTGGATCGGAAACTATTTTTATTATGCGAGTTTCTAGGACGCAAGGTGTCACAAGAATGCACCTACTGCATCGTAGCAGAACTGACTGTATTTAAATTTTAAGTACTTGTGACATTTCTGATCCTTGAGTTTCTGTTCAAAGTAGCTCATTCCAAGAAACAGTATGCACATTTTATTCTTAAAATATGTTTCAGTTGCAACACTTAACTTCTGAAAGTATGAGGTCAAGTACTGTAACGCTTACTAATTTGTTAAATATTTTATTGAAATATGAATTGTGTAAGTAACAGCATCCTGACGGTGCCGTGTCAGATTCATGCCCCTTTAATTTTTAATTAATATTCTTTAAACCATGTAATTCTGAAAATCTTCACAAATAAAGTCTGTGGGTGATGAAAATATATTGGCATAATTACAGAGCTCACTATTACAGATCTGCCCTTATGTTGTGCACTGGGCTGGAACATGGTAATGAGCAAGACACCTTGTGAGCTTTGATGTTGGCACTGCAGTGAGTGTTTGCATCGGTCTTCTGGGATGTGACAGTGTAATTCATTCATAGGTACCAATGTTTTGAAGGAAGTTCGTCATCTACCTTGAAGATGGAAGCTACAGTTTCCTCTGAAATGGTACCTGTCTACCAGTTTCTGTTCTCAGGCAAAGCAGCAAAGAGAAGCCTACTCTGTTGGGTGTGATTCACAAAATTCATCTCTGTGAGTAAAAGATATGTATCGCATCTGAAATACAATGGTTTATGAGTTAATGATACTGATGCACCCCCAAAATCTAAAATGTCAGTCAGGTAACATATATTAAAATTGTCATTTAAGAACAAGTATGAAAGTATTCACTGTATGTGACGGGAACTAATAGAATGTTGTATGTGACTTTGCCAGATATTTTATGCAGAAGTCCTACACAATACAATAACCGTTTATGTATATTTCATATGTTAGTGTTTCATTTGTATGCTTTATTAGGAGGAGAAGAAGACGAATAAGTGTGTACCCTGATACTTCATTGAACATAAAAGTGTTAATTTTATAGAACTGTGTATTGGAATCACTGAAACTGAATGTACGTCTGAGCTATTGTTTCTTGGACAGCATCGTGGCATTTGGAAGAAAGTTGTTTATATGTTCAGACACAAATTAAATACTGTTTCAAGAAAATGTAGTGTGTACTCATTTATTCTCTTAAGGTTGACAGACAAGACTGTTCAGGTTTTATTTCAGTTTTCTATTCTAGCAGGTCAGTGATTTGAGATTCGTATGACAGCGACTATTAGAGATGTAATGCCATGTTCAGTAGGCAGGTACCTGTGTTGCCGACGACTCTGTTGCTCTGTCTCTATCTTAACCCATGCTGGAATGCACTTGGGGCACCTACCAACCAAGGTCAGGAAATACCAGTCATGTGCCTTGTAATGTCATTACTTTTTCTGCATGTAAATCTCTAAGTAAGTACATTACACATTTTCTGTACCATACTGGTAAGGCAACCAGCCTGCAAGTTACAAAACCACCCTGTTGGATGTTTAGGAGAAACATACAGACTGTGTTCAGGGTAGAAGGAATCTGGTACCTCCAGTGTCAGAAGTGCTGTGATGGTGGTATCCATCCATAGGGTCAATATCTGCTAGCCATCAGTTGCCACTTCATGTTGGCTTGTTTATGGTATTAACGTAGCCCACTCAGTCGACCGCCCACACATGGGGTGAAGCATTGGCTGGAAGTGACACACTAGTAATAATAATAATAATAATAATAACCATGGCTCAACAGCCCTATATGGGCTTGGGCCTCCTCTTTCCGAGGTTACTAATTCGTGTGCATTCGTGGCAGTTGGTGACTGACCAACTGGCCGCGCTACTATTCTATCGATCCTGATGTGTCTGGCAGGCAGTCAGGAGCCTTGGGTGAGAAATGGAGGCTTTGAATTTAGCTTACGTAACATTTTTATTCATGCCCGTAAGGTTCTTTTACATGCCGTAAATCTACGACATGGGACCGACGGCTTTATCACCCTTAAAAATCCATCGACCTCGGTCGGGATCGAACCCGCGAACCTTGGGTCCAGTCCACTAGTCCACCGAGGTCGACACACTAGTTGTTATATAAAATGAGGATGCTGTATATGACTACATAATATCACATCACTGAAGATCTCAGTCTGAGTGTTACGTTTTCTTACAGCTATCTGCAGACAGAATATTGATAGCTTCTAAATCATAGTGGTATTGAGTTGAATTTCGTGTTCTTTTTGGGATGTATATTACACCTTGACATTGTCTTATTAATTTTATGTCTGCTCCTTCACAGATTTTCATTATCGTATGCAGTTAGGAGGGCTTATTAAAATTGAGGCATAGGTACTGAAAGAGACGTACCAGCTTGTGGTCTCTGCTGCTGTTAATTGGGTGAAAACATAAATATCAATAGCATTAGGTTAAACAGAAACTGTATAATGCGCTAGAAAAAATACTAGTCTTAGAAGCAAGCACAGATTAAGTGAACAAGTGTTAACATGGATATTCACATGTCCTTGCCAAAATTTAGAGCAAAATTGTAGCATAAATGTAACTGATCTATCAACTAGATAACTGCAAAATCAAAATTACATTCAAAGAATAATTAGAAGTGGGTTGAAGTTGAGGAATACTTCAGTTCAGAATTTTTGCCTTTGCTTCTGCTTAAAGAGTAAAGATTAATATCCAAGGTGCTCTAATTTTATGTTTTGTGTGGGTCTCGAAATTTGTTCTCTTACCACATGGCAAGAATATAGGACAAGGATGTTTGTAGAGAGGATTCTGAAAGTATTTGTAAGGAGGAGGTAAAAGTAACAGTGAGGAGCTACAAAGCTCTGATTGTCACCAGATAGGAACATCCAATCAAGGAAAATGTGCTGGATGAGTCGTGGTGGCATGTATGGGAGAGATAAGAAATGCATAAACAATTTTGGTTGGAAGGCCTTAATGGAGAAGGGCGCCCAGGAGAAACTTCCAGCTGCATAATTTGACCTTTTACCTTATCTTTTCCAGGATGGAAAGAATTAATTTTTGAAAACAAATTTATTCCCCAGTTATAACCATTATTTATGTAAATTTGTCTTGTGCTGTACCAATCATCTAGCCATAGTTCAAAATGCATATAGAATTCTTAAATCACAATACATGATAGTTTAACTGCTTAAAGACCTCGTATGCACAAGGAATAAATGCAAGTTAATTTGAAAATTGGACCAAATTTTGTGACCTGCAGATGTAGCTTAACTTGTGGAGAGAATGGTGGCTAAGATTATCAAAAGGTACGACAGAACAAGGAAGAAGGCTTGGACAGTTGACTGCTGCTATTTGTTTTGTAGGCGTTTACTGCGGACTGACCAGCAGTGGGCTAGTGCTTGAATACGTACTGCCTTCGAGTGTTGCAAGTACAGGACCATTAACAGACGGATTTATGGGGCACCAGAGAACCA
Organism: Reticulitermes speratus; assembly: GCA_021186555.1. Classification (NCBI taxonomy): domain Eukaryota; kingdom Metazoa; phylum Arthropoda; class Insecta; order Blattodea; family Rhinotermitidae; genus Reticulitermes; species Reticulitermes speratus. Next base: position 1,947,680 of record JAJKFL010000001.1, read on the forward strand.
CAGCTGCATGTACATCGTACCAGATCTTGCCAACAACGCTGCACCATTCAAGTCTGCTTAAACAGTAGGAAAGTGAAAGATATGGGGAACCACAGAACCATGACTGTGTGCCTACGAAAACCAGTCATGGATGGGGCAGATATGTGTGTGTCAGTCTGCCTCAGGAGTATTGTTGCTAATGCCCTAGAACAGTGGTATTCAACCTTTTTTGTTCGCATACCCCCACATATAATTTCTCTTCAACTTTGTACCCCCAAAGTTGTTGTTGTGTAATTCAAGTTATACATAGTCTATAATCTACATCTAAAATAAGTTAAATAAATTACATCCAAAATAATGTATGAAACAATAAGTTTCAAATGAAAAAAAGGAGAATCAAGCTATTAAATAACAAATACCGTATATTCTCGAATCTAATCCGCACCCGAATCTAATCCGCACCCAGTTTTTGGCGACTTCTTAAACGAAAAAAAGTTAGTTCGCGATTCTAATCCGCACCTTTCCTTCAACCACCCCTTGCCCACGGGGCGACTGATTGAATAATATTGGATGTTACCAATGCGTTAAAATCCGACGCTACGCCTGTGGCCGATGAGTCATACCGATAGAGGCGGGGCCTTTCTCAACAGACGTGCGCAATCTCGTCTGAAGCCAGCTGATCTTTAGTTGTTGAAACGTGGGAGGTGCTTGTTCCAATTTGTCGTGTACCGTAGTTATGGAAGAGGGACACCTGAAATCTAAACGACTCTCATATACGGCAAAGTTCAAACGTGAAGTTATTCGGTGCGCAGAGGAGAATGGAAACCGCAAAGCCGCTGCAATTTTTGGAGTTGATGAAAGCAACGTTCGACTATGGCGGAAACACAAGGCAGCGATCAGCGGGTGTGAGGCGTCACGAAGGAAATTCACTGGACCCAAGAAAGGACGATTTCCTGAAATTGATAATGCAGTCTTCACGTTTTTTCAAGAGAGACGCAAGACTGGACTGTTTGTGAGTTATGATTACTCGCGAGGAGGCGATAAAGAAGGACAGATCTTTGAACATTCCTCGAATTATGAGTGATGACGGCGAGTCTGATGAATAATAAATTATAATAATAAATAATAAAATAATAGATTATTGTATTGTATTGTTCTTACGTTGTTTATTAATTACGTTAATTACGTTATTGTTATATTGTACAGCAGCTCAATCATTTTTCCAAAATCCAGCTCTAGACCGCGAATCTAATCCGCATCTGATTTTTTAGCCCTCTAAACTGTAAAAAAAGTGCGGATTAGATTCGAGAATATACGGTATATTATTTCCTATCATACAAAAATTAATAAAGGAACAAAGGTATTTTAGCAAAGAAAAATTATATGCACTATGTGGAATAAAATGAAACTAGCCGCCCAGATAAGAATCGCATGAAGGAGAGAGAGAGAGAAAAAAAATGGCGCTCCCAAATCGCATGTCCTTATGTCCGGGTCTCTTGTGGCTAACCCTAAATCTGGCCCTGATTATTCAGCGTTTATCATGAAATAATATATTTATTTTTTTAATTTTATGTACCCCAGGTTGAATACCACTGCCCTAGAATACTCATAAGAGGTTCCTGTCATATCTTGCACAACACTGGATAAATATGTTATCTAGATGGGTGTCTAGGACTAGACATTTGTGTTCAAAATTAATGACATTTGAGAGGTATATCTGTACTTCAAATTGCAATGAGAATGATCATGGAGATAAAAACTCAGAAATATAGACAGATCTCAGTGTAAAATTCATAAAAGTTACATTTATGGTATGAAACAAATTCAAGAATGTAACATATATGTAGTCACAAATGAAGGCCCTGTCTCTGTTCAGAATGTTTTTAGTCCTGCATACATTCTGCTTTCATCACAGTGGGATCTGGGGGTCTTTTCTGGCACTCGCAGCCCAGTCAAGCCCTCCGTTGAACTGTGACTTTGGTGGCAAGGTCCGCTCTCGTAGACAAGGTAACAGCAGTGCATTGCTAAGTTCCATAACATTGTGTACTTCATGCCAGTGACCATAATTTTGTGCCGGCTATGGGGACGAGCTGGTAGAGGTAGCACAAATGTCAGGCTGTGGTTGCACGCTGCAGCTATTCCTCCCTTTACTCAAATTATTGGGTCTATTATACATGTCTTTGTGTGGTGGTGGTGTAGTTACTTAAGGGCAGCTGCATTGTACCAGACAGGGACAATATAAGTAAACACACTTCACCAAAGAGCAAAAGCACTGTGTGTGATAATCTTTGGTGGTGTTAGTTTGCTTGCTGGCTGATTTGTCCCCACAATGCTTGATATTTACTATAAATGAATACACAATTACCATAAACACAAGTATTTATTGGTTTATGTTAATTAAAATTACATGGCTGCATGTTTTGACCAAAACTTGGTTATCTGCAGTCCAGTACATTACACAAACAATGAAATTTGCAACTGCAATTTCATTTTATACTTAGATTGAGATCTCAGGTTTAAGTGTAGCCACTTGATAATTCTCAGGAGCAAAAATGAAGGATCATTTGTGTAAAGTACGTTCATTGTATAGATCACAGCTATTCAGTAATGGCAAAAGAAGTTGAGCCTTCTGTACTCTGCACAAACAGCGTGGGCATCTCGCTGCATGCATCTTTCTGTGGCCAATGCAGGGAAATAAAAATACAAAGAAATATTATATTACAAACAAGGTCATAACCATGCCAAGTTGCATACCCATGCAATGGCTGGTAATGTTTATAGATCAATTTGGTCTCACTGCTGCTAAGCTGCATATAAATTAAGTGGTGTAGGTTGTTCGACTCATCAGCTCTGGGCAGCTATGTCCATCCCAAGTTCTGTGGCCGACAAAAGTCTCTACAACTTGTTTACCGACAGATTTCAAACTCCCTTTGAATCAGTCATGGAAGGCATTTTGCATTCTTGTAAATAAGTACTCCCAGCGCAAGTCCTGTGAACAGAGATAAGGGAGCATTGTCTTATTAATGAGGCTATGAATAGGAGACATGGGACTGATTTGCAGTGTGAAAAGTGAGTTGTGTGTAACTGAATAAGACTATTCAAGGTTCAGAAGTGAGATGGCTGCTATTATGAAGTGATGGAAATGGTAACACACTCCCGCCCATTTTAGGTGTTTACAAGTTAAGAATAAGAACATGGTTATGTGGGAGGCCACACCTGTCCATACATGACCAAGACTGCACAAACGGTTGCATTTTTTAAATGTTCAGTGTGCATTTAGGGAACAAAATGAAGATGACATGTCAAATGGTAATGAGCAGAACAGTAGCCTTTTTTTCAATAAGATACACAGTATTGCTACACTACTGTTGTTATTCGTATTCAGTTAAGGGATTCTGTAGCAGAGATGGGATTTGCTGAATTGTCAATATGACCAGTAATAGTGAAATGTACATTTCATGCTTGTATAGTGATTTGATATCTTAAAATAATTTTTGAAGTATGTCATCCAACATGATCTGCAACTTTAAGCTCAGAATGTATTTTCAAGAGCTACCATATTTAATATTCACAAAGTCAAAAATATTTCAGTTTAATGTAGAACTATGTAACAGTTCCTGTTTTCTAGATTTTTTGATATGAAAAAGTTTGGCAAGATGGTTTTACTTTCGGTAGAGGCAATTTTATTTAAATTCACAGATTCTGCATTTTTTCCTCCCATACAAAATGTGTATCAGTTCACATGCACACAAAGCAAAGAGTGCCATATAATAGCGACATTTACAGGTCATTCCAGAACTGTGGGTGCTCAGAGTTTGGAGGTGTATCTTACATTCTTAGAAAATTTGTGGACTCCCACATTAAGTAGTTCTCACTTTGTCAGTGGTGAAGAATATGGAGGGGGACAGATTTCAAACCGGTGCCCATTGTACAGGAGGCTTGGTGGACCGGTCTCGACAGGTGCGGAAAATCTCGGCCCCCACCGCAATTCGATTCCTGCACCATCCAAATCATAACGCCTCGCTATACCGTGTACGCCTCAGATCATTACGCTATCCCAGCCCATGAAAGGTACCATACCACGGATCATATATAATCTGTGGCGTACGGGTTCACTTTAAGATGCTGGCGGAATGTTTCTCTAATCCATGAATACTTCCGTGCGTGGTTTCATACTTCTGTGACAACATGTCGTTTGGGAATATTTCGCGGGAATTATGGAAGGAAAACGTACACTCGCTGTACCATTGCATTGAAATTTGGAGTGTGGGGTTATAAGACAACCTAATTGTTTGTCTTACGCTGCGCGTGTGAAATAGATTGTGACTAGTACAGTTGTGTGATAACAGGAAAAGTAAAGCATTAAAAGAGACTTCCATCAATGCAAAAAACCAGTGATGGCACGGATTTATCATGCTTGTGAGAGTGTAAATGTGTTTAAACAGCGGCCATTGATCAATCCTACAGACAGCATGAGGGCACGAGGTGGGAGCTACCATTGCCTGTGCTACCGAACCAGGCAGTAGTGTCCATGGTAGTGTCGTCAGTATCACAGAACCTCTGACAAATGAGGGTGAGGTCGCAACTTTGCATTGGTGCAAGCACACGGTGGAATGAATTTCATAAGTTGCAGAATATAATATAGGAAGTAGTTATTTTTTTGTAGCAAATCTTAGAATTTTAGCCCCATGAATTTGGTATCGCATCGTCTTCAAACGTTGGCAATAGGGTAGTCATGTTACGCAGCTATGGTCATTGATAAATTTCGCTAGATGGAGGCAATGTGGACGGGACGTTATGTTTCGCGTAATCTATGGCGAGGGCATCCTGCAGAGTCAACTTGAGCATCTGTTTTTGACTTGCGCTTGGAAGAAGTGTACTGTCAGTATGCCTTACCAGTTATAATTTATGTATGATTAGGTTACTGGGTTTTTCGTAGTGTCCAATGCGTTGTGATGTACACCCTTAAAGATTGTACTAGCACAGCATAAGTCGTACAGTTTTATTAGCATCGTCGGCTACATGTTTTAGCTCGCTAAACGAGTTATCATAAAACCTGTATACAAAATATAGATAGGTTTTGTCGTTCCGGATTTCGCGTAGTTAAACCGGGAATATGTATCAAGAGTGTATTAGACTCCCACACCGCGGATTGCTGCGAGACAGGGCCTTTGTGTGAAACTGAAAGTGAGAATTAGAATGTAGGTGTTGTTATTTAAACGTATGTAGGCGTAATGAAAAGTGACATGACGCTTTGGTGCAACATTGGGAGACACACGTCTATTCGGATTGTGTCTTGGCTCCGCATAACACGAACAAAGTTCCTAAATTCAGATTCAGTTCCTAAAAATTTGTCAAGACCAACCTTGATGCACAAGCCTCAGCAGTTTCTTATTCCCTATAGTAGAAAAGTAACTTGCATTGTTCAAGTTAAATTTGTGCATGAAGGAGCTGGAAGTGAAAGTGATAGTGAATTGGATGAAACCTCAGAAGAAGTAATTGATCTGTACAATGAATCTGAGACGTTTTCTTTTAGACATATACTGTATCCCAATTCTGAACATCCTCTTATTAAGCAGCTGAATCTTTCTACATCAGTGCAAGATGTTTTTAATTTCATAAGAGAAAATGAGTGTGAGTTGGATGGTGAACTTGTGAGCCAGGCTGTGATAGTTTTATGGGATCTTCAAAAGATTTTCTATAAAGTGAATATTCTGGATTTATATCAAAATCAAGTTATTAACTCTTTGTTAAATCCATATGACATTCTTAAGAAGTATGTCAGTGAGGTTTGTGGACATGATGATTTTAAGATGCTTCTGCAGTTTGTAGATCAACAGACTAGAGATATGTCAGTAGATGCACTAACAGCAACGGTACTTTACTTAAATAAAATGGGTGTCAATGTGGATCATCCTGTAATGCAGAAATTAATAAACAATTGTGAATCCATGGTGGAGAGCTGTGGCCCAAGATTTCCTCTTACAGCCCTGTCTCGTTTCACTGTGGCAGTTCACAGCAGAAGAGGACTATGGCCAGTCTTGATATCCAAGACAACACTGCCCCGTATATTGGCTGGTATTGGTATGTTTAATGCTGAGTAAAATTTGAAAGCATGCCCTGTAATAGAGTATACACAGCCTTCAAGGCATTGTTAGTGTAATCAAATAATATCCAAAACATTCTATCTTTGTCATTATTATTGCCAAAAATTAACGTTAAGGTTATATTAGAACTTTTAGATAAAGATGAGAAGTATGCTTTGGGTATCTCTAAGTTAAGCTAAGGTAAGGTGTCATGACATAACAAAGAAACAAAATCCATGGAGTAGAGTCTTTGACAAGCTAATACTTCTTAGGAATTTCCCACATTTTATGGAACATGAAAGTTTGTCACTCTGTACACAACTGCCCACCACTTGTATCTCTTTTAAAGTATTTAAAGTAGCATTAAGAAAATACTTAAATACACACTCCTTTTACTCAGTAGATGAATTTGTTATGTATAAAGATGGTTCATAGTGCGGTATGTAACACGTTTATAGTGTTAGTTTATAGTGTTCAAATGTAAAATTTTGTAGTCTGTATATTATGACTTATTCCACATCCAGTTATCACTTCAACAGACTTATGGATCCATGGAATGTATGTATATGTATGTATCCATTTCCTGCCATCCAATCCTCTTTCTTGAAGAATCGCTTTGACATTATCTTCTATCTCTGCCGAGGTCTTCCAAGCAGTCTTGTTTTCTCAGGTTTCCTGATTAAAACCGTGTATTTGCCGCTCATTTCCTCAATATATGCCACATGCCCTGCCCATATCATTCTTCATGATTTGATCACCCAAATAATATTTGGTGGGGAGTACAGATCATGAAGCTTCTCATTATGCAGTCTGTTCTAGTCCCATCCTAACTCCTCCCTCTTAGGCCCAAATATCTTCCGCAGATTCTGTAGTCAAACACCATCAACCTTTGTTCATGCCTAATTGAGAGAGACCAAGTTTCACTCCCTTGTAAAACAACAAGGAAAATTATAGTTTTGTGTGTTTTAATTTTTACAGTGATTGAAAGCAAAATGGCAGACTGATGTTCTAGACCGAATGGTAATGGGCATTCCCTAGATTTGTGTATGTTCTTAACCTCGTGATGAATGCAGTTTGGATTTGTTAGTGTGATGCCAAAATACTTGAACTTTGCCACACTTTCAAAGGATGTATTACCTACCTTCATGTTGGAATTTCGTCCTTTATTCTGTTCGTGATACATGAACATAGAGTTTGTGTCGTCAGCGTTCACGTGTAGACCAATCTCCTTACTAGCAACTAATAAAAAGCTTCTGCATTTCTCTTTATAGTATGAACATTTTTGCCCAGTAAATTAACATCAGCTGCAATAAATCAGAAACTGAATTGTCCCATTCAATCTGAATAACTCCTGCTTTACTTGGACCTTCCTAATGTCACGTGCTGAATCAAAGTTGAAAAGCAGTGGTGATAAAGCATTTGCTTATTTCAGACCATTCGCAGTAGGAAATATATCAGACGACCATTTTCCTATCTGGACCTTCTTATAAGTGTCATTTCAACACATTTTTATTAACTTAGTTGTGACCTAGTGACAAATAACACACCCAACGAAACTTAACCAGGAGCAAGCACTCAGAACAGAAAGCATTCGTACATATGACTAAGGTATGAAACCTAATTAGGGTTCTGCATTTTATTGATTTAAAGCAGTTGTATAATTAATTCACCATGAAGAAGTTAATAAGCCAAAAGAGTTATTCAGTGTGCACCATTGCAAGAAACCTTGATGCTTAACATAACACTGTGATTTGTGCTCGTAGTTAGTTGGAATTAACAGATGCTCAAACATAGAGAGTAACCTGTGGCACCAATGTTAATGATATACAACACAGAAGAACGTAGTCTTGATCTAGACAAATTTTTAGGTCTTTGATCTCCTGGGATGTAGCATGGTGTGAATGGTTAGCTGGTTACCAATATTTTGAGACAGTGCATTGGTCCCATCTTTGAGGGTTAAGGTGTCCCTTGGGGGCCCTTGTATATGGGGCCAACACATTCCCAAAACATCAGTAAAAAACTACCCGTTGACAGTGCGCTACTTCCCAGAATATCAAAGCCCTCAACTACGCAATGGTGAAAGCCTAATGTCCCACATAGAAATAAATTCTAATATAAAACATTTCGTCTTGTTTTTTTTTCTTCTTTCAGAATCTTGTAACAGTGCTTCAGATTTTCGACTGATAACGATATGCCTCATCAGTATTCGGCAGTTAGTCAGTACCTCCGTTTTGAACGTGTACAAATCCAAAGCAGATGCTCTAGTAGACAGTGGAATAATTACAGCACAGGATTCAAAAGTTATCGCTAAAGTTGTCACATTTCTTAACTACCCACACTGGTCTCACCTGAATGGTGCCATCATACGAAAACTGCTGTTGGTCCTTAAAGGAAATATTTGTGGAATGTTACCAAAGGATCTCATAAGTGTGCACAAGGTAAATCACTGAATACCAGCTGGTCAACACTGTGTATTTGTGTGTGACATAGTTAAGTGACAGGCAGTGACTAGCAGTATTTCTGAGATAAGAAAATTCCCTCTATCTTTTCACATAAATTTGAGGAGGTAGTGCATATGTAGAGGGTAGTACATGCAGCAGACTTCCTTTAATCTGATGTCTGATAATCCTGAAATCCTGATAATCCCCCAGTTGAGGACAGTAGTTCCAAGACCGGAACTTTTGCTTTTTACCCAAAAAAAAAAGACCTCATCAGTGAAACGGGCAGATCTCGGGGACATGTTCAGAAAGGCCTCCAGGAGTGCCTGTATATCAACCATTGTGGTTTCTGCTTATCCCTTGTCTCCTGCTCCATCAAATTCTTCAGCTGTGAAGACTGTAGAAAATGCAGACGAGATCCCTGATGACCCTGAACCAACAGCTGAAGGAGATATCCAAATGGAATACTCCTGATTAGATGTACAGTCCAAGTGTAGGAGCAGTAACAAAAAATTACATGTAAGAAGTTAAGTCAGTATAGGTACCGCCTGATAATCTGGGATATTCTGTAATGCGGCACCTGTCCAATCCTGTGCAAATCGGATTAACGGAATTTTGCTGTACTTTATTTACTTGGGGGTGTAAATGAAGTTCTGTCTGTGTTTTCCACAGTTATTACTCCCGATGGGATGAAATTTGGTATAAAAAGTCTGCATATAATGCCATTCAGCAGGGGTTCCTTAATGACTGGTGCCAGGACGCCATGGCAACTGATTTTGTATGGTGCTGATTAATATTTGGTGATCTTCGGTATGGAACTTGCTTTGTGTCACCCTTCTGATGCCTAGAATTTCAAGGTTGTGCCAAGATTTTTGGAAGCTTTTAGCACCCCTGCTGTTGAGCATTTCTGATTCATGTAAATCAGCACAGGGAAGGCCATACTTTTCTTAAGGGCTTAAATGAAATTACATTTACACACGTACTGTGAAAACGTGATATTTTGAAAATAAAGAACATGTTGGTAAAGTCTTATGTATTACATCATGGAGCATATCATTTTCAGTCTTGTTTTTGTGCTGTCAGTTACTGTACCAACTGACCTGATCCACAGGTTTTTCAGACCCACTTGGAACCTGCCGACATTGTGGACGAAATGCATGAAGCTGCCACACAGTTTCTGTCACAAGTTGAAGATGAAAGAATTTCAAGTAATCCATTGGCATTCCAAGTTACGACAGACTTCCTGTCTTGTCTGGTCTCTGTTTCATCTCCAACACAAAAGCTGCCACTTGAGAAGCTCGCACAGCACCATATTGAAGGCTGCACTTCACCTTCCTCTTTGCCAACTCTCTTCAAGATTCTGCGACAGCTGAAGACGTCTAACATCAAACTTTGTGACGCATTCTGGTCAAGAACCCTGGAATGCATGGTTAATATGCCAGCAGAGAGGGAAGACTATAAACTCTTCAGAGTTAGTCATAGGTTGGTTGAGGAATTCAGCTTCTGCTGTCAGTCTTAACGCTGAACAGCTTGGTGGAAGTGCCTTCAGATTTGTATTCAGGAGATGACCGTTTTGAATCCGTACCAGTTTGCCAGCTATTGTGTGTTGAGATTTTGCCTTGTTTTCCTCAGTTCCTTCATGCAAATTCCAGGACAGTGTCAAATTATGCCACGACTGTTTCCTTACAAATCCCTTGCAATTCTATTTTTACTAATCGTACCGTCATTTGACACTATGTTGTCTGAGCTAGTTAAAGCATTATTAAGTAAACATTCTGTATACAGGTGTGCGTAACGTGTGTGGCAAAACTGCGGGCCTACGTCCCTCGTACCAAAAGGATAAAAGTCTTGTATTTGGACGTGGGCCCGGAAATGCTGCCTTTCGGGGTTATTTCAGAATGCGGTGGCAGCATCGCTCATCATGGTAAAACATTTCGTGAGGCAATTCTTTATCACAAATATTTTTTTACAGGGAAATGTGTCAGGTAGATACAACAAGAACTTCTGTTGGACAGACAGGCTTATTTTAAATACAAATAATACAACGAAAGTTGTATGTGATTTTGAGTTTTGCCTAAAACTAAGAGAAATTGTGCAAATTGTTTGTTGACTGTGTGTATAAGTATTATCACATGGAATGTGTAAGCAAGTTACATGTAATGCTTCGTTTGTCACACTAACAGACAAGCATAGACTGAAGGTGTTTGAAAATAGGGTAAAAGGTAAAGTTCTCCAAATAACAAACATGCCATGAAGGCACAGAGTGGGAGTGGAGATACAGCTGTACTCTGGCTTAACCTTGGTGCCATGGAAATGGGTGGTCAACGCCGTGCGCCGTCTGCTTTACTCCGACCCATTACAGGAGGCTGGGTGGGCTCCAGGGCCAGTCTGAATGGGTTTTGGCAAAGAGAAAATCACTTGCTCCTTCCCCCCCCACCGGGGATCGAACCCCGGACTGTCTAGCCCGTAGCAAGTCACTGTACAGACTGCTCACCTGGCCTTCAGAATGGAGTGCTAAGGAGTGTTAGGACACGAGTCAGGAAGTGATAGGAGATCGCAGAAAATTGCTTAGTGAGAAACATCGTGATTTGTACTCTTCAGTAAATGCGGCTGGGATCGGCAAATCAAGGACTGGTGGGGTGAGGCATGTAGCATGCATGGAACAAGTGACAAAGGCATGCAACAGTTAGATCAGAAAACGTGAGGGGAAGGGGTAACAGGTGACGTAGGCAAAGATGGGCCGTTAATATTCAAATGTATGTGCAAGAAAGAGCTTATAAGAGTACTGACTGAATTCATGTTGCTCAGTATAGTGTCTAGTTGTGAGCTGTTGCAAATGAAATAATGAACCTTTGGTTTCCATAAAAGAAGTGAAGTTTATTTAGTTTTTCAAGAAGCATTCTGAAATTTGAAGTTGTGACAGCAATGTTGGTGAAATTCAATTCTTCTTGGATGTGACACTGTGTCATAAGGCAAGTAGTTCCTGATTTGATTGATCATGGTGCCTTGAAAATGTCTGGGAACTGCTCACCCGATGATTAAACGTCACATCCCAGAAGACTTGAATCTTCAAGAATATCACAGTGAGTAGCCCAGCTCTCAAATTAATGTTTGATTTTCATGTTAAAGGTACATGCACTTCAACAACAATCTTGGTGGGACATACCGCTATTATGAGTTCGAGAGGCAAATGATCCAGTGGTTGTGGCATGAAGTGGAGAATGGTGCTGCTGGTGTTATACCATCAAAGTTTGCAAGAGTTGCTTCATTTATGTTAGCGTATGGTAATATTGGTCAAGGAGGGTCAATCATATCCGAATCGACTGTAACGCAGTTGATGAGCAGAGTGCTGGATATGGCACCACAGTTCAGTAAAATGGACTGTATGTACATTTCAAGAGGACTGCAAATTGGTGCAAATCTTGGAAGTCGTAGAAAAGGCATTTCTTCACGCTTTCTTGGCGTATTTAGAAACATAGATACAGCTATGAACAGTTGTGCTCAACAGCACTTACAGGAAGATATGTTGTCAGTTGTTGATATCAATACGATGATGAAAGCTTATATCAGCAGGAGAGGACAAGCTGAGACGGAGCTCTTTGAGTGTCTCATGAAGAGGTAAACTTACTCCTTTACTGTTACTCTATTCCATATTGTTTTTCCAACTGTCTTAGCTGTTTGCATTTCGGTACCCCCAGCAGCTATACTTTGTTTGTATCCACCCCTCTCTCACCCTGGTTCTACCCTATTGACTGTCATCACATAACACGTTTTGCTGTACTTTCCAGAATCTACGTTATAGGCTTTCTTTCCTACTAAGACTCTTGACCCGTGAGGATGGGACTGATACGTTGTCCCGAAACGTCGGTAAACAATCGCTACACGACGCCGCGTAATACCCCAGAAGACTGCAGATTTCATCAACATCTTGGCGGAAGCCTGAAATCAAGGTTAACATACAGAACTATCTAAAGTGATTGAATTATGTGTACAGACACCAAAAGGCAGTGTCATAGTTGAGGCAGTTAGTAGTCTCACATTCAGTCCCAGGTGACATCTTCTGAGATTCATGATGGAGGAAGTGACTGCCTATGTTTTCCCCTAGTATTCTTCATTTCACCATTGCTGTGTACCCACCTGTCGCTGTGCAGGAACCTTAACCAGGCAGCACATTATCACATTTGCGGTCTGCAAGTCAGGGGCTTCGTACTGCTTTAACTTGCCATCCTAACATTTGATGTTATATAGTGTGAGTTGTTGATATCATCATTAAATAAGGTAAAAAAAAAGTAAAGGTAAAGTTGTTGCTTAAAATTTTTTTAGGTTGTTGCCCGGCGTCAATTTTTGGTGTATAACCAAAGTTTCAGGATCACTTGTTTGTCCCATCTTCAGGGTTTTAGGTAAAAAGGATGCCAGGAGGTAAGGAACATGTGTTTATATAGGAGTGGGGTCCAGTGGGTAGTATTGAATGGACGATTACATACAAAGAGTTCTCCCTAGAACAGGCCATGAAGGCCCAGAGGAAGAGTAGAGGTATAGCTCTACTCTTTCTTTAACCCTGGCACTAGATGAGGGTGGGTGGTCAACTGCACGTCCCGGCCGCTTTACCCCCGGGAAAGAGACCCAGTACCCATTGTATAGGAGGCTGGGTGGGCCCCAGGACCGACCTGGACGGCTGCGGAAAATCTCGCTGCCATTAAATAAGCCATAAATAAATAAAATTTATATTCTAGTGTTGAATAATGTAGTATTCTTCCATTCAAGGAACTGTCAAGAAGGAACGGGTGTACCCGAGAGACTTAGTACACGGACATTGCCAAGGCATTTGTTACTTTTCAAATGTCATGTGGTTTTACTGTTCACACATAAATGTAATCAACAAACTGTTTAGTCACTGCCACTAGATCACAGGTGGATGAATATGATCTTAGAAAGAATGCCTGCCTAATACTGCACTAGTTGTCCTCATCCCTGACTTTTTTCTTTATCCCCCCTTCGCAAACACACACGCAGGAAGATTTTGTACACTAATGGGCTCATTGTAATCTGACAAAAATTTTACTTGTTTACTTCAGTTGAGTAAAAGGCTATAACATGCCTTCAGCATCAGCTGCTGTGAAGTAGAACTAACTTGCAGGGCAGTGTGGTAAACTTAATCAGAATACGGGGCAGGTATGCTACATCTTACAGTTGTTATCGGATGCTTTGAGATTTTTGTAAGGCGTACAGACGGTGTGCTTGTTTATAACACACTGCCTAGCAAAATTAAAAGTGTTAAGTCTACAATAAAATTCTAGAAGACACTTAGAAACTTCCTACTTGAAAAGGGTTTTTATTTGGTGGAAGAATTTATGACAGTTGACTCCTAATTTGTAGGAATTCGATTAACGATGTATCTCTGTATTGTAATTGCCAGTGCTTTCTTCTATGTACTGTGTTAATCTGTGTGTTGTGAGGTCCTGTACATGTATGTAATTATATCAGATTTATGTGTTTGTTTGCTTTTACTATAATTCTTATACTGTTTACTGTAACTACTCTCTGGACGTATCCAGTATCATACTGTAATGATTTCTAGGACGAAATACAATACGATACAAAGTGTTTAAATTTCAGGTATGAGAGCTTCAGTGGTGATATTTCTTCAAGACAGCTTAGGGGTGTTTCAAGCAACTTGTTGGTTACAAATTGTTTGGTGCCCAGCATGTTAGATTCGCTGGTGAACTATGTTGTTGAGAATGGTGATCACATTTTGGGTGACACTGTTATCAGACTGCTGTACACGTGCTACTCTCTGGGATACACACCAACACAAGCTGACTGTTTCTTTTCAGTTACAGCAGGTATTATTCTGAGGTAAGCAGCAGTATTTGCCGTTATTGGAGGAGACATGTAATCTATCAGGCTAATAACCCTTGCACAATAAGCCTTCTAGGCTGCGGTGCATCCGTAGCATCTGCTGCGGGGCCCTTCAGTAAATAAATAATCGGGCTAATAAAGTACTAACCCAGGATAGCATGGTAATGGAATGGGGGAAGTTGAATGCATGTGAGACCACTCATGAGTGTAGGCAGTTTCAGTAATCATGATGAACTGAAGATTACTTTTGTTTACTGAAGATGGACATTGCACATTCATATATCCACATTTTGGAATATATGAACAAAAGGGAATGCATGCTGTCTTAAAGACTGCAGTAGAACAAATGGGGCACAATCATTTTTCTGTGTGTACAATGCATGTGCTATTGATGATAGGAAAAATATGTTTTAGCCTTACTATACATATAAAATGTAACATTCTGAAAACAGGGATAAAGAGCGATTACAAGGGCTGATGTTACTTCAGGCAGCCATTGCACTGTGCTTCTTTCGTCGTCTTCCAGAAGATCTTGTTCATTTTATCTTCACTGTTGATTTTCTTGAGAGACTGGATCAGGAGGTCCTCAACTGTTATGCCAAGGTATTTGAAATATTTGCTGTCATCGATAACAGTGTGGTGTATTTGTGAACACGCTCATGTAATGACTCGGTAATGGATTTAAATCTTAGATGCAGGAGTCCCCTGAATCATGTGGTTTAGAATTGCATGAATTTCTTATTAATGTCCGTTGGTATTTGTTATATTTCAAGTTCTCGTGTAGGTTACAATGAAGGTTTGTGTGTCCTGGAATGTGACACCATGGAGTTTGGTACATTGATACCAGTGTTCTGGAGGAACAAATCCTACCCTGAAGATGGAGGCAAAAGGGTTCTCCGAAATGGTACCTATTTAAAAAAACTATCTTGAAAATGAGGATTCACCAACCAGACCAGCAGACGTATACATCTCCACCTGTTGCCTTACATTAGGCATCCCTTGTGGACCCCTCAGTCATTGAAGACGCACTACATTGATTTGAAACACAGGGAAGCACTCGCACAGCGTCACATCCCAGAAGACCTAATTCCTTAGCAATACCACAGTGGAGACTTCAAGTCTTGCACGCTTGGTAGATGGCTTCAGCAGGTTGCTTTGAAACATTGGTACCGTTTTACCAAACTAACAGCATCACATCCCACAAACAGCAATATTCATTTTAATTTCATTAATATAATTTTTAATGAAAATAAAATAGTAATGAAATTATTATTCTGCAGCAGTAAGGAACTTGGATTGTATACAAGCCAATTGTTTGCAATGGCCACCTGATCTAAGGCGTTTACTGTCTGAATTTTTTCTGTGGCCTGTGACCTGTGTAGGTAGAGGCCTTGTGATGGGCCAATCCCCATCCAAGGAGTCCTACCAGATGTCTACAAACAGGATTCAGAAGTCCATAAAAGAGGAGGCCTTGGACCACTTTGGCATGTAGCTCCATAGAAGATGAAGAAGGAATGATTTAAGTTAACTGTATTAAGTTAACTGAGGGGCACGTCTTTCAGTGAAAATTTAAAGGCTTTTAAAACCACAAGAGTAACAATCATTGAGTCACTGAATTGCAGATTACTTGAACTGCTTGGAAATGTAACTTTTGCGTACATCAGGGCATACCTGTAGGTCGTGGGTCTCCAGCCCGTGGCTTGTGGGCACATTTGTGAATTATGTACTCGTATGTACAGTAGGCCTTCGATGTAATGGACTTCGGATTTAACAGACAAATAATTTTTAGTTTTTGACATGTTTAATCAAAATAAAGTTTGGTTCCTGTTGTAAATTTATTTTTATATTTTTAACATGTTTTAGTGACGTGTATAAATTACTCAATGTACATTATAATAATATTTTGTTGATACTTATACATTATAATAACATTTTAATACACCTGTATATTGTAAGTTCGTTATTAATATATGTTTTTAAAATACATTCAATTTAACGGACTTTCGGCAATAGCGGACACCCCTTCCCCCCAGTTAGTCCATTAAATCGAGGGTCTACTGTAATATAAAAATTACACAAACATTTATGTGGTTAGATGTACCACTTACTGTTATTTTCCCACGTGGGACCCACAAACCAGCCCACAATAATGGGCGTGGCCCTTTGCCACAGAAAGGTTGGATGCCCGTGCTGTAGGTGAAACTAATATTCTGTAGAACACACCTTCAGAATTTGAAGTTCTTTCCTTCAAAATTACCAGAGTTAACTGAAGTGTTAGACCTACTATTCAGAGTTAACATGTCGTCTATATCTTCACAGGCATCATACCCTGTACGTGTTCGCTATGCCATGATGCATCTTAATCGTGCAGTCTGTCTTGATTATCCGGAGGTTGATGTACCGTGGTTTCATGAGAAGTACTGTCAACAACTTGCAGCTCTAGGTAATGCAATTTGTATGGTTAAGTTGATTTCATGGCACAGGGGTGTTTCTTTTATTATTTTTTTAGAAAGTCCATCCTCGTTTGTTCCAAGATAATCAAACATTGTTGTGTTTTGACTGAATTTATCGTGCATCTTTATTTTATTGCCGTACTGAACACACAGGTTTTATTGCATACGAAGTGTGTATTTACTGGGACGTCGCTTGGCAGCTGTGGTGCTCACAACAGTGACGAAAGATATGCACTGTGTAATTACTTTAATGCAGCACTAAAAATTTAGTTATACGCTACTGTTCTTTGATAATTGAAAGTGCGTTTGGACTGTACGGGTGCACAACACAGTTTGTTCGTTTCCCCTTGATCTTGTGTGTCTGTGTAATGATCTTGGGTCATATCAGATTAACATAATTTGCCATTAGAAATTTTTAAGTGTATTATCTATGATCAATGTCAGTTGGTAACATTATGTAGTGTCAGTTATAGATGAATGAATGTTTTGGATCTTTGGTGGAATGCTAGTGGCAGGGGAAAACTGAAGTACTGTGGGCTGGCCAGGGATTGAAACCAGACCTCTGAGGTGAGAGGCTGGCAGCTGATGGCCTGAGCCTTGGCATGACCCATTTTCCATGAGCATTTATTTCCCAAAAGTCATTGTGATTTTATGAATATTCGTCTCTTATTCTAACATCATTTTCACTTCATATGGGTCAGTGCCTGCCCATGCCATAGCTCAGATGGGTTAGGTGCTGTGTTTCAATGTGAAGCACCTTTTTTAGTTTCCAGTGAATTCACAGTGTGATTTGTGATGGGTGAAGTGCAACACTTGAAGCAGGTTTTTGTCCAAGTTTCCTCAGTTTTCCTCTCCTAATTACTAATCCACTATTGCACCATATTTGTACATCACCGTGCGACAGTTCTGACCAGGCAGTACAAATCCTTTTTCTCACTTTGTAGTTTGAGGGCTTCAGCTCTGACGCAGCTCTTGGTTACAAAGTGAGGGAGTTACGATGTAATGAATATTGTAAAGATAAAAGAAACTGGAACCAACATCATATAGGTTAGACCATTTTGTCTTATTTCCTTTACAGAAGCCCCAAAGTTGAGTCGTTTTCATGATGACGTTTATGAGAGTTTGATTGCCATATTGGGAACAGAAAAGTTGGTACAGGTAAACAGGTACTCGCCGTACTTCTATGGGCTAGGTAAGCATGTCTTTTGTCCTGCAATTTTAGTATAATACTTTTAGCACATGCTTCCCCAGTTTCATGTGTTCTGAGCTTCAGTATAGAAGGATTTGTTGGTAGCTTTGTGATTGATGTTGTTACAGCACTGTTGCTGAATACAAGTCTTTTGGGTTGTGACACTCTTCATTGATGTTTTAAGGGATCATAGTGCCTTCATCATCAGGTAGTACAGATATTCTTGGACTTTGTAACAAAGTTTTACATGGTTTTGTTATCACTAACCATAAACCATGAAGAGCTCTGTCTTCGTACACATTTTGTACAACCACTCGACTCCTTATACATTCTTGTGGTCAGACCTGATTGTGGTGTGAAAAAAACAGGCTGAAATGTGTTATCTGTGTAACTGTGTGTAGTGTTAGTGCAGTAATAAAATTGTGTTATCTGTGTAACTGTGTGTAGTGTTAGTGCAGTAATAAAATTGTGTTATCTGTGTAACTGTGTGTAGTGTTAGTGCAGTAATAAAATTGTGTTATCTGTGTAACTGTGTGTAGTGTTAGTGCAGTAATAAAATTGTGTTATCTGTGTAACTGTGTGTAGTGTTAGTGCAGTAATAAAATTGTGTTATCTGTGTAACTGTGTGTAGTGTTAGTGCAGTAATAAAATTGTGTTATCTGTGTAACTGTGTGTAGTGTTAGTGCAGTAATAAAATTGTGTTATCTGTGTAACTGTGTGTAGTGTTAGTGCAGTAATAAAATTGTGTTATCTGTGTAACTGTGTGTAGTGTTAGTGCAGTAATAAAATTGTGTTATCTGTGTAACTGTGTGTAGTGTTAGTTCAGTAATAAAATTGTGTTATCTGTGTAACTGTGTGTAGTGTTAGTGCAGTAATAAAATTGTGTTATCTGTGTAACTGTGTGTAGTGTTAGTGCAGTAATAAAATTGTGTTATCTGTGTAACTGTGTGTAGTGTTAGTGCAGTAATAAAATTGTGTTATCTGTGTAACTGTGTGTAGTGTTAGTGCAGTAATAAAATTGTGTTATCTATGTAACTGTGTGTAGTGTTAGTGCAGTAATAAAATTGTGTTATCTGTGTAACTGTGTGTAGTGTTAGTGCAGTAATAAAATTGTGTTATCTGTGTAACTGTGTGTAGTGTTAGTGCAGTAATAAAATTGTGTTATCTGTGTAACTGTGTGTAGTGTTAGTGCAGTAATAAAATTGTTATCTGTGTAACTGTGTGTAGTGTTAGTACAGTAATAAAATTGTGTTATCTGTGTAACTGTGTGTAGTGTTAGTGCAGTAATAAAATTGTGTTATCTGTGTAACTGTGTGTAGTGTTAGTGCAGTAATAAAATTGTGTTATCTGTGTAACTGTGTGTAGTGTTAGTGCAGTAATAAAATTGTGTTATCTGTGTAACTGTGTGTAGTGTTAGTGCAGTAATAAAATTGTGTTATCTGTGTAACTGTGTGTAGTGTTAGTGCAGTAATAAAATTGTGTTATCTGTGTAACTGTGTGTAGTGTTAGTGCAGTAATAAAATTGTGTTATCTGTGTAACTGTGTGAGTGTTAGTGCAGTAATAAAATTGTGTTATCTGTGTAACTGTGTGTAGTGTTAGTGCAGTAATAAAATTGTGTTATCTGTGTAACTGTGTGTAGTGTTAGTGCAGTAATAAAATTGTGTTATCTGTGTAACTGTGTGTAGTGTTAGTGCAGTAATAAAATTGTGTTATCTGTGTAACTGTGTGTAGTGTTAGTGCAGTAATAAAATTGTGTTATCTGTGTAACTGTGTGTAGTGTTAGTGCAGTAATAAAATTGTGTTATCTATGTAACTGTGTGTAGTGTTAGTGCAGTAATAAAATTGTGTTATCTGTGTAACTGTGTGTAGTGTTAGTGCAGTAATAAAATTGTGTTATCTATGTAACTGTGTGTAGTGTTAGTGCAGTAATAAAATTGTGTTATCTGTGTAACTGTGTGTAGTGTTAGTGCAGTAATAAAATTGTGTTATCTGTGTAACTGTGTGTAGTGTTAGTGCAGTAATAAAATTGTGTTATCTGTGTAACTGTGTGTAGTGTTAGTGCAGTAATAAAATTGTGTTATCTGTGTAACTGTGTAGTGTTAGTGCAGTAATAAAATTGTGTTATCTGTGTAACTGTGTGTAGTGTTAGTGCAGTAATAAAATTGTGTTATCTGTGTAACTGTGTGTAGTGTTAGTGCAGTAATAAAATTGTGTTATCTGTGTAACTGTGTGTAGTGTTAGTGCAGTAATAAAATTGTGTTATCTGTGTAACTGTGTGTAGTGTTAGTGCAGTAATAAAATTGTGTTATCTGTGTAACTGTGTGTAGTGTTAGTGCAGTAATAAAATTGTGTTATCTGTGTAACTGTGTGTAGTGTTAGTGCAGTAATAAAATTGTGTTATCTGTGTAACTGTGTGTAGTGTTAGTGCAGTAATAAAATTGTGTTATCTGTGTAACTGTGTGTAGTGTTAGTGCAGTAATAAAATTGTGTTATCTGTGTAACTGTGTGTAGTGTTAGTGCAGTAATAAAATTGTGTTATCTGTGTAACTGTGTGTAGTGTTAGTGCAGTAATAAAATTGTGTTATCTGTGTAACTGTGTGTAGTGTTAGTGCAGTAATAAAATTGTGTTATCTGTGTAACTGTGTGTAGTGTTAGTGCAGTAATAAAATTGTGTTATCTGTGTAACTGTGTGTAGTGTTAGTGCAGTAATAAAATTGTGTTATCTGTGTAACTGTGTGTAGTGTTAGTGCAGTAATAAAATTGTGTTATCTGTGTAACTGTGTGTAGTGTTAGTACAGTAATAAAATTGTGTTATCTGTGTAACTGTGTGTAGTGTTAGTGCAGTAATAAAATTGTGTTATCTGTGTAACTGTGTGTAGTGTTAGTGCAGTAATAAAATTGTGTTATCTGTGTAACTGTGTGTAGTGTTAGTGCAGTAATAAAATTGTGTTATCTGTGTAACTGTGTGTAGTGTTAGTGCAGTAATAAAATTGTGTTATCTGTGTAACTGTGTGTAGTGTTAGTGCAGTAATAAAATTGTGTTATCTATGTAACTGTGTGTAGTGTTAGTACAGTAATAAAATTGTGTTATCTATGTAACTGTGTGTAGTGTTAGTACAGTAATAAAATTGTGTTATCTATGTAACTGTGTGTAGTGTTAGTACAGTAATAAAATTGTGTTATCTATGTAACTGTGTGTAGTGTTAGTACAGTAATAAAATTGTGTTATCTATGTAACTGTGTGTAGTGTTAGTACAGTAATAAAATTGTGTTATCTATGTAACTGTGTGTAGTGTTAGTACAGTAATAAAATTGTGTTATCTATGTAACTGTGTGTAGTGTTAGTGCAGTAATAAAATTGTGTTATCTGTGTAACTGTGTGTAGTGTTAGTACAGTAATAAAATTGTGTTATCTGTGTAACTGTGTGTAGTGTTAGTGCAGTAATAAAATTGTGTTATCTATGTAACTGTGTGTAGTGTTAGTGCAGTAATAAAATTGTGTCAGATAGATAATCTTCTCTCCTCTTTTCATGGACTTTTTGACCCTGTAGATGAAGGCACAACAGTTGGAACTATAACCCAAACACAGTGTAACACCCCAGAGGATTCACTGTTTAAAACACCAGAGAAATGCGCTTAACTTTCACTTTTATAATGTATTAATCAATTAATTAATCATTAATTAATGTGGTTGATTAATACATAATAAAAGTGAAAGTGAAGTGCATTTCTTGGTGTTTTAAACAGTGAATTGAAAAATGCACGGTGAGACTAATATAAAATTTACCCCAGAGGATATTAATCTTTAGTCTGTCAGGATATGAGGTCATGTACCGTATATTCTCAAATCTAATCCGCGCCCTTTTTACGGTTTTAGAGGGCTAAAAAATCAGATGCGGATTAGATTCGCGGTCGAGAGCTGGATTTTGGAAAAATGATTGAGCTGCTGTACGTGCCTTAAGAACAATACAATACAATAATCCATTATTTTATTATTTATTATTCATCAGACTCGCCGTCATCACTCATAATTCGAGGAATGTTCAAAGATCTGGCCTTCTTTATCGCCTCCTCGCGAAGTAGATCATAACTCACAAACAGTCCAGTCTTGCGTCTCTCTTGAAAAAACGTGAAGACTGCATTATCAATTTCAGGAAATCGTCCTTTCTTGGGTCCAGTGAATTTCGTTCGTGACGCCTCACACCCGCTGATCGCTGCCTTGTGTTTCCGCCACAGTCGAACGTTGCTTTCATCAACTCCAAAAATTGCAGCGGCTTTGCGGTTTCCATTCTCCTCTGCGCACCGAATAACTTGACGTTTGAACTTTGCCGTATATGAGAGTTGTTTAGATTTCAGGCGTCCCTCTTCCATAACTACGGTACACGACAAATTGGAACAAGCACCTCCCACGTTTCAACAACTAAAGGCGTGAGCTGGCTTCAGACGAGATTGCGCACGTTTGTTGAGAAAGGCCCGCCTCACGGTATCGGTATGACTCATCGGCCCCAGGCGTAGCGTCGGATTTTAACGCATTGGTAACATCCAATATTATTCAATCAGTCGCCCCGTGGGCAAGGGGTGGTTGAAGGAAAGGTGCGGATTAGAACCGCGAACTAACTTTTTTTTGTTTAAGAAATCGCCAAAAACTGAGTGCGGATTAGATTCGGATGCGGATTAGATTTGAGAATATACGGTAGTTTGTTAGATAAGCATTACCATTGTATGGGAACCTACTGTTTCCATATCCATTATTACCTCGAATATGGACTTAGCAGGTTCTTCTGCATTGTTGATGTATGTCAGTGAAACTACACAGTGACACATCTTACCGCTCGTAGCAGATCTAATGACACGACATACTTCTGCAGTTAAGCACAGCAAGCCTGTAGTATGAAGGCATTATTTTATGTGACAACTGCCGCTAGTCGCTAGCTGTCAGGGCACTTACAGAACTTCTGTGTACAGTGACGACCATGTTTGGCGGTTGTGACCTGTGCCTGTGAGTTGAAGGAAAACATTTCTAGCACGTTGCGAGTTTTTAGAATCTCACAGTAGCGTGGACGTGGTGTCCCTTCTTCTGGAAGATGCAGCCGTGTCACTGAGCGTTCGGTTCCTAATGTTTTCAGACCAGTGCATTGTCTCAAAACACTGCGAACAAAATACACAGAGACGCAGTTTCACACCCCAGAAGATAAAATAATGTCTTTGTATTATGTTGACATTTTAACAGTTGGTTGGAACTGATAAACAGTATGTAGGGAACTGTTATAAATGTCATTGCTACTGTTTTGGTTAAACAGTGTACTGTATCGTGTTATCAGAAACAGATATCTCCGTTGAGAACTAATGGGTTTGTGGACTTTGTCCATCGTCCGGAAATCTAAAATAACTAGATAACATGACGTTTCGGAAACTGGATCTGTTTCCGTCCTCAGGTGATAGGGGAGGGAAGACACTTACTGTGTTGGGTCCCTTAGATACAGCTAACCTCAATCACTGGACCTTCTGTTGGGTCCCTTAGATAGAGCTAACCTCAATCACTGGACCTTCTGTTGGGTCCCTTAGATAGAGCTAACCTCAATCACTGGACCTTCTGTTGGGTCCCTTAGATAGAGGTAACCTACAAATACTAAAATACTGATACCTCAATCACTGGACCTTTGTTGGGTCCCTTAGATAGAGGTAACCTCAATCACTGGACCTTCTGTTGGGTCCCTTAGATAGAGGTAACCTCAATCACTGGACCTTCTGTTGGGTCCCTTAGATAGAGCTAACCTCAATCACTGGACCTTCTGTTGGGTCCCTTAGATAGAGGGTAACCTCAATCACTGGACCTTCTGTTGGGTCCCTTAGATAGAGGTAACCACTCAATCACTGGACCTTCTGTTGGGTCCCTTAGATAGAGCTAACCTCAATCACTGGACTTCTGTTGGGTCCCTTAGATAGAGTAACCTCAATCACTGGCCTTCTGTTGGGTCCCTTAGATAGAGCTAACCTCAATCACTGGACCTTCTGTTGGGTCCCTAGATAGAGCTAACCTCAATCACTGGACCTTCTGTTGGGTCCCTTAGATAGAGCTAACCTCAATCACTGGACCTTCTGTTGGGTCCCTCAGATAGAGCTAACCTCAATCACTGGACCTTCTGTTGGGTCCCTCAGATAGAGCTAACCTCAATCACTGACCTTCTGTTGGGTCCCTCAGTAGATAGAGCTAACCTCAATCACTGGACCTTCTGTTGGGTCCCTCAGATAGAGCTAACCTCAATCACTGGACCTTCTGTGGTCCACAGATAGAGCTAACCTCAACACTGACTTCTGTTGGGTCCCTTAGATAGAGCTAACCTCAATCACTGGACCTTCTGTTGGGTCCCTTAGATAGAGTAACCTCAATCACTGGACCTTCTGTTGGGTCCCTTAGATAGAGTAACCTCAATCACTGGACCTTCTGTTGGGTCCCTTAGATAGAGTAACCTCAATCACTGGACCTTCTGTTGGGTCCCTTAGATAGAGGTAACCTCAATCACTGGACCTTCTGTTGGGTCCCTTAGATAGAGTAACCTCAATCACTGGACCTTCTGTTGGGTCCCTTAGATAGAGCTAACCTCAATCACTGGACCTTCTGTTGGGTCCCTTAGATAGAGCTAACCTCAATCACTGGACCTTCTGTTGGGTCCCTTAGATAGAGCTAACCTCAATCACTGGACCTTCTGTTGGGTCCCTTAGATAGAGCTAACCTCAATCACTGGACCTTCTGTTGGGTCCCTCAGATAGAGCTAACCTCAATCACTGGACCTTCTGTTGGGTCCCTCAGATAGAGCTAACCTCAATCACTGGACCTTCTGTTGGGTCCCTCAGATAGAGCTAACCTCAATCACTGGACCTTCTGTTGGGTCCCTCAGATAGAGTAACCTCAATCACTGGACCTTCTGTTGGGTCCCTTAGATAGAGCTAACCTCAATCACTGGACCTTCTGTTGGGTCCCTTAGATAGAGCTAACCTCAATCACTGGACCTTCTGTTGGGTCCCTTAGATAGAGCTAACCTCAATCACTGGACCTTCTGTTGGGTCCCTTAGATAGAGCTAACCTCAATCACTGGACCTTCTGTTGGGTCCCTCAGATAGAGCTAACCTCAATCACTGGACCTTCTGTTGGGTCCCTCAGATAGAGCTAACCTCAATCACTGGACCTTCTGTTGGGTCCCTCAGATAGAGCTAACCTCAATCACTGGACCTTCTGTTGGGTCCCTTAGATAGAGCTAACCTCAATCACTGGACCTTCTGTTGGGTCCCTTAGATAGAGTAACCTCAATTTTTTTCCCTGGACCTTCTGTGTTGGGTCCCTCAGATAGAGCTAACCTCAATCACTGGACCTTCTGTTGGGTCCCTTCAGATTAGATAGGTAACCTCAATCACTGACCTTCTGTTGGGTCCTCAGATAGAGCTAACCTCAATCACTGGACCTTCTGTTGGGTCCCTCAGATAGAGCTAACCTCAATCACTGGACCTTCTGTTGGGTCCTTAGATAGAGCTAACCTCAATCACTGGACCTTCTGTTGGGTCCCTCAGATAGAGCACTAGGCTCTTGTCCCTAGATAGACTACTCAATCACTGTACCATTAGTTCTCTATGTTACATACCATCGTCGAACCTTTTAGATATCTCTGTATTTATGAAAGCAGTTGTTACCCTAATTTATTTGTGTTTTCAGACTTCCAGGTATTGTTGAATAAGGATAAGACGCCTGTCAGTGTCAGGCATCAAGCAGACTCAAATATTACCAGGTGAGACGTTTACAGAATTCTGTTTGTTTAAAGTTTAGAGGCTGATGGTTCCACTTCATCGTACGTGAAGTGCGAACTGTTCTGTGGTTACAGCAGTGTGTGGCACAGTCAAGTGCTAACTGCCACTTTGCATCTGGGAAGCCACTGTTATCCACGTATCTGTGGATCCATGTAAGTCGGGGACTTGCTGTATCTTGTAACTACTTCATGAAAGGTGTTACATTTACATGTTTTTTTCATTAATTCTTTCTGTTTTTTCATCATCATCGCTGGACCTGCAGATGGAGTTCAGCTATGCTTGGTGTATAAGAAGAAACGAAAATTGTTTTAAGCAGAAATACCTAAATTGCGAAGCAGACGCTTGACAAGTGCCATTACATTTCTTCCAGGATTGCAGTTCTCTTGTGGGGCAAGGATGCTTACACAAATGGCATATCGCAGCTGTGCGGAGAGCAGCAGTTGAAGAGGCGTCATCTGGAGATGCTGGGCTACAGCGTGATTGGAATAAGTTCATCCGTGTGGAATTCCATGTACATGGCTGAGCAGAATGCCAAGACTGATTATTTGCGACAAAACATATGGCCGTCGGCGACGGGACGTAATGTGGAACATCGTCATAAAAGGACATGACTTGCAATGTGCGTGAAGCGTAGAAACCTGTTACGCTGATCTCAGGAATAAAGAATGTCTTCTCATGTTTTTAGCATGTGTTCCTTTTTAGTGTTTCCTTCCTTCGATAATTCACTGATTACTTGTCTCTGTATTTTTACGACAGATACGTTGAAACCTCAGTGTTTTGTGTGTCACATTTCGTGAAATGCTATATTCAGCAAAATTTCGTACTTGGTGAACATTTTTTTTTCCTCTCGTTCCAGCCAAGGCCCCAATATAACTGACTCCTTATATTCCTGTATTTAGTGAATTTGAATTTAGCAAATAACCCACGTTTGGAGAAAAAAAATGTTAAAGCTTCCAGACCTCGTTTCTCAATTTAATGTGATTATCGTCAAAGAAACACTCGATACGTTTTCTCTCTCTGACGTGTTTACAGCATTCATATATTTTTTCCTTTTGCCATTAGGTATCAGATAAAAGCCATCCAATACAGCTTTATTTATTTATTTATGTACTGCCAGGCTTAACGCCAAAAACTGTGCATTTTACCCAGTCTAATTCTTACAATAAACAGTGATTGTTTCCCCATACAGAATTCAGCAATTGGTCCTTCTAATGGAAAGTGGCTGTATTCTCTGTGAGGTACGGACTGAACGTTTATATATAATGCAGACTCATTTTAATCTTCAGAGGGTCAGAAGTGTGCCATCTGCAGACGTCAGCAGTGTAACTGTCCGTAACAGGTTCATAATTAATTCGATGCTAGATATTTTAATCAATGAACTTTCCAACAGGTCTTGACCAGATAATACAGTATCATGCATCTCTGTCTAAAAGAGATGAACTGTCAGACGCAAGACGTCATGTAGACAAAATATGCCTTGCAATGTCGAAAGGCGTAAGAACTGACCCTGATTATTTCCGGACGACATATCGATATCGCCAGCTACTTTTGTGTTTTTCAGTGGTTGATTGCATGAGGAAAACAGCACAGCGATTAAGGTCACTGTCTTCTGGGATGCGGCGCCGTGTAGTTTCGTAGATACGTGCGAAAGTTTCGGAGAAACCTGCTGCTTCCATCTTCAGGGAAGACAGATTGGAGACGGAGCAGGTTTTTTTCATTACCGGCCCTTCCTAGAGAAACTGTGTTGTATACATTCCGGTACCTTGACTCTATTTTCTGTAAACTTAACTACATGATTCACACGTCTGGTTGACTAGCTAACAGTCTCTCTCATTCGAGATTTTCACCGCCTTCTATGGAACCAGAAAGTTCAATATATAATCAGAAGAGCCTGCCACTTTACCCTGTCCTGAGCCAGATTAATCCGGTCTGCACCCTAACACCCCATTTCTGTAAGCTTCATATTATTATTATCTGCTCAGGACTCTAGTGTGTTTTTCCCCATCTGATCGCGTAACTCATATTTTGTGCACATTTTTCTTCACTCTCATGCATGCTATATGCCCCGCCCACTTCATCGTTCTAATAATATTTGTCGAAGAGTACAAATTATCAAAACCCACAGTACACAGGTTTCTTGCTCCTGTTATCAAATACTCCTGAGTTCGTTCCTTAAGTCGAGACACTGGACGTTTAGAATGTAAACTTCTGAAGATTGATTTAACCTGAATTGGATTTAAAGACTCAGTCCGTACTGCGCAGTAAACACACTCCGTCTCAGTTATACAAACCAGTCAGTTAATGTTGTACAGTGAAATAATCGCTGTTTGTTCTGAGATCCACACAAAACACATAAATACAGTCCGTACCGCGCAGTAAACACACACCGTCTCAGTTATAGAAACCAGTCAGTTAATGCTGTACAGTGAAATAATCGCTGTTTGTTCTGAGATCCACACAAAACACATAAATACAGTCCGTACCGCGCAGTAAACACACTCCGTCTCAGTTATACAAACCAGTCAGTTAATGTTGTACAGTGAAATAATCGCTGTTTGTTCTGAGATCCACACAAAACACATAAATACAGTCCGTACCGCGCAGTAAACACACTCCGTCTCAGTTTACAAACCAGTCAGTTAATGTTGTACAGTGAAATAATCGCTGTTTGTTCTGAGATACACATAAATACAGTCCGTACCGCGCAGTAAACACACACCCGTCTCAGTTATAGAAACCAGTCAGTTAATGCTGTACAGTGAAATAATCGCTGTTTGTTCTGAGATCCACACAAAACACATAAATACAGTCCGTACCGCGCAGTAAACACACTCCGTCTCAGTTATACAAACCAGTCAGTTAATGTTGTACAGTGAAATAATCGCTGTTTGTTCTGAGATCCACACAAAACACATAAATACAGTCCGTACCGCGCAGTAAACACACTCCGTCTCAGTTATACAAACCAGTCAGTTAATGTTGTACAGTGAAATAATCGCTGTTTGTTCTGAGATCACACAAAACACATAAATACAGTCCGTACCGCGCAGTAAACACACTCCGTCTCAGTTATACAAACCAGTCAGTTAATGTTGTACAGTGAAATAATCGCTGTTTGTTCTGGATCCACAAACATAAAATACAGTCCGTACCGCGCAGTAAACACACTCCGTCTCAGTTATACAAACCAGTCAGTTAATGTGTACAGTGAAATAATCGCTGTTTGTTCTGAGATCCACACAAAACACATAAATACAGTCCGTACCGCGCAGTAAACACACTCCGTCTCAGTTATACAAACCAGTCAGTTAATGTTGTACAGTGAAATAATCGCTGTTTGTTCTGAGATCCACACAAAACACATAAATACAGTCCGTACCGCGCAGTAAACACACTCCGTCTCAGTTATACAAACCAGTCAGTTAATGTTGTACAGTGAAATAATCGCTGTTGTTCTGAGATCCACACAAAACACATAAATACAGTCCGTACCGCGCAGTAAACACACATCCGTCTCAGTTATACAAACCAGTCAGTTAATGTTGTACAGTGAAATAATCGCTGTTTGTTCTGAGATCACACAAAACACATAAATACAGTCCGTACCGCGCAGTAAACACACTCCGTCTCAGTTATACAAACCAGTCAGTTAATGTTGTACAGTGAAATAATCGCTGTTTGTTCTGAGATCCACACAAAACACATAAATACAGTCCGTACCGCGCAGTAAACACACTCCGTCTCAGTTATACAAACCAGTCAGTTAATGTTGTACAGTGAAATAATCGCTGTTTGTTCTGAGATCCACACAAAACACATAAATACAGTCCGTACCGCGCAGTAAACACACCCGTCTCAGTTATACAAACCAGTCAGTTAATGTTGTACAGTGAAATAATCGCTGTTTGTTCTGAGATCCACACAAAACACATAATACAGTCCGTACCGCGCAGTAAACACACTCCGTCTCAGTTATACAAACCAGTCAGTTAATGTTGTACAGTGAAATAATCGCTGTTTGTTCTGAGATCCACACAAACACATAAATACAGTCCGTCCGCCAGTAAACACACATCCGTCTCAGTTATACAAACCAGTCAGTTAATGTTGTACAGTGAAATAATCGCTGTTTGTTCTGAGATCCACACAAAACACATAAATACAGTCCGTACCGCGCAGTAAACACACTCCGTCTCAGTTATACAAACCAGTCAGTTAATGTTGTACAGTGAAATAATCGCTGTTTGTTCTGAGATCCACACAAAACACATAAATACAGTCCGTACCGCGCAGTAAACACACTCCGTCTCAGTTATACAAACCAGTCAGTTAATGTTGTACAGTGAAATAATCGCTGTTTGTTCTGAGATCCACACAAAACACATAAATACAGTCCGTACGCGCAGTAAACACACTCCGTCTCAGTTATACAAACCAGTCAGTTAATGTTGTACAGTGAAATAATCGCTGTTTGTTCTGAGATCCACACAAAACACATAAATACAGTCCGTACCGCGCAGTAAACACACTCCGTCTCAGTTATACAAACCAGTCAGTTAATGTGTACAGTGAAATAATCGCTGTTTGTTCTGAGATCCACACAAAACACATAAAATACAGTCCGTACCGCGCGCAGTAAACACACTCCGTCTCAGTTATACAAACCAGTCAGTTAATGTTGTACAGTGAAATAATCGCTGTTTGTTCTGAGATAAAAAACACATAAATACAGTCCGTACCGCGCAGTAAACACACTCCGTCTCAGTTATACAAACCAGTCAGTTAATGTGTACAGTGAAATAATCGCTGTTTGTTCTGAGATTCTGAGATCCACACAAAACACATAAATACAGTCCGTACCGCGCAGTAAACACACTCCGTCTCAGTTATACAAACCAGTCAGTTAATGTTGTACAGTGAAATAATCGCTGTTTGTTCTGAGATCCACACAAAACACATAAATACAGTCCGTACCGCGCAGTAAACACACTCCGTCTCAGTTATACAAACCAGTCAGTTAATGTTGTACAGTGAAATAATCGCTGTTTGTTCTGAGATCCACACAAAACACATAAATACAGTCCGTACCGCGCAGTAAACACACTCCGTCTCAGTTATACAAACCAGTCAGTTAATGTTGTACAGTGAAATAATCGCTGTTTGTTCTGAGATCCACACAAAACACATAAATACAGTCCGTACCGCGCAGTAAACACACTCCGTCTCAGTTATACAAACCAGTCAGTTAATGTTGTACAGTGAAATAATCGCTGTTTGTTCTGAGATACACATAAATACAGTCCGTACCGCGCAGTAAACACACTCCGTCTCAGTTATACAAACCAGTCAGTTAATGTTGTACAGTGAAATAATCGCTGTTTGTTCTGAGATCCACACAAAACACATAAATACAGTCCGTACCGCGCAGTAAACACACTCCGTCTCAGTTATACAAACCAGTCAGTTAATGTTGTACAGTGAAATAATCGCTGTTTGTTCTGATAAAAACACATAAATACAGTCCGTACCGCGCAGTAAACACACTCCGTCTCAGTTATAAAACCAGTCAGTTAATGTGTACAGTGAAATAATCGCTGTTTGTTCTGAGATCCACACAAAACACATAAATACAGTCCGTACCGCGCAGTAAACACACTCCGTCTCAGTTATACAAACCAGTCAGTTAATGTTGTACAGTGAAATAATCGCTGTTTGTTCTGAGATCACAAAAACACATAAATACAGTCCGTACCGCGCAGTAAACACACTCCGTCTCAGTTATACAAACCAGTCAGTTAATGTGTACAGTGAAATAATCGCTGTTTGTTCTGAGATCCACACAAAACACATAAATACAGTCCGTACCGCGCAGTAAACACACTCCGTCTCAGTTATACAAACCAGTCAGTTAATGTTGTACAGTGAAATAATCGCTGTTTGTTCTGAGATCCACACAAAACACATAAATACAGTCCGTACCGCGCAGTAAACACACTCCGTCTCAGTTATACAAACCAGTCAGTTAATGTTGTACAGTGAAATAATCGCTGTTTGTTCTGAGATCCACACAAAACACATAAATACAGTCCGTACCGCGCAGTAAACACACTCCGTCTCAGTTATACAAACCAGTCAGTTAATGTTGTACAGTGAAATAATCGCTGTTTGTTCTGAGATCCACACAAAACACATAAATACAGTCCGTACCGCGCAGTAAACACACTCCGTCTCAGTTATACAAACCAGTCAGTTAATGTTGTACAGTGAAATAATCGCTGTTTGTTCTGAGATACACATAAATACAGTCCGTACCGCGCAGTAAACACACTCCGTCTCAGTTATACAAACCAGTCAGTTAATGTTGTACAGTGAAATAATCGCTGTTTGTTCTGAGATCCACACAAAACACATAAATACAGTCCGTACCGCGCAGTAAACACACTCCGTCTCAGTTACAAAACCAGTCAGTTAATGTTGTACAGTGAAATAATCGCTGTTTGTTCTGAGATACAAAACATAAATACAGTCCGTACCGCGCAGTAAACACACTCCGTCTCAGTTATACAAACCAGTCAGTTAATGCTGTACAGTGAAATAATCGCTGTTTGTTCTGAGATCCACACAAAACACATAAATACAGTCCGTACCGCGCAGTAAACACACTCCGTCTCAGTTATACAAACCAGTCAGTTAATGTTGTACAGTGAAATAATCGCTGTTTGTTCTGAGATACACATAAATACAGTCCGTACCGCGCAGTAAACACACACCGTCTCAGTTATAGAAACCAGTCAGTTAATGCTGTACAGTGAAATAATCGCTGTTTGTTCTGAGATCCACACAAAATACATAAATACAGTCCGTACCGCGCAGTAAACACACTCCGTCTCAGTTATAAAACCAGTCAGTTAATGTGTACAGTGAAATAATCGCTGTTTGTTCTGAGATCCACACAAAACACATAAATACAGTCCGTACCGCGCAGTAAACACACACCGTCTCAGTTATACAAACCAGTCAGTTAATGCTGTACAGTGAAATAATCGCTGTTTGTTCTGAGATCCACACAAAACATATAAATACACTGTGTGGGCAGAACGTAGAATTGTTGAGGGTTAGAAGTTTAAGATACAATCGTTTGGCGATATTCTTAGAGAGAATAGCGTATTACATAGAAACTGCGCAAGAATAAACCTCACTTTGTGTTTTGTTTTCTTGTATTCAGTTGATCATAACAGTCCCTTATATTCAGAAGCCACCACTGCACATCTGATATAGCCTACACTTTATGGTTTTATACACCATCTGTGACGTAGAAGTCTTAACACACACAAAGAGGGGTTTTATTATAATCAGCCTCCAGCTGTACAATATTGTAAATTTTATGTGAACCTTTATCAATCTGGGTCTTTGGGTCAACATGTCGAAAGAAATTCGAATGCGTAGATTGCCTTTTGTGTGGCGATAAAGACGGAGAATTATATGTAGTTATGTAAGTAAGAAGTGCGACAGACCTTGCCCGTTGCCCCACGCCCGTCTCCACCTCCGATACGCCCATAAGGCCCCTGCCCATTTGATTGTGTTTATTTACAGACTATCAGTAGCTTATTACGTAGCTTCGAATTTTATGACAATTAGCGAGCAATGAATTGCATTGGATTTGGAGAGCGTGACGTAAGTGAGATGCTTCTGTGGCACATTTGGTGAGGACAGCTGCACTAAGACAAGCGGTCTCGGGACTCGGATTTGAATCTGGGTCTCCCCAATTTTGAAGCACGATTACTAACCGCTACTCGTAACTATAAAACACAGGGTCATTATTTTATCTGACAACTATCGTTGCCACTCCCTGTCAGTTTATTGTATTAAGTTAGCCCACGAGGCTGAATGACCACACGCGGTGGCGGAGTAGCAGCGGGAAGTGACAAACTGTATTTGTCAGATAAAATAAGGACATTGATCACCAAATTTACGCGATACTTGTCAGATAAAATAAGGACCGTTATCCCCAAACTTCGCGATAGTTGTCAGATAAAATAAGGACCATTACCCCCAAACTTAAGCGATAGTTGTCAGATAAAATAAGGACCGTTATCCCCAAACTTCGCGATAGTTGTCAGATAAAATAAGGACCTTTGTCCCCAAATTTACGCGATAGTTGTCAGATAAAGTAAGGACCGTTACCCCCAAACTTACGCGATAGTTGTCAGATAAAATAAGGACCGTTATCCCCAAACTTACGCGATAGTTGTCAGATTAAGTAAGGACCGTTATCCCCAAACTTACGCGATAGTTGTCAGATAAAGTAAGGACAGTTATCCCAAACTTACGCGATAGTTGTCAGATAAAATAAGGACCTTTATCCCCAAACTTACGCGATAGTTGTCAGATAAAGTACGAACCGTTATCCCCTAACTTACGCGATAGTTGTCAGATAAAGTAAGGACCGTTATCCCCAAACTTACAAGATAGTTGCCAGATAAAGTAAGGACCGTTATCCCCAAACTTACGCGATAGTTGCCAGATAAAGTAAGGACAGTTATCCCCAAACTTACGCGATAGTTGTCAGATAAAGTAAGGACCGTTATCCCCAAACTTACACGATAGTTGCCAGATAAAATAAGGACCGTTATCCCCAAACTTACGCGATAGTTGCCAGATAAAGTAAGGACCGTTATCCCCAAACTTACGCGATAGTTGTCAGATAAAGTAAGGACCGTTATCCCCAAACTTACACGTAAGTTGCCAGATAAAATAAGGACCGTTATCCCCAAACTTACGCGATAGTTGCCAGATAAAGTAAGGACCGTTATCCCCAAACTTACGCGATAGTTGTCAGATAAAGTAAGGACCTTTATCCCCAAACTTACGCAATAGTTGTCAGATAAAGTAAGGACCGTTATCCCCAAACTTACGCGATAGTTGTCAGATAAAGTAAGGACCGTTATCCCCAAACTTACGCGATAGTTCCAGATAAAGTAAGGACTGTTAACCCCAAACTTACGCGATAGTTGTCAGATAAAGTAAGGACCGTTATCCCCAAACTTACGCGATAGTTGCAGATAAAGTAAGGACCGTTATCCCCAAACTTACGCGATAGTTGCCAGATAAAGTAAGGACCTGTTATCCCCAAACTTACGCGATAGTTGCCAGATAAAGTAAGGACCGTTCCCCAAACTTACGCGATAGTTGTCAGATAAAGTAAGGACCGTTATCCCCAAACTTACGCGATAGTTGCCAGATAAAGTAAGGACCGTTATCCCCAAACTTACGCGATAGTTGCCAGATAAAGTAAGGACCGTTATCCCCAAACTTACGCGATAGTTGCAGATAAAGTAAGGACCGTTATCCCAAACTTACGCGATAGTTGCCAGATAAAGTAAGGACCGTTATCCCCAAACTTACGCGATATTGCCAGATAAAGTAAGGACCGTTATCCCCAAACTTACGCGATAGTTGCCAGATAAAGTAAGGACCGTTATCCCAACTTACCCAAAGACTTACACCGCATAGTTGCCAGATAAAGTAAGGACCGTTATCCCCAAACTTACGCGATAGTTGCCAGATAAAGTAAGGACCGTTATCCCCAAACTTACGCGATAGTTGCCAGATAAATAAGGACCGTTATCCCCAAACTTACGCGATAGTTGTCAGATAAAGTAAGGACCGTTATCCCCAAACTTACGCGATAGTTGTCAGATAAAGTAAGGACCGTTATCCCCAAACTTACGCGATAGTTGTCAGATAAAGTAAGGACCGTTATCCCCAAACTTACGCGATAGTTGCCAGATAAAGTAAGGACCGTTATCCCCAAACTTACGCGATAGTTGCCAGATAAAGTAAGGACCGTTATCCCCAAACTTACGCGATAGTTGCCAGATAAAGTAAGGACCGTTATCCCCAAACTTACGCGATAGTTGTCAGATAAAGTAAGGACCGTTATCCCCAAACTTACGCGATAGTTGTCAGATAAAGTAAGGACCGTTATCCCCAAACTTACGCGATAGTTGTCAGATAAAGTAAGGACCGTTATCCCCAAACTTACGCGATAGTTGTCAGATAAAGTAAGGACCGTTAACCCCAAACTTACGCGATAGTTGCAGATAAAGTAAGGACGTTATCCCCAAACTTACGCGATATGTTGCCAGATAAAGTAAGGACCGTTATCCCCAAACTTACGCGATAGTTGCCAGATAAAGTAAGGACCGTTATCCCCAAACTTACGCGATATTGCCAGATAAAGTAAGGACCGTTATCCCCAAACTTACGCGATAGTTGTCAGATAAAGTAAGGACCGTTATCCCCAAACTTACGCGATAGTTGTCAGATAAAGTAAGGACCGTTATCCCCAAACTTACGCGATAGTTGTCAGATAAAGTAAGGACCGTTATCCCCAAACTTACGCGATAGTTGCCAGATAAAGTAAGGACGTTAACCCCAAACTTACGCGATAGTTGCCAGATAAAGTAAGGACGTTAACCCCAAACTTACGCGATAGTTGTCAGATAAAGTAAGGACCGTTATCCCCCAAACTTACGCGATAGTTGCCAGATAAAGTAAGGACCGTTATCCCCAAACTTACGCGATAGTTGCCAGATAAAGTAAGGACCGTTATACCCCAAACTTACGCGATAGTTGCAGATAAAATAAGGACCGTTATCCCCAAACTTACGCGATAGTTGTCAGATAAAGTAAGGACCGTTATCCCCAAACTTACGCGTAGTTGCCAGATAAAGTAAGGACTGTTATCCCCAAACTTACGCGATAGTTGTCAGATAAAATAAGGACCGTTATCCCCAAACTTACGCGATAGTTGCCAGATAAAGTAAGGACCGTTATCCCCAAACTTACGCGATAATTGTCCAGATAAAGTAAGGACCGTTATCCCCAAACTTACGCGATAGTTGCCAGATAAAGTAAGGACCGTTATCCCCAAACTTACGCGATAGTTGCCAGATAAAGTAAGGACCGTTATCCCCAAACTTACGCGATAGTTGCCAGATAAAGTAAGGACCGTTATCCCCAAACTTACGCGATAGTTGCCAGATAAAGTAAGGACCGTTATCCCCAAACTTACGCGATAGTTGCCAGATAAAGTAAGGACCGTTATCCCCAAACTTACGCGATAGTTGCCAGATAAAGTAAGGACTGTTAACCCCAAACTTACGCGATAATTGCCAGATAAAGTAAGGACTGTTAACCCCAAACTTACGCGATAGTTGTCAGATAAAGTAAGGACCGTTATCCCCAAACTTACGCTATAGTTGCCAGATAAAGTAAGGACTGTTATCCCCAAACTTACGCGATAGTTGCCAGATAAAGTAAGGACTGTTAACCCCAAACTTACGCGATAGTTGTCAGATAAAATAAGGACCATTGTCCCCAAACTTACGCGATAGTTGTCAGATAAAGTAAGGACCGTTATCCCCAAACTTACGCGTTAGTTGCCAGATAAAGTAAGGACTGTTAACCCCAAACTTACGCTATAGTTGTCAGATAAAATAAGGACCGTTGTCCCCAAACTTACGCGATAGTTGCCAGATAAAGTAAGGACCGTTATCCCCAAACTTACGCGATAATTGCCAGATAAAGTAAGGACCGTTATCCCCAAACTTACGCGATAGTTGCCAGATAAAGTAAGGACCGTTATCCCCAAACTTACGCGATAGTTGCCAGATAAAGTAAGGACCGTTATCCCCAAACTTACGCGATAGTTGCCAGATAAAGTAAGGACCGTTATCCCCAAACTTACGCGATAGTTGCCAGATAAACTAAGGACCGTTATCCCCAAACTTACGCGATAATTACTCTCTGAACAGCGCTCGCTTAACTCGAAATTTGTGTTCCTCCTTTGGTTTCACTACTTTCAACTTTCATCGAAAAACTTTAGTGCTCGAGGATTAACTTCAATGTTTTAACAGTTAACTTAATTGCTACTCATTTCAACCGTTGACAAATCGTAGTTTTCAGGCTGTAGGCATTTACTTTAAATGTTTGGCGGCCTTTTGTGAACACGGTGATGAGCTTTGGGGCAAGATAGGAGCATGTAGATACTTACCGGTCCTTTAAAGACGTTTGTAAATGCACGTGCCATGAGCAGAACACTGCAGATTCTGCAGTTTACCCGACACGTGCATTTACGTGTTTCGCTGTCAGTCACAGCGGTTATTTCCCTAAACAACGTCAACAGCTTAGTCTGTGTAACGAAATGCAGCGTGAGTTCTGCAAGCTAGCAACTGTTGACACTTTAAAATATCGTTTAAACCAGTTTTTTTTTTTTTTTTTTTTTTTGTGAAGGGCCCCGCAGCAGAATCTACGGACGCACCGCAGCCTTAAGGCTTATTGTGCAACCCCTGTGATGAAGATGAAGATGAGCAGTTTTTTACCAAGTTTTACAAGTAATGGAGCACCAGTGGAATGAAATTGACAGGGGAAAACCGACAACTCGGAGAAAAACCTGTCCCAGTGCCACTTTGTCCACCACAAATCTCACATGGACTTGACCTGGGATCGAACCCCGGGCCTCCGTGGTGAGAGGCCGGCGACTAACCGCCTGAGCCATGGCACGGCCTAAACCAGTGTTTGCCAAACTATTTTACTCGTGGACCCATTTTGGCTTCGAAAGATAACCACAGATCCTTACATCCTTGCTTACATAAATAGAGTGTCCAGATGATAGGTGTCCAAAATTAAAAATTTATATCTCACAACTGATTTTAGATAGCTATAAATACCAGCAGCAGCATATGTAACAATGCATTGCACGATTTGACCTTAAGTAAACTGATTGTCGCTCGCTTCGTGGGTACAGGAAGTTTCTTAATTAGATATTCTAACGATCAAACGAAATAAACATATCGCCAGTTACAGAAGTTCCGCGATTATGTTTAACAAAACATTATGTGCTTAATTAAAACATAAGTCAACTTCAAAGTAGTCATTACAGAAATGTATCCACGGATCCCCTGGAAGCTGGTCGCCGGCCCCATGGGATCCGCAGAGCACACCCTGCGAACCACTGATTTAGACGAATTTCAGGCTTTCTTTTTTTTTTGTAGCTTCTCACAGAACATTTTCTGTCGCACAGTAACTGCTTAGTCACAATTTGTGCTTTGAAATTCAGTGCACTCTGTTTTGGAGACCGAAAAACACGACCACCCCAACTGGACGTATCTAATCTGCTTTCCATGAAATGCAATTTCCCTCCCGTCTGTCCCCCTTAATCTGTCAAATATTTGTGGCTTTGTTGACTGATCTTGTATCCAATTTTCTTTAAACAATGACGAGATAAAGTGACGTTCTGGTCTGAGTAATTATTCTGAGCGTCGATACGCAGTACAATGCATTGTGCACTGTTGCCAATACTGACCTGAGTATTTCCCGTCAGTGCGATGTTCTATGGCTGCATAATTATATTTGGCACGGCAGAGCCATTGGGCCGCGGTGGCGCAGTTGGTTGAGGCACTACGCTACAAACCGGAACGTCGCGGGTTCGATTCCCGATGGTGTCATTGGAATTAATTCCTTGACATAATCGTTCGGTCGCACTATGGCCCTGGGGTCGACTCAGCCTCTAACAGGAATGAGTACCAGGAATATTTCCTGGGGGTAAAGGCGGACGGTGCGTAGGGCTGACAACCTTACCACCTTCATGTGCCGATTGTCTACAAATCTGGGAGCCTCAACCTCCTGGAACCCTCAGGACCTGTCTAGGCCTGTAATGGGATTGCTTTAGTCATAGTCATCCTAGTACTAGTCCAGAAACTTCCAAGCTGACTGTGTGTCACAAGGAGACAGCACATAGGCAGACACACATACACTTTTTATTAAATAGGAACAGGAATAGGCTAACGAACTGTATGCACCACAGTACTTCGCGAGAAGCTAAGGCTACGCGCACACTTGCGAGTTTCTGTAGCGCGATTATTTAGTCGCACAAATACAGGGAATACACAAAAGAATGGTGCGGTTTTAATAGTGAACACTTTTAAAACCGCACCATTCTTTTGTGTATGCCCTGTAGAACACACTAAATAAAAGCAGCGATTAAAAAGATGCAACCAGCCCTATTTTACTAGCGACGCGACTTTCGCGAATTAAAATGGGTTACATAGACAGGAATGAACCTGCGCACACTTGCTTCTGCTGCTGTTCGGTCGCAGTTCAATCCTTGGAGAGAAATATATCGTTGAAAATTATTGTATTTGAATTATTTGTTATTGATATTGAATTATGTCTGATAACGAATCTGCTGTTGATGATTCACCATCACACATTGTTTTGGACACGGAGAAATTGATTTTGAATTGGAAAAACGGCCTGCTCTGTATGACAAAAAATTTGACTTATAAGTGGGTGCACCCAATGTTTTCGTTTGCGTTTTTATTTTGGATTTCATACGGAGTAATAAGGCAATCACACAAGTACTTTCGATGAAATCCATACCATTACTGAAATACAGGGTATACACAAAAGAATGGTGCGGTTTCCCTTTATTTACCATTTAAACCGAACCATTCTTTTGTGTATACCCTGTATACTAGCGATTTTTTGGTCGCCGTGTGCGGACCGCAATACTTTTCGGCGATTGCGACTTTTCGGTCGCGGCGGCAATAAATCGCAAGTGTGCGCCTAGCCTAAGAGTTGCTCATCTAGTCACATTATACAGACTGTGTTCGGTAATCTCAGCTTGCACAATATAAATCTAACTTCCTGTTTCAGACACAAAATTCAGGGAAGCCATCAAAATGGTTATACTATGTGTATATTTCCTAACTTGTTATATATCATGGTAAGTTGTATCGTCTTATACGTTATATTTCCCATGTTATGACGTCATATAAGACTTGGTATATATATCTTTTTTTAGACAGTCACCAGTGCCATCTAGTAGGCATACATTGCAATGTTTATCCGGCTAAATTTGTATTTTAAACGTTTTTTTGGTTATTTCGATTTTAATAAATACCCTGATTAATTAAGATACATAAAGACGGGTGTAGCCTACTGTCTGCTGTTATATTTCTGTAAATATCGAACCAAATAATGTGCTCATTTCTTCCTTCTGTTTGATACATAACAATACGACAATTAAATTGTACAGAATTATAATCCTGGCGCTTGTTTTTATGGGTGTGAAAATTGGCCTTTCACGTTAAGGGAAGAACATGGGCAGAGCGTGTGGCCTAAGAGGGCGGGAGTAACAGAACACTGGAGAAGACTGCACAGGGAGGAGCTTCATGATCTGTACTGCTCGCCAAATATTATTCTTGTCACCAAATCAAGAAGAATGAGATGGGCTAGGCATGTGGCACGTATGGGGACGAGGAGTAATGTATAGAGAGTTTCGGGAGGGAAATCTGAGGAAAAGAGACCATTCAAAAGACCTTATCATAGATGGGATAATAATATTGAAATGGAGCTGAAGGAAACAGAATGGGAGGGCGTGGACTGGATTTATGTGGCTGGGAATAGGGACAAGAGACGTGCTGTTGTGAACACGGTAATGAACATTTTATTTTCGTAAAGTGCGGGGAATTTCTTGACTGAGGAACTATTAGCTTCTGAAGTAGGTCTCGCTTCCATGGAGTTAGACAGGTGCTTGATTTATCAAAATTTCAATAATTTCTACACGTCACCATCTCCAAGACGAACAAGTTCTATGCTTCAATTCTTTAACCAACAAATGCACCTTTCATTTTCTCACTTCTATCCACCCTACATATGTTTCGACCTATTTTGGTCATCATCAGCGGTATATCGATATAGTCACTTCACTGTTCACTCATTCATTATGTATTAACGTAGAACATTGTGCTGTTTACAGTAATTGGCAGTCACCAATAGCTAAAAACACAATCATAGTTTCTTCAAGTTTTGAATTGTCTCGGTGTGTATGTATATATACAGAGTATACACAAAAGAATGGTGCGGTTTCAATGGTGAATAAAGGGAAACCGCACCATTCTTTTGTGTATACTCTGTATATGTATATATATACATATATTGTGTTAGAAGTTCGGAGCACAGCACTATAAGTTGTGAACACAGGGCACTATGGAGCACAGCACTATAAGTTGTGAACACAGGGCACTATGGAGCACAGCACTATAAGTTGTGAACACAGGGCACTATGGAGCACAGCACTATAAGTTGTGAACACAGGGCACTATGGAGCACAGCACTATAAGTTGTGAACACAGGGCACTATGGAGCACAGCACTATAAGTTGTGAACACAGGGCACTATGGAGCACAGCACTATAAGTTGTGAACACAGGGCACTATGGAGCACAGCACTATAAGTTGTGAACACAGGGCACTATGGAGCACAGCACTATAAGTTGTGAACACAGGGCACTATGGAGCACAGCACTATAAGTTGTGAACACAGGGCACTATGGAGCACAGCACTATAAGTTGTGAACACAGGGCACTATGGAGCACAGCAC
Source organism: Reticulitermes speratus (assembly GCA_021186555.1). Lineage (NCBI taxonomy): Eukaryota > Metazoa > Arthropoda > Insecta > Blattodea > Rhinotermitidae > Reticulitermes > Reticulitermes speratus. The sequence goes on from JAJKFL010000001.1 coordinate 1,989,935, forward strand.
TATAAGTTGTGAACACAGGGCACTATGGAGCACAGCACTATAAGTTGTGAACACAGGGCACTATGGAGCACAGCACTATAAGTTGTGAACACAGGGCACTATGGAGCACAGCACTATAAGCTGTGAACACAGGGCACTATGGAGCACAGCACTATAAGCTGTGAACACAGGGCACTATGGAGCACAGCACTATAAGCTGTGAACACAGGGCACTATGGAGCACAGCACTATAAGCTGTGAACACAGGGCACTATGGAGCACAGCACTATAAGCTGTGAACACAGGGCACTATGGAGCACAGCACTATAAGCTGTGAACACAGGGCACTATGGAGCACAGCACTATAAGTTGTGAACACAGGGCACTATGGAGCACAGCACTATAAGTTGTGAACACAGGGCACTATGGAGCACAGCACTATAAGTTGTGAACACAGGGCACTATGGAGCACAGCACTATAAGCTGTGAACACAGGGCACTATGGAGCACAGCACTATAAGTTGTGAACACAGGGCACTATGGAGCACAGCACTATAAGTTGTGAACACAGGGCACTATGGAGCACAGCACTATAAGCTGTGAACACAGGGCACTATGGAGCACAGCACTATAAGCTGTGAACACAGGGCACTATGGAGCACAGCACTATAAGTTGTGAACACAGGGCACTATGGAGCACAGCACTATAAGTTGTGAACACAGGGCACTATGGAGCACAGCACTATAAGTTGTGAACACAGGGCACTATGTCGTTGGAGATAAGAACCTCGTTAAAATTATTAAAATTATCACTTTTAAAGTAAAAATGAAGGTGCATTCGTTGGTTAAAGAATTGAAGCTTATAGCTAAGATGCACGATGAACATAACATAAAAAAAGAACAAGTTTTATGTTTAAAATGTTGCTATGTCACTGCTAGCTGCGAACGTGCGGGCCGGCCGATGGGTTGATGCTGTGAATAACGCACAGAGCATTGCAGCTGTATCCGGTTATTTATGTAACTGCATTGATTGCAGTATAAACGGTTGTATTTTTAGACGCGTTCGCAAAATTGCGAAAAGCAAATATTAGCTTCGTCATGTCTGTCCGTCTGTCTGTCCTGTCCTGTCCGCATGGAACAACTCGGCTCCCACTGGACGGATTTCAATGAAATTTTATATTTGATTATTTTTCGAAAATCTGTCGAGAAAATTCAAGTTTCATTAAAATCTGACAACAATAACAGTACTTTACACGAAGACCTATGTACATTTATGATAATATCTCGCTGAATTCTTCTTAGAATGAGAAATGTTTCAGACAAAAGTTCTAGAGAAAATCAAAACACACATTTTATGCTCAATAACTTTTTTCCGAAAATCGTGCCGTTTATGAGATAATGTGGAAAAATATGGTACAGCCAGACAGGACACAGATGACAATATAATACGGCGCATGCGCTTTGCATGCTGGATAACTAAGGCTACAGACACACACTCAGAATATGTAATACTTATTGCTTTTCCACGGCAACAATGGTTACGCGAACGCGCCTCAATGTTACGTACATTACCTTTCGTTTTGATACAGTGCATTCAGTCTCCTACGGCAGTGTTTATGTTCTTACAAGCACCGTGTCTAGCAGTACCAAGGTCTTATGGGGAACGGGGTGTTAGGGGAACCGCGGTAGCTGGCAGGCCTCAGCAAAGCCTAAATAGAACTGCATACAGAATTTGAGTGTGAAATCCTAGAGGGAGTAGACTTAAGAGACCTAAGTGCATGTGACAGGATAGCAAGTTAATTTAATTTGCCTATTATTAGCCTAATTTTCTAGAAGGCTTGATTACATTATAGGGAAATTCTAATTAAGCGATAGTCGTAACAACCAGTTGTGATGACGGATGCAGCAAGCTTGTTCGAAACGTCGGTAAGAAATTAACAAAGAACCCGGCACCATGACCTAGAAGTCTGTATGATCTTCATCAACAAGGCTGTGAAACATATCACATCACACACCGCGGCATTATTGTTACCGCTCTTTATGCTGCAAATGTTGGTATCCCTTATTCATAAATGGGAGGCCCTTGGTTCGACCTTTAATTGTAGTTGTACTTTTACGTGGGTTTTCTCAGCCTCTTCAGGCAAATGCTGTGATACTGGCATACAGTAGGACCTAAGCCTCCAACTTCAGGGTCGAAATCACCTATTTTGACTTGAAGTAAGTAGAAAATTTCTTTGAAATGTTGGTGTCTATCTACCGAGCTACACCGTGTCACATCCCACAAGACATGAGAACTAAAATATCGTACTAAGCCCACACTGAGAGGGAAACAACTTGCATAAGTTTGAATGGGAATATATAAGAGCTTATATACAGGGCATACACAAAAGAATGGTGCGGTATAAAAAGTGAATAAAAAATGTATGTCTCACCTTACACGGGCACAACATACACCGTCAGCGGCGACAACTGTCCAAGTTTCTCATTTGGTAATTACAATCCTTCAATGTGTGCACCCTGGGTCACACGACACACATCCACACGGTAATCAAACTCATCCCAGACCCGGTGTAGCATGTCCGCTGTAATGGCCTGCAGTGCATGCGTTATCCGATCACGAATTTCATGGATGGACGTGGGCAATGGTGGTACATAAACGCTGTCTTTAACGAACCCCCAAAGAAAGAAATCGCACGGTGTAAGATCTGGCGAACGGGGTGGCCAAGGGAGAAGGTTCTTGTCTCCATTTGCAGCAGCACGTCCGATCCAGCGCTGTGGAAGAACACGATCTTTGAAACTGGCCCCGCGGCCACGCAGTAAGCATGAGAAGCGAACTGCTGGTAGCGCATGAGAAACTTGGACAGTTGCCGCCGCTGACGGTGTATGTTGTGTCCGTGTAATGTGAGACATAAATTTTTTATTCACTTTTGAAACCGCACCATTCTTTTGTGTATGCCCTGTATATGTATATATATGCATATGTATATATACATACATATATAAATGCGTAGTCGGTATAGCCACTCGCTACGGGCTGGACGGTCCGGGGATCGAATCCCGGTGGGGGCGAGATTTTCAGCACCCGTCCAGACCGACCCTGGGGCCCACCCAGCCTCCTGTACAATGGGTACCGGGTCTGTTTCTAGGGGGTAAAGCGGCCGGGGCGTGGAGTTGACCACCCACCCTCATCTAGTGCCGAGGATAAGGAAAGAGTAGAGGTATACCTGTACTCCTCCTCTGGGCCTTCATGGCCTGTTATAGGGTGACCTTTACCTTTACCTTATATATATATATATATACATATATACTACATGTCAAGTCGCCCTTGTATCACGTCTCGCCATTACTTCTCCGCGCTTGTGGCGTTCGGGCGAGGGGCTATATTAACACGAAAAGCGAGCCGACAGGAAGTCACAACCGACGGTTTCACATAAAATGATTGCAGTACGTTACGTCACATGTCTTGACTTCCTGTTACGCTTCATGCAGCTCGTTCCGTGTTGATGTGCGTAACTTGCATTTTCATGGAGAGGGTCAGACAGCAGATAGCACTGCAAGAAGATAAAAACCCACAAAGCCCACTCAGACAACATTCCACACTATGTAAATAGCACCCGTTCCGCTCTGGCATTTCTTATAATCGCTTTATCCTGTGTAAGCGATGGCCACGGTGTTTGTGCTTAGTAAAGGAAGCCTGGCAACATCGCCTGCACGCTTGTCGTTGGGCACCTTGTCTGATACTCCATGTTCCCACTTGTCATTATTTTTCTTATCTAGCTACATATTTACTTAAACCAGGGGTTCTTAACCTTTTTGTGCCATGGACCCCTTTAAGAGTCTGGTAAACCCTACGGACCCCTTCTCAGAAAAAAGTATTTAAAAGCATAAAATAGAGATTTATTGAAGTTGACAAACATTTTTGGAGTCTGGCTGTTCGTAGTGTTACGTGCATATGTTGGGTACTGTAACTGCTTGTCTGGCGATGTCAGTATGTCAGTCTGTGTTAGTATATCAGGCACTGTCAGTATCTCAGACTGTGTTAGTATATCAGGCACTGTCAGTATCTCAGACTGTGTTAGTATATCAGGCACTGTCAGTATCTCAGACTGTGTTAGTATATCAGGCACTGTCAGTATCTCAGACTGTGTTAGTATATCAGGCACTGTCAGTATCTCAGACTGTGTTAGTATATCAGGCACTGTCAGTATCGCAGACTGTGTTAGTATATCAGGCACTGTCAGTATCTCAGACTGTGTTAGTATATCAGGCACTGTCAGTATCTCAAACTGTGTTAGTATATCAGGCACTGTCAGTATCTCAGACTGTGTTAGTATATCAGGCACTGTCAGTATCTCAGTCTGTGTTAGTATATCAGGCACTGTCAGTATCTCAGACTGTGTTAGTATATCAGGCAATGTCAGTATCTCAGACTGTGTTAGTATATCAGGCAATGTCAGTATCTCAGTCTGTGTTAGTATATCAGGCACTGTCAGTATCTCAGACTGTGTTAGTATATCAGGCAATGTCAGTATCTCAGTCTGTGTTAGTATATCAGGCACTGTCAGTATCTCAGACTGTGTTAGTTTATCAGGCAATGTCAGTATCTCAGTCTGTGTTAGTATATCAGGCACTGTCAGTATCTCAGACTGTGTTAGTATATCAGGCACTGTCAGTATCTCAGACTGTGTTAGTATATCAGGCACTGTCAGTATCTCAGACTGTGTTAGTATATCAGGCACTGTCAGTATCTCAGACTGTGTTAGTATATCAGGCACTGTCAGTATATCAGACTGTGTTAGTATATCAGGCACTGTCAGTATCTCAGACTGTGTTAGTTTATCAGGCACTGTCAGTATCTCAGACTGTGTTAGTATATCAGGCACTGTCAGTATCTCAGTCTGTGTTAGTATATCAGGCACTGTCAGTATCTCAGACTGTGTTAGTATATCAGGCAATGTCAGTATCTCAGACTGTGTTAGTATATCAGGCAATGTCAGTATCTCAGTCTGTGTTAGTATATCAGACAATGTCAGTATCTCAGACTGTGTTAGTATATCAGGCAATGTCAGTATCTCAGTCTGTGTTAGTATATCAGGCACTGTCAGTATCTCAGACTGTGTTAGTTTATCAGGCAATGTCAGTATCTCAGTCTGTGTTAGTATATCAGGCACTGTCAGTATCTCAGACTGTGTTAGTATATCAGGCAATGTCAGTATCTCAGTCTGTGTTAGTATATCAGGCACTGTCAGTATCTCAGACTGTGTTAGTATATCAGTCACTGTCAGTATCTCAGACTGTGTTAGTATATCAGGCAATGTCAGTATCTCAGACTGTGTTAGTATATCAGACAATGTCAGTATTTCAGACTGTGTTAGTATATCAGGCACTGTCAGTATCTCAGGCTGTGTTAGTATATCAGACAATGTCAGTATTTCAGACTGTGTTAGTATATCAGGCACTGTCAGTATCTCAGACTGTGTCAGTATCTCAGGCAATGTCAGTATCTCAGGCTGGGTTAGTATATCAGACAATGTCAGTATCTCAGGCTGTGTTAGTATATCAGACAATGTCAGTATTTCAGACTGTGTTAGTGTATCAGGCACTGTCAGTATCTCAGACTGTGTCAGTATCTCAGGCAATGTCAGTATCTCAGGCTGTGTTAGTATATCAGACAATGTCAGTATTTCAGACTGTGTTAGTATATCAGGCACTGTCAGTATCTCAGACTGTGTCAGTATCTCAGGCGATGTTAGTATCTCAGACTCTGTCAGTACTTCAACCTGTCTTAGTATCTCAGGAGATGTCAGTACCTCAGACTCTGCCAGTATCTCAGGCGATGTTAGTATCTCAGATTCTGTCAGTACCTCAGCCTGTCAGTATCTCAGGCGATGTAAATATCTCGGGCGATGTCAATAACTTAGACTGTCAATGTCAAAGGTGATGTCAGTACCTCAGACTGTATAAGTATCTCAAGTAATGTCAGTATCTCAGACGATGTCAGTGCCTCAGACTGTGTAGCCTCGATTGTATGATGATTGTGAATGATGAATTTACAAGGACTTGAAAGGAGACGGTCGTGGCCTAATCCAGCTTCAGTACAAAACACATAGTCGCCTGTTTAACCAAGGAAAACCACGAAGATCTCGGACTATTCGGTGTACTGAGCCAAACTTGAATAGAGCACCTAACGCACTGGCGTCTAAATTCTTACCTTTTCGGTCGCATAGGTTAAGAGCATGTGGACGCAACCACCACTCCCCCATACGTCTTCACGTAAAAACGATTAATTAAACAGCCACAGTTTGATAAGTGTGACACTTTTACAAACATTCTCACCTTAATGTACGACGACACAGTTTCATTACCTCAGACAATGTTGTCATATTCTTCTCAGACCAAAATGTTATCAATATTTGTGGCGTGAGATTTTCGTCTTTGAGGTCCCTGACCCTCGCTCAGCTCCCTTGAACTGTTAAATGCAGGAAAAGCTAAAAAGTTAAAATTAATAGCTAAGTGGGGACTAGCTGTGGCCATTTGTCGAAGCAAACTACATCCAAGCCACGTGCCAGCCATCTGCTCCGTTCGCTGGACCTGAGATCTGATTACGTCAGCTATCAGCTGGTTTGTTTCATACACGAATGTCATAACATTGTTTTTCCTACGCTGTTAGGAAATCTTTTGCTTACCGGCAACATTTCCGGGACTGAAAGTAAACAGCTAGTTTGGACAGAAGTGTGCTCCTGCTTTGCTCCAAACTATTCCTTCAGTACAAACAAGATGGCGGATATCCACTGTGTTTTCTGCAGCCATAAGTCGTCATCACAAAATACAGATAGGAGCTTGAAATTTCGGCAGTAGTTTTCCGAAGATGATGGGATGTGCCTGCTAATTATAACCAAAACCGGCGTAACTACGCTTCGGTCTGCATTGCAGCGTCCCACTTTGCCGATAGTATTTATACATACACAAACACTAATAAGAATTATTATAATTATCGTCATCATTATAGGACACTCTTCAGTGCTGGTTGGACAAACAGCACTTGACAATGTGGCAGGGATTAGCTGGCACTCAAAGACAGGCTCGAGAGTTGATCTCGGGCCCTTGTATTGCCGCTAAGACCAAACTGCTGTCCTTTAGTAGGATACAATCCAGAGTGGTTTTTTTTTCGGATGAAAGGCCCTCGCACCACAGCCTTAAGGCTTTTTGTGCAACCCCAATGATGATAAAGATGAGCAGTTTTTTCCAATTTTTACAATTAATGGAGCACCAGTGGAATGAAATCGACAGGGGAAAACCGACAACTCAGAGAAAAACCTGTCCCAGTGCCACTTCGTCCACCACAAATCTCACATGGACTTGACCTGGGACCGAACCCCGGGCCTCCGTGGTGAGATGCCGGCGACTAACCGCCATGGCACGGCCTATCCAGAGTGGTTACTGGCCTACTTACTGGACATAACACTCTGAGAAGACACCTCTACATACTGGGACTGAGTGACAGCCCCCTGTGTAGGAAATGCAGAGCAGAGGAAGAAACCTCAGCTGATGTTTTGTGCGAATGTGAAGCTTTAGCGACACATAGACATATCTACCTGGGTTATTTCTTTTTACACCCTGAAGATATCAAAGAATTAGGTCTAGGGGCGATCTGGACCTTTATTATAAGGACAGGGCTCCTGACTTAGATTTGGTTAAGGGGCACAAAAGGCCTGTTAAAGGCCTACGTGCATCGGGACCATAAAGGGCCCGACCCATACTTCTATTCTATTCTATTCTATTCATAGGACACTCGATTCAGTTACTGATTTTTCTCTACATGTCCGCTCCTCACCTTTCAGTCTCAGTCCAGACTCTGTAATCACTTATTTTGTGTTATTTACACAGTGTAAAATGTCATAGACTTAATAACAAACAACAAATGCATGTAGTAAATACATATACAGCGTGTGTTAATAACCCCTACATATGTGTACACGGATAAAAGTAAGGTAGTCAGAAGCCAAGGTGGTTGTCCCTTAGAGACCATTTGACTGTAAAACCAAAACGTCATCTCAGGAGCCCCCCCACTGCATGTGAAGACACACACACGGTTCGTAGAAGCTGTTGCAGTGCAAGTCAACAAACAAAACGCGTGTGTTTAACGTTCTGAGCAGTATGACGTACTGCCATAACGCGATAAGGCCTAGTGCCACTTATCTTATTCTGCAGTGTTAGGGTGAAAAACACTGCGACATTTATCAGCTATTTTTATTGAGGAACGATCATAACAACTATATTTTATCGAATACAGTCTCTCATCTTTTGAATTAACGTAGATGTGGTCATTAAAATGTCCGCGAAAGATGATTAAGGACCAATCAGTTTCAATAATCAGTCTTTGATGCAGCAATGTTACGTAATACCGCGCTCCAATATGGCCGCCATCACAGAACAAAAGACTGTATTTTGCGAAGTTTGAGGTTCAGATGGCGGTGACGACTGGCTTTTGGGATGTAAGGCTTCACTTTTTTCAACACACAGAGAAGATCAAGCAAACTGTCGATGAGCGACACGCACTCTACGGAGTCAGAACACCACAGAGAAGATTAAAATCGCGGAATAGCTTCCTCGGAACAGTGCAAGTTGAACCACCTGAAGACTTCCCCCTTACCCAGATTTGCCCTGGTAGCCACCTCCTTGATTTTAATATTTGTAAATCTCTTAACCGCATTAGAAAAGGGGCGGCACCAGTAAAAACAAATATGGTGAAATGGGGCAAAACAAACTCCGACGACCTGTATTGTGGCTGTGGAGAGGTACAAGATATGGGACATCTCCTGTCATGCAGGGACTGCCTTGTGGCTGTGGAGAGGTACAAGATATGGGACATCTCCTGTCATGCAGGGACTGCCTTGTGGCTGTGTAGAGGTACAAGATATGGGACATCTCCTGTCATGCAGGGACTGCCTTGTGGCTGTGTAGAGGTACAAGATATGGGACATCTCCTGTCATGCAGGGACTGCCTTGTGGCTGTGGAGAGGTACAAGATATGGGACATCTCCTGTCATGCAGGGAATGCCTTGTGGCTGTGGAGAGGTACAAGATATGGGACATCTCCTGTCATGCAGGGACTGCCTTGTGGCTGTGGAGAGGTACAAGATATGGGACATCTCCTGTCATGCAGGGACTGCCTTGTGGCTGTGGAGAGGTACAAGATATGGGACACCTCCTGTCATGCAGGGACTGCCTTGTGGCTGTGGAGAGGTACAAGATATGGGACATCTCCTGTCATGCAGGGACTGCCTTGTGGCTGTGGAGAGGTACAAGATATGGGACATCTCCTGTCATGCAGGGACTGCCTTGTGGCTGTGGAGAGGTACAAGATATGGAGCATCTCCTGTCATGCAGGGACTGCCTTGTGGCTGTGGAGAGGTACAAGATATGGGACATCTCCTGTCATGCAGGGACTGCCTTGTGGCTGTGGAGAGGTACAAGATATGGGACATCTGTCATGCAGGGACTGCCTTGTGGCTGTGGAGAGGTACAATATATGGGACATCTCCTGTCATGCAGGGACTGCCTTGTGGCTGTGGAGAGGTACAAGATATGGGACATCTCCTGTCATGCAAGGACTGCCTTGTGGCTGTGGAGAGGTACAAGATATGGGACATCTCCTGTCATGCAGGGACTGCCTTGTGGCTGTGGAGAGGTACAAGATATGGGACATCTCCTGTCATGCAGGGACTGCCTTGTGGCTGTGGAGAGGTACAAAATATGGGACATCTCCTGTCATGCAGGGACTGCCTTGTGGCTGTGGAGAGGTACAAGATATGGGACATCTCCTGTCATGCAGGGACTGCCTTGTGGCTGTGGAGAGGTACAAGATATGGAGCATCTCCTGTCATGCAGGGACTGCCTTGTGGCTGTGGAGAGGTACAAGATATGGGACATCTCCTGTCATGCAGGGACTGCCTTGTGGCTGTGGAGAGGTACAAAATATGGGACATCTCCTGTCATGCAGGGACTGCCTTGTGGCTGTGGAGAGGTATAAGATATGGGACATCTCCTGTCATGCAGGGACTGCCTTGTGGCTGTGGAGAGGTACAAGATATGGGACATCTCCTGTCATGCAGGGACTGCCTTGTGGCTGTGGAGAGGTACAAGATATGGAGCATCTCCTGTCATGCAGGGACTGCCTTGTGGCTGTGGAGAGGTACAAGATATGGGACATCTCCTGTCATGCAGGGACTGCCTTGTGGCTGTGGAGAGGTACAAATATGGGACATCTCCTGTCATGCAGGGACTGCCTTGTGGCTGTGGAGAGGTATAAGATATGGGACATCTCCTGTCATGCAGGGACTGCCTTGTGGCTGTGGAGAGGTACAAGATATGGGACATCTCCTGTCATGCAGGGACTGCCTTGTGGCTGTGGAGAGGTATAAGATATGGGACATCTCCTGTCATGCAGGGACTGCCTTGTGGCTGTGGAGAGGTACAAGATATGGGACATCTCCTGTCATGCAGGGACTGCCTTGTGGCTGTGAGAGGTACAAGATATGGGACATCTCCTGTATGCAAGGACTGCCTTGTGGCTGTGGAGAGGTACAAGATATGGGACATCTCCTGTCATGCAGGGACTGCCTTGTGGCTGTGGAGAGGTACAAGATATGGGACATCTCCTGTCATGCAGGGACTGCCTTGTGGCTGTAGAAGGTACAAGATATGGGACATCTCCTGTCATGCAGGGACTGCCTTGTGGCTGTGGAGAGGTACAAGATATGGGACATCTCCTGTCATGCAGGGACTGCCCCTAGAAATGCACCCTCGAGGATTTATGGCTTGCAAATAAAAAGGGATTTGACGTAGCCCAATACTGGGCAAAAAATCTTTAATTTAATTTAATGGTCCGGACACGATAAAGAAAGACTTGTTTCAAGCTGATGTACCATGCTGACAAAAACAGGACATACCTGCTAGCTTAAAATAACGGACTGTAAATTTCATCTTACATTCGCCGTGCATTTTTCTTTCAATATTCAACAACCAAATAAATGCACTTTTTTATTTAAAACTATTTTATAGTTTTATGAATTTATCTAATAGCCCCTACATATGTTTCGGTCTGATTTCAGACCATCTTCAGGGGGTCACAACTACAGAGTGTGTTTCACACGTGCTTTGCATTTTAATCGTGTACCTATTAATCTATTTTAACCTGCGTTTTCAAAAAGTGATATTACAACCACTGATTAGACATAAGTGATCTACACTAATATGCAATTAGACGAACATATGGACGTGATATAAGTGTAGTTGTGACCCCCTGAAGATGGTCTGAAATCACACCGAAACATATGTAGGGGAATTTAGGATAAAATCATAAAACTATAAAATAGTTTTAAATAAAAAATTGGATTTAGTTGATTGTTGAATATTGAACGGACTGTAGTTAATTAATTATTTTATACCAACAAATTCACTACACTATTTTAAATTTTTCTTGTCCCTACATATTTTAGGGCACAACTTGTGCCATCCTCAGGGGTGTCGTCGTGAGTTCACAGGGACAAGAAAACACTAAAATAGTGTAGTGCATTTGTTGGAATAAAATAATTAATTACTTATCAAAATTCACGGTATATATAATATTAAAAAAAACGGACTGTAAGTTCAGTTGATAAGTTGTTAGTCTTAATAAATGAGAGGCCTTTCAAGCTCTTTCTGTGTGACAGTGAAGTCACAGCACTGGTCTAACGAGTGTGTATGTGACCTTGATTTCAGGCTTCCTCCGCGATGTTGATGAAATCTGTGCTCTTCTGGGATACGTTGTCCCGAAACGTCGGTAAACAATTACCACACGACGTCGCGTAATATCCCAGAAGAGCGCAGATCTCAGTCTTATGTGTATTGTGTGTTCAGTGTGCCCTTTGTAATGCACTTTTCTTTCCTATTTCAAAAAAGGCTGAAAGATGTGTGAAACAATGCGGTCCATAGTGCGATGTAAAGGTTTAACTGACCTTTGAAGTCTGACAGATACAAGCTGTTATATAGCAGGTAGGCTGCGTGAGAGCTGACGACTTCGGTGTCGCCTTTGCATGACTCACGTCCTTGAATCTGACAGGTCGCTTAATGACTGCTTTGCTATTGGTACTGCCTTTGTTAACATGTATTACTTTTCCCCAATGGCTCGACAGCCCTTTGGGGCCTAGGCCTCCTCATTATCGACGCTTCACGATTACACTCAGACACACCACACTCGGTAGGACTCCTCTGTACGAGTGATCAGCCCGTCGCAGAAACCTCTACCTGACAACACACAACACTCACAACAGACAGACATCCAGCCCGCGGGATTCGAACCACAATCCCAGCAAGCGAGGCCGCAGACCCACGCCTTAGACGCGCGGCCACTGATCGGCCACATGATTTTTTTCCAATGGCTCGACAGCCCTAGGGCTAGGCCTCATTTCAAGCTTCACGATCACACTTAGACACACCACATCGGTAGACTCCTCTGACGAGGCAGCCGCGCAGAGACTCTACTGACAACCACACAAACACACAGACAACATCACTAGCGGGTTCGAACCCCAATCAGCAGGCAGCCGTAGAACCCGCCTTAGACCGCGCGGTCACTGGAATCGGCCATGTATGTATTATAGTTAACTAAACGTCTCTGTTTGTAACTGCCGCAGTCCACTGCCAGTAGCTGTCGACGTCAGTAGTGATACTGTCAGTACTGTCATGCTGTCAGTAGCTGTCAGTACTGTTATAACCGAGGCAGCTTCCAAAAATATTTCATAATTTTATGAATCCCATTTTGTTGTTTTTTAAACTATTTGAGAGCAAAGTGTTCACGAGAATGTTTGGACCCAAGAGACAGGAAGTAGAGCCGGGATAGCTCAGTCAGTATAGGGACTAGAATACTAGCCGGACGACCAAGAAATAGGCGTTCTTTTCCTTCAAGAGACTTTTTTTCTTGTCCACACTGTCCAGGCATTATCTCCGGGCCCACGCAGTGTCCTATCCAAAGGATGTCAGGGACCCCTTCTCGGAGATAAAGCAGCCGGGGCGTCATGCTAACCACTCACCTCCGTCTATAACTGAGGTTGATAATGCATGGAGCTATACCTTCTTGCCCTCATACGCCTTCATTGCGTGGTTCTTAATTAAGCACGAGGACTTTAGTCTAAGAAAAGGAAGTAACAACTAAATGGCAAAAAATACACAGCGAGGAGCTTTACAGATATTACGGGTTTAGTGGAGGATGGGAAAGGCAGGGGGGAGGGGGGGCGAGACGCTGGGTAAAGATAAAGCTGTCCCTGTGCACGCCGTGAAGTTGTATCGGGGAGTGGAGTTATGGCTCCACTAATTCTTAATCTCGCCATTAGATGGAGTGAGTGGTTTGCTTCATACATCGGTGTCGGTATTCCCGGGAAAGAGCCCCGGTACCCATTTAATGGCCGGGGGGGCTCTAACGGCCCCAGAGCCGATCAGTTGCCTCTGTCAGGAACCGGTTCGTCGGTTGTCCAGCCCGTAGCTTAGTCACTATACTGACTGAGCTATCACGGCTGCATGGAGAACCAATGAATGCAGTTTAGTCGTAACAACATATTGCAAAATTATGCAGCGTGTGTGAATGTAATTATTTTGTACAGCGTAGAATGTCAATATGAAGCGGGCTCAGAAGTATGACATTCATTTCACGTTTTGTGAAAATTGGTCAAATGTTTGAGAAGTTAAGTGCAATAAACACACACGGACTAACACAGAAATGTCGCTATAAAAGAGCGGAAGTAGGCAGACAACGTCAACCGGAAGTCAACAGCATATCTGAAGAACCTTGATTTCAGGCTTCCGCCGCGATGTTGATGTAATCTGTGCTCTTTTGGGTAATTACACGGCGTCGTGTGGTAATTATTTACCGACGTTTCGGGACAACGTGTCGGTCCCATCTTCATGGGTCAAGATTCCAACGACGCCGTCACTAGGAATCTTGACCCATGAAGATGGGACCGACACGTTGTCCCGAAACGTCGGTAAATAATTACCACACGACGCCGTGTAATTACCCAAAAGACCACAGATTATATCTGAAGAAGTTGGCCTATACCGCCGTTATACAGGGCATACACAAAAGAATGGTGCGGTATCAACAGTGATTCACTTTGAAACCGCACCATTCTTTTGTGTATGCCCTGTATTTAGGGCACATTCGACTATGAGTGTGGAGGTACACGTAGTATGGGCCTCCTACACGCTGATTACCGGACAAAACTTTGCCATAAACTTTATAATCACTTCACAAATTGTCACTGCCGCGGCAACTCCTGTTTCTCCCTTCCACTGTGAGCAGGTCCACAGATCGTGACTCTTGTACAGCTGTTAACCATTTCGTATGTCTGTTTAACATAAAACAGATGCTGTATTCTGTGACAAAGTAACCAACTGCTCTTTGTAACTGTGTTTATTGTTGAGTAGGGGATTATTTTGAGGCGTAGGCCCTGAAACTGACGTTGTGCTCCCCTCATTCAATCTTCAGAGGGTTCAACGTACCAACAGCCCTCTCCATACAACAACCACTGCTATGTATCCTCTCACACTGCAGTTTTTCGCAGACACTACAATCGCGTCAGTAAGTAATCACTTTATGAATTGTGAAGTTTTATTTATCTGCACAGGCTTGCATTACAAAGATTATTTGACAAAGCAATAGCAGCGATAGCCGTATCTTGTAGCTTGTAGCTTGTAGCTTGTAGCTTTATGAAGAGCGACACGTGTGTCGATGTTGCCGTTTGGTTCATTTTGTATCGTGACATGCGGATCAAGGTGAATGTCAAGTACCATACTAACCAACTCACTAACTAACTGACTAACTGACCGACTAACTGACTAACTGACCGACTGACTGACTAACTGACTAACTGACTAACTGACTAACTGACCGACTGACTAACTAATTTTTTAATTAACTAACTTACTGACTAACTGACCAACTGACTGACTGACTAACTAATTTTTAATTAACTAATTTACTGACTAACTGACTAACTGACTAACTGACCGACTGACTAACTAATTTTTTAATTAACTAACTTACTGACTAACTGACCAACTGACTGACTGACTAACTAATTTTTAATTAACTAATTTACTGACTAACTGACCAACTGACTAACTGACTAAATAACTAACTAACTAACTAATTACGTGATTAACTAACTTACTGACTAACTGACTGTATGAACGTTGCAGTTTAGTTCATTTCATATCGTGATATGCGGATGAAGGTGAGTGTCAAGAACCATACTAAATAACTGACTAACTGACCAACTGACTAACTGACCAACTGACTAACTGACCAACTGACTAACTGACCCACTTACTAACTGACTAACTGACTAACTAATTACTTAATTAACTCACATACTGACTGACTGACTGACTGACTGACTGACTAACTAATTTCTTAATTAACTAAATTACTAACTGACCAACTGACTGACTGACTAACTAATTTCTTAATTAACTAAATTACTGACTAACTGACCAACTGACTAACTGACTAAATAACTAACTGACTAACTAACTAATTACTTCATTAACTAACTTACTGACTAACTGACTGTATGAACGTTGCAGTTTAGTTTATTTCATATCGTGATATGCGGATCAAGGTGAGTGTCAAATACCATACTAAATAACTGACTGACTAACTGACTAACTGACTGACTGACTAACTAATTTCTTAATTAACTAAATTACTAACTGACCAACTGACTGACTGACTAACTAATTTCTTAATTAACTAAATTACTGACTAACTGACCAACTGACTAACTGACTAAATAACTAACTGACTAACTAACTAATTACTTCATTAACTAACTTACTGACTAACTGACTGTATGAACGTTGCAGTTTAGTTTATTTCATATCGTGATATGCGGATCAAGGTGAGTGTCAAATACCATACTAAATAACTGACTGACTAACTGACTAACTGACTGACTGACTAACTAATTTCTTAATTAACTAAATTACTAACTGACCAACTGACTGACTGACTAACTAATTTCTTAATTAACTAAATTACTGACTAACTGACCAACTGACTAACTGACTAAATAACTAACTGACTAACTAACTAATTACTTCATTAACTAACTTACTGACTAACTGACTGTATGAACGTTGCAGTTTAGTTTATTTCATATCGTGATATGCGGATCAAGGTGAGTGTCAAATACCATACTAAATAACTGACTGACTAACTGACTAACTGACTGACTGACTAACTAATTTCTTAATTAACTAAATTACTAACTGACCAACTGACTGACTGACTAACTAATTTCTTAATTAACTAAATTACTGACTAACTGACCAACTGACTAACTGACTAAATAACTAACTGACTAACTAACTAATTACTTCATTAACTAACTTACTGACTAACTGACTGTATGAACGTTGCAGTTTAGTTTATTTCATATCGTGATATGCGGATCAAGGTGAGTGTCAAATACCATACTAAATAACTGACTGACTAACTGACTAACTGACTGACTGACTAACTGACCAACTGACTAACTGACCCACTTACTAACTGACTAACTAATTACTTAATTAACTCACTTACTGACTGACTGACTGACTGACTGACTAACTAACTCCATGGAGCAGAGTTCCTGCGAAGCTAGTAGTTTCTCGGGCCTGTAAGGAACTCTCCACACGTTATGCAGCACCAAGTCTCAAAACTTTTTTCACAACAGCACGCCACCTATACCTGTCCTGAGACAGGTGAAACAGGTCAATCTAATTCACGCCGTCCCATCCTGTTGCATTCAGCTCCAGTTCAACATTACCCTCCCATCTACTTACAGTTTTTCCCACCAAACTGACACATCTTAGGGCTCATTACTCCGCATGTGCACACGCCTATAAGAGCACCACGTGGACAGACAGACAGACAGACGTTTTGAACGTGAAAGCTGTTGATGTTTAAGTAGACAATGGGCTTAAATGGGCTAAACAGAAGCGATGGGAAGCACAACAGTTGTTACACTGTGCAGAGTGTCTGTCCTACAGGGTGTACAACGTACTGCAAACATACACTGTGCAGAGTGTCTGTCCTACAGGGTGTACAACGTACTGCAAACATACACTGTGCAGAGTGTCTGTCCTACAGGGTGTACAACGTACTGCAAACATTTGAAGAGGTTCAGCGTTATTTAAAAAATTGTCATTAACTGTGGAAGCAACTATTTGTGCGTTCTGTTCAACAGTAAACAGGGCTTATCCTTATGAGACCTTACGACGTCGTGGGATTACACCATTACTGTATAAGGACGCAAAATGTAACCTTACAAATAAGTATGCTTCCTCCTTGAACCATGAAGTCTTTTAACAAGGACACAGATACAAGGAGATTGTAATGTGATATTGTAAGTCTGACGTCAAGATAAGCGGTACAGACCGAGGCTACTATTAATATGGAGGGGTTATCTTTGTGTAAAGTATCGTGATTTTGTCTTGAAATTCCACTTCCATATTTCGTAACGTGTGTCCTATTTGCCTATTGTGATAAATATGTGCGTGACGTAATTAGACACCAATATGTGCGTGACGTAATTAGACACCAATATGTGCGTGACGTAATTAGACACCAATATGTGCGTGACGTAATTAGACACCAATATGTGCGTGACGTAATTAGACACCAATATGTGCGTGACGTAATTAGACACCAATATGTGCGTGACGTAATTAGACACCAATATGTGCGTGACGTAATTAGACACCAATATGTGCGTGACGTAATTAGACACCAATATGTGCGTGACGTAATTAGACACCAATATGTGCGTGACGTAATTAGACACCAATATGTGAGTGACGTAATTAGACACCAATATGTGCGTGACGTAATTAACACCAATATGTGAGTGACGTAATTAGACACCAATATGTGGTGACGTAATTAGACACCAATATGTGCGTGACGTAATTAAACACAATATGTGAGTGACGTAATTAGACACCAATATGTGCGTGACGTAATTAGACACCAATATGTGCGTGACGTAATTAGACACAATATGTGAGTGACGTAATTAGACACCAATATGTGCGTGACGTAATTAGACACCAATATGTGCGTGACGTAATTAGACACCAATATGTGCGTGACGTAATTAAACACCAATATGTGAGTGACGTAATTAAACACCAATATGTGCGTGACGTAATTAGACACCAATATGTGCGTGACGTAATTAGACACCAATATGTGCGTGATGTAATTAGACACCAATATGTGCGTGACGTAATTAGAGACCAATATGTGCGTGACGTAATTAGACACCAATATGTGCGTGACGTAATTAGACACCAATATGTGCGTGATGTAATTAGACACCAATATGTGCGTGACGTAATTAGAGACCAATATGTGCGTGACGTAATTAGACACCAATATGTGCGTGACGTAATTAGACACCAATATGTGCGTGACGTAATTAAACACCAATATGTGCGTGACGTAATTAGACACCAATATGTGCGTGACGTAATTAGACACCAATATGTGCGTGACGTAATTAGACACCAATATGTGCGTGACGTAATTAGACACCAATATGTGCGTGACGTAATTAGACACCAATATGTGCGTGACGTAATTAGACACCAATATGTGCGTGACGTAATTAGACACCAATATGTGCGTGACGTAATTAGACACCAATAAATTCTAAATCTGCCCACACAGGGCCTTGTAACAATCAGCGGAAGGTGGGTAAGAGGGTAAGTGTCAGGGGGGGGGTGCATCAAACTTATATCAAAGCAAATAATTACGTAACAATTGCTTTCCTACTCCCGAGGAAAATAATCTGACATCATGTCAAAGCTATACTGAACTCTGTTTTGTGAATTAATTCAATTGAATGTAATCACATTCCATGCATCCAACACAGGTTAATACTTCGGATACAGAACAAGTCATAATTAGTTGCTATAAATTATTACGTACATAGTTTGTTAAAATTATATTAAATTGATAATATATTAATTCTAGCATTCTCTATTTGCATTAAAATTTTATTTGCAGAGTAGATAATTTTTAAAGCTAATTTAAGTTGTTTAATATTACTAAGCAGACTTTCGATACTTGAACTTTCGATGGGAGTTTGTTAAACATCGTTATGCCAAACGAGCAAATTCCTTTTTGGTATAGTGATAAATAAAATAGTGATAAATATAGCGATAAATAAAAATAGTGATAAATATAGTGACAAATAAAAATAGTGATAAATATAGTGACAAATAAAGTTTTACAAATGTGTGTTTATTTAACTGTTCAACCACACACAACACGCTATTGTGTGTGCGTTATCCTAGCGACAAGTTTCGGCTCTGAAAATGTCTCATCATGAGGCTACTAATAAGAACGGTAAAAATGGAAAACTCTGCATATCATAGGATGGAGCTATGCCCCCCTTTACGTCGATAGATACATTATAAATGTACGTAAACCAAGTAAAGTTCTTCCATGAGGCCTAAGCAAAGTACGAAACTGTATAACTGTGTAGAGAATATCAAAAGTACCGATGTTGTTATAAAACAATAAGACGTGATATAACGGCGAAGTGACAAATGTAAATCTTTTTAAATACGTATAAAAGCAGTGAAAGAACGAAGGTAATGAGAATCTGAAGGCAACTGTCCTTAATGAAAATTGTGATAGATCAAAAGTAATTGGAGATTGTGGAATATTGCAATTATTTGTGTAGCGTGATAACAAGTGATGCAAGGTGTACACGTGACATTAAATACAGAATTGTTATGGCTAAAGCAACGTTAAACAAGAAGACTCTTTTCACCAGCAAACTGGACTTAAATTTAAGGAAGAAACTAGTAAAGTGCTACATTTGGAGCGTAGCTTTGTGTGGTGCTGAAACGTGGACACTTGGGAAAGTAGATCGGAAGTATCTGGAAAGTTTTGATATGTGGTGCTGGAGAAGAATGGAGAAGATCAGTTGGACAGATCGTGTGAGAAATGAAGAAGTATTACACAGAGTGAAGGAGGAGAGGAATATCGTACATACAATAAAAAGAAGAAAGGCTAACTGGATTGGTCACATCTTGCGTAGAAACTGCCTTCTGAAACACGTGATTGAAGGAAAGTTAGAGGGAAGGATAGAAATGACGGGAAGACGAGGGAGAAGACGTAAGCAGCTACTGGATGACCTTAAGGAAAAGAGAAGGTACTGTAAATTGAAAGAGGAAGCACTAGATCGCACCCTGAGGAGATCTCGCTTTGGAAGAGGCTACGGACCGTCGTAAGTCAGACTGCCGATGAATGAATGAATACAAGCAGTGCCGGTACGTATGTGAAATGCTACCGGCGTCATCCGATATGTCGGTAGCTGGATGGGTCAACGTGCAGCTATCTTTTGACAGGTCTATATGCAGAAAACATGTATGTATATCTTCTCCAGGCACTCTCAGTAACCTGCTGAGCCTTCCTACTAATTTTCTTCGTTAATAAGGCTTTTAGATGTAATATTTGCAAGAATGTTGTTAAAGGTAAAGCAATCCCATTACAGGCCTGGACAGGCCTTTAGGGTTTCAGGAGGTTGAGGCTCCCAAATTTATAGACAATCGGTACATGAATGTGGTAAGGTTGTTAGCCCTACGCACGTGCTACCTTTAACCCCCAGGAAATATTTCTGGTAATCAGTTATGTTAGAGGCTGCACGAAGCTGTGCCGTGTTTATGGAGCCAGCAAGTGTTTACATAGGCTACACAGGCTGCTTCCGTGTAGAACCTAGCAGTGCAGCCACTGACGCAATAAAACACAGGTTTATTTTAGTTCGCTATATTTCACGGTTAGCGTGAGAAGCATTATTAAAATTATCATTAAAATAATATTATATAACGGCAGTTTTTTTTTTCAATGGCTCGACAGCCCCTTGGGGGCCTAGGCTGCCTCAGTTTTCCAGGCTTCACGATCACACACTTTAGACGCACCACACTCGGTAGGACTCCTCTGGACGAGTGATCAGCCCGTCTCAGAGACCTCTACCTGACAACACACAACACTCATAAGAGACAGGCATCCATAATCTCAGCGGGATTCGAACCCGCAATCCCAACAACCGAACGGCCGTAGACCTACGCCTTAGACCGCGCGGCCAACTTTAAGGTTCGAATCCCTGCTGTCAGCAAGTGGCAAAAACCTGAACACACAAGACTGACTAATGTCTAGGACTTATGTGACAAGCTGGACCACTATTAGATTTACGACGGCGTATAAGAGTATGTGTGACATCACTAATCACTAAGCCTCGAACCCAATCCAACTGTAACAGTGGTTAACATCCTTCAATGACGTCACTTTTCAATGCTTCTACATCCATATTAGGTTTATATTTATGAAATACATGTACATAAACCGGGTAGGGTAGCTCAGTCATTATAGTGACTACGACAAGAAAAGAACTACAGGGAATTGGGGTTAGATTCCCAAAAAGAGCAGAGATGGTTTGGTACTTTAGATTTCAGATGGACTTTATCAACGGTACTGGGTGCTATATCCCGGGGTGTAAAGCTGCCGGGGCGTGAGGCCAACCTCTTACATCATCTGTTGCCTGAAGCTAAGAACGACTGGAGCTACACCTCCATAAGAAGGCCAAGACTCCTAGTACACTGTAGTGCCAACACTCTGCCTTTTCTAATGTGTGGAATGCAAACATATTTGTGTTCATTTTATAATCACCAGGGCTATGACACCTCGTAGTTTATTATCCGGAAGATGTAGGCAATATATCCCTCCTCAACGTTGGTGCCCACCTACCAGAGTGCACGGTGTCATAACTCAGAATGTCCACTACGTTACATCTTCACCGCCATGAACATGTAAACCTGAGTTCTTTGTCGTTTGATCTTCAGAAGCGAGTTGCCGCGGTCACATACACGGAGCTGCATGACGCAGTTTATCGGTGTTGCTCAATGCTTGATCTGGATAAACAGGGCTGTTTACGTAACAGCAACAAAACAACAAGCTGATGCTCCATTCTGGAAACTTTTTTGTAAAGAACAAAATTGGAAGTTATCTTTCTCGGGAGTCTTCTATGACCTGCCAAGGCTTTAAATCCTTAACCATTCAAAGCCCAGTGGTTACTATATGTACCGCCACGTTTAACATTCAACAATTCTACGTTCTGCCCACACAGTGTATTTATGTGTTTTGTGTGGATCTCAGAACAAACAGCGATTATTTCACTGTACGACATTAACTGACTGGTTTGTATAACTGAGACGGAGTGTGTTTACTGCGCGGTACGGACTGTATTTATGTGTTTTGTGTGGATCTCAGAACAAACAGCGATTATTTCACTGTACAACATTAACTGACTGGTTTGTATAACTGAGACGGAGTGTGTTTACTGCGCGGTACGGACTGTATTTATGTGTTTTGTGTGGATCTGAGAACAAACAGCGATTATTTCACTGTACAACATTAACTGACTGGTTTGTATAACTGAGACGGAGTGTGTTTACTGCGCGGTACGGACTGCATTTATGTGTTTTGTGTGGATCTGAGAACAAACAGCGATTATTTCACTGTACAACATTAACTGACTGGTTTGTATAACTGAGACGGAGTGTGTTTACTGCGCGGTACGGACTGTATTTATGTGTTTTGTGTGGATCTCAGAACAAACAGCGATTATTTCACTGTACAACATTAACTGACTGGTTTGTATAACTGAGACGGAGTGTGTTTACTGCGCGGTACGGACTGTATTTATGTGTTTTGTGTGGATCTCAGAACAAACAGCGATTATTTCACTGTACAACATTAACTGACTGGTTTGTATAACTGAGACGGAGTGTGTTTACTGCGCGGTACGGACTGTATTTATGTGTTTTGTGTGGATCTCAGAACAAATAGCGATTATTTCACTGTACAACATTAACTGACTGGTTTGTATAACTGAGACGGAGTGTGTTTACTGCGCGGTACGAGCTGAATGTTTAAATGTAATTCACTTTAATCGTAGTCTTTGACGGGTTAGAAAGCACAGGAAAAATTTAACTCGTATGTACAATTTAGGTTAAACATTAGGTGCATTTCAAAACTGCACACATGTCTTGTCATAAGCAGGACACAAAGAACTGCCTGACAGATCGTCGGCCGTGACTTAAGTCTTAGTCTTTAATGGCTTAGCATTTCTTTACCCTTTTCATCGTGTTCCCAGCTTGCGGTACATATTTTATCTTAAAATGATTACAGCATTTTGTGAACTATAATTCGAAACACCATGCTTCATAGGATCATAGATATAAAATTCTATCCTAATACAATGGGCCGCGATATCTCAGTCGGTATAGCGACTCGCTACGGGCTGGACGGTCGGGGGATCGAATCCCGGTGGGGTGAGAATTTCCGCAGCCGTCCAGACCAGCCCTGGGGCCCACGCAGCCTCCTATACAATGGGTACCGGGTCTCTTTCCCGGGGGTAAAGCTACCGGAGCGTGGAGTTGATCACCCACCCCCCACCCTCATCTAGTGCCAGGGTTAAAGAAAGAGTACAGCTATACATCTACTCCCTCTCTTTGCCTTCATGGCCCGTTCTAGGTACAACTTTACTGTAATACAATGACTTACAAGAAGCAGATGACCGTTAGGTCAAGCCATCTGCTTTACAATCTTGCAACTGTTTGCTTTACACCCAGTGACAACTCTTCACTTCTTCTGTTGACTCAATAACGACACATTTGTGAGGTCCGTGCGCAGTTAACAACTCCATCATTATTTGTTACAATGACATTTCAAAGTACTCTGAAATGTTGACTTGAACGTGTTAGATAGCTATCTGATTTAATCACAGAATCAACAACTTTCGACCTTATCTACTTTCCCACGTTAAAACATAACACACACTTCATGCTTCTTTGTCACGGATGACTCATAAACGTCAGAACTGAAGACCTTGTTTCTTACCCATACAAATTTGTCGAAGAAAGATTTGAGTCACTACAGCGAGACATTTCACAACTCTACTAAATGACAAATTTTTCAAATTCATCGCTTATTTCTCTTAAATATTCCCTCCACATTTCGTGTTCACTAAACGGTTTTATATCCTATGAGACTGTGTCACGTGACAATTAGGAACCAATCCTTCGTCCAGCAGTGGTAATTTTGTGTACCGTAAGATTTAACGTTAAATAAACTAATTTCGTTTGCACAGTTCATATGTAAGATTCTTTCGCTTCTTAGAACAGCGACTGACCTTGGTAGTACAGATGCACTATTTTCTGTGAGGTAGGAAATGTAACTTAAAACTGTGTAGGCCTAAACTTTAGGTTTCCCCTGTCGGTATCATTCCGCCAATGAATAAAATTCATATTCAATTTAATAGTACTCTTATCAGAAGGGAAGGTGAGCGAAGCCTGGGAAACTTAAAACAGAACAATCCTCTTTTCAGTTGTCCGGGAGGACTATACGCAGAAGTCTGGCCATGGCTCAGGTAGTTAGTAGACTATTTGGAATTCCTAGGTGCAAATGTAGGGATAATAGTATAATGGACCGTAAAGAAATCTGATGTAATGGCCTGGATTGTATTCATCTGGCTCAGAATATGGACACGTGGCGGACTCGTGCAAATGTTAACACATTTTTGGGTTTCACGTAACGATGGAACTAACTGAGAATATACAGTATTAACTTCTGAAGAAGGACTCTTCTCTGTGGAAACAGTAAGTTGCTTAGTTAGGCAGTCATTACTATGATTTACGTAAAGTCAAGATAAGGTAGCCGATTTCAGTGGTCGTGCGGTCTAAGGCGTGGGTCTACGGCCGCTCGCTTGCTGGGATTGTGGGTTCGAATCCCGCCTAGGGCATGGATGTCTGTCTGTTGTGAGTGTTGTGTGTTGTCAGGTAGAGGTCTTTGCGGGGAGCTGGTCCCTCGTCCAGAGGAGTCCTACCGAGTGTGGTGTGTCTAAAGTGTGTGATGGTGAAGCCCCGATAATGAGGCGGCCTAGGCCCCCAAGGGGCTGTCGAGCCATTGGAAAAAAAAAAAGTAAGGTAAAGCAATCCCATTACAGGCCTGGACAGGCCCTTAGGGTTCCAGGAGTCAAGTCTCCAAGATTTCTAGACAATCGGCACATGAAGGTGGTAAGGTTGTCAGCCCTACGCACCGGCCGCCTTTAACCCCCCCCCCCCCCCCCCCAAGGAAATATTCCTGGTACTCATTTCTGTTAGAGGTGAGTCTAAGAAATGTAATTTTTCTACAAACTGTCACATACCGCTTCACTTTGCAGTACGAACATGTGGTTATCTGCCTATATGAATAGTAAAATGTTTGCAATAAAGGTAGTAGACTTAAATAAGATGCTAATTTCATCATTAAGGAGGACAACGCGTTCAGACCGGTTCTGGTGCCTCGCTGCCTTCTATTTTATGGGTGTTATTTGAAACCTGTTATTCCCCTCCCTACACCTAGTGCTGAGGTTAGGAATGCGTATAATCCCACGTGTCGTCAAGGTCTGATACTTAAACACATTTCCTTCATACATGCCATTTGTGAGGTAATGAACACTAAACGATAAATTGGGTTTCTGTGTTAAATATACACACTACCAGCCTTGTTTAGATGCAATGAATAATCCCACCTTAGATTTATTAATAAAAAACTTTACAGTTTCTGCAGTGACAACAGTATGAAACGTTACTTCCTACAGTGACTTCCACACTGGTCATGCTTACATTAGAAATTGCTCGGAAGTGCAGTACCATCGCAACGGATAGCGAGTACTATAGTATACAAATCGATGAGTACAGTCGACAGGGGTCAGAGAGAAAGTGAGTCATTACAATTATTTCCGGTAGAGGCGCTGATGTCCAATATAGGCGGATCTTTACCACCACACCACGAGCAGTTAACCAATGAGCACTCATGTCTGACCGAACGTCATAGGAGGTGGGACCAAACACCACGTACTGTGTACGTCTTATCCAAGACTTGATCACAAAAGTACTTCGTCACATGCAAAAATTGGGCAGTGAGGAGCAGGGAACTGCAAAACGAGGTTGTTGTGCAGAAGAATCTTTTCTTAGTGCTGTTTTGTTATAGTGTGGTGTCAACTTTTGGTAACGTGTTATATATTTATCTGTGACGACCTAAGATAAAGCATCATGAATCTGTCATTTGCTGGATGTGGATTTTTGGGTATATATCACGTTGGTGTTGCTGGATGTTTCAAGAAATACGCACCCCATCTGCTTCTTAACAATATATCTGGAGCTTCAGCAGGGGCAATTGCAGCTTGCAGTCTGTTGTGCGACTTGCCATTAGGTTTGTACGTCAGCTAATTTGAGGTTAATTCATATGCTCAGAAACAATGTTACTGGTATGTGAAATTCGGTTATAACCTTGAACTACAAAACTTTGGATTATATCATTTATTTATGCCAAAACACTTCACATAAACATTCTTTTGCTTCAGAATACGTGTTTGTAAGGGAATGCAGTTACTTCATCTAACTCCCCTTTTATTTGGCGCGTTGGCAGTAAAATTGTAAAAATACAGGTTTTACTATAGTTTTATCCTTCTGTCATCATCAACCAATAAAAAATCTCTGAACAAATTTGTATGGATTTTTTAAATACTGGAGGTAAAATTTGTGGTACATACGTGTTTGGTTAACAGTAAAAGCAGTTAGCAGTATTATAACCAACAAATGCACTTTCTGTATTTCTGTTACACTTTTACCCTACACATGTTTCGGCTGTGGTCCAGCCATCATCACGGTACACTAGTAGGCTCACTTCACTGGCACTGGTTCATTTGGTATTATCACACGTCATCACATTGTGCATTTGTTGGTTATAATACTGCTAATTGGATCAAAATTCACGGTGAAAATAACGTGAAGATCATCAATGCCCAACAGGCAAACCCTATTTAACAATACCGTAAAATCAAGGAGAAACTTAACAAGACAAACGCATCCATTTAGTTTAACAAAATTTGTAAAATAGAACGTCTCACACCAAATTACATACACATTACAGTAAATAACATTGTGATGTGTGATAATACCAAATGAACCAGTGCCAGTGAAGTGAACCTACTAGTGTACCGTGATGATGGCAGGACCACAGCCGAAACATATGTAGGGTAAAAGTGTAACAGAAATACAAAAAGTGCATTTGTTGGTAATAATACTGCTAATTGAATCAAAATGCACGGCGAATATAACGTGAAGTAAAAGCAGTGTTTCGGACAGCAGTTGTAGGGAGAACGAAACACATTTTGTGCCCAGCTTGTTTTTCTTTTTTCGTAAGTCTTACAATTTTCGAGATCATCATACAAACATTACTTTAGAGGCAGTAACAGACTGAATGCCAGAGTTGGCATTTCCTGCGTGTTTTAACACTGAACTTTATTACTTGCGCGGTAGGCCCAAGGCGAGTTGCTTGATCGTGTACCAGCAGCAGGAAAACAGGCGGCCCTCGGGCTGTATATAGCCCATTCGAATTCTTTTGGCGGCTAGCGAAATTTTAAAAAAACGAACTATACGTGACCCAAAGATTTCAGCTCATAAATATAAATTTTCGAATGGATAAGATGTCAAACTGTTGACTGCGGCTGTCTGTGTCATTCACATGTGTATGTCGCTAACATCTTTTCTGTTTCATTTTCAAAAATTATGCAGTTTGATTGCCACTAAGTGCGATGTTCTGCAGTACATATTTGTGTAAGGAGTTATCACCCAGAAACGAATCATGAACTCCCATATATCACAGCCGACACACGTCATTAATAGTGAATCTGACGTCAATTCGAATTTGAAACCTCACATTAATAAGCTACACGCAAATAAATATTCCACGTTTCTGTAAAATCTGATTAGAAGTGAGATATCAGATTAGTGTCTGACTGGGTAATTTCAATTTACATTTCTTATATATAAATTTGGATGCAGAAATGGTCAGATTATTTACGGTATCGTGGTATCAGACTGTTCATTCACGTAATTATTTTTGATGCTGTACATTTCGAGGTGCTGACGTCTTTACATAAATGGTGACTCGGGTAACTTTGACAAAAGCGGAAAATAATATGTTGGTAGTTGATTCAAAGACTTGCTTTTCGTCTCTACACCAAATTTCGTCCAGCCATTGTATGTGGAAATTATGTTCGAGATTTAAACGTGTGTGCGTAATGCGTGCATTAGCAAGAAGTAGCCAACCAATGTACAAGCAGAAACATTTGAACAAAGGACCTCTGGGTGATCTCAGGCTTCCGCCGCGATGTGGATGAGATCTGCATTCTTCTGGGGTATTACGCAGCGTTGAGTGGTAGATCTGTACAGACGTTTCGGGACAACCTATCGGTCCCATCTTCAAAGGACTTCTTGACCCTTGAAGATGGGACCGCTGTTAGAAAGTTATTACATAATACGGGCAGACTGACATAGCGAAGTTAATTAACTCATTTTTGTGGTTTTATTGTGGCCTTGGAAGATTCGTGTTTTGAAGATAAGGGTCATGGAAGATGATTACTCTGTATATGTACTGCTTTACACTAGTCCACTGTGTTTCTTGTTCTTTTTCTCCGTTTTTTCCTTGGTCTTTCCTTTATTTCTCTCTTAATTTTCGTTTTCTGCTTCTCCTTTTGTTTTTCTTCCTTCCCCCTTTCTGAGCCCCGCGTTTCACAGTCTTCCCTGTGCTCGAACCCCACAGCATGCTTCAGACGTACATTTATTGCGATGCGCAATCAACTGTTCACGTTTTTGACCTTCCCTTCGAGAGTGTCCTCCAGGCTCGCCCACTCAGGCGCATGAATGACGTCACGTGACGTGCAAACAGCGTGTTTGTCGTTTTCAGTTTTGTCAGGTAGTTTTTTTTTTTTTTAGCTCGCTAGTTACATTTTCGGTTGCAACATCTGCGACAGTGACCCTGCACGCATATTCCAGTGAACATCTTGGAGTGCACGACTATGCAGACGTTTAACCCATTCAAGCACAGTGGTCCAAGTACCACTTGCATTACCACAGAGAGACGCTGTATTTGGTCCAGACAGTGTACTTGATGTCTTGTGTATGGTTCTCACAACAAGCAGCTATAATGTCCCTAAAACTACTTTGAACGGTTTCTCTGTGTAATGTGTGTTTTTATGACGTAGAACTGATTATTTTTAAATATTTACGTTAACTTCAGGCTTCTGAGGTGAATTTCACATCTCATATTTCATTTCTCACCATTGTTGCTCCTAACAGAAGCATAGAACATACACTAAGTGCCTTATTTGAGATCTTACACTTGGATTGTTGTTCTCGTCTATATGCTTTGCCTTACTCAACTTCTACTTCCTTCAGAATTCCGTACCAGTGTGTCCATTTGTGGCCGCCTTCTACCATTCTTACATTATATCTAGCCAATTTACAGTTTATTTTTTAATTTCCTCTGCACGAGGAGACAGGTTACCACAGCGATGATGTCGAGGTTTACGGTCTTATGGGTTGTTATGCTGAGTGGCAAGGTTGTTGATTCCTGACGTTTCGAAGGACCGCATCGCCTTCATCTTTTAACGGTCAAGGAGTCCTTGAAGATGAAGGCAATGTATTTCTTCGAAACGTTAAGTTCAATAACCCAGCCACGATGCGCAACAAGCCAGAAGACTAGAATTTCGAAACAAATGTTTTCTTTGTATTCGTCTGGATTCAACACGTTTGGACGCTTTCTTCGGTTATCATAATGATTTGGAATGCAAATACAGTTCGTGGGAAAAGTAAACTTTCAGAAGGTTTCTTTTGTCCAGTTATTAAAAGTGACGACCTTTGAACTCCTAGTCTGAGATTAAAGCTTTGCCACAAGTGTCTTCGACATGTACACAAAAGACTCGCGCGCGCACACACGCCAGCTGAATAACATGCCAACAAACGAACACAGACAAAACATAGATCGGTAGCAGCGATAAAAGGCCGCGAACATCAGCGATGTTCTAGATGTCACTGGATACAAAATCGTCGTAGCTGCAGCTTGTTCTTTGTGTATGAAGTACGAGGACTGCCGGCAGCTACCCGCTACTGATTGCGCATGCGCATACCTGTCTGATGGACATGACTCATTATAAACGCGCGAAATTTGGGGTTTGACCCCCCAGCACTTGAGTATGTAGGCGACCTGTATCCTCGAAACGTCGGGCACGTATCGTCACATCCCAGAAGACCTGAATCGTCTGGAACACCGCTGTGAGGGCCTCAAAATTTGTACAGTCACGCAGTTTCCCGCATTTTATGTAACACGAAGGTTCATTACCGTGTTCACAACAGCCCGCTATTGTTCCAAATCCTGAGCCAGGATAATCTAGTCCACGTCCTCCTATCCCATGTCTTTAATACCCATTTTAATATAATCGTGCCATTTACGCCTTGGCCCTCAGTGTGGTCTGTTTTCTTCAGGTTTCCCCACCAAAACTGTGTTTGCATTTCTGCTTTGACGATACGTGTGATTATCCGTTTCGTAGCGTGGAATGTCCAAGGTCGTGACACAACTTAACTGATATTAAAATTTAAACTGAGGATTGTAGCAGAAACTGCTGAGTTTGCGGGACAAAAGAAATCAAGGCTAATGTTGGCTCCTAAAGTATATATATGTCGACCTCGGTGGACTAGTGGTTAGCGTGCTCGCCACTGGACCCAAGGTTCGCGGGTTTCGATCCGACCGAGGTCGATGGATTTTTAGGATGATAAAAATCCGTAGCACCACTTCCTTCGGGCATAAATAAAAATGTTGCGTAAGCCAAATTGCCTCCATTTCTCATCCAAGTCTCCTGACTGCAGATGGCTCTGGCGTGCACATCAGGATCGATAGAACACTAAGCGCGGCCAGTTGACCAGTCACCAACTGCCACAAATGCGCACGACTTAGTAACCTCGACAAGAGGAGGCAAGAGGAGGCCCAGGCCCATATAGGGCTGTTGAGCCAAGAATTATTATTATTATTATTATTATATATATATATTCTCATTAATTACACAGAACCAACACTTCCGTTTTTAAATGCGTATTCAGGCTACAAGTTTCGGCTCAATTCCGTTTTACAGGGTGGTCCTAACTTCTGTGATGCTTGAAACGTATTTTCCGTTGTATTGCACAGAACGTCGCGGCTTCTCTGCTGGTTTCTGTTTGGCTGTTTGCGTTGAAATAGCCAATTTGATACCCACCCACATGCCTAAGCATTAGGGCGTATATAAATGATAACATATAATGGCCGAAACATGTTGCATACAATGAAATAAAGAGAGTTGTTGTACACACTGTGTGGTTTGTTGTGTATACGTCGTATGTGCAGTACGGCAGGGATCCATTCATTCATTCTGTACTCTGTCTTACGACAGGTCCGTAGCCTCTCCCAAAGCGAGTTCTTCACAGTGTGCGATCTAGTGCTTCCTCTTTCAATTTACAGTATCTTCTCTTTTACTTAAGGTCATCCAGTAGCTGCTTACGTCTTCTCCCTCGTCTTCCCGTCATTTCTATCCTTCCTTCTAACCTTTCTTTCAATCACATGTTTCAGAAGGCAGTTTCTACGCAAGATGTGACCAATCCAGTTAGCCTTTCTTCTTTTATTGTATGTACGATCTGCCAATTGAAATGCGGCTCAAATTGTATTTGGAACGGAAGGAAGGCGATTATTATAATGAAGTGAAATGATTGTAAAGTTAATATGATGTCAGAATTTTGTTATGTATGTGTTGCTGACCGCAGTACGCTTGTTGCTGCGGTAAAAAGCGGTCGTTCAAGGACATAGACCAGTTGTTGAACAAATATGAGAGATTTCTTTCATTTGAAGAAAACCGACCGGTTCATGGACGTCATTGCCATGGTTCAGTACTGTTGAAAAGATGGCCTACGTTGTTAGCGCTGTGTGTGCGCACGAAGAGGTCTTTGTACCCGCTGTGCATTCAGCATCTGGGTTAGTAACTTGAGGTTAAGTTGACCCTGCAGTGAGAGTGCATTTTGCACAGTGTGACCCCAGACTATTGCTAGGAAGTCAGTTGTTTCGTAGCGCAAAACATTTCGTGGCAGGTGGCACAAACAGTGACTGTAAACAAACATAAATATCAGTTAGCGACCGCGGGAGTGTTGCTGTGTTTTATTGTCGCCTTCACGGCTCTTGTGAGCGCGGTGATGAACCTTCGTGTTCTACAAAATGGGGGAATTTCTTGGGTAACTTAGGAGCTAATAACTTCTCAAGCAAGACTCTGCTGTATGGAGTTATTTATTCATTTAGTTAGTTAGTTAGTTAGTTACGGTAGCGTAGAAAACGGGGCCCACTCCCGCGACTCGATAATTAATCATGTTTTTTTCCCCCAATGGCTCGACAGCCCCTTGGGGGCCTAGGTCGCCTCATTATCGAGGCTTCACGATCACACTCAGACACACCACACTCGGTAGGACTCCTCTGGACGAGGGATCAGCCCGTCGCAGAGACCTCTACCTGACAACACACAACACTCACAAGAGACAGACTTCCATGCCCTAGGCGGGATTCGAACCCGCAATCCCAGTAAGCGAGCGGCCATAGACCCACGCCTTAGACCGCGCGGCCAAATTAATCATGTACCCCCTATAATTATTAGCGAATTTGCTCGCAGATCTCGTAACAGGGGTACAGAATACTGCCTACTGTCGCAAGACGGAAAAAAAGGTAAAAAAAAGTTTAAAGTACGCCCTGTACCATGTCATAAATGCCCAGACGGGGTGCAGAGATATAGCTGTACTCTTCCTTTAACCTCGGTGCTAGATGGCGGTTGGTGTTCAACGCCACGCCCCGGCCGCTTTACTCTGAGGAAAGAGACCCGGTACCTTGTACAGGTGTCTGGGTGGACGGTTGGGGAAAACATCGCCCCCAAGAACGGAATGCAGTCCAAAAGAACCCACACGTTTGGGGGCCACCATGCGCCGCAGTGTCTGCGAGATCAGTTAGTCGCCCACCGGCCCGTATCAGGGTACAGATAACAGATAATCAGAGACTGGCATGTTAAATCAAAGGCATTGATAACTATGGCTTCATATTTGGGAGTTCGCAGGCAGGCCCGGCCCGAGAAATGTGGGCGCAGTACGGTGACTTCGTGTTAGACGAACGTCAGGTTTCAACAGGTTGACCTGCGGCTGGGTCCTCGGAAACGTCGGGAAGCTAGTCGTTGATCTAGCCGTCTCCAGTGGTCAGCCGTTCGCCTCCAGTTTTCCCTGGCTCAGCTGATATCCGTATCTGTGTACGATCGTGTAGGAAGCTGAGTGATTAGAAGCGACGCAACTGCTGATACCGATCGTGTAGGAGACCTGACGATCAGCGAGAAGTCAGCTGATCGTCAGGTCTCAGCTGATACTGTGACCTTGTGACGTAAAGATGGCCTGCGCTGAGACCTTGACGGAACCTCTACTTTGCATGAGGGCTTTGTACGGTTCGAGACAGCTTTGCGTTCTCAGAAGGTGGGGGATATGAATAAGGAACAGAGGCACAGCGTAAGGTTGTGATCAGCGTACCAGAACTGTTGTTCTGTGAGAACCGTACGCAGTAGACATATTGGTATCTGATGAAGGGGCTCAGAATGTAGTCAGAAGTAGCAGGGATATACCACATTGTCAAAGCATCCAGCTCTAATAAAGATGCCATACCTGCAGCTGTGTAATGCGGAACACGTCAGCACTGTGGCCCCACATTTAGGCCGGGGGGTGGCAGGAGGGCATACCAAGCCGACGTCGTGTTCCGTCTGAGCGTGGGGCCTGGTTATTGATGGCATTTTGTAGAAGGGCCCCGCAGCAAAAACTACGGACGCGCCGCAGCCTTAAGGCTTATTGTGCAACCCTTGTGATGAAGATGAAGAGAAAGGTGATCAGTTTTTTAATTTTTCCAAGTAATGGGGCATTGGTGGAATGAAATTGACTGGCGAAAACCGAAGTACTCGGGGGAAAAACCTGTCCCAGTACCACTTTGTCCCACCACAAGTCCCACATGGACTAACCCTGGATCGAAACCGGGCCCCGCGGTGAGAGGCCGGCGACTAACCGCCTGAGCTTTTGGCACGGCCAAAATGTCTGTTAATTCACGTTAGAGTGAATAGCTGTGTCGGTGTAGTGACCAGACTGCGAGATGGATAACCGAGGAATAGTAGCTCGATTCCCGGCGACGAAAAGAGGTTTTCCTCTTCTTCAAATTTTTCACACCGGCTCTGGAATCCACCCACTCGCTACGGGCTGGACGGTCCGGGGATCGAATCCCGGTGGGGGGCGAGATTTTTCGCAGCCGTCCAGACCGGCCCTGGGGCCTACCCAGCCTCCTATACAATGGGTACTGAGTCTCTTTCCCGGGGGTAAAGCGGCCGGGGCGTTGGGTTGACCACCCACCCTCATCTAGTGCCAGGATTAAAGAAAGAGTAGAGCTATACCTCTACTCCCCTCTGGGCCTTCATGGCCTGCCCATGGCCTGTTCTAGGGTGAGCTTTACCTTTACCGTGGGCTGTTTCCCCGTGAGATAAAAGGGACGTGGCGTGCCGAGGTTAAGAAGGAGTAGAGCAACACCTCCACTTCCCCCATATGCCTTCATGTCGTGCATAGGGACAGTATTATGCTAATGTTTGGAATTCCCATTCCGTTGTGCATGTACACAATCACTATCTCAATCTATGCAGAACAACACAGCAATGTCTTCATGCTCCCTTATTATTCTACGACATGTTTCGGCCATTGGCCATCATCAGGTAGATGTGTGTGTGTGTGTGTGTCAATGAGATCAGAAGAGGGTAGAAATTTATAAACAGAGACGAACAGGAAAACTGTCCACGAAGCAGTGAGAGGAACGGTACACAGCCGTGACGCTTCTATGCAAAGAAATGGACAGTAATTGACTGACTTAAAACGAGCAGAGGGGGAATGTCGTGTGTTTGGGGAAGGCGCATCCAAGTTCCGGGTCTATCGCCATTTGTTTGTACCAGACCTTGTGCTTTCTTCTTATTCCTCTTTCTTGTAAGTTTAAAAAATATAGTCTCCATTCTCCACACCATAACGGTGTATATGAGGCCACTCATTCTTAACCTGGGCACTAGATGGAGGGAAGAGGTCAACAACACTCCCCGCTCGCTTTACTCCCGGTACCCACTGAATAGCAGGCTGGGTAGGTCTCATAGCTTGTCTGGACGTTTTGGAGGAAAGAAAACCCTCCTGTTGGCGATCGAACCCCAAATTGTTAGTTCGTAGACTGGTCACTATACCGCCTGAAGCTGATAAGAAGGTACTATGAAACTAATGAATGTTAATGCAAAAACAGTGCATTAATTATTGAAGTTAAGGAAATACAAGGTTATGTAATACAAAATTACGCGTGAAATAAGCTACTGCGGAGGCAGCACAAAAGTGATTAAGGCAGACTGCATGGCGTCACTTCCAAAACGACAGAATATCGAAATTCAATGTACACGTAAATCTTCCGATGGAACTTCAGGAACTCTTGGGGCCATGACGTGGCGTTTCACCACGGAGATCGGGGTTCAATCCCAGACGAGTCCGTGAGGGATTTGTGGTGGACACAGTGGCATTGGGACGGGGTTTTCTCCGAGTACTTCGGTTTTACGTTGTCAGGATCATTTAACGACGCTTTGAAAAGTTCAGCCACTCTTGTTACGACGTCATTGGCGATTTCCAACTGACTACATCTTCAAAATATTGGTAACCATCTAGCCGGCTTCATGGTATCTAGAATACCACATTTTGATTGATGGCATTTTTGTGATTGAATCGTGTGGCATGAAAAACTGACCCAAAAGAGACCAGTTAGAGAAGCTGGTAGTAGATGGAAGGATAATATTAATATGAATCATAAAGAAGTAGGATGGGTGTGTGTGGACTGCATCCTTTGGCTCAGAATAGGAAATGATAGTGGAGTGTTGTGAATACAGTCATGAAACTGGTGGGGAATTACTCGTCTTATTAAGAGACTGTTAGCTTCTTAAGAAGGACTCTGATCCATGCAATTAATTATAAAAAAATTAATTTTTTCTTCAACAACTATTCTAATCAATCCAATGAATCAATCAATCAATTCTAATCTTGCCTGTGTTGTTATGTTATTTGCAGTTAGTAGGTAATTGCCCATTAATGGTCTGCTACGAAGCATTTTTGTATTATCTAACACAAGGAATTTTAATAACATTGCTCATCTGTGCAGCTGTGTGATTTGTCATGACCTGCTGCCTTTGGAATTATGGATCTTGACCACAGACAATGTATCATGGAGTTTGGCGTAACATGGGCCTGTAGTACAGTTCCATTAGCAGTAAATATTTTAATTGCATTATCTAATGAGGCATACAGTGCAAAAATGTGTCTGGAAGAATTAAAAATAAGGGTATCCCTGTGCATTTAATGTCATCTAGGCCTTGTTTCAAAGACTTGAGTAAAAATAACTTGAATTGTTATTTAAATACAATTGCAAGTCCCATTCTTCCCTCAGAATATGGTTGATTTCCTCGTCAGTTCCACAGTGCCTGAAATGGTTCCTGTAGCTTTGTTGTGAAGTTAGCTTCTCTCATTTTTGTTTTGCTTCCATTACATCTTAAAGTGCTTTGTGTCATATTTATAATACGGACGGTACCTAATTTCTATTTTTTCCACACAGGTGTAATGATGTATCTGGGCTACTGGCTAAGAATGTTATTTAGCATTTTTGTTACTAATTTCATACTTAGGTATGTCTGGGGAGACATTTTTGACTTCTGGAACCAATGGAACTTGATAACTTGCAAAGTCATGTGAAATTAACTCTCATTATACAGGTTTTGAGGGATTGCTGTAATTGGCTTTGCATTAACAACCATGGCTACCATACACAATGGTCATGGTGTGAAATTTTATAATATCTGCCTTAAAAACTTGGTGCAGTATTTGGCTTCAGTGCTGCATCTCTGCTCCACACAGATGCCTCTTCTTCTAGTATTGTTTCCAGTTTTGGCAGTTCATGGCTGAAAAGTTCCCACCTTCTTCTTTCTTACCAGTATGGCTCCTCTTTGTGATATTTTTTTTTGAAGGGACCCGTAGCAGATGCTACGGACGCACTGCAGCCTTGAAGGCTTATTGTGAAACCCTGTGAGGAAGATGAGTCTTTCTCTGCTTTTCCATTTTTTTAATGGAGCACCGGTGGAATGAAATTGACAGGGGAAAACCGAAGTACTCAGAGAAAAACCTGTCCCAGTGCCACTTTTTCCACCACAAATCTCACATGGACCGACCCGGGATCGAGCACGGGCCTCTGTGGTAGAGGCCGGTGACTAACCACCTGAGCCATGGCATGGCCCTCTTTGTTATGTTGCTAGCCCTTTTTCCTGTCTATGTGATGTCTTCCAGCATCGGGGTGCTCAATGCTGTCCCATGGGTATCTTTTCTATAAATCAGTGATGTGCGCACAGACATACAAATGTAAATTTAAGTAGCTTCATTATTTCCATGGTAAGTTGTTTGTAACAATATCACTGAAGTTGGATTTGTACTTTATATTTGAGCTACATGACCCAAAGTGAAATTCACCCACATGTTCGATTGTAGGTCCCCAGTACCAGAATTTGTCAAAGTCCCTTCAATATTAATATTCCCATAAAATGTTGGTATGTATGCAAAAAAAGTTCATTGGTGTCATGTCCAAAAATACTGCAGTTCTAATAACTGCTTACAGAATCCCAAATCTTATATTTCCAGTAGTGTTACGGATGAACGTTTGGTTAAACACAATTTAATATGTTCATTTTTTGGTACAGTAGACTTACAATACATCATCCTTGATTTTAAATTTGTTTTGTTTTCAGTTCACTGGCATATATTACAGTTGGCCATGAACTTACCACATGTAATGAGTCTGCACATAGCTTTACAGTTGTTCAACCTTCCCTGATTGTACTGTCTTGACCATGTTAAGAACTGATAAGAGGATACATATTGGCATAAGTGCTGCATATCATGTAAAGCCTTTGTGGCAGGCAAATGTTATTAGGTCTCTTTGGGCAGTGAACTGTGTCAAGATGGAATAGATACTCAACTGTCTGATAAACTGTCACTGTCACTCACTGTCTTCATGCTTGGGGATTATGCCAGGGTCTTCAGGATTGGTGATTTATGTCACTGTCTTCATGAATAGTGATTTATGTCACTTAGTCTTTATGATTGGTTGTCTGTGTCACTGTTACTGTCTTCATGATAGTGATTTAGGTCACTGTCACTATCTTCATCATGAATTGATGTCATACATGTTTATACACACATATTTACGTACATTACGTGGATACAAAACTTCCTGAGAATGATTACATATATGGGATGTATAAGAAGTCACAAAATAAAAAACATACAGACAATTACAAGTCAGTGTGTTTTTGGGTAAATATTTCATTCTTTCTCTTTCTTTCTTCTTTAT
Source organism: Reticulitermes speratus (assembly GCA_021186555.1). Classification (NCBI taxonomy): domain Eukaryota; kingdom Metazoa; phylum Arthropoda; class Insecta; order Blattodea; family Rhinotermitidae; genus Reticulitermes; species Reticulitermes speratus. Next base: position 2,028,378 of record JAJKFL010000001.1, read on the forward strand.
CGTGTCCGGACCATTAAATTAAAGATTTTCTGCCCAGTATTGGGCTACGTCAAATCCTTTTTTATTTGCAAGCCATAAATTCTCGAGGGTGCATTTCAGGGGGCAGTCCTTGCATGATAGGAGATGTCCCATATCTTGTACCTCTCCACAGCCACAATACAGGTCGTCGGAGTTTGTTTCGCCCCATTTCACCATATTTGTTTTTACTGGTGCCACCCCTGTTCTACTGCGGTTAAGAGATTTCCAAATATTGAAATCAAGGAGGTGGCTACCAGGGCAAATCTGGGTAAGGGGGAAGTCTTCAGGTGGTTCAACTTGCACTGCTCTGAGGAAGCTATTCCGCGATTTTAATCTTCTCTGTGGTAAACTAAACGCAATGCGTAAGTTGTAGTGTTGATTTGTACTGTATAAATGCAAGGACCTTTAAAAAATTTGATTTGTTTTTAAAGATTAAAGTTAATTAACCAAATGAAGGAAGTGTGTGTCACCATCTGTCACTCTGTCCATTATCAGGCTTGACATCAGTGCCTGACGGTGCAGACTTTGTCGGTTTCCCAGACAGAAGTCCATTTGATTTTGACATGTCTGACTGCCCAAGGATACTTCATTGTGTTGTGAGCTCTTGTTATTTGTATAATGTGACTTTTGAGCTCACACTGACATTCATCTTGGATCTTGTTTATGTATTTATAGTTGAATGTCTTGACGACCAAAGAATTTTAATTGATGTCTCAGTTCGGCATGTAATAAGATTGCGTACACAAGTTATGTAAAAATATTGCATATTTCATACATCAGGGAACAAAAATAGCAGTATCTGCAGTGAGTTGATTTTATTTCTGTCTTCTGATTTGATGTACTGGTTAGCTTTGTAAACAAGTACAAGCACGCGTTAATTGCGACGAAGCGTAGTGTAAAATGCATTCAGCTGTGGTGGTATATTCAGTAAATACTGTATCCTGATCATGGGAATATGTTTACTGTACCATTTACTGATTCCTAGTTGGTATTTTTGAGGATTCTAATCATCTGGGATGTGATGCTGCTTCAGAAGTCCGTAATCTTAATATTTACTGCCATGAAAATCTCAAATGTCATTTATGAACATTTGTGTTTTTGTGAAGTTGTCCAGTTTTATTTTGTAGGCAGGAACAGCAGCAATTTTACAATAATTGTTCGTCAGTTATAGTTGTAACAGTTGTACTGTTTTGTGCCTACAGGTGAAATGTTAAGCAATGTGCTGCGTGTAGTGGGTGAAGCTCGACAGAGAACACTTGGGCCCTTCAGTCCATCATTCAACATTCACAATATTTTGTTAGACGGATTGGAAAAGGTAATAATGGCGCACAAAAATATATTTCCAGTTAATACATGACATGGACTTGACAAGACACTGTATCATGTGGTTCTGATTTCTGCCATTGTCACGTGATGAATAATGTTCAGCCTTGAATTTGTATCCTGCATGGAGACTGAATTTTTCAAAGTTGTGTGCTTAACATATAAATAATGCACTGACTAAGAGAAGCATAATTTTTTTTAACAATTTACATACTGAAATTTAGCAAAGTAATATTTAAAAATAAAGTTGCTACCTTACAGGTAACACATTACATTTCCATCACAAAGTTGTATCAGGTAACACTGTTTAGGCACATAATTGGTGTTTATTGTGAGATTTGTACAAAATATATAGACCCTAGATATATAACGTGGCTAAAACACATAGTTCTTTAATATTATAGTAGGTGGTTGTGCTTCGTTATCATTGTGCTTTAGAAACTCTTTAAGGCACAGTGGTTATTGTATATACCATCTGCTGGAACATTCAAAAACTGTACATTCAATGTTTTATAAAATTCTCACAATACAAGGCAATTATTCCCCTAAGTACCATTAACTGATTGGTCTTTGTAAGGGAAAAGCAGCGTGTTGTCTGTGAAGCACAAACTGAGTTTTTTACTGTAATTTAGATTAATTGGGCCAAGAAAATACTATTGTTGTGTGTGTGTGCTTGTGCATGTGTTTGCACGTGTGTGCGCGCACGTGACTTTTACAGTTCATGGTATTCAGTTTAACTTCTTTCTTTGTAGGCACTTCCTGATGACGCCCATATAAGGGTTAATGGCAAACTTCACATCTCACTGACACGAGTCTATGATGGAAAGAATGTCATTGTTTCTCAGTTCAGTAGCAAAGAGGATCTTGTACAGGTATGACAGATTGCTTGCTGAAGAGATGCTGAGTTCAGTTCTGTACTAAGGCCACTGAGGGAAATCCCATGGATGGTGCAGATGATAACACACAAGGCTGTCCATGGTCTGCCTGGTGTATTCTCCTCCAGCGTCAGCTTCTTACATGAACCCGTCCAAAACACTTGTCACTCGTGATAATCACATGATTATTGCTGTCAACATTCATGTGACAAGAATGGCTAGATAACTGCAGGAGGAACTAGTAGGGCTCTACCATGGCTGAGACATTTAGTCACTGGCCTTATCATTCCATGGAGGCACTCTTCTTACAATTCATTGTCACATGCTATTTACTCTTGACATTGACAGCAACATTAAATAAAACACTTAACAATAACTTAACGAGAATATAGTGACATATGCTGGTGGAGAAAATGTAGTGGATTGAGGGAGATGCAGAGATAGGCAGGCTATGGCAGCTGTATTAAAACCATGTTTTGCAGAACTCTGGGACTTCACAGGTGACTGTCAAGGGTGTCACAAACACATTTTCTTTATAATGAAATTGGTAAATATGATTTAGGTAACTTTTGTTTGCCATTTTGTTTATTTTCTTGCCCTTCTTCTTGTGTGATCAGTGATGGGTTATATTTCATTGCAAATTACCAATAATAAAATTTTGTTTCATGTAAGTGTACATAAATGTTTTATTTTTAAAATAAAAATTTGTTTTAAAAAGCTTTATTTTGTTTTTGCACCCAAGAATCACACTTTTACTCTAAAGGGTTTCTATCAAAATTCAGATTTAGTCATGACGGTTCCATAGATATTAAAGAATCTGCAGACCATTGGTCTATGCAATGTCATTCCATAGGCTCAGTGTATTGTCACTGAGGAAACAATTGTCTTTGTGAATAAATGCCAGTAATCTGAATTAACATTAGTTTATCAAACTGAAAATTGTAAGCAGTGATATTTTCTTTACAGGCTCTCTTGGCCAGTTCGTTCATTCCAGTCTTCTCAGGAATTCTTCCACCCAAGTTCCATGGAATACGGTACATGGATGGAGGATTTAGTGATAACTTGCCAATGCTAGATGAAAACACTATTACAGTAAGCCCTTTCTGCGGAGAGAGTGATATTTGCCCTCGTGACTTGTCATCTCAACTTTTTCATGTAAGTTAAAAGTACAAGAAACAGTTCAGTGATCTGATGCACCTCTGAAATTCAGATTGTGACCACAGCAATATGTTGTGAAGAACAAGTAATGAAGAAAATATGTATTCTAGATTTGAGGTTCTCAGAATGGCATTGCTGAAGATTCAAGTCTTCTGAGGTGTTGTGCTGCATCACTAGATAGTGATTCCCAGTGTTCTGAAGGATCTTAACGCCCTCGACTTTAGAGTCGTGCAGTTTGACCCTGAAGACTTTAATCTTAAAAAATATTTATGTTAAATCACTGATATTTGTTTCAGGTGTCTAGAAGTCCAATTTCTTCTCAGGTTATAGCCACATTGAAAACAGATAGTTTGGAGGTTAGCTTTATTTCCATCATTGACTATGGTGGAGGCAGAGCAAATCTCCAAAACGCTGATTTTTTTCAAAACCTTAATGCAGCTGATCACCCTAGAATACTCAGCATATTAAATGTACTCATGCATTGAAAGTTTCAGATGCTACATATGTGCAGGAGAGCACTTTTGTTCTCTTTAGTGTGTACTCGTATAATACCAAAATGACTACATGCCCTCAATATGGAACTAACATCATTATTCTGAGGAAACTGGCCTTTCTGTGATTATATGAGGGACCTTGCATGTCTAGTATATATCATTGGTAGTGTTTGTATGTTTATCAGCCAAAACGTGCCCTCTGCATGTGTTTGTCTCTTTGAAATCTGAAATTTATCCGAGTATTATTTCAAAATTCAGTTTCTTCCTGACAGAAAACATTATGTCACATTACAAAGACCAGGCGATTTATGCTGTGTAGGGAAATAATCACTGTTTATAGTGAGAATTATAAGAAATGTATAAATACATTCTGTGGGCAAAGTGTAGAATTTTTAATGCTGAAGTACGTGGCACGTGTAGTAATCACTCTCCTTTTGACGGTTCTAACTACCACACACACTGTAATGACCAGTTAAGTTGCTAGTTGAGCTCCCCAACGCTGTATATAGCTGCGGTCGGCACGGCGTGGTTGCTGCTAGGCTCACCTCCGAACAGCCAGGCAGCGTTTTACAAATTTAAAAAATGTTTACTTTGTTTTGAGTATGTTGCTTATCTGTGTAATTCTGGGTCCCAGCCTTAACCGACTAGGATAACTGATACAGCAAAGGAGGTTGTACACAGAAAACTGAACATGAACATACTTTGTGTTTTGGAACCCCTGAGAACGGAATTAAATGCTGTTCCTCGCATTACTACAATGTAAACTGGAAAGTGGCTATTTCTATATTTGCTTATTGAATTATACAGTGGCAGTGCCAATACGTGGCAAACAGGAGTGAGCCATTTGGCTTTTCTTTATGCGTTTTTCAAATCCTCATAAACATGGCTTGACCTACATCTGTGTAATATGCTGCTGTTTCTGAATATGTACACTTACACTTTTACTTTGTGTTTCTACATTACACTGCTCAGTCGCCCTTCTAATAAGCTCCTTTTCCTTGCTGTGAATTACTCTATTTGATTTTTTGACTGTCCACTTTGATCCTGTGTTTAACAGAAACTGAAAAGTACTGTCATTTTATTCTAAATAAGGCAGTGTTTTTAAATGGACTTAACTAGTCTGTGCAGTGCTTGTACAGACTTTCCACTCCTACCAGCTTGCCTCTTGATGCCAGTGCCAACAACTGTAAAGTAATTTGGGCCATGTAATAGCTTCACTGTCATAGCATCTCTGGCAACCATTCTTTAAATCTTGTGGTATCTAGCCCCTCTAAAGCACAATGAGTACTGTATGTATCACATGTTTTAAAAAGTTAACTCCTGCACTACCCCCCACGCACTGGGCCCTTCAGTTTGGGGTTCGGGGTAGCAACACAACAAAATTCACTGAATAAATGAACATATATTATAAAAAACAACATAATTATGACAATTACATCTTACACACAATAACTTCCACACAAAGCGCCACATGTGACTAACAAAATGATAATTATTGGCCCTTACGTACCAAACGAAAGTACCTTCCTGGTACCGCGGGACTAAACCCAAAGAAAACTGCCAAGACGGGACCGCGGCACCAGGGAAGGGATTCCAACCCTGGCTGCCTCGCCAGACGAAATTTAGAAGCACAGCCGAGACGTAATTTTGATGTTGCCCCAGGTCAGCTCAGGATCGAAGTAACGAACTACAACCTGCGTACTCGTAAGGAAACCTCGGAGTCGGAGGGGAATAGGAGAGGGGAGGAAAAGGAACGATGCGCGCGCCGGAGGCCAGGGCAGGATTACCAAACAAAGTACTGGGAAAACATTTCCCGGTACACTCCACTGTCATGGCACTCCTAGCAACCATTTTGAAAACTTCATATGCTAGCATTGGATACATATTATAACATGTATTAGTATCTCCTGGAATATGTAGTAATTCAAGCATGTGGTTTTTCAGGTAAGCTGATATCCTGCATTTCGTACATCTCAAAAAACAAGTCTTCTTCAGAGGACTGTTCTTGTTCCTTTAGGCCAGTAGTGTTACTTGTAAGATCCAATGTAAGAATTTCAGAGTATGGTCTTCTGGGATGTGACACTGTGTAATTTGGTAGGTAGGTACCAGCATTTCAAGGGAACATACTGCTTTCATTATCAGAGGTCTGCCGTGAAGATGGAGGCAGCGGAAAGTGTTGGTGCACATCTACCAAACTAAATGGAGTCACATTGCAGTAGTCCATAGACTAATCTTAGTACCGTGAGAAGCTCGGATCTTGTCACGTGCTGTCAGGTCTCTTCAGTAAAGTACAATGTTCCAAGTAACCACAGTTTTTGTGTTTTTTTTTTCTGTTCACAGATAAACTTCTCAAACACAAGCATTGAGCTGTCTCGTCATAACATCCATCGATTTGTTGGGATACTCTTTCCACCAAACCCAGAGGTGAGAAAATAAGGCAAATACAGTATTTTGAAAATATTTAACATAGTGGTAAATACTAAGTAGGAGCAGGAAATGGAAATTGCAGGGTGCACGAGTAGGACTGTAGGGAGTGCGGCCCATAACCTCCCAGGCGCAGTGCCGTAACTGGTCACAAGTCTGGTTGCCAGTACCATCCTGCCCATAGCCTCGTCACTGTACAGTGATACCTCGGCTAACGAAGATAATTCGTTCCGGAATCACATTCGTTAGCCGAAATCTTCGTTAGCCGAAACGTGAGCAACTTTCTGCTTCCCTTGGGTTTGTCGCTTACTTTTTTTGGTTGGTGGGTCTCCCCTATGTGATGTGGTCAGCTCATCTCTTTGTCACACACATACAGACGGAAAAGATAAGCTCCTGGAATGGCCCGACCGTTCATGTTTGCTGCTTTATGTTAGCGCGAGCATCCACTAAAACATTCGTTAGCCGAATCCATATTCGTTAGCCGAGTCGGAAAAACAGCAAAATAAATCTTCGTTAGCCGAAAAATTCGTTAGCAGGGTCACTCGTTAGCTGAGATATCACTGTACTGACTGAACTATCCTGGCTCCTGTGAATGTAATAGTACTTCATGTAAAAGAAGTTAATATCAAGCTTGTTTGGTTTCAAGGTTGGTAAAGACAAATATTTATAAGACATGAACTTTTTTTTTAGGTTCTGGCTAATATGTGCAAGCAAGGATTTGATGATGCACTGATGTTCCTGCATAGGAACAACCTGATCAGCTGCACCCGATGTTTGGCTGTTCAGTCAACATATGTCATATCAGAGACCCTTGATGAGAGCCTTGAATTTGACCCAGAATGTCAAGAATGCAAAATGCACAGACAAGTGAGTCAAATAAGAATTAAGCTCTTTGAATGACAGTTATTTTCTGTACATTTCTGTAGAATTTGATTCTCAGTTTGAGTTTTAAGTGGTCCAGCATTCTGGGCCAGTATGTTCAATTTCATTGAACACTGAATTGTCGCATTCAATTTCATAAATTTGGGTGAATTATTTTGTCGTATTTTAATTTCTCGCCGCATTAGGCAAGAAACTTAATTATGTCTATATGAGATTGGACATTCTAAAACTGGTGATTATTGAGACCAGTCCTCTGGGTTGCAATGCCATGTAGCCCTAGTGAACGGCTACCAACGTTCTGGGTGAAACCTGCTGCGTCCGTCTTTAGGGTAGTTTCAGTCAGAAAGGTGGGAGCAGCAGGTTTTTAGAAACATTGGAAATTATTCTTATAGCAGACAACATGGCATTACCTACATCCCAGAGGACTGCAGTTGTAAGAAATACAGGGCATACACAAAAGAATGGTGCGGTTTCAAAAGTGAATAAAAAATTTATGTCTCACATTACACGGGCACAACATACACCGTCAGCGGCGGCAACTGTCCAAGTTTCTCATGCGCTACCAGCAGTTCGCTTCTCATGCTTACTGCATGGCCGCGGGGCCAGTTTCAAAGATGGCGTTGCAGCAGGAGAAGGCTTTCTGTGTGCTCCGTTTTGAGGTGTCCAGATCTGTGATTACAGTGCAGCGTGAGTTTCGTGCACGGTTTAAAAAAGACACACCACACAAGAATAACATAAGCAGGTGGTACTGACAGTTTGTAGAAACTGGATGCTTGTGTAAAGGCAAGAGTCCTGGTCGACCTCGTGTGTCTGATGAAAACATTGAAAGAGTGCGTGAGGCATTTCAGCGAAGTTTGATGAGTTTGATTAACGTGTGGATGTGTGTCGTGTGACCCAGGGTGCACACATTGAAGGATTGTAATTACCAAATGAGAAACTTGGACAGTTGCCGCCGCTGACGTTGTATGTTGTGCCCGTGTAATATGAGAAATAAATTTTTTATTCACTTTTGAAACCGCACCATTCTTTTGTGTATGCCCTGTATAGGATCATTATTTTATCTGACAACTATTGATTTCCACTTGCTGTCTAGCCATTTATTGTATTAATGTTACCCACTCAGCTTACCACCGACACATGCCTTTAAGTAATGACAGCAAGTGACAACCAGCAACTGTCAGATAAAAGAAGGGCCCAGTATAACTGATGTAAAGCTAAACTGATATTGTGATGTTTCAGGAAGCACTTTTGTCAAAACTCCCAGACACAATGGTGTCCATGTTTGAAGAAGCAATAGATACTGCCAACAGAGGCCTCATAAACTGGATATTCAAACATCGTGGAATGAAAGTTCTGTCTGTACTCAGCTTGCCATACACATTGCCTGCTGAAATTGTCTACACCACGTTCACAAAGTATGCACCTGAAGCAGGACACTTTGTTTTGTATTGATTGTCGCATACAGACAGAAACAATTTTGAGATGAATTTAGATTGCATCCATGTATACCAATAATGTGATTCAGCTAAATTCAAATGTAAATTATATTTTCTGCCATAATTACTAGTGCATTCTTCAATGTACTTTTTGTCAGAGAATATAAGCAACTGATTCTCATTACTTGCTTTAGGCACTGAAAATTCCTAATACTGAAAAGAGTCGTGTAGGTGAATGTGTAAATTTCTGATTGTATATTACGAACATTCAAATTTAAAAACTATGGATGCATGAATTGTGCATTATACATTATTATGTAAGATTATAAAAATGTAAGTAAAGTTACAGTACCATTTTCCTGATGTTAGTTATGTTGGTAACACCGTACAGACATACTCTTATGAATTTCGTGTGGTTGGACATGCAGTACTTAAAAGGCAGACAAATCATCATGGTAACCACGTTCACACTCTGCATGCAAAGAATCACAGGATGAGGTAAGGAGAAGGCATTACAGATGTGATGCATGTTGCCATGTTGCTTGTGCGTATTCAGTGTTGATTTCTGTGTACTTTATAATGGAGTTTTCACTTCCATATGCTTAATATTCTGGGGCTTCATACAGGGGATGCTAAGTGAAACAAGTATGTGGTGTTGTTACTTTGTAACAGTGTAATCAGTTGTTCTGTTCAGCTTCTCACAAATCAGTGCGCCACTCCTGTGGAAGGGTTGAATGTCTCTCGTGTGATGTCGGGCTGTAGAGATTCAGACTGACAGACTCACATTGCTATACCCTAACACATCACAAACAAAACTTTGTCATGTTACAGTAGAAACTTGTTGTCGTTGTCGTTGTCATTGTCATTGTCATTGTCGTGTCGTTTTTGTTGCTCTTATGTTCATCATTGGGAGACTCTTGAGGCCTATTTTTACTACTGGGACAAAACAGTGAAATGTCAGTAGTTCGCTGTTGCCTGTGTCTTGCACTTCTTCACAGTGAGATATTATAACGGGATAGAAAAACAGAATATCGATATAATGCTTCTCTGAACAGAATAGTGCATCAGCTGTTTGTGATGCATTAATACTGTCTGTGGACAGTTCATGTACTTTGTCAGTTGGCACATGTACGAAATCTGTAATGCCTCTGCTTAACTTGCATTCTTCAGTTTGTCTTCTTCTGCTTCCTTTCTTTCAGAAGGGGTTGGAGGTGTTGTGTGTTAGGTTTAACAGTGGGACATACTGGGCTGTTAAGACCTTCTTGTGATATTAGATCATATTTTTGTTTAATCAATTTATTGTGATTATTTTCTTATTTTAACTTGAAGGTTAGATTTCGTAGTCTAGGCCAATCATTATTGTGTTATATCAAGACTATTAGTACCATTTCTGTTGATACTAGTAGCTATAAATGGCATGGCATAAAATTGGGAAGATAGAAGAGTTTGACTTCTCGAAATGTGTCTTGATAATCTTTATTGATACATGACTTCATTAAATTTCATGTAATTTTGTTATGGTAGGGTAATACAATTCTCTGTGTAATTCCCATAAATTGAACTATATGTAACACTAAGGATTCCTGCATAGTTTCACTGTAGTGTGTTTTCCTTCTTGTTGAGTATCAGATAGAGTGCTGAATGTGATAATTTCTTGATTAGGTTTATGGCAAGTGCACCATGGCTGGGCAGCAACTTGTGGCTACTGAGTCAGTATCTGCTGAAGCAACTGTCAATCCTGTTCAGCAGAATGTACCAGAAACATCAGCAGCCGAAACACGACAGTCAGGTGTCAGCTTGCAATTACTGAATTTGGAGGCAGTAAGTATTGGTCTGTCAGTTATCTGTTGAAAGTATTGTGATGATAATGTGCCTAAAACTCATCGCATCATTCAGTTGTGTTTCAGCTGTGGGTTAAGTTTTAATTCATTTGATTTCAGCCAAATATGACATTGAGAGTGTGGAGGATGTTCCAGTTGCTGTGAAAAACAAGATGAATATCAATTTCACTCTCAATCTTGATGAAAGGTCAGTGGTCGTATTTCACGTAGGATTTTAGTTATGTATGATACAACTGTTGAAATATTTCTGACATACTAACACAAAGGACATTTCTGCTGTGGAAGAGGTGCTTATGAGTAAGTTTGTATTTGTAGTAAAGCACTTCCTTTGGAGAATGTTTGAAGAGACTCTTCTAATAAACACTACAAATGTTGAGAGAATCTGTCAGCTAATCTTAGAATATCCTGTTATAAACACCACAACACTGTGTTCTGACACATATTGTGATATCAATAGAAACGCAAGGATGTCTTTACTGTATGTGGGACTCGGTCATGCCAGGACCCCATGTCTGATGGGGCCCATATGTCTTATTGTCAGTCATAAATATACAGTCTAAGAATTAAATAAAATATAAATAACAATAAAAAAGAAACTGTTGTGAGGCGGCGGTGACATCAGGATAATCCAAAACCTTTTATTCACATCAAATCTGTACCATTTAACTTCACATTTCCGACTACTGCTGTTTCTCACTTTTGCATGTAACAGCATTACATAAGAAGATAGTAATATATCTGTATTGTATTTAGAATAGGTGCTGGGAGGTCCAAACTCTCAAACTTGTCCCAAGTTACTAGAAATGTTGCTGCGCGGTGAAGGCATGTACTAGTGCATATAAGTAATATGACTTCTGTATGATGCTGTTTGAAGATCTGATATGTACAACATGTTCCTTCACAAGTTCTCTGAATTTTAGGAAAATGCTATAGAGGTCATTTGGAACAAAAGCTTTCCTGTAAACCATTGATCGTTTCAACACTTGTCAAGTTAAGCAAGCTGTAGCCTTATTAGGTTTAATGTTGCTGTAGTGATATGTGACCTTGATTGAGCTGATTTCTGTCAATCTGCTTGTAAGTCTCAGCTGGTGTGGTTGTGTTTTGTTGCATAGAAGTGTCATTTGAAATGGTTCTTCATATTTACAAATGAGTTCCGTGTCTGCACACATTTTATGTACAGTTTCTGCGTTGGAAATGGTAGGGTTGCTGCATCAGAATACCAGAACCTCGTATGTCACAGTGCTTAACTTGTTAATGGTATTGAATTGAGCTGTGGTTTGTAGGACAGTTTTTACTCCAAATGACTCCAATAGCATGGCCCAGGAGTTATACCAACTTGTCACAGAACATTCAGTACATACTTAGTTGTTTCTGTTTGTTTGTCTCCTGCAGAGCAAACGTTGCAGTGAATCAGAGTGAATCTGTAAGCACACGGAAATTGCCACCAACTTTGTCGAGACATCCGAGCGTAACGGTGAATTATGCTGATCATGGAACACAGATGGAAGATGACACATTTGAGCACATTCTACAAGAGACAGCACACCATGACACTGTCATGGCATTTTATTATATGGACGAGAACAACAAGGTACCTTCCTTTTAGAAAAGTACTTAAGGATAAAAGGGTAGCATCAGTGCCTGCTTTTTGGGCAGGTTTTTGTTTAAACAAACTTTACTGAAGTAATGAAACTGCTTGTTTATGAAGGTAGTCTTACGGGTGCTCCTCGCATTATAAATATTCTACTCGTAAACTTTTAGAGACAGAATAAAATTTGTCCATATGTCCAGTTGTCCGTTGTGGACTAGAGCATGAAAGAAGTGGCATGGTGACAGTTCAGAAACTACAGTCCAGGTAGCATATTATCATATCCTGTGGCTTTACGTTTGGGCCCTCGTCTCTCTGACTTCGACGGTTACAAAGCAAATAAATTATGTTTCATTAATTATTGAACTCTCAGTCCTGTCAGTATGGGTGTATGTTAACATTTTTGAAATTATATTTCAGGTTAAGGTAACAGAAATAGTTGATGTAACAGATGCTGATTCAAGTGCCGTGCTATCGCCAGAAGAACGAGAAAACAATATGCAGCTGGAATTTGACGACGACTGGATCTCTCAGCAAGTCATACAAACAGTCGGTCAGTATCATAACCATTTCTGAATATCTGTATTACATTATCAGTAATTGTACCTGGCATGTTTGTTACCTTGCTAAGTTTATACTGCATTGCTTGGTACAGTACATTGAAGCTCCTATTTAATGGTTCTTATTTTTGTGTTTTACCTTATGAAATGTTAAACTTCGGTGATACCAAAGCAGTCATATGCACGTGAAATTTATTCCGAAGTTTCTTCGTAGTTTGTTTACTGTTTACTGCTCTCCAAGGAAATGTTAAGTTGGAATTTTGCTTATGTTATTTTTATTGCTTTATATCGGTGTGAAACTTGGTCTCCCTGACCCTGTTGGAAGAACATAGATTGAGGGTGATTGATAAGAGGGCACCGAGGAGAATATATGGAGCTACAGAAGAGGAAAGACCAGGAGGATAGAGAAAATTACATTTTTAAGAAATTAATGATTTATACTCTAATGCACTGTTTTTCAACTGGTGGCACTTGATGGTTTGGTGGGTGGGACATAAGGTCTTGAAAATAAGAATATGGTATTAAAATGTATGTAATTGTAAAAATGCAGTTCTTCGAAGAAGAGAAGATTTGTTTTTGCTTTGGGACTTTTTTTAAGAAAATGAATGACTGGTGAGGTGCAAGAGGTTGAGAATTTCTCCTGTAAAGCAAACATTATTAGGGTGACCAAATCATGAAGATTCGGATTGACAGGACATGTAGCAAGAGTGGATGAGATCGAGATGAGATGAAATGAGAAATGTGTGCAGAATTTTAGTCTGAAAACATAAATTGGAGAGATCACTTGAAAGATCTGGGAACAGCTGGGATTATAATATTCAAATGCATCTTAAGCATGATACAATAAAAGTCTGTTAATCCGGCATCCAGGTGCCGGATTATCTAATATTCCGGATTATCAGACAGTATCTAACCTAAGTTCCTACAGGTAATTTTTTTGTTACTGCTCCTATACTTGGGCTGTACAACTAATCAGAGGAGTGTTCCATTTGGATATCTCCTTCATCTGCTGGTTCAGGGTCATCAGGGCCCTTTTCTGTGTTTTCTGGAGTCTTCATAGCTGAAGAAGTTGATGGAATAGAAGACAAGGGGTCAGGAGGTACAACGGTTGAAGAACCGTGCAGTTTTCTCTGTCCTGTTACTTCCTCCCTTTCAGGCCCAAATATCTTACTCAGCGGCCTATTCTCAAACACAGACATTTCTTTATAGAATATAATGTGTTAAGAGTTATGAATGAGTTTTGGCCACGTTCACAGATTGTTAGGAGATTGTGGGTGAATTTGTAAATGTGCCCTGATTTCCATTCCAGTTGTGTTTCAAGAACATTTTTCTTTTGTAAAGCTGTGGCAGTGGTAGGAGATGAATGATAAGTTACTTCAGTTGACACTGAAACGAATAAATACACTTGATTTTCTGTTTTTTTTTTACAGATGACCCATATTACGGCGAAGATGATCTGGGACTGTCTGACATTTCAGTTGATGATTCTAATGTTGATGGTGGTGATTCAAGAAACATCTTCTCAGACCCTGAGAGTGAATGGAATAGTACGGAAGCAGCTAGAAAACTGTCCAATGAAAAGTTAAATAACATCAGGGAAGCATTTAGTATTCCACCTAACTCCCTACCAGAGTCTGATCAGAGTGCTAAAAAACAAGCCAGTGTTCAGCCTTTACAAAGAAAGCCCTCATATGTCATAATGAGCAATCTTGTGTGAACTGTCAAATGCACAGCTGTGTTGGAACTTATCCTTTCTAGGGAGGGTATTTGTACCTCTGATGGTTAAACACTTGACAAGGATTGACATTTGGAGCAGATAACCAGAGCCTAGGGAATAGGACCTGATGGTACTATGTAATCTAAAATAAACATGATCCACTTCCTTGCTGAGGCAATTTGGTCCGTTTTAGTAGTCGTACATTGCGTACAACCCGTATAAGATTTGAAGTTTTGTGGTGGTTGTGACGCTGCAGTCTGGTAGGTGGGTACCAACATTTTAGAGGAACTTCTTTCCATGAAGACAGTGCATTCCTCAGAAATGTTAATGTCTATCAACTGTACCTATGGCATCATTATGCAGAGGAGCACCGTGTAAGGATGGTCATCATGTCTCCTTAAAAGTTCAATGTTTTTATTATTGCTCCCATTTGTCTAACCAAAGCGGCCCCACGTCAGTTTTCTAGTGTTCTTCCTTCTACATAATATGTTTCATTTCATAACCTGTTGTTCCCATACTGATGTAGGTCTTCTCTTGGTAATTTCCCTTTTACATACATGTTAAAAAGCTTGTATGGGGTTCTGTCTTCAGTTCATTGTTAAAATGTATCCATATCTAATATTGTACATCCTCTGTGCCAACTGATACACATAAATAAGTTTATTACCGTAAAATTGCACTTGTTCAAGAATAGAGAACTACTGATACATCTTTTGGCTATTATTTACAGCCATCTTCTGGGAGCACCAGTATGTATACTAAAAGACATACACAGCATTAGCACACAGCTTTGTCAAATTGTGAATGGTAAAATACAGTGCTAGTATACCATTACAACACCATTGTATAGTGTTAGCAATATATGTTAAGGTTACGTTAAAATTATACAGGATTGTTGGTAAAATCTTGAACAATAAATTCTATTCAAGTCTAGTCAAATGTTAAGTCATGTGTATGACATCAAACTGCGTACGCCATGAACGACCACTCTGTACTTTGGTTGTGCCAGAGTGGTCGTTCATGGTGTACGCAGTTTGATGTCATACATGACTCACCATTTGACTAGACTTGAAGGGAATGTCATATTAGTATCACCGTACATCTTTATGAATTAATAAATTTATAACCAACTGATACACAATTGAACCACTTTTATTGTAGCGTCAATATTATTATACGCCCCTACATACGTTTCGGACCTCAGTCCATCCTCAGGGGGTCTCGTTGTCCCTTGACAACATGTATTTGATTTAGTGGCTTTTACGAACGTGACCCCCTGAGGATGGACTGAGGTCCGAAACATATGTAGGGGCGTATAATAATATAGACGCTACAATAAAAGTGGTTCAATTGTGTATCAGTTGGTTATAAATTTATTAATTGAAGGGAATGTATTATTCAAGATATTTCGATGCACAAGATTTTCACATTAATCCTGTATAATTTTAACGTAACCTTAACATATATTGCTAACACTATACATTGGTGTTGTAATGATATACTGGCACTGTATTTTACTATTTACAATTTGACAAAGCTGTGTGCAAATGCTGTATGTGTCATTTAGTATATATTGATGCTGCTGAAGATGGCTGCAAATAATAGCCAAAACATGTAGGAGTGGTTCTCTGTTCACGAACGAGTGCAATTTGGAGTAATAAACTTATTTGTATGTATCCATTTCATTTTATTTTTTTATTTGACCTTAAGGGTCTGAAGAGTTAGCTCATTGTTTTTAGCTTACATGTGGTTTATGCTACAGCATTTCGTACATGCTGTAGCGTTAATAAATGCTGTAGCGTTAATAAAAAGCCAGGCTGAAGACAGACATGGTCACAGTATCGAATACAGTTTAGCTGAAGAGTTTATACAGTGCGTGAATTTGTGATTGATTGTTATCTTCCAATAGTTATGGAAGAGTGCGAGAAACTAACCTTCCTTTGTTAAATTGAAGTGGGATTTGTGTTTATGTAATGGTCAAGTTCCTAAAAGATGAGTTTTAAAACTCTGAGCATTATCAGTGCAACCACAGTGATGTGGAAAGGTTATTTATGATACAGATCTTATGAATTTGCTGTTGTTAGGATTCCATATTTTGTGTACTCGGTGTTAATTTATATATTATTTTTATTGCTATTATTCTGTGATGAAAATACATATGTGTGAAACAGAAGTTATATTTATATTGTAACAATGCATGTTAATGTATGAACTAAATTGAAATGTTTTATAGGTTCTTTTTTTTAAATTTAATTTGTAAAGGGTTCTGACAGTGGTGTGTTACACATAGTATGATGGGTTTTCTGGACTTTGTCAGCTGTACAGTACAGAGCTGTAACAAGATGAAGCGAATGAGGCACTTGCCACAGGCATGCAAAGCTGTGGGGCACAGAAACTGTATATAAAATTGCATCTGCTAATTCGTGACTAAAATAAACGTTTGATATTATTATTGTTTTTTTTTAATTTGTTTACATTTTTGCCAAAGTAATTACTGTTAAATTATAGGGGGAATAATTTTATATTCTTGCCTTGGGCAAAAAAAAAAAAGCTAGTTATGGCTCTGGTGTAGGATTTCAAATACGCAGTTCTGTAAACTGGATGTTCTGTTGCACGGTTAAAGGGTGGGACAGCACTTATGTGTTGGGTCCATTAGAGAGACTTAGTAATTGAGATTAGCTGTTTGTAACTGACCCAAGTCAGTAGGTGCCTGTTCACGTTTTCAGCTGAGAATGGAAATAGGTACAGTTTGTTTTAAATGTTGTGTTCTGTTCAGAATATTAGAGTGGGCAAAGTTTAGAAACCCTGTAATACTAAGTCAAGTTGTCATATTTAAGTGTTGGTATGTAGTATTAAAACCTGTAATTGTTGCATTCCTGTGAATTTGTAGGGGTGCACGTGTGCCACGAATGGGCAAAATACAGTTTTGTTCGTAATCAGAAGCTTACGATTCAATAACATTACTTCTGTTTCCAGCAAACGCTCTTTGCATATTTAAAGGGAAACGTTTGCATTAATGCCCCTTGTGATACCAGTATCTGCCTGAAAGTTTACATTTTAATTTTCAAAACTGAATTCTTGCATGTTTAGTCGAATTTAATACACTTGATTGTTCCGTATGTAAGAATGAATCTGAAACTGCAGTTAGCATGAGACACTCCTGTACATGGATTTATTTTTGTGTATAGTTCTGAGCAGTGAAATGGATTATTTCTGTTAACATTTTCTATTTCTCTTCTGTATTGCTGATTTCTTTTATGTCTACCAATTTGTCATTAAAATATTAAGGTTTCAGGACATGTTGCATTAAGGTGAAAAATAAAATTGCTGTCACATGAAAACAGATGAAAATTAAAAATTTTGTAATGTCTGAAAAATATTGATGTACTCATATTGAATCAGGCTTACAACTGAAAACATGTAGGAAGAATGGCAGTTACGTGCGCTATGTAGTGGCTACTTGAGTGAATTCAGGCCAGTTAGATAATTCTAACATGATCATGCTTACTGAAAGTATGTTTTAAATCGGTGTGCCTATTGGGTGCTCCAAGTTACTAAAATTGTCTTTTTATCTTGAGGACAACTTTTATCCAGGGTCAACTGTGTACAGTAAGTGATAGATTAGAAACTGTCACTCCTAAGTATAGTATTATTTTTATATGTATGTTGAGTGTAATTGAATTGTAATTAAATAAATTATATATTTTGTATATGTGTATTTTAACATGGTATTAATTTTGATATGTGCCTCCACATATAAATTATCAGATGGCCCAGTTCTTTCATCATCTGGCAAGGTTTCAAATTTTATTTTGGCAACCAAGCCTGTCTCTCCATCTCTGTCCTCCCAAACCCCCTTCTCCTCTGCTTAATTCCATGTTCTTCTTTCCTACTGCATGCCATCTTTCTTAACCTGTTGTTCCCATGTTGTTCAGTAATTATGCCATGAAATGTTCCATGATATTTAATTGAGGTTACAGTAGGATTACACAGTAAGCAGTAAATGACATTGGTCCATTAGTCAATTAGTGAAAGTGTTTCTTCTGAGATGTAAAGCTTGAAGCATATCAGTTACAAGCAGTTAATATGTGCATAGTTTACATTACTGAACTCCACACTTTATTTTTATACATTTACTGTTATTTCAATAGTGGAATAGAATGAACACAAGGAACATGGGTATGTGACTAATCAATTGTATTTACAATAAATAATATGGCAGATCTCAACCTTTCCATGCTTAGGGCACACTTCATTTATTCTCTGTCTTTATTTCATGGCACATTAGAATTATGTCATACCTGAAATTGATAGAAGTACTAACTACATGACACAGAGTCCTTGAGAAGTCAAGTTACTCAAGTAGTCAAGCAATTCACCACATTTAATGGAAGTCAAAAGTTCTTTGCTGTGATCACAGCAACATCCCAGTTATCCCTATCCCGAACCAGATGAATTCAGACTACAATCTCCCACTCTGTCTTTGATATCCGTTTTAATATTATCCTAACATCCACGCCTAGGTCTTGCAAATGGGCTCTTTCCTTTAGGTCACGGGTCTCCATCCTCTTTATGGCAAAGAGCCACACCGGTTATCATGCTCTGGTTCATGGGCCGCATGTGGAAAAATAACAATAAGTGGTATACCTAACTGCTTAAAAAAATTTTACAGTATATATATAATTTACAAATGAGGCCGCGGGTTGGAGACCTATGCTTTAGGTTTTCCAGCCACAACCCTGTATGCATTTCACTCGCATACGTTCGACACACGCCACTGATCACATCCTGCTCTATTGTTCACCCGAGTAATAACGGCGAGGAGTGCAAATCACGGATTCTTGAATTTTCAAACGGGATAAAATAGCTGGTTAGGGTTGGTCATATTAACAAGAGAAGGTAAGTTAAAGGAGCGGGTTGCTGCTATGAGGAATTAAACAAATAACAGACAGTTTGTTATTTTATCCGTAATTACATAGAACAGATGTCATTTTATGTTTTTTCCTTTTAAGGTAGTGTCTGACAACATTATTTACAGGTATGTAACTGATCGCAAGAAGTTGCAAGGGAGAGGGGGGGGGGGGGTTGGAATGCGTATGTTCGTATGGGACGTGCTAAGGTACAACAGTTCTGATCCATGCAACGGGTGACAAATGAAGGTATATGTATTATCATTCAGCTAGCATGTTCACTTGTTTTATTCGATTATTGGTTGGGTTCCAGTGTACACAGCTGTATCAGTTATCTGCAGTTATCAACACGTCAGTGTTTCAAATATCATTAACCTAACCTAACTTTCATAGATTTATAATACGTCATAGATAAGATCTTCAGTCCCAGTTTTGTAGAACTGCTGTTTTTTTTAAAGAAAAGTGTAAGTAATATGGGAATAAAACAATAAAATAAGATGCTAAGTCATTTAAAAATAATCTAGAGAACATACAACTTTTTAGAAAGAAACTAAAATCTTTTTTATTGCAACAGACCTATTATGTAGAAGACTATTTGTCTTATGAATATTTATCATGGAAAATGTGTGTGTATATAATATGAGGACTTATTTTAAACAATTGGAACCTATGTAAAAGTATACAACTGGTGACATATTGAAGCTCTGTTATGTGATATGCTGGTGACAAGTATGATTATTCATATGAACAATTGTATATTTGGAAATGGTTTTGATGTGTCCTATACAATTTTTGTCAAGAAGGAGGAACAGAACTCTAATCTAATCATACCGTCAGTGCATATAGGTTCTGTCCCATGGGTGCGTACAGTATAAACAGGTGTACCATAGGTTGTCTTTGTCCCAGAAATGTGCTCTGTTTTCAGACATAAAATTTACATCTGGGCCGATTTTTTCAGAGGCAAAATTGTCCAGATTATTAGCTATTGATCGTGTTAGAAAGAAAAATAAAAATAATCATCTTGTATTACAATTGATGAGTGAAGATCTGTTCATCCCAGGGTTCATATAGTGGAGTCAAAGTTTCGAATTCATGTGAAAAATGCAGTCCAGGGCTAAGTATAATGATTCTTGCCATTTTACTTTTTAGTCCATATTCTGCAAAAATATTACTAGGATTCCTCCTCATTTGAGGAATTGTGTGGGTAAGGATAGGCAGAGAATACAAAGCGGTGGGAAGAGGGAGAAATTCACAAAGGCCAATGACAGCTGTACTTGGCTGTTTTATAAATACTACTACAA
Organism: Reticulitermes speratus; assembly: GCA_021186555.1. Taxonomy (NCBI): domain Eukaryota; kingdom Metazoa; phylum Arthropoda; class Insecta; order Blattodea; family Rhinotermitidae; genus Reticulitermes; species Reticulitermes speratus. Next base: position 2,048,905 of record JAJKFL010000001.1, read on the forward strand.
ACACCATCTTATTGTAACTTTTTGCAAAATTCTACATTGTTACGGTCTGGAAGAACACACTGTTATTTGTACATCATTCACCATTGCTATATGTAAAGGGAATGTTGGCTGAGTTTTCCTGCTAATGTATAGTTATTGGACAAAAGAGAGAACTGGACTGTCTGTTGAATCAGTATGTTGAATTCTGACTGCACTGTAATTTTAAGAATGTGTTGTGTGAATAATTTTGTGCTTACATATGTGGCATTCATCACTTCTAAAGAAAATGGCTCAACTGAAAAACGTGTTTCAACATAAATTATATTTAACAATATATCATGTGAAGAGTTTTGTACATACATCAGCGGTATTTTAAAGAAAATGAACAGCTGTTGCAAATATCCACTCTTTTTGACCAACAAATATGGTAACCCTGAGTATAAGCTACACAGCAGATATATAGGGCAGTTATACTGCCATGCAATTGTATTATGGATTTATGTACTGGTGTTTGCATCATCACAGATTTGATGGTTTCATGACTACAACTTGTTTGTGAAAGTAGAGTGTACTACTTGACAGTGAGCTTAGTTTGAAGTCAGAAATGACCCTGCGAGAAGTATGCCTTTGTAGGCTCGATTTTGGAATTGAGCTGTTATTGCACAGATCTCGTACTAAAGGAATCATTTATACCTTCAGGTTAATTAATTCTGTTTTATCATATCAGCAGTTGAATGTATCATTAACTTACATGATTCATGAGTGTTCAGCCTTTTAGATAGTGACACTGTGTAGTCTTGCACATAGGGGAACATCATCATCGTCATCATCATCTGCGGTGCTACAGCCTGGACCTCTGCAATAGCCTGCCTCCATCCCTGTCTATCCTCCGCCATCCTTCTCCATCCTCTTATTCCTATTTTCTTCAGATCTTCCTCCAGATCGTCCACCCATCTCAGTCTGGGCCTTCCCTTCCTCCTGCTGCTCCCTGGTTGTCCAGTGAAAATTTTCTTTACCACTCTTTCTTCTGGCATTTTTTGTACATGCCCTGCCCATCTCATTCTTGCCCTTTTTATTTCCACAACTATGTCCGGCTTCTGATATAACTGCTGTATTTCGCCATTTGTTCTTATTCTCCATTCCTCTCCCTCCCTCACTGCTCCATATATTCCCCTGAGTATCTTCCTTTCCCATCTTCTCAGCATCTCCTCCTCCTTCTTACATAGGGGAACATGCCATATCTTTAGTATTTAAGTGGCCCTGCATGTTTCTCCAAAATGGTGGTATCCACTTTTAATTACCCAGAAGACCGTAGTCGGTATTGCTACTTGTATGTTGATTTCATTTGTAATGTTCACGTGTTATTTATGAATGATAGAATGGAGCATGGCACAGAACACTGGGGAGAGGTGCGTGAGTCACAGAACACTGGAACAGAAGTCATACCAGCAGAACTCAGAAATCTTCTTGTACTTAAGGCCATGAAACCAGACCAATTTAAGGTTCATCAGCCTTGCAAACAAGATGATGGCTTGGTGGAGTAAGTGAAGAATAAGTTTTGTTAGCCTACAAAGACCAGCATACACATATAATAACTTCTGTCCTTTGAATTAATACAGCAACCAACATACAAACTTGATAAAATACAATTCAAGACAAGTATTAAACTCCTACATGTTTCAGCACCGGGGTGCCATCATCAGGGAGTTATTTAGAACAAAGGCATACAAGCCCAACATCCTAATCTAGGTACTGTATCGTCGTCATTGGGATGATTAGCGTTTGTTCTAAATAACTCCCTGATCATGCTGCCCTAGTGCCGAAACATGCAGGAGTTTAATGCTTGTCTTGAATTGTATTTTATCAAGTGCATATGTTGGTTGATGTATTAATTTTAAGAATATGCACAGTATGACTAACATAAAATTTTATCCTTTGAATTGAAAGATGTGATATGCATACATGAACTATTACTGTATCATTGCCAGTAGTGTAAGTTTGCTGTCACTTTAAATGGGCATGAGTGATTTACTGCTGATGTTAGATGCCATGAAGTATTTGTGACGTGGCACCATTTAACCCAGTGTCTAGGCATCACTGCCTCACTCCTTTTACCATGAAGAAGGAGGAAGCACGTTCCTTGAACCATTTGTACCCATGTACCAGTCTACATGACGTTACATCCCAGACGACTGTGATCTTCGTGTGTATGCTCTCAGCAGCTATTGTTCCTTGGCACATTTGGCCCCAAGCAGTGTCTTTTATGCGGAATTAAGATACTTGTTCAACCCTCATTGTCCAGCTGTGTAACTTCAGAATGTATAATATTTAATGTTTTATAAGTTTTAAAACTTTCGTGGCGACATGATTTAATATAGTCTTCTCGGGCCATCAGCTGTGTCAGGTGGTTTAAAAGATACTTTTAAATCTTTTAAATCATCTGACACGGCTGATGGCCCGAGAAGACTATATTAAATTTAATGTTTTGTTTGTTAGGGTGCCACCAGAGTGCAGCTGCATGGACGGCGTTGTGTTGCACACAGTTCAGCTGTTACAGCATTGCAAGACGTTGCAAAGTTTGATCACATTGGCACGTCAGCAAGCAGAGCAGAGTGTAAGTTTTATTGTGTACTGTATCATACAACACTAAGAGATGAATTCTGATACAAGGTAATTCCTTATGACATTTAGGAGATATGAGAAAATTCTTTTGAAAATTTTCATGAAGTTTAATTATAAGGGAACATCAGTAACAAATGAATTAAGAGGGGATTAAATTCAAGAAAGATTTGGTGCTGCTCGGTTCAGAATATTTTGTATTCCATATCCTGTATAGAAATATAAAGACTCATTTATTCATTCATTCATTCATTTTATTAATTCTCCGTAAATCCTGCCGGGAGTACAAACTCGTGGTTGTGGAAATCGTCCTAGTTTACAATACAACAAAAACAAGCACAGCACAACATACAGCAACACAAAATAGAATATAGCATACAATTCCAGTTTACATGAACATAGTAATTGTCATACAATTAATCACCATCTGTATGAATCAATGGCAAACTTGATGCAAGTCTAAACACAATTCCTGTTATTAAAAGTCATTCTTATAAAAACAGTCTTCAAAATTATGAATCCTAATACAATATAAAAGTATTTAATTGTGATTAAAATACTGCTGTAAGCTATAAAATGAATTAGTGTAAAGAAACCTTTTTAAGGCTGACCTAAATAATTTTACTCTTTTACATTTTACATTTTATTCTATTCATCCTCCACAAATCCTACCGGGAGCACAAAGCCATGTGGAAGTGGAAATCGTTCCAGCCTACAACACAAACAAAAACACTCACAGCACAACACATAACAACATGGAATAGATACAGAACACAATATAGAATACAGAACACAATATAGAATACAGAACACAATATACAATACAGAACACTATAGAATACAGAACACTATAGAATACAGAACACAATATAGAATACAGAACACAATATAGAATACAGAACACAATATAGAATGCAGAACACAATATACAATGCAGAACACAATATAGAATACAGAACACTATATAGAATACAGAACACAATATAGAATACAGAACGCAATATAGAATACAGAACACAATATACAATACAGAACACAATATACAATACAGAACACAATATAGAATACAGAACACAATATAGAATACAGAACACAATATAGAATAGAGAACACAATATAGAATACAGAACACAAATATAAAATATACAAAAGGATCTCAAATTATTCCTGTTCTTTTATGTGGGTTTGAAAATTGGCCTCTCATCCCAAGGGAAAAACATACATGTATAGTGAGGGTGTTTGCAAATGAAGTGCAGAGGAGAATATTTAGGTACAAGAGGAAGTAACAGAAGGATGGAGAAAATTATTTGATGAGGATCTGTATAATTTGTATTTTTTACCAAATTTCATTAGGGTGATAGAGTCACAAAGGGTGAGGTAGCAGGACATACGGAATGGATGAGAGTGGTGACAAGGTGTACAGAGTGTAGTGAGAACCCCTAAAGAGAAGATACCACTTAGGAGACTTCAGCATAGATGGAAGGTAAAGGTAAAGTTCACCCTACAACAGACCATGAAGGCCCACAGGGGGAGTAGAGGTATAGCTGTACTCTTTCTTTAACCTCGGCGCTAGATGGGGGTGGGTGGTCAATGCCACGCCCAGGCCGCTTTACCCCCGGGAATGACCCGGTATCCATTGTACAGGAGGTTGGATGTGCCCCAGGGCCGGTCTCGATGGGTGCAGAAAATTTCGCCCCCACTGGGATTCCATCCCCGGACCGTCCAGCTCGTATCGAGTCGCTATACCGACTACACTATCCCGTCCCACCCCATAGATGGGAGGGTAGTATTAAAATGTCTTAAAAATTGGGTGTAAAAGTATGGGATTGGATTCGACTGGCTTAACATATTTTTCAGTGACAGGCTGTTGTGGGCATCGTAATGAACTTCGGGTTCCGTAAAAGATGAGAAATTCCTTGACGGGCTGAATATCATCTTTTCAAGAAAGACTCTCCAGTATGTAGTTAAGTGTGAACAGCTTTACTTTCCAAGGCTCTAAATAGTAATATTTATAAGTTGCTGTGGATTTGTGTTCGGCTTTATGTTTTTCAGACTGTGTTATTTGCAGTATCCCATGGGCTCTGATGTGCTTTTGTTACCAATAGAAGTCACTTTAACCTTTAAACAGCGTGGTTCATATTTAAATTTTAGTGCATGATTTATGAAGTTCATTAATATTACCGTATTTAAAAAAAAAAAAAAAAAATTAAGTAAATGCCATTTTGTGGAAAGTAAAACACAGATTATGCGGCATGTCTTAAAAATGCAGTGAATTTCCGTGTTGCCTACTATATAAAATGAATTTCTAGGGGTGTTTTTTTTTTTTTTACATGTGTTCACATATGTGATTGTAGGTTGTTTAAAGGTTAAAAGAAAACTACAAATTGCCACAGCAATTGCACAGAAGATCTGTGTGAGATATTCATGTTAGGCTGTATGTAATGTGGCTATTACATTTCATGTTTCTACTGACTAATAACTCCTGTTCTTAATGTGTTAAACAGAATGAAAATGAGTTTGAAGTGCCAAAACCTCTTCCACCAGCACCCCCAATCCCAGAGAAGCTGGAGAGAATTCAGACTTACAAGTATAATTATCCCTTCAGGTATATGGAAAAGAAAGTTAGGTAAGAAGTAGCAAATATTTTGTGTTACTAAAATTATTATGCAGAGTGTATCTAAAATGCTTGGACAAACTTAAAGAGTGAGTTCTTTACATAAAAATAAATAAAAACATTCATATAAACATATGTCCAAAAATTAATGGTTCTTTAGTTTGATTGAAAGCGTACATTCAACAATAAATACCTTAACCATGTGATCGATTTAATAAGTGTTGAGTGCTTATTGTGTATCAAGTCACATTTCGCAATAAATGCTCAAAATGTCCTCAACCTGAGTAAATGCATGCATGGACGTGTCTGGTCATGCCCTTTGGCACCCTTTCAGAGGTCCTGGGGCAGTTTCGAATGGTCTGACAGGCATAAAAATTGTGCTGGTGAAGCGTGTCTTCATTTTCAATTGGAGCTGAATACACTAGAGTTTTTAAGTATCCCCACAGATAAAAATCTAAAGGAGTGAGGTGAGGCGAACACGGGGGTTGTACCTCGAAAACTGTTTGCTGACGTGTGTTGATATGAACATTTTTCTTTGTTTCGGTGTGGGACACTCAGTCCTGAAGTTTGTGCAAGCATTTTAGATACACCATGTATATGTGTAGTAAGTAGCAATGTGTTGCATATAATATTATAAATTTTGTTTCAGCACATTCTCTGAAGGACAGGGACAACCACCACCTAGACTGAATACAAATACTGCAAAAACAATTTTACAGAAATCAGTTGCAACTTTATTAGCTCACATAGGATTTGATAGTAAGTAGATTCAGTGTGTCTTCAGATGTGATGTGAGTTTCTGAGAGCATGATTAATAAACAAAGATTAACTAACTAACTCCATGTAGCACAGTCCTTCTTGAGAAGCTGACAGGTCGTCAGCTAGTCAAGAAATTCCCCGAGTTTTATGGAACCCGAAGGTTCATTACCGCATTCACAACAGCCCGCCACCTGTCCCTATCCTGAGCCATATCAATCCAGTCCATGACTCCATCCCACTTCTTGAAGATCCTTTTATCCTCCCATCTACGCCTGGGTCTTCCAAGTGGTCTCCTTCCCTCAGGTCTCCCCACTAACTAACTAACTCCATGGAGCACAGTCCTTCTTGATAAGCTAACAGGTCGTCAGCTAGTCAAGAAATTCCCCGCGTTTTATGGAACCCGAAGGTTCATTACCGCATTCACAAGAGCTCGCCACCTGTCCCTATCCTGAGCCATATCAATCCAGTCCATGACTCCATCCCACTTCTTGAAGATCCTTTTATCCTCCCATCTACGCCTGGGTCTTCCAAGTGGTCTCCTTCCCTCAGGTCTCCCCACTAACTAACTAACTAACTCCATGTAGCACAGTCCTTCTTGAGAAGCTAACAGGTCGTCAGCTAGTCAAGAAATTCCCCGAGTTTTATGGAACCCGAAGGTTCATTACCGCACTCACAAGAGCCCGCCACCTGTCCCTATCCTGAGCCATATCAATCCAGTCCATGACTCCATCCCACTTCTTGAAGATCCTTTTATCCTCCCATCTACGCCTGGGTCTTCCAAGTGGTCTCCTTCCCTCAGGTCTCCCCACTAACTAACTAACTCCATGTAGCACAGTCCTTCTTGAGAAGCTAACAGGTCGTCAGCTAGTCAAGAAATTCCCCGAGTTTTATGGAACCCGAAGGTTCATTACCGCACTCACAAGAGCCCGCCACCTGTCCCTATCCTGAGCCATATCAATCCAGTCCATGACTCCATCCCACTTCTTGAAGATCCTTTTATCCTCCCATCTATGCCTGGGTCTTCCAAGTGGTCTCCTTCCCTCAGGTCTCCCCACTATCTAACTAACTCCATGTAGCACAGTCCTTCTTGAGAAGCTAACAGGTCGTCAGCTAGTCAAGAAATTCCCCGAGTTTTATGGAACCCGAAGGTTCATTACCGCACTCACAAGAGCCCGCCACCTGTCCCTATCCTGAGCCATATCAATCCAGTCCATGACTCCATCCCACTTCTTGAAGATCCTTTTATCCTCCCATCTATGCCTGGGTCTTCCCAGTGGTCTCCTTCCCTCAGGTCTCCCCACTAACTAACTAACTAACTCCATGGAGCACAGTCCTTCTTGAGAAGCTAACAGGTCGTCAGCTAGTCAAGAAATTCCCCGCGTTTTATGGAACCCGAAGGTTCATTACCACACTCACAACAGCCCGCCACCTGTCCCTATCCTGAGCCATATCAAAGAATAAATGAAATAAATAAATATGTTTAATTATATGGGCTTTAATTGTATGAACTTTAAACTAGCTCTTTCCTTAAGTCCGACCCAACTCAGTCGGTGCCTCCCAGCCCTACATACGAACAAATCCAATATATGAAATGTTTATTCTTTTTGAATATGACACACTAAACAAAGTTGAAAAATGTGGTAATTCTGAATTAATTTTTATTTCCATAGATACACGTCAGTATGTTTTGGACACCTTAACGGATGTGGCTGAGGAGTACATCCAGAAGTTCACACGTCTGCTTCGGGTTGCAATAGATCAAGAGAGCATGTCTGGTCCTACAGGGTTCTCAGTATGTACACAAGCACATGATATGGGACCTGTTGTACATAAATTTCTATACTGCGTGTTTATGTGTTGGCATTTTCATATTTAGTGGTGAAGGGTAGTTAGATGATTGTGTTATTTTATAGTGCGTAACATCACATGACTTATCTTGATACTTATCTGTTGTACTATGCAACATCACATGATGAATCTTAGTATTTACCAGCATGGTAAAAATGACAGTTATTTTTGATAATCTGGCTGAATTGTGCAAAATTTTACATTTTGTTCTAACATTGGCAGTAGTTGAAGTCATTGTGTTTCTCAAATACAGTGTTATATTAAAACTGTTTATCCGTAAGAAACACATTTCTTACATAAACTTGTACAAATTTTGCGAGTCCACTTGCTGCCGTGAAAGTTATGTTGCTGTGCGTGTTCAGTGACCACAGAAGAACTACACTTCTTGTATTTAATATTGTTTTCACCGTGCATCTCGTATATATCAAAAACCAAGACCAACTAGATGCACAATCACTATTAAAAACTTTAATAGTAGTATTACATTAAACCCGACATGTTTCGGTCAGGTACCTGACCTTATATGCTCACATTTCAAGTGTGTTTTACATATGGACATAGCATTTTAATGTAGTGTACCCTTGAAGATAGTCAGGTACCTGACCGAAACATGTTGGGTTTAATGTAATACTACTATTAAAGATTGTAATAGTGATTGTGTATCTAGTTGGTCTTGGTTTTTGATATACACTTCTTGTAGTGTATTTGTGGCCTGTCTGCAGATCTGTGTTTTTGTGTTCGTCACACAAAGGTCAACTTATGATCCAGTGGTTCATCACATCCCATTTCTAGCACTGTGAGGATTGTGAGAGGCCATTATGTGGACTTGCTTTATTATCCTACTTTGTTATATAAAAGCCACAATATTTCATAAATGCCTTTGTGTCAGTCTTTGCACAAAGAGCATATGGAAAGATTTATGGTCACTTGGCCACTAGGCAGGGTTAAGTCCACAGATTGGGAGTAGCTCTATGTATTAGCTGTATGTAGGACGCCAACTGAGCAGGGGATTTTCATGAAGATCCAGGTCTCCTGGGTTGTGATGTTGTGTTGTTGGCCGAGTAGTTTCAGACATTTTGAAGGATCATGCACATTATGATCCTCCAAACACTGGGGACTATTTGCCCACTGACACAGCATCATTCATCATCATCATTCTCTAAAGGCTAAGCCTTGTCGCTGCAACCATAGATGTCTGTCTTGTGCCAGTCTCTTCATTTCGGCGTAGGAGTTGCAAAAGAATTCCTTCATCAGATTCTTGATGTAAGAGAGCCTCGGTCGTCCTCTACTTTCCTTCCCCAACACTCTACCCTCCATGATGTTGGTAACAAAACCATTATGTCTCATCAAATGTCCAATGAGTTTGACTTTCCTCATTCCTACCACTCTTAATATTGTTCTCTTTTCATTGATTTCCTTCAGCACTTCTTCGTTGCTTTTTATATCCATCGAACTAGTTCTATTAACTCTTCTCCACAACCACATTTCAGCTGCTTCCAGCCTCTTTTTCTCTTGCCTTCCCAATGTCCATGTTTCACTTCCATATGTCATGACACTCCAACACATCTGCTTTTATAAACTTTTCTTCCTTGTTTCAAGGCTTAGATCACATCCTAGAAGATTTAAATCTTGAGCAACATTGCTGTGTATGGGAGTCTCGTTACGACTTCTCCACCTATAGACTGAAACAGAGCCATTTCTGAAAAGTTTTGTTTTTCAGTAAGAACTAGGACTACAGTATAGGTCTCTGCCTCATGTTTTGAACACACTATATTTTATTCTGTAATCACCGTGCATCTTTTCACAGTCACTATTTACATACGCCAACTGGATGCAACTTTATTTAAAAAACTGTATAGTTTTTTAAAACATATTTAAAAACCTTTTAAAACCCGACATATGTTTCGGCTCTTATAGAGCCATCTTCAGGGGTTTATCGTCGTTAAAACTGCATGTATTAAAACGTCGTTTTCATTGGTTCACTTTGTGGCAAGGTTTCCCACTTTTCACCACCCGGCACGCACAGACACCACTCGTTATTCGTACTAAAATAATGTGTTAATGTTTCGGTAGATATTGTATTTGATGCATGGTACTGGTTTATCTTGTTCATTAGGTCATATTTTTCATGGTGTAGGCTGTACTATTTGTGTAGTATACTACAGCATCAGACGCGCACACAAACATTACAGCCTACAACATGAAAAATATGACCTAATGAACAAGATAAACCAGTACCATGCATCAAATACAATACCTACCGAAACATTAACATATTATTTTAGTACGAATAACGAGTGGTGTCTGTGCGTGCCGGGCAGTGAAAAGTGGGAAACCTTGCCAAAAAGTGAACCTATGAAAATGACGTTTTAATATATGCAGTTTTAACGACGATAAACCCCTGAAGATGGCTCTATAAGAGCCGAAACATATGTCGGGTTTTAAAAGGTTTTTAAATATGTTTTAAAAAACTATACAGTTTTTTAATAAAGTTGCATCCAGTTGGTGTGTGTAAATAGACACTATATTTTATATGTAATGTAATTACACCATCGGACTTGTAATTTCTTTCCTTTCATTCAGTTTTACTTTAATGCTTTATTTCAGACAGTGCCAAACGTGTGACATTATTATCAATGCAGGGTCTGGATGTCAAGCTTAAACATAGCAGGACGTAAATACGAAAGACAATCTGACAATTTAAAAATCTGTACGAGACAGACTTTACAGCTCGTAATATGTACAGATAAGCGCCACAGCATTAAGAGCTGTGGGATTGTGAATCTATAGCTCCAGGTGTTCTGCATTTTGGAGATCCATGGTTCGAATCCTGGCAGGGACAAGAGATTTTTTTTTTCTTCTCCAAAATGTCCAAACAGGTTCTGGAGCCCATCCAGCCTCATATTCAATGGGTACCAGGGTTCTTTCCCTGAGGGTAAAGCGGCTGGGACATGAAGCTGACAACTCACTTCCATCAAGTGCTGAGGTTAAGAATTAGTGGAACTGTACTTGTTTTCTCCCTGTATGCTTTCATGGCATGGACATAGAAGTCTACCTTTTTATTAGATGGAGGTGAATGGTTATCCTTTGTGTCACGCCACTTCACCTCCAATGGGAAGAGACTCTTGCATTAGACACACAAAAGGAGCTGCATTCTTTTACTTAAGTAGACTGTACTACAGTCTTATGTTTACTTTACCCCAGAATAAGCAGTTATAGCAGGTGATTTTATGTAGTGTTATTGGCAATACATCATTTTTCAGGAGAAAAAAGAAATGACCAGATGTTTTTTGCAGTAACATAGTTGTTTATTTCATCAGTGACATAGCTTAATTTTCACAGCAGCCAAGATAGCTCACTATAGGCACTAGGCTATGGACTAGCCAACATGGAGTTCAGTTCTTAGCGGACATTTTACTCTTCTTTCTTTCTTTCTTTCTTTCCCCAGGGGCAAAGTGACTCATCCATCTAGCACCAAAGTTAAGAATTGGTGGAACTATACCTCATCTTCCACTGTATGCCTCTATGGCATTCACAAGGATAACTGTGCCATTACCTATTACTTGTTTTGCGCTTGATTCCCTTAATTAGCAGAATTTTGCAATGCAGTTGTCATAAGTTTGGCAATTTTGTGATTTAGCTGTCTGTTCCATAACACCAAAGACTTTTGATATTATCAGTGGTGCAGAAAATTGATTGTTGCACAGTTTATATTTCTCCAGTGTCCTATGTGCCATTTGTATTTGGTTTAATTTGGTATTTAAAATAAGGTGTTAATGTACCCTGTTCTGACAGGATGCCATGGAACGTGTATTTTATGAGATGGGAGTGGGGAGTGTCAGAACTCTACACGGTTTCTATCAGACGAGAGTGCTGAGGTACTACGAGCGGGTGTTAAAGAAATGTGCCTCTCTCCATAATGAATATTCCAGTATTGCAGTGCCAGTCCATATATCTGCAAGCGATAGTGAGATAATGAGGTATGTTTCATGCATTGTTAAGCATGAATGCCATATGATTGGCCACTGTAGTATCAATCAATCAATATTATTTACATTCCATTGATCCTTACATGGTTAGAAGTAAAAATAACCAGTGGATATAGAAATGGTCACAGATAACAAGACAAGTCACATGAACTACATAAATACTGAATATACATAATCCGTCTCAACAAACACAAATCACAAACATGTACAAAATATCCAAGACAAGTCATAATTATTAAATCACTAAGAAGCCGCATCAAGACCAATGGACACGGAAACAGTACAAAAATAACAGAACAGGTCATAGATGCCTGAACACATAACACACAGAAGGACACAGATACATAACAAATTTGGCGATAGCAATTAACATTAATTTTATGTATATCATGTAACAGCATGTATCCACACTGCACTCTGCAGCCTCTTTAACTGCTTGTTTCTCTTTTCTTACAACAACCCAAGCATTAATTTGATATGTCTTGAGTGTTGTCATCTGGTGCTGCTATGTCGTATTGTATGTTTTGATCCTGAGCTATTTCTTCAGCCTCTGCACATACCTTACAGTCAAAAAAAACACAGCCCATCTTAATTATAAACATTCTTTCTTTGCCATAGGCAAGAACACACAGCCTGGTAACAATAGTTTTTATGGCAGCCATGGTGTAAGAGTACCTCACAGAGAATACCAAACTTTTACCAATGGTTGCTATGGCATCTTGGGTGTAAGAACACGTGTCTTACAGAGAACACACAACCCAGTAATACTGGTTTCCATGGCAATCACACTCTTGACTTTATCGCTCACTCACACACTTATACCAAGAGTATTATTGTTGTAGTTGTAAGATAAAACTAACGACACCATTTTATTCTGTAATCACCGTGCATCTTTTCACAGTCACTATTTACATACACCAACTGGATGCAACTTTATTTAAAAAACTGTATAGTTTTTTTAAAACATATTTAAAAACTTTATAAAACCCGACATATGTTTCGGCTCTTATAGAGCCATCTTCAGGGGTTTATTGTCGTTAAAACTGCATATATTAAAACGTCTTTTTCATTGGTTCACTTTTTGGCAAGGTTTTTTTCACTTTTTCACTGCTTGGTATGCACAGACACTGTTTGTTATTCGTGCTAAAATAATATGTTAATGTTTTTGTAGGTATTGTATTTGATGCATGGTACTGGTTTATCTGTAAATAATTACAGTAATTAGAACAATTATAGGTGTTAGTTTTCATGTATTAATATATTATATTATATATTATTATGGATGACGTACCTTGTTCATTGGGTCGTATTTTTCATGGTGTAGGCTGTACCGTTTGTGTGTGCGTCTGCTACTGTAGTGTGTTTACTATGGATGGCTTACGTATAGGTCAGGTTGGTGGTTGGAGGGGGATGAGTTTAAAGAGTGGATTGTCCTGCGCATGGCTCTGTTCGTCGATCAGTAACTGTAATTGACGAAATTGACTCTATTTAAAAAACTATACAGTTTTTTAAATAGAGTTGCATCCAGTTGGTGTATGTAAATAGTGATAACGACACCATATTTATGTGCATATCAAGTTGAGAATAAAACATATGCAAAGGTTGAACTGAATGAACTGTTCCATTTGATACCAAATTGTTACTGTTCCTGTGATGTGGACTCAGTGAAACTGTGAATGAAGAAGACATCCCGGAGATTCATTTCCCAGCTCTGGGCGATGGCTACGCGGCAGATGAACTGCAGCCATCACTTGAACCGGGCTTCCAAATGTTACACAGCTTGGAGCAGGAGGAGCAGTAAGTAATGGATTGTAGGGCTTTCACGGTGTTGAATATTTACACTGCGATCGTTTGGTGTACGGCGTCACGCAGTCTGGTGGATGGGTACTGATGCTTCAGAGGAATGTTGTGTCACCATCTTCAGGGTCAAAGTGAACAGAGGAATTATATTCTTCCAAAACATTGGCACCGGCCCACCACACTCTACGATGTCATAAACCAAAAGATCATTGTGTGGTGGTACTTCAGTTACAGATTACAAAATCTTGAAACTGAAGAAGAAATAAGTGTTAGTGACTCTCCTGCTCATGAAGGAAATCTCCAAACAGTATCAACTGATTTTTCGCAGCACTCTGCACCATCTGGAAGCTCATAAAAGAACAGAAAGAAGAATAAAAATGGAACATTTTTAAAATTAATTTTATTAAATTAGTTTAGAAAACTTCATTTGTGTTGTTGAAGAACAGTGTCTTATGCGATGTGACACCATGTAGTCTGGGAGAAAGTTGCCATTGTTGCTTCGAAACATTGGTATGTATCTTTCAGGCTGCATGGCATGACATCCCAGAAGGCAGTCATCTTTGGATTCACCACCAGTAGACTTCATATCTCATATGTCAGCTCTTTCTTTCTTTCTTTATCGTGTCCGGACCTTTAAATTAAATTAAAGATTTTTTGCCCAGTATTGGGCTACGTCAAATCCTTTTTTATTTGCAAGCCATAAATCCTCGAGGGTGCATTTCTGGGGGCAGTCCCTGCGTGATAGGAGATGTCCCATATCTTGTACCTCTCCACAGCCACAATACAGGTCGTTGGAGTTTGTTTTGCCCCATTTCACCATATTTGTTTTTACTGGTGCCACCCCTTTTCTAATGCGGTTAAGAGATTTCCAAGTATTAAAATCAAGGAGGTGGCTACCAGGGCAAATCTGGGTAAGGGGGAAGTCTTCAGGTGGTTCAACTTGCACTGTTCCGAGGAAGCTATTCCACGATTTTAATCTTCTCTGTGGTGTTCTGGCTCCGTAGATTGCGTGTCGCTCATCGACAGTTTGCTTGATCTTCTCTATGTGTTCCGCTGCCTATGTCAGCTTAATTCTGATCCAGTGGTAATGAAGTAAGAGTTGATATCTGAAGGTAAATTTCAGCCTATAACCTGTCATGAAGACACAGAAGGGGAGTAGAGGTATAGTTCTAGTCTTTCTTTAGCATCAGCCCTAGATTGGGGTGGGTGGTCAATGCCACACCTCGGCCACTTTATCCCAGAACGGACTCGGTACCCATTGTAGAGGAGGCTGGGTGGGCCCCAGGGCTGTTCTGGACGGGTGTGGAGAATCTTGCCCATGCTGCTTGTAGTGAGTCGCTATACTGACCATGCTATCCTGGCCCCAAAGTTGACATTTGTGTTACAAAACTTATTCATGGACACGGAAGCCTTCAGGAACGTGACGCTGTGTCATGCGGGTAATTCTTGACTTTTGGAAGGATTGTAATGCTGTCATCTTCAGGGCCATGCTGTCCAAATCCAGTCTTGGATTGCTTGAATCTTAAATTTTGCATAACTTATTCATATCTAAACTAACAGATTTGTGCCAATGAGGCCTGTACAGTTGCAAGGAAAAATAATTTCTGGCTGTGTGTAGTATGAATTGCTTTGAAATAACAGGTTATATATGTTGGTTGTTGGCAAAACCTGAAATGAATACCAGTGCTAATTTTGTTTATAGTTTTTCAAGGTTAAAATTCAGCTGACATCTGTGAATTTCTGTCTGGGTGGTGAAATGGAGTTGTGCCTGGAGTAGACCTAAGTGAAATTTAAGGCCAGTGAGATATTCAGAATAATGAAACCTGCATTTGTAATCCCTATATAATTTACTGAAAATATAATAACTTTTATGTATTTTTGCAGGATCAGTAGAGATGAGATATTCAAATGTAGCTAAAGACTGCACACGACTAGACCATATTACGAATGGAGATATTGGGAAAAAGCAGGAAATGCAATGAATAAAAATTAAAACATATGAACAACAGACAAAATTGGATAAACCTTCTGGATAGAGTGACTGATGAAACAGTGCTGAAACAGATTCTGGTGTAAATTGAAAGGATGACGAGATGGTCGAAGACACTGAAAAAGTTGGAATGAATGTATGAACTTGGAACATGCTTTTCTGTAACATTCTGACAATGGTAAATCACATTAGTTTCATGGACTTTGTCCATCATCTGGTGTTTTAAAATAAATAAAAGCAGTGAAATATAGATAATAAATAAAACACTGTGTTTTGGGGACAGCATTGTTCCCCATCTTCAGACTAAAATAATATGACCTACTCAGTTGGCCCTGACAGGAAGAGCTACACCCGTTCTTTTGACAGTAGCAGTGAACTACAAGGTTGATTCTGCAAAGTTGTCACCATTTATGAAAAAATATTTGAAGGTTGTTGTTGCTGTTGGTGAGCTGCTGCAGACCAACAGCAAGGGAGACTCCACGTCCTTCAAGCTAGCAGCTACAAAGTCGGAGAAGGTAACAATGTCTACCATACCAGTTCAAGGTCGGTGCTGGTGGTTCTTCTTCTTCTATGGCATTACGGTCCTTTGAGTTTGACCTTAGCGTCCCTGGGCTTCGAGGCTTTGTATAGTGTTTTGTAACATGGTAATTTTTTACGGTGAGGAGTTGTTAGCACCTCGCCCAACCCCCAAGCTTGTAGGGCCACCCTTTGTCGGCTGTCCGCAACTGCTTATTCAATGTGTTCGCAGCTACCCTCCATATCCGTAGGTCGTTCCTCCATCCGCAACTCCAGGACACGCCATGCCATGGTGACAGGGACCCATTTATCATAGGATAGGGACAGGTGGCGGCTCTTGTGAGTGCGGTAATGAACCTTCAGGTTCCATAAAATGCGGGGAATTTCTTGACTAGTTGACACCTGCTATTTCTCAAGGGGGACTCTGCTCATGGAGTTTAGTTAGTTAGTTAGACCCTGGGTTTCTGAACATTAAATGTTTTACAGGAAGGGGTTGTTAGCCCCTTGCCTAACCACACTCTGGTGGACCAGGATTTTATAAGAGTTTTCCTTCTCCAGTTTTTCCATATTTATGTCCCCCAGAGGCAGGGTGGCCCAGTTATACCCCCAGGCACTGGGTCCCCATTTTAGTTGCCTCTTACGACAGGCATGGGGTACGTTGGGGCTATTCTAATTCCCGGCCACCACATGGGAAGTGCTGGTGGTTCATCAGGACCAAAGGAGAAGAAACAAAATCAGCTAAGGCAAGGAAAGCCAGATCACCCAGAAAGCTGGCTGTGAAGAAGAAGGAAGGGGGTGTCACCAGTTAAGGCTAAGGAGTTACCATCCAAGACAAGAAAGAAACACTTTATGTGAAGGTGTACAATATTTATGACTACACTACTTTGGTTACCAATGTCATTGGTTGTCTTTGTTCCCAAGGTTACCACTCTGTAATGTTACCATTGATCCATTCTGCTTACCATGTGTATAGGCATTACAAATCATCCTGTTTGCTACGGGTGTTGATTGGTTGCTGTGGTTATGTGAACTCGCCAGAAGTGTTTTGTGCTGCAGCTATTTCCTATCTTGTTATATTGATTGCTGTTGACCGAATTGAGGCCTGTGTTTGTGGAGTGCAAGGAAGTGAAAGTTAGGCTGACTGGCTTTATAATAATGAAACCATAAATTATAAATTAAAAGTTGTATAACTTGATTTATATTTCTGTGTTTAATTTTCAATAATGTGGACTATTGGAATACTGAAAAATATACGTATAATAACTTACGAATGAGGTTTTTTTTTTTTTCAGTTTTAATTTTCCTTGTAACCTAACTAGATGTCGGCTCAGAGATTTTGACATGATTTTCACAACACAGTTTTTAAAATCAAACATAATTTATATATATCCTCAAGTTCAGCGCCCCCCCCCCCCCCCACCCCAAAGAAAAATTCAGGGTGCGCCTATGCCGTTACCAAATGACTGTAAAAGGTGTAATTCTGGCCTGTAATTTTCAGTGCAGTCGATATGTTCGTGATCGTCGTTGACTAGTAGCAAGTGACGGACAGACACGACGATCTATGGTAGTCACTTCCCTTAACTGGTTTATGAACGCGCCTAAAAATTGACAATTCACGTCACCGTCTGTGATTTCACACACACACACAACAAATCCACTATTGTCCACTAAAGATCTTGAAATTTCACCGAACATCCATGCCATGATCTTAAAAATGTTTTGAAAGACAGCTTCGTAGAATAAAAATTATTACTTTATGAAGATAAATTTCTATTGGCATAGGTGAGGCTGCAATACCGACCGCATGTAGGTATAGTTCAGTTTTTGCCCGGTGAAATTTTCAAGGCATCTTCACAGCCACTTTTAAATGTTACAAACGTCGATAGAAATTCATTGTCATCAAATGGGCTACTACTACTACTACTAATAATAATAATAATAAATAATAATAATACTGTAACCACCGTGAGACTGGCATGAGTACATGCCGAACTAAACTGTGTAGTAGAGGCGTCCATTCTTTGGGACCAACAAACTGCAACAGGCAGAACTATAAACGACAATGAGTCTCATGTCATAGCCCGGGATAGAAAATTAAAATTAGGTCAAACAGGTGTCGTAGCAACAAACACAAAACGCGGTGCCACAACGCAGACAGACATATTCCGTAGCAGGTGACAGGGCATCAAAATGGCTGTTTGCTAAGGACTTGTAGGCGACCGCCATTCCGTGACGACACGTCTGCCGTACAAACAGTGATGTCGTGTACGTTGTCACATTGAATTTCAGTCTTTCGTCTTATAAACACATCGAATTTCTTGACCAGCTGAGAGAATGCCAGCGACTCGACAAGGATTCCGCTATGTGTATTTAATTACGACATAGAAAATAACATAAAGATATATAAAAATTAAGATATACATCATCATCATCTTGGCCTTCTTTACAAGTTTCCTCCATTCTCCACGGTTCACAGCTGCTGCCACCAACTCCTTATTCTCATCATCCTCGCATCCTTTCCCATATCATCTCTGCACCTGACGCGCGGTCTTCCCACTGTTCTTGGTCCTTCCGGTTGCATATACATCAGTCTCCTAGGCATAGAATTTCCCTCCATTCTTGTAACATGACCAGCCCATCGTAATATTCCAATTCTGATTATCACTGAGAGTCTGGGCTCTTTAAAAAGATCATAGAGTTCTTGATTAAGATATACAGAACTATAATTTTGCCTGTTGTTTTGTATGGGTGTGAAACTTGGTCTCTCACATTAAGGGAGGAGTGTTCGAGAATAGGGTGCTGAGGGGGATATTTTGGCCTAAGAGGGACGGGGTAAAGGGGAGTGGAGAAGACTACATAACGAGGAACTTAATGATCTGTACTCATCACCAAATATTATTCAGGTGATAAAATCAAGAAGAACGAGATGGGCGGGACATGTAGCACGTATGGGTGAGGAGAGAGTGCATACAGGATTTTGGTGGGGTGACCTGAGGGAAGGAGACCACTTGGAAGACCCAGGCGTAGATGGAAGGATAATATTAAAATGGATCTTCAAGAAGTGGGATGGAGTGAGATGGACTGGATTGATAGGGCTCAGGATAGGGATAGGTGGCGGGCTGTTGTGAATGCGGTAATGAACCTTCGGGTTCCATAAAACGCGGGGAATTTCTTGACTAGCTGAGGACCTGCTAGCTTCTCAGGAAGGGCTGTGCTCTCTGGAGTTGGTCACAATTACATAACATTAGACTGAATCTCTGTGGCCGTGCTTCGATGGCAGCTATTGCAACAAACACACAAATTAATCAAATACTAATGATAATTCAATCAATGCTCATTTATTAACGTGCAAATAATAATAAATAATAAAATAAGAATAATGTAATGGCCACAGTTCGTAAAATCATCACATTTTCTTCTGAGGGCATACATAAGTTGTGCCCCGGTGGACTGAGTGTGTTGTAAATACGTAAGGGTGATTATGCGGAAAGATGATTCTACTGTGCAGACTGAAACAGTATGGCATAGCTGTTAAAACTGTATATATATATATATTATATATATTCCGGATACTTTTCGACTCGCTCAAGTACGAAAAATTAAGAGAATGAAAGGGAATTAAAAAATCCCTGATCTCAGAAGATGACTGTCGCAGGTTTACCAACCCACCAACCGCAGTACCGACGCCGATTTCGGTATGGAAGGGACGTTTCCGACCACATGTCCCTAAATTGAAATTGCTCCCACTTGACCCTCCCTACAACCTCTGAAATTTGTCAACGTTATTCTGATACACCCTGTACGTGTACACATTAAAGCATTCTCTTTTAACTCTGCTATAGGACTTGCATCGTCATTGTGCACATAAACACACTCAAGTGGCTCAGGGGTGCACCTAAGGGGGGGGGGGCTGTCCGGGCTGCAGTCCCCCCAAACCCCACAAAAACCGAAATTTCAAAAACACAGATTTTGTAGATATTACGGTACAAAAGTTTTACGTGATTTACCCTTCAGCCGAAATCAGCCACTGAAATCAGCTGATGACTAGTACATTAGAATTTTGAAAAATAAATTAATAAAAAAAAAAAAAACAACAAGATAAAACACCTGTGATTGAGTCACGTAACATGTGATTATATTTGTATGTATATAAATGCAGTTGCAGACAGTGTTATGTTGTGACTTACAACATGATTTTTATAACATAATTTTTTAAATCAAACATAATTTATATATAGCTTCAGGGTCAGCCCCCCCCCCCCCCCCCCCAAAGGAAAAATTGTGGGTGCGCGCCTGAAGTGGCTGCGTGTCAATTGTAGCTCAATCATAATCAATAATGTAAAGTCTTTAGTTTCTCCCCAGATGTGCACAAAGCTCCCTCTGAAGATAGCCGAAATGGTTGAAATATGCACAGATACATAAATGCTTTACAGAATTCTTTGTGAATATTATGTATTTGTGTACTGTGATTGTTACTTTGTTAGATGTTTCATGATATTGAGGTTTCTCGTCTCATGTAAATAAGTTCGTCATCTTCATAGTTTACGCTACAAAAGAATCAGAATTTGACGCAGCATTTCGACATTACTCTACACTCTGATCCGTTGAAGGTTTAGTTCAACAAACCAAAATGTGTACATTAAAGGAATAGATAAAGAATAAACAAGAAAAGAAATAGAATGATGGATAAAACTAACTCCATGAAGCAGAGTCCTTCTTGAGAAACCAAAAGGTCCTCAGCTAGTCAAGAAATTCCCCGCGTTTTATGGAAACCGAAGGTTCATTACCGCATTCACAAGAGCCAGCCACCTGTCCCTATCCTGAGAGAACGATGGGTAAATAGATTTGTAAATGCACCGACATATAGAAAATATATTAATTTATTAAGAGTTAGGTAAAACACATCTTAACTGAGTATGCTAAAAAATCCAAGACCGCATTAAGTAATACTTTTTTTGTTCACCCTGTAAGACTTTATTTCTACGCAAATGAAAACAGGAATTGAGTGAAAAGTGTAAATATCATTACTGAAAATATGTAAAATTAATTCCAAATTCTAATAAGATCAGATAATAAAATTTGCTGTAAAAAATGAAAAGACGAAATATTTAAATATACGAAAGTTGAAAGTTAAAAAAACACAATAGTACAGAAAATTTCCGATAGGACATCACGTGATAGACATAAGGGTTCTAGGTAGAAGCTTGCGATGGTCCGTCTGTAGTCAGTCAGTGCTGTGACATGGGAGTGTGCGTGTGTGCTTGCTGGGGTAGTTGGGACAGCAGTGTCAGTGCAGTAGGTACCGTCACGGTGCTTTTGTTACGTCTGAAATACTGCAAAACTGAAGTTTGTGTTCAAGTGCATACGACAAGTTATTACAGTTGTTCATGGAAAGTAGCAAATTAATCCGCTAACGTGTTCGTATATGAAGATTACAAAAAGTAAAAGTCTTTTAATAAAGCTAAAGCTTGATTTACAATAATCAAATTTCAAATTATCTTCCAAGTTTCAGTATCATTTATGAAATATGACGTATCGAATGCAGTAGTTTTTTCCAAATAAATTAAATTGTAGAGAAACAAGTTTGCCCAGTATTTGCGTCTGAATATTTTGCAAATTGTTGTTCCCGCACAAAAGAACAGAAGTGGCAGTAAACGAGTAGAACCCGTATACGATGTCTGTGTCTGGCAAAAAATCTGCTACATTAAACTCTATAACAGCTGTTGATCGGTAAAATAAGTGTCCTGTTTAACTGTCTCCACAGGCGATGCACAGCAAGGCCCGTACCTTCCCTGTTAAAGCCGATATGAAGTTCATTGAAATTAACAGTCTGAAGACGAAGTTATGGGCCAACGAGAAACAAAATTTCTGCGTTCAGTGTCTAAAAATTTAATATGTTCATAAATTAAGTAGTTTCAGGACTATAACTGACTGGTTTCTTCATCTGTTATTTATTGGGACTTGGTAGGTATCGGCTGTCAAGCTAACCATAAACCATAAGCCGCAGTTAGGAAGTACCATGTGTGATGTCATTCATGCAAAGCTACCCCAACGACTGTTTGCACACCCATCTTTTCCTAGGGCAAGCTAGTGCTAGCCTTGCAAGACTAGATCTAGTCACAAAAACGCCCATTAACTAGGACTGGTTGATGTGAGCAAACTATCGATGGTGATTCTGTCTTTGTATGGGAAAAAATATAGGTTATGTCGCGGACTTGGTATAAGCAGTTTGCCGCGACGAACGAATTGTAGACTCGCATACATGTGAAGGACGCCGTAGCTGCGCACGTGAGAGCTACTGGAAGAGCCGATGTCAAAATGCTTGTGTGGGAATATACGGAATACAAATTTATTTTAGTGGTGTAAGTGAATATATGTTAAGAAAGTGCTATATATAATCTTTATGGACTCAGTATTGTGATATCAGTGCTAGTTGTGATGTTCAAGAACCAGCATTAGAAGCTTCAACATCAGCAACTGCAACATCAACACCAGCTGCAAGGCGTCGCGGTTAAAGTAGGTGGAGTTTTCTTGTCCCCCGTTGCTTTCCAGTCTAAGGGTCGCTGGCTGAATCATTTAGATGTGCACAAACCGCATTGTATCTGGCGGTGATTGGAACGCTATAGAGTCGTAGGGTTTTGTAGTATGTAAGCGTCAAGTGGGCAGCCTGATTTCAGAGGAGTCACTACATATTTAAGAAGTGTTTCTTGCTTTTTATGTTGCTGTGTAAACCCCCCCCCCCCCCCCCCCCACCAAACCAGGGTTAGGTTTTGTGGCTAGGTTTCTGTGAGGTTAGGCAGGCAGTTGTTTTAGATGTACTGCCGTGCCAGTGTGCTGGGCACTGGTAGCGTAGTGCTCCGTCAGGCTGCAGCAAACTTGACACCCATGTTTCAGCCAGTGGCCGACGGAAGCAGCATTTGGAGAGGTCGCTGAGAGACACATCAAATTGGCCGTCAAATGAAACATCACTCTTGGATACCACATTGCTGATATACAGGCAACCTCATGCAATGATACTCTTTTTCTGTCAGAATGTGTCATTTAGTTATAAACTAATAACGACACGGCAATGTAAATTCAATTCCATCGCGATTCTTTCATATCATTATTAGCCTCTGCGTTTTCGAGGCTAGCCGATGTGTAAGTGGCGGCCTCTTCCGCACAGAATTGATTCGCAAACACCAGGGATTAGTTCACGCACTGAAATTTGTCGCTTGTTCTTCGAGCGATGAAATGGTGTGACACTAACTCCTATCTACTTACACTTAGTTTAAGGTAGATGCCTTTCTAAGACAATTGTTCCAGAAAAATCGCCTTTATTATATGCTGGATTTTTAAACTGCATTTATAAGATTATAACATTTGAAAAATGTCTTGCATGGAATTATATTATTTCTTGCGCATCAGATGGAAGGACATCTACATTCATAAATGGTGTATGCACTCAATTCTTCCCTTAGCTACTAGAGTGAAGCAGCCCGCTCTTTATTTTCACACATTAATTCATAGTTAGGAGAAAGCATAACAACACTGAACACATTGGGCTGTGGAACTCGACCGGTTTCCATTGGCAGCCGGAGGTGGTGAGCGGAGTGCACCGAACGTTTTGGAGCCATTGCTGTTTTCGTTCATGTTAGGTTTGCGTTCGGGAGGGGGGAAAATATGCGTCGTCAGAACGTGATCAGAAATTGCTCCAAATGTTACAGGACACTACGTGAGCCAACAGTGCCAGTGTGCATTGGTTTGTTTAGAAAACTATGCCTGAAGAATGAAAGGATTTTTTTTATTGCTCAGAAATGAAGCAACTTTGAGCATTGTCACTGGACCATTTGTGATAAAAGTGGTTATTTAAAAATGTGTTTGGAATGACAGACTACACCTCTTCCTGTACATGTGTAATTTATCTCATGCTCTGTATAAACCCATTTCTGTAGGATGTCCAGGATCAGTTGTAGCCTGTATTAGAACCCGAGGACTTTTGAATATCTAGAGAAATGACGATTATAAAGTCCTCAATTGTCACTAATTTAACTTTCTTTTTCAGCTGTTCTAATAAGTTTTGGTTTAATTGTTTCAGCTGTTCACCTGCGTTCGGCGAAAGCAATATCATGCCTGGAAGAGGAAAAAACTTCGCATTTTACGCATCGATTAAAAAAATATTTTTGGCCTCAACAAGCTGCAGCTCTTCCATTAGAATTTAATTCTAGCTTTTCAAAATTTATAGGACTGCGTGAAGGGTTGGGGGTACCAGGACATTTGTTAGAAAGTTGTGGATCAGTTGCAGCCTGTATTAGAACCCGAGGACTTTTGAATATCAGGAGAAATGACGATTATAAAAGTCCGCAATTGTCACTAATTTAACTTTCGTTGTCAAGTATTCTAATAAGTTTTGGTTCAATTGTTTCAGGTGTTCAAATGCATTCAGCGGAAGCAAGATCATGGCTAGAAGAGGAACAAGCTTCGCATTATACGATCGTTTGTGGTAAAAAAAATCTTTTTGGCCTCAACAAGCCGCAGCTCTTCCATCATATTTTATTCTAGCGTTTCAAAATTTATAAGGCTGCGTGAAAGGTACGGGGGTACCGGGACATAAGTTAGATAGTTGTGGATCAGTTGCAGCCTGTATGTGAATACGAGGGCATTAAATGAAAGACAACCCTAAATGATTCTTAGCTTGTGGATGAACATATATTTGTCCTCATTCCATTTACTTATCGTGCTGTGTCTTTCAGGTACTCGAATATATTTTGTTTTCTTTCTGGTCGCCCTTAATAACCCTGTGGCTCATCGAGCCGAGGGAGTGAAACGAAAAAAGGTGCATCTCATTTCCGTTACTTCCTTACACTTTAATTCGGTGTACCAGCACTTCGGTTATACAATACTTAACACAAAAGTATACTGGGTACTTCATACTTCTATAGGGTTTGGTTCTCCTGAGGGATATGTTTCTGGAACAATAAGAATTTGGCTGACGGTCTTAGAGTTCAACAAACACGTTCGTGTCTTTAAATACGTTACGAATTGAATGTAACAAGTAATAATAATTATATAAATCTGATCAGCTATGTGACTTCTTGTCTTGTCACTGGAATAAAATTTTATCAGTTTTTAATATGAAAGTTATCTTAAAAATTGTTTTGTGCAGATTTTTAGGAATGTTACAGGGATAAGTCCTAACATTGTATTAATGAAATATAGTAAGCATATATTATTCAAGTAATGCAAAAATATCTCTGTATAAGGAATACAACAGTGAAAATGTGCTCAAAATTTTTCCATTGTCCAAAATATTTCTCTCTTCAGGTCCCTTCAGTAGGCACAAACGAACAGCTGTAGCCCAGAATGCAACAGTTAACAAGCACTGCAGTTGTCACAGCGTTTGCAAGTAATCCAGAGTGAATCCCCCAGCACTATCGAGCCACACAAATGCACTGCCTTCTAAATCCGCCAGCACTATCGAGCCACACAAATGCACTGCCTTCTAAATCCGCCAGCACTATCGAGCCACACAAATGCACTGCCTTCTAACATCGCCGGTACATCGAGACCATAATAAAAGAACATCACCGGCACATACGTCTTGGACATCCAGACAAAAAGGCGGTGGCGGAACGTAGGCTTAACCATGATCACCTGATTAGGTTCCAAGACACCCAAATCCTCTCTACCAAATCCGGCTACATGGGCCGACTCATCAGGGAGGCGATCGAGTTGGAGCTCCACCCAAACTCGAAATTTCATTAGTGTTCAAAAAGGCACATCACTTCTATCTCGTACCAAATGAATCCACACCTACGCCCTCCCTCAGTCCCTTCAAGATGAATGTTTATATTTTACTCCTATAACTTCAAAGTAGTCTGTATCTTCCAGGCACCACCAAAATCTTGCATGATTTCACGTTTGTTCCCATGATTCGACATTCCCCATCTGTCCTCTTCTTGATTTGATGTCGCTATTGGTATGCGTCGAGATTTTCGAAACATGAAGCTCCTCATTATGAAATTTTCTCCAATCTTATACTATTACCAGTCTCTTAGGTCCACGTATTCTGTTATTACTTGCAAAACGCTAAATACAAATTAGAAACACATTGTCGAGACTTCTATAGACCTATTGTTAAATTCTAAACATGTATAAGTAATTCTTTACTCTGAAAGCCAAGTATCATGACATAAACGTTGAATTTCACTCATAATTCACAATACAGGAAAGACATCGGGACATTTTATGGGCGCTGCGAAGCGATGTCAGGAGGCACGTCACTCTCCCTGAAATCGGGATGATCCCCACATCGCCGGAACAGGTGGCAAACCCGCCTGAAACTCGATGAGTAATGTGGCGGTATGTAGCTGATCACGTGGCGTCTGCCATTTCCAGTTCCGGTTATGACTGACAGCAAGTCAAAAATGGCGGAGAATTGTCTCAGTAAAAATGATATGCAGTCGGTTTTCAAACGATTGCGCGCACTCAACACAAATAAAGTTAGTAATGTTGGAAATTAATTTAGTTTTAAAGTATGCACATGCATTTTTTCAACTAGGAATTGGTCACGATGTGTTTAGTTTGAAGTAGGCTTAAAGTATGAAAAAGAATGTGTTCATTGTGCATAAGTTTTAAAAGTATTCCGTGTTCTGTGTTCCCATAGTATATAAATACAATGAAGTGGTGTTGAAGGACATAAATTGGCAGATGTAATATATGTATGTGTGTGTGTAATATTCCGAAGTCGTCATGGAAGAGAATACGAAATAATTTCTAGCCAAAACTGATCACTTGTGTGCATTAATATATGTTCTGTTTGTGCAACATATTTTCAGGTGTGCTTTGATTGTAATGCCAAGAACCCTACTTGGGCTAGTGTCACATATGGCGTATTCATATGTATTGACTGTTCTGCTGTCCATAGAGGTTTGGGTGTCCATGTTACATTTGTTCGCTCTACTCAGCTGGACACAAATTGGACTTGGCTGCAACTTCGACAGATGCAGCTTGGAGGAAATGCAAATGCGGTCAGTAGAATATAATTTCTGTGTTTTTTCTTGTAGTTATACTATATGTGGAAATATTTTAGGATGTTATGTACAATTATTTTAGTTGGAATCCTGGATTTATTGTAGTAAGTAATTTTGTAAATAGTTATTTGTGTTCTTCAAAACTGTTGTATGAACAGAGTGACCTAAGTTCTTGGGTAACAAGGAGATCTTTGTGGTTGCCAGTATGAGTGTTGGTTTGCTTGTGGGACAGTTTTGTTGTATCGTTATTTTTGTTTTGTGCAATGGAATAGAGCAGTTGTAATGATTTACTTACAAAGAGATTTATAATATTTAATATTATAATAATTTATAATATGCATAATTTGAAAGTATGTGTAGTTTTATAATACTCATGGGCCAGCAGAAAGCATTGTAGGCTGGATTTGACCAGTGGCCCTAACCGAATAGCCATGGTATATGCAATGGATTATTGAAGCTGGTATGAGGACTAATGTAACATATTTTTTATTTCAGTTGACATTCTTCCGACAACACAATTGCACAACTACTGATGCCCAGCAGAAATACACATCTCGTGCTGCTCAGCTGTACAGAGAGAAGCTGCACCAGTTGGCCATACAGGCAATGAGATCGCATGGAACTAAGGTATTTTTTTATGTGTGTTTTTAACAGTCCTGTCAGTTACTAAGATTATATAGCGCAGGTGACGAATGGGTACGGAGCGTTGGTGGAATGATACTAACACAAGAAAACATAGGTTCTTGGAGAAAAACCTGTCCCAGTGCCACTTTGTCCACGTATTCCACGTGGACTGGCCTGATATTGAACTCGGGCCTTAATGGAGAGAGGCTGGTAGCTGACCACCTGCGACATGGCTTGGCCTGAGCTAAGGTATTAGGTGTTAGAATTTAAGTCGTAGTGGCAGGGTAACACGAATGATGGTCACTCATAACCATGGGAGTGGGAAATGAGATTGATCGCTGTGTGGGCCAGTACAAATTCTGAACGTACAAACTGTTTTCAGAACCGTTGCAGCCATGAAAGTCTGAAAACAGCAATTTTTATGGCATGAGGAAGGAGTCTTTGAATGGAGAGGAGTTACCGCCTTGCACAGAACCTACTTCTGTTCATTGGGATGTATCATAAGAGGGTTCCATGACTTCATTAGGGAAAATCATTTTTCCCTGTTCATGTTATTAGGGTGGATTTCTGGTATTTTTTTATGTCACTGCATTTTATGATGAACACATTCTCGGATAAATGAATATATGTTTCACCTCTGCTGGGAGAAAGTATTAGAACATTTACTTCTGCATCTTGTGTCTTCTGTCACACACATTCAGAGTTATTTTTGTCACAGAATAATAAGGTTGACTAATCTGGCCAAGTTTTCTCTCTGTACATTTAGGCTCACTTTAAATTAGCCAACATCTGCTTAGTTTCATATCTAATCACAATTTGAGCCAAAAATAATTATGCAATCTGCAGTCGTCTAGGGTATTACGCGGCGTCGTGTGGTAATTGTTTACTAACGTTTCGGGACAACGTATCGGTCCCATCCTCACGGGTCAAGAGTCCGAACAGGAATACTTTCCTATTCGGACTCTTGACCCGTGAGGATGGGACCGATACGTTGTCCCGAAACGTTAGTAAACTATTACCACACGACGCCGCGTAATACCCTATAAGACCGCAGATTTCATCAACATTGTGGCAGAAGCCTGAAATCAATAATTATGTGCTCTATCTTCTGATGGTAGTAGGCCTAGTGACTTTCTTACTGACATCTTTTTTTTTTTTTTTTTTTTTTAATCGTGTCCGGACCATTAAATTAAATTAAAGATTTTTTGCCCAGTATTGGGCTACGCCAAATCCTTTTTTATTTGCAAGCCATAAATCCTCGAGGGTGCATTTCTGGGGGCAGTCCCTGCATGACAGGAGAAGTCCCATATCTTGTACCTCTCCACAGCCACAATACAGGTCGTCGGAGTTTGTTTTGCCCCATTTCACCATATGATGATGATAAACTGACATCCTTTATCTCTGGTTCTGTCCTCAGTAGATTAGTTACTATTAAGAGTATAGTTCTGGGCTACAGGCTGGACAGTTGGGTTGGAATCCCTGCAGGAGCCAAAGATATTTCTTATATCTACACTGTCCAGACTGGCTCTTGGGTCGACCTCTCCTCATTCAGTAGGTACTGGAGGTTTTTTCCTGGAGGTAAAGTAGCCAGGGTGTGATGTTGGCCACACACTTCCATCTAGTGCCAAGGTTAAGAATGAGTGGAGCTATACCTCTCCGTCACCTGAATGCCTTTGTCGCATGGACAGGGATAACATTACTTTTACCTTTTTTAAGATCGGAGTCTCTGGTATGTGGTTATGTTAATTTCATAGACAGGTACCAGACTGCACGGCATCACATCTCAGAAGACTTAATCTCATTATGTGATTTTAATTTCCATTGTGGTTGTTTTTCTGTAAGTAGATTTTAATGAGTTTAATGTTATTTTGTCCATTCCTAGCCATGAAAACACTGAATTTTATTTAACTCTGCATTGTTTTAAGTATTAGTTATGTCCAATCATATATGCAGACTGATTGGGAATTAACTTTACTCTTTGTTCACCGTGCATTGTGGTATTAATAAACACTTATTAACCAACAGTTGCACAATTAAAGTAGATTGTCACTTAAAACCACTTCAAATACCCTACATATGTTTTGGTCGTCGAGCGACCATCATGAGGGTGATGATCATCATGATGATGGTCGCTCGACGACCGAAACGTATGTAGGGTATTTCAAGTGATTTTAAGTGACAATCTACTTTAATTGTGCAACTGTTGGTTAATAAGTGTTTATTGATTTGGACTTATTCATTTTTTTAAGTTCTAGTTACACTCAGTCCTAGTTTTGCAGACAGTGAATTTTATTCAACTGTACATTGTTTAAGTCTTAGTTGTGTCCATCCAGAGGCATACATACATTTTTTCCATCTTCCTATATTTTTCCAAGTGTCCTTGTAAATAGCCGTATGTCCTGTGTTTGCATCTGTGTCTGATAGTGCTGGCGTTTCCTTGATTGAAGTATGTATTGAGATTTCAGATTATCACAGTGGTGAATATTAACCTTTTAATGACCTGCATCAGCATATGCAAACACGTAGGTAAACACCCTTAGACATTCTGTTTATGTATTTAGGCAGCAAGGAATTTTACTGCATTTTTAATGCATGCTGCATAATCTCTTTTATTTCCCACAAAATGCTGCTTGTTTCGTAATTTTTTCTTTTACTTCAAGTAATACTTTTTTTCATCCACCATGCACTAAAATTTAAATACCCATCCTGATAGGATAAAGGTTTAGATTACAGTCTTCTGAGGAAGAGAAACCGTGTAGTTTGGTAGATAAGTACCAGAGTTGCTGGAACCTGCTCCCTTCATCTCTGACTCCATCTTCGTCACCAAGTTTCTGATATGACTTGACACCCAGCGTGCCCAGATTATGTGTGTGCAAAAGGCCGGAGCTCATCGTATAACCAAAGCCAATAAGGTTAGTGGGCGGAGTTTGAAGTTTACTGTACATGGCCTTGATTTGCATTGGACAGCTTCCTGGTTTGTATCAGCATATCTGTCAGCAGGCTTCATACTCAGCTAACATGAAGCCCCCAACTGTATTGAAGTCATTGGGATGTAACTATCTTCGCTGGTTCTATCACCAGTCAGTCCGTGGCAACAGGCTGCATGGACAGACTGGTAAATTTTATTGAATTCTGTCACTTTGAAAGCCTCAAGGCATAGATGTTGCTCAGTGGTTCACTCATAACCATTGTCCTCCCTTCCCTTATCACGTACCACTTTTCTTCACTCATCTCAGTCATATTCGGCCTTGAATATGGAGTCATTGTGTTCCTGCAGAATGTTACCACTTATCAGACTGCACAGCATAACATCACAGAAGACCATAATTGAATATGTATTGGTTTTGTGTGCCTGTATATTTGTAGCTGTGTTTGTTTGTTTATCGAACAGCTTGACTTGGGGTCACATACCATGGCTGCTGTACTTTCTCCTCAGAACATGTCGTCACCTTCTGTGGTGAGCATTCTTGACCACAAAGTTAATGTAAATGAGCCGAATAGTATTTACAGATACTAAATTCCTGCACACCCTGCTTTCTATAACACTGCATATTCTTTGGAAGTTTTCATGTGCTTATTTTTTTTACCTTATTTGGTATTAGCTTATTGACAGCGCCTAACAGAGTTTGCCTCCTTGTTAACCATGTCTGCTACACTGAGTGTAGTCATTCTTGAGAAGTTAACAATTGCTGAACTGCTCAAGAAATTTCCTGTCTTTTATGGAATCCTTAAGTTTCCTACTGTGCTCATAAAAGCCCACCACTAGTTCTTACCCAGGTTCAGATTAATAAAGTCCACATTTTTCTGCCCTGTCTTTATAAGATTGTTTTTAATATTATTCTCTCTGTACCTAGGTTCCAAGAGTTTCCTTACCTTCCAGTTTTCTGACTAAACTTTTGTGCGCATTGCTAATCTCCCACGTTAGCTCTGTGATGCATCAGTTTTGTTCTCCTTGATTTGATCATTCTAATGGAGTTTTGTGACATGCTTCATTTATGATGTTTATATGAGAATAACTTTTTGTCAGAGTTGCCGCCTTTCATGTTTGGTTTGTTTTGCATATCAGACCTAAAATTTGTTTGGACTGTCTCACTTATAATTGCTGGTGTGTTCAAATGTTGTAATTCTTGTGATAGCTTCACTTGGATTCAGCTTCCGAACAAACTCAACCAGAGGAAAAAAAGGAGGAAGATTTCTTCACATCATTAAGTGCTGATAACAGTAATTATTCTGACGAGAAAGATCACTTCAAGGCACAGACACCAGAGGTAAGTTTTAGTTGACTTATGGTAGAAATGAATTAAACCTTTCCTATCCTCTATTTCTCTTCTGTGATGTCTGTATGTCTTTCAGCTTGTCACCGCAGATCCAGCCATGAATCTGATGAGAGGGCAGCCGAATGTTGAGGCCGCCTTGATCACCCAGCCTGATACTGCCCAGCAAGAGCTTCGTAAACCAACAATAGGCGGCAGGAAACAACAAGCCAAGCGTTCAGGGGTATGGAAACTATTACTGAACACATTGTTAAGATGTCAGTCGTTGTTCACTTTTGATGTACCAGGTTGTTTCACAGTACTGCTGAAGACTTTCTTTTAATCCTCAAAACAAGAAATTATTTAACAAAATGAATTTATAGTTCTCCATTGTGATCCTGATTTTGTCTGATGAGTGCCTCCTAGCACTTCAGTAAGTCTTCAACACCTGTCAGCCAGCCCCCCTTTTTGCTATGTCAGATGAGGTCATTTGAGCCAATGCATCCTGATTGCTTCCGCAACATTTCTGTACAGTGGTTCCTTCTACTTTGGCAACAGATTGAAGTCAATTGGACTCCTGTCAGAAGTGCATGGGGATAGGGATGCTCTTCCTGCTATACTTCCCTGTGAGGTCAAGTGTGGGCCTTAATTTTTTTCATGTTATTTCTGTGTTGTGACATCTTGCCTAACTTGTCATTTTCATCTTTACCTTGGGATAGCTCAGTCGGTATAGCAACTCCCTACGTGCTGGACGGTGCGGGGGTCAAATTCTGGTGGGGGCGAGATTTACCGCAACCATCCAGACTGGCCCTGGGGCCCACCCGGCCTCCTGTACAATGGGTACCAGTCTCTTTCCGGGGGGTATAGTGGCTGGGGCGTGGTGTTGACCACCCACCTCCATCTAGCACTGAGGTTAAAGTATAGAGCTATAGCTCTGCTCCACCTGTGGGCGTTCATGGTCTGTTCTAGGGTGAATGTTACCTTTTCCTTTTACCTTGGTCTTTCCATTGGACATTTTTGTATTATTTTGGTGTTCCAAGACCTTTCGGATTATGTTGTCATTTATTCTAAAGACATGACCTGTTATTTCTTTATTAATAAAAATAATCTTATCATTATACGAGTACATCGTAATTAAATTAATATGTCTGGGTTAAAATTTCATTTGTCCAGCAGCTGGGTGCTAAGAAAGGAGGCCTAGGAGCCCAGAAAGTGAAGGCCAACTTTGACGAGATCGAACGTGAAGCAGCAATGGCTGACCAGTTAAAGGTTCAAGCAGCTGAGGAAGCAAAGCTCATGGCAGAGAAAACAGTTGAAGAGGAACAGAAACAGGTAGAGTGGAGAAGATGTGGGCTGTGCAATCAGAGATATGACCACAGTCTGTAGACTTTGGATCTTACCATTAAAGGCAAGGAATTTCTTCTGGAGTTGAAAAACTGTCAGCTTCCCAAGGAGGAGTCTGATCCATTGGGTTAGTTGGTTTCATGATGTGGGTCTAGCCAGACCTAAGTTCTTAATGGTTGTTTTAAAAACATGACTTAATGGACTAACCCAAGTTCCTAAGACATGGTGTATCCATGTCCATACTTCAACCAGGAAAATTCGCTGTACAGATGAAGGCAAGGTCAATTATAATTTGTGTTGTCTCCAGAAGTACACTTTGGTTCACAGTCTGCAGACTGGCCAGTCAGTATGTAGTTTGTTTTCATTGTGACAGTCTCCTCGACACTTTGTTTTTTGAAGTACATTATTTTGAGAGTCTGTATTCAAGTGTTCGTTTTATATTCTTACTTTGTGTACTTGTTATTTCTTGTTTCATGATTTTACGAGTTGTTTTTTTTTATGTGAAAATTGGTAATAGGGTAATGGAGGAAATTAATGAGGAACTTGTAATTTGTTAAGGTAGTCATGTAACATCAGATGGGTAGCTTGAATGTGCATGAATGTGGTAACTCGAAGAATGTAAGGAGAGAAAATGCCAGTATTTATTTTGCAGAATGAAGTACTTGCGATGACAGTATTGTGTTTCTTTTTCTAACTGGTTCCATTTTCACGGAGTTTTCTTTCAGTTGTAGTTGATACTGATGTTTATTGGATGACAATTTGCAGATAGCGTCTATGCGTCTAGCATACCAAGACTTGAGCTTGCAACAGAAGAAGGAGCAAGAGAAGCTAAAACACATCGATCCTATGAAAGCTCAGCAGATTGAGAGGCTTGGGATGGGTTTTGCTTCACGGACGTAAGTTGTATAGAGTTCACGTGTGACACTGCACTCCATCATATTTGCTACTACCACACCAAGCAATCTTACAAATAAACGTTGCCAAAAAAATTCTATTGTCCCTCTTTGTGGATGTTTAGTTTAGTGTCTAGGCTATGAGCTGGATGACTGAGCAAACATGATTCAATTCCAAGCAGGAGCAAGAGATGTTTCTATTCCCCAAAGCATCTAGTTCAGCTCTGGGGCCCATCCAGACTCTTTTCAGTGGGTACAGGAGCTCTTGCTCTTGGGGTTAAATTGGCTCCAGCGTGTAACTGGCTGCTTACCTGTGACTAGTGCCGAGGTTAAGAATGAGTGGAGCTGTACTTCCACTCCATCACATGCCTTCATGGCATACACGAGGATAACTTGACCTATACCTCCTGTTGACATTCTAGTGCTGCACATGCCAGCTGTCAAAAATTCTGACCTTACACAGGGGCATGTGTTCCCAAGGTCAAAGATTTCAATCTTAACAAAAAAAAAAAACTGCTGTGTCTGACGATACATGACATCTGTTAGCATTTCATCTGAACTACAAAGTCAAGAAATACTGGAGGGATTTCCTCCATATTTACAGTTGCGAGAGACTATGTATTGTACATCCGTGGGACTTAGCACTGTAGGATTAGTGCTGTAATTTTCGGTGTTATGCAGTATTAATAATTCTGTGTAGCAGCACAGGATGACAACTGTTGAAAATTCTGCTGCCCTGCTGTGTCTGAGCAGTGAACTTTCAAAACAAGAGTGTCTGTTTTTGAGTGGTGTATTGGATCCCCAAATACACAGTTGCATTTCTGCAGTTCCAGTCCCAGTATATTATATATATATATATAATATATATATATATATATTTAATGTATGTGTGTGGTGTGAGTTTTATGTCCAATGACAGTCCGTGAAACATTAAATAAGGATGTTACATTATTTTATTCTTTGCTAGTTATCTTTTGTTTACATATTGTCCAGTGTATTCACATTTGTTTCTTTGGTGCACTTTACTCATTTTGTAAAGAAAACGTGGCTTATCATTTTTTTTTTTCTGTTTGTGTAATGTGCTGTCAGTAGTTCAGATTATGTACAGAGAGGCAGATCCATCATGTCCCCAGTCATACGAGGCTCAGAATGTGTAGGCATGCTAGCCCACACAGTTCTTGTGTTGTCTAACACTGAAACCTGCACCCAGTTGTGGTTGCTTAGTGCGTATTTATGTGTCTGATGTATCTAAGAACAAACAGCAAGTTTCTTCAGTAAACAGTATTAAATGTTTGGTTTTGTAGTGGAGATGAAGTGTTCTCCCTGAGGTAGGAACTGTACTTTTAAATATGTGTAGATGATTTTCAGGCTTCAGAAGGTTAATTCTAAAATTTATTTTTTTTTGCAAATTAATCGTGCTCTTTACCCACAAAACAGTACATTCTTTCATGTAGCTTAAAAAACAAATCTTACAAATTCTTGGAAGTTTGTGTCTGTGCATCAGTAGTCTTGTGTGCTGAGTGCACTTGTTTCTTGTATTTATCTCTGTTCACAGGGGCGTGAGTCATTCTGCATTAAGTGACATGAAGACTATTGAGCAAGAGAGCCCCAGCAAAGCGGTTAGCAGTTCTGCAAGATCTGTGTTTGACCGAGATTCTGACCGTGATGGTTTCTTTGATGACTTCCATTTCTCTTCACCATCTCTAGGCTTTGGCATGTGAGTATCTAGTATGTGTATGTTCTTGAAGATTCAGGTCACCTGGGATGTGATACTTTGTCGTCAGTCAAGTAGTTTCCGACATTTCGACGGATTGTAGTGCCTTCATCGTCAGAGTCAAGTGGTCCAAGAAAAAATTCTTCATTCTTCTTGTACTGAAGCACTACGATTTTTTTGAAATGTCTGCAACTACTTGCCCAGTGACCCAGCCTCATGCCCCAGAAGACTAGCACTGCTATGAAGATATCTAATCTCACAGTGTATGTCCTTATTTTTAATAAGACTTCCAAAATTTGATAATACAGTACTTGTAAAGGTAAAGTTCACCCTAGAACAGGCCATGAAGGCCCAGAGGGGGAGTAGAGGTATAGCTCAACTCATTCTTTAACCTCAGCGCTAGATGGGTGTGGGTGGTCAACGCCACGCCCCAGCCGCTTTACCCCGGGAATGACACGGTACACATTGTACATGAGGCTGGGTAGGCCCCAGGGCCGGTCTGGACGGGTGCTGAAAATCTCACCCCCACCGAGTTTCGATCCCCAGACCAACCAGCTCGTAGAGAGTTGCTATACTGACTATGCTATCTCGGCTCTATTACAGTACTTGTAAGAATGTTAAATGCAGTAGAACCCGCATAAGAAGTTTTCCCCTGTAAGAAGTCTGATTTTTCAAGTCCCGAAATAAAATCCATAATGCGTACATTAATTTTTCCCAGATATGAAGCTTCCCTCCTATTAAGTTTTCCCACCTAAGAAGTCGAATCTCATGATGCCAAGAGTATGATTTTTTTTATGAAAGTTTACCCGTTTAATAAGTTTTTAAAGATGTGTATAAAAAAATTTCATTTCCAAAGTTTTATTTCCTTCAAATATGAGAAATCTTAAGTTGCTGTTGATTCATCGATCACTTGCTATATGCCTTTCGATATATGCGATATATAGTATGTTGTGCCTTGTTCAGTGCAAACTATTGAACAAATATGTGAGGGGGACAAAAATGTGTCAGAGAGTGAAGAAGAGGAGGAAGATAGTGTAGTGCCGTCTTACAATGAGGCTCTAAATGCCCTAGCCACATTTCGAGCATTTATTGACAATGTTCCCGAAACTATTCTTAAAAGCATTAGGGAAGTAGAATCGTTTTCTATGGCACTAAGAAGAACCCTCACAAAACAATCCACTCTGGATTCCTTTTTTGTAAAGGAACTGTATGTTTAATGTACTAGTTATTATCCTATTGCTTTTAATAAGCTTTTCCTCTTAATAAGTCTTCCTGCTTAAGAAGTCCCTAATCCTCTGGTCCCTGGAAAGACTTCTTAACAGGGTTCTACTGTAGTTTTGATTAGTATTCTTTGCGGTCAGCACTTCATTCGTAATGCTATGGAACAACCGTCATCAGGGTGTGTAACATCAGACATAATTTGTGGACTGCTGTGCAGTTTTTCTACTTTCGTTTTATTTTTCCCCCCTCCTCATCTACTGTTATTGTTAGAAATAAAACTGTTAAAAGCTTTTTATAATCTGTAAACTTAAATTATGATCGACCGTGTACGCGATCATACCGGTTTTGCAATTTTTGTATTTCCTTCCTTCAGCCCAGTTTGATCTACCTGTGTGTTTCTTACGAGTTTTTGTTGCGTTGGTCTATTTTCAGTCACTCCTGTCTCTTCCCTTTTCATTATCCAGTTATTAGCAAAATGGAGATTGTGTATATCTCTGTATATTGTATTACTTTAGGCTATTTCTTAAGGCAAGTGTATTTGGTATTTATGTCCGGGTTTGAAAACATCATCTTTTTTTGGGCTGTGGAATGTAAGTTACAGTTAATTGTTATCGTTTGTGTTGCTGTATAATGATTATTTTCTGTGACTACAAACATTTTTGGCTTTCACTGTTTACAAACCAACGAAATGTACTTCATTTTCACTTTTATTATTTACACATCAACCCCTACATATGTTTCGGTCTTATATAAGGCCATCTTCAGGGGGTTCATAAACTACGTTCACTTTACATCCAATGTGTCGTCTGTCTGATGTAAAATGAACGTAGTTTATGAACCCCCTGAAGATGGCCTTATATAAGACCGAAACATATGTAGGGGTTGATGTGTAAATAATAAAAGTGAAAATGAAGTGCATTTGGTTGGCTTGTAAACAGTGAATTGTAAAAAATACACGGTGAGACTAATATAAAATTTTTGGCTTTATGCACTTGCCATTATTTGTGTTACTAGTTACATACGTTTTTGTTGTGTTTTTACATGGTATATATGTATGTCCAAATTGTTTGCATAACTGTGCTATAAACGAACTCTGTAGAGCAGTGTATGTATTTATCTTCTCCCCTGTACATGCCACATTCCACCCATCTCATCCTCCGTGATTTTATCACCAGAATGGTGTTTGGTGAGGAGCACAGATTATGAAGCTCTTTGTTATACAGTTTCTCTATCTGTTACTTCCTTTATCTTAGTAGGTCTAAATATTCTCCTTAGCACCCTCTTCTGACACACATTCAGCCCCTTGATGTGAGAATTTTGTTAACAGGTGTTTTGTGTTGAGATTTGACTGTAATGATTATTAAATGTGCTTTTCCTCTGTTGTTTGGTATATTTGTTGGAAATTTATTTTGGTAGGTATAAAAGTAGCCCCAGTGAAAACAAGAGCCTGGAGGCAATGTTCCTGGATGGTAACACGAGTCGAGATCGATATAGCAGCAAAGGATGGGGTTCATTTGAACCAGAAAGCAGGCAGCCGTCTTCAAGCAGCCACATGTCCGAAGATCGACCAGCCTCAAGGACAGATGCCCCATCTTCCTCTTCAACTTCTGTTGGTACTGAAGCACAGAAGAAGTTTGGAAGTGCCAAAGCCATTTCATCAGAACAGTTTTTTGGTGACTCATCTGACAATAATGTAAGCTTTAGATAATATGGTTGCTTGATTGAAGACACCTGCAGTCTTAAAACATGAATATGCAGAGAGAGCAAACAACAGATCTGTGATCTTTCAGTGAGGAAGCTTCAACCTGTGTTGTGTGAGGATTCTCTGTCTGGGAAATTAAATTTCATCTTTATGGTGTGGGGGTTTCACTTAGCAAAACGTCACTTCCTCACACTGATGTATTGCAATTAAACCTGAACAAATTATATTCACTAAATGTGACATGTTTTAGACATGGGATAGCCTAGTTGGTATAGTGACTAGGCTACGGACTGTATGATCTGAGGTTTGATTTGTGGCAGCGCAAGAGATTTTTCTCTCCTCCAAAGCATCCAGACTGGCGTAGGTGCCCAAGCAGCCTCCATTTCATTGGGTACTGGGAGGTCTGTCCCTGAGACTAAACAGACTGGGGCATTAAGCTGACCACTCACCTTATGTAGTTCAGAGGTTAAGAATGAGTGGACCGATACCTCTGCTCCCTCCTATGTGCCTTCATGGCATGCAAAGGAATAGAATAGAATACAGAAGGGCGGGAACCGCGGTGACCTGTGCACTTCATAATCGATCTTCTGTGCAGCCCTTTAGCTCATTCATTCAGCAGTCCCACACCTTGAACAGAGTGCAGTATCCTGCTGACAGAGATGTACCCAAAGTCACCTGGTTTCATAAAATGACGACCCAGGTGCGTGAATCTTAGTGTGGCCAAAGCCTCACAGTCACAAAGAACATGTGAGGCCGTTTCATATGCCTGTTTGCATCTATCACGCTCCAGACTGTTTACCAGCCCCAGTTCAAATAGGTGTCCTTTTAAATGACAGTGTCCTGTTGGCAGCCCTGTCATTATTCTTGGCTGGTTTCTGCTCAGATTGAGCAGTTTCCCAGCTTTTTTCACAGAGGGCCATGCAGAGGAACAACTTTTACCTTTGCAAGATTTGGGGTTCTGACAGCGGTGTTGTAGAGGATTCAGGTCTTCTGGGATGTGATGCTGTGTCATTGGGTGAATGGTTCTTCATGTTTTGAAGGATCATACTGCCTTTTCCTCTTTGTTGGTATCTTCACCTTGCCGTGGTAGAGGGGCTTGTGAGTTCCAGTGACCCTGAGAGCTAAGCCGGCGGTAGCATTGCTACCAGTAGGGTCTCCCAAGCCGGACAGATCAAAAGGGTAGGAACCAGACGAAGAGAGATGCCTAGGAGATGGGAAACCGAATAAAAACTTCCCTGATGCCGGAAGCAGCGACATCAGTAGCGACATGAAGCACAGAGCAAATGATGCTCGAGATGG
Source organism: Reticulitermes speratus (assembly GCA_021186555.1). Taxonomy (NCBI): domain Eukaryota; kingdom Metazoa; phylum Arthropoda; class Insecta; order Blattodea; family Rhinotermitidae; genus Reticulitermes; species Reticulitermes speratus. Next base: position 2,089,081 of record JAJKFL010000001.1, read on the forward strand.
TTCATGATCGTGTAGCAACAGGCGTGACCAGAGTGGTCTGAACGGCTGCTGTACTGCTATGTGGAAAGCAAATGGAAAAACTACCACATTATTACTTTTCTTGGATAGTCTCTTCCAGAAACAGAGACAAATGTCAAATGCGAGATGCTTCCTCTGGAGACAAAACATTCCGGAGGTAAATTACTCCCCCATTCGGATCTCCGGGGGGGGAGTGTTTCTAGGGGAGACACCACGCGGTAATGACTACAGACAAAAGCAGGAGACACAGTCTCAAGGCAACCATCCCCAATGAAAATTATGATAGATCAAAAACAATTGGAGAATGTGGAATATTTCAATTATTTGGGTAGCATGATAACAAGTGATGCAAGGTGTACACGTGAAATTAAATCCAGAATTGCCATGGCAAAAGCAGCATTCAACAAGAAGAAAAATCTTTTCACCAGCAAACTGGAATTAAATTTAAGGAAGAAACTAGTAAAGTGCTACATTTGGAGCATAGCTTTGTATGGTGCTGAAACGTGGACACTTCGGAAAGTAGATCGGAAGTATCTGGAAAGTTTTGAAATGTGGTGCTGGAGAAGAATGGAGAAGATCAGTTGGACCGATCGTGTGAGAAATGAAGAAGTATTACACAGAGTCAAGGAGGAGAGGAATATCCTACATACAATAAAAAGAAGAAAGGCTAACTGGATTGGTCACATCTTGTGTAGAAACTGCCTTCTGAAACACGTGATTGAAGGAAAGTTAGAGGGAAGGATAGAAATGACGGGACGACGAGGGAGAAGATGTAAGCAGCTACTGGATGACCTTAAGGAAAAGAAAATATACTGTAAATTGAAAGAGGAAGCACTAGATCGCACCCTGTGGAGAATTCGCTTTGGAAGAGGCTACGGACCTGTCGTAAGACAGACTACAGAATGAATGAATGATTTGCCTTTTAAACACCAGGAACCACTCATCCAGTGATACAGCATTATATCCGAGAAGACCGGAATCCTCGGAAATAGACGGCTATAATTTTTATATACAGAGTAATGTGTAACGAAGGCTACAGTTTTAACTGCATATCATTTTAAAATGTGCATTTTCGAATTGTTGATGACCATGGTGGATACAGAGCATCAAATTGACATGTTAAAGGGCTGACCCTTACAGTATCTCTGCTACACAGGTAGCAGCTAGCAAATCTTTGAATACAGTGTAGTCAAGTATCAACTGTAGTATGATACCTGTCATCCTGTATTAATTTTGAGTGTCTTGTGTATGATAACTTAGCCTGCTGTCCTAGTTTCAATATTATCAATGTCAGATAGTAACTGTTATTATTTTACAGTGGGAACGCAAAGCAAACCTTTCAAGATTTGAAGGATCATTAAGCATTTCATCTGCTGAATACTTTGGTACTGGAAGCAGCCACAACAGCAGTAGTGGCAGCCATCTAACTACCCCAGACTTGGAAGATGTCAAGGAGAGCGTTCGACAGGGAGTGACAAAAGTTGCTGGCAAGCTCAGCTCAATAGCCGATGGTGTTATGTCCTCCATACAAGTGAGTAGAGTGCTTTAACATTGTTGGTGTGTTGCTAGTTTATGAACCTGGCTGTAGCTGCAGAACCTTGTATGATGACAGCTGAACATTTTGAAGAATGAAATGTATCCAAATAATATTTAAAAACATTTTGTATGGGTGTGAAACTTGGTCTCTCACACTGAGGGAGGAACATAGGCTGAGGGTGTTTGAGAATAGTGTGCTGAGGAGGATTTTTGGGCCTAAGAGGGACGAGGTAACAGGGGAGTGGAGAAAACTACATAACGAGGAACTTGATGATCTGTACTGATCACCAAATATTATTCGGGTGATCAAATCAAGAAGAATGAGGTGGGCAGTGCATGTAGCATGTATGGGTGAGAGGAGAGATGCATAGAGGATTTTGGTGGGAGAACTGAGGGAAGGAGAATACTTGGAAGACCCAGGCATAGATGGGAGGATAATATTGAAATGGATCTTCAAGAAGTGGGATGGGGGGGCATAAAGTGGATTGATCTGGCTCAGGATAGGGACAGGTGGCGGGCTGTTGTGAATGCGGTAATGAACCTTCGGGTTCCATAAAACGCGGGGGATTTCTTGACTAGCTGACGACCTTCGAGCTTCTCAAGAAGGACTCTGCTCCATGGAGCTAGTTAGTTAGTTAGTTTAATATTTAAAAACCATCTGGTTATTGCTGTCTGGAAACATATTTACCATTTGTTCTGAGAAGAACGCAGAGTACATAAATACACTTTGTTGGCAAAATTGCAGTGTGTTAATGTTACAACAGGTGTTACATATAATAGCCACTCTTTTTTAAAGGGTTCATTAACGTGTTAGAAAACAAAGGATTTTTCATTACCCTTCAGAAGTTGTGCAGAATGTCTGTGACCACCACAACTGCCGCAAGATGTCCTAGTGAATGCAGGCAATCTGTGTGATAAAGCTGCTGTGCTCAGGTACGCTTTGTATTGCGCACATTTCTGTAAACTGTGTAACACTACGTAATTTGTACCTTCTAGGACCGCTATGGTTATTGATGCAGCGTTTACCTCGAGATACACAGTGTACAGGAAAATGAGTCCCTCTTCTCAACGGTGGACCTGCGGATGAACTTTGTTTTCAATTCCTCGTTATGTTGGAAAGTGGTAATCTTCACAGAAATGTGCCTTTTTCAAATTTATCATCGTCATCATCACTACCACCATTGTCATCATTCCTTACGATTTCAAGTCCATTTTTCACATGTATCTCTGAATCGGTTATCTTTGTTTAAGAGCAGTATTGACTCATTTATAATCACACCACTGTTATTGTTATTTTCTTGATGAAGCTACACTTTATTGCCTGGTAACTGAAAAGAAAATCATGTATGTTACACATAAATTTTGTGTTTTAGGTTATTTCACTGAAGTCATGAGGCACTTGAAACCCCTACATATTGTGAATAGTTTGTAAATATCATAAATTGTTTGCCTTATTTTTTGTGAGCGCATGTTTTTTTTATTGGAGGGTGAGTTACTGTGTGGGTATTATGAAACATTTGGGTTTTTTGATTGCTTTAACAGGTGTACATTAAAATAGGATTCACTGGCACGGTATCTGCCTTATGTATTTTGTTTTTAGTTTGTTACTTTCATGTAACCAATAATTATGTGATTTAATTTTTGCTTATTGAGGGGATCATTTTCTTGTGAAAACAAATGTTCTAGTGAGTCTGAGGTGCCATGCCAGAATTGACATACATTGCTATTATGAAGAGGAACCACCAAAGTAATAAAGTCTGCATACTTGGGTACTAAGTCTGATTGAAACTTCAGATCATAGCGTTCTGGGATGTGACATTAGTGTTTGGAGGAACCTACTGCCTCCATCTTTAGGGATAGAAGACGGAGCCTCATGTTGTGTTTTTTCCGCATTTTCTTCCTCCCCTATCCTTACAGTGAACTTTGTGGTAATGGAGGGGATAATAGAATAGAATAGAATAGAATAGAAGTATGGGTCAGGCCCTTTATGGTCCCGATGCACGTAGGCCTTTAACAGGCCCTTTGTGCCCCTTAACCAAATCTAAGTCAGGAGCCCTGTCCTTATAATAAAGGTCCAGATCGCCCCTAGACCTAGTTCTTTGATGTCTTCAGGGTTCAATGGAGGGGAGAAGCAGCACACCTAATTAAAAGCAATTAATAATCCAGAAAGGTTAAATTGCTCACTGTCCATGCTGCATTCAACCCTGAAAGTGTTGCTGACGATACAGATTTCTGGGATGTGACATCGTGTCTTTGGCCAAGACATTTGGAAGGATTGTAGTGCTATCACCTTCAGGGTCAGGCAGTCAAAGAAGGATGACGATGGAGCACTGTGATCCTTCAAAATATCAGGACCTACTTGCCCAACACTACGGTATCCCAGAAGACTTGAATCTTCAACTGGTTAAACATTCGGTGACTGTTTTCCAAGTGTTCTGAAACTTCGCTGCACTTATGTTAATTGCACAACACACTTTCTTCAAGTCCTAAGGGCCCATCCACACTAAATGTCAAACATGTTTATTCAGTATAGTCTTCTTGGGCGATTGCCCGAGAAGACTATACTGAATCATGTCGCCGCAAAAGTTTTAAAACTTATATTTATTCAGCTTGGAAAGTAGACCTGCATTATAAAATACAAGCATTTGTACTGCGCACCAAGACAAACTGAGCCAAGCCAACTATGACCGGGTGTGTTATGGTGGGTATTTGTTTTTACTCACTAGCTTATGGCTGATTCTGTTGCACTACATTCTCTGTCACCATGTGCTTGGAAGTGTTTCTTTGGTACAGGGCTTTAGGTTGTGAAATTCTAATTAATGTGATGCATTTAAGGTCATCTGTATGGGAACAAGGTGGTGAAAACTATAAAAATGCAGAACTTAAAGTGAAACTGTGAGAAGAAGTGCTTTACAGAATGTATCTGTCCATTAGTTTCAATCTGATTAATTCTGTCATGTGTTAACAGAATTATGTACAGTATTTTGATACCCCCATTATTATTTATTACACATTATATTCATGTATTACCATTGAATATAATTTAGTCATTGTTATACACCGTCAGCTCTGTTGTAATCAACAATTGTCAGGTAATCTCCCCATGTCACTTAAAATAGGCATTGAATCCATCCCCACCCTTTTTTATCTGTTATTAGCTCGTGTAATCTTAACATCCTCATCAGGTCGAAATGAGTCTTTTTAACACTATAATTCCATGCAAAATGCCTCATCGAAAACTTGCATGTAACTCGAGACTGTCGGCCATACCATTTACATGTTGACTTGGCGTGCTATGTGAATGGTAATTCACTTAGACCAGTTCAATTCAGTTAAGCCAGGCTCAGCTTGGCTTGCATTGTGAATGAGGCCTAATGCATTAAAATTTTGGCAGTTTAGTGCAGATTATTCCAAAAAGTGGAGTCCGTTGTGTTCTTTGCTGGGTAAGCCATTCTCACCTAGCTTTAGCAACTTTTTTTTATAAGTATGTTTCCATCGGTTTTTACTTTGATAATCCACTTGTCATGTCAGTACTCCTTACATAATTTATTAATTTGTCTTTACTTCTACAACTGTCTGTAGAATTTCTGCTTTCTCTTTTAGTTCTTAAAACCTCGTGCCTATGTTCCTCTGCTATTTTTGCAACTGAATACAGATTAAAGTACAAAGGTTGAGATAATGCTGAAGAGAAAAACTGTATATCAAGCAGTATATGAAATGTGAAAGAATAAGGAACATACTTAATTACAGTATGAAGACTAATGAAGGTTGTATGAAATTAGAACTTGTAGGAAAGTGCAGACAGAGTTTTGCAGTCACTAAACAATGAGACGTACTGTATTTACCTGAACATAAGATGAACTTGCATACAGGGTGAACCCCATTCATGCTTGTCAGTTTTTAGGAAACTGCTCATTCAGAACATGTTTTAACTTTGTGTACAGTTATAAGGCAGCCACCCTGTTATTAGATGATGAATTAGGGATAGATTCTCATCTAATATTCAGATAAATATGGTATATATTTGTAGTAGCAAGTAGAAGCCTTGTTCAGTGGTACTAGGCCAGCTCCAAAAGCAGCCAAATCGTATACTGAAAGTTGCCACAATGGTGAGAAGATGTACAGTGTACTGCAAAGTGTTGTAAATTGTCGCTGAAACAGATGTAATGGGTAGCTCGAGTCATTAAAGCTGTGGTCAATAACTGAGAGGTTCTGAAAGTTCTGCATTTCATCAGCAAAGTGGATATTCTATTGTATATTTTTAACAAACTGTCATGTTTCCTCTTACACCTTTTTTTTCCTCCTTCTCCAAATTGACAAACAGCATTTGTCAGGGTCACTGATTCTGATTGGTTCACTCGTAGATATGGTCGTGATCTTCTCTTCCTTACATCACATACTGTTTTTCCCTTCATTACTGACTTACACCCCAAACAGGAGGCAGCAGGTTCCTATAAAATGTTGATACCTATGTACCAAACTGCATGGTATCTTATCACAGAACACCTTTATTCCGATGGAAGGAGGGTTACAAATCCCATACATAAACCAGGGAATGTGGCCTGATGACATACTGTTAGTATGTAAGAAGTACAGTAACTTCAGTTCTTTGCCAGTAAGTTTGAGTGTAGATGTACATTATTTTAACCTCAAGAGAAAATGTTTGAACATGAAATAGTGTGGAGCACTTCATTTCACTTGCTGATTAGCACACCCATAAAATAATACTGAGACCTCAAAATTTCACAGTATTTATTTTACAGTAAAGGTAAAGTTCTCCCTAGAACAGGCCATGAAGGCTCAGAAGGGGAGTAGAGGTATAACTACTCTTTCTTTAACCCTGGCACTAGATGGGGGTGGGTGGTCAACTTCACGCCCCGGTCACTTTACCGGCGCGAAAGAGACCCGGTACCCATTGTATAGGAGGCTGGGTGGTCCCCAGGGCAGGTCTGGACAGCTGCGAAAAATCTCGCCCCCACCGGGATTCGATCCCCGCACCGTCCAGCCCGTAGAGAGTCGCTATACCGACTGAGCTATCGCGGCCCACAATTTATTTTACAGTAATATGTGTATGGCAAGACATCAGAAATGCACTGCAATCACATAAAATTTAAACTTCCCTTGAATACCTGTATTCTGAAATATGCATATACTGTAATTGTATGTGCAGCAAAGAGTACTGCCTACTGGGATATGACACTGTGTAATGTGGTAGAAATTTGCAGATGTGTCAGAGGAATCTGCTGCCTCAATCTTCGTGTCCACTAATGTGGAGACAGCAGGTTTCTGCAAAACACTGATACAGATCTTCCAAACCATAGTGTCATTCTAACATTGTTATAAAATGAATCAGTGTCATATTCCCAGAGACTAATTTCTTCCATTGTGTTTCCATATTTAAAAGCTTGGCAGTCGCTGGATGACCAGAGAATCAGTGTGTGATTTCCTGGCACTGATGGAGATTTTTGTCTTCACCATGTCCAGACTGGTTCTGGAGCAGTCCCAGTGTCATCTCCAGTGGGAACTGGGGTCTCACTCAAGGGATAGAGTGGCTGGGACACAAAGCTGATTATTTATGTCCATCTAGTGCCAAGGTTAGGAATGTGTGGAACTGTAACTCCACTTACCTATGTGTCTTCTTGGCATTACATTAATTAAATAAGCACAGGAACAAGCATACTGTTTTACCTGTATAAAGCTTACAGAAAATATGGGTATATATTTATTTTTCAAGTTAAGTCATACACAGCTTATAATGCAAGGTTATGTATGACTAACTTGAAAAAAAAATATGTACTGGATTTTGATAACACAATGCGGAAGCCTCGCCTTTAAAAAAAGGTAGAAGTGTTCATTCTGAGTTCTAGAAACTTAAAAGAATGAATTGTTCTAGCCCAACATGCATTGAATTTCTAAACCACAGTCTTGGTGCATTCAAAATGTACTGGAGATTTGAAAAATTTAATCTGGTAGTCCTGTTAATAAATTTAACCTTACTGTATAAACTGCTTTGTTTATGAATAGTAACTATACTGACTCTGCTTCAGGGGTTAGCTACTGTGGCCTGTACTGTCTTCAGTTGAACTCGTCTTCCCATCTTGTCAAAAGGCAATAACTCGAGTAAAATGTTCTCAGGTTGGCAGCCATGTCAGCTGGTTGAAGTACACTAACATATCAGAGTTACTTGAACCACCTGGCACAGCTGTCAGCTAAAGAGGAATTTAGTGATTTTATTTGGACTGAAGCTTCAAGACATACAGGTAGTACCATGGCTAAACCCTCTGGGTCCTTTAGGTGACAGATGCTGTGACATTGGGGTGGGTTAAATCTCCTTGCAAGGGGGTGAGGCAAACCAGTGAGGTATCTTTGTGGCCTTTCACTGTGCAATAGAGTCGGACTCATTATTACAGAGTAGGTTAAAATGAAGTGAGGCTTATGGTAGTAAAAAATGGTAATTTGGAAGCTAGAGAACTAGTTTTGGATGGCATTACAGTCCTTCCATCAGGAAATGTGGATCTGTTGTAAAGTGACTGTAGAGCCACCTGACTGAACATGGACTCTAATAAAGTGTCGCATATTCCTACATTATGGTATGGTGATATGTAAAACTTTCCACACATGAAATGTAATAAGTAAAGGCAGTTACATGCTGTTTATAATGTTCAGTTTCAGAATGTCTAACTTTTGAGATTAAAGTTACAGTACTATACTATGGTGAAGTTCTGCAGTTATTAAACTGCTGTATCCTGCAGGTGCACTGAGCTGTGAAAGGTGAACCATAATAAAAGATTGATTTATCAGTTTGTTTCATTGTTCCCACCCTACTTCTGTACGACCCATTAATGTAATATTCCCATCTGTGTCTAGGTCTACCAAGCAATTCTTACTTTTTCCCATGAAAACTTAGTATGCATTTCGCACTCGTATGACCTGCGTCGCCCATCTTATTGATTCGATCACTCCGGATGGAACGACGAAAAACATGGCATACAATTACGGGGTGTTTGGAGCCGGTTCGGCAGCATCAGAACCAGCAATTCAAAATGATGAAAAAGCGGTCTGAAACTATACTAGATTATCTGTGGCGTGGAAGCAGGCCCCTACGTTGTGATACGCTACACAGACACAGACGCGCGTATGCAAAATGAAACATTGCCCAATTCTCCATTCTATAGTGGATTTGTTTATAGCATTTTACCTTTGTCTTCGATCACCGCGGGCTAAAAACATGGCTGTTGAGAATGGGTTATGCTAACCAGCAGTTTAAAATTTTGCCGCCACACCCATGGCACAGTTTATACTTACCTCTGTTAATATATTACGCCTAAATTTAAAATACCAATCCCAATTCGGTTTTCTATAGCAAGTACAATTAATTCGACTGTTTGTTACATACTCCGATTTGCGATAGTTCGAAACGGTTGAACACTTCCATAGTTTTATTTGGGCTGTGCTGATCACTTCATGCCTTTGTTGACAGATGAGTGTGTTGCGGTGTACTTTTTGTGTCAATTTGAAATATGGTTCGTGTGTAAGAGATATAGTTGTCAGAACATGCAAGTTTTTCAAGTTTTGCAAAATTTGTGCTGTGGAATTGTAATGCTTTTGAGGAGAGGTTATGTTGATGAATGCGTTTTGTGAATGTAGTTTAAGGCTGCCTTTATTTGTGCACTTTTTTAAAAATGTGGTCCTCTAAATAATCAGATGAAGACAGCTTTATAATGAACAGGATTAGTGTACGTGTGACACTTTTACAAAACGTTTGTAAATTTGGAATTGCAGAAACCTGCACTTTGTTGTAAAGAGCATTAACTTAGAAAGTGTCTTTAATACTTATGTAACGTGTCACAAACACATAGGTCGGATATAACATTCATTCAGGGGTGAATTCTTTATCGTTTGGAAAGAAAGCATTCACAAAGTAGGGTTATATTTGTATGGAAAGTTATCAATTATGGAACTGATAAACGTGGTTGCACTTTACATCGAAAACCGTTTGCTTGGGTAATCCATAGAAGTGATACCATTGTCTATTATTTTTATGTCCTCGTTGGACACAGTAGACCAGACCTGGCACAGTACGTCGGTCTACCAGAAATCAATTATAGTGGGTGGACGTTTGGGGTACCTTAATAGGGGCTCATTTTTATTCCCCTGAACGTAGTTGTAAAAATTGAAAAAGGGGTTGCCAAAGGCCTGTAGACATCCCATATGTGTTTTACTTAATTGCCTCCGCTTTTTATTATGCCTAACACAAATAGTCAAAATGACAAGGGTGTCATTCACATGATCCTCAGCTACTTTGTTAAAAGTTAGTGAACATACTAACTCCATGGAGCAGAGTCCTTCTTGAAGAAACAGGTCATTAGCTAGTCGAGAAAATCCCCGCATTTTATAGAACCCGAAGGTTCATTACAGCATTCACAAGAGCCCACCACCTGTCCCTATCCTGAGCCATATCAATCCAGTCCGTGTTCCACCATCCCACTTCTTGATCCATTTAATATTATCCTCCCCTCTATGCCTGGGTCAGTGAACAAGTAAAAAGCAAAGACTGTCATCTGTTAAAGTTCAGGTTTATTTACAGTTATACCTAATATAAACTGTTTGGTGCTTATAGTTAGTTATGTTTGACAAAGTGTAGATTAAATATCAAGTGCGTCCACTCCACTTTTGTAGTTCATGGGATAGTAATATGGCCTTGAATTGCATAACTGATTTTTCAGTTTCAGCTTAAGCATACTCTACTCACCCAGGATTTTCCTATGAGAAATTGGTTTGCCAGATTTGCTGCATGCTTAGTAATGCAACTGACAATAATGTATAAAATTAAGTCCTGATAGACACCATCATATATAACTTCCTGATGGATAATAAGGACACAGCGGGTAGCAAGGAGGTCAACCCAGTGCCAACAAATGCATCTCGATATGCAAAAACTGAGTAAGATCAGCAGTATTGTGTGTTAGAATATGATTAGTATACAGTGTGTCACTGTATGACACTGCATACGCTCCACCAGGACGAGATTTGTTTGTATGATTGCCACAGATGTCTGTATGCTTGATCCATACAGTTGAAAACAACTGCAATATATGGAATGGCTTAACACTTTTAATACTATTAATATTACAGCATTGTCGACCTCGGTGGACTAGTGGTTAGCGTGCTCGCCACTGGACCCAAGGTTCGCGGGTTCGATCCCGACCGAGGTCGATGGATTTTTAAGGATGATAAAAATCCGGAGCACAACTTCCTTCGGAGGGGAAGTAAAGCCGTCGGTCCCATGTCGTAGATTTACGGCATGTAAAAGAACCTTATGGGCATGAATAAAAATGTCAAGCGTAAGCCAAATTGCCTCCATTTCTCATCCAAGTCTCCTGACTGCCTGCCAGATGGCTCTGGCGTGCACATCAGGATCGATAGAACACTAAGCGCGGCTAGCTGGCCGGTCACCAGCTGCCATGAATGCGCATGACTTAGTAACCTCGACAAGAGGAGGCCCAGGCCCATACAGGGCTGTTGAGCCAAGAATTATTTATTAATATTACAGCATTGTGGATTTATGGTTATTAATTTTATGTATTTTAGAATATTAATGTTTAATATGTTAATCACTTCTGTAAAGGCGACATAATAGCTAGATTGGTGTGTTGGATCTATATTCCTTTGTACTGAATAGCCCCCCTGATGATGGCACCTCGGTGCTGAAACATGTAGGGGGTTTCTTATAATAGCTTACAAATGTATTTTATTCAGTGCATGAGTTGGTTGATGTAATGATTGTAAGAAGATGCACAGTATGAATAATATAAAATTAGTCTAGGATGATTCGCTTTTACAAGCATGTTCACGTCATATTTTGAAAACCCCACACTTTGGCTGTATGATCCAAATATCTGACTGCATTCTCCCTCAGTCCTTTTTAGAGAGGTAAAAATGTAAAGGGTTGTAATATAATTCTTGGCTCTTGTTTAGAGCAGGGCTACATATTATTCAACTTTTGCAGTAATTATCAAATAAGTTTTGTATTTAATGGCAGGATTGTGACTGTTTCCAAGCTGCTGCTGTTGCAAGTTTCATTAAAATGTGGAGTGTTGTAGTCGGTTTAGTGACTCACTTCGGGCTGGAGGGTCCAGGGATCGAATCCCGGTGGGGGTGAGATTTTCCGCACCCATCCAGACCGGCCCTGGGGCCCATCCAGTCGTCTGTACAATGGGTACAGGGTCTCTTTCCCGGGGGTAAAGCGGCCGGGGCATGGCGTTGACCACCCACTCGAATCTAGTGCCAAGGTTAAAGAAAGAGTAGAGCTATACCTCTACTCCCCCTCTGGGCCTTCATGGCCTGTTCTAGGGTGAACTTTACCTTACCAGAGGGGGTTGTACAGGGGGCAGGCAGGTAGGGGGTCTCAGTTGCTGCTATCTGTTTTTTTGTGACATTAGTCATTTTGTGTACAGCCGCTTTCTTGAGCAGAAAATGCAGTATCTGGGTTAGAGGATTATGGTTGTCTCGTCTTCCTGTGATGTAACAACACTGTAATCTGCACTTTACCCAGTCACAGTTCTCTGTTGTCAGCTATACACTTGATGAATATTTTAATTGCAATAATGTCTAAGATCTTGGTTTATTATATATTCATTTCCTTTGCAATTAATACATATGTACATTCTTTTTATGTGCATTATGCCTGTTTTTATTAAATTGTTATTACTATTTCATGAATATGGCTTGGAGTTGTTGTATTAATTACCTGTCTATTGCATGTTATATTATCTATTTTCATTTATTTATCACATTTATGGAGATTTGTCTGTCAGCTATTTTGCAATTCATATTTTAATATATCTATACAGCTTTATTTTATTAATGTATTTATATTATTATATCTTTCTCTACTGTTGTGCTTCTTAACTGACATCTCTTGTCTCTTTTGTTTTTCTTAAGCTGCGTCCACATTAGTAAATATTTTTGTTGCGTGAGAATGTGAAAATTCAATGCACAAATTTTTGCCGCAAGGTAAATGTTCTTGCTACATAAAAATTTACGTTGCGCGCTGTGCGTCTGTGATCAACACATGCGTGTGGCAACATAAACATTCATCAAAAGCACTGCACATTCACAGATACATCTATATTTCGGCGCAAATCTCTTTGATGTTTTTAAAAAACCGATAACGAATGGATCGTGTGCGTTGAATGTCACGAAAATTTTTGTGCGCGTTCATATGTGGCACCACACATCTACGCTGAGATAAATTTGTTAACGCACGCACAAATTTGTGTCAAATACAACACACAACAACAATATTTATTAATGTGGACGTGGCTTAATGTATATTATATATGTATGTACATTCTTTTGACCAGTTCTGTGTCCCATGGTCTCTAATGTGACCTTTTGTGGATCAATGAATGTGAATATAAATAAAGACATAAATGACAGTAGCAACAAGCCTACTGCCCCTGTTCCGTTGTTTGCAGTTAACATATTAACATAATGTCAAAGGGCATACATACATACATACATACATATATTTCACATTTCATAAGTCCAAGATACAATGGACATGAAACTGGTCACAACAAGACACAAACAACACAAAAACACACAAAACTAACGAGATAATACAACAATACAATAGAAATACTTCATAAAAACCAACACTGAAATTAGTTGTTTACTGTATGTTCCAAAAATTCAGCAACAGTATAAAATGAATTATTCATGAGATATGAAAACAAGTTATTTTTAAAACTAGTTCTATCATTTCGAAGACTTTGAATGGTCCTAGGCAAGCTATTAAATAATTATAATTAATTGGCAATGAATACACCAAGAGAAATGATGTAGCTGGTTTGGTACTTGTGTTGCAACAGAAATTTGTGGAATTTGCTGTACCAGAAGCTGCAAATGTTGAATGACTCATGTTTTTTAGTGTGTGGATTGTTGAGTATATACCAAGAATGATAATGCTTGAATTTGAACTTTGTATCTGATATTAAGTTAGTTTTTGGTTTTCAGTAACGATTTATAAAGTTTGTTTTATGGGTAATGTTGTAAGAGTGATGTACAGTCTGGTCATGTGTGAAGAATCCTTCACTTTATTTTGCATACATTTTAAATGTAATATTCATTCTGCTTTTTACAACAGTTTGTTGCCATCATTATTACGTGAATATGAGACATTTGTTGGTGACCTGCAGCAGCAAGTTGATTTTTATAAGGTAAGGTACAGTGAGTAGTACATTACATTCTGTGTTTTATGGTGCTACCAAGCATCACAGTTGAATGCATAATACATTTTCTTCATATTCAGAACATTCATTCATTCTGCAGTCTGTCTTACGACAGGTCCGTAGCCTCTTCCAAAGCGAGTCCTCCACAGGGTGCGATGTAGTGCTTCCTCTTTCATTTTCCAATATCTTCTCTTTTCCTTAAGGTCATCCAGTAGCTGCTTACATTCCTGCTTCAAATCTAGGTTTGGAGATCAGCTAGTCTTAGGTTAGATGATTTTACTCAGTATCTCCTGGCAAGTGCTAGGACATGATTAGTTTCTTGTACAGCCTTTGCAGTTCATTATTTGCTAGTCATTGTATCATTTGAAGCTCTGCAGTTTGAGCTGATGACAGAGTCATTAAGTAAACCACAAATGAAGGGAATATTATTGTCACACTCTGCATAGACCAGCTCTTGGCCTATTAAGTCCCATTTTTCTGCGAGGGTAAAATGAGTGGAGTGTGACGCTCTCCACTCAGTTGAGTTTAGGGTTGTGGTTAACCCTCATGTGATTTTGATTATTATGCAGGAGTTCAGTAAAATGGGCAATAAAGTTCAGTGAGTTGTAACCAAACAATGAATGTATTTACTGGTACCAAGACTTGTCTTTGGAAGAGGAAGCTATAAAAAGAAAACCGCATTTTAATAGTTAAAGAAAATCAGACTTGTAGATTTGTGTTCTGTGTGTCCATAATGTAATCGTAAGACCAATTTCATAAAAGTAATTTAGAAGAAACTTCAAATTGTAACTATTGAGTGGTCAGCACCTGACCTTCATTAACACAAAGTTCTGCTCATTCCAACATTTGATGATTATTATTATTAAAAAGAAAATGGGACAAGTTCGCTAGTAGTTTTCATTTTTGGCATATTTTTATGGGAATTCTTGAATGGAAAACTACTGTAATGGGGAATGTGTAGTGAAGTTGTAATTTCATGGAGTGACTAAAAGTGGATAGAAGTAAATAAAAAAAAAAAGAGAGAGAGAGAGAGAGAGAGAGAGAAAGACAGCACAGTGGTTTGTTTATGTACCACTAGGTTTAACATGAAAGAATTCTACATTCTGCCCACACAATGTATTTATATGTTTTGTAATTATCTGAGTGGTTTGTGTAACCAAGATGGAATGTGTTTATTGTGTGGTATGAACTGAATCTTTAAATATAATTCAGGTTAAGTTTAGTGTTCAGCACGGAGGCCCAGGTTTGTTGCTGGGCTAGTCCATGTGAGGTTGATGTGGCACTGGGACAGCCTTTTCTCTGACTGGGAACCTTCAGACAAGCTGGAAGACTTTGTGGAATTACTCCTGCTATATTGTGTACCCACCTACATCTAGTGGCAAGGTTGAGAAAGAATGAAGCTGCACCTCTCCTTCTTGTATATGCCTTCATGGCATGGACAGAGACAACTCAACCCTTTTTTTTACTGTATTAACTATAACTTTCAATTTTTTCAACCAACAGAAATAAAAAGGTGCATTCGTTGGTTGAAAAATATTGAAACTTAATGTCAAGATGCACGGCGAACACAACGTAAAATTAGTGTATTAACTATGTTTCTCATGTGTTTCAATACCTCCAGGCAGAGCATGCATCACTCAGCAGTGACCTGAAGGAACTTGTTATAGAAAACAGACATTTATCAGACAAGCTGAAAAATGTGTTGAGCATGAAGTTCAAAAATGAGTCCACTGTGTCACCACGTCACAAGAAGGCGTCTGATATGTTGACCAATCTTCAGCAGCAGCTTTCTGTGGTAGCTCAAGTATGTTGTTTGTTGGAGCTAGTAGAACTGTCTTATTAGTATTGGGGGGGGGGGGGGGCCTGAATTGGATGATATGGTTGTAGAAGGTGACAGAAGTTTGACATTCACTAAAAACCTACTGCCGTTGCATGACAAACACCAACAAACCATTCTAGGAGATCTGCTGTTATGCTATGTCCGCAACCACACTCATCTCCATATCCTTAATTGTATTTTCCTTCAGGTTACTAAATTTTGATCCGTAATGACACATATCCAGGCCTTCACTCAACTACACCTTGGCGGAAACCTTAAATCTCACATGGTACAGGTCTATACTGGCAAAATATATTTTGATACAAGAACAAATAAGCTGTAACTTAGTATTCCATGTTGTATGTTTTGTGCATAACTTTCTAAGTTTGGTGGCAGGGCAAACGTTTCTGAAATGTGTGACATTGCCTGACTGTTTCCAGTTGAGCCAAGCAGTGACCTTGCTGTGCCAACTGCAACTATTGAGCTCAGCAAGCAAGTTACGTGGTCCCTACGATATAAGAATATGTCAGTATGAGCATGGAATTGAGGCTTACAGTTTTGTACAAGTTTCTTCTGTTTTTGATAACTGTGTTTCAGGAAAGGGATTCTGCTGTAGAGATGTGGCACCTGGCATTACGTGAATTAGACAATCTGGAGGAGGCACTCAAATCTTACCATGACAACAGGCACATGGATTTAGCACAGAAAAAGAATGAGAATGTATGTTGGATATCTGTGACAGATTTTATAACTTAAGTTGCAATACATATAAATATACTTAAATCAGTTTTTTATACTTTTAATATTTAATGCAAAAATGGTATATTGAATGAGTTTCTAATATACAGATGAAGCAGGATTTTTCAAATGCAGTGACAATACTAGAATCTAAACTTGCAACAACGAGAAGTATTTTGGTGAAAGAGAAGGCAACACGAGAAGAAATACAAAAGAGACTGGAGCAGAGTCTACAGGAAAATGCAGCTCTGATGTCAACTTTAAAATCAAGAGAACAGGAACTAGAAAAATCACTGTTAGGTAATAAATACACTGCCTCACATTTTTTCATGGATCTATTTATTGTTTACGTCTCTGAATACAGGAATTTGATTCTTTAGTGTTCATATTGGGACACGCGGTACGTGGTTTTATCTAAATGAGATAATCGTTAAAATATCTTATTATTTAGGGCAGTGTGAAACTGCAAGAAAACTACAGGACATGGAAAAGAAGTCAGAGGAACTGCAGGAACAAGTGGAGACTATTAAAATGACAGAGAATGATTTGGAATTAGCTCTGACACATTGTCATGCCTGCATAGAGGAGCTAGTTAAAAAGAAATTAGAGGCTCTTGAGAAAGTTAGTGAATCATTGCAGTTACTAGAGCGTGCAATGGCAGAGAAGGACACTGCAGTTCTTCAGGAAGCTCGGATTAGAGGTAAGAACACATCAGTAGGTAGAGTATAAACTTTATATTGTTCATACCGTGCATTTTGATCTGATCACACACTTTTTATCCAACCAAATGCACACTCTTTATTCTATCTTACAACTTCTTTCTCCAATAAATTTAATCCAACATGTTTCGGTTCTCCAATGGAACTATCATCAGGGATTTAAACCTTGATTTTACACATATTTATAGCATAACAAACAATTGACACATATTAGAAGTTAAAGATGTAAAGTGTGGATTTTCTCTGTTGTTATAAGTAGGTCCGCTGCGTATCAGGAGTTCTGTTGTCTACGGAAGGCTGGGACAGTACATAAAAAATGTGTGATTGGGTACAGTATGTAGTGGCAGAGGACATGGAATATAGCAGTACTTGATCTGTGGTCTTCTGGGTAATTACACGGCGTCGTGTGGTAATTATTTACCGACGTTTCGGGACAACGTGTCGGTCCCATCTTCACGGGTCAAGATTGCAAGAAGGAAGGCCTTTTCCTTCTTGGAATCTTGACCCGTGAAGATGGACCGACACGTTGTCCCGAAACGTCGGTAAATAATTACCACACGACGCCGTGTAATTACCCAGAAGACCACAGATTACATCAACATCGCGGTGGAAGCCTGAAATCAAGGGTAGCAGTACTTGATTGTTGTATCTGATGTCAGCTGAAGTTAATATAGTAGTTATACACAGCATGTATTACACAGTACACATCTGTAAGATTTTAAAACTGAATACATTTTCAGAAGAAAATGTCCAGCTTCAGAAGGTGATGACAAGTATTGTTGATGAAGCAGGTGCGAGAATGAAAGAAGAAATGGAAAATATAAAGCAACAGTATAATAAGAAGCTTGAAATTCTACTACATGACATGAAAAGGATAGAAGATGTAGGTAACTATATTTTGTTATATCTTGCACCAACTTAACACTTTCACTGCCGGGTATTGAAATTCCCGAGGGTGTTAAATTGCCAGGGATTTATTGGATGTTAAACAACTAGTGCGTCGTCTTATAAATTATAAAATATAATTATATATAAAATTATATATAAAATGCATATATTTTTTCTGGTTGTCAGCTAGGGATTAATAAAGATGTAAGATATGTTTCTTGAAAGAACTTATTGTGTGTGTGGCCTATTTAAGGCAAAACAGCAGAGTAAACTTTAGATCGACTAAAGTTGATGCTGGCAAATTAAAACGTAAATACTTAAATCGACCGTGGTCAACTTTGGCAGTGAAAGTGTTAATTACAAGAGGTTGTGACGCCCCGTTTTCTCCCCACACCAACTGTTTCAGTGAAGTAAACTCATATTATCAAGGTTAAGGAAAAGAAAGAGGAATAGGGACAAACCAAAACTTTTTTTTTAACTTGCTTGGTGTTGAATTTTTGACTGCTCAGGCTTGCATTACAGTCATGTTTTAGCAGTTACAAGTATAGTAGCAGAGGAGCTGATATCATATGGCACTGTATATCTGCCCTCCTCTGACTCATCACATTGCAGTAACAGGTTGTACAGTGTGAAGGCCCATAACCAGGATTTCCTAGTTAAATAAAAATTCTACTTGCCAACTGTGGGGCACGTGGTGGCGCAGTTGGTTGAGGCACTGCGCTACAAGCCGGAACGTTGCGGGTTCGATTCCCGATGGTGTCACTGGAATTTTTCATTGACATAATCGTTTTGATCGCACTATGGCCCTGGGGTCGCAGCCTCTAACATAAATGAGTACCAGGAATATTTCCTGGGGGGTAAAGGCGGCCGGTGCGTAGGGCTGACAACCTTACCACCTTCATGTGCCGATTGTCTAGAAATCTGGGAGCCTAAAGGGTCTGTCCAGGCCTGTAATGGGATTGCTTCTACTTGCCAACTGTCCCTCTACAAGGCACACTACACTCACTTATTCCATTGTAATGGCTTTGCATCAGCCTCCTCACTTCCACATAATGTACAGACATAAAAATACTATGCCTTATATGGGGTCATTATTGGATCTCATAACTATCAGTTGTCACTTCCTGTAGGCCCATTTATTGTAGTAACATAGCCCACCTGGCCAACAGCCCATACACGCAGCAGAGTAGCAGTGGGCAGTAACAAGTGATACTTGTCAGACAAAATGTGTATAAAAATATTTACTGTTCAGGTCTACTGTGTGATGTTCGTGGAGAAATGAAACAAGATAGGGAGAGAGGTGTAGAGGGTTACTGTTGCACTTGATCACAGTCGATGACACACTTGGTAGGACTCCTCTGGACGAGGGATCAGCCCGTCGCAGAGACCTCTACCTGACAACACAAAGCACACACAAGAGACAGACATCCATGCCCCTGGTGGGATTCGAACCCACAATCCCAGCAAGCGAGCAGCTGTAGACCCACGCTTTAGAGCGCGCGGCCACTGTGATCAGCTGGGAGAGAATATTAATGAATCAATATCAATATTTATCCACTTGCCAGCCGTGATTTTACTTGTCATGAACTGCAATCAAGTGGTAGAGAAATGTAAATCTAGATCTCCGTGTAGTTGCTGTACATCCACATAGATGTAACAGTTAACCTGCTTACTGGAGCCTTGCTAATGAAATGATGTACTCCATGTGCAGTGAAGGTCGACATTTAAGTGTTTTTATGTTGATAGGAGAATACTGAAAAGAACAGAAAATTACAGAAAGAGATACAAGAAAAGTATGTACTGGAAGAGAAGCTGCAAAAGATGCAAGTTGAATCACCAGTTGCAGCTACCGTATTGGAGAAAAAGTTGACCATGGCTTATGATGAGCTGTTGAGCCTCAAACATTATAACATGCAGCTTGGTACTGAGAAAGAAAACTTGCGCTTTGAGCTGGAGAGACTGAAGGAGAGGTGAGGTACTGATCTGTAGGGTCATGATTTTATCTGATAACTATCAGTTGACACTTTCTGTTGGCTTGTTTACTGTATTAATACACACAGCAGGAAGTGACAAATGTTAGTTGTCAGATAAATTAAGGACCCAATATTAATTCTAATTAATGCGCTATGACCAGAGAGCCTTCTGAAAGTTCGTTAAATTCACATAATCATAAAACTGGAAATTAAATGTAGGATATGTGTACAGTGCAGTATAATAACTAAATTTCAGCCATGCACTAGAGATTCGAAAGATGAATATGGAACATCATTTCATGGAAGAACGGATACTTGGCCTCCAAGCACAGTTAGAAGTGGAAAATCGAGTTAAGAATAAGACAGGCGAACATCTAGAGAAGCTGGCAGAACAAGCACATCTCATGGAACAGCTACTTGAAAAGGGAAATCTGATGTCGAAACAGGAGCTACAGTGAGTACCAGATGCAAATTGTGTGCTGAATAGAATAGACTGTACTTTCCGTAGATCCTTCGTTTGGGCTGAGCCAAAGGATGTAGAACAAATTCTGATTCTTTCAGGCAATTTGTGATCTGTATTGCAGTGTTCAGTTGTGTACCATAAAGTTTTTTTCTCCTGCCTTTAGTTATTTCCTATCCTTTGTCAGAAATCTTCTCACGTTGTAATTTTCCCGTACAGGTCCAGCACCACTGCTGCCACCACCACCACATTATGATTATGTCCTGAGTATTATATCGTTAATGTTTACATTCTTTCACATCTCTTCTGGTAGCTCATTTGTAGAACAACAGATGGCGAGAGTTGTATGTTTTCCCATATGTCTTTCCTCTTTTAATTTCTGCACAAATTGATGTATAATTAGGAGTGAGGTTGTTAGGAAGAACAAGTAGAGAACAAGGTAATACTGTATCATGTCATATTTGAGGTTCTGTGTCAATGAACCATGACAGGTGACTACCAGTGAAATGGATGACAAAAGTCTGATACTGGTCAATGTTTAAAAAAAAAATCCAACAGAATGCACTTCACTTTGACTTTAATATTCACTTAAATTCAACGAATTTTAAGGATTTTAAACAACATTTTATATGTTTTAAACTCTGATTTTACAGTGATTGTAATAACTTGTATTAACATTGAATGTGATAGAACGTAGTTTTGTTCCCCCTGAGGATGGTTTTACGTAAAAACCGAAACATATGTAGAGGGTAATCAATACATATTAAAGTGAAAGTGAAGTGCATTGTGTTGGTTTTTTTAAACATTGAATCGTAAAATGCACGGTGAGACGAACATAAAATTTATCTTATACTGGTGTGCATGTCATCATTTTTATTTATATCCTGTCCAAAAAAAAACTTCTTTGCCCAGGGGTAAAGATGGAGAGATGTGAAGCTGGGCAGCAACATCCAGCTGGTGCTGAGGTTAAGAATATGTGTAGTTTTACCCCCACATTCCCCATACACTTTGATGGCATGATGTTACATTATATAGTGTAATGCATTGTCTCATGACTTGAGCAATAGGCTTGTCCCCATATGGTCACACAACTCAAGGTCGTGTAACCTCTTTTGTTACTTCTCTAATTTCACTGCCTCTTACTTTTCTTCAAGGGCACGCAGTGGCGCAGTTAGTTGAGGCACTGCGCCACAAGCCGGAACATTGCGGGTTCGATTCCCGATGGTGTCACTAGAATTTTTCATTGACATAATCGTTTTGGTCGCACTATGGCCCTGGGGTCGACTCAGCCTCTAACATAAATGAGTACCAGGAATATTTCCTGGGGGGTAAAGGCGGCCGGTGCGTAGGGCTGACAACCTTACCACCTTCATGTGCCGATTGTCTAGAAATCTGGGAGCCTCAACGTACTGGAACCCTAAGGACATGTCCAGGCATGTAATGGGATTCATTTACCTTTTCTACCTTAATTTTCTTCAAAAAATTTAACTTTTCATATTTAACAATTGACTTTTGCTGCCAGTTTGTTGAGCAGTTAATGAACTGTATGTAATTTTCTTGTGTCACACAGTGAGTTTCATTATATTCTAGTAATCACAAAGAAGCTAAATGAAAAAAAAAAAATATCAAGAATTGTGTTAACATAAAATTTACATATTTCAGATCTGTGTCACAGCGGTGTTGCTAAAGTTGTAAATCCTTTGGGATGTGACACTGTCATTGGGCGAGTAGTTCCTGGCGTTTCAAAGGACTGTAGTGCCTTAATCGTCAGGGTCAAGGGGTCCACATCATTCTTCTTGGACTGGCAGGTAAAGGCACCACAGACATTGGGAACTGCTTGCCCAGTGACACAGCATCGTATCCCAGAAGACTTGTACATTAGTCTGATGTTCACAGACACTGGCAGCGGCAGCAGTACGCACAGGAACATCAAGATCTGGTGAAACAAATACAGGAAATTCAGAAGCAAAGCAGTGCAACAGCCAGCGAATTTGAACACCATCTCGAGAAGCAACGCCTAATGAAAACCAAGTAATTAAGATTGTTGTTCTTCAGTTTCTGCTGCCTGCATTTTTTTTTTCAATGGCTCGACAGCCCCTTGGGGGCCTAGGCCGCCCATTTTTCGAGGCTTCACGATCACACTTTTTAAACACACCACACTCGGTAGGACTCCTCTGGACGAGGGACCAGCCTGTCGCAGAGACCTCTACCTGACAACACACAACACTCACAAAAGACAAACATCCATGCCCCTGGCGGGATTCGAACCCACAATCCTAGTAAGCAAGCAGCCGCAGACCCACGCCTTAGACCGCACAGCCACTGGGATTGGGCTCCTGCATATAATGTATAATTTGGCTTTCACAGTTTAGTGATGTCGACACTCGGTGAGAATAGCAACTGCAATGTGTGGCAAAACAGAGCAGTTTGAGCAAAAGCTGAAGTTATATGCATACACGTACTGTATTTACTGCAATATAGGACCCCCCCTCCCTATACAACCATTTTTCAGGAAAATATGCACACAGAATATATTTAACTTTGTGCATGATTATAAGGCGACTACCAATTTTCAGATGATGAATTACGGAAAAAATCTCATATTCAGGTACATATGGCAATTAACACGTTCACTGCCGGGCATTTAAATCCCCGATAGTGTTAAATTGCCAGCGATTTTTTGAATGTTAAACAACTAGTGCGTCATCTTATAAATTATAAAATATAATTATATATAAAATGCATATATTTTTTCTAGCTGTCAGCTAGGTTTTAATAAAGATGTAAGATATGTTTCCTGAAAAGAACTTATTGTGTGCGTGGCCTATTTAAGGCAAAAGAGCAGAGTAAACTTTAGATCGACTAAAGTCGATGCTGGCAATTTAAAACGTAAATACTTAAATCGACCGTGGTCGACTTTGGCAGTGAATGTGTTAAGATTGTTCATTGGATGGTGACGGGTAAATCCAAGTGGATTCATGCATGGTATAAAGCATATTCTGTCTTAGTATCTGAAAGTGTATTGGCCTGGACCATTTAAATTCTCAGGACTAACATTTTGAACATAACATTATAATGAAACTTAACAGGACTGCATTCAGACACTTGAATTTCGAAATGCAATAGATGTTTGACTGCAGATTTTATATTGTACT
Source organism: Reticulitermes speratus (assembly GCA_021186555.1). Lineage (NCBI taxonomy): Eukaryota > Metazoa > Arthropoda > Insecta > Blattodea > Rhinotermitidae > Reticulitermes > Reticulitermes speratus. Next base: position 2,112,623 of record JAJKFL010000001.1, read on the forward strand.
GTAACTTTATATGTTCAAATTGAAGGACACACTTTTGTTAGTAATAATTTTAATTCTTCGTATTTTAACTAATATTCATACTGTATGTATTTAACACTGTAGTGTTTTATATATGCATGAGCTACATTTCCTAATGGTGATACCTAGAAATGTTTTATACTTCTTTCTCTTGGGACTTTTTAATAACTGTGTAATGCACAGAAAATACGGAAGATTTTGAACAGTGGTTACACTATTCAATTAGTGCAAGCAGTTGGTGGTTATATACAATATTTCCAATAGGATGCATCCAGATTTTAGGCAGCATTTTCCAGGGGGAAAACAAGTGCAGCCTCTACTCCAGAAAATCTTCCTCATGGCATATCCTATAGCAAAACTGAAAACCAATGGGTTTAAAAGAATCACCTTATTTTATCCAACTGTGAACTGGAAGTACAAACAGCCAATTAGGGAGCCTTCTTTCTGTCCGTCTCAGTACTGATTATCAACTGGGTGCAGTTTGAATACACAGCAAAATGTACATGTACAGGGTGTCCAGCTTCAAGCAGAACCCACTCACAGAATCTACAAACCTGCTCACAGTGTGTACATTAACAGTATTATACACGGTGTTTCTCTGTCCTGGGGCTGCTGGCCGACATTGTAGCACAGCAACCGATGATGTCTGTTCTGCAGTGCTCATGCCTGCTCAGTCCCACATTAAAAAAATCCCTGTATAAGGTACCTTACTGTGTGCAGTTATTGTGTGGAGTAGCTCAGCATAATAATTAGGCTCCATGCTGGGCAACTGGGAAATCAGCGTTGGATGACAAGTTTTCTCTTCTGCGCTCCAACCCGCCATTTAATGGTTATCAGTGTTTCTTTCCCTGGAGTTTGAAGTAGCAGGTGTGTGAAGCCAACCACTCACCTCCAACTGGTGCAGTGATTAGGCATGGATGGATATCTTAAATGGCATCATGCTTGATACACACAAGGGTATAGTCACATGAACTTTATCACTGCATTTTTCCATTTTTCACACAATTTAATACTATGTGGAAAATACATTTTTAGGTGATGCATCTTTTTACCAGTGGGCCAGGATAGCGTAGTTGGTAGAGCGACTCACTACAGGCTGGACAGTCCAGGGATCAAATCCCGGTGGGGGCGAGATTTCACAGCCATCCAGACTGGCCCTGCGGCCCATCCAGCCTCCTGTACAACGGGTGCCGGGTCTCTTTCCCAGGGGGGGGGGGGTAAACAGCTGGGGGGTGGAGTTGACCACCCACCCCCATCTAGTGCCAGGGTTAAAGAAAGAGTAGAGCTATACCTCTACTCCCCCTCTGGGCTTTCATGGCCTGTTCTAGGGAGAATGTTACGTTAACGTTACATCTTTTTACCAAACAAGTCACGGACGGAAGTATGAAGAAGAAACTCTCATACAAAGTTTGTGCTGTTTCAGGTATCAGAAAGCAATGAAGAGTATGACTGAAAAATTTGTACTGCGATTACAAGAACTCCGTAGTGAGGTAAATGTACTCAGAAAGAGAACAAAAATTTGAAGAGTGATCTGCATAAGATTCAAGAAGAAACAGCAACTCATAATTCATCAGAGAAGAACATGTGAATGTTTTACTCATGTTTTGCATTAGTATATATATATATATATATACCTATATTTTTGTACAGTTACATTATATTTATTGACAGGACAGTAAATACAATTACTTAATTCTGTGCTGGCATGTTCAGGATTTTCAACGGACAGGCACTACCTCATAGTCTCCCATGGTAAAATCACAAAAAAGGCACCGAGACTTGTGACTCTCACAGAGGCGAGTATAAACATTAGTCTTCTGGGATCAGACACTGTGCGCTATTGTGTGCGCACACAACATCCATTTTCACAACAGAAGTGAGCCAATTAGGGAAACTAATTCCATGAGGCTGAGTCTCATGACGAGCTAATAATTGCTTTGCTAATCGAGAAATTTTTCCAAATTTTATGGACCAGAAGGTTCAGTACCATATGCAAAACAGTTCACCCCTGACCCCATCCTGAGCCTACTCAACCAACCACTCCCAATCATGCAGTAGTGGTGAGAAGCAAATATAACAGTTGTCAGATGGCTCTATCATATTTTTGCACATTATCTCATAAATGGCATGATTTTCAGAAGATGTGTGTTTTCATTTCCTCTACAACTTCCCTGTGAAACATTCTCATTCTAAGAATCCATCAATATACATAGGTACTCACGTAAAGTACCCATTATTCTTGCCAGATTTTCATCAAACTTAAATTTTCTCAACAGATTTTAAAAAAATACTCAAATTTCATGAAAATCCCTCCAGTGGGAACAAAGCTGTTCCAGGCAGAGGGACAGTCAGACAGGACGAAGCTAATATGTGCATTTGCAATTTTGTGAATATGCCTACAAAATCAGGTATCTAAATACACACAGTGTACAATCAAAACAGATTACACTATCCCAAAAGTGGTAATGAGACTAACAACTGTAACTGTGTTCGATGCTGTACCCGGCATTGTACACACCAAGAAATGAGAATCGTGTACATTCAGAAATGTTATACATTTTAATTATGCAATGAGCAAGACACAATGCACCCTCTAATGTGTATGCATTGGATACAACACAGTCTTTGAAAACTAATCAGAAAGGCCAACATCCAGATTTTGAAGTTGTTCCTGGTCTGGGCCACAAACACTTTCTCAGTATCAAATGTCAGATTTTGTTCCATTTTATTTGGGTTAGCCTATTTTGTTTACTTGTATAATTTCCATCTATTTACATACATGTGTGTGTTGCATCATAATGACTTAATACAAAAGGATACACTGTCACATCATACAATATGTCTCACTTGTGTAATCACAGAACATGTGAATAAGTGAAACATAAACATACATTTATCATGCACTAATACATGCAGAAAATAAGCTTGGAAACCAATACAAATCTTCTCCTGGGTTTTGCTGATCAATCCATGCAAGACCCTCCTTAACCATGTGATCAAGTGCCTTCTGAGCACGTTCACTCTCCCACTTCAATTGGTCATGAAGCACAGATACCGACACACGAGCTGTACCACTATTAGCTACTTGCTGCAACACTGCTGTCTGATCCATACTAAGTTCACCAGGCACAGACTGCACTAAGTACTGGCCTTTCCCTACTGGCAAGACAGAGAAACCACTACCAAATATTCTGAGTTTCTGTGCTGCACGCAATAAGTCGTCTATACATATTTCTTGATGCTGTTTGTTTCTACCTCGGGCTTGTACCAATCGTTGCCGTAATTCGTCTAGACTAATAAGCCCACCATTCTTATAATTGGTAGCAAGACAAACCTCAACAATTTGCACACTCAGTTCATAATAGAAGTCACCTATACCAAGAACAGACCAAAATCCTTTTCCGGAAGCTAACGGATCAACGCCAATGGCTGCACACATTTCTTGGAATTGCCGTCTGAACTGTGCGTTTTTTTCGTATTTCCTTTTTGTGTTTCGATGCAAATTCTTCTAGATTACCTCGAAACACTTCTAACTGTTTGGACATTTGTTCCAGTTGACTTTCTTGAAGTTCTGTGCCTTTATCTTTATATTTTTCCTGTTCCAGCTTCTGCTTTTGGATAGCCCCAACTCCCGCTCTGCGTCTCATCACGTAGCTGTAAATTACGTCGTATATCCCACACTACTACACTCTCACTCGACTCGTAACTGATTGGTCTACGTACTAACACTGCCAAACTTACGAGCAGAAACTTAAGTACATAAATTAAATAGCCTCATACTATTGATGACGTAACTACACGTTCAAGCATGCCATTTTTTATGACAGCTGAAGTTCGCAGGCACGCAATAGGGATCACAGATTTCGGATAAGAGCTACGCAGTGATATTAACACGTGAACCGTACCCCACGTAATGCAACTATACATCTCATCCATGCCCAGTGCTCTATCAAAGCGCGTACAGGTACGACCTTAAGTAGCTTCTTGAAACAGAACCTTTCGTCAGAAGCTAACAGGTTCTCAGCTAGCAAAGAAATTCTCCGCATTTTATGGAACCCAAAGGTTCATTACCTCATTCACAAGAGCCGGCCACCTGTCCCTATCCTAAGCCAGATCAATCTAGTCCATGCCACCATCCCACTTCTTGAAGATCCATTTTAATATTATCCTCCAATCCACGCCTAGGTCTTCAAAGTGATTTCCTTCCCTAAGTCCTTCCGGCCAAAAACCTGTATGCATCTCTCCCCTCCCCCGAGCAACATGCCACAGCCGTTACATCCTTTTTGAATTGATCACCCGAATAATATGTGGTGACGAGTACAAATCATAAAGCTCCTCGTTATATAGTCTTTTCAACTTCCACGTTACTTCGTCCCTCTTAGGCACAAACAACAGCGGACAAAATGGACAGACGAAATACGAAGAACCCTGACGATGAACTGGCATGTCACCATAAATGCCACGCAAAACAACGTAATGGAGGGACCTGATCTACAAGGCCGTGGAAAACAGGAAACGACAAAACGAAAACGAATAAGGGATAGCAAGACCTTTGCTCAGAAATAGACGATCTGTGCTCAGAAAATCCAATGGAATGACCAGGGGTCGCTTGCGACCTTTAGGAACCACTACTATTAGTCTGTGATCTACTGGCAGTACGATATTACACAAGTCGATTCCATCTAATCGCCAGTCATGTGACGTGTATTTTCATTGGTGAGATATGACCCTGTGCATATGAATGCGGGTGGTCGGATAGTGCAAGGCTATATGCACAGAAGATAGTCGCGGGAGTGGTAGTCATATCGTAGTAATTTTGCTGAGCTATGTGTTCGCCTAGTTTCGTTACTTGTTTTCCGTGATTAGTAGAACTGTATGCAAAAGACGTAGGTTTCAAGAAGTGATGGAACGTGAACAAGTTCATGTAATCAGCCACGACTTCCCGAACATGGAATCTGTTAGGAATCCTGTCGTCTTCATGGACATCTGTATTGGATTAAACAGAGGTTAATATGTGCCGCTAAACATTTATAAACGTATGAGTTAATAATAATAATAATAATAATAATAATATAAGGCATTCATTTTGGCTTACAGTGCGCAAGGAAATTAGAGCATACAATTTCTGGTACCATAACCCATAGATATAGCTGCAGATGTAGTGTTGATAAGGTCCTAATACATTTTGCATCCACCCAGAAGTCAGTTGTGTACAGTATTACCTTTATTTCTCCTCAACAAAAGTTTATTAGTAGCTTTGATAAATACATTGCATCTTACTTTTACAGTGGGACGAGTCATTATAGAATTATTCAAAGACGTTGTTCCGAGAACAGCAGAAAATTTTCGAGCACTTTGTACAGGAGAAAAGGGGATTGGAATTTCCGGAAACCCACTTCATTTGAAAGGAAGTATATTCCACAGAGTAGTACCAGTGTACATGATTCAAGGAGGGGACATTGCAGCATTTGATGGAACAAGTGGAGATAGTATATATGGATGGACATTTGAACACGAAAATTATGCATTGAAGGTAATGTTTGATTCTCTTTTCTGGAAAGATATAACATAACTTACATACTAAATCAAATGGATCAGTTTTACACCCTTAGTAACCATTCCAACCAAGTTCTTACATTGGTAGAGTGTTGTGTCTCTTTAGTGGCTAAAATAAGAACACAACAGAGAAACCTGATTGAATATTGGTCTTCATATAAGAAGGTGCATGTGAAATGGTTTCATATGATCTGGTATTCCTGAAACATTGATATAACTTAGTTCAGTTGTAAGAGTGGTGTGAGGCTGAGGCTCGTGGTACTGTGGGTTCTGATCAACCTAGTGTACAACTCTGTGTGATAGACAAGTATGGAGCACTAGAGGAGTGATAATTGACCGGGAAAACTGAAATGCTCAGGGATGAACCTGCCTCAATATCATTTTCTCCATCAAAAATCCCACATGAAATCCCAGGGATTGAAGCTAGGCCTCTGTGGTAAGAAGCCACAAAGCTATGGCATGACCTGGATATGTATTATTTAATATTTATTTCAATAGATTGAGATTGATAGGCAGGTTGTCACTAAGTGGAAATCAGTGGATATGAGACTGAGAAAGCCCCAAATGGTTCTATGGAAAGTTATGGATCACAATTAAATTAGAAGGAATTAGAACATAAAATGTAGCCTATTTATTCCACTGAAGTATTGTTATTTTTCAACACAATTCACAAACACGTTGATAAGTTTATCCCATCGTGACGCAATAAAAATTCCATCTCAACAGAAATCAGGCTCTTGCATTTGCAACCATTCATGAACAAGAATTGGTGACCTCCCAGGAGTTGCTTGAGCAGCGTGTCAGAAACTGGTGCAGATATTTTGAAACTGGTTGAATGGACCTCCATGATGGTTATAGCTGTCAGCCCAGCATATTAATGACCGGTGTGAACGCAGCACAAGTGTAGGAACAGATTTTGGAAGGCTGACAAGTCACAGTTCAAGATTTATCTGCTGAAGCGACACTTGGCAGGTCACTGATATCACAATAATAAGGAAGCGGAACACAGATAGCATAGGTTGTAAATATGGACTTTGTGACCGAACAGTTTTAATCAGGACCAGGACCACAGTTTCCCACTCTTCTTATCAGATTCGAATTTTCTTTAGCTCCTGATACCTTGCCTTGAAATAGCTTTTTATTTAAAGGTGAAATTGTTCTTGCCCTTAATTAAGCACCACGCCTTGAAGGCGTATAGAGGAACTGAGGTATAGCTGGATGTGTTCTTAACCTTGGCCCTAGATGAAGGTGAATAGTCAGCTTCATGGCCTAACTACGTCACCACCAGGGAAAGGGGCCCTAGTACCCATTCAGTAGGAGGCTGGGCAGGTCTCAGAGCTGGTCTGGATGCTTTGGAGAGGGTAATGATCTTTTGCCCTGTTGGGAATTGAGCTGTTGGCTCCACCGATAGCAACCGCTGCAGTAGCCTCGTCCTGTATTCTCGGCCCCTTGTCCTTGTAGTATTCCCGCTCTTGAATCTCGATCTCCCCACTTAATCTCACCCTTTCCCATTAACCTCGACCACTTCTCCTCTTCTTGGTGTGTTGCCTGTTGGCAGCGGGGAGTCTGCGGTCAGCCAGCGTATGGAAAGTACAGATTCAGAAGCTATTCTTGACTTTGAGGATACGAAATTTGGTTTGGAGTTTTATGGTCAACCAGGGCTCGACCCACAAGGACAGGATTGTCAACACAAATCAAGTGCATTTTTCAGTTATTATTATTTATGTTATTTTTCAGGGAGTTGCAGAGTATGTTAATTTTATGTTTTGATATTTGTTATACAGGGCATACACAAAATAATGGTGCGGTTTTAATAGTGCTCACTATTAAAACCGCACCATTCTTTTGTGTATGCCCTGTATATGGAGTATTTTGTTAATATAATTCTAATAGTTGATCCAGGATTCATTTTTACTCTTCCCTGACCCAAAAAGGGTTCACAGTTGATCCCTGATTCATGGTTTATTGGAACATTAGCTGATGGCAGTAATGTGAACTCACAGTCACAAAGCAAAACTGTTCAGAGTAGCTCCATTGAACATTTGTACATGAAGTATTGTAACTTCATCAGGAGATACGATTTGACACACAACAGTGAAACAAAATGTCAATTCCTACATCATGCTGGCATAGTTGGTATAGTGACTATGCTGAGGGCTGAGCAACCTGGGATTCAATTCCTTACAGGGGCCACAGAGTTTTCTCTTCTCCAAAATGTTGAGCCTCCTGTTCAGTGGGTATCAGGAGTTATTTTGCTGGCAGTAAAGCAGTTAGAGCATCAGGTTGACCACTCATTTTGATCTAGTGTCAAGGTTAGTGAGTGGAGGTGTATCTCTGGTCCCCTGATATGCCCTCGTGGCATGAACAAGGACAGCATTGCCTTTACCTTTTATGCCTGGAGGAAATGAGAAAAACCACAAAAACCTCCTTTAGATAATCACTGTACTGGCCAAGATTTGAACTGGGAGCTTCCAAAACACAAGTCAGAAGTGTTACCACTTAGCCAAGTTGCTCCATGTTTTCATGTATAAAGGTCAAAAGTAAGATAAAGTAATCCCTGTGCCTGATATATTAAGCACCATGCCTTGAAAATGTGTGTGGCTAGATGAAAGGGAATGTTCAGCTTCACACTCCAGCCACCTTGTCCCTGTTACTCATTGGATAGGAGACTGCATAGGCCCCACACGCAGTCTGGATATAGTGATGAAGAGAAAAATCTTTGCCTCCTCCACAAAGGAAGCCCTTATATTTCAGCCATCGCTTGTGTGGCCAAGTCAGTGTTTGCAGTTGTATTGTTTACAGTACTGCCCTGTGTGGACATTTGGATTACATAAGTATTTTGTATGAGGTTTCAGGTCTTCTGGGATGTGACACTAAGATGTTGGGTTAGTGATTCGCAAAGTTTTGAAGGAATTTAGTGCCTTCATTTATAAGCATCGAGTAGTCCAAGTAGAACAGCCAGTGCAGAATGTGTGGTAACGTATGTATTGTGGTACTGGTTGGTGGATGGCTGGAAAGGGCGGCAGTCTCGGTGACTATACATCTGACAACCCCTTCTAAGGGATATATCAATAAATCCAGGTCATTCCCACACCTCCAATTGGCTCACCACTCTCTCCAGCCATCCACCAACCAGTACCACGATAACTGTGTATTATCACACTTTCTCCACTTTGGTTATTCTTCTTGGACTGCATGACCCTTGAAGATGCAGCAGCTACATTCCTTCAGAATGTCAGGAACGACTCACCCAGTGACACAGCATTGCATCCCAGAACACCTGATTCAACAGCAACATCATAGTGAGAAACTCATATCTCACAGGTGTTTTATTTTGTGTATTTGACACAGCCATAATATGGGAAAGTGAAGTATTTTTATGTTGTATATTTGCCAGGTGGTACTGAGAATATACTGCCTGGCATTGGGCAGCTAAGAAGATAACGCAGGCAAACCTGGAACCGTGTTTGTGTCTGCCATTTGGTAGCTGCCCTGTGTAATGTTACATTCTGTATTTCAGCACCATTCACCAGGCTTATTGAGCATGGTAAATGTTGACGACAAGACATGCTGCTCCCAATTCATCATTACCGTATCTGCATGTCCTCAATTAGATGGTAAGAATGTTGTATTCGGTGAAGTGAAAAAGGGATTCGGCGTCATACAAGAAGTGAATTATATCGATACTCAACAAGGGCGCCCGATAGTGGTAATGTACTTTATGCATGTTACTTTCCTGTGTCATAATATGAAATTGATTTGTCACTACATGTAAGGCATGATTGTTCCATGTGAAATCAAGTAACATAATTTGAATATTTCATAATTTTCTGGAGTGGAGGCATTGTAATGCCCTGCATTCTAACACTGGGGCTGACTGATAGCCAAGCTATATTGCTGTGACAGATGGCACTGTGGGACAAGCTTTGTCAGCTCCAGAAATTAGGTTTTGTCATCCATTTTGCTTTGTGGATGATGTGTGATTATTTTCAACCAGATGTGAATTAGAACTACATTTTTATATATTTTTTTTCTTTCTTTCTTTCTTTCTTTCTTTCTGGAACTGATTTCCATGAATGCATGGTAGCCACGTCAGCACTTTAGCTCTTTCCTCTCCTCTGTCAGAAGATTTCCACAACAAACTATGAATTTCATGCCACAGGACCACGTATTGAGTGCATACCTTTGCTTCTTTGCTGTCTACATTCTTTGGTATCTCTTTTAGTAGTATGCATGTAGGGACAGCAGGTGGCAGGAATTTTATATTTCCCATACCATTGTCTTTGTGTGACCTATTAAGTCGCAAAGTATGATCATCTGTCTATATGCATGTAACAGCTGTAGAGCCACTGAATGGATCTGTATGAAACTGGGGATTGTACAAGAAATTGTCAGGACATGTCAGTTGTGTTTGTTCCTGAATTAAAGGAGTTCTACCTATTTTTAGCCCTACACATGTATTATAACAGTTTTATGTTTATATTGAACATAGGCTGGATCATACATTTTAATCAGCTTCTAATATTTTGTGTAAAAATGTTTTTTGCACAGAAATATTATGCATTTGAACAATTTTCTGAGTGCTTTCATTTGTGTGTACCATCACTGCTGTTCATTAGCTGCTGGCTGAGCTGAGTCTGTCAGCATTAGCAGCTGATGAGCAGCTTGTCAAGTTCATTGGGGGATGACCACGCTTCTGAAGGAAGAAGGAAGGAATTTGGAAAGATAGCAACTCTTTTAAGAGCTTTGAAATTAAGTAGTAGTCTGTGTGCTTCTAATAGTTAGCCTGATTTTAGTACTGAAATATGCCTGACATTGGGAATTAATTAGCACTGGAGTGTGAGCTGAGAGTGGAAATTACGTCTGTGAACATTAATTCTTATGGCAAAAGTTCCCTCACTTAGTGCTGTTTTACTCAGTGTTCTGTTTTTCTGGAAACGGTAGCAGTAAGTGAGGGACGCCTGGACAGAACACCAAAACACAAAGTAAAAGTGTTGTTATTGTTCATGTTACATTGCATTGTGTGATGCATGATGCATGTATAAAGTAATGTATTTCTGTGACTAGATTTTTACATTTTGTAACAGTTATTTTGTGTGTGTGCACACTCTCTTCCATTTATGTGTGTGCTTTTCAGCCATATGTCTTCAGAGATTAACACTGTTATGTTCCAAGTCTAAAGTTTGCTAATTGTTTAGAATGTCTCATCATATCTTCATTTTTCCTTATCATTACTGATTTCTGTCTAGGTGGTAACAGCATTATTCAGTGTTTAATATTTATCTTATGTTCTGGAATCAAATTCTTTACTTTAATACACTTTGCACCAGAAGTTGTCATTGAGATTATGCTGTCTGGGTTATGGCGAGTTTGGCAGTTGGGTAAGAAAAGTTTTGGAGGCATCTGCTGCCTCAGTCTTCAGGTTAGATGTATTAATGTTGCATGCTTCGTCTGTTACTGTGGTATAAGGAGGAGTTGCAGGTAATTGTTAAGTTTGTTTTGTGACAGAAATGTTGGATTGAAAATTGTGGCGAACTGGGGCCTGATGACGATTGGGGATTAGAAGAGTCAGACGGAACCGAAGATGTTTATCCTCCATATCCAAGTGACTGGATTGTTCCTCACCAACAACTTGAGGTACTGGAAATCGTTGACATTTTGTTGAAAAGCATTTGAAGCTTCCAGTCTTCAGGTATATGACGCTGTGTTGTGGGCCAAGTAGTTCCTTATGTTTGAAAAGGTTGTAGTGCCTTCAGAATTTCAGGAACTGCTCGTCCAGTGATGCAATGTTACATCCCCAGAAGGCTTGAATCTTCAGCAATGCTGCTGTGAGAACGTCAAATTTCACACGGAGAAGTGTTTGTTCACATATTCATTATTTTTAAGTTTTATTTTGTATTGAGATCTGCGCTCTTCTGGGATATTATGCGACGCCACAGAATATCCCAGAACGCCACATAATATCCCAGGACGCCACATAATATCCCACAAGAGCGCAGATCTCATCAACATCGCGGCGGAAGCCTGAAATCAAGGTTATTTTGTATTGTTTCACAGATTCGTGAACTTGAAGATGTTGTAAATAAAATAAAGAATTCAGGAAATCATTTCTTCAAGGCCAAGAATTATGTACGTGCTAATGCGAAATATAGAAAAGCACTACGTTACATAGAATGGTAAGGTATTAGTATTAATTGTATATTGTTTATAGCATGAAGCTTTCAATGTCAGATAATATAAAGCCTGTTGAAATTTCAATGGGAAATTGTTAAAAAACAACCTTAGCAAAAATTATGGATTGCAGTAATATGAAATGTTCTGGAAAGGTGTATACATTTATACTAAGATACTAACTCTGATAGAATGACAAGATGTATTAAATAGTGCTGCTGTCTAGAGGAGCTGGATTCACCCAAGGTGGACAGTGTAATATCTACTCGAGCACACCTCCTACTGTTACCGTCTTTTTTTTTACTTGAACTACCAGCAAGTGTTAGCCTTTTGTATATAAAAACTCTTAGGAATGATATTGTTTCATTCTGATAATGTCTTTATGGCCCATTTTGTTTGCATCATGACCAGATGCACTGAGCAGTGATGTAACCACATGTATACCAACCTACATGCACATTTTATCTCACAATGCACACCACTCTTCATTCAGACCATTTCACCTGATGGCAGGCAGTATTTTTATACAGCATCATAGTGTACTGACAAAGACAAAAACAAAGGGACCAGACACAACAAAGACTCATACGTATGTCTGTTTCATTGACAAATCACAGGGCTTGGCAGCTGCATCATGGTCATAAGTATGAGTGGCTGTAAGTCACTGGTGCCATAAGTTCGGGAGTGCCTACACTTGGAATTTAGCAGATTTTGTGGCACTTGTGAGTTACAAGCCTTGTACTCTATTGTTCCTGAACCAAGACAAACAGGATGTGTGAACACTATATTCACGACCAAGAGTTTGAGCAGCATTCTGCTGTGTCCCTTCTACATCATCATCATACAGTGATATGGAGCAGTCGCTGCAGTTTACTCCTGTCGTGTGTGTAGTGCAATGTAACACAATGTTTGGTTTGAATCATTACAGGGCACATCTGTTGCCTCATTTTTGCCACGTCTGTACAAAGTACTGATCACTGGGACCAAATGTTGTCCTTCCAGGCTTGAGAATGTGCTTAATTGTTCCTGAATGAAAGCATGTCCCCTGATGTTAGGCTTTTTTTTCTACGTGCTGTTACTGTACGTTGTTGTTGCTGTGTCCACGGCCAGCAGCCTTATCAGTCAACTACAAGGCTGTGCATGAAATTATAATTTTAGAAGTGTGACAAATATGAGACTTCAATGTGTGCAGCTGTAGGCGCAGTAAGTCATCAGCGTGGGTTAGAAGCATGCACTACGTATGGTAGATGTGGCAATATGATGGAAAATGACAAAGTTGTATTGAACCTGTCTGCACTAAAGTAGCTGGTAAAGAATGTTTAAGGCATTTCTTTGACTCGCGTATGTCGCTGTAGACAGTGGGTTGACAGACGCAGAACACAACTCTTTAACTACTTTTGTAGTTTTCAGGAGAACAGACTTGTCTACTACATATTTTGTTATGTCTTCATATTTCCTTTGCCTTTTTTCTCAGAATGTGCAAAATGCTAGTTCCCAAAGAAATTAAATTCATTCCTTGGGAAGACATCTGAAGAGAATGGCATTTTTTTCACCCATGCTTGGAAGCAACTGAGCCAGGTTACCACCGTCAGTAAAATGACTATGCTACAGGCTGGATGTCTGAGGAATTATGGTACAGCTTCTGGCAGGGACAGGAGATATATATATGTAATTGAAGGCTTCCGCCATGGTCGTAATGTTGCTTAAATGTTATTGGGTTGTAGTCCGGCGTCAATTTTGTATGTATAACCAACGTTTTGGGATCAGTTGTTTGTCCCATCTTCAGGGTCTTAGGACTTAAGACCCTGAAGATGGGACAAACAAGTGATCCCGAAACGTTGGTAATACATAAAAAATTGACGCCGGGCTACAACCCAAAAACATTTAAACAACAAGAGATATATATCTTCTCCAAAATTGGGTATTGTGGTATTGTTCCCAAGGGTAAAACAACAGAGGCATGAAGCTGACTGCTACATCAAATTTATTGCAGATGTTAATGAGTGGAACTATACCTCTGCACCTCCATACACCTTCATGGCATGCACATATCAGGCATGGGATATATGAGGATTCAGTTCTTATCCCAGAACAATGTAATCCACAACCACACTACTGTGAAAACCTTGAAACTCACAAATTGCGTATATATCAGTTACAGTTGGAGGTGACCGGTCTGTAATGCAAGTACTCTTGGTAGGGGCAATGTTTTTAATTCTTTTCCCATTTCCATTTTGTATTGTTTTTTTCAGAATGGGGACCAGCAAGTGCAGGTCAAAGAGAAAGATAAAAATATTAAGTAGGCTTACTTCTGTCAAAACTTGATAGCACAAATCTTTCACATCCAGTATTTTAAGACTGGTATAGTTCTGAAGTTTCAGGTTATCTGGGATGCAACGCTGCGTTGTTGGGCGAGTAGTTCTGATATTTTGAAGGCACCGCAGTCCTTCGAAGCATTGGAAACTACTTGCGACACTGATGTCAGAACCTAATCTTGCGTGGAATAGTTCTTTTTAGTCTGGGGCTGAAGTAACTAACCTCATGCCAGTTAGCACTGGCAACTGCCATGCATACAGCACACTCTCTTCCTTACATTGCCACGGCTCATTCAATGTAATCACTCTCACTGGAACTGAAATTTGATATATTGTTATTACTAATATCTAAAACAACATTTATTCATTATTATGTAGTTTCCTCCTTGTCATGTTGCATGAAGATGCAAACATAACGGTCACGAAACATATCTGTGGTAATGCAGCGAGCCTTCGCTGAAGAATGATTCTCCTGCACATGAAATGAATGTCCTGTGATCTGTTTGGCTTGTTGCTTCTCCTGATTGCTAGTGTTATCTTCCTTGATTTCAGTAACTGATTACAATGGAAACACTTGTAAATTTAAAAATCATACAATTTTCCAATATACCTCATATATCCGTTTTCCCCATATGTTTAGTGTGATGATGAGCCCCAGGTATATCTCTTTGCATATACAGGATGACGAATTAGCCTCATATATCTGCTTTCCACTTACGGGGTGATGGTCAGTCTCATATGTCTGTCTTCCACATACAGGGTGACCAGCCTCATATATTTGTTCTCCATGTACAGAGTGGTGGTCAGCCTTATATACCGTATATCCTTTTTCACCTTGAGAAGGGTGAAATACATACATTTGTTTCGCTGCTGTCCAGGTCTCGTTCGAAACTGGAGGAGCTTCAGTCTGTTCCAGTGCCAGTGACATTGGTGGATGCAGAACGGATTTGTCTCTTGAATGGCGCGGCTGCTTTTTTAGAAAGGAAGCTGTTCAGGCACGCATTAGAGAACTGTGAAATGGTGAGAACAGTCATATCTTGCGTTATGCCGGTGGTTGGGATACAACTGAAATATGTCACCAATGGGTGACATATTCCAGTCGTATAATTTAACAATCAATTTGAAACCCACAGATTATGAAAACCTTTTCTGTTTTGTACAATTTCATGACACGTGGTGGCGCAGTTGGTTGAGGCACTGCATTACAAGCCGGAACGTTGCGGGTTCGATTCCCGATGGTGTCATTGGAATTTTTCATTGACATAATGGTTTCGGTCGCACTATGGCCCTGGGGTCGACTCAGCCTCTAATAGAAATGAGTACCAGGAATCTTGCCTGGGGGTAAAGGCGGCTGGTGTGTAGGGCCGACAACCTTACCACCTTCGTGTGCCAATTGTCTAGAAATCTGTGAGCCTCAACCTCCTGGAACCCTAAGGGTCTGTCCAGACCTGTAATGGGATTGCTATACCTTTTACCATTTCATGGTGAATATAACAATCTGATTACCATACTGCACATACCACAGAAACATGACCTACTGAACAGATAGTTCTCTTCCTTGGTGATTTACTGATCTGGAAGGGATAAGGTCAACCAAACAATCACTGATTCAGGCTGAGTGCACTAGTGATTTTTGCTTGTGCAGATCCCAGCAGGACGAAGCAGGTTAAGGGAAGTTGGTGCATCATGTGTGTTAAGGTAGGGCAGAGCCGCACAGTAATTCCCCATAGTGTGTTCTGGAGAAGAAGGTCTCTAGAAGGAAGTAAACTTTAATTTATCCTTTTCTTGGCGTGGGGGACAAGTTCTACTGAGACATGCGTGAGGCCATACTTGGATGTGCAAGGCTACAACAGTGTAATGTCTGATCCAAGAAACATCACTGCATTTATCTAGTATGCCTTAGGAGTATAAAGTGCAGGGGAATTTTAGGCAACATTTTCTAGGAAAACAGTGTTTTTTGTGGTCTGGCAAATATACTATATTGGTATAATTTTATATTTCATGGTAGACTGTGGGAGAAATAGGTTAGAAAGACCTTTTTTTTCTTCTTTTTTTTTCTCCCCTTAAAAAACAGGGAGCAATCATATTTCTGTGCTTTGTACTTAATTTTCAGGTACTGAAACTTGACGACACAAGTGCAAAGGCACTATATAGAAGAGCAAAGGCGAAGCAAGGACTGAATGAATGGGTTTCTGCTCTCACAGACCTAAAATGGGCTCTTAGTTTATCCAGAAATGATAAAGTTATACAGAGAGATATAATATCTTTGAGGAAATTAATGTTGAATTACTTGAAGAAGGAAAAAATTTGGTATCAGAATATGTTTAAAAGATGTGGAAGTAATCGGAAGTGAATATGTGCTGCTCATGTGTGACCATTCTTTCTTCTGGACGTCTGTGTGTAGTGCTGCCAAATGCTGCATATTCGTAACTATTATACTGAGGCAACAGATACAAGTCTCGTGCAGTGATGCTGTACGCACTCCATTGAGCTGTTGACTCCCACTTCAGCATACTTCCCTGTATTCGCCTTCCCACATCTGCCCATTCTGTTCACATGAATGCTGGTGCTGATAATATCGGCTAGCATCAAGCACTTTGGGCCGGAGAAGAGTACAAGATTAGACCGAGCCTGATCAAGCTGACTCAAACACGAACGCTCGTAACTTGCATTAAGTTTTAAGTATGCAAATCACTTTTAAGAATTTTAAATGACTGCCATATATACTGTAAGTGCATTGCATCAATAATAATTTTTGCTTACATGCCAATCAAAACATGTAACATGTGTTGATTATAATTGTAATACGTAATGTTGTACGTGGGTCTGAAATATACAGTTGTACGTGGGTGTGAAACATACAGTGTTGCTCAAAGTGCGGCATGACACAGAAATACATAATTGCATTCAGGATGTGTCCATTATAAATCTTGGCTGGTCATGAACTTCTGACAGGTACTTCATGGCTTTCCTCAGTCCCTCCAGGCAGATAGTTTCCTTTGACTATGTTAGAGGTGCTGCTGGAAGCTCTGGCAGTGCCCCAACAGAGGCATGAAACAGTAATTTATCCTGTCAGAACAAAGGTTAATATTAATACCTTTTGCAAGAAGATATATGACAGGGCCTTAGAGAACAAAGTTTCTTCAGTAGAAGGCAGCAGTCGTCCATAGAAGTCATATACCTCAGACTGAATGAACAAAACACTGAAACATGTATAAATACAGTTGGATTTATCTTGATGGGAAGTTTGACATTCAGGTGGTAATGTCTTGACACGAGATGGCATTCAAGTATATGCATTTTACAGTTTTAAAGGGGAGCTGATTGTCTGGTGGTTTGAGAAGTTAGGGAGAGGAACAGATGTTCAATACAGAGAGATATTATCTCAAGAAGCTAAGTGATTTGGATGTTAAAGAATGATATGAGATTCAAATCTCAGACAGGTTGGCAGCTCTGTAGAACTTAGGACTTCAGAAATGTTAGGACATCAAAGAGAGAACATCAAAATCTTGGCTGAAAAGGGTCTTAGGCTGTTACAGACTTAAGCAGCAGAAACCATAGTTTGATGATGAATGTCTAAAACTTTCAATAAAAAAAACTGTAATAGTTACAGGATTGAAGCCAAATTAATGTACAGAAGCTGATCAGTGTAAGATATGAAACTAGAGGACACTGCGGGGGGGGGGGGGGATATTTGAAAGGTAAAATTAATGGCCTTGAAAGAGATAGTAAGAATAAGAACATTAGAATTGTGTAATGCATTACCAACATACTTCTGACTTGGTAAAGGATAAGAAGGGTGAGCGGCTTGCAGATCCCACAGTGTTTTGAATAGGTGGAAGAATAACTTCTGTCAGGTGTTGAATGCACGTGGGGTTAATGATGTTACATGGAAATATGTATAACTTAGCCACTAATGCCTTCGAGCTTCAGATTGCTGTTGGTGAGTTGAAAGTGTATGAATCAGCAGATAATGATGAAACTCAGGCAGAAGTGAGTAAGTCATGATGTCAAACAGTATGTTCTGAGATCCATAAATGTGTTAATTCTGTTGGGAATAAGGAAGAATTGCCTGAACAATGGAAGGAGTCTGTTATTGTAGATATTTATAAGAAAGGTGATAAAAATGATTACAGTAATTATTGAGGAATGTCATTGTTACCAAATGCCTACAAACTTTTATGCACCGTTCTTCTGTCCACATGAATTTCATGTGTGGACAAAATTATGGGGATCATCATGGTGGATTTTTGTGTAATATTATGGACTCTAAAGAAAATATATGGTTTGTGTAGGAGGGAGGTTTTGTATAAACACGTCGAGTCGCATATATTCACAAAACTAGGTAGGCTAATTAAAATATGTTTAAATGAAACTGATACTAAAATCTGGATGGGCTTGTATTTGTCTGATACATTTCCTATTCAGGATGGTCTGAAACAACATGTTTCTATAACCATTTTCCAACTTTGCTTTAGAAAGGTCAAAGAAAATTGGGTGGGGCTTAAATTGAATGGGATACTTAAGTTTCTGGTCTGCATTAATGATAGTTCATGGAATGAAAACATAAATGCTAAGGAAATGGGTGTATATTCATCTCTCATTACAAGAATGTAGGGCAGATCACAACATAAAAATAGCTAATAAGTCCCCTGAAAATGTGTCATATGACAGTAACAAATAAAAGTTGCTTTAATCTTAATTCACCGTGCATTTTTATTATTTAAGATAAAACACCAACAAAATGCACAACTTATAAGGTGCAGATTAGCTCCTTATATCATGATATTACCCTACGCGTTTCAGCTCTTCGTGAGCCATCATCAGGGGTCTTTTACTCTTATAAAAGGTGCTTTACAAATGCTGCGTCTGTTGATGACATCAACAGATGCAGCATTTGTAAAGCACCTTTTATAAGAGTAAAAGACCCCTGATGATGGCTCACGAAGAGCCTAAACGCGTAGGGTAATATCATGATATAAGGAACTAATCTGCACCTTATAAGTTGTGCATTTTGTTGGTGTTTTATCTTAAATAAAAGTTGCGTTCATGAAGAAATTCAGAGAAGATAAAATTCAGGGAATACTTGCTACCTTTCAGTTGCTATCTAAGCTGGAGAAAGTAATGGGAATCTGGACAGAATTGCATGATGAAGAGACGGGTGGCACGTGGCAGCACACATGGTGGACAAGAGAAATGTATACAGGGTTTTGGAAGGAAAATCTGGAGGAAAGCAATCCCAGGACAGGGCCAGAGGGCTCCAGGAGGTTGAGGCTCCCAAATTTCCAGTCGGCACATGGAGGTGGTAAGGTTGTCAGCCCTACGCTCCTGCCGCCTTTACCTCCAGAAAATGTTCCTGGTACTCATTTCTGTTGCATGCTGAGTCGACCCCAGAACCGTAGTGCAGCTGGAAGGATTAAGTCGGTGAAAAATTCCAATGACATCATCGGGAATCGAACCTGCAATTTCCTGCTTGTAGTACAGTGCCTCAACCAACTGCGAGACCTAGTCGTAGATGGAGTAATATTAAAATGGATCTTAAATAGGATGGGAACATGGGGACTGTGTCCGTCTGCCTCAGGATAGGGACCAGTGGCAGGCTCCTATGAACATGGTAATAAACCTTGCAGGAAATGTTTTTGACTAGCTGAGGGCCTATTGGCCTCTCAAGAAGGACTGCACTCCTTAGAATTAAGTAAGTTAACAGGAAATCTGTTTCTGCGCATCTTCAGGCATTCATTGTCATGAAAATGGTTTGTGTCAATAGCCGTATGTGAACGAAGCTTCAGTAGATTGAATTTATGTATGTCGCCTCAGTGCACTTCACTTCACTTCAGATTGTTCATCTGTTAACTCCATTTATGAAGCTTATCAATCTAGCTGTGCTGCTCATACCAGTGCTGCTCATACCAAATTCTACTGCCTTTGTGGGTGGGACTTGTATTTGAAAGTCAAGATGTTAAAAATCACCAGGCATTGACCTAATTCTGAAAGAACTGATCCAATCAGAGCTAACACTAACTTGGATTAAACCTACTGGTATTCACAGTTATAGTAGATATGATGAGAAGCTGGGACCAACAGTTTCCCTGTAGCATGATACATGAAAGTTTTGAGGATTCCAGTGCTCTGGGATGACTGCTAAATGGACCACTCGCTCTACTTGTCAATTGAAGATGAAAGCAATACGTTCCTTTGAAACGGGAACTCTTCACCCAATGATGCAGTGTTGCATCCCAGAGGACTGGAATCATTGGTGATAGATCGCTTTGTGTCTATGATGTGGAAAAGATAATTTTGTTGGCCTTTTTAAAATATTTACCTTGGCAGTATGCTGAAATGTACCAAGCTTATTTGCTTCACTGTGCCCAGTAATGGTCAAGTTAATACTAGAAAAGCCTGCAGATCTGGGTAATGACACACTTTTTGGGAACATGCAATTTTTTATAGTTGCAGTTGTAATATGCGGACGTTATTCCTCCTGCTTTTCGGCTGTTGCTTAAGTGTGTACTTGGTTCCAAAAAGCCGCTTCCACATGTGAGCAGAAATAATATAAAAAAGTGCTACTTCGGAGATTTCGTTAAGGCAGAACAGAAGAAAATTTATGACAGATTTATGAACATAGAAGAAGAACGAGAAATTGTGTAATTAAATCTAAAATGCCAGTGTTGTTCTTATTTTTGATTTTGTATTCCTCAGGGTTAATGTCCATTTATTGTAAATACGGCAAAATTCTTTAATCCGCCATCTTAAAATCTGGAAATGCTGATAAACTGTCATTTGAGGAGAGTATTACGAGAAAGAAGCTTGATCAATGAAACAGGCAGATCTCAGGGCCATGTTCAAAAAGACCTCCAAGAGTGACTGTAAATCAACCACTGTGGTATCTCCTGACCCCTTGTCTGCTACTCCATCAAATTCTTCAGCTATGAAGACTCCAGAAAAAACAGAAGAAGACCTTGATGACCCTGAACTAACAGCTGAAGGCGATATCCAAATGGAATACTCCTCTTATTAGTTGTACAGCCGAAGCATAGGAGCTGTAACAAATAATTACCTGTAAGAACTTAGGTCAGTGTAGGTACTGTCTGATAATCTGAAACCTGTCCGGTCCTTGGGTGCCAGATTAAACAGAATTTTACTGTAGGTACCACTTTATTATTGCAGAAGTAATTACACTGCATCATATGTAATGTATTTAAATAAAAATGATATAGAAAATTGCACACTAAAGTTTTTAACTTTTATGAACTATATTGATATTACATAGCAGTGTTTTGTACGAGACCTTGAGAAAAACTTTTAAGTGATCAATGTGTAAATGGTTATTTTAACTGATTTCAACTGTAATTGAAGTGGCTTGTGCTTCAAACCTTTAAAATCAAAATGAAAACTTCTAAGTTTGGAGCTTAAACATGCACATAAAGGGACAAGCAGGTAAAGGTAAAGTTTTTCGGTCATACACGCCATGAAGGCGTATGAAACGGAGGTGGAGACACACTCCTTAACCTCGGCACTAGAGGGAGGTGGGTGGTCAGGTTTACACTCCGGTTGTTTTATCCCTATGGTAATTGCTCGCTATGGTGAAGTACAGTGTGGCTTTATCCCCAGGACCGCAACGGTAGCCGAGGCCTAGTGAGAACCCTAAAACTGGCTAATGAGGCTCTGGTAAGGGCAGGTGGGGCTCATTAGGCATGGTGAGCCAACCCTCGTAGGGGAGTAAACCCTAAACAGGGCTAGAATACTGCGGGCCAGTCCCCCTCATATCCGAAATTTTGGATGATTACAAGCAGAGCACTCGGAATTACTATACCGTGAGAAATGGAAAGGTCTTTGTTAACTCTCTACACCTACTGGCTGAAGAGGTTCAGCGAAGTGCTTTACCCCTGGGGGATGAGCCGTCTGTACCCATTCGATAGGAAACAGGATAGGCCCCAGAGCCGGTATGGACTCTTTGGAAAAGAGAAATACCGCTTGTCTTTGGCGGGGATCGAGGTAAGCTTCCTTGTTTGACTTTCCCATTAAGCATTAATTTTGTGTAATGAACGTATGAAAACGTACGTTGATATAGTGCTTTCTGCTTAAACTTCGTTCCGTAATGTTTATCGCAATATATATTCCATTCATCGGCCACTGACCTAGTCTTAGCAACTGACAGCGTTATTAAATAAAATACTGCTTGCTGTCTGTATGATGCTATGTAATTACCTTCATATTTCAATTTGCAGCGGGATCAGTACTCCCAACGTTAAGCGCGACCCTGACAGAATGTGTATTGAAAACTAATAGTGCCAGTTGTTGGTTTGATGAATATCATCTTTCTTTTAGACTTGTTCACTGCAGTTCATGTACCATTTCGAGGCGCGTAACTGCTTTATGAGGCCCTTATATCACATACACATAATTCTAACCAAATATATGTAGTTATATAACATTGGCTACACGGAAAATTTGACGTTGTTGCCATGGAAACGTTGATAATGAGCCAATACACCATCTAGTTTGATGTAAGCAATAGGAACCATATGATGATTGCTGAAAAACTCTTCTAAAACAAATACAAAACAATATTAGTATATCAGTATTAATTTATTTGAAAGTATTTTGATAATGGGTATCTGTTATATACACATAAATCTCTCAATACACAGTGACAGATATCAGCTGTTCAGTGCGTGTTCATTCCTGCCATTGTTTGGGTGTTGGAATACATTTATATTAATTTTTGCACAATGCAGGGGTCATACATGATTTTTTAACCCAGTGAACTGGACAACACAAAGGTGGAACTAAATGAAGTCACCTGAAGCTATGGCAAGTGGGAGAGGAGTGATCAATCTAAGGTTCAATCAAGATCAAGGTTTGTTACGTTGATGGAAATGTTGCGTTCAGCCCAACATTGTACGCCCTAATAAAAGCATGACAGCATGATTCAATTTAAAGATTGTTGTGAGGGGTTTCTTTACACCTAGGAAGTTGTGATTTACTACATTATTTGATTCAAGCAATTTCGATAACTACAAGTTGAGCATGCTGGGCGTCCAAAAATGATCCCTTGGCCATCCACCCCAGATCCGCTACTGTGTCTTAACCTAATCACTGATGAACAAATCCTCCATTTACCATGGAGGATTGATGTATTTCCGTACAAGAGATTTTTCCGTTTAGCACCTGTCATTATTTGAATAATTTTGTTTTGGCTGTAACATATCTCCTTGCTGCCTGTTGAATTTTTCTAGACGATTATTCCATGTATCATGAGGGAATAAAAGTAAGCAAAATAAACTACTTTTAGCATTTATATTTTCATGAGTAATGTGCCTGACCTCATTGCACAGTGTGCAGAAGTTAGTTCAAGGATATTACAGGATCATTATTTTGTCTGACAGCTAACTCCACCACTCATGATTGGGCAGTCTGCCAAGTGGGCTACATTAATACAGTAAAGAAGCCAACCCACCCCCCTAATTGAAGTTATGGTCACTTTGTAGATCAAGAAATTTAGTTGTTCTTACTTCTTCAGTTGTTTTATTATCATATCCTCTGAGTCAACACAAGTTTTGTGAGAGCTGAAGTTCTCAGAGTGATGTTACTGATGATACAGGTGTTGTTAATACAAAGTTTTATGAAATTTGTTTTTATCAAAATTTATTGTAAGCTTTGAACCATTCATTCAAATTACTGACAATATTACTGAAAATATAATTTATGCAGTTTTTAAAATGGCCATTTTCTGGGCTTGAAATAATAATACTGGTACCATGTGCAAAGAGTGTAGGTTTGGTTGAGAGTTTATTGTTGGGGCAGACAATTGATATATATATATATATATATATATGCAAACAAGCAGGGGACCATGTATTGAGGCCCAAGGGGCTTTAATGTTTTATAATGCCACAGTTAAGTATGTGCCATAATGTGAATTTGTTCATACTTTTTTCTCTCTGTCATGAAGTTATGGTTTAAACCATTGCCCTGCTGTACCTTCGATTACATAAAAATTTTGTTTTAATAGGAGTAACTTATGATTAAGCAATCAGTTCTTTTGGCAAGATTGCATGATATCCTTGCAACATGCATTTTATTATTAAGAACACATAAGATTTCTTAGTCATTCATTCATTCTGTAGTCTGTCTAACGACAGATCCGTAACCTCTTCCAAAGCGAGTTCTCCACAGGGCGAGATCTAGTGCTTTCTCTTTCAATTTCCAGTATCTTCTCTTTTCCTTAAGGTCATCCTGTAGCTGCTTACGTCTTCTCCCTCGTCTTCCCGTCATTTCTATCCTTCCTTCTAACTTTCCTTCAATCACGTGTTTCAGAAGGCAGTTTCTACGCAAGATGTGACCAATCCAGTTAGCCTTTCTTCTTTTTATTGTGTGTACGATATTCCTCTCCTTGACACTGTGTCATACTACTTTATTTCTCACATGATTGGTCCAACTGATCTTCTCCATTCTTCTCCAACACAACATTTCAAAACTTTCCAGGTATTTCTGATCTGCTTTGTGAAGTGTCCACGTTTCAGCACCCCACAAAGCTATGCCCCAAATGTAGTACTTTACTAGTTTCTTCCTTACATTTAATTCCAGTTTGCTGGTGAAAAGATTCTTCTTCTTGTTGAATGCTGCTTTTGCCATGGCAATTCTGGATTTAATTTCACGTGTACACCTTGTATCATTTGTTATCATGCTACCCAAATAATTGAAATATTCCACATTCTCAAATTGTTTTTGATCTATCATAATTTTTATTAGGTATGGTTGCCTTGAGATTTTCATCACCTTAGTTTTTTCCACATTTCCATTCCATAGCGTCTT